>CM039087.1:51365949-52708266 GCA_022113865.1 Chimonanthus praecox | reverse complement strand
TCATTCTTTTAGCCTTGTTGGCCTCTCGACCGCTGACCAACAATTTAATTGCATTTGCCATCTCAGCCAACGATTCTGCAATAGTTTCAACTGGGCTTTTCTTTTGGTTATTTGGTTGCCTTGGCCCCAAAGGTGTTGCTGATTGAGGTCTAGCCCCTTGGGGTGATGAATCAATGTCCTCTCCTGAAAAATCAGAGTCGTGCATATCATCAACCCCACGCTCAATGTCAGCAGAGGTACCAGGGTCCACAGAATCCTCATCTTCTGATTCTAGTGCATTATCCTCAGCCTTCATTGCCAAACCCAATCTTGATCGGTTACCATCGACCATAACATTATCAATGATAAGAGCCATTTCATTATAGTTTGGGACAATCTTTGTTCTGTACTGTTTAGCATAAGGGTATGCCTGTGAGAAATGAAAGTTTTGTTATGTGGAAGCCAATAGTTATCAATAAAGAAATAACAGAATAATCAGCATTATCAGAAGGCCAAGGTACCTTGATATAATCATCCCATACATGGTCATCGGCATAGACCATCTTATGTTCTTCATCCCATACAAATCCATTTTGTCCAAGTAGAGTCTTCAACCCACGATAGATTTTCTTCCAAGTTCTTAAACGATTCTTGCAATGTTCTTTGGTAAGCCTAGAGCCACATCTTGCATTCAGTGAAGGAACAACTGCAGCCCATGCATCTTTGTCAAACCCATTTTCTACTTTTCTCCCTAGACGTACCTGCTCAAGTAGTAGTTCAGTGAGGCAACGGTCCATACTTCTTGACCACCGCACTGACTTCATTTGGTTGCTAGCACCAGCTTGATTATTAGCCTTTTGATAGTTCCTTCCTAATATATCACATAGAAAAACACCATCCAAATTATGAATTGACAATGCATATATTCACTATCAAGGGAAACAAATATCATTGCAGAATGACCTAAGAAGGCACCACCACCACATGGAAATGATAGAAAATATTTAGATTACCAGCTCAACCAGAAAATGTAAACAATAGGCAAAAGAGCATAATGCAATTAGAAAGATTTTCAAAACAAGTCATCAACAATAGGCAGTAGAAAATAAAGGAATTACGAAGATTTTCAGAACAAAACCAAATTTTAACAGGGATCAACATCATACATGAGGTTGAGCTGTATAATCATTTCAAAATGTCTTCACAGCATCGTGCCATTTTTCTGTTAAAACTTCCCGTCTTTCAATTGAGACACTACTGCAAATGCTTGAATCTGGATTTTGATGATCATGTCCTCTCTGCATCTTCATCATGCTTCTTGAAATTCCAGAATGTCACCTTCTCATCTCAAATATGATTATTATGATTGGAAAAAGAGATGGTTATTTTGGGTGATGATTCAAATGGGTAGGCTGAAGGGAACAATTAAAGACTCGAAAATTTGAAATGAAGAGGTGGGTAGATTTCAATATTTATGGACAAATGACTATAGGTTTAAAAATCACACATGGAATGACATTGCGGGAGAAACCACTATGTAGAATTTCCCTTGGCTTATATGGTACCTGTAAAATTTCATCTTAATTGGATTAGAGAAGCCATGTTTTAAGACCCTCAAACTTTGACAGTTTAGATCAATGGGCTTTAAAAGTCAAATGGGTACAAGTACAATTCATGGAGGTAGGTGGGTGTGATAGGGGAATTAGATCTATTAGGTCTACTTTTGGCCTCACAAACTAAAATTTGCATGGAAGTCTCATGAGAATTGTTCTTAGAGGAATAGTTTCCTCTATTTCCATTAGAAGAAGCAGCAATAAGATTGTCCAAGTTCAGACCAATCGGCTAACGGAGCATGTACAAACTATCTTAGAGGTGCTTGTTTATTGGCATATGGCGGTGATGCCTACCATAATTAGCCGCCCCCTTCAACCAAAATAGTCTAATATTAGACCAAATTCTAATTGTGAATGAATGGCTTGACTCAAGGGAGGACTTCTAATATGGTAATTCATACATGTATATCTCACATTGACATTTTGTAGATGAATTATAGTCGCATTATTGCAAAGAGCACAATGTGGTGTCTGATGTTTTGAAAATCAAAATGGTATCATAAATTGTTGTACGCATCAAATCATATAAAATCGTAAATTGTATCATAAATTTAAGATTTTTTATGAGTTTCTCAAAAAGGGGGAAATATATTTTTTTTTTTAAAAGTTGATTATCATATATGTAAATATTTTTTTTTTTTTTTAATTTAAGATTGAACTTATAAATTACATGTGATAATATATAGCTTATGAGACTAATGTTTTGAAAATTGACTTAGATCATAAATAGAAATCAAACTTTAGTAAAGCAACCATATAAATTGTAAAAAATTACCAAAAGTTGTAATGTTCTAAATAATCAAGATTTAAGCACATGATTCAAATCGTTTTCTATAAAAATCTTATCAACTCATAAAATTCTAATTGTAAATCATAAGATTAACAACTATGCATTTACAAAATTGTAAATCGTTTTCTGGGAATGTTTACTCAGAAGATTTGGGCTCAACTAAGAACGACATGGTGGGGATTTGTGAAGGAAATGGGGGGCAAGGGTGGGTTTGGGTTTGTAGAGGGTGGTTGAAGATAAGGAAGGCTTATCAGAGGTGGGTGTGGGTGGGTTGGTTAATTGGGTAGTGGTGGTGGTCGGGTGGGCTGGTTAGGGGTTAATCCCAAAGGAGTATAATGGGGTATAGAACAGGCAATAACATTTAGAAGGAATTTTGTGGACCATAAAATTTCTCAATTACAAGATCTTCTCAATACAATCAAATACAGGAACCTCTCTCTCCTTATATATATATATATATATATATATAGCAATATAGCAGCCTCCCCCACAAACAATTTTGCACCAAGTTTGGTGCCAACAACTTGATGGGCCTAGGTCCACCTTTGGGTGGGTTTGAAAGACCTTAGGCTTGTACACGATAACTATAAAATTTTGTCTTAATAAATTGCATTTTTTAAGGCTATAAAATTTCTCATTTATCTAAAAGTGAAAATCCATTGACTTAGATCAATAGGCTTTAAAAGTCAAATTGGTGTCAAATTGGACATGGGTTCTATTCACAAGGGGTAGGTAGATGTGATTGGAGAAATAGATCCATTGGGTCCACTATGGGCCCCAAAATCCAAAGTTTCACCAAACTTACATGCAAACTCATTTGACAAATATGTTAACAAGGATCACCCACAAAAGAATTTGCAATGTAAGTTTGGTGCAAACTTTGGATTGTGGGGCCTATAGTGGACCCAATGGATCCATTTCCCCCTTCATACCTATCTACCCCTCATGAATAGAACTAGTGCCCAATTTGATACCAATCTAACTTCGAGCATCCATTGATCTAACCCGATGAATCTACACCGTTAGATAAAGGTGAAATTTTGAGGGTTTTAAAAAATATGGCTTGTCTTATTCAATCAAGATGAAATTTTATAGCATTATACAAAAGCCAAGGGAAACTTAGTGCAAATTAATTTGCAGGGGACCACTACTGCAAACTAGTCAAATCTCTCTCTCACCCACATTCTTTGAGGAAGGGGGAGAGGTTGGGCTTAAAGGGAGATTGAGTTGGTGATGGGAGTCAATCTATGGATCTCTACAATGTTTGAGACCACCACATTATTGGTAAATATTATTTAGTTTATTTTACAGCTCTCCATGGAAAGTGGATCTCAATTATTAAAGTTCGCTTCCTGCCCTTTTTTCACCTAGGAAGCAAGAGGGGTTGGGCTCAAGGGGAGGTTGGGTTCGTGATGGCAGTCAATGTGTTGGAACTCTACTATGTTTGAGACCACCAAATTACTAATAATATATTATTTAGTTTATTTAACAGTGCCGATGATCTTTATGAACTTGGCACCTTTTAACTTTCCATTAATAATTAAAGTCACATGTTACCTCTCGAAAGGAAAAGATGGCACAAGATAATTTCAATACAAGGAAAGGTAGAAATCTTTGGCACTTCACTACTTTGTTGCAAAGAACCAGCTATAGATTCTCAAATGGTTGCAATCACTACAATGATGAGCAAGAAAATCAAAATGTTCACATACTAAGTTGAAAGGATAGTATTCACCTAGAATCCCATAATCTCCAAACAATTGAGAACAATGTATTTACATGCTAAAGAGTAAATGTCTGAAGGCATAATATAACTGTTGTGTAATTACAAGTTAAAATGTACAACAACGACTACAAGTTTGTTTGCAGAATTCAGTACTAGCAAATTCATTGCTTATTATTCCCAGTCAACAAGAATTTTGCATCAATCTTAAGCCAAAGAAGCGAGAAGACATTTAATGTTATGAGATGAATCTTCTTCTGAGAAGTTTGCCTTATCATGGACAAAAATTGCTAGAATGCAGTCCCAACAATGGCTTATAATCCAATCATATTTCAGTTGAAGTCAATGTCTTAAAGAAGCAAGGATTTAAACTTACTAAAGGGGATTGGTTAATAATTGATTGTCTTAAAATATCGATAAAAAACTTGCATAGCTCTTGAATTCGAGAGCTAAAACAGTCCCTGACCTTTTTACAAAAACCTTGGAGTGCACAACCAAGGCCAACAACCTATAAATCTGGCAACTATGAAAAGTTTGGAGAGGAAGAAAATTTTACATATGGTTTCAGCTAATTCAGAGACAGCTTATAGTGGATAACTAAGGCAATCAATCTGGTGTACTTAGAAAAAAAAGCATCCCTAATGGATATACTGAGATTGCACAAGACAAGTGGAGAGAAGATCAAGTCCTGTAGAGTTGGATTTTACCAAGGTTCCACGTTTACTAGATAATAGATATCCAAGTTAGAGTTCCTCAATGTAAAATGTATGCAATTAATGTGAGGGCTAAAACGTCAAGTTAATCAAATAAATGATTAGATTATAAAGCACGTAAATGTTCTACACAACCTAAAAGTAGAGAGATTGAAAGAAGATTAGCAATGTATGGGTGACAGTATCTATTGGTGGCTGCATTCTTGAAATTTTACCTTACCAAATCCAACCATGTATCATTAGCTCTGACATGGGATAAAACAAAGAAATTCCTTTTGGTTGGATTAGGGAAGGCAAGCTTTGCTTGATTAATGAGAAAGGATGTACAAAAAAACCCATTAATGCAACAAAGACACCTGAAATTGGAAGAGTTTTGAAGTGAACATCTCATAGGGGCTGAAGCCCTGGCCTATATTATCAAAGAGTTGGATGCATATGAAGCCAAAGCAAAAGATCAATCACTTGTAAAGGCATCATATAAAAACGAAGAGGACAAAGAAAGTAACATGTCAAGGGCAAAGAGAAAACCTAGAAAAATCTTTGTGAAGTTGAGGGTAGGCAACGAAACCTCATGCTTCTTTCATACACACATTCTGAGGGAAGATAATGCCATAATTTATTCTTTGTTAAAGAAGACGGAAGGATTCTAGATCCGTCTTGTGTTTCATCTTTATTTTGCTCTTCATTTCATCCTTTAGTGTTGTTTTTAGTCAATATATAATTTTTTAAAATAAAAAAGAAAACAGAGAGCAGGAAACATAAAAGGAATGGAGATTTCATAATTGGAAAAATCAGGTTAAAGAATTCAACATAATCATTGTTTGGTATGGAAGCCCACTGGATGCAAATAACTCGGAAATAGAAATGGTGCTAATGAGAGAATCCATGACCAACTGGCTTTATAATAGTAATTGAACAACCAAATGAAAATATAACTATGTGGAATGGCACCAATCACCAAAGAGAATGTCTTCATAGGATAGGGTTCAATAAAAGCAAGGACAAAAATGACTCTTAACAGGATACTTTAATTGGGGTCATCAATCACTCTCGAGAGAATGTTTGTCTAAGGATGTTCCCAGTCTTGAGGTTCACAGTTCTCTCGACTTTCACAGTTTGGCATCAAGAAATCTCCATCTATGAATATATATGATATAATTGTCAAATATGATGTTTACTTAATACATGTCCAAAAAAATTTGCTAATTGAACAGAATATGATGAGTGAGTACAAATACAATCAGCTCAAAAAGATTCTCAAGCTAACTTCATTCCATATTAAAGTGCTTTCAACACCAATGAAGAAGGTAAAATGTTAGTATATGTTTATCTGACCAAATCCTTAGTCAAAAAGCATAGAATATGCAGAAGATTTTCTTTATTAAAAGAAAAACCACCTGAAACTTTGCCAAACAGATCAGCAGGAAAAAAAAGACGTGGATCTCCAAATCCTGTTTGGTTCTTTGTTAGCTTTCAAGAAGCATAAGGTTTCACTTGTTTGCTCATTGTCTCACCATAATTGTGCAGAATCTATTCCTTCTAAATGGATATTGTTTCTGATGTGGAATCAATGCTCAACAGTAGAACGATCCAGCAAAATTGGGATAACCAGCCTGCAGCTTGGCAGGAAGAGGAAGAAAGATAAAGGAGAAAGGTAAAGATAGGAAAAGGCTATGCCTTCAATAATTTTTATTCAATATCCATCGAGTGTGTATCTCTCCCATATGGTACATGGGTTTATATAAAATAAATCAAACGAAAATAGAAAACTAATCTAAACCACAAAGAAACTAACAACTTGCTAACTAAAATTTTAAATAAATAAGCAATTAAAATTAAATAGAAATGAGGCCCACATAAGATTAGTGCCTTCGTGTGCCCTACATCAGTTTCACTCTTCTTGGAAATGGATATATTTTATATGATGGGAATTTCTTTTATACACTCAAAAACATCACATCAAGATGTACTTTGACTTAAAAAGGGATTGAAAAAACTGAAAAGAGATCTGACAAGATAAAAATGTAGTAAGCCATGATGTATGGGAGAACCCCTCTTATATGATATCAAAAGTATCCATTGCTTTGGAGAATTTAAAAGTAGAGTCAAATTCCGCAAAAGAATGAATTCAACGTTTGTTACAGCAATTCCAAAGGTGGAGGGAGCAACAGAACTATCGATGTTCAGGCACATTAGCCTCGTCAGGAGTCACTATAAAATCATTGCAAAATTACTAGTCATTGGTACTAGCAAAAATATTAATCTTCATCTCATTCCACCTAAAAAAAACTGAAAGAAAAAAAGAAAATGAAATACCAGAAAGTACAAAATCAACATTGTAAGCAATAAGCATCTATATGACATCAACTGTTTACAAGGCAGGCAAGAGAACGTGAGCCCCTATATTGGGAAAGTCATACTGGAAGGGCACATGATTCAAAAAAATGCAGATCAGATGGCCCCAACAGCTCCAACGTGTTATCATCATATTCCAACTGTTTGGGACCATCACTTCTATGGTGGTTATCTGATTGAATAGCGATGCAAGAACAGGCCTACTTGGACTTATCAACATGCAACGGATCCAGCAAGGAACAATTAGGCTCCACTAGGAATTACCCAACAATGATTTCTGCATAATATTCAGTGACAAAAAACAATTGGTAACAAAACACAATTTCCACTATGGGTCCGTTTGGGTTTTGGCTAAGCTAATTTAGCATAGGATCTCAATCTTGGACCCGAGTTGTTCATCCAACAGATCAACCAGATTTGATGTCCATGTCCATATAATCAAACCCAAACAATTTCCATCTAACCATACCTAAGGACCATCAATCAAATAGTAAACAAGAAATAACTAATTCAGGTAAGTACTCAAGTTCTAGTTGGGAAGATCAACAATCGTACACAAGATTTCAGGATCATGTCTGGCTTCTCTATGGAGCCATGGTTGTCAAGAGGGTACACAACTACACAAGAGATGATAGCTGCTTGAATGGTGTTTTAGAAGAAGAAGAAGAAATATGTGTCCGAGAAGGATTCAAGTATCACCCATATTTTGATGTCGAATCTTCTTTAAGGAAAGCACAATAGTCAAAGAGGCTTCATGCCTATAGAGGATATGAAGGGAGGCTTCACACCAACGATAGATGAGTTTTCTCCAAAACCCAGATTGAAAATCGCATGGCAAACAGTTCTGACTGTGATTTTGGACTTTATGGAAGGAAAGAAATGATAGAATCTTTGAAGGCAAGCCCCCATATGAGAATGAAATTTTCCAAGCCACTAAATAGAGACTTTGTGTTTGGATACTGGCTGACACCAAGTTTAAGGGTCACAAAATAAACGATCTTCTCTTGTCTTGGGAAGGATGCATGAGTGGATATAGGAGAAAAGTGAGATCGGAGTAAAGACTGGTGCCACCCGAACAGGGCTTTATGAAATTTAACGTGGATGGAGCAAGGGGAAAACTGGAGTCAGTTGAGATAGGCGGTGTACTTAGGAACCATAGGAGTGAAACATCTATCATGTTTAATGAATCGGGGGGAATTAAGGACTCAAATGAGGCGGAAAGCCTTAATATTAGGAGAGCTTTGACCATCTGTAAAGATCATGGGCAAGGTAAACTGGTTATTGAATGGGATTTGGCTAATGCTTTCAAATGGACAAACAAATTGAGGCGTCCCCATGGAAATTGATGAACACGGTAAGGGAGGTTAGAGAATTGGTTGCAGAGGTGGATGTATATTTTGCAAAAGTCGGTCGTTCAGCTAACGGAGTCGTGGACTATTTTTCCAAATTGGGAGTCAGCAATCATTTCTTGGGTGTATTCTTTGAAATTTTTGATGTTTTCTGATATATCTTTGTATTGATTTTCTTTTTTTCTTGTTTTTCGCTTTCACGGTCTAATCCTTTTAGACCCTGCTCTTTGTATTTGTATTTCTTTTCTTTTTTTAATGAATTTTCTCTATTACTGCTAAAAAAAAAATCTAAATGCAATTTATAACTCTAAACATTGTTTGAAAAGAAATGAAAGTACTTAAAATCCATAATTTTGTAACTTGGCCTAGATGTCGGTCCATGTGGACAAATATGTCCATGACATTCCCCCCAACTTGGAAAAAAAAAAACTTGATTCCAATGAGTTTGTTTTCCACAAGGCATTGAAGTAGTCCATTTACGATGCACCAAAAGAGATCCCCTCAAACAATTGGAACAATAAAGTGCCATCATCTTATAGAATGCAAAGTTGAGTTTGATCGTTGTGAAGGAACGGGTGTTGGCACAACCATCATTGATCATGCCACTATCAGAAATCCAAAGTCATCCAAGCAATAAATATTTGACATTCATTTTCACAACGTCCCAACAAATTTGATCTAAAATATTTGTGCATTTATAGTGCATTTCCGTTACTTCACATCTCGACAACCACTTGAACTTAAAATGATGAGGATGAGGATGCACCTTCCAAGTTCAATTGATCCACAATGCACTTGGAGTTAAGATTGTCTACTCTTCCATTATCAATCACTACTAAGCATGTCTTCCCTCAATGTGGCAAGTTCAAAAATATTGCGTCTATTCCCTCGTTGTTCAAATGCCAAAGTAGAAATAGGTGACATGCAAAAACAAAAGACCCGATGGATCATCATTGCCATACTCATCCATCATTTTTATATGATCTAGTGCATCTTTTGTTTTTAACGGCTCATTCTTAACTTGTTTTGATGATTCACCATTGTCATTGCCATCTCAAATAAATTCACCATTACTTTAGGTTCTCACACTGGAAACTCAAACCTTGATGTCTTATCTTCTGGCACTAAAAACAAGTGATGGATTTCTTTTGAAATGCATCCTTCTCAATGTGACCATTGTTGCTACTCATTGTGATAATAAGTATCCTTGGAACATGCACCTTGTTGGTACATGCCTCCAATTTGACTAACTTGGCCTACATTTTTAACTGCCATCTTCAAGACCAAAGAAAAAGCATCTTCCATTGTCCTCACTTCTTGTAGTTCCAACTCATGTATCAAGACAACTAGTGTTCCTCATTTTCATGTAACCTAGTGCTTAGAGTTAGGGTACAGAACTCTTTAGTATGCTCATTTGTAGTATTTGATCTTTCCAATATTCAATACCTCACAAGGGAGAACAACCCATATTCCCCGAACCTGAGTCAGAGATAAATGGAGGCATAGTTGTAGACTCACAACATGTATACAGATGTCGAGTACTTATTAAAAGAAACTTTTGTCTCAATTTCTATTTCATTTTTTCCCAAGAATGAATTTTCTTTTTACCAAGCCGAAGTCTATCAATTTGGATACTGTCACACCACACAAAGGCAGGTCCAAATCGTTTAGCCACTACAAATTTCATTTTTTCCCACTTTGGTTAGTGAATTAAAAAAAATCATCTAGGTGTAATTTGCCATGAACTCGAGAATGTAAGTTCTGATAAATGTATCTCTATCTTTATTGCCTTAAAGCCACTTCAGTGTCCAAAGATGATATTATCAGCCAAAGCCTCTCTTTGAATGCACCGCCATCAAGGATTCTCCTTGACTTGTGTTCCATCCAAATTATTTTCTGCTGTCCTGCCCGTCCCTAGGTTCTCCACTTGTTCTTTTAGATGGTTTACCATCCAAGCATCTAATCCATCCTTTGTGCCACAATTTCTACACTTTCCAATTTTTTTGAGCCACCATATCAAGGTATGCCAAAATAGAATCTGAGTTATTAGCAAAAGCTATATGTTCACATCATGCTGACATGGCTTCAACTTTGGTAACCAAGCCTAGGTGTTCATCAAGATGTACTGTTTGGTGGCAACATAGTGACAGCAAGATGTACCCAAAAACATTTTTTTGAACACCCGAAATAACCTATGCTCTTATACCAAATTGATGTATGTAAAAGTCCACTTCAAATGTTGAACATGCAAAGTATAATATTTAGTTATATTAAATAGTATGGAATAAAACACAATTTCCACTTTGGGTCTTTTGGGTTTTGGCCCAGCTATTTGAGGATAGGATCTCAATCTTGGATCTGAGTTGTTCATCCAATAGATGACCACAATTGAAAGTCCATGTCCATATAATCAAATAGAAACAATTTCCATTCAACCACACTTAAGGATCTACAAAACTAACAATAATAAGACAAGATATAGGGAAGAGTTTTAGTCAAGTACTGATGGGGACATCATGCATAAAATTGGAAACACTTTTGATCAATTGGGTGCCCACCAAGATAAGACAAGTCATGAAATTGCACAATTAGCCATAATTGAGTATGAGAAACATATTGGTGCCAAGACCCGCATTTCCAATATCAAAAGCCACCAAAATTGATCCAAAATCAGCCCAAGTTTATGTCATATGGGTCCAATGCTCCAAATTCACCAAATTGACCCATTTCGCAACCCAAATCCAAGAAATTAGGGCTTTACACGAATTTTCTCTCTCACATGCATAGAGGAAGGTTGGAAAGAGGAAAGATTGGAAATTTAGAAGGTCAATGTCATGGAGCCTATCCTTGGAAGCTAAAGTCAGCCATGATGGAAATTTAGCAACTTGGAATGTATGGATAGGATTGATCCTCATGTGAGGAGGTAGAATGGACGTTTTTGATGAGTGGCAATTCTTGTAAAAAAAAATTTTGAATTTTGTGTATAAATAGAGGCCTTTGAGCATTTTACAAAGCAAACAAAAAAAAATCCAATCCAATTTTCAAGTTTGAGATTGAAGTTCCTCTCTCTTTGAGTTCTAGTTTTCTTTGATTTTTCTAGTTCTAGTTGATTCTCTAGTTTCTAATTCTAGTTCTAGTTTCAATTTTTGTCTAGACAATCCCCGTGGACGAATTTTCCAATTAGTTCTAGGAATTGATTCAAGGAATCAATTCTGGAATCCATATTTCTTTGGTGATCTTTGCATGATGTCAATTTTCACCTAAGTAAGTTCCAGTCTTATCTTATTATTCTGGTTAGAATTTGAGGTTTTGACTCATCCTCTTTGAAGCTCCATTGTCGTAGATCCGGGTAAGCTCTCAAGAGGTGTTATTCTGTCGACATTTGTCCGAGGATCTTCTGAGACGTCAGAATTCTTTGAGTCCGGGTTCTCTTAGAATTCAATCGAAATTCCAAGTCGAGTCTTGCAGAATTTTTCCTTTCTACGTTGGAGGCATACTGATGCGGACTACTACACAAGTTTTCATATTTACCAAGTTTCTATATTTAGATTTTGGATTTCCAGCTTTCATAATTGTATTTTTTTCTTTCATTTATTTGTTTAGTTCAATACTTGGTTTTGTCTGGGGAAATTTAGTGATTTTACATGTAATTAGGGTTTTCTAATCATTGGAGGTAGTTTGGTATTTGTTTATTTGAGGTATTTTGGTCTTTTTCATATTTTTAAGTCATTATATATATGATGTAACCCCTCCATACGGGATGGATACTTAAGGAATGAAAGAAGCTTTGAATTTTTCTCTAAAACTTGTCTCCTGCGAAAGGAATTGGTGAAAAGCCACAGAGGTGAGAAATCTCCAAAAACAAGAAGGTGAGAAGCCTTCCTCTATCCAAGTACTCTTTTTATCTCTTCTATCTCTTGTACCTCTCTCTTTGTTTCTTTTCTTTCTTCCAAGAACAAAACCTTGAGCCATTGCCGTCACCTTTCATAACACGCCATCTAATGTCCCAGATCCGTCCCAGATCCGACCCATATCCATCACAACCATCCCAGATCTGTCCCAATCATCTTATTGCTGTCCCAGATCTGTCCCATAACCGTCCTATTGCTGTCCCAGATCTGTTCCAAAAAAATCCCTGTTTACCGTCCCTACATGTCCAAGATCCCATCCGGACTCATCCCAATCTATCTCAGATCCCATCTAGACTCGTCCCAAGCCCTTCCTAAGTCCCTTACATCCCTCCCCTACCCCAAACAGCCCCATAAACTCATGTCTCAACCCATAACAGTCTCACATATGAATGTTCACTACTGTCCTATCCATTGAGATCCCTTATTTTGCTGTCCCATACCATTAAGATCTCATATTGCTGTTGTCCTACAATTTCTCCTTGCCAAACAACCAACTTAATTTCTATTTCTGATTATAGATCTATATATTTATGGGATTTGACAAAGCCCTTTGTTTTGAGGGACCTATACTGTAGATGTGATTTAGTTTGGATTGTCTTATAATCACTTATATTAGATTTCAAGAATTTGCATGATTCTTTGTGGTAAATTTCTATATTAATTAATTGCATATATTAATTGGTATTTAATTTCAGTCCATTTTAGATTTAGGGTGCATTATTTTCATCCCTTTAATCCACATTTAGGCATTTAGGGTTACCCTATCCCTTGTCCTGCGTCACATAGTAGGCAATTAGGCTTTACACCTGACCCTACCCTTCATCAAATACCTGCTTTAGACGAAATTTCAAGAATGTGTCTGGCTTCTCTATGAAGACACAGTTTTCAAATGGGTAAAGAAGAGATTATGGCTGCTTGTATGGTGATGAAGAACTATGTGTTTGAGAAGCATTCAAATATCATCACCATTTTGATGGTCAAATATTCTTTCTTTAAGGAAAGAAGAACAGCCAAAAACTGACTTGGGCAAAGCCCTACATTCAATATTTACCATGTTTCAAGTCAAAAGAATCCTAGAATTAGTCCTATCCATTCAATATAAATGCAACTTTTGATCCTAACAATCAAATAAAAGTACTTAAAAAGCCCTACATGAAATAAGATAATCAAGCCAAATTTCTAAAACTTGGCCTAGAAGCCATTAGTACCCCAATCACCAAAAATCAGGATGAAAGATCATTGCCTTGGCTCAGATGGCTAGTAATGACATTTTGCTCTGTGGCAATAAGATATTTGCAAAATCCTGCCTTCAATATAGTGGGGTCCTCTTGCCCACCAAAATCCACCTGTCAAAAATATCAGCATAATGTAACCTCGGCAAAATGGCAGACATTTGTTATTTTAGCAGAAGCTCATATAAGCCTATTCCATAATCATTTCACAACAGGATGGAACAAGATGCACATTTTGATAAGCAATACATTCACAATACAGTTTGGGGAAGAACTTAGAAGTGGATTATCTGTTGACGGCATTCTTCAAAACCCAACTTCAGATACTAATATTCTACTACTGATTCTAGAGTTTTTAGGGGAAGGGTAGGGGAGAAAGAAAGAAAGAAGTAAGTGAGTCGACTCACCAAGTCTATTGCGCGTGGACTTGGGCATGATGAGAGAGAGAGATAGAGAGAGCTGAAGATGCCACTGCAGCCGAAGATAGATTGGAAGGGGCTGCTGTTCTAGAATCTGAAAACGCCTACTCCCACCTTAACCCCTTCTTTCTTGGGTTTTCATTGGATTTGAAGAAAGGATACGTGCGTCTCTGTGCGCGTGTAAGCGGGTAGGTTGATTTAGGAAATAGCCTTGAGGAAAACTGATGCCAAAATATTGGTTCCAAATGGTGATCGGTAAACTATAATCGGTTTATACAGAACATGAGATGCATGGTGGATCATTTTCCAATTTTATTCAATTATTTTTAGCTTTGTAATTTTAAATTTAAAAATGTAAGTGTTATACATTATTAATTTTTCAACAATCTATGTTATAAGATAGAATCAAATTAAATTCATGTCAATCATATGGTTTGCCAAACACCACTTAATATGTAATTCCATGCAATTCTCTGTAAACCACAGACATCGAATAATTGTAGGACTCAATTGAACTATTTCATATAGAAGTTTCTATACAATTAAGAGAAGATGGTTGAATTAATGAAATGAAAAATCTATTGGAAGATTCTTCCACCTGTGAAGAAAAATTGAGGTATCATCGTGACCCTTGTATTGCTTTGTTTGGTAAATTCTTCATCCACCATGGTTGATACTTGTGATTAGATTTAATATCAGATGGAAGCTAATATCTAGTGTCTAAAACCATACTTAATATGATACTTAAAAGAGAGAGTAGTTTTCTGTAAAGACATTAAATATCTGTCATGGGTTGGCCCCACGTGTATGGGTGGGATGTATAGTATCCATGGACAAGAATTTTGGTTGACCCCTGATGGGGGAGAATGTACAGCACACTATATGGATGGAAGGACTTTTGAGAAACTTTTATCATTCTAATCATTTTTACTTGTAAGTTAAGTTAAAAAATGCAATAAAAAATCAAAAAATTATTTAAATTAAATTTTTAAAATATAAAATCACAAATGATGGTGAATTAAGTTACTTATATCAATTTTAGTCACTCGCTCAAAGATGTGTGTCATTTTTTAATAATTAATGAGAATCCTATCTTATAAGAAGGCTCAAGCAGTCTACTTGGAGTTCTTTTGAAGTGATGTATTTTGTTAATTATGCAAGGACCTTGTCCAAGTGTGAACTTTCACCGATCAATTATCTTGGTCTAAAATCAGCACAACTTTTCTTTAATGAAACAAGTCAAAACAAACAAGGCTACTTTTGTAGTGACTCGACCTTTATTAAATTGTATTAAAAAAAAAACTGATTGCACTTGTGAAATCAGTGTAAGGATGTGTTTTCTCACTCACCTTGACTGGGCTGGGAGAGTCGGGGTTTTCTCCAAAAGTGATATAGAGGAGAGACTTGTGAAGTGTAGGATTATCGAAGTTCTAATATGTAATGACTCAGGTCAACAAAATGGTTATAAGAATGAGAGGATTAGAATAAATAGTATAAATCGTACAATTATATGATTTTCGATTCACGATTCACACCCCTAAATCAATTTTTTATACGATTCGAGTTTGACAACATTGGATAAAATTGGGGGATGTCATACATTTGGAACATTGAGAATATTTGTAAAATTCCATACTCATAAGGTATTTGATAATATGTTTGAGTGAATGTTGCTTTGTGCAAATTCAAATGCATAGTTGAATAAGGTTAAGGTTATTGCTTTACCTCCTTATGTCATTCTTGGGTTTTGTGATGATGTGTACATCACTAGTAAGTACCTATGTTGATGATAGTTGTGGTGAATCAACGTAGTTAATTGTATAACACATTTCTATGATTTAAAGATGAATTTGATGAAGGGTTAGCCTATGTGAAATGGGTGCAAAAAGGTCAAGTATTTTATAACCCAATGAGGTTAACTTGTACTACAATGTGGATAAGCTAACATCATTGAGAATGCATGAAATGCAATATAAATGCTAAAAAAAAAAAGAATTGTTTGATTTTCCCAAAGTAAAAGTATGATCACTCCCTAATGTCAACCCAAATGTAAAAATAATGAACTACGGCTGATCTGATCCAATATGTGGTACGTAGGCAACTGAGAGCATTGTGCCTCATCTCGATCAAAAGATGCATTATGTCTTATCCATTTCTATTAAGGATGATGGATAATTTGTGTTAATTGTTAGAGACCTTTGTGAAGGTTTGAGATGAATTGTTGATGAATTTAATTTGGTTAATGTTGTGAAAAAGGGAGTGATTGGACTTAAGATGATAAACTACTATGAGACGGGTTGAATGAATTGCAAGTACTAAGAATATATTAAATAAACCCGACGTGTGTATCTTAGGGTTAGTGTATAGTTCATGTCCCTAAAATAACCCAATCTGATGAATCCGTTGAATGTAGGAAACATAATAGAATGTGTTATGCTGCTATCATTGTAAAATTATGGTTATGATTTGCTTATGCCATATATGTTGCCCTTATAGTTGTGATTATGATCCCTTTTACATTACTCACTGATGTGTGCCTAGGAGGTTATATAGGAGGTGAGTATGGGATGTTGTGCTAATCGACATGATGATAATGAGAATTACTAGTGTTGGGATGAGACCTAAGAGTTTATAGGACTTGATGATGTACATTTCTCTTGTTTGGAGCCCACTAGTATGAGTCCCCACTGCCTAGAGGAGGTTGGTGTGACAGGATAATAGTTTTGTTTAAAGAACCCTGTTGGAACGGTGGCGTCAGCTATGAAACTTGGTCCTATTTGTGGATTTCGTTGAGGAATATAGCCCCTCACATGCTTCGCGCTGTAGGTCGCTCTCATGACTATTTTGTACACTTGATTTACAGTTACGCATGGTCAGATATTCATGAGCCTATGCGAGTAATACTAACTTGGTAAGACACATTGCGTAGGGTTAGATACCCGTGAGCTTATGCGAGCAGTACTGATTTAATAAGACATGATGGTTGGAAGCAAAGTTAGACATTGCGCATCCTTAGATGATGAGTCAACTTGGTAAGGTGTTCATGTTTATACACATAGCTAGATACGTGGACACTCCATGGGAGTGGTACTAGGTTAATAAGACGTGATGGTTGGACGCAGAGTTAGATATTGCGCATCTTTAGATGACGAGTCAGCTTGGTAAGACACCCATGTTTGTGCACAGGGTTTGGCATTGCACCCTTGTTTAATGATATGTCAGCATGATAAGGAGCAATTTTTAGATCACCTTGGCATAGGACAGAAGGGACGCGTGGTGAGGTAGATTATCTATGTTGTATGGAGATCTCCCACTTTATAAGTTGTGGCTTATGTCCCTCAAGGGATCATAATATTTTAACATCACGTTTCATAGAGGTGTCCTTGAGTGGACATTGTGTTCACATTGGTGAGCCTGACAGTAGGACAATGTTGCATATCATGATTTATATTCCATTTTATACATTATTATTATATGAGTGCGTAACTCACGTGATATTGATATTGAGACGTAGTATGGGTACGTCCCTCACATGATTATGATGTTTAACTATCCGTTCCAAAGAGGTATTTTGGACGGTGGGGTCGGCTACGGAGACTTGGTCTCATATGGTTGCTGTCGAGGAGTGCGTCCCTCACATGCTACGCACTGTAGGGCGTTCTCACGGCTATATAATACATTTGATGTGCGTTGATGCGCAGGGCTAGATATTCATTTATCCCGTGGGGATGGTATTAGGTTTGTAAGGCGCGGTCCGACTACCTTAAAGCTTGACTAGATCACCCATGAGGTGAAAAGATGCAGGACGAGGTAGACTTGATCACGCCAATCGTGAGTCTCTCACTTAGTAAGTCATGGGTCCTAACTCTTGTTAGGGGTCATGGTATGTTTATGATTTGATATGATGATTTGATATTGTTGCCACAGTCACTTAGTGATTCATTCGAATGTTGTTCATACGGATAGAAAATCTCATGGTAGATGATGTGCCATTGGATTAGTTATACCCATAGATAGATGATACTCACTGATGGAGTGTTACCAGGGATGAATGATTAGTCACATGGATGTTGTTCGTACGGTAGACATATTAGATTTATGCCCAGATATTGGTTATATGGTACGCATATTGGCTCCATGATAAACATATTGGTCTCATTGTGGACTTGATGTTTCAAAAACTTGTTTGGCAAATTTTAAATTTATAACTCGCAAGCGCACGCGATTAAGTGCGAGGTCGAACCCATCGGAACTTAGGAAAATATATCCATGAAAATATACCATTGAATTATATATTTTAAGAACTTTGAGAAATATGGAGATAAATCATGAACGTGGAATTGTTAATCTAATCTATGAATTTTAATCTTAATTTAGAAACATTCTAGATTTAAACATAGAATCTAACAATTTAATTAATTTTAATTAAGATGGTGGAATTAATATAAAAATATAAATAATCTTAATCTAATTTAGAAAATAAAATTAAGATGCAATTAAATTATTTCCAACCTAGTTCATCAATTTCACGAGTTTTTGAATTTATAAACAAAAATAAAATTAAAAATACCTAAACTACCTCTGTACATATTTACAGTGGAACTGGGTCAAAGAATCATGGAGGCTTTATGTTCCATATTTTAAAAATAATATCAAGGCCTAGAATATGGAGCTCACTTAAATTATTAATCATGCACTCAAATTCTTCATCTATTAAAATTCTTATTATAATAATTATAAAATCCATTATGTTAAGAAAATTCAATTCAAGCCTTAGGGTAGATAAAATTTCAACTTATAATTCCAAATCCAAATATTTCATCCACTCTTTAAAAGAGCCTTGAATCAGAAAAATAAGTTTTATCTATCCTAAATATTTCATCCACTCTCCTCGAATCTCTTCAAATAATTTCAATCATAAAATTATAAAAAGAATAAAAACAAAAACAAATTCTCATCATACATAAATTAAATAATTGGACGACCATGATTCTAAATAAATCCACCTCTCCTTTATTAATAAAATTTGAATTAAGACTTATAATACAATGAAATTTTGGAATAAAGACATAAGAAAAATATAATGGAAATCAAAATCCACCAACCTTAGAATCCAATGTGGACTGAAAATCCCACAGTCTTTCTCCTCCTCTTCTTCCTCTCCTCTCATTTTCTTCAATGCCCAAGTTTAGTTTTCTCAATGGGAGAGGGCTAGTATTTATAGATGAAAGGAGGTGGAATGAATGGATTGGATTCAAAGATTTAAATAAAGCAAGGGACACATGGAGGGCGGATTTGATTTGTGTTAAATATGGAATGACTTAAAAGAGGCAATGAGCTAAATTTGTATAAGGAAAGTGGGTGTAGAATCTCGTTTTTTACACATGTACCATCTTGCAGCTCAGTTTTGACCCTTTTAACTTTTGAATCAGGAAAAGTTGTAAACTACAAAATTGTAGCTCTTCAAGTCTTCTTTCTAACGCAAAAAGAATCAAAGCAATCGGATATCAGAGTGGAAATTTATGACCAAAATACTGAACATGTGTCAAACCTTCCTTATTTTTCTTCCTTTCTTATTTTCTCTCTTTCCTTAATCCACTTGCCAAATTCGAAAATCCTCTTATATTAGCTTCTAAATTTCGAATTTCTTCTTGAGATAATGAAAATATTATTCACACATGTGGATTTCTTCATGGGCTCTTCTTAATGGGCTTAATAATTGGGCTTGAGGTCCAAAATAACTCATAATGGGCCCAGGCTTTATATTTAAGCATTTTTTCTGTCATCCTCACTTTTAAACCTGCAAAACACAAAATTATACTAATTAGATAAAATTAAATAAAATGATATACTAACAATAATAAATTTAGGAATAAAATATGTATTTATTTTACACTCATCACCAGGGATGAATGATTAGTCACATGGATGTTGTTCGTACGGTAGACATATTAGATTTATGCCCAGATATTGGTTATATGGTACGCATATTGGCTCCATGATAAACATATTGGTCTCATTGTGGACTTGATGTTTCCATGGATAGATATTATTCTCATGGAGGGCTATTCCCATTGATTTTATCCTCATAGAGGGCATTGTGACTATGGATGTATATTATTACCATAGATGGATATTCTCACGGAGGGCATTGATTCCATAAATGATTGGACCCATATTTAGAGTATTGTCCCCGATTAGGAATGTAGTACTTATGTTCGGGTATAAGTCCCATGGTTGATGTTTATCCCATGAGTGACATTGACTCCATAGTTGACGGTGTTCTCATGGTTGGTATAGACCCATGATGGATGAGACCCACTCTATTGTTAAGGCTCATGATTACGCAATTAGACTGTCGTAGTATGACATCATGAATAGCACAGGGGTAGTGCCATCAAATAAATGAATTGAGCTACGCAAGATCTGATCTCTATTGGAGTACGTAGGCAGCTGATAATTCAGTTCGATCAATCCAAGGTTCGAATAAGTCCTAGAATCTGTTGGGATCTCGTTACACGTGTGGGTGTCACGTATTTGGACTATGAGTTGTGCATGCTTCAGAGTAAAAAAAAAAAATACTCTTGTTTCTCACGTGCCCGTTGGGTCGGGGCGTGACATAATATGGAGGTATCAGAAGTCTGATATTGTCGGAGTTCGGATAGGGAACTATCAAAACTCAGACCCGAAAGCAGAAATTGTGGACTTAGCCACTGTTGTTGACAGTATCGGAGTTCCAAAAAATGAGCATCAAAGCTTCGATACCAAAGTAATATCGGAGTTCAGATAGCTTAATGTCAGAGTTCCAATATCACAAAAATTTGAGTGGGTATTTAAACCAATGTTTTGAATGAGAGAAGCCATTTTCTCTCGTTTCCAGCCCCAGAACCAGCCCAGTAGACTTCTTACGCCACTCCCTCCACTTCTTCCCCCTGTGCATGTGCAATATTTGGAGAGAAGACATCTCCAAGCTCCTCTCCACCTTGGATTCTTTTTACTTCAAAGTAATCCTCTTCCCAAACTCAAGTTTTATTTAGTTTTTGACAGCAATGGACTGAGATTTGGGATAAGGGGATGGGGTTTGGGATAATGTACACTTGGGGAAGGTGGGTTTGCCTAATTGGGGGCTTTGTTGGTTTAGAGAGGTTGATGGGGCTAGAATTGATGGAATTGGGGAGAGAGAGTGTGAACCTCATCTTTTGTAGGAACAATGTAAAGCCTAGGTAGTCATAGCCATTCAGAACTTTGACCTAAAAAAAGTCAATTGAATGGTAATTGAACTTAGAAGATTGGAAATTTTGGGGATTACTACTGAGACATAGAATTAGGACCCAAATACTCAAATTATGGACTGATGGACCTTTTTGTGTTGATTTTGTTTGTTGAATAGCCCGCAACCTACATACAATGATTGGTCATCGTCATGTTAGAGAGCTTAACTCACTGCCAGGACACTAGGTGAGGAAAGCTCCACCACAGTTGTGTGTTGAACTTGTTTATAACATCTGTGTGTTATGCAGTGAACAACTTTACTAAATACTAGAGCATGACATTCATGAGGGTTGTGAAACTTATTTTTGGAATGTTTAATTCGTTAAAGTTGAATCATGTGTATGGCACATGTGGTTTTGTTATGGGGGATCATGCTTAGAATATGAGAAAATTGTGTGGGTGGAGAAAATGAGGAGATGTACCCATTTGTGAAGATTGGGGAAACATGTTGAGTGGTAATGAGGTGAGTGTTGGAAGGGAGGGTGTTGTAGCCCCCCATAATTTAGGATATGTCGAAGGATACGCTCTAACACCGTAATAAGCAATCCCAAGTGGGAAGAAACGTATAAGGGCACGGGGAGTAATCATGACATATATCGCAATTGAACAGGCGCGTCGTGTCGAAGGGCATGCTCTGACACCGTGATACGTGATCTCAAGTGGGGAGAAGCGTAGAAGGGCACGAGTAGTCATCGTGACACGCAACTTGAGCACCATGAGTAAGGGCGGTATATGCGTTGAAGTGCACGTGCAGGTTCGTGCCACGCAAAGAATGGAAGTGGTGGGAGATGAGGAATTGAGAGAAATTTGGGGTAGCATGGGTAGACACCCGTGATGTGCGAATTTAAATGAACTTAATGTATAGTGCATGACATGATTGAGATGTTTATTTTCTTATTGTGAAACGGGTGTGTCAGTTTTGTTTTACCTGCACTATGTATTAGATACTCACCCCTCACAAGGATTATCCCATGTTTTGAATTTTGAGAACACCCATGTATTGAGCAATTTTATAAATTGTAATTTTGGGATCTATGTACCTAAGCTCAGTTGTAGAACTTGTCTTTTGTGAACTTGAGTTAAGTTATTGTAATTAATACTATCCTTGGCTCATCTTAGGATTGTATAGAATAGGTGAGAATATGAATATTTAAAATAGAATGGATATGAATGTTGAGAAATGTGAACTTATAGGTGAGAGTTATTGACAAAACGTCCCAATTTCAAGGGATACTCTGTCGACATTTCAGCAGGACTTTTGGGCCTCCATAAGGCCGAAATTGGATCCAAATCCCTTGGTTCTTGGTCTAGATCCCTCTTGGGGGTGGGACTGGCGTGTGAAAAGGGTTTTAAAAAAACAAAAGCCACATGTCCCGGGGTTCGAGGCATGACAACCTTAATCTAAAGCTAAACTTGAGTTTATTAACAATCATGTGAAAGTTATTATGTTTTTAGCTATCTTAACTAGGCCATTGATTGTGATACAAATTTACTCAAGCATTATATCATTGCAATATAGATACTCATTCTATGTATAAAAAAACTTGTATATCTTAAATAAGTTGAGCAACAAATCAGGCTCAAGCTAAGTAGGTAGTAGCTTGAGAATGGCTTGTTGAATCACAAGCCACACTTGATCTTGAGCTCTATCAAGTTATGTTGAGCAATCCTACGAGCCAACTTGGCTTGTTTTAGCTTTACGATGGATGAGAAATAATCTCTTTCTTTACATGTTTGTGAGATTTATTG
The DNA here is from genome assembly GCA_022113865.1 of Chimonanthus praecox. NCBI lineage: Eukaryota > Viridiplantae > Streptophyta > Magnoliopsida > Laurales > Calycanthaceae > Chimonanthus > Chimonanthus praecox. Next base: position 52,685,161 of record CM039087.1, on the reverse strand, counting down.
AGTGAACTGAGTTTGGGCCTAAATTTTTTCATGATGCACCCGATTTTTTACCATAACTTTTGAGCTTCCCATATGAATTGTTGGGTCATTTCTTCTCTTATATATTTTTTCTGTAAGTCAATGGTAGGAACCATATCAAGATGGTGAACAAGAAGATGACATGTTAATAACTTTTTTGTAATTTCTAAATAGCTCATAATTTGATAAAAAAATCTTAATTTTTTATTTTAGCAATGGTGACTAAATGTCAACTTCTCTTTCAAAATTGTTTACAACAAGCACAAACAATTAGGTTCCTAGTTGAAGCATAAACAATGGTTCTCTTTCATGAACACCATGGCTCAAGCATACCTAGTTGGACTACCACCTCGAAACCAAACTTAAGACTCATCTAATTAAGTTCTTAGATAACCGGGTCTCTGCTCTAAATCATTGCATGTTTCATAAAGCAGTATAAGACCATCCCATGGCCTTTGCTCTAAATCATTAAATATTACATAAAGCATTATAAGACCATAACTTTGGCTGCATTTCCAAGACATTGAACATTATGTGGAACTGTGTAAGACCATAACTTGTGCTTCTGTTCTAAATCATTGAATATCACATATAACAGTGTAAGACCACAACAGACTGTAATTCTAAACCATTGAATATCATAAAACTGTGTATGACCACAAATAGGCCTCTGTTCTAAACCATTGAAAATTACATAGAACATTATAAGTCCACATTAGACCTATGTTCTAAACCATTGAAAATTACATAGAAAAGTGTAAGTCCACATTCGGCCTCAGTCCAAAGTACTGAATATTAAGAGGATTATGTAAGACTACATAAGTGAATATGTTGTTTCAGGACCAAACCGCCGATCAGTAAACTTCTTACAGTCAATTATAAACCATATAGTTTTATAGTCAACATAGTGGATACCGTCGACTGTCTATATTGACTTGTACATATTTTGGTCTCTGATAACAAGACGTCGACTGTTACCCTGTTAACGATCGACTGCATAATTGACTGCATTTCAGTCTTGATCTCTGATATCCTACCGTCGACAGTTACTATGTTAAATGTCGACTATACACTTGACTGAAAATCAATATGGTCTCTAATAGCCAATCGATGACACAACTCTATAGTTCATTGTCTATCGTCAAAATCAAAATGTTATACATCTAGGCTATCTATCGACTGTGTTTTAGGACCTTCGACTCTCTAGCGACAATGGTATTATCTTGGTGCATTTAATGCTCAGTCCAATGACATTTAAATGGGCATTTAACGCTTGCAACGGTAACAAGTTTGAAATCTTTATATATTACAGCATTAATGTCTCTTTGTTGTGTGGCCGCCGATTTGAAAAAAAGATGGAAAGAGAGCACACACCAAGAGAGAGAGACTACAACCTTTGAACAAAGACTCTAGGAAAAACCAGAACTTCATATATTTTCCTAAAGCCATCTTTGTTCATCATATTGAGTAATTCTAGATTATCATTGTATTTATTCTTGAGAGTTATTCTTGCGCTTAAATTGTATATGTGATTTTATTCTGAGAAGAAATTTGTAACATGCCGAGCACCTTTTGTGAGGTTAGTGGAAAGGTTGTGTTTGATTCTGTGAAAAGGCAAGGTGTAACAGTTTATTCTCCACCTGGCAAGGAGAACAATTGTAGATTGGAATCCTCAAGCAGAGAGCTTGGGGTGAGGATGTAGGTAGGAGCTGGACTATCACGGCCCGACTCAACAGACACGTGAGAAACAACAATATTTTTTTTGAAGCATATACAACTCATAGTCCAAACACGTGACACCTACATGTGTTACGAGATTCCTAAGGATCCCAACACTTATTGGACCATTGATTTGATCGAACTGAATTATCAGCTGCCTACGTACTCCAATGGAGATCAGATTTTGCGTAGTTCTCAATTCATTTATTTCATAGCACTAACCCCTTGTTATTCATGATGTCACATTAAGACATTCTAATTACCCAATCGTGGGCCTCATCAGTAGGATAGATCTCATCTATCACAATCTAGCCAATCATGGGTCTATACCAACCATAGGAACATCGTCAACCATGGGGTCAATGCCACACATGCGATAAACCTCAACCATGGGACCTATACCCGAACATAAGTATATCCCTCATCGGGGACAATACTCTAAATATGGGTCCAATATTCTATAGAATCAATGCCCTCCATGGGAATATCCACCACGGTATATTCATAAATGAAATCAATATCTAGGCATGAATCCAATATGTCTACCATGGGAACAACATCCATGGGATTCATCATCCATCTCTGATAACTCTCCCTCAGTGAGTATTATCTATCCATGGGTAATAACCATCTATGAATATAACCACTCCATGGGTATAATCCATCCATGGGCATAACTCATACATTCGTAGAACCAATATGTTTATCATAGAATCATCAAGTTTACCATAAGACCAATACGTCTACTATGGGACTAATATGTCTACCATAATACCAATACGTCTACCATGAGACCAACATGTCTAATATAAGACCAATACGTCAACTATGTGACCAACATGTCCACCATAATACTAATATGTCTACCATGTGACCAACATGTCTAAAATAAGACCAATACGTCTACTATGTGACCATGTCCACCATAATACCAATAAGTCTACCATGGGACTAACATGTCTAATATAAAACCAATACGCCTACTATGAGACCAACATGTCCACCATAATACTATTATGTCTACCATGGGACCAACATGTCTAACATAAGACCAATACGTCTACTATGAGACCAACATGTCTACCATATGACCAACATCAGGGCATGAAATCCAAACCACCATGGGAACCATCATCCATGGGTATACACATCCATCCGTGGTAACGCTCTATCTGTGAGTATAATCTATTCATGGGTATACACTATTCATAAATATAATTCCTTCATGGGCATAACTAATCCAGGGGCACATCATCTACTATGAGATCTTCTATTCGTAGGAACAACAATTGAATGAATCACTACGTGACTGTGGCAACAATATCAAATCATCATATCATATCATAAATATACCACGATCCCTAGCAAGACTTAGGGCCCATGTCTTACTAAGCGGGAGACCCACGACTAGCGTGATCAAATATACCTCGCCCTGCATCCCTTCACCTTTTGGGTGATTCATTCAAGCTCTGAGGCGGTCAGACGGCGTCTAACGAAGCAAGCACCACCCCCATGGGGTAAAATAGTATCTAGCTCTGCGCATCAATGCACATCAAGTGTGGTAAATAGCCATGAGAGCGCCCTCCAGCGCGTAGCATGTGAGGGACTTACTCCTCGACGGTAACCCTACTGGACCAAGTCTTCATAGCCGACTCCACCGTCCCGAATATCTCTCTAGAACGGTCAGTCAACCATCATAATCACGTGAGGGACGTACCCATACCACTTCTCGATATCAAGTGACAAGTCACATATACATCTCAATGCCACAGTCTCCATACATTCATCTCGAGACTCCCATGGTCTCATGGTTACTCTAGGCCTTACTTATGGAATCTATATACTTATCTCATCATTTTAACTATACAAAGGTGAGACACAATTATCTACTAATTCGGACAATTTTCTTTTTCAACGATTTGAGGCATAACGTTATCAATATCATGTGAGGGATATACTCATACCACGTCTCAATCATCAATATCACGTGAGAGACGCACCCATACCATGACTCAATATAATCAATATCACTTGAGGGACGCACCCATATCACGTCTCAATCATCAATATCACGTGAAGGACACACTCATACCACATCTCAATATAATCATCACGTGAGAGACGTACCTATACCACGTCTCAATATAATCAAGTGACATAGTCACATACATCTCAATGTCAAAGTCATCATCTGTTTATCTTAAGAATTTTCACAGTTCTCTAGCCACTCTAGGCTTTACTCAAGTAACAAACATATATGTCTCATCATATCGGAACTCCCAAGGCATCATAACCTCTTTGGGCCGCCTTCGATAAATCCATCATCTAGCATTAGGGTTTATATTAGGAAAGGTATATCCCACCAATCCCTTTCTATCCTTCACATTTGCTCAACATCTTATATCATCCTTAATATAAATGGATGACACATTACATTTTTTGATCGAGCTGAGGCACAATACTCTCAGTTGCCTAAGTACCACATAGTGGATCAGATCAACCGTAGTTCATTATTTTCACATTTGGGTTGATATTGGGGAGTGGTCATACTTTTATTTTGGAAAAATCAAACAAGTCTTTCTTAGCATTTATATTACATTCTATGTGTTCTCAATCATGCTAGTTCATCCCTATTGTAGCACAAGTTAACCCCCTTGGGTTCTAAGATAATTGACCTTAATTCACCCATATCACTTATTCTAACCCTTTATTAAGTTCCTCTTCAAATCATGGAAATTCTTTCTACACATGGTTAGGTCGATCCACCACAACCATCATCAACATAGGTACTCACTAGTGATGTACACAACATCACAAAATCCATGCATGGGATTAAAATATATTCATCATGCTTATTATATGAGTTACCCATTTAAGAATTTCAATCACAATCATGAGAATTCATTTGATACATACACTACTCATAACCATACACAAGTATAAGAAGTTATCAAGGCCCTAAATTACACATCTTGGGCAATCTTGATTTATCATATATTCTATCATACTTTAACACATCACAAATCTATGAATTCTCAATTATATTAAACATCTAATCATAGGGAACTTGAAAAATTCATACATATGCATCTGATACCATATATTTACATCAGTCATATATAGGCATAAAGAGGTCAAATTATAACCTTACCCAACTATGCATTGGAATGTGCACAAAGCAACATTCACTCAAACATATTATCGTACATCTTGTGAGAATGAAATTTTACAAATATTCCCAATGCTCTAAGTGTATAGCATTCTCCAATTTTACCCAATATTATGAAACTCGAATCGTATCGAAATTGGTCTAGGAGTGTGAATCGTGAATAAAAAATTGTAAAATCGTACGATTCATATGTCATCTTATTCCCATACCCATTTTGTTGAGCTGGGCCATTTCACAGACCTCGTTAAAATATCGGGTTTATTTTCTCTATCTCTCATCTTTTCAAATTACTTGTGCTTACATTTATCATGCTCTATCTTCTTATCATTATATTTTATGTTTTGAAAAGCCCAAAAGTTTGCATTGACCCAATCCATCCCATCCCCATCCCCATCCCCACCCCCCAACACAAGTGATATCATAGATCGGATTCTCTGAAAACTTAACCGTTTGGGGAAATCAATCAAATGACAAACTTTGGTACTTATCTTCCATGTGGTCTTTGCATTTACAGTCCGCCACTATATAGTGACCACATCTATGCACATTGGAAGATAAGAATGAGAGTATATCTTCAAGCTCTTGACTATGAAATCTGGAAAGTCAATGAAAATGGTCCCTCTATTCCCATCAAAATCATTGACAATCAAACGATTCTCAAATCTAAGAATGAATGGGAGAAAATGGATCTCAAACTCATGCATCTAAATGCCAAGGCCACGTGCCTATTATATTAAGCTTTGACTGAAAATGAGTTTGAAAAAGTCTCCAAATGTACAACTGCAAAAGAAATTTGGAGGAGACTTGAAATGATCCATGAGGATAAGAATCATGACGTTTGCTTCAACGAACTCATTCAAGTTTCAAGACCTTCAAGATGCTACCCAATGAATCCTCTATTGACATGTTCCTCTAGATTTACCCATATTACTAATGACTTGCAATCTTTGGGTAAATGTTGCTCTAACAAGGTACTTGTCAGAAAGGTTCTTAAGTTAATTCCCAAACCTTGGAAGTCAAACAAAGGATCAGATGAAGTGGACAACATCGCGTGCTTGAATTGTCCATTGATAATTCTTAAAGTGAAGAAGGGTATAAAGAAGCATACTTGGGATGACTATGAGTCAAGTGTTTCAGACACAACAAACCTCTATATTCTGTCATCCAAGGAATTTGGATGAAAAGAATGCCATACTGATAAATGCAGGTATCTCTCCTTTGCACAATAAATGAGACATATACTGCAACAATATTTTTGCCTATGCAAAAATGACATATCTCTGGAAAAATATTCTAAACTCTAAATCATACAATGTAGCTTGTTTTCTTTAGGGTTTTAAGATCAAAGCAAGAAGGAAGACTCACAGTATCCTATAATTTCAAATCAAGAAGATCTTTTTTTTTAAAAGGCTTCATATACATGTCATTTGAAATAAAGCCAACAAAAACACAAGAAAAATCCTATCCAACTATCCTAAAATCAGAACAGTCGACAACTTACTCCAATCGTCGACGGGTGTTTCGGGGATATAAATTGAAGCATTACCTCATTCGCCCTTTTTCCATGGTAAATTTGTGGATCTCAACTTCTTTGATCAATTTAAGTTCAAATTCAGGGAATATTTCCAGTTTCAGGGTTGGGAATTTTTCTTTTCAGATTTGTCATCTCTCCTACCCGTCATTAGTTCATCACTTCTATGCAATCTTCAACTTTAAGGGTGATAAAGTCATATACTAAGGGTGCAGAAATTTCTTTCTCCTATGAAGAAGTGGGTGACCTGAAAATTCCAAAAAGAGCACCAGAAGTATACGAAAACTGGGTTGTTTTTGAAGGTTTCAATCCCAAAGATGCCCTGAAAGATCTGTGCGAACTAGAGAACATTGAAGATGATTTTAAACCCATAGCCTCTGACTTCTCCTTGGAAGCCCGTCTTCACCACATCATCACTTATAATATCTTACCGAGAACTGGTGGACGTAACTACGTATCATTACCGAGAAAATAAAATCAGTCTTCCCACATCATCATGCATCATATGAATGAATGTCAAAAGGGAGGAAGAAAGGATTACCCTATGGAAACTTGCTATCTTTTCTCTTTGAAAATTTCAATATTCTCACACCTACCTACTTAAGAAGCGCTGGTACAAATTCGCGTATCGGATACGACACGTATCTCATATGGAGATACGATAAATTTTGAAAAGATACGTATACATATGTATACATATACATATCCTACTTTCACGTGATTCACAGGATTCAACAAGCAATCGATATTTCACGATCAAAGGTGTAGTACTGCTTGTAGTAGTGGTCCTTATATATCGTATTAACAATCGAAATATGGTCGAAAGAAAAAATCTCTATCTGATGGGGCTTCTTCCTATACCTATGAATTCCATTGGACTCAGAAATGATACATTGGAAGAATTTTTTTTGGTCTTCCAATCTCAATAGGTTGATTGTTTCGCTCCTGTATCTTCCAAAAGGAGTAAGAACTAGAATTCTTATTAATACTGGAACTCATAAGGAAGAAAATGGATTTATGGATGGAATCAAATATGCAGTCTTTACAGAAAAGAGTATTCGGTTATTGGGGAACAATCAATATACTTTGAATGTCGAATCAGGATCAACTAGGACAGAAATAAAGCATTGGGTCGAACTCTTCTTACCCCGATTTGGATCCCAAATTGACGGGTTGGTGTGAGCTTATCCATACGGTTATGCACTCTTCAAATAGGAATCCATTTTTTGAAAGATCCTGGCTTTCGTGCTTTGGTGGGTCGTCCGAGATCCTTTCAATGACCTATGTTGAAGGGATATCTATATGATCCGATCGATTGCGTAAGGCCCGCAGTAGCAACGGAGTCAGGAAAATATAAAGAAAAGACAGTTCTTTTCTATTATACTCGATTTAGACCGAGAAAATCGTACGGATTTTATGAAGCCATGTGCTATGACTCGAATCCGTAGTCACCGGAGTCAGGAAAATATACAGAAAAGACAGTTCTTTTCTATTATACTCGATTTAGACCGAGAAAATCGTACACACACACACACACACACACGCTTATGTATGACTCTCCTCCTGACGATACCACTCCCCTTACACACTTAAGTTGACTTTGTCCCAATTGGATTTTAATGATATCAGCCATACCGCCAATATCTTAGATAGCGGATCTTGGCTGATATCATTCTCTCTCCTCTTTCTTTTTTTTTTTTGGAAATATCAGCTGTTTTTTTCTTTTGCTTTATTTAAAAAAATTGGGAAAAAAAAAAGAATATCGGCTGATGTTTCAAATATCAACCGATATTATTGACGAAATGAAGCACCGATTATTTTAATTTTTTTTTTTTAATATCAGGCGATATTAATAATATCAGTCGATATTTAGCCGATGTACATCAGCGATATATTTGTCATATCGGCCGATACCCAATTTGTACAACCGATATATATTATATTGGCCGATGCATAAAAAACCGATACAAATCATGAAAACCGACTACTAGTATGGAAATTATTCGTGAACAAATCATGAATAGCCTGGAGGCTCTTCGAAGTGAAATGAATGAATGTCTTGATTCCTTGGCCAATACAATGTTTTCTCGTTTGAATGCAATACAAGAAAAATGTGTGTCTAACTCTGGAAAAATACATTCTGAGCTGGAAACCATTCAGAAAATGATAAAGGTATCAACCGAGCACCGTAACAGTAGACTGAATGACACTCAACTTCAAGTTCAATACATGTCTCAAATTTGTGCAACTACAACATCAGGCCGAACTAAGAAGGATTCCACAAGTAAATCCAGGACAAACAAGCACTCTATCAAGATCATCAGCTGGGCAATCTGCTCCTCCATCTTTCGTTATTTCTATTTTACAAAAAAAATAAAACTAATAACTCAAATTAAGCTAGTTTGAAAAGATATATGGCTAAAAAGTATTTTTTTAGTGGCCAAGTCCATAGCCCATTTCCACTAATTTGAGTTTGGAATACCCAACTTGCAAAGCCCAAATTCAAACATTTTTCTCCATTTTCTAATTTTGTACAATTCCAGGAGATGGGACTATGGGAGAGTTTTAAGCAAGAAAAGGGAGTAAAAAAAAAGGTTCCATATGCCTGGGCAAAATGCTCAGATTTTCATAAGGTTTTCCTTTTACTTTCATTTTATTTTAATATTTATGTTAAATAAATGATATGTAATCTGTTGTTGGTGAAGAATGACACTCTAAGATTTGTGGTATAAGGTGTAAATTTTTATATCAACAATATATAATTCATATAAAATTAGATTCATTGAAAAACTTATTCAATAAATTTTTTACGAGATCAAATTTGTACAATTTTGATGTGCATAGAAGAAGGTATGACCTATTTTCTAACTTTCTAATAAGGTATTCAAGAGTGACGAGGAATGTGTATATTTATTTTGGGTAGCAATCCTCCTACAGGAGGTTTGTATAACCAGACACGGGAATTAGTAGATTTCCAATTTTACCCTTCTCATGAATAGTAAAATCGGACAATTCTCATGAACGATAAAATTTCACCTCGCCGAAGCGAATTTCGGCTAGCCGATTTACTGTTCATGAGAATTTTCGACTAGCATTTTACTGTTCATGTGAATTTCGGTGAGCCGATTTACTGTTTATGTGAATTTTGGAGAGCTGATGTTACTGTTCATGTGAATTTCGGTGAGCCGATTTAGTATTCATGTGAATTTTGGCCAGCCGATTTACTGTTCATGTGAATTTTGGTTAGCCAATTACTGTTCTATGAATTTCAGCAAGCCGATTACTGTTCATATGATTTTCAGTGAGCCGATTTACTGTTCATGCGAAGGGTTTGTGAGCCGATTTTACTCTTCATGCGTAGAGTAAAATCGAGAATCCACTAATTTCCGTACCTGGTTACACAAAAAGCTCGTGGGAGGATCCCTACCCTTTATTTTTCTTAAGTTTATAATTCTTATACTACAAAGAAAGGGTCATGGATGATCATAGGCCATGGTTGTTTGCTCATTTTTAATTGAGTTCTCTTTTTGAGGTGAGTGGTCTATTTTTCTTAAGATTTCTTGTTGAATTTTATTTTCTCTTTAAATTTGTGCAATTCAAGAAAATGGGTTTTCATGGCCCAATGCAATGCTGATAGTGGATCAAATCTAAACGTAATTTTCTATGCAAATATAATTTTCTTGAGGAAATCAACAAATCGCTTCTAAAGGGCGTTGGAGGAAGAGAAATGAACTTTTTGGAGACATTACTAATTAATATTTATTATTATATTTTGAGAAATATCCAACACCACCATTCAATTACTATACAGGGATTTGTAATCTTTCCACAGCTGATCAACGTTCTTCCCAAGAAGCTCTAAGAAGAAATTCTCATTGTAACTAGTCCTCATCTTATTATTGAGATCAGCTACAAAACCATCTTTGAGACTGTTGCAATAATCCAAGAATCGCGCTGTATATCCATAGCCTTGATTCCATCTTTCTCCTTCACCAGGTTTTGGCCAATATTTTGAAACATACCCCGCTTTCAACTGAACAAAATCTGCTATCCCTTCCACCAATCCAGAGGGAGCTTCTCCATTTCCATCCCATTGCCATATATGGGTCATCTCATGGTGCATAAGTCCGGCGAAATCATTTCGCAAATCCGGGTCAGTATAACCCGCAATGTAACCTTCATTGACATGGATCTCACTACCATATTCAAATGCAATAGAGTCGAAGTGTTCAATAATCAGTGACACACTCTCAACGTTCTTCCGGTCGGCTTGACTTACCTTGAAAGCCTTCCAAATGAAAGCTGTAGCATCTTTCATTTTCTTCATGCTGTAAGTGGCACCGATCTCGCCGTCGAACCGCTTCCCACCCAGCGAACCAGGCACTTTGTTGGTGACATCGTATTTCACGGCATCAATTCCTTCCACAGCAGCCATGGCCATGAGAGAAAAGATGAACAGAATTGAGGAAGCCATTGCTACTATAGTATGCTTGCAGGCGTAAGAAGAGAGGTGTTACACCTCCTTTTAACTTCTTCCATGTTTGCTATATTTAGGGTAATGGATAGGAATGTAGTCCAGAGTAGATAGCATTGGATAATCAAAGATTGTGAAAGGAAAATGCTTCACACATGTTGCATATGCACTTTGAGTGCACTTCAATGATGATATGGCATTCTATATCATTCTCACTTGAAGCCATCACAAAGACTATTTTTTTTTTCAAATTTAATTACAAGTTTGCATAATCTTTCTAAATTATATCTTTGCAACTCAAGACATATTTAAATGACTTATTTAAATAAATGAATGGTCTCAATATCAGATCAAGATACGTTATAGACCTAAATACACAACTAGGTGTGATGAACAATCCCAATGCTTAATCAAAAGAAAGAACCCTTCTAAATTCTCTGTGTAGATGTATGGAGAAACTAAATAAATGTGATAGATAAACAAATTAGATACATCTACTTAGGTAATTTGTTTTATATGTTTGTTCGAAAGGTGGTTTGGCTAAATGATGGGTTTTAATTGAATTTTAAGAATTTTATTTTTTTCAATCTTCCTGACAATTTGTTTTTGGAATATGCTCGAAACCATATATGTTTTCATCTTTTTTTGTCAAACTTAAGAATTGTTTCATTCAAATTAGACTTACCATAGTTTGGTAGATGTTGGTTTAATTCTAGGCTACCCATTTATCTAATCTTCTAACTTGATCCTACTTATTTATTAAATAAGTCAAATCCGTTTAATACATACATATAAAAAAAAATAGGTCTAAAGATCCAAACTCCTTCACTATTATGTAGGGCTGAAACTTGGGTTGGGTTTTGGCCCTACCCGACTGACCCAACCCGAAAATAGTGTGGGTTGGGTTATAGAAATTGTAAACTCAGGTTGGGTTGGGTTAGGGAAAAAAAAACCCAACTGAAATTCAGGTCGGGTTGGGGTAAAGAATTTAAATTTCAACCTGACTCGACCCTACCTGAAAAAACCCGACCCGAATTCATAACTTATAAAACTATAACACCCTAAATACATTAACCCTAATTGAAACCCATTCAGCCACCTCTTCCACTTCCTCTTCTTCTTTTCCCGTCGCAGAGAGAGACAGAGATATAGAGGAAGAAATGGGAACTTCAGTTCAGGTGACGCCGCTTTGCGGAGTATACAACAAGAACCCTCTGTCGTACATGCTCTCCATCGACGGCTTCAACTTCATTGTCGACTGTGGTTGGAATGACCTCTTCGACCCCAATCTCCTTCAACCCCTCTCCAGGTCCTCCCTCCTTTGATTTTCCTCATTCATTTTTTTCTTACTTTCATTCATTTGTTCTCACTAACCTTTCTCATCTTCTTCTTACTTGCTTTACTCTCGCCCCATTTTGGTGTATCCGAGCCACTACTCTACTGCTTTCATTCCACTTTCCCTTTCTATATTCTACTGTTGGTTCCCCCAAATGACACTCTTATAAAAAGGTTTTTTCCAACTCGGGTCGGGTCGGGTTCACTAAATCGGGTTTTTTATTCGGGTAGGGTCGGGTCGGGTTCAATGTGGTGTGAGTCGGGTAAGGGTTGGGTTTATTAAAACCCGGCCCGCTTGACCCGAGTTGCAGCCCTACTATTATGTTAAATGGGTCAACTCATTCATTCATATCCACCCAACCCTATTATCTATTTAAATATGTGTTAAATTATGTTTTAATTCATTGTTTTATGTTTTCAGATTTTGAAAATAAAGGTTTTAAACTCTTTAAATAAATACAAATTAAATTAAGGGAATAGTGATAAAATGTGACTTTTGTTTAAATCAATTAATTTGTTAAAATATAAATCTCCAAAATTTTATAGTAGTTTTAGATTTTAAAACCCAACATTTTAGGTAAGATGGAAATATTTGTTTGTATGATATGTGCTTATAAATGAGTAGGCATATGGTACATGTTTGATCAAGCCCAGTTAAGAGTTATTAAGGATTAATAAAAAAAATTAGTAGCGTTTTGGGCCCACCTCCGGGTCGAGACGTTACAATATTAAAATTGGACTTAAATGCAAATAACCCAAAAACTCAAACCACCTGCATAGCAGGTGACGAGCAACTACATGAGCATCGAATCATGCAAGCTACAATCGTAGCTTGCAGATCGACGTCGGTTTTCCATGGCCTTCCATGGGGACCTATACCTCTCTATTAAACCTCTATTTAAGCTCAGCAAGTTCTGGAAATTTTACGAACTTCCACCCCATTCTCACACTGTTGTTCCTCTGTTCTTCTTCTTTCTTTTCCATTATTTCTCACCATTAGTTTGAAGTGGAAAATTTTCCTATTGCTGAATTTCAACCCAGGAGTAGAAACGAAGGTAACTATTGTGTTTATTTTCAAATTCTAACCTGTCTAGGATCAAACAGAAGTGAAATCGGTTAAGATTTGAGTCCTAAAATCATATTTGAAGTTTAGTGGAAAATATGGATTTTCATGTGTTTTGCTGGTTTTTCTCTTTGAATCTGAAGTTTTTAATCAGTGTTATTGGACCAATTGATTTCGAAATTAAAGAGGACTCATTGAAGAGTCCATTTGACTAGAAGGATGTGAAAAACGAATTCAGAAAGCCACTGTTTATGGATTCGTATTTCACACTGTCCCTCCTGTCACTGCACTGTTGCAGGTGACAGAGGAAGAAGATGACTCTCAAAAGTTCCGAGAATCGACCTTCGGAAGTTCCGAACTTCAGTTCAGGGTTCCGAAGGAGCAGAGGCAACCGTTGTATTCTTCGCCTAAACGGGTACAGACAAGACGTTCTGAGACCCCCTTGGACGTTCTGAATTGCTCGGAAGTTCTGAGTAGACCTCGGCAGGTTCCGAGGCAAGCCGAGACTCATGATTTCTGATTTTCTATTTTTTTGTTCGGAAGCAGGCTCGGACATTCCGAGACCTGAATTTCAAAAGTTCTGAATGACTAAACTCAAGTTCTGAAGGTTCTATAAAGACCTAGAGTTAAGGCAGTGGCTCGGAAGTTCCAAAGCGATAGTACCTTGTTCCGAGGCATCTTCCGAGGAACCCAGAACATGTTTTTAAAATTTAGTCTAAATTAGGATTCCATTTTAAAATGATAATAACTCTTTCATTTTTATTATTATGTAAACCTATATTATGTATTCACTTCCAAGCTGATACTCTCTATCTATGGCGTAGTGGAAACGCAACCCGGTACATATCAGTAGCTGAGCGATTAACGTCGCCGCTTGGTAGAAAAGAATGGTTCAGGTACTAAGTGATCTCTAGGCCTAACTTGCTATACCAGTAGTGGCCTGAGCATTCTATATCTCTTGGCCTAACTCAATATATGAGTAGTGGCCTGAGCATCTTATATCTCTAGGCCTAACTCAATATATCTCTCCATGGTCATTTCCAGAAGACAATATATGTATGGCCTGAGCACCTTATTATATTGATGATTATTGTAATTAAAAATGGATAGTAACCCATTTAGGAGACTCATATCAATTTCCCTTGGAGTTTTTCTTGAAAATAGGACTGAAGGATTTGAAATACTATGAATGTATGTTATTGTATTTGTGTATCATGTTTGATTAATGATAGTATGATCCATTATTCTTGTTTGTGTGTTTAAACATATACCGCGAAATCCCACATTTTCGGTGAGGAGACTTAACATTGCAGTAGGAGTAAATCAGATTAACATGATCTAGTACAATGAGTGGTTTCAAGAATCAGATTTAATGAACCCACTTATATGCCTAAACTTGATGCATATTATGAAATATGCTTAGTGCTTCTAATGATGTTTATCGTATATTGTAATTATTGATGATGAAATGCTTATCAACTTGAGTATTATGATGATAATGATACTTCCTCCACGTACCCTCAACTGTTGAATTATTATCGGCCCAGGTGTGTCGGTTTGCATCTACTGTGCTAGGTGTGTCAGTACTGGCCCAAGTGTATCGGAGATATTCTTTCAAGATTCTGCATTTTGACCGTGTCGGGACTTAATGCTTTTTAGTCAGTATAGTGCCTAGGTGTTATGGTGGATATCGAAAGTAATAGGGATGGCTTGATAGATATTGGCATGAGAAACCAATTATGAAGATGATGTTGATTTGGCTAGCCTGATATTTATTGCACTGTATTGTTATGTTCTCTTCACTGGCCTGATTAGCTCACACCACTCACATTTCAGGAAATGTACACGAAGAGGAGGAACCTCCATTTCAAACTTAGGATAAATAAACTGTTGAGGTTACTTGTGATTCCCACAGACCGGAATTTCATTTTATTTTGACTGTTGGTTCTTTTGAACCATGTTTTGCATAAAATACCGCATGAGGTACTTATGATATTTGAAATCATGTATGAACCACCATGTTACTGCTAGTAACTCTGATATGAATGATATTATATTTCTATGATGGAAATATTTGTTTGTATGATATGTGCTTATAAACGAGTAGACATATGGTACATGTTTGAGTCCACATGTAAAGAGCATGTGTGACATTTATTTTTGGCCCTAACTATTGATCCAGCCCAGTTAGGAGTTATTAAGGATTAATAAAAAAAAATTAGCGTTCCAGGCCCACCTCCGGGTCGGGGTTCCTCTTCCTCTTGTACTCATTTTTCCTCCTCTTTTCTCATTTTCCACTCTCATTTCCCACACCAATCCCTCTTCTCAACTGATGCTCTCCATCAATTTATAATTTTTGTAAGAGGTGTCTCAGATTTAATCTGAACAAGCTTTAGAAAACAAAAAACATCATATAAAGAGGTCCTATAGAGAAAACTAAATAGGCAATCTTTGGCTTTCTCAAATGGCTGAAGGTGGGCACAGGTAGTTTTATATAACTTGGTCTCACATGACTGTCTCAAATGGCTAGAGACGTTCTGGGGTTCAGACTTCCGAACACGTGGATTCAGACTTTTGAGCGGAATGTAAATGTGGACTAACCTATGAAGTTGGTCTATCGTGGATTCAGAACTTCGAATGGTGAAGGTCGGGCTTCTAAAAGCTTTTGGAAGCTATCCGTTTCGTTTAAAACTCAGAATGGGTATTTAGAGGTTTGAATACTAATCATTGGAGTGTGTGCTAGCTTTGTGACAAGCTAGAAAACATATGTGTGAAATGTGATGGAATTTTGAAATAGATTTGATCGGCTGTCACAGAGTTGACTATGAGGTTTAGAGGACCGAATAGTGGTGTTCAGATATCTTAACAAGCGATATTTGAAATCTACAAATACCCAGTTGTATCGATTGTGGAGATTGCCTGGAAAATTCTGAAGATTGTTGAGTAAAGAATTGATCATTCTGAGACCACTATTGAGACTGTGAAATAATCTTGAAAGACTATATGCAATATTCGATTGCCAGAATCATTTGATAGTCTTGTGTATGATCCATCACTTCGATCTTCATAGATCTAAAAAGAGTGTGTGAGGCTATGTTTTGTGAAACTGACAGGATATCAGTGAGAGAGATCTAGGGACACTAGAGAGAGTGCTAGATCTAGAGAACCCTTCCTCGAGTCTTGGTTGAGTGCTTTTAATCGGTATATCATCCGCAACAAGGACATGTGGTTGTGGAAGAAGTATTAGTTGTACCATTGATAGGGACTGTGATTGGCACATCTATATCGGCGAAGTCAGTCAGTATTTTGTGTTGTTGTAGTGATGTAACGACCGGCCCAAATTAGTGGATCACCATTGTGGATGGAGAATTTAATGGGTAGCCAGTAATTTTATTATCTATGTGTTTAGTCTATGAAATTTATTTTTGAAAAACACATTGGAAAAATTAGAATTATTAGTGAGTGCCCTTTTTACACGCACCTCTCCTCATGTAGACCACACAGAAAATTTAATTCTAAATTTATTGGAAAATTCGAAATTGCAGAGAAATTAATTGGAAGGCTAAGAAAATAAAATATATCTAATTTCTTGAATTCGTGTGGGCCTCTATGACCAACACACTTGGACGAAAATTGCAAAGGAATTGCTTCATAAAATTTGAATTTGGCTGAGGAACAAAATTCTAATTTGGCTTCTAAATTTTAGGAGAGAAAAATATCAAATTGTCCCTCGGGTTGGATGAATTTGGGAAGAGATGCAAGGAGATTTTTGGACCCTAGAAATTATGCAAAAACTACAAATAATCTCTTTGGGAGAACCACAAGCTTTGTTAAAAAATTGCTAGGGTTCTCCAAGGCTTGGACGAAAATCTCCAGAACTTCTTCACAGGTATGGATTGATTTTTTGCTTTTCTATTTCTTTTTTCTGCTTCTCCCATCATAAAATTCGAGTATGGCTATTGAGAGGAGAGCACAACCCAATTTAACCATCGTCCGGAGAGATGGTGTAGAAATCGACCATGGGTATTGCGGATTCAATTCAAAATATCAACATTTATGGTTGGAAACTCAATTATTTTTGGAATCCTAATTTACCAAAATCCTCCGTGGACAAATTATACATCATTGGACAGAAAATTTAGAGACCTTATTAATGGTGTTCAAGGTGGATTGATGGAAAATTGTTATTTCAAACTTAGAACTGTTATTTTCTGCTCATTGTCATGAGAAAATTGATAACCGAGGCTGTAAAACTCTAAATTTTACAAAATTTATATTTCTTGAAAGTAGATAGAGAGATTTACTCACTCAAAAATTTAGGAATTTTTGGAGAGGGTTTGATACACCAAATCTCATATGGAAGTCGGACCAAATTTCCAGATCTAATTTTGTATGACAATTCTATAGCAGTTCGCGAAATAAATTATAACTTGACCTGTAGACTTTAGAAAATACAAAATTTAATATTAGTGTGAAACTAACAAAGATATCTATCTCTAGTTAAATTTTGAGAATTTACGGAATTTATTTGATGGGTCAAATATTATCTGCAATTCAAATTGTGTTCATAAACTGCAATCTGTTGGTAGTGTGTAACTATTGATTAAAATAGTCATAACTTGGGCTAGGAAACTCAGATCAAGACAAACGAGATATTTCTAGAATTCTCATTGAGAGACCTATCTACTATAAAAATGTTGGAACTTTGAAATATACACAGTGATAGTAGAAAACTCTACAATAGCGTTAAACTTTGCATGATTTGATTATGTGGCTTAGGCCCTAGACCATCATCTTAAACCCTTGATTTATGGACTGTCATTAGTGGGACAATACCTTGTTGGTTAGGATCAATGGACTAACATCATTCTCAGAGATTTAAATAAAACATAATTTTAATTGTTAGAATCTTAAAATAAATTGCAGCAAATTTGGATTAAAGAATTGTTCTAAAAGCTTGGATTTTTAGTGATCACCACACTTTGCGTATTTTAGGTGAGAAGAGCAATTCACTTTATGCTTTTACGATTTTATTATGAATCATATTTGTTTGATATGAATGCATAAACTAGGTATAGAAAAGACTGTGAATTTGTAATTACACAAGTTAAAATTCTAGTGAAACTCACGTAGTGTAAAGGAAAATTTTGGCTAAATATTCTAAACCAGTGAGTATATAAGTCTGCCCAGAATGTGGTTGTTGCCTATTTACCTCATTGAGAAACCCAATTTGTGTAGTCGAAATTATTAGATTGGAAAATTGAATTGGAATATTATGCTATTATGGTTCGATGTTTTTTTAGAATTTGGTGATGATGCTATGTCATATGTGATGAGCCATATTTTTTGTGCACATGTTTATATTTATGCAATATATGTGCTTTGGGATTGATTTAGTATTTGAAATATGCTAATTAAATCTGAGAATTTATTATGGCATTATTGGTATGTTTACATAAGAAAATCTCCATATATGAATTATATTGTCATGACATTCATGCATGATTATTATATGTGAATCGGATCAAGTCAAAATGGAGGATTGAGTCATCAACTCAGCAATCTAGTCTGAATTTGAATTTTTCAAATCAGTTGGATAAAGGGTTGAAGTTGGACAACTGCCCATAGTGGTTGGTTGCGGTTGTAAGTGGTGATAGACGGTTGTAACTCTGTGTTGTGGATCCATAAAGAAGTAGTAGATGCATAAAGAGACCACACCCCGCCAACTGTGGTGTCCCTTGGTATAGTAAACCAAGGTGGGCATCTTGGCGTCGCTACATGGGACATTGCTCCCATTTCTTCACTACCCATTCCTTCCACATATGTTTCGAAAGTATACAAAAAGTGGCTTATCACTTGCCCAATGGAAGTAGTGAATTCTCTTCTGTAGTATTGCAACGCACCTTTGGCTACTTGGCACAAGAGTTTCATTCACTTGTCAAGTTACTGCAAGGGCAGATGCTTTTCAGTTTTGGCATTTGGATCCTTGTCAGACAGTGAGCATGAAGTTGTTGTCCCATAACAGCAAGTGGGACCCAATCAACAAATTAGGCTATTATGGACGTCTAATGGTTGGAGTTCTTTAATTCCAACTTGGCCCAGGAATTTGTTTAGTTGCAAATGGATGTTACAGCGGCAAATGGAATTCATGTAGAAGAAATGTTTTTGACTTAGAATCCAGACATGGGTATTTTCCATGTAGTAGTGCAGACCTCGTCTTCAACATCAAATGGGCCTGAACAGATGAAATGGTTCCATATTATTCAGTAAAGAGAATTGCTGGGTCGGTGAACTATTTGTAATATTTCTCAAAGGATAGTGGAATTTTGCTCGTAATGAGCATGTGGATGTTTCCCTTATTCATAGGGCTTTACCACGTTAAAAGAAATCACATCTCATGCCCATTTTTATTTTCATTGTGTTGCCGGAAAAGATCCCTATTCAAGTCTCGCTCGTCCTTCGAGAAAATGAGTAGAAGCTTCGAAACATATTACAGATCATTTAGTCTTGAGTCCTTGTGACTATAGTTGATGGCCGATGGGGCCTGATGTCAACTATGACCATTGGGGTCGAATCTTTGTGACTATGCTGATGACCAATTTGGGGTCTGATATCAGCTGGTGGTGGCCAATTTGGGGCCAGATATCAACCATGGCTGATGGGGTCAGGTCTTAGTAACCATTTATGTGCACATATGATGGAGATTGGATTGGATGCATGGGTATGGGAATCATGCATCATGAAATTGCATTTTAGCATTACATGCATTATTTGAATTATGCAATTGTTTTACACATGTTAAATTATGGGATGCGTGTAATATTCAAATATGTTGAAAATTGATAACTTGGAATAGATACATGCTTGTGTTTTGTTATCTTCACTGGGCATGAAGCTCACTCCTTACATTATAAGACATCCTTTGAAGTTGAGTCTAGGTGAGACCCTTGAGTAGGCTTAGGCTTTCAGGAGTTGCTTAGAAAGAATAAATTTTATTGTTAAGAGACAAGTACTTTAATGGATTATTGGTTTTGTTTATTTGAGGCACTATGGAGTGTCTATTTAGATAATTCATTGGTTTGGTTTGAGAATTGGATTTAAATTGTGATTTGTCAATTTTGAAGCCTTTGAGATTTAATTTTGTCGGTTTGGATGGCTTATGGTGCAAGGCTTCCTAATTTATTTATTGGGTGTGTTGGTGAGATTAGATATTATCTATATTTAGCTTATAGAATTTATCTATGATTTGGAATGTGTTTGGCTTGATGATCTATACATTGTTGGATCTCGATTTTAATGTAGGATTTTTTTTTTTTTTTTTATAATGGCTACTGGATTATGCATTTATGAATAAATGTGGTTGATAATTTATACTGAATGAAAAAAGACAGAGTCATGGTTAGGGACATTTCTCATGTTTGGATCGGATTTCAATTAGTAAAGCCCTTTTACTCTTCGGAGGTGCATGGTGTTACAAGTGACACTTAGGTGAGTCTTGTGGTGACTTGGTTAGAGTCAAGTGGTGGTGAGACACAGGTAGAGTCTTGTGATAGCTACTCAGACGAGTTGTTTGGGTGCTGGTGAGCGTTTGGTGATGACTTGAAGTGAGTTAAGTCCGTAGAGCTAGGTGAATCATTTGTTATTGATTACTGAGTTAGTCAGATATCCTAATGTTGGGAGAGTCTACATGTAATACCCTAACCAAAATTAGACCTAATTGTGCGATTTTGTGCTAATAATCATGTTTTATAATCTCTTAATCATGAAGATTATGGATAAGACATTTTAAAAAGTCCAGGATTGGCCCAATCAGAGCTCGATAGCTCAAAGATCCAACTTATTTAAGTTGAAAGGGCAAAATTGTAATTTACAATGTATATTGTTATTTTAATGATTTTAAATTATTGTTTGAATGTTGATTGAATTAAATTGGTTTCCTTGATAGGGATTTAAATTTTGGAATTATAGAATCTTTAAACTATATTTTGATTTCAGAAATATTATTATTTTGACCCGAAAAGGTCGTGATCTTTAAGAAATAATTATTTTAAATAATTTTAGAAGTTAGAAAATTCTATGAAAATATATCATTTTATATTTTTGGATGTTAAAAATTTAAGGTTTTAAATCCTTTAAATAAATACAACTTGAGTTAAGAGACTAGTGTTAAAATGTGATTTTTATTTAAATCAATTTATTTTAATGAATTATAGTTTTCCAAAATTTTATGGTATTTAAAGATTTTAAAACCCAACTTTTTGGAAAAGATGGATTGAATTAAATAAATATTTTAATTTGTTAAATATTGGAAATAAATAAAATGGATTAAAATGTAAAGAAGTTGGAATGGATTAAACTGTAAATAACCCAAAATTTTAAACACCTATGTAGCAGGTGACGATTTGAAGCAGCTATGTTGGCGCAAATCATCGCTCTATGTGATGATTCATGCAGACTAGGTTATGGTAGCTTAGCTACCGTGGCTGCCTTTGAAGCTACACCCCACATCCCCTCTAGGACTATAAATACCAGTGATTCAGAAATCCAAACTCCATTGCAGCAACTCTTTCTCTGCTTTTTTATCTTTCTTCAAAGCTTCTTCTCGTTCTTCACCTTAGGCAAAATTTTGGAAACACTGAAACTCCACCCAACTCTCCAAGCGAAGGTAACCTTTAGATTTATTTTCAAATTCTAGTAAGTTTATAATCAAATAGAAGTGAATTTGGTTTAGTTTTGAGTCTTAAAATCAGTTTTGAAATTTAGTGGAAACTATGATTTCTTCGGTGTTTTAGTAGTTTCTCTCTTAAAATCAGAGGCTTTTCATTAATGTTAATTGTCCAATTTGTTTCGAAATTGAAGAGGACTCATCGAAGAATATATCGAACCAGAAGAATGTGACAATCGAATTCAGAAAGCCCACTAACTTTGAATTCATATTTCACTTTATCCATCCCATCACTACAATGTTGCATGTGACAGAGGAAAAAGACGACTCTCGGAAGTTTCGAGAATTGGCCTTTGGAAGTTTCAAAGGTGGT
Source organism: Chimonanthus praecox (assembly GCA_022113865.1). Classification (NCBI taxonomy): domain Eukaryota; kingdom Viridiplantae; phylum Streptophyta; class Magnoliopsida; order Laurales; family Calycanthaceae; genus Chimonanthus; species Chimonanthus praecox. Next base: position 52,662,814 of record CM039087.1, on the reverse strand, counting down.
ACTTTAGAAGTTCCGAACTTCTGTTCGAGGTTCTGAAATCGAGCAAAGGCCAACTGTTTTGTACTGCCTCTACTGGACAGACCAGGACATTCCGAGACCCCTTCGGACATTCTGAACTGCTCGGAAGTTCCGAGCAGACCTCGGCCTGTTTCGAAACAAACCAAGACCTACTATAATAGCCTGACCCGAATTAGGCTTAGTAAAAATGATTTATTTAATAAATCATATTTTAACCTGATAATCATGAAGATTACAGTTAGGGCTTTGTGAAAAATCCAGGTTTGGCCCAATGAGAGCTCGATAGCTCGATGATCCAATTCATCTAAGTTGGAAGGGCAAAATGGTAATTTACCAATGAAAGTGTTATTTTATTGTTTATCTAATTGCTTGGTTACTATTTGAGTGATATTGATTTCCTTAACTAAGGACTTAAATTCTAAAATTTATAATTATTTTATTATGTTATTATTAGAAAATGTTATTAAAAAACTACCTGAAAAGATCCCGAAAGTTAGGAAATAATTATTTTAAACAATTTTAGAAGTGAGAAAATTTTAAGAAAAATATGTGTTTTAGATTTTGTTTTAACTTATTGTTTTATATTTTTCAAATTTTGAAAATAAAGGTTTTAAACCCTTTAAACAAATACAAGTTGAATTAAGAAAATAGTGACAAAAATGTGATTTTTGTTTAAATCAATAAATTTTGATAAAATATAAATCTCCAAAATTTATGATGTGTAGAGTTTATAAAACTCAACATTTTGATTAAGATGGATTAAATTAATTAAGCTAAGCAAATCTTCTAATTAGTTAAAAATTAAAAATAAAATAAATTGGACTTAACTGCAAATAAAATCTGAAGGACTAAACTACAATTTTTTCAAATCATTGAACCACCCACGTGGCCATTGAAGCTGCTGCTACAGCATCGACTCATACAAGCTACAGACGTAGCTTGTAGATGAAGTGTTCTTCTCATGGCCCTGATGGAAGGCCTACCACCCTATCACCATTTGGCTATAAATTCAGGCTACTCCCCACTAGGATTCTCCACTGAATTTTCAAAAAAGAAAACCACTGCTCCTCTATTTGTTTTTTACCATTGCTTTAAAGTGGAAGTTTTTCTCAGTTGCTAAATTTCAACCCAGGAACAAAAATGAAAGTAACCATTATAGTTGTTTTCAAATTCTAGTCAGTTTAGGATCAAACAGAAGTCAATTTAGTTAAGATTTGAATCCTAAAAACAGATTTGAAGTTTAGTGAAAAACTTAAATTTTCATGTGTTTTATCGGTTTTCCATGTAAAATCTGATGTTTTTAATCAGTATTAATGGTCCATTTGATTCCTAATGTGAAAAGAACTCATTCAAGAGTCCATCTGAAAAGAAGGGTGTGAAAAACGAACCCAGAAAACCCACTGTTTCTGGATTCGTAATTTAAACAGTCTTTCCCGTCACTGCTCTGTTGCAGGTGATAGAGGACGAAGACGACTCTCGGAAGATTCGAGAATCGACCTTTGGAAGTTCCGAAGGTAAGACTTCGGAAGTTCCGAACTTCTATTTGGGGTTCTGAAACGCTCAGAAGCCAAATGTTTCTTTCTGCCTCTGCTGTTCAGACCCTGACGTTCAGAGACCCCTTGGATGTTCTGAACTGTTCGGAAGTTCAGAGCAGACCTTGGCAGGTTCCGAGACACACTGAGACCGACTGATTTTCCTGTTTTCTTGCTTCTGTTTGGAAGCAGGGTCGGAAGTTTCGAGACCTAAACTTTGGAAGTTCCGAAGAACAGAACCCAAGTTCTGAAGGCTCTGTAAAGCCCAGATTTTAGGCAATGGCTCGAAAGTTCCTAAGCCACAGTACCTGATTCTCAGGCATGTTCCGAGGAACCCAGAACTAGTTTTTGAAACTTAGTCTAAAATAGAATTCTATATTAAAACCTAGACCCTAGGTTTTGATTTATGTTTATACCATTTTGATAATTAAAAATGATACTAAGCCTCTCTTTGATACTATTATGTATTCACTTCTAAGCCGATACTCTCTGTCTGTGGCGCAGCGGAAAAACAGCTTGGTAGCTATCAGTAGCTGTACAATTAACTTCGCCGCTCGGTAGAAAAGAAGGGTTCGGGCACAGAGTGATCTCTAGGCCTAACTCATTATATGAGTAGTGGCCGAGCATCTTATATCTCTAGGCCTAACTCAATACGTCTACATGATCATTTCCAGAAGACAATATGAGAAGTGGCCTGAGCACCTTATTATATTGCTGATTATTGTAAAATTAAAATAGATAGTAACCCATATAGGAGACTGAGATCCATTTCCCTTGTGTTGAAATAATATGAAAATGTGTTGTATTGTTCTATGTATTATGTTTGATTAATGATTGTATAGTTCATTGTATCATTGTTTGTGTGTTTAACAGATACTTCGATACCCCACATTTTCGGTGAGGAGACTTAACAAATGTTGTAGGAGTAAATCAGTTTAGGAGGATCTAGTGCAATGAGTGGTTTCAAGGATCAGACTTAATTAACACACTTATCTGCCTAGACATGATGCACTATTGTGAAAGTGTTTATTGATAATAATGATGTTTATTGTTATTGTGATTATAATGATGAAATGCTTATGAGCTATGATAATATTGATATTGCTTCCACATACCCTTAACTACTGAACTATTATCGGCCTAGGTGTGTCGGCTTACGTCTACTGGCCCAAGTGTGTCAGTTGCTAAGCCAAGATGTGTCACTACTGGCCCAAGTGTGTCAGAGATGTACTTGCAAGATTCTGCGTTTTGACCGTATCGGGACTTAATGCTTATAGTCAGTATAGTGCCTAAGTGTTATGTTGGATGTCAGCAGTTATGAAGACAATTTGATTCATTGGCATGATAAACCTTTTACGATGATAATATTGATTTTGGTTAACATGATATTCATTACACTGCATTGTTATGTTCTTTTCACTACACTGGTTAGCTCACACAACTCATATTTTAGGAGATGTACCCGAGGAGGAAGAACCTCCATTTCAAGCTTAGGATGGATAAGCTATTGTGGTTTCTTCTGATTCCCACGGACGGGAATTTCATTCTTATTTTGACTATTGGTTCATTTGAACTATATTTTGTGTAAAGTATCTCATGTGGTACTTACTATGTTAAAATCATGTATGAACCACTATGTGACCGTTAGTAACTCTGATAGGAATGAACGATATCTTTTTATGATATAAATATTTGTTTATATAATATGTGCTTGTAAATGGGTAGACATATGATACATTTTTTAGTCCACATGTAAAGAGCATGTGACATTTATTTCTGGGCCTAACTATTGATCTAGTCATGTTAGGAGTTATAAAAAAATAAAATTATCAGTGTTCCAGGCCCACTTCTGGGTCGGGGCGTTACACCTACTGTTTTCTTTTTCTACTATTTTCTGTTCGGAAGCAGGCTTGGACATTCTGAGACCTAAACCTCAAAGATTCCGAAGGTGCTGTAAAAACCTAGAATTTAGGCAGTGGCTCGGAAGTTCCAAGGCCACAATACCTGGTTCCGAGGAACCCAAAATTGGTTTTTGAGATTTATTTTGATTGATTAAGTTAAGGATTTCATTTTAGGTTTAGACATTAGATTTTTATGTGATGTTTCTTATACCAGATTCCTAATTTAAAAGTGATACTAACCCTTGTTTGTCTTATTATATTATGTATTTACTTCCAGGCCAATATCATCTATGTGTGGTGCAGCAGAAACGCAGCCCGATAGCTAGCTATCAGTATGTGAGCGATTTACTTCGCCGCTCGGTACAAAAGAAGGGATCGGGCACTGAGTGGTTTTCTTTTTATCTCTAGGTCTAACTCAATATATCTCCATGGTCCAATCTAGAAGATAATATAAGTAGTGGCATGAGCATCTTATATCTCTCTAGGCCTAACTCAATATGTCTCCTGTGGTCCAATTCAAAAGACAATATGTACAGTGGCCTGAGCATTTTTACTGTACCCTCTGGGCAAGTCTTAATATTTTCCTGGTCGGAAAAATCCGACACTGGGCACTGAGTAATGTCTTGATTGATTGATTATTATTACTTAAAAAAGGAGTAGTAACCTGTTAAGTGACTCAGTCATTTACCTTGGACTTTTTCGAAAAATTAGTAGAAAGATTTGAAATACTATGAATGTATGTTGTACTGTCTACAGGGCCGGCTAGACACAAGCGAAGGCCTAAAGCGAAAATTTTAAACGGGCCTTCTTTTGCATTTAACATATTATTATAAGTAGTATTTAATTAAAATTTTAACATATTATTATAGGGTAATTATTTAGACACGGATATTTTTTTTTTCTGCATACACGGGTTTTCAGTTTTTTGAAGGAAGTTACCGTGTTGCCCTTCCGTGTTAGGATGGTTCGAACCTGAGATAACAATATTTTTCCATTATTCGAACCATTATTCGTGCCTAAATTTTTACAGTAAGTAATATACAGTGTGTTTTGAATAATAATTATTTTTTTAATTTTAAAGTTATTTTTTAAGCACTGTGTATTTCCAAAATTTCTCAAATTGAATATCCGAATTAATTATAATAATCTGATAAAAATACTTTAACACTTCAATGTCTTTTAACACTCCCAAATGCTTAAAACAAAGTGTTTTACAAATAAGAGTATCCTTTGGCTGTGTCGAAAACACATTTGGGAATTTCAAAAGACCTTAAAGTCTTAAAGATTTTTTATCAGGTTATCATAATTAGTCCGGATATTCAATTTAAGAAATTTTGGAAATATACATTGATAAAAAATAACTTTAAAGTTTTAAAGAATATTTTATTATTTAACTAATGCACTGTGCATCATTGTAGGAATATGCACCATTATTTTTTAAGTACGGTGTATTTTTAAAATTTCTCAAATTGAATATTCGGATTAATTACGATAACCTGATAAAAATACTGTAAGACTTTAAGGCCTTTTGACACTCCTAAATATATTTCGGCACAGCCAAGGGATACCATTATTTGTAAAATACTATGTTTTAAGCATTTGAGAGTGTCAAAAAACCTTAAAGTATTAAAATATTTTTATCAGTTATCGTAATTAGTCCGAATATTTAATTTGAGAAATTTTAGAAATACATAATATTTAAAAAATAACGTTCTAACTTATAAAGGGCCTTTTAATACGTAGGGCCTTAAGCGGTTGCTTTCCTTGCTTAACGGTAGAGCCGGCCCTGACTGTCTATGAATGTGTATTATGATTGATTATGAGTATATATTCATTGTATTTCTATTTGTGTAACAGCTACTTGCGATACTCTACTTTTACAGTAAGGAGATTTAATAATACAAGATCGGTAAATCAGGTTTTGTAAACCTAGATCTAGTGCAGCTAGTGGTTTCATGGATTATACATGATATGGAAAAGACCGAATAAACCAGAATGTGAGACTTGACACTACTTCCATGTGAAGGATGAAAATTGGCTCTAACTATTAGAACAGAAGCGTAACACTATTTCAGGGAGTCGAGGTCTAGTAGTCTATAAACAAAGAATGAACCCACTTACATGCCTAGACTTAAAATATATTAATAAGATATATTCATATTGTTACTAATTATCACGCCTTGACCCAGGAAACAGGCCCGAAATGCTGGTAATTTTTTTTTTAAACAACAATCCAAACTCCAAAAGTCCATGGGCCTCTCATGCGGTTCCCTAAACTCATTGAAAAGGTCGCACGCTTATGTGAGCAATACTTGCGACCTAAAACATGAAATCCCCAAAGGGGCACCTTGAAAATACATCTCATATAAATTCCCCCTGTATCAGTCGACTGATGGTAATCTGCTCAAACTGTCGACAATTTTCACATACCAGTCAATTGACACTCTAAAAAACCAAAATACACACCATAACACAATCAATTATACATCACATCATCGTATTACAGATATATGACTTATACACAAGGTCTCTGTGCCACAAGTGGCATCATTACCTAAATTTACATAATTTTAATATAAAACTAAAGAAGTATAAATCCTACCCTCGAATATCATATTCCAACTCCTAAGAATCGCATAGAGATTCTCCACTTCCCCCATCCATTATATAACCTGCATTGTAAAGGACGTGAGCTCCAGCCCAGTGAAAATAACTCAAATTAACAAGTCCCTCCAAATTTTCATAATATCAAATTTACAATGCAGCCTACGAGGAAAATACTTAGAACACCATGACATACCTTTACCATTTGTTGTTTCCTTTCCACACACACACCCATGCATATCCACACATACACATGTAAACCCACTCACGTATACACACAAATGCATATGCCACCCACACATGCACCTGCAAACTCACACATGTATTCATAATATCAATAACACAATGCATATTTAACAACATGATAAGTAAATAAATCATATTTACCATTTAAAAGGTTACAACGAAATTTGTAATACACTGGGGTATCCCACTCAACCTCGTTGAGGTATTTCACTCAACCCCAACTGTACAGGTCAAGGGTATCCCACTCAACCCTGTCGAGGAATCTCACTCATTCTCGAATGCATTAAGTTAAGGCAGATATAATGAAGCATCTTGCAAGAGCTCGACCAAACGTACAAATGTGTGTGTGTGGAAAGGTATATGAAGAAAAGGTATGTGATTGTATACACACACACATTTGTACGTTTGGTCGAGCTCTTGCAAGATGATGCATTATATCTGCCTTAACTTAATGCATTCGAGAATGAGTGAGATTCCTCGACAGGGTTGAGTGGGATACCCTTGACCTGTACAGTTGGGGTTGAGTGAGATACCTCAACGAGGTTGAGTGGGATACCCCAGTGTATTACAAATTTCGTTGTAACCTTTTAAATGGTAAATATGATTTATTTAACTATCAAGTATGCATAAACATGAAAATGATATAAAATCACAATCACATACCTTTTCTTCATATACATTTTCCACGAGGGTTTAACAATGGAGTTTCACTTACAATCCATTAATTTCAATCCAGGTTTAATAACCTAGAATGTTTTCATCTCATTACCTACACAAACTTGTTAGCACAGGTTTAATCACATGCATGGAAAACTCAATGCATGATAGAACACCGCACCCATCACATGCACCTATACTATGGTATGTACCGCATGCATGCTCTAATATAACACATATCACATGCACTATTGATTCTAGCATGAATCTCATGCATGATCAAAGCCACATATATCAGTTATTCACCTAACCAATACATAAATCGCATGCATGAACTAATATACACATACTACATGCATCAATGACTATAGCATGAACCCCATGCATATTCACCTAACACAATGCATAATCAATAGACAATTCATACCAATCTCCTATTGAATCTATTATCCTCTAGACATCCATTGGGTCCCATACTGCATTTTAGACAACTAGGCCTCAACTCCCCTACACATTTTCACGTTTACGTTCTACATAGTGAGAACAAAATCATGTCCCTTATATGTAAGTAGTGTAGGGTCCCGCATTTTGGTCTCATTTGGCCTTTTCCATCTTAAAAATACCATGAGTCCCATTTTCAGTCTTGACTCTATCAAGTTTCATAATAACTATTTTACATGTTAAGTTGAGTCTCCTCACCTTGATCGACGAAATTATGTAAGTTTCTCAATTTGTGTGTACTAGAGAGAGAATCGGTCTAACTATTTCAATTGGATAATTGACGGAGTTAGACATTATTTATTAGCCTAAATTGACCCGACCGACAACTTGATGAGTTCGACTGACAGAACATAGTTCCATCGAGATAAACTCTTGGAACGAAGAAAGAGAAAAGTCATAAAATTCAAATAACTCTTTTAAAATTTCACCATCTAAAAATAAGATAGTCAATCTTAATACATAGAATAATTTAAACAATAAATACATTAAAGGCCTAATTTACTAAGTTTAAAAATATAATCACTTCAACTAATTATTAAAATCATTTTATTTAATCAACTTAAACTAAATCTTAAAATCCACTTTAAACTAAATCATAGCTTAAAATGCAACATGAAGTTCTTAGCACACAAAAAATCACTTCTAAAGGTGTTACTTAAAAATTAAAAGAAAATGGACATTTTTTCCTAAATTCTAAAAATAAAAAATTGAAGCTCAAAATCAACCCATTTCACAAAAAAAGAACAGTACCGAAGCTCCTAAAATTTCGAACACATGAATTTCCATATCTTGATCGTCGAAATCGGTGGAAAAATAAAGAAGTTGGAAAAAATCCCAGGCTCACATGCGAAGAAAGCTTCAGTCGTTTGCAAAAAGATGAAGAAACAGTAAAAGGAAAGCCGTAACGCCCCGACCCGATGGTGACCCCGGAATGCTACTAATTTTTTTTTATTTTATAATCTCCCATCAACTAACATCATAGCTTGGCTGAATCTTCAAATTTGCCCAAAATCCCATCATAGAAAATGTCACACGTGCTCTTCTCACGTGGAGTTAAACATGTATCATATGTTCCCATATACAAGTTTATATTTCACAAACAAATATCTCCATTTATTCAATCAGAGTTATGAACGAAAACATATCAATTTACACATGCTTAGATTTATAATACCACAGACGGTACTACAATCAGCATAATATCATTTGCATAAAAATAAATTAATAAACATATTTCCCATCATCGGAAAATACGATTGACTGAAAAGGCTCCCTCATCCTAAGTCAGTGGTGGAGGTTCCTCCTCCTCAGGTGCTAACCCTGCAATGTAAGGGATGTAAGCTCCAAGTCCAGTAAAGAGATCTTAAAAACACATTCATCAACATGTATAGGTTAAACAATATAGTCTAATCATAATAATATAATGGTCTACTCTTAACATTTTTAAAATCACAGTTATCTACTCATTAATGGTCTACTTTACCATACTTACCAACTTACTATAAATGGTCTCATATACCATTTTATCTGAATTTATAATTGGTCTGTTTATACCTATTTATCAGTCACCATCACTATTATCTCACTGTAATACTATTGTCATATCACTGCTATACCACTATCATACTGTTTTAATGCCACTGACATACCACTGTCATACCACCGCCATACCACTTCCATACAACTACCCAATGGTTTTACATATCATTACCATCATAATTGGTCTACTATACCAACATTTCAAATCATCTGTGATGCTGACATGCCACCGTAACGCCAAAGCACTACACTGACTATAAATATATTAAGTCCCGACACGGTCAAAATGAAGCATCTTGCAAGAACATCTCCAACACACTTGGGTCGGTACTGACACACTTGGGCTAGCAACTGACACACCTGGGCCAGTAGTTGCAAACTGACACACTTGTGCTGATAATAGTTCAGTAGTTGAGGGTACGTGGAGGTAGTATCAATATCATAAATGCTCAAGTTCTCACATCGAATCATTTTATCAATAGTATCAAATTCATACTTCAGTCTCTCGTTATAACATGATGCTCAAGTTCTCATACCAAAGCACTACACTGACTATACTGACTATAAATATATTAAGTCCCGACACGGTCAAAATGAAGCATCTTGCAAGAACATCTCCAACACACTTGGGTCGGTACTGACACACTTGGGCTAGCAACTGACACACCTGGGCCAGTAGTTGCAAACTGACACACTTGTGCTGATAATAGTTCAGTAGTTGAGGGTACGTGGAGGTAGTATCAATATCATAAATGCTCAAGTTCTCACATCGAATCATTTTATCAATAGTATCAAATTCATACTTCAGTCTCTCGTTATAACATGATGCTCAAGTTCTCATATCGAAGCATTTCATCAACAATCACAATACCATGTATGATAAACATCATTAATAACAATATGAACATATCTTAATAATATATATCAAGTTTAGGCATATAAATGGGTTCATTCTTTGTTTATAGACTAGTAGACCTCGACTCCTTGACACCGTGTTATGCTTCCGTTCTAACAGTTAAAACTAATTTTCATCCCTCACATGGAAGCAACGTTAAGTCTTGCATTCTGGCCTACTCAGTTTTTTTCATATCATGTATAATCAATGAAACTACTCATTGCAGTAGCTCTAGGTTTACAAAATCTAGTTTACCGATCTTTGTATTATTAAGTCTGCTCATCGTAAAATGTAGAATATCGCGGGTATCTGTTACACAAATAGAAATACAATGAATATATACTCATAATCAATTATAAAACACATTGATAGACAATATAACATACATTCATAGTATTTCAAATCTTTCTACTTATTTTCCGAAAAAAACTCCAAGGGAAATGGATATAAGTCTCCTTAATGGGTTACTATCCATTTTTAGTTGTAATAATCCATCAATATAATAAAGGTGCTCAGGCCACTACACATGTTGTCTTCTGGAAATAGCCATGTAGACATATTGAGTTAGGCCTAGATATATAAGATGCTCAGGCCATTACTCGTATATTGAGTTAGGCTTAGAGATTACTCAGTGCCTGAACCCTTTTTTTCTATCGAACGGCAAAGTTAATCGCCCAGCTACTGATAGCTATCGGGCTGCGTTTGCGCTGCGCCACAGATAGAGAGTATCGGTCTGGAAGTGAATACATAATATATGTATAATATAATAATACAACCAAGGGTTAGTATCACTTTTAATTTAGAATAAGGGTATCTAAACAATCATCAACACAAGTCTCAAATTATTAATCCTATTTTTTTTTTTAAATTACACATATTAAAGGTATTAACATGAATAATTAATTTAAGTGGTCTAAAAATAATTTAAGTCTCCAAGTTATTCAAATTTAAATTCATTAACAAGGCTACATTAGAATTTGTCAATTTACTATTTAAACAAAAACTAATATATATATTTCAGATTTTCTAAGATATATAATAAAACCAACTTAACCATATCTTTTCTTAAAATTACTAAAAAATGTAACTATATTTAAAAAATTTAAAACACTTTTAAAAATACCCAAATAATTCAACCGAGATTTATAAGTAAAAACTTCACCAAATTCTAAATAACTAATACAATAAAAGACATTAAAACTTTAGATAGTAAATAAAATTATACTTATCTTTAAACAATTATAAACTTATTTCAAGTTAAAGAAATTAAAATATATCAATTCACAATTAATTCAATAAGAAAACTCATTTTAAATTTAAAACAAATAATGTCAAAATAATAATTAAAATGGCATTTCATTTTATTCCTCTAAAATACTCTATTTAGATTCTAATTAATTATAAACCTTGAAAACACATAAGAGGAAGGATTGTATACCTTTACTTGAAAAAACTTGGGCAGAGCTTTGGCTCTTCAAAAACTTTGGCTAAAAATAGGCCCGGCTCTGGCCTTAGGCGAACTAGGCCACCGCCTAGGGCCCCAAAGTTGGGTTCAAGTTTTAAGCTCCCACACCTTCTTATATGTTATAAATTTATGTTTATGTTTATTTTAACGGGAACTGGATCTGTGGCACATTGTTAGTGCATTTTACTCTCAATTTAGAGCTTGTATTTTCGAATCATGAAGAGTTCAGTTTTTCAATTTCTTATTAATTTAGATATAACTTTTATTTTAATTAAAATAACTTTACTTTTTACAACTTCTTATAAATTTAGACATAATTTATAATTTTTCTTTAAGTAAAATAACTTTACTTTTTGCAATTTCTTATAGATTTAGACATCATTTTTGTTTAAATAAAATAACTTGGGGAGTATCCATGTTGTTAAATGTTTTGCAATTTTTTATAAATTTCTTATAAATTTATACATAATTTTTCTTAAGTAAAATAATAGACATAATTTTTCTTTAAGTAAAATAACTTAGGGAGTATTCAAAAGGCTTCATAAGACTTGTTAACTCACTTGACTCGAATTCCTATCGAGTTTAGTCAACTCAAATTGATTTGGCCAATTTTTTTTTCAAATTTTAAATCTATAATTCTAATAAAATGAATTAAACAACATGATAAAAAAACATTTATCCTATAGTTTTATTTTTCTTTTAAAAGTTAAGAATTGAGATGATTAATTGTCTCTATTAAAAGATTAAAATGATTATAAAAAGGTTAACTTTTAACTAATCATTATTTTTATCATTTCTTTCAGAAATTTTAATAAAAGTGTGACCTAAAGAAGTCTCTATGAGGAAAATTAGTGTTCATTATAATATAGATGGGTGAATGAAAAAAAAAAAGTTGGGTTTAAATTTGAATGACTATTTTGTGCTTTATAGTTTATAATTGAGTAATAATTTTTTAATATAATTTTACTTTATAAGCTGTTTTAAATGCATTATATACTTTAGCATGTCAACTAATCTTTTTAAATACAATAAAATAGTAATAAAAAAAATAAAAAATCAACATGCATACACAAGTGGAAATTAAATTTGTCAAAAGAAAGATTGAATGGATTAACTATCTTATCTATTGAAAAATATATGGTAAAAAATTGAATATAGTAATTTAATTAGTAATATTACATCTCAAATCTAAGAAGAATAAATTTTGAATAATATTTTATTATAAATTTGATTATTATATTTTATTTAGATGTTTCACGCTTTATAAAAAATAATGTATGATTTTTTTTTTATGGGTGTATAAAAGACCCATCTTAAGGGTTCGCCTAGGGCCCCTGAAATTTCAGGGTCGGCACTGGCTAAAAACTAGTTGCAGAAGAAATAAAGTACTGAAGGAGGTGAAGAAGCCAGGAAAAAAAATAAGAAGAAGCAATGAGTGAAGGATCGATTCTTTTGCAATGGGCTAATGAAATCTCTTATTACCTTTGATGCTATATATAGGAAATTCCAAAGTCATGTAGTGGATATCAATCCTCCACGTTGGCTATGCTACATACATAGGTTGTATGAATCATCTTTTACATTTGATGACTCACTTACACGTGGCTGTAAGAAAAGATAACTTATAAAAATGTTTTATTATATTTTATTCATTTAAACCTATCTTCAAAATTAGAGTACAAAGGAGGTCTTGTTAAAATAATTCAATCGGTCTAGATTGTTGGGTTTTAAAATCAAAGATTGCCACAAAAATTTGGAGTGAAATACGTTTCAAAAATCCGTCTATTCAAGCAAAAACGATGTATTTTTCAAATTACCCACTTTTGAAATACTCTTTGGAGAAAATCTGACTTCACATTATGATTAGTCAAATTCGCCTCATGAATAAAATTAAGTTTGAAAGTATTTTGATTTTCATAAATACCTCAAATTTTGATATTTTGTAAATAGGGACCTCTTAGGGTCAAATTTAATTATATCTCTGAAAGTCAAAGAGACAAACTAAAAGATCATTTACACTCAGAATTAAAAATCACTAAGGGTGTATGAATTTGAAAGTCTAATTAATTTGAATAATATATTTTATAAATAAACAAAAATTAATTAACGAGTTGGATTCACGAGCTACTGAGCTCAGATTGGGCCGATCCTGGATATTTCAGAAAGCCCACTCCATAATTTTCTAGATTAACGGATAATAGAACACAATTATTAATATAAACTAAACAATTAGTCCTAATTTTGGATCAGGGTATTACAAAAGCAAAAGAAGAGGGGATAAAACCTGACAGAGAAAAAGAAATGAAAAGGGAAAAAGAAAAAGGAAAATCGATGAAGAAAGAGGAAAATGGGTAGATTTTTTTTTCTTAATCTCTTCCCACTCCACTCGACTGTGCTTATATTTCCACCGTAAGTTGGTGGCTTTCTTTTCTCTCTCCTCCACGTTAGCTTAGCTACAAAGTAGATTATTAGCTTAAATCTTATCCCTTTAAAAATAAGTTAAAACTTTATAACTTATATAAGTTTAGATAAATAAATTTTAAACCAATTAATTACCATAGTTTAGAAAAATAGATCTTAAACCTTATAACTTATAATGTTGAAGAAAATAAAATTTAAACTCTTTTATTTCAAAATTAAAACACACATTTTTCTTTGAAATATACTAAACTTAAAATAAAATCACAAAAATACCAAATTTCAAAATTAAAATAAAACTTAATAAAAATTCTAACTTTTCAACCAGGTTAAATAAATTGACTGATAAAACACTTCTAAAAATTCCGGGACAATTTTACACTCTTATAGCATTTAAAACTTTCATTTTATAAAAATAGGGACACCCCTAATAACTCAAAATCCACACTTTTGTAAATTAAAATGACCGATGATAAAATTCTTTAAACCCAAAATTTTTATACTAAATAAATGAGTAAGAATTGAGAATTTAAATATCTCAATTAATTTAAGGGTCTTAGTTGGAGAAAGTTCAGATAATTTCAACTCTGCCACTGCCCTTAACAAGTTGGATCCACTCGCTTCCAAACTCATATAGAGTCAAACTTTGACTCTAAACAAGGCCCATTTGTTAATTACTCCGATTATCTGGCCATTAAGCACAATTAATTGTCAAAAATTATAAAATTAAACACTAATTTGGGCCAGGTATTACACTAATGATGTTTATCATGCATGGTATTGTGATTGATGATGATATTCTCCGATGTGAGAACTTAAGCATCATGTTATGATGAGAAATTAAAGTATGGAGTTAATATTGATGATGATATTCTCCAATGTGAGAACTTGAGCAGCATATGAGAAACTGAAGTATGAAGTTAATACTGTTGATGAAATGCTCCGATGTGAGAACTTGAGCATCTATGATGTTAATATTGCCTCCACGTATACTTAGTTGTTGGGCTATGGTAGACCAGAGAATGTCATATATTATGCAATAGGCATATCATATAGGTCATATATTGGCAGTAAGTTGGATCATAAGGATCATACTTTGGCATTGGCCGGACCCTGGTGTGTCATTTATGCTCTTGCAAGATACTGCATTTTGACCGTGTCGGGACTTAATACATTCATAGTCAGTGCAGTGCTTTGGTGTTACAGTGGCATGGAAGTATCACGGATGACTTGAAATATTGGTGTAATATACCAATTATGATTTCAAGTATGATAAATGATATGCGAAACCGTATGGCAATGGTATGACAGTGGTATGTCAGTGGCATGACAACGGTATGACAGTGATACGGCAGTGGCATGTCAGTGGTATGACAATGGTATAACAGTGGTATGTCATTGGTATGACAGTGGTATGACAATGGTATGTAAGTGGTATGAGAGTGATGGTGATTTGATAAATTGGTATAGTAAACCAATTATGAATTCAAGTTTGATAAATGTTATATGACACCATTTGTGGTAAATTTGTAAAATGGTATATGAGACCATTTATGGTAAGTTGGTAAGTATGGTAAAGTAGATCATTCATGAGTAGATAACTGTGATTTTAAATAGAAAGAATAGACCATTATTGTTATTATGATTAGACTGCATTGTTTAACCTGTACATGTTGATGAATGTGTTATTTTAAGATCTCTTCATTGGACATGGAGCTCACATCTTTTACATTTCAGGTTTAACACCTAAAGAGGAGGAATCTCTACTGATGCCTTAGGATGAGGGAGCTTTTGCAGACGGTCGTATTTCCCAATGATGGAAAAAACATTTATTATATCTATTTTAGAGATGATGTTGTTTTGTTGATTTTAGTACCGTCTGTGATACTTTAATCTAAGTAGACATTAAACTATCATGTTTTTTTTCGTAACTCTGATGAGATGAATGAAAATATTTATTTGTGTGATATGTACTTATATATGGGACATATGGTACATGTTTAAATCCATGTGAGAAGATCACGTGTAACATTTTCTATAGTGGGCTTTTTGGCAAATTTGAAGATTCAGCCCAACTAGGTCGATAGTTGACTGGAGAAAAAAATTTAGTAGCGTTGTGGGCCCACCATCGGGGCGCGGTTTTATACTGCAAGTGGATGTAGGTCATGGGGACCGAACCACTAAACCTATGTTGTGGTGATCTTATTTGTGGTTTGATTGCTTGTTTATTTTCTTATACTTGATCATTATATGCATGCTTGTTAAATAACTTGTGAATACTATATTTTGCATGCATCGTTGATCATTTGACAAATGTTATATTAGATATTCATTTTGATATCTAGAAACGTACTTGAGGAGTTAGTATCACAAATCTTCGGGCTTGGTAGAGTGATCAACATCTAATCAATATCATGGTTGATAAACGTTGATAACTTGATATTCTGATTGTATTACCCTAGAATACATTAGTGTAAATCTATATTGTCTTGCAATCGGATCATTATATTGTGATATTAAATATAGTTGTGTTATACTCTGATAACGTGTATACTCCCACGTGTTATCAACCTCATATTAATTAAGATAAAATTGTTTTTTTTTTCTATGGGATAATCTTTAGTATACAGAATTCTCAAGACAATAGACACTAATTTTTTTTTTTTTTTCACTTGAAAAAGTATACCGGTATATTTGTTATAAAAAACATTTTATTGATATTAGAAATGCATTTTTTTTAAATAAACAGGTGACATCATGTATGAAGTCTTCCAATTAGCTTGAAGCAAATATATTTTTAAGTTTATTTAAATATTAAATATATTAAAAAAATAAGCTTTGAAAATGTAGTTAAACTTTAAAATAGAGCTTGATACGTTCAAAAGAATTTCAAGTTAGTCATTTATTTTTATAAATTTATATTAAAAATAAGTATATTTTAAATTACAATTTAACATTTTATATAAATTTAAAAATATGTTTTTAATTTAATAAGACTGATGAGCCCAATTATAATTTAGCCCAATCACCGTTACGAAATAATTGGCGGTGCTACATGACGGGGCCTCCGATAATGAAATTGGTCTCTGTGAGATGATTTCCACGGAATCCAGATTCTCGTTTTCTCTCTCCTTCTGGGACATGTACGGTCTTTGAACATTGATGCAAGAAAAGGATTCTCTCATTTCCTCCATGGTTCTAACATTTCATGCTTTTCAGGCGCAGATCAGACAGAGGAAACTCTGACGCGATTGGATGATCCAGTTCTCGTTTAGAGACCAAGCACTGTAAGGTATAGATAAGTTTTGCCTTTGAATTTTTTTTTGTTCTATCGGCTCTCTCTTAAAAAATTGTTCCCTTTTGTTTGACTGTGAAAAAAAGTTTTCCTTGACTTGTTTTTTTATGGATTTCTGTTGATTTGATAAGGTACGGATTTGATATGTTGGTTATGGTAATTGACAGAGGTCGAAAGATAAGAAATTTTGTTCTTTTTGTTCATCTTGTAGGGCACATTTGCGTGCAACGTTTCTCGAAGCAGTGGAATTGGAACATGATTTGTACAAAACTATAACCTATCATTTCGTGTCAAATTTTGTGGAAAATGGTTTTCATGACTTGAGCAATTTCAACAAATTTTGTGGAAAATAGAGAGCAGAAATAATTTCCACCAAATAATTTAGAATGAACGGCTAAATATAGGAACTAAACCACGGTCCAAACCTACCCATCACCTATTATCGAATCTGATCAATGACCAATGAACACTGAGCAGATCCATGACCCAACCCCCACTCATGACAATTGCTAGCTTAAATTAACAATGATCTGACCTGCTCATGACTCGTGGCCTAATTTCACCAACCACATTGCCTATGATGCATGAACTGACCCTTGATAACCCAACCCTATTCATGTACCATGGCTAAACTTGAACCAATATCCTTAAACCTGACCTGACCTGACCTATGGGCCTTGGCATACCAAAGTGGGAGCTTTTGATTTTTTGGATTAGAAAGATGTGCGTTAGGCCAAGTGTGACTCTATGCTTCAATGTTGCACTCTTTTATTGATGAATCATTGTGGGAACCCTCTATTACACCAAATGGTAAAAATTGTTAATAATGAAAAAAAAATCTTTCTATGGAAAAATGAATTATCAAGGAACTAAATTTTATGGAAAATGGTTGCATACAAATGTGGCCTTAAATGTGATGGTTTTTTTTTCGGAAATTGATTGGTGCACCAACACTTTTATCTTTGGTGCACAAAAAATGAGTGAAATGCCCATTTTATCCAAACAAATGGGAAGAGGGAAAGAAGAGGATTTGAAAAAAATTTGAGCAAAATGGGTATTTCATTAATTTGTGGTGCACAAAGATTAAACTGCTGGTGCACCAATCACTTCCCCTTTTTTCATGTAGAAAATGTTGAAATGAGCATTAAGTCTTTGCAATAGTGGTTTTAGTGTATAATGCCTCGACACTTCAAAGTAAGTGACATGTTTGCATTGTGTCATGTGTGACACTTTATTTTTATGTGTGAAATATGTGTCCCAACCCCATTTAAATTACATGTCTGGGCATCATAGATTTTGAGATACATTATTTTGTAATTTTCCTTGAAATGAAAACTTAAACGAGGAATTTTTTTTTTTTTTAAAAGAAATGAGGAACATATTTTTTCTTTTCTTGAATTTGTTATATCATCTTTTTCTTCATCTTTTGGTTCTCCTTTATACCTTCTGCTTGGTGCAGTTCTTGTGCCTTTTTCTAATGAAGTTACCAAAAAAAAAAAAAACATTAAAAGAGGAGTTACTGTAATATCTTGAATTTTATTTTGTTATCATTTTTTATTCTTGAATTTGTTTTGAAAATGTTGATTTTTTATTAGATTGTGATTTTTTAATGTTATAGATTAATTATTTTAATTACATGGGGATTCAATAACCTTTTTTTGGGTTATTTATTATCATTAAAAAAAAACTTTTTTTGGGTTATTTGTATATGTTATTAATTCGTGGGGAGTTTATAAACTCAAAGGGGAATCACAACACTCCCCCTCAAGCTGGTTTGAAGATGTCTAACAAACACAACTTGCCAATAACCGAAGTAAGTTGATGACGAGGAACATACTTGGTTAAGATATCTGCTAGTTGATCCTTAGATTGCAGGTGAGGAGTGACAAGTCGGTTTTCAGAAATATGCTATTGAAGGAAGTAACAATCAACTTCAATGTGCTTGGTCCGCTCATGAAAGACCGGATTTGAAGTGATGTTGATGGCCGCCTGATTGTCATAGAATATAATAAGGGGTTCACCAGGAGCAAAACCTAACTCCATAAGAAACTGACGGACCCAAAGGAGTTCAGCCGTAGTATTGGCCATCATACGATACTCTGGTTCAGCACTGGAGTGAGCAACAATAGACTGCTTCTTGCTACGCCAACAGACTAAATGAGAATCCAAGAATAGAATAACCAGTGGTGGAGTAGCGATCATCTGGAGAGGCAGCCCAATTGGCATCAGAATAGCCACGAACAGAGAGGGAAGATTGCAGTGCGAAAAACAATCTCCGGCCTGGATGAGCTTTAAGATAGTGTAGAATGTGGAAGACAACATGAAAATGGGTATCTAGTGGAGCGTGCATGAACTAGCTGACCATACCAACTGCATAGGATAAATTTGGTCAGATGATAGTGAGGTAAATCAGTTTCCCTACCAACTTCTGATAAAATGTAGGAGTGTCAAGAAGATCACGTCTGAAGCCGAGAGCTTTGTGTTGACGCCAAGTGGAGTGTCAGCAGGTTTGCACTCGAAGTATCTGTCATCCTTGAGGAGATCTAGGGCATATTTGCGCTGAGATACAGAGAGTCCTTGAGAAGAACGAGCGACTTCGATACCCAGAAAGTAACGCAACGGCCCCAGATCTTTAATATCAAATGTGCGTTGCATATAAGCTTTGAATATATAAATGGCGGCATCAGCATTACCCGTGAGGATAATGTCATCAACGTAGACCACTAGAATCATGACTACAAAGTTAAGACGGTAGATAAAAACTGAGTGGTCCATCTTACATCTGGAGGAACCACAAGGCAACAAAGCACTGCTAAACTTTGGGAGAATAATTTTTTCTTTGTAAATGTATTGTGTATTTTCCTCTTAGAGGATACAAGTATAAATAGGAAAAAAGGAGCCAATTAAGATGGCCAAAAAGGAAGTACAATAAGCAAATCCTTATCATCCTTATCTACACACAATCATACAACCATACAATTGACTTTCCAAATAGAATTAGTCGGGTCAATTTTGTCTGGAACTGGGTCCCACAACATCAGGCTCATAAATGTTTAGATGAGTCAATCTGCTTCATTTTCAATGCATTGTGGATAGGGAATTTCAAAACAAAAAAGTAAAGAAAGAAGAGCTTCATTTAAAGTTTCTAATGCATGAAATGGATGGCTTAAATAGAAACTAATGAACCCAAATCTCTGCCTTATATTAGATCACTAGCAAGGTCTTACGTGGCTGGTCTTTTAAAGATGTCTAATCTAAAATCCTTGTTGAGCTCTCCCCCCTCTCCCCCTTGTTGAGATGGGTATGCACTGTTAATTGAAACTTTGACCTCTCATTGCTTAATGATACATCAACCACAAAGGCATAAGAAATGTTTTTTTTTTTTTCTGTTTTCTAATTTTAAACTTTTCTTTTATCCTTTCTATGGGACCCACGAACATGCCACATACAAAACATTACTGATGTAACTAGTAGTTAGAGAACTTTTAGCCTTAGTAATCGTCCAAAATCATTAACTTTTCTTCATTGTCATTTGTATTTCATTAAAAAATACTAACTACCCATTAAAAGACGAAGATCTGGGAAACCAAACAGTCCCTTTTATTCATATTAGTAGATTCATTATCCGCTTGATTAATATATTTAAATTTCTGAAAAACTTTTCTAGCTGATGATATTAAACTTTTGTTTTCCTTTGAGGACTCTGTCCAAATAAGCTCTGAGTTCTGGTTATAGAGAGACATTTTAGGTGGAAACATGACCAAGTCCAACAGCTGCACATGGGTTGTAATCTAACCACCTTGTGGCATCCATTCAGGCACTTTCATGCATCTTGGATTGTAGATAGGAAATACGTTGTTTATTTTGTATGTGATATAAAGTTCAATTGATTTGATGAGCATAACCATTGAATCAAGAGCCAATCACTTGCATGGTTGGTTAGAAGTCTGGGCTTTTACTTTGGAGTCTCTCATAGAATGGTTGTGATCATCAAGACAAGTGATTTTTTTATGTCATTGTACTATACATGCAAGCCTTTCTTTATTGAATCATTCAACACACTTGTAGGTGGGCTTAAATGATGCCACATAGTAGGTTAGCCTAGAACTTTAGTCCAGTCAATTAGACTTCAGTTCTCTCTTGGATGATCTAATAATTGCTGTTTTTTCCTAATGGGAGCCTGCTTGCAGAGAGACAGAGGAGGAGAGAGGGTGGGGGGGGGGGGGGGGGGGGGGGGAGGATTTGGCAGATTTTTTTTTCCTTAAACCTTCATTTAGGTACTTCTATTTTTAGGTATTTCATGGCTTTCTTTAGTTGTTTTTATTCCCTTTTATTGAACCTTAGATTTGCCATTGTGGTGACAGATTTGCAATAGACAAGCCAAACAGGATACGAGTGCTTGGTCAGCAGTCTCGGCAGTGGAGGCCTACCTCTATGTTTTCTTCTTGAACACCATAGGATTTGGTTTTGACTATGATTGGTTTCTAATGATAAAATCAATTGAGACAGATGAACCCGGTTATCTGAAAGTGTTTTTCCTTTCTATTTATCTTTAGTGAAATATCATTATGATGATATGCAGCACTCTAAGCATTTGAGGCATAACTCTGCATTTTCTTCTTGGATACTATAAATTTTGATTCTGATAATGATTCAGGCTAATAATAAGATCAATTGGGACAGAACAATCTTATATTTGTGAAAGATTTTTTTTTTACTGTTCATCTAGAGTATTAGCTGCTTTCTTCCATCTCTGATTGATATTTGTGCACTTGATTTTCATGGCATAGACAAATTACTCTTAGAAGGTTGCTATTAGATCGTTTTTAGGTTTTTATTTTCTTCATTTATTCATTAGATGTGTTAAAGCTTGTTTCTCTCATGTTTCGGAAGTTCTCCTTTGTTATTTTCGGATTTGTAATGGTGGCTCTGTTGCTTGACTTGGCTTTGTAGGAAGATGTTTGGAGGTGAAAGTGGTAATCCTGTCTTTCCTGTTTTCTTAAGGAGAATCAGTTCCAGTATGATTCTAATGCATCGGCACAACTTCAGTTGTTTGAAACTGTAAGATTCCTAGAGAATAAAGGCTGTGTTCTTTGATTATTTTGGTTAATTATTTTTTTAGTACCAGTAAATGTGATTAGTCATGAATGCTTATTACTGTTTTATATGACCGTGTTGCAGTTGAGGCCATGCATTGGTCTCACTCCACTGAAAATCAGTTTTAGTTTTCTGATATCCTATCTATTTTAGTGTTTTGTGAAATTTCTGTGATTGTGGAGTCCTTAAAACATGTGTTAATCTATCTAGCTGCCATATTCAGTTTCCTTGTTTATCTTTAATCTAATATTACCAATTGCAGATTCCCTAACCTCATCTAGCACTTTATATTTTTTTAATATTTGGTATATATTTCTTCTATTCAAGGCAATATTTGATTGGTGGTTTTAAGTTTTGTTTTCATTCTTGGATCTTTGGCACTAGCTTTCTTGATCATTTCTTATTTTACACTAGTCCTTTGTCAGTTACTATAGTTTCTAGCTGATAAAATGCCTACCTCTTTGTTTCAAAAAAGGTATTGCTCTATATATAGAAGGGGGTGAGACCGCGAGAGCTGCAGGGTCAAATGTGGCCATCGTTAACAATTAGGTTTGGCAAATATGTGATATGGAAATAGTTTGGTAAAATTACCTTTCAAAAAAAAATATATTTGGGTATACTTGTTCTACCTTGGAAGCTTTTCTTCATTTTTTTTTTGCAACAGGAAGCTTCTCCATATGGAATTATACAGTTAACATAGGGCCATGAAAATGGAAATGCCAAAATGTTGGGATGGATACATATGGGTATAAAATGTGTTGAAAAGTTCAGGACCAAAAAAAATAAAAAATGTAGCTACATATCTGGAAAATAAATATAGAAAAGCTACAAATGTGGATGTATATGGAGAAGTCTACAAAGCTCCTGGGCTTAAGCTCAGGTTCTTTGTCACGTTGGAAGGTCTTCAAAATGCCTTGTCTTTAAGTCTAGATTCTCTGACATATGCAAGGTTGGGCCAGACCTTTAGACAAGCTCAAAAGTTCTGATAATGTGTTGAAGTGCCCATTAGGTCGTCCTAACTCCTAACCCTTGATTTTTTGAATTTTGCATTGTGCAACTGTAAGGGTGAGTGTTATGGTTTAATTTGAATTCTTAAGATAGATGTTTAAAGTGGTTTACTTTGATCATCACACCGATTCAACTTTTGGGTTGTACATGGGCTGGATTCCACTGAGCTTATTACCCTATATATGCATACATATTAACCTGTTTTGGAAAGTAAATGACTTATAAGTACAGATAGTATTCTAATCCATTTAAAAAAAGTTATTCTAAATTGATCAATGGAAAATTTGGATAAAAGGTAAAAATTGAAAACTTTTTTTTTTTTTAAAATAGTTTTAATCTAAAGTGTTCTTTAACTGTTCAGTAACCTTTTTTCCCCTAAAAAATCATCATACATTGGATTGGAAGGAAAGGAGGTGTGAAATGAGATCTATAGTACCTCCGTTCCTTTATCTTTCATGTGGGAAGCCCCACAGGGCCTTGAGCAAAAAAGGAACATTTGAATTACTATTAGTAATGTTGATAAGTTTAAGTAAGATTACTGTGAAGAAATGGGTGCTCTATGGGAAGGAAATGGAAGCATTGACTATTGGTGGATATCTTGAGAAGGTGAGAGGTCACAATGGTTGGTCATAGCAAACAAAGCTAAAGGAGAGACAGGTGGAAGATACCACCAGAGGGTGTTCTAAAATTATGTAGTTTCCTTTCATGGTCTGTTAAAAAGGATCTAATGTTTGCAGTAATCGATATTGAGGGGGGTGGTGGAGGGAAGAGCAGAAATGGGTTGTCATTGGAAGAAAAATGGAAGGGTGATTTGGTGGATGACGTCTTCAGAAGGTGATGGCTATAATGGTCAGTTGTGGCAAACAAAGCTGAAGGAGAGACAGGTGGAGGATCCTGGTAGAGTCTGTATTCAAGTTTAAAGTAGTTGGCTTCACTGTCTAGTAAGGAGGATTCAATGCTTGCAGTTATTGATATAGTACTAAGGGGTGAAAAGGGAGCATTTAATTTTGTAATTTGGTCTGCAACAACTGTGAGGAGTGCTGACAAGTTTAATTAAACTATTGTAGAGAAATGGGTTGCTATTGGGAAGAAAATGGAAGGGTTGAATTTGGTGGATGATGTCTTCAGAAGGTGAGAGGCTATAATGGTCAGTTGTAGCAAACAAAGCTGAAGGAGAGACAGGTGGAGGATCCCACTAGAGTATATACTCAAGTTTAAAGTAAATGGCTTCACTGTCTAGTAAGGAGGATTCAATGCTTGCAGGTATTGATATAGTACTAAGGGGTGAAAAGGGAGCATTTAATTTTGTAATTAAAAAAGATTGTCATTTTTTAGTCTGGTTGGAATGAATCTCTCAAAATGAAAATGATCCACTAGGGATCAGGTGTTTGATTCAAACGGTGTTAACAAATAGGGAAGCTATGTGAGGAAGGATGTCTTGATGTCTGATGGTCATTACTCTTCCTTTTGATTAGAGTAATTTTTCTTGGTATTTCCCTACTCTGACTCCCTTCAGACCAAGTTACACGCTCCGCTGAGCTCTCTTACTGTGTTCTGAGAAATCTTTGTTCTTTCTTCTGTTTATTTCTATTTTCCCATTCAATGTGATTTTCCTATAGTTTATTTGTTGTTTTAGTTGAACCATTATAGATTTCTTTTGGTGCCAATCATTGACAGTTTGGTGTTTCTCAGAACTCCAATTTTATTTCTTGCTGCATCTAGTCACTCTATATTGGTTTTACTATTGTATTTTTTTTTATCATTTGTTTGCCACTGGGTTCAGAATACATGTGTCCTGAATTGCATTGACTTGCAACTGGTGCAGTTCCAGCCAGTTGTACTGTTGATCCCGTTAACTGCATTGGAAATAATCATGTATCTGCTCTGAATAGGCCTACAAAAAGAGGTAAGGAGAGACAAGATATTCTGGGACAGCTTATACTTCAAATTTCATTGAATAATGTATATCAAGATGACGCTGATTTGTCAGCAAAAATTCCAAATACAAATCCTGTATCAACCGGATTGAGGCTTTCATATGATGATGATGAACACAACTCATCTGTTACTTCTGCAAGTGGAAGCATGACTACCCTACCTGTCATTTCATCCCTTGATGACAGTGTTAGGACTGTGATTGATCGTCAGAAGAAGAGTTTGACCATTACATCAGACTTCAGGTACTCTTTTTTTTTTAAGAAAAAATCTGATTATTCTCTTTTGTATTTCTTAAAACTAGATAGCTGGGAAATTTCCCCATGTGGAGGGTTGAATTAAAAAATGTACCTATTTTTCCATATTCTAAACCCTGAAGGGGAAAAAGGAACTTGATTTAGCACCATCTGTGGAGGAATTATATGATTGTTCACCTTACTGCTTTCATCCCATCCTCTGTCTTGGAGTATGCATACAGGTTGGATGCTATTTCCGGTGATTGAGATCATTGTTCTAATGGACTAAAATCCCCTGCAAATTATGCTGGATATGACTCCAACAGTCCTGATCAAAGAAATGTAGAAATAATAATGGAGAAAATAAAATAATAGAGAAAGGGAAGAAAATATGGAGAGAAAAATCTCTCTTTGAATGTATTGCATTGTGTTTTGAGAAAGGGTATACATCAGTATAAATAGATTACAGAGAGCCGTTAGGGTGGCCAAATAAGGAATAAATCAATTACATCAATCACTAATCTATTTACAACTGATATGTTGACTTTCCAAACTAAGGAGATTCAGGTCAAGTCTGTCCAGAAATAGATCCGCAACACTAACGTGACTTGAAGTGGGTCCCAGACCAAAGGACTGAATATTGATAAGTGAGAAAAGCACAGGATTAAGTTAGATATTAGCTGATTGTGATCTTCATATCATATTTTCGGCATGGTCAATCTGAGATCAGTTTGATGTATATCACCAAATTGAGGCTCACATGTACTAATGTGAGGTTTGGATAGAGGTTTATGTAATTCACATTTGATTAGTTCTCAAAAAATTGGAGTTCGATGGAAATATACCTCCTTGAGAATGTACTTTATTTTCAGGAAATATATTTTAATTTTCATTAGAAAGTACCATTTCCCTGAAGTACACATTTCTGAAGGGGTGGACAATAAAAAGGTGATGAAATTGTAATAACAACCCAAGCTTGGTTTTAGGGGACCTTAGAACTACAATGGGGAATTTTTGTAATCTAAAAATTGAACATAGGCGCAAGGCTATTGTGGTAATCCTAATTCGATTCACCAAATTGAAATTGCGGTTAGGCGATTATCTACAAAATCACCTAAGGAATTCCATGGGAATTGTCTTTAAAAGAGGGAATCCAAAGACTACAGTGAACAAGAATGAATTTCTCTCAGAAAGAAGAAAATGCAAACTACGGGATTTACTGCAGTGGATATCTCACACACACGATGAATAAAGAAAACTTGCACTTTAAATTAACATAAATTAAAATCACAAGAATTCAACAAAAACATACCTCTGAAATCCATAGGAATTGGCTTTAAAAGAGGGAATCCAAAGACTACAATGAACCAAGAATGAAATTCTCTCAGAAAGAAGACAATGCAAACTTACAGGATTTACGCAGTGGAAATCTCTCGAATGAAATTCTCTCAGAAAGAAGACAATGCAAACTTACAGGATTTACGCAGTGGAAATCTCTCACACACAATGAATAAAGAAAACTTGGACTTTAAATTAACAAAAATTTAAATTCACAAGAACTCAAGAAAAACATACCTCTAAGGTAGAAAATTCATTAACCAAAACTATGAACACTTTACAATGGCTCTGAAAGACCTTATTTATACAAAAAGAAGTGAAAAAAAAAAAAATTAAAATGAAAGGAAGGAAAATCCAATAAGCCAGGGCCACCCTATGTTTGTGCTCTAAGTTGGCACGATATTTATTCTTAATTTGATACACTTACGTCAACCAATCCTGGATAGGCTCATGTCCTTATTGCATCAGTCCTCCAATGAGAAAACCAGACATCATTAAATAAAGATAAATATGAAAAGAAGTAGAAAAATCAAAAGGCGAAAGTCCCATGGGCGTCCAACCCTTCCGTGCCATCTTGGTTATTGAGAGAGAAATAGGTAGAGATTCTTTTCTCCAAAGTGGCGCCCCATGTAGTTCCCTTCTTGCATTGCCTCCATGTAGTCTATGCTACATGCTTCCACTTCCTTTCTGTTTTTATTGATTCTTACAATATCCAAAAGATAAGATGAGAGAAACATGTACAAAATTCGTCATCCTACATGGCATGGATTATTTACCTACTAAAGTAACATCCATCAACCCAAATGTGTGCAAATGAGCTTCGACCCCTTAGGTCTTAACTTTAATATTATTTAGCCAAAATCTTATCAAATGAAAGCATTCTTGAGCTAACAAAACTTCTCATAAAATCCAAATACAACATGTATTATAGCACCCATCATGCACTTCATCAAATTGAAACCTTCAAATGGAGTGAAAGGCTCCATACACATGAAGGAGACAGGAAAAAGTACATTTGTTTGATATGCCATCCAAATGTTCCAGGTTTCTAAAATTTCCTCAAAATGAGGTATTTTCCACTGTGTTCCTTCGGCCAGATCTCCAAGTATTCAAACTACTTGAAAAGGGTACTACAATAGCTTTGTATAGTGGAATAGCTTGAGCAAGTTCAGAGTGACTGCAACTCTGACCTTGATTGAGCCTGATTGGGATTGGGTTTACATATGATGTTTGCTAGCAAGTCGGTAACATTTGTCACTGAAGAAAGGGATGATCATTACAACTTGAATGCTTCAATCTGAACAGGAAGAACAAATTTCCAAAGGGCTGAGGGAGATGCAAGAGAGGCACATGGCTTCCTTCCTGTGTGCCATTGAAAACAGTGTAGACAGGAAGTTACGTGAAAAGGAATTAGATATGGGAACATGAACAGAAAAAAACAGAGAACTAGTCGAAAGGATAAAGCAAGCGGCTTTGGAAGCTCAATCCTGGCAATACAGAGTTCGATGCAGTGAATCGGTGGTCAATGTCCTAAAGAACAACCTCAAACAGGCCATCGCTGAGGGTGCTTACCAAGGGAAAGAGGGCTGCGGGGATAGTGAAGTTGATGACACAGCCTCCTCTTTCGACCACAACATAATCCCAAGCATCCCTGGAAAATCTTTTCTAGCAAAGGGACTCAAGGAGCAGATGATTTGTTGGTCCTGCAAATGTATGGGGGTCTCAATCTTGTTGTTTCCTTGTAGGCATCTGTGCTTGTGTAAGAATTGTGAGGGCTTGTTGAGTTTGCCCCATTTGCCAATCCATGAAGACTGCCAGTGTTTCAGGTTTACATGTCCTAAAAATGTAATACAGTAGTATTGGGAAAAAAATCAGAGACTCTGATCTGGTTCCCTACTTTCACAGTTCTTGCTACCAAAATATACATTTCATGCTTGGTTTACATGTGCGACTTTCAATCTATTTTTTTATCATTTTGATTTCTTCATTCCTTCAATATTCTTTCTTGGTGTGTTTGTGCTCAATTGCAAGCTTGTTTGTGGGGTGTAGCAGTAAGCATTTGATCATCTTTGTTGGTTGGAAAATCATGAACTCCAAATTAAAGAATTTTCACACTACAGCTCTGATACATTTTAATATCCATACATTTGCACCAGTTTAATTGGGCAATTGTATTGTACTTGTTACAGTGATGAACATTGAGGTCTATCCGACTTGTTTGGCAGATAAGATAAATAACTCTAATGATGACGATGTACATCATAATTAGTAGTCAAGGCATACCCAAGGTGCAAAGGGGTCTTAGAGCCTTATAACTGGAATCTTTTTTATTTTAGATGCTTTTTTTAAATAATTTTAATATATATGCATTTATATAATTATGTATTTTTTGCACTAATATAAATATAATAACTTATTGTTTACAGCTATTTATAAGATACTAATGAAAAATGCTTTACCTTTTCGATTCACTATATAACTAAATAATGCAATATATGTATATTATAAGATGCATCAATGGAAAAGTATAATTGCATAATATAAGAAGCTAAGAAGTAAGAGCCCTAAGAAATCAAAATCACAAAATCAATTCATCGTTTCCATGATCATATCATCAACAATAAAAGAAAAGAAGATGTAAATACTTATATAAGATAGAAACTATGTTTTACACTTTATATTTAACACGAGAGATATTTTTATTTATATTTTAACATTTAAAAAGGAAATTATGTTTTGTTGCTTATATTTTAAAATCTAATGATAAAAAATGAAGGCATACTTTTTACATAGGGCACGAGGCCATACCTAACACGCAAAACCTCCTTCTAGTGCCTTAACACCTAACGGATTGAAGAAAGGCTAGATCTAATCATTTGCTATTTGGACTGTCAGATTTAAAAAGAACAAATAAAAACTGAAAAAAAAAAGAGAAATGATTTGTGCACCCCCATCTTTTACCCATTATGTACTTCCCCTATGTAAAATTACAATTTTCTCAAAAAAAGCAAGGAAGGAGAGAGAAAAGAGGAATTTTGAGTTTGGACAAAATTGTAATTTCACATAGGGGGAGTGCACAATGGGTAAAAGAGGGAGGTGCACAAATCATTTCTCAAAAAAAAACTCTCCATTTTTGCCACCTATTGGCTGTTCCTTTTCCACTGTCAACCATGGCTTGACTAACTCCTATAGTTTCGCAATTATCTGTTGTGATCTGATAAAAAAAATATTTTAAAAATTATTCCCTGTGAGCTGAATTCAGTCAAAATTTTTGGATCAACATGAAAAATGTCAAATTTTATTTCTAAATTAAGTTAATAATTTTAATAGTTTAAAATTGTTTGCGAAAGCCATGTAATTATTCAGATCTTGAGATATAAATGACGCTTTATCTTCAACTAGTATGAGGCCTCTTAGGCGAGTGTTACTGGTTCAGAGTCCGAGAGCCACGTATTAGGAACAAAACTTTGGAGATAGCTGTGGTTGGAGTCTCATAGAGCTCTCAAAGATGACACAATATCATGCCTATAGGTGGGTCCAGTCGTAGATGTGCACTTTGATCCTGGCCTCCTAGGCATGTGTTGGAGAATTGGAGCTTGAGGGACACGTGTTAGGAATAAAATCTTGGGGGATGACTTTGGTTGGAGTCACATGGAGCTCCCAAAGAGGACAATATAATGTCTGTGGGTGAGTCTAGTCGTAGTTGTGCACTCTGATACCAAGATGATGCAGGCCTAGGGTTGAATTAGTGAAATTCGATGGTAGGCTTCAAATTTGGAGTGCATTCAGATCTATGGGGTCTGAAAATCCACACAGCCAATCACTGATCGTGAAAGGATTCCGTCTTGATAAGGGATTGCCGAACAATACTCAAACAAAAAAAACACAGTCTAAAAATTCAATTAGACTTATGGAATTTAGATTAAGCCTTCTTTTAATTCAGTTAATAAAGTATCACAGAATCTAGAATTATAAGAGAAAAAGATGAAATTCGATTAAGTCACTTAATCTAAAAATTATAAAACTAAATTAAATTATAGTCATGAAGACTTTACTTGTAAAAGGCGAAGACTAGATCCTGGTCCAATTTTAGTGTAGACTTTCATCCGGACTGAAGCCCGGTTTGAAAATATCCAACTCAAAGTGTTTTTTTTTTTCTTCTTCAAAATTTCAATTCAATAAAATATAAATTCGAAAATGCATATCCTTTAAATAGACTTGCAACGCTCAAATCCATTCCCCAAAATGTCATGGCCGACCCCATGACTTTGTGTATATGGATTTACCAAAACAAAATGAAAAAAAGGAATAAAATCCTAATTCTAAGCATAACCAACGTTCCACATATTGTAGTGGATTTATTTTAATATTTTATAAAATAAAATAAACAGAAAAGGACATTCCAACTCCACCACCGATTTGCTTTAATCTTCAATTCCTTGCCCTCAATAATTCCTACGTTAGGCAACCTAGAAATCCATGATATTTGCAAATTCCCAAAATACCCATTCTTTTCCCAGTTGCATCCGAATGTAGCTTGCATGCCTTGTGTCCAACGAAGCAAACACGCCAAAATGAGAGAATTTTTAGCCAAAATGCGTTGTAGAGGATTTGGGATAGAGAGGCACACGTTTTTGGGAGAGAAAATGGGGAAGAGAAAGGGGATTTAGGGAGTACGCGATGGAATGGAATTGGGGAGAGTTTGCACACATTTACATTTTGGAGAGAAAAATTAGGCTTTGGGTAATTGAGTAGGATTTAGGACTTTATGGAATTTAATTGGATCATTAGAGGTGGATCTAGGGTCATACAAGATGTGGGGTCTCCAGATAAATTCAAATGATCTAATGCAATAAAAATGAAGGGCTAATTAGAGTACCACTGTCGAATCTGAACATCAAGTCCACTTCAATTTCAGCTTGGATGTCTCTATCACGTGATGAAACTTTTTGGCTTGTGTGTATGATTGCACATTCCAATGCAAAACTGTAAAAAACATGTGTGATTCCTAAACGGAGAGTATCATGCTTATTAGAGAAGTCGTTACATAAAGATTAGATAGGAAAATTCTCTTAAACTTTGAATGTCCAACCCAAAGACAAGTTGTTCATGGCAATTAAAATTATTGCATAATAAGTAAACTATTTGCAAGCTCAAGCGAGCATG
Source organism: Chimonanthus praecox (assembly GCA_022113865.1). Taxonomy (NCBI): domain Eukaryota; kingdom Viridiplantae; phylum Streptophyta; class Magnoliopsida; order Laurales; family Calycanthaceae; genus Chimonanthus; species Chimonanthus praecox. The sequence continues at coordinate 52,630,963 of CM039087.1, read as the reverse complement.
AGAGTCAATTTTTTTTAACCTCGTGGGTTAGAAGAGCTTCATTTGCTTTATTATATTGTATGATCAAGAAAATTCACACTTGAAAAACGTAAAACTTGATAAAATATCAATTGCATATGTCTCAAAGATTAGTCAGATTAAAAAATGTCTTTTATTCCAATGCACTTGAGACGCCAGGACACTTCGGTCACAAGAAAAAAGTCTTATGTCTGAGAAAAAAAATTGGATGAATTTCTTATATTTAATAGAACAGTCGGCTCAACAAATGTTTGACTCCTAAATTCTATTTTTTTAACTAAAGAATAAATTATAAGATGCTAATCATTCTCAACGCTAAGCTCTTTTCTTCCAGAAAAGGGGTTTACCAAAAATTCTCATATTTTCCGTGGATGACTTGAGATGCTGAAAACAGAGAAAAAATGTTTTTTAATTCTTCTCATTGGAAATTAAATTCTGATTACTTCAGAGAGATTTTAACAATGAAAAATATCAATCAAAGGCAAGCTTACCCTCGTGGAAAGTTGAAGATACAATAATGAGAATTGATTGGTGTACAACATTTTTACTCTTGGTGTACCAAAATTAAGTAAAATACCTATTTTATTCAAACAAATAAAAGGATCGAAAGAAGAAGGATTGAAGGAAAACTTTAAAAAATACTCATTTTTAATACATCTAAAGTAAAAGTATAGGTGTACCAATCACTTTCCTACAATAATGTCTAAATGAATATAAAATATAATGGGCTAATTTTGGTGTGCCTTAAGGGTAATGGAATCATTCATGGAGGTTTTGCTAGAAGTATATTTGAGTTTTCCATACGTTAAATCTAATATATATATAACCCTAACAAAGCAACTCGAGTCTTAGACCAAACTGGAGATTAAAAAATACAGATACAAACTTGAACTTCTTTGACAATATTCCTATTTTCTACATTGTCAAGTCCTTATTTTTTTCTTTCTAATACAAGTCATGAGAAATGCAAGTCATTCCTGCTTGTCTTATTTTAATTTGTGAAAAAAATCAATTGTCAAAACTATAAAAAGAGCTTTACACGAATGAGAATTCAAAGACATGTCTCAGATTTTGTTGTTGATTTGAGAAATCATCTCCATCAAATCTATCTCCTTCTTCACATTCTCACCTGGCAGGAGACAATCTGCATCTGTTGGCAAGTCCATCTCCAACCATCTCTCCTCCCCTACACCACCACCACCACCACCACCACCGGACATCATCATCTCCTCATCAAAGAAAGACCCAAAATCACACCTCTCCGGCAACATTTTGTCCATTGAAAAATCCATGACATCACTGAAATCATAATTCGGGACTATTTGGTCAGTGTGGCACGAGTCGGTGGCCTCTCGCCGAGTTCCACTACTGGTTGCCGTGACATTTGTTGCACCCAGATTTTTGTACCTCTCTTTTGGGCGGTCCATCGGCATGGAATTTAGACTCTTGATATAGTTTTGCAGCAGTGTGCTTGGCTTTGGATATTTGGAGCTCCGGCATCGGCGACGAGAAAATTGCCTTCTCTTTGTTGCATTCCAGTGGTTCTTAATTGAATTTTCGGTTCTTCCTGGCATCCTCTTTGCTATTTCTGCCCATCTGTTCCCTATTTCTCCATGGACTTGAATTAGAATCTTGTCCTCCTCCTCACTCCATGAATCCTTCTGCAAAAATAATGAGAATATACATCACTTAGAAGCATGCAAGATGAGTAGAGGAATGATTTACTTACACATTGAGAAAACTAATTCTATTACATTTCCAAGTTATATTTACCCACTTTTAAGATATAATTGAACTCTATTGATACTAGTATATCTTTTCACTTCTTAAATACTTATACAACTAAAAAAAAAGAAAATACTTAATTTTTATATAATATTATTACACTTGTGAAAGAAACCCTATTTTCTATATCATTCAATTTATCATATTGTTAAAATTTGAGTTTACTAAAACTGATACTATATTGAATATTTGCATTCTTTATTTCTATAGTATCCAATCAAGATATGCCATGCTCAAAGCAACGAATAAAAAGAATGCTCAAATCAATGTTTAAAATTGAACTGTTGAATGAGCCATTTTTTATAAAACTTCAATGTAATTAGGTTCAACCATATAGTCAAATCATTTGAACTATAATATTTACATAATATTATAAAGACACGATAAATGGTTAAAATTAAAATTAAAAATAAATATACTATTCAATCCTCAAGTAAGATTGGGCGAACGCAAAAGCTCAAAGCTTTTATGATCATATTCTAGGTTTAGTCAAAAGAAAAAAGAAAATGACATGGGAGGATTGGTCTCTTGCTTGAATGGCAGCTGAGGAAAAGCTTGACATATAGTCACGGATATGCAGTAACTTTTTTCTTTCTAAAAATACCTTCTTTACAACGGTACATTAGTTAGTACATAATATTTATAAAGGAATATATATATATATTTAGTATCTAACCGACCCTAGGGCTATTATACTTCTAATATAAATAGATCTCTTAATAGAGATAAACCCAAACTAAGAATTCTAATTAGATACTATTCTAATATATTCAATACTAAGTACATAGATTAGTCATTGAGTTTAATTCAAGACTTTCAGATTGAGCTCCATTAGACCCAAATCCTAATAGTGCTCGTTTACCTCTAGATATTGCTATTGAAGTATGGATATTTGGCAAATATTGATTTTGAAGTTTTTGAGCAATATAATATTGTACTTTAATATTGTCGTCTCAATAATTTCTTGGGTGTACTTACAAAATTACAATATCAACTTGTTTTTTTTTTTTTAATTCTAAAAGGAATTCTCTTAATTAGCTCTCTAATCGATAAAATTTAAAAAAAAAAATGTTGAATAATTTAATAAGTTATGATATATAGAAACAGTCCTCATTCATCTCAAAACATTTTTTCCATTTTATTAGCAAAAATTTCTAAACTTATTTTCATGGTGAACTGAATTAATTCATTTTTTTCATGGAAAGAATTTTCAAGCATGGTCAAATCCTTCCACATTCACAGAAAGCATGCCCTCTATTTACATGTAATCATTGAATGCAACCCAAAGGAGTTGGACATATAGTTACGAACTCGTTTCAAGAATTGAGAGTCTTAAGTTCGATTCACACTTCCTATAAAATTATTTGGTATAGCGTAAATATTGATGCAGGAATGTGTCTGAGAATACAATGTAGATCCCTTAACAATGGATCTAAAAATAAGCACCTAATGATCACAATTACAAGAAGAAAATGGAAATAGAAGGAAAAGAAAAACCTTGATATTAGGCCTTAAATGGTTGTGCCATCTTTCTCGGCATTGCTTTCCTATTCTTCCTTTCAATGTCTGAGCAATATGAGACCATTTCCTCACTCCAAATTGTTCCACCAAACGTATTAACAATCTACAACACATACCACAAACTAAGTTACTAGAAAAGAAAAGAAAAAGTCATAGATACATCAGTAAGAGAAATAACAAATTTGAGCATAGGAAAAATATTGAGAGAACATGCACTAGGAGAAGTTTAATTGAGAAAAAGATTATATTTCAGAAAAAAAGAAAAAAAGAAAAATCAAACACATTGATGCAAACATCACTCTGAAAACAACTATTTTTATTAAAAAAAATTTAAGGAAGATATTGGTACCTATCTTCTTCAGCGGTCCATTGCCCTTTGGTCACGTTGGATCTCTTCTGAACTTTGTTAGTTCTTTTCAATGGAGCTTTCTTCTTATTATCACCAACCTCACACAACCCATTATCACCGCTTACGCAGGAGATTTCATCCGGCAATACCAAGGTCATCGACTCCATGTGAAAATTCGACGCATGGCCTTGTTCGATTTGATCGCCAATAGCTCTCCTTGGGTAATCCATAATACCCCTACTATGGAATTTCTCAATGATTCCACTGCTGAAACCTTGTGCAAAATTCAAGGAGACTCCGGCGCCAAAATTCAACATGGAAGTGTTTTCCGGTGCTCGGTAGGAATCATAGCCGGTGGGGGCAACGGATTTCAAATTCGATAAGAATCCATCGTTAAGAAACTGACCAAAGTTGTAGGAATCCTGCAAACCCTTTGAAGAGACAGCTTCTGCTAGAGAGAACCCATTTCCAAAATCTGGTTTTGAGTACTTCTCTAATGAAAATGACGCCCCATATGGGATTTCTTCTTTGTATTTGATATCAAACTCCATTAGAGAGAGAAGAAGAAGAAGAAGAAGAAAAAAGAAGAATGGAGATTGTGAGCTTGGGAACTTATTTCTTAATAGACGAAATGCATTGATTTTCACTGGTTACTGGCCACTGATTTTTCACTGAATTGAAGGGAATTGCCAAAATGCGGGGGGAATTTATGAGTTTGTTTGGCTTTATGACATTTTTGAATTTTTTTTATTTTTTTCTGTTTTTTAAGGTTTATAATATGAAAATTCAAAATTCCAAGCAATTTGACTGAATTTTTCAACTCAATTAAAAAAATAAAATTTATAAACTCAGTTTCATTAAAATATTAATTTTTTTTTTTAGTTTTTAAACTTTGTCATTAACGTGTGCGTTAATTATCATCATACATAGAATTATTTAGAAGCTCTCCTCTCGTTACATGTGGCATACTTGAATAACAATGATAAGTTTTTTTTATTGATGTCTCTTTAACAATTCGATATTAGTATTTCAAAATATCGATTGATATCATTTTTTTTTTTTCTGAACGTCAATATCTAAGTTTGATTAGAATCCTTATCCTCATCTCAATTTTCTATTCCATTCCATCATTTCTCCATCTCAAATATAGAAAAAATTATCTTTTAATTTTTATTATTTTCTGAAATTTAAGACACTTTTACAGATTGGTCAATGTGAACATTCGAAATTCCAAAAGTAGTAATTTATTTAAGTGGTTATGATCTTTAGGTGTGAATGGAATTTTGATCAGCTTAAAGTGGGGCTAAATTTAAGATTCCATTAGATGATTGTAAGAAATACATAAAAATGTAGCCTCATGACAATAAATATTATTGATGTCTGTCTTTCTCTCCAACCCTAAAGTTGTAATATTTGTCGTATAAATAATTTATATTTTCCTTCGGTTAAGTAGTGCATCATGGTTTTATTTGAAAGCTATTGAGGATGATAAGAGTGTGATTGGATTAAGGGTAATATCAGATATTAAGCATTATCAGTTTTTTTTTTCAAAATTCGATTAAATTTACTAAAAATAGACATATTTTTTAATATTTTAGACAATATTTTCTAGTATTCTACTCTATGAAAGCAATAAATTGGTGATATTGGGAGGGCTGATTTTTACAATAATGTATATCAGTTTCTCTAGTAAATGCCTGCTATCTGATAGTTGGGCTGATCTCTAAAGTTTAAAGTCTTAACCATAACCATAAGTTGTAGAAGTAGTGATGTGACGATCCGACTTCATGAGCATGATATTGTCTGCTTTGGGTCCACTTGACCCGCACAATTTTCCTTTGGACCTAGTTCACTTGGTTAGATTCAAAAGGCCTCCTAAATCTCAATTAATGACAGTAGAAAGATAAAATCTTTGAACTACATATACGACAACATCATTCTCTGTAAAGAACTGTGACTCAACCCATGATTTCGGATTTTGGGTAGATCTGTTGATCTCCGATAGAGTAGGTAGTTGTTTGGTTGCGTAGATCAACGTTTAAGCTTTCCAACAAGCCCAAGTATGCTCAAGTCGACATTTTGATAATTTTATTGATTGCCTATTTTGCATGAAAAACCTAGAGCTTAACTTTAGGGAGCCCACACAGACACCAGGAAAATCTATTCCAATACAGCCGTTTTCAAAAACTTGATAGAAAATACCATTTTGCCCTTCCACTTTAAAGAGCCGCCGCATGCACTGAACGAAAGAAACATTCGTTTGGAGGAATGTCGACTGAATGGTTTACAGGGAGGAAAAAAAGGAGTCAAAGGGCCCCACCGTTGACCGAAACCCAAGGTCTTCCTTAGCCGTAGATAGGTGGGCCAGGGGCGACCATGGTGGTGTCGATCCTAGGTGGAGAAGTAAAGAATCCATTTGGATCTAAGAAAAAAACCCAGAACACTGGATTTCGGTCATCCCAAGCAGCAGTGGAAGAAACTGGCTAGAGGAGGGTCTCACACGAGTCCGATCAGAGATCTGATGGTACAGATGGATAGACCATAAAAAACCTGAAGGGTATGGTGGGTCCTGCCTACAGAAACTTCTCCGATCAACTGATCTAAGGCCGAGAAAAAGATATTACGTCTTCATATTCTCTTTCAATCCTTTGAAAATCAAGAGGCCCCAAGCGAGAACAGGATGGTTTTGCTGAAACCCTTTTGAGATCTGGTGGGATGTTCCAATTCTTGCCATGGTATGTATGCTTGCCTATTCCACGATGGTGAGCAAGAGTTATATTTGGGCTTGTGCTTCCTTCCAGTTGCAAGTGTTATTATGTTTGTACACATCTTCTATGCAGATCTGAATTTGATCATTCAGTTGTTTTGGGGTTGGCTTGTATTAGGGAAGGCCGATAAGACAAGGTATTTGATTTTTTTGATATCAAGCAAAAATCGTGTTATTGAGTTTGGGGTATTTGTTCGATCATTGAATAGTTGTCATCCCAGAATCAGAGAAATAATGTCAAGAATACCAAAAAGAAGATAAGGATCAATTACCATGAATCTCCTAATGTTATATGTGGTGATTATGATGAGCGGACACGTTTGAGTCCCATAGTTGATGTTCTTACTACTTCATCTTGGAGTTATCTTTTAACAAGGACCGGAGATGATTTAATGGTTCACCTATTGAGGTATGCTTCAAGATTTTTGCCCCTTCCCACAAAGAATCACTTCCAAAATGCCAGGTCCTACCTTCGATAAATTGCTTCAATGTTCTAATACTTTGAAGTACAAGGCATTTCTATTACTACTGGGTTCCAAAAGTTGTAACTCTGCACCTTTAGAATATCATTTCCAGTTTGGAAAACAAAAGAAGATGAAAGTGGGATAATGAAAATAAATCAAAGCCAGATGTGCTGGTTGCTTGTGTTTGTGGGGGTTCAAACGAAATGTGACCCTTTCACGGGTCTATTGATGATGCAGATGTTGGGCTAGTTGGTTACTTGGGCGTGCTCATGGGTATAAATCTCTGCTGATACGTATGAGTTTTCGATGATCTTGGGTTTAAAAACAGCCATTTTTATTTCTTAAATGATTTTTTTTTAAAAATAAAGGTACTGAGATTTCTGAAAAAAAAAATTTAAAGAGAGAAAAAATTTCGGCCCTGCGAGTGCTGCGGGATGCTGCAAGATGACGATGGACAAAAATGGTTAGCCCACTTGTAAGATTTCATTAAGGCCTTAGAATTAGAATGTATTTCCTTAGTTGCTTGGGTTAGTGCTGCCATTGTTGGCATATCTTGACTGGACACCATAGAAATAGATAAGGTAAATATTCAATATAGCTTCGTAAACTCAAATAGTGTCTTATTGCTATTTAGCTCATGCACTCAAAAGAAACTTCATACGAGGAACGACTGTGCTAGTTTAGATACCTGAATCTTCTTGGTCCAATTATATTTGCAAATAACAATCATGGCCAAATTGGCCCATTTAAGACCTGGGTCCATATTCAGTTATATAGAAGGCCTCAATCGAACCCGAAGGGATAGGAATGATGGTCAGGAATTCATAAGGAAGTGGGAGTCCTGAGTTCGATTCTTACTCCATCTCAAAGGGCCACTCCCTGTAGACTTACCCAGTGTGTGAATAGGGAGATTTGTACATGTCCCGAAGATTAATCAGGTACTCTAAAAGACCTCGACAACTTGGTCTAAAAAAAGGACTCAGCCACGAATTCTATCTAATCTCCATAACTTTAAAGGGGCTCATTAAAGTTGGGCCCAAAACGAAGTTCAAATCCAAAATAAAAATGAATCTGTGTCCATGTTAGAATTTTGACTGGACTATAACCTCAAATTGGGTTGGACAACAGAAATAGTGGTTCGCCCATTGAGTTAAAGAGGAGTCGTAATTTTTAATGATGTGCATTTATTAGCTTAATCTCTAATTATAAACAATGCTATAAAAATCTGATCTGACTGCAGTTGGACTGCCGGTCTGATCGTGATAGTGAGATACACGGTTCAGATGAGTTATGAAACCGTCTTAAAGAAAAAACCTTAAAAACCCATTTTGACTCACGGGTTCGACGAGATCATTCAAATCAAATCGTGACTCACGAACTGTGGTTGAAAATCAAGGAAAAAGAAAAAGAAAAAAATTAAAAAAAGAATCTCGACATTTTCATGTACTGCTTTTTTAGTTGAATGATGAGAAGAAGTGGCTTCCGTTCTCAGTGGCTCTGAACTTATTATACTGGAAGAAAATATATAAAAAAAAGAGAGCGGCGGCTAGGGTTAGACTTGATTACACAGGAAGAAAATAAAATAAAAAAGAGAGCGGCAGCTAGGGTTAGGAGAAATGACGGACACTCAGTTTCTTAAGAAGCAGAGAACCCTTTCAGGGGTTTCTTATACGAAAATCACGTTAGTTTCTTACAAGAAAATCACGCGAACTTCTTAAAAACAAACTCACTACACCCTCTTTTAAGGGATTTTTATCACTTTTTTAGGATTTTTAAAGTTTTAAAATTAATTTTTTATAATCTCATTCATTCTATTATAATATAAATAAATAGATAGAATACGTGGAAGTCAAAAAATCTGACGTGGTTATCTAGATTTGTTAAATTGGAAAAATTCAATTCATTTCTAAGGTTTTTCATTTGAGGTAAATTTATGAAATGGGTGATTCAAATAAAAAATAATTATATTCCTATTAATTGTCCATTTATAATTTTATAATAATATTACGAGATTAGACATTATATATATGACTACATATGATGTATGTTTTAAATTATTTTAAGATGATTCATAACAAAATAATGTTGGATTAAAATTAGATATGGTAAGCCACGAGTAGATCAAAATTTGAATATAAAATTCTATTTTTAATCACTTCATTTTACCAGTAAAAGACATATTTTAATTTTTCAAAAATAATTTTTTTGCTTTAGATTTTATTTCAACTTATCAATTAAACCTTAATCAATTATTTACTTTTATTTATAATATAATATTCATAACATGGGTTTGACCGATTTAACCACGACTGAACTTTATTTAACTTAACCTTCAACCCTTTTTAAGACATTGATCTTAAAAGCCTTCTAATCTAACATTCATAGAAGTTGACACTTGATGGAATTAATCAGATAATAAAATTTTCACGTTTAAGCATTTCAAAGACATTTTGATCCAGCATTCAAGATAAACAAATGCTAACTAATAAAAGGCGAGAAGATTTACAGACAGACATGAAGTTCTAAGTTCTAACTACTAAGTACACATTGTCAGTTACAAAAACTGCTCTATTTAATCTTTTAAATGTCACAATTTATAAGGAAAATGTGCCTGGTATTGTTTGAATTAATGATAATTGAATGACTAAATAGCCCTTTAAATTATATCGAATGGTTTATAGGGTAGAAGAATTCCACTTTGGTTAGGCATATGTGCACCTCTAACACAAGCACGAATATTATTAGGGTTATCAATGAGCCACATCCAACTTAGGCCCAAACCAAATTCTGAATTGGCCCAACAATTATGGTCCAGCCTAACTAAGTCAGGATTGGATACCAAACAATTCAGAGATGGACCATCGACCTCGACCTTGGGTCTATTAGTGGGTCAGTTGGTCCAAATATAGCAAAGATTTCGCAAAATGGGTCTTTTCTGGCCTCTTTCATAGAGATAAAATTTGTCGAAATGGGGGAGACCCATTTCCTATCGAACATAGACCTCGTAAAATCTGTCCAAGCCCGATTACCTAAACCTAACTCATTTAACAACTGAGTAGACCTAAACTGCACACGTTTATGATGGAGTAGAGCTGAATTAAACCCGTTTATAAATGGGTAGACGTGATTAATCCGATCATTGCTCGTCTATATATAACACATCTAAATATACAAAATCCACACCCATCTAAAAAGTAATCTTGGTACGTTTCTTGAAAGAAAAGTCTCTTTAGTCAAGTAACTTAGGTATATTTTTAGAAAAAAAAAAGTCTTTTTAGTCAAGTAAAAAAATAAACTGACCTAAATCAAACCTAAAACAGACCCAAATTGATGTAGGGAGCTTCCTCCCTAAACTTTCTCTGACGTATCAAGATAAAAGTTGTTTTGAAATCAAATTTTGAAATCAAATTTGATTTCAAATTTGAAAATTAGATAGTATTTTTATTTTATTTCTTTTTCTTTGCATTTTCCATTTGTATAATTACCCCCTTGGGGCTGTAATTGAAATGAACAAGAACAAGATTATTATGGATATTTGAATGAAAAATCGTTTTGGATTTAACCCATTTCCATCTTCTCATGGATTCGAGACCCTTCCCGTCTGATGGTGTTCGACGGAGTTATCTTTTTCCTCTAGAAGTTCTTGCTTCCAACAGTGTTTGGTAGCACATTTGGAGTCTTTAAACGACTTCTCTGACACTAGGAGAAGGCTACATTCATTCAGCCAGCTGACACTCAAGATTGCCCCTTTGGTCGTTCGCATCCAACTGTCATTACTACTGCTGCAGATAAGCTTCTCTCGTCTCAGTCCCTACCAGCCTTCGTACTACTACTCGACGCCTAGACGCAGCTCAGATGCACTCAAGTACTATCATTCACGCCACTCCCATTGCTTGATCACACTGCGCCCTCCATCCTGCAACCTTGCACCGCCTAACCTAAACCCAACTCCCCTTCCACGACTGCCCTTTTCTTAGTACAAACCACTATACTCTCTGACCAATCCTCCACCAAACAACCATCACGCAAACCCCTTTTCCATCCTTATCCTCTCTCTGCACCATACACCCAAGTCATCCAATTAGCCTCAATCGTCACTCTCTCCTCCTCACACTCAGATCCATCTCACCCTCACATCCATCCAATCAGCCAATACCCATCCATAGTAGAAGCCCATATCCAAGTCCTTTAATTGATCCTACCCGCTGCATCAATTGCTATCAGAGCCAGGTTCATCCGACCGATCGAAGGCTTTCCCTTCCTTATCGGGTGAATTTTTGTTTTATCAAGTATAAAAAAAAAGGCCAAAAAAAGAAAAAGAAAAAAAAAAAAAAAAGGAAAAAAAAAAAAAAGAGAGGAGAAAAAGAAAAAAAGAAGTGGATCTCAGATTTAATGGCTTCCTACTCTAATGACTCAAGCGAAGATGATGATATGGAAGAATTCTACATGCAGCGGAGTTATAATCCCGCAACTCAAGAGTTTCATATGGAGGTTGACCTCCCACCCTTCAGAGGTCAACTATACTATGAGGACTTCCTCGACTGGCTTTCGGAAGTCAAGCGGTTCTTCAATTATTGGGAAATCGACGAGCCGAAGAAAATGAAGTTTGTGATCTATCGAGTCCTAAGTGAAGTGTATGCCTGGTGGGAGACGATACAAATCACCCGTTGGCGATTGAATAAGCCTCTTATCAGATCATGGTTGTAAATGAAAAAAATTTCCACATGCTCGTTTCATTTCTGTTGATCATGAGCCAGAGTCGGTAGAGACAGGTGAAGTCCTAACACCTGTTGAACTTGAGACTATCCCGGATCTTACATCAAGCCCAGTCCTCGCACTTGAATCGCTAGAGATAGTCAACGTCCCAGCTTTGGTCGAATCAGAGTCGACTTTGAGGTCAGTTCCAACTTCTCCAGAAATCGTGCAAATTCCACTTGAGATAGTGCACTCTCCACAGTTGCAACCTGTGAAAACACCACTGGCAGTGCAAGTGTTGGAGAATGAGTCAGTTGTATTGCCAGCGTTTCAGTTGATGCAATCGACTAATATTGAACCACTGTTGGTGTTGCAACTACCGCAGATACCACATACACCACAGGTATCACATCGAGCAACCCCTGCTGTCATCATAGTACAACAAACAAATGCATGATTGACCGACATGCTCGAACCTTCAATGCCAAAAAAAGACACTATCAAATATCAAAGGTTCTCATACTGGATACAAGCTTGAGAGGATGAGTACCTTTAAACCACGGAGGATTGATGTAGGGATCTTCCTCCTTAAATTTTTTCTGATGTATCAAGATAAAATTTGTTTTGAAATCAAATTTTGAAAGTTGTCCCTCAGCCCATAAATTTTCTCTGATTATGAAATAGCAATGAAGAACAAGAAATTGTCCCTCAGCCCATAAAATAAGAGGCTCCCAACCATGATGCTTGAGATAATCGTGTGAGGATGAATCTCCCATCTTTCATCGGTCAAATGCACATCGAAGACTTTCTCGACTGGCTTTCAGAGGTCGAATGCTTCTTTTATTACATGGTGAGAACAACTGCAAGCCACCCGCAAGTGACAAGAGAAGCGCCCTATTAATTCATGGACGCGAATGAGGCAGTTAATGAGGGCTCGTTTCTTCCCCAGCTAACTACGAACAAGTTCTTTTTAACCAATACCAGAACTGCTGACAGAGGAATCGCCCTGTTTGTGACTATGTCACTGAGTTTTATTTCCTTTCAGCCATGAACAATTTGACCGAGACTGAGTCTCAACAAATCTCGTTGCTCTTGGGAGGCCTGCGCCCGTCTATTCGTGACTGCGTCAAGTATCAAACTATTGACACCATGAATGATGCGGTGCAGAAGGCCACAACGGCCAAAAGCCAGGTTGATCATCTAAGGGAAGGCATACACTGGTGACTAGACATAGCCCTCCATCAACTTCTTCAGCTCCTGCACCAACCCTAGGGTCGACATCTCAGTCAACAATGCCCCCTCATTAGGTGCCACCATGGAACCCTCCAACTGCCCCGCCAAAGCCTGTTGATAACAAGAATACTGGTTGAAACAATCCGTATGCCCCTCCTATGCCTATCAAATGCTTTCATTGTGGAGAACCAGGGTATTGCTCCAATCATTGCCCTACACGTCAGCCCGTCAACTTCACCACCAATGAGGCCCAGGTGGAGGAAACTGAATATGTTGAAGTACAAGTTGAGGATGTGCACGAAAATGAGGAAGGTTTCATATATGAGGACAAAGGAACTACCTTGGTGATTCGTCGACTCCTCTACACACCAAAGCAAAATCCCCCATTGCAGCGCCACAACATCTTCAAGATTTGTTGTACCGTCAATGGAAGAGTTTGTGACTTGATCATTGATGGTGGTACCAGTGAGAACATAGTCTCACATGTGATGGTAGACAAACTAAAACTACCAACACAAACACATCCCTCCCCCTACTCAATCGGATGGATCAAGAACGTGGGGGAAATGAAGGTGACGAAGCAATGCCTTGTACCATTCTCCATTGGCCAGAGGTACAAAGATGAGGTCCTTTATGATATTGTTGACATGGATGTTTGCCACATACTACTGGGACGCCTATGGAAATACGATGTTGACAACATCCATAGGGGCCGACAGAATACCTTCACCTTTATCAAAATGAAGAAAAATTCACTATTGCCCCCATGCGTAAAAGAGATCGATGCCCTACAACAACAAAAAAGAAAACAAATTTCCTTCTAGTGAGCAACATTAAGGAATAATCATTAGAGACGAGAGAAATTCATGCATTGGTCGTGCAAGAGGCAAATCCAGAAGCTGCACCAGTTTCACCAGAGGTAACTCCCATGCTGGAGGAATTTCAAGACTTAATGCCAGATGAGCTTCCAGATGGACTACCCCCGGCACGCGATATCCAGCATCATATTGACCTTATCTTGGGTGCTAGCTTGCCAAACCTTCCCCACTACAAAATGAGCCCCAAAGAGTTTAACATTTTACAATGGCAAGTGGAAGATCTTTTACGCAAGGGTCTCATCCGCGTCAATATGAGTCCATGTGCTGTTCCGGCGTTGTTGACGCCCAAGAAAAATGGTAGTTAGCAGATGTGTGTTGATAGCCATACCATCAATAAAATTACCGTCAAGTACAGATTTCATATACCCCGTTTGGATGATATGCTCGACATGCTTGAAGGATCAAAAGTCTTCTTCAAGCTAGACCTTAGAAGCAGATATCATCAAATCCGCATCAGGCAAGGAGACAAATGGAAGACAACATTTAAAACAAAAGGAGGCTTATATGAATGCTTAGTGATACTGTTTGGCCTTTCTAATGCCCCTAGCACCTTCATGCGGCTAATGAATCAAGTCCTAAAACATTTATTGGAAAGTTTGTCGTTATTTATTTTGACGACATCCTCATTTATAGCAGCTCAAGTGAGGACCATCTGCAGCATCTACAACAAGTCTTCCAAGTACTCAAAGACAACAACTTGTATGTCCACATGAAGAAGTGTACATTTTTCACCACCTTCTACAGGAGGATCATCAGGAATTTCAGTAGTATTGTCGCCCCTTTCACTGAGTGTTTGAGGAAAAAAACAATTTGTATGGACCGAGGTTGTCGAAGAGAGCTTCAATCTGATTAAGCAAAAACTCGTGACTGCCCCTGTCTTAGTCGTGTCGAATTTTGACAAATTGTTCGAGGTAGATTGCGACGCCTCACTAGTCGGTATTGGAGTTATCCTGTCCCAAGAAGGAAGACTAGTAGCATATTACAGTGAAAAACTAAGTGATGATCGCAAGAAGTGGTATACCTAAGAGTTGGAGCTATATGCAGTGGTTCAAGTGCTACGGCATTGGAAACACTATCTAATGCAACATGAGTTCATCTTATACACCGACCACCAGACTCTAAAATATGTCAACGATGCGACCACTCCAAATCGTATTCATGGCCGTTGGATAGTATTCCTCCAAGAATTGACTATCGTGCTCAAACATAAAGCCATACAGAAAAATCAAGTAGCCGTTGCTTTGAGCTGACGAGTCGCCTTGCTTAACGTGGTTCAAGGTAAAATTGTATGGTTCGTCTACCTCAAAGAGTTATATGCTGAAGATGAAGAATTTACAGAAGAATGGAAACACTTACAAGAAGAGAAGTCGTACATAGGAGATTACTTTGGTGGAGACAAAAGCATAACGCAAGTTGAAGAGCGCTACTGTTGGCCTCATCTGAAACGAGACGTTACGAGGTCCGTGCAACGGTGCTACACGTGCCAAACATCAAAATGCCAAGCACAAAACACAGGTCTCTACACTCCTCTCCCAGTTCTGAAAGCCCCATGGGAGGATTTGTCTATGGATTTCATCCTAGGACTCCCACGCACTCAACGAGTTATGGATTCAGTTTTTGTTGTGTTGGACCGTTTCTCTAAAATGTCCCACTTCATAGCTTACAAAAGAATGGCCGATGCCTCCAACGTCACTCACTTGTTCTTTCGGGAGGTTGTTCGCCTTCATGGTGTTCCAAAGACTATCACGTCCGATTGTGACACCAAATTTCTTAGTCACTTTTGGCAAACTTTGTGGTCCAAATATGGCACCTCCCTCCAGTTCAGCAGTATGTGTCAACCCCAGACAAATTGATAAACAGAGGTTATGAACAGAACTCTAGGCAATCTTATTCTCAGTTTATCCAGTGATCGACCTACACCGTGGGACTTAGCCCTCGCTCAAGCAGAATTTGCATACAATAACATCAAGAATCAATCGACGGGGTAGAAACCCTTTGAAATTGTGTTAAGAAGACCACCAAATCCAATTGTGGATCTTGTCCCATTACTAAAGGTACCAGGTGAGAATAAGGCAGCTGATGTTATGGTTACATGCATGGCAAGTGTTCAAGCCAAAATTAAACAAAAGTTAGAAGAAACAAATGCCAAGTATAAGAAAGCTGCCGATAAGCACCGTCGATCAAAGGTTTACAAAGAAGGGGACATGATGATGGTACACATGGGCAGAGAACAAGTCCCTACAAGTACTTATAACAAGCTTAATCCCAAGAAGATTGACCCGTTTCGTGTTCTACGAAGAATCAACGACAATGCTTATGTGATTGATCTGCTTGACAGTTATGGGATCTCCAACACATTCAATGTGCAAGACCTTTTTTAATATAACCCCCTCAATATCTCATTTCTTAGTTGTGAACTCGAGGATGAGTTCTTTCCAACTGGGGGGGGGGGGGGTGGGGAGGGAGGGGAAACTGATGTAGCATGATAAGGGAGATGCTTGAATTTGAAAAATCAGTTGCGAGATGAAGGGTCATTTGAAAATCAGATGAAAGTTGTTTTGATTTCAAATTTGAAGGTAGCATTTTTTTTTTCTTTGCATTTTATTTTTGTATATATACCCTATTGGGGAATGTAGTTGACACCAATGAATTCAATGGAATCTGAATTTCCTTCTACGTATTTCCTTTACTGTTTATTTTAGCACAGAAGAGGACACTGATCCTCTTATTCCACCACCATGTTGGTCTGAACTTGGAACAATGTTTTTAATTAAAGCCAGTCATCTTCATATTCTCTTTTACTTTCTTTGTACCGCCCTCCCTCTCCCACCTAGATCAGAGTGATAAAAAATGAACATTTACTAGGAAAGGGAGGAGACGTCACGGCTCGAGCCGAATCTGAGTTCGAAGACCCGACCCTCAACTGGCCCAACCTAGCACATGTGTCGTTTAAGGTCCACGTTAACATTTGCATGTGCTAGCACAATTTGAAGAAAATTTAAACATTTATACACAACATATGAAATTTCATCTCAAAACAAAGATAAGGATTCCCAAACATAAGTGAAATACAATTAATATCCAATTCTAAAGCTAGGAGTTAATCAAATATTACATTCCAATGTTCACACTCCTACGAATTACACCATTTTCAAAATATCAAAAAGGGAATCCTCCCAATCATAATTTCTTCTTTTGGCTTCATCTCGGTCATGCCTGGTTATCACTTGGTCCACGTCACTTCCCTTGCTTTTCTCTGCATTGACATCTAAGGGTGAAATTTGGGCTTAGTCAACGCACCTAATAGAAATTCCAAATCAAAGGGAAAAAGGAGTGCAAATAGGAGTGTTATAGAAAAATTATATTTCAAATCATATCCTTGTCAAATTCTCATGCTTTTTCAAATCATATCATTTCATTATGAAAATATCATACTCAAAATCAAACATAATATTTATCATGTAATGTCATGTCATGGGTGTCATGATCAATGTATGCCTTCATCATGCCCCATGCAAGTTTTGGGACTTATTTCTGACCCAGGAGCTCTATGGCCCAATATTGTGTTTCGGGACTTCTTTCTAATGCAGGAGCACTATGACCCGATAGTATTTGTTTCGGGACTTCTTTTTGACGCAGGAGCTTGTAGCGCAATTCATGCATTTCCCATCCCATGCAATTGTGCATGAGGTATATAAATGGTCAATGATGACAAATCTTATTTCATCTTATACATTCAAATCATAATCATCATATAATCTCAAATCTCTTCTAGGCATAAAGAGGATGTCATATACTTTCAAAATAGTTTAATATCTCATCCTATCATATAATCTCAATGAAAAAAAATATCTCAAAATCTTTAAAATTAAATAACATCGATGTAATATTATACTTCAGTGCTTCAACAATGTAGGAAAAACCTACCTGATTGGAGATGATCGGTAGGGAGAAATGATCCTTGAAGTGGTCGTACGATGTCGGGGTTACTCCTGGCTCTTCATCTATTCAGATGTATCAAAACATAACTCTCATGTCATTATAATATAAACCCTCTAATTCAATTATGTAGGTCTTAATCAAGGCCTAAGGGTCAATTGTGAAGGTCATTAGAGTCTAAGTGACTACACATAAGTGATTAGCATTAAGTATATTAACCTTATAAAACTGTCAATGCCTCAGGTTGACACATCGACCACTGTCGATATGTCGCCCCTTGACAGAGTCAACATATCGGTCATCGCGATGTGTCGACTAAGGCTCTGTCTGTACATGTTTGTATTTTTCATTTGCTCTCAGATTGATACACTCTTGTTGGTCGATATGTCGAAGGTGTACAGAGTCAACATGTCTACCTGGGTTCGGTTTGACATACACTCTGTGTTTTCTTCTTGTTCTCAGATCGTATGTATCAATTTGGTTGATACATCGAGTGGTATATAGAGTCGACATGTCGAGTACGTTGACATGTCGACCTAGGTTTGGTTTGGTCGGAACTTTACATTTTCCTTCATGCTTAGGTCGATATATCCATCTGGTCGACATATCAATCAAGGGACTTATCGACATATTGAGACAGTTGATATGTTGAATGAAATCCAGTTCATTTACCATTACGTAATTATTTTTATTTCTATTTCTATTTATCTTTACTCCCAGACCAGCATATCAACACCTTCGATACATTGTGTCCTGGGGAGATCTGAAAACCATCGATTCTCATTGCATGTCTCCCATTTTGATTCAACTTCTTCCAAATTTGCATCTAAGCTACCTCTAAGCATTCTAGTGTAATTTCTTGGCTCTAAATCACAATAAAATCCACATACCTTGAGAGATTTGGGGTTTTCGGTAATGAGTGGACAATGAGTTTGGACTTGGGACTTTTTTTCTTCCTCTTTGTTTTCCCTTATTTTTCCTTCCTTTGTCTCCTCCTATATCCTTGAGGTGGATGAAGATGGTGAAGAGTACACCACCGAAAATGAAGAATGAAGGGTGAGTGAGAGGAGAGGAGAGGATAGTTCCTTTTCTCCTTGCCTTCTTTCCTTTTTTTCTTTTTTTCTTTCTTCTTCTCTTATTTTCTCTATTTTCCCTCTTTCTTTTATTTCCTTTTTTCCTCCTCCTTCGGTTGCCCATGTAATATCCGGATTTTTCAATGCACTAATATATTGGATTTTATCTATTTAAATTGTTAAATTGATTGAATTTATGATTTATGGATGAAATGGACCTTAGATGGGTAAAGGAGTTGGGTCAATAACCCAATTATGATCCAATGGATCAAGGATAGAATTCGATTTGGAAATAATTGGGTGAGTGTGATTAAATTACCCAATTGGGACCCAATGGGTCATAGATGAGCCAATTATAAGTAAATGGGTAGGATTAATTTAATTGGGTCAGCTACCCAATTAAGACCCAATGCATGAGTCCACCTCATCAAGTGAGGTGGCATGTGAGTGACATGGCAAGGATGAGACCCATGTGCCATGTGGTAACCATGTCATCACATGTATAGTCGGCTAAGTCATGGTTGACTTGGTCAACCCTGAGGGAGATTAAATTGGGTTCAAGATTAAACTGGGTTCAAGATTTAATTGGGCTCAAGATTAAAATGGGTTCAAGATTAAATTGAGTTAAATATTCAATTGAGTTAAATTAACTTGAGTTAGGAATGAGTTCAAATACATTAAATAGACTCGAGTTGGACATGAGTTAAGATGGAAGTTGAGGAGACTTCCATCTCAAGTGAGTTGGATGGGGAGGTGGAGAGTTTCCATCTCAATGGATGGAACTCGATGGGAGCTGGGTGTCTCCTTGGTTAAACCAAGGGACACCTTGAACAAACCAAGAAGTGATAAGGGAAGATGGAAGGACATAGGCTGTTACAATGGGGTACAACCAAGGGGCACTTCACACCCCTTGGCCGAATTTCATATTGCACACAAGAGGATTCTTTCATCTCCTCTTCTCATCTCCCTCCCAATTCGTCTATACTTAGAGAAATCATTAAAGAACAAAGAAAGATCACGGAAGGAGAAGGATTGAGGAGCAAAGACAGAGCAAGAAGAAACGAAGGAGACGAGAAAGAAGGTAAGGTTCTATGTTTTATAGTATTAGATTAAGACTAAGGGAAATCATAGCTTTGGCCATAGTATGGCCGAACCTATGGGTTCCATATTGGACTTCAAGGGCTGGCCAAACTATTATAGGTCCATGAAGTTGGACATCCCTTCATAAATTGGATAAGTGTTCACATACAAATAGTCTAACGAATGAATCCAAAACCATGCTGAAATGGTTTAAATGATTGGAATGATTATGAATAGATCCTAACTTTGGATAGTGAGAAGAGTAAATTCAACTGAGAGTTTTATGATGACGATAACCATGTGTAGAAATGTTAAGAAGGGGATTTCATGAAAAAGGTCGAGTCAATTAATCAAACAAAAGAGATTGACAAATAAGTCAGTCGACTGAATCTGGGATCAGTCGACTGAACTGGTGTTGAACGAATCAGAATATAGTTTCTCGGAGTTTCAGCCGACTGAATTTGGGATTCAGTGGACTGAACTAATGGTGGCTGTAACAGAAAACTGTTTCTGGGAGTTTCAGCCGACTGAATCTGGTGATTTAGTCGACTGAAAGGAGACGTAACAAATAAGAAAAAGGATCAGGCGTGTTTACGCCGACTGAATATGTGATTCAGCCGACTGAATGATTACTTATCAAACAAAGAAAACCGTTGGTTGAGGATTCAGCCGACTGAATCTATACTGACCGAACACACAGCTAATCTGACCCAAAGTCAGCCGACTGAATCTGTAATTCAGTCGACTGAAAGTTGGTTGACCGAGAATACAAAGACTTTGACTCAGAGTCAGCCGACTGAATCTGTGATTCAGTCTACTAAAAGGTAGTGAGTCAAAGAAAGAACAACGCTGAGTTGGGTTTCAGCCGACTGGAAGTATATTTCAGTCTACTGAAAGTCTGCGGTAAAGCAGAACACTGTAGCAGAGCATGATTCAGTCGACTAAAATGAAAAGTTGACTTTTAATTACTGTTTCTAGAAACTTTAGTCTAACTGGAAGGATGTAAAGGATGATTTTAATTAAATGGATAATTAAATTAATTGTTGTATATGGTTGAATTCATTTAAGGTAAAGGGATTTCACAAACGGGTGTGTGATTGGTTTTGATGTAATCGTTGCACATCACATCACAAGACAGCAAAGATACTATACTGAACTTTGAGTAGGATTCCTACCTTGTTGAGATACATATGGATCTTATATGTTACTGATTTTTATTTCAGTACAATGTTTATTTTGGTAAATCAAATGGAATATGTCTTATGAACTGTTTTCAATGTTATTATGTATTTTGATACGAAATAACATTTGTGCATCCATAATCTCATGCATGGCATGGGAGGGAGTATATGGGATAGCAAGCCAAGTTATGAGCTGTCCGGGCATGACTTGGGGCTTTTGACTAGCTTATGTAAAGCTATGCGAACTATTGATTTCTTGGCCTTGTCTGGGATTGCTAGATAGGGGCACGGCGTAATTTTGGGCCAAAGGGCTCCGGGGTAACTAGTCCAAAAACCCTGTACAGAGGGAGGAGTCCACGCTCCATCGGTAATTCTGATTAACACACGTGGGGAGGTATAACAGTGACCTGGTGATGCCGTCACAAAACACTGTGGACGTAAATAGTCAAGGGAACACCTTGATATGGTTTCATTATATCAAGGAAAATGTTGTTATGATTTGTATGGTGTTTGATGTGGAGATTGGGTGGGAGATCATTGACATATGACACCTATGGCATTGGCATATACATGAGCATGACTTGGATATGATTATCATGCGCTGATTTTGATACTATGATATGTTTATAGTTTCCAATATGATACTTTTATTCTGATTTTTACATTGATCATATATGTGTATAACCCTATTTTGGAATTCCTACTGGGCGTGTTGACTAATGCCCTACTTCTACCCTTAGATGATGAAACATGGAATGGAAAGAACAATGAACGTGAAGGAAGCCAAGCTTAGGAGCTTGGGCAAACTATGTTGATTTTACTTAATTCATTTTCGAACAATGTATTTGAGATAATTAGCATTTTGGGATTGTAATAACTTAGTTTATTTTGCTACGATTGATTGATGATTTTGGATATTTAAACTTAAGTTAATTTGATAGTGATTGGCTTCCTTCCCTTTAATATCATGTTTATGGATGATTTCCATTCATATAATAATTCCGCAGTTAATCGTGAGCGTGTGAACTGTCTTTGTGGACTTGGTCCACGCACACGTATTGTTTGCCAGTTAAGGGTCGGGTTAGGAAACCATAACTTAGCTCGCGTCGTGACGTTCCTACTCTCTCACTCTTTCATTTAAAAAAAAAATATACTCTGATTTTTTATGAGTGAAAAAGGGCGGGGCGTTACAATTGGTATCACAGTGAAACCGGAAGTGTGAATCTTTCAAAGTAAGATTAATACGGTATCATGTCTCACTGACAAGATAAGAATCCCAACTGACCGACTCTTCGGAGTCTGCTGCACGAGGACCGGATTAATTTATTTTGTTGCGAATCAGACTGAAGTATTCAATCTGAGAGCAACACTTGATGAAAAAGTAATAACAGCAAGGGAAAATCAATCACTATAAGTAAGAATTTATCAAACATAGCAAAGTAGGATATATTTCCCCAAAACAAGAAATATAAGATGTTGAAATGGCAATTCCCCAAAATATGTAAACACAAAAGTTTATGAGAAAACTAAGTCAAACGATGTTTCAATGACTTAGGACAATGCCTCCGAGAAGAAGAAGAACCCGACAAAACTCGCATCAGGAGGAAGAGGTACAACCCCCACACCAGGAAGAGGGGCAAAACAGTGTCAATATTCCTGAAGTACCACCTGAGTTGCAGAGCCTAGTACAGGCTGTCGTCACTTCCGTTCTACAGCAACATCAGAACGGCAATGGAAGCGCAACCTCCAATGAAGCACATGACCTGAATATGGTCAGGGACTTCCAACAGCAGAGTCCCCTTTATTTAAAAGGGAAAGAGGGAACAACAGAAGCATAAAACTGGGTGGAGAACATCACAAAAATCTTGAAACTGCTCAAGATCACCGGTAATGAGGGCCGGATATTGCTGGCTACCTCACAATTAGTGGATGATGCTGGCAAGTGGTGAAAAGTAATAGAACGTCAGCAAGCACATATTCCAGTGGAGAAAAGGACCGAGATGACATGGGACCAGTTTGTTGGCATGTTTTTGGATCGTTATTTTCTAGAGGAAGAAAAGGAGCACCAGACACAAGCGTTCATATCTTTGGTCCAGAGCACCATGACGGTTGAGGACTACTATCAGGAGTTTCTCCGTTTATCATGTTATGCTTTGTACATGGTTGAAACAAAATATCGAAAGGCTCAGAAGTTTGAATGAGGCCTACGACCTAGTCTAAGAGCCAAGGACACAATTCAAGTCAGCTACTTTGGCGGAAGTGGTCAGCCGAGCTAGTATAGCAAAGCAAGAGCTAATGGAAACAGTCAAGTTTGTGGACAATCGCCGAGGGCAAAGCGGGGGAAATGCTTTCCACCCAATCAAGATATTCAGACCCAACTTTGGGAGACCATCACCTTCTACTGGGTCAACTGGAGGTTTTCGTCCCAATCAACCCTCCACATCAGGATTCATCTCTCAGGTTCCTTGAGGTCTTAGCAATTGTTTCTAGTGTGGCCAGCTGGGCCATTTCAAGAGGGAGTACCCATAGATCAGTAGACCTACTCACTCTAGGGGATCATTCCGTCCTCCAGCTCGACCAGCTCATTCTCAAGCATGTAGAGCATATAACCAGACAGGACGGGCACCTACTCCAACAGGATCTGGACAACTGTATACTTTAGGTCCTCCTCCAGAGACGATGGATCACTCGGTGATTCAAGGTATGGCAGTAGTTGGTAGTTCTTATGCGTTTGCATTATTTGATTCAGGAGCATCCCACTCCTTTGTATCTGCTGCTTTCATATCTGCTACTGACACCTTAGTACAACAATTGTCCACCACACTTACTATTGTATCCCCCATTGGAGACACCTCACTTGGTCTGATCTACACTTCGGTAGACACTGAACTTGCTAGGTTTAGGTTTAAGTTCAATTATCTAGTACTCGAGATGACAGAGTACGACATCATATTTGGCATGGATTGGTTGGCTAATTTCCAGGCTAGCATTAACTGCCATCTTCATAGGTGATATTCTAGTCACCTGAGGGAAAACGATATGTGGTACATGCTGACAAACAGAGCATTTCAATGTCCAGAAGATTGCACGAGGAAATGAACTGTCTAGTACTGAACAACATCAGACTAGACAATGCGCCAATGGCTGAACTACCTATGGTGGTGAAAGAGTACGCAGAGGTATTCCCGATAGAACTCCCTGGATTGCCTCCAAAGAGGGAGATTGATTTTGAGATCAAACTATGTCCGGGCACAGCTCCAGTATCATTGCTGCATTACCGGATGGCTCCAGTTGAGATGTCTGAGCTGAAGAAACAAATTGATGAACTGCTCAGATTGGGATGCATTCGGAACAACACATCATCTTGGGCAGCACCGGTATTATTTGTGAAGAAAAAGGATGGTACACTTTGGATGTGTGTAGATTATCGGAAATTGAACCAGTTGACAGCCAGAAACAAGTACCCTCTACCCAGAATTGATGATTTATTCGATCAACTCAGAGGTCCCAGTCATTTCTCCAAGATTGATCTGATGTCAGGGATGAGGACATAGAGAAGACGGCTTTCAGAACTCGGTATGGACTGTATGAATATGTGGTCATGCCGTTTGGACTCACTAATGCCCCAGCCGTGTTCATGGATTTGATGAACAGAATCTTTCGTCCTTACTTGGACAAGTTTGTAATTGTCTTCATAGATGATATCTTGATTTATTCTACCAGTTAGGAGGAACATGTTGAATATTTGCGGATAGTCCTAAACACCCTAAAGAAGAATCAATTGTATGCCAAAGCAAGCAAGTGCGAGTTTTGGCTCTCTGAGGTCAATTTCCTAAGACATGTCATATCAGCGGAAGGAATAGCCGTGGACCCGGATAAAGTAGCAGCAGTTAGAAACTGGAAAGCTCCAAGGAATGTGACCGAAATCAGCAGCTTTTTGGGATTGGCCTGTTATTATCAGAAGTTTATTATGGACTTCTCCAAGATTGCAGCTCCACTCACCAGACTCACTCAGAAGGGAGTCAAATTTGAATGGTCTGATGTGTGCAACCGAAGGTTCGAAGACTTGAAGGAGAGGCTTACGACTGCTGCTATTCTGATTTTGCCGGAAAAAGACAAGGGCTATGAAGTACATAGTGGCTTATGGTTAAAGGCAATTGAAAATTCATGAACGCCACTATCCCACACATGATCTGAATTAGCCGAGGTGGTCTTTGCTCTAAAAAACTGGAAACATTACCTCTATGGCTAGAAATTTGAGGTATTTTCAGATCACAAAAGTTTGAAATATCTGTTCGATCAGAAGAAACTCAACATGAGGCAGTGCAGATGGATGAAGTATTTGCAAGATTATGAGTTCGCACTTCGATATCATCCTGGCAAGGCGAACAAAGTGGAGGATACCCTTAGTCGCATGACACATGCAACAGTGGCCAATTTAATTATGAAGGAATGGGAGATGTTAACCACCATCCGGGAATTCAATTTGTATATCAAGGACTGTGGAAGTATCTACAATCTGATGGTATGGTCCAGCATGGTTTCCAAGATTGAGCAATAACAGCGGACAAATCCAGAAGTGGAAGAAATATGGGCTAAGATGTCTATTGGTGAGGTTGTACCTGAATGAGAATTACGACCGGGACAAGGTCTCTTATTTCGAGGTAGGACATATGTGCCTCAAATTTGCAAAAGAGAGCTACTGATCGAGGCACACCAAACAAAACTCTCTATTCATCCGGGTAGCACCAAGATGTACCATGATCTGAAGAGACATTATTGGTGGCATGAACTTAAAAAGGATGTGGCAGATTTTGTTGCGCATTGTCTAACTTGTCAACAAGTTAAGACTGAACATCAGAAACACCAAGACTACTCAAACCCTTACCAGCGTCGGAATGGAAATGGGAACATATTTCCATGGATTTTATGACAAGGTTGCTAAGGTCATCAAAGGGCAACGATGCAATATGGGGTGTGGTAGATCGATTGACCAAGTCTGCACACTTTCTCCCAATCAAGATGACAGATTCATTTGAGACTTTGGGACGATGATGCATCAAGGATATCATCAGACTACATGGTATTCCCAGGACTATTGTGTTCGACAGAGATGGCTGATTCCCTGGTAGGGTGTGGCAGAGCATGCAGTCGGCTATGGGGACCAACTTGTTGATCAACACAGCTTTCCATCCACAGACGGACGGATAGTTAGAAAAAGGACAATACAAACATTGAAGGATATGCTGAGAGCATGCATGTTAGACTTCAAGGGTGGTTGGGAAGATCATTTACCATTGGTTAAGTTCTCGTACAACAACAGTTACCAAGCAAGTCTCAGGATGACTCCAATTGAGGCGTTATATGGAAGACCCTGTAGATCACCAGTGTGTTGGATAGAGGCCGGTGAACCTGCTCTTATTGGACCTGATCTAGTTACAGATACTACAGAATAGATTAAGGTGATAAGGCAACATTTGCTCACAGCGCAGAGTCGTCAGAAGAGCTATGTTGACAAGAGAAGGAGGTTCCTTGAGTTTGAGGTGGGAGACTTAGTATTCTTGAAAGTCTCACCACGAAAGGGACATATGTGATTTGGAAAGAAAGGGAAACTGTCACCTAGATTTGTGGGACCCTTTCCAATCCAAAAGAGGGTGGGGGAAGTGGCTTATCAATTGGTACTTCCTCCGCAGTTATCCTTATTGCACGATGTATTCCATGTATCCATGTTGCTTCTGATCCCTCGCATGTGCTGAAGGTACAAAACATAGAAGTGCAAAGCGACATGACTTAGTCGAAAAGCCTGTCAGAGTGGTGGAGACGGAACAAAGGGTGTTACGGAACCGAGCAATTCAGTTCCTCAAAGTGGTATGGGATCAGCATGGTAATGATGAAGCCACTTGGGAACTTGAATCGGAAATGAGAGCAGCTCATCCTGAGTTATTTATGCAATTTGTTTGGAACCCTACTTCGCTCTATTTTTGGGACGAAAATTTCAAAAGAGGGTAATATTGTAACATCCGAATTTTTCAAAGCATTAATATATTGGATTTTATCTATTTAAATTGTTAAATTGATTGAATTTAAGATTTATGGATGAAATGGACCTTAGATGGGTAAAGGAGTTGGGTCAATAACCCAATTATGATCCAATGGATCAAGGATAGAATTCGATTTGGAAATAATTGGGTGAGTGTGATTAAATGGGTCAATTACCCAATGGGTCATAGATGAGCCAATTATAAGTAAATGGGTAGGTTTAATTTAATTGGGTCAACTACCCAATTAAGACCCAATGCATGAATCCACCTCATCAAGTGAGGTGGCATGGCAAGGATGAGACCCATGTGCCATGTGGTAACCATGTCATCACATGTATAGTCGGCTAAGTCATGGTTGACTTGGTCAACCATGAGGGAGATTAAATTGGGTTCAAGATTAAACTAGGTCCAAGATTTAATTGAGTTCAAGAATAAATTGGGTTCAAGATTAAATTGAGTTAAATTAACTTGAGTTAGGAATGAGTTCACATACATTAAATAGACTGGAGTTGGACATGAGTTAAGATGACAATTGAGGAGACTTCCATCTCAAGTGAGTTGGATGGGGAGATGGAGAGTTTCCATCTCAATGGATGGAACTCGATGGGAGCCAGGTGTCTCCTTGGTTAAACCAAGGGACACCATGAACAAACCAAGAAGTGATAAGGGAAGATGGAAAGACATAGGCTGTTACAAAAGGATACAACCAAGGGGAACTTCCCTTGGCCGAATTTCATATTGCACACAAGAGGATTCTTTCATCTCCTCTTCTCATCTCTCTCCCAATTCGTCTATACTTAGAGAAATCAGTAAAGAACAAAGAAAGACCAAGGAAGGAGAAGGACTGAGGAGCAAAGACAGAGCAAGAAGAAACGAAGGAGACAAAAAAGAAGGTAAGGTTCTATGTTTCATAGTATTAGATTAAGACTAAGGGAAACCATAGCTTTGGCCATGGTATGGCCAAACCTATGGGTTCCATATTGGACTTCAAGGGCTGGCCAAACTATTATAGGGCCATGAAGTTGGACATCCCTTCATAAATTGGATACGTGGTCACATACAAATAGTCTAACGAATGAATCCAAAACCATGCTGAAATGGTTTAAATGATTGGAATGATTATGAATAGATCCTAACTTTGGATAGTGAGAAGAGTAAATTCAACTGAGAGTTTTATGATGACGATAACCATGTGTAGAAATGTTAAGAAGGAGATTTCATGAAAAAGGTCGAGTCAAATAATCAAACAAAAGAGATTAACAAATAAGTCAGTCGACTGAACTGGTGTTGAACGAATCAGAATATAGTTTCTCGGAGTTTCAACTGACTGAATATGGGATTCAGTCTGCTGAACTAATGGTGGCTGAAACAGAAAACTATTTCTGGGAGTTTCAGTCGACTGAATCTGGTGATTCAGTCGACTGAAAGGAGATGTAACAAATAAGAAAAAGGATCAGGCGTGTTTCAGCCGACTGAATCTGTGATTTAGTTGACTGAATGATTACTTATCAAACAAGGAAAACCGTTGGTTGAGGATTCAGCGGACTGAATCTATACTGACCAAACACACAGTTAATCTGATCCAAAGTCAGCCGACTGAAAGTTGGTTGACCGAGAATACAAAGGCTTTGACTCAGAGTTAGTTGACTGAATCTGTGATTCAGTTGATTGAAAGGTAGCGAGTCGAGGAAAGAACGGTGATGAGTTGGGTTTCAGCTGACTGGAAGTATATTTCAGTCGACTGAAAGTCTGCGGTAGTTCAGAACATTATAGCAGAGCGTGATTCAATCGATTGAAATGAAAAGTTGATTTTTAATTACTGTTTCCAGAAACTGTAGTCTAACTGGAAGGATGTAAGGGATGATTTTAATCAAATGGATAATTAAATTAATTGTTGTGTATGGTTGAATTCATTTAAGGTAAAGGGATTTCGTAAACGGGTGTGTGATTGGTTTTGACGTAATCGTTGCACGTCATATCACAAGATGCAAGGATACTATACTGAACTTTGAGTAGGATTCCTACCTTGTTGAGATGCATATGGATCTTTTATGTTACTGGTTTTTATTTCAGTATAATGTTTATTTTGGTAAATCAAATGGAATATGTTTTATGAACTATTTTCATTGTTATTATGTATTTTGATACGAAATGACATTTGTGCATCCATAATCTCCATGCATGGCATGGGAGGAAATATATGGGACAACAAGCCAAGTTATGAGCTGTCCGGACATGACTTGGGGCTTGAGACTAGCTTATGTAAAGCTATGTGAACCATTGATTTCTTGGCCTTGTTCGGGATTTCTAGATAGGGGCACGGCGTAATTTTGAGCCAAAGGGCTCCGGGGTAACCAGTCCAAAAACCCTGAGCAGAGGAAGGAGTCCACGCTCCATCGGTAATTCTGATTAGCACACGTAAGGAGGTATAACAGTGACCTGGTGGTGCCGTCATAAACATTGCTGACGTAAATGGCCAAGGGAACACCTTGATATGTTTCATTATATCAAGGAAAATTTTGTTATGATTTGTATGGTGTTTGATGTGGCGATTGGGTGGGGGATCATTGGCATATGACACCCATGGCATTGGCATATACATGAGCACGACTTGGATATGATTATCATGCGCTGATTTTGATACTATGATATGTTTATAGTTTCCAATATGATACTTTTATTCTGATTTTTACATTGATCATATATGTGTATAACCCTATTTTGGAATTCCTACTAAGCGAGTTGACTAACGCCCTACTTCTACCCTTAGATGATGGAACAAGGAATGGAAAGAACAATGGACATGAAGGAAGCCAAGCTTAGGAGCTTGGGCAAACTATGTTAATTTTACTTAATTCATTTCGGAACAATGTATTTGAGATAATTAGCATTTTGGGATTGTAATAACTTAGTTTATTTTGCTATGATTAATTGATGATTTTGGATATTTAAACTTAAGTTAATTTAATTGTGATTGGCTTCCTTGCCTTTAATATCATGTTTATGGATGATTTCCATTCATATAATAATTCCGCAGTTAATCGTAAGCATGTAAACTGTCTTTGCGGACTTGGTCCACGCACATGTATTGTTGGCTAGTTAAGGGTCGGGTTTGGAAACCCGGACTTAGCTCGCGTCTTGACGTTCCCTCTCTCTCTCTCACTCTTTCATCAAAAAAAAAAAATATACTCTGATTTTCGGTGAGTGAAAAAGGGCGGGGCATTACAACCCTATACTAAAAAACGA
Organism: Chimonanthus praecox; assembly: GCA_022113865.1. Lineage (NCBI taxonomy): Eukaryota > Viridiplantae > Streptophyta > Magnoliopsida > Laurales > Calycanthaceae > Chimonanthus > Chimonanthus praecox. The sequence goes on along the minus strand of CM039087.1, from coordinate 52,600,693 downwards.
GTGGGGGTTGTTGGAGGTGGCGTGTGTGGGTGGCCATGCATTTAATGCATGAAAAGGACACAAGGAAGGTGGTAGGTGGGCATTTTTGACTTGAGAGGCTGGACACATCGATGCATCGAGTGTTGGGTCTATCGACACATCAGCGATGTAGATGCATCGACTTGGGTGTAGGGCTGAAATTGGGCCGGTTTGGGTCGGATTTTTAAAAACCTAATCCGACCTGAATTTCTGACCCAAATTATAACCCGACTCAACCCAAATTCTGACCCGACTTGTATTTTGAACCCATTTTATCCTAAATTTAACTTGGTCGAGTCGAGTTCACTTGAAAATCCCTCAACCCAACCCGACCCGAATTTAATGTGGGTTTTTGTCTTCTCAACCCAACCCGACCAGCTGACCCGAATTTCATGACCCAACCTGAGTGATTTCTCGGGTCGGGTCATGCGGGGTCGGGTTTTGACCCGACCCGAGTTTCACCCCTACGTGGGCATTTCTGTATTTCCTACTTCACTTTGGCCTTGAGAATTCACCAAAGCATCGACGCTATCAATGCATCCGTCTGGAGGTTCCAATCTAGGTTGGATGCACTGTCATATCGATTTAGTCTCCGATCGATATTGTCGATGTATCGGCTGAGGTTCACTGACACATCGAGGGTGTCGATGTGTCGAACTAGGAATTTCAGGTCTTTCTTATTTCATGCATTAAATACACAATTTCTTATTCACTTTCATCTCCAAATCAAAATCCCACAAATCATTTCATTCATTTTTGAGAAAGATTACATACAAATTAGTGAGTTAAGACTCTGGGTCTCACACTCTCTGACCAGATTGAACAAAAGAACGGTGTTTCCATAGCTTGTTTGCTGCCATAGAACTTCCAGCCACTCCTCCTCGAGGTGGCATTTTCCTATATCATGTAACGAAAGTTAGAAATTCCTCATCTTATAAATGCATGAGTATGTTCATTCCAACAAGTACCATCATATCATATCGAGAAAATTATTTCATGCATTTAGTCCACATTCTCACATTGGAAGAAAAGTTCTAAGTTTTCACTTCTACCTCTCCACTCGCGTACATGTCATGACACGACTAACACCTTTTAGTCAAAACTTTTATGATTTGTTCGAATTTAACTTAGGGAAAACCCTTACTTTGTTTTTCATCTGCTCTGATACCAACTGTAAGCCCCACCTCTCCCACTAGGATCAGAGTAATATATAATAAGGATATTTGAGTGGAGAGAGAGGCGAGAGTCACGACGTGAGCCGAGTCCGAATCTGAAGACCTGACCCTCGACTAACCCATCTACTGTGCGCGCATAGATAGAGTCCATATTAAAATTTGCAACACACTTTTATAACCCGCGGAAGCAATTATAACATTGATCACATGAATCATAATCCTTCATGGGTCTGAATATATCCATTCTCATTTCAAGCAAAGCAAAGGAGTCGAGTTCCCATAACAATTAAATTACAAATAACACAAAGTTTGAATGTCTAAAATTCTAGGAGTTTACAATAAAGTTATTACATCCAAGTTCATAACTCCTACAAAATTACATTCCCTTCTAAAATCACAAATTATCTAAGTCTTCTTCCAAAACATCAAAATGAGTAAATCTCTCCAAGCTCTTTCTTTTGCTTTCTTTCTATTCACGCTTGGCTATTACTCGACCCGGCCTCATCGCCTTTCTCCTTATCTGCATTAGATTTTAAAAAGGGAAGAGAATTGTGGGCTTAGTGTAAAACCCCAGATTTTCAAGTTATAAATATTTACAGAATTTGCCATTTAAGTTGTGAATTATTGGATATGGACCTTAGATGGGTAAGGTGTTGGGTCAATGGCCCAATTAAGACCCAACGGATATATTATAAGGTTTAATTTAAAATGGTAAGATGTGTTTAATTGGGTCAAGGTCGTTATTTGGGTCAAAATGCCCAATTGGGACCCAATGGGTCATGGTTGACTTGGTTGACCACCAAGTGAGCTCAAGCTTGATTAGGTTGGGGCTGAATTGAGTTGGAAACTGAATCAAATAATTGAGTTGATTCAAATGAATTAAATGAGTGAGTTGAGCTAAACGGATAAGTTGAGTTGAATGAGTTGGATTGGAAGTTATGAAGACCTTCATCTCAAGTGAGTAGAGTGGGAAGATGAGGGGTTGTAGTTGTGTCAAAGACTCAAGTAAAGGCATACACGTTGGAGGGGGGGAGTTTCATCTCATGGATGAAACTCCAAAGGTTCATTAATGAGGACGGTTTGGGTTACACAAACCACATCAAGACTAGCACACGTTGGGAAGCTTGGAGGGTTTCCATCTCAAGATGGAAACCCAAGAGCCACACGTTGGGAGTGTTTCATCTCAAGGATGAAACCTCCAAATGAAACTTAAAGGAGGGAGGTGAAAGGACATGGGAGTTACCAATGGGTGTCACCAAAGGACACCACCTTTGGCAACCGTCATTAACCAAGAGAAGGGTTTTATCTTAAAGTCACACTCTTCCTCTCCCTCTTGGCCGTTCCCACCTCAAGACAAGAAACACTTGGTGTTTTTCTCATCCCACTCTCTCACACAAAGCCGACCACTCTCAAAGGCAAAGGACTTGGAGTAGTTTTTGATTCCAAGCTTTTCTCTCTCTCAAACCTACACTCTCTTGGCCGAACCCTCTTTTTGGGTTTTCATTCAAGATCTCTCAAGCACTCTCGGCCAAGGATCAAGGAGGAAGAAAAGGCTAAGGAAGAGGAAGATCAAAGGAACAAGAAGGAGAGAAGAAAATCGGAGGAGTCGCGGAACCGGTAAGTACTTAATAGAATTTTGATTAAGTAAGATTGTCAAGGAAAGTGGTCCGGCCATTTCATGGCCGAACCCTAGTTTTACTATGACAAAGGACCTCTTGCATGGATCCTATAAGGATTATGATTGTGGATCATGGGTTGGCCTTGCATGGCCAAACCCTAAATGGTATACACAAGAACACCAAAGACCAAAAAGGGGTTGGATGAGGTTCGGCCATGATGTATGGCCGAACCCCATCAAAAGACCAATCTTGGATTTATGATTTTAAAATGGAAGGCTATTGATAATTTTAAAGGGTTTTATATGGATTAATGTTGGTGACTTTAAAGAGAGTTCTAAATGAGAGAAACAATGGAATAATATTAATCATTTTAAAAGGGGTCTCAAAGGTGGTAAATGGTAAAGAACCATGTACCATGGGTTCGGCCATAGTATGAGGTCGAACCCCATGAAGAAATGTAATGGATGAATTATGGATTCTTGGGTTGAAAAGGATGGAGAACCATGGACCTTAGGGTTCGGCCATGGTGTGTGGCCGAACCCCATAGAGAATTATTGAATTATGTTATGTATTTAGATCATGGAAATAATGGGAGGATGATGTTAAGTTTAATTGATTTTAAACATGGTAAATGATGTTTCAAAAAGATGAACCTAAATGTATGGTTAAACCCATAGAGGGACCTTGTTTCATGAACTTAAATATTATAATTGAGTTCATGGAAAAGATGGAGATAAGACATCATGGGTTCGGCCATGGTGTATGGCCGAACCTCATGAACCATATTTTTAAGGGGTTATGTATGGATATATGCATGTTTAAATGGATGGATAATCAAGCTAAGAATGGAAGCATTTGTTAGAGTTTTATGTTATGATTAAATAAATCATTTGTGGATCCATGATTATGGATCAGTTATGGACCTAGATATGTATAAAAAAAAAAGAGGAGTGTTTAGCCATAGAAAGAAGGATGGCTAAGATGGAAAAATGGTGGAAAATGGAAGGACCATGGGTTCGGCTATGGTGTATGGCCGAACCCTATGAACCATTTTAATGGGTCATATGGTATTATATCATGATTTGATGGATCATTTTTGGAACTAGGTTTATGGATCAAATTATGGACTTAGGCATGGTTTAATGAATAAAATGGTTAGCCATAGATAGAGTAATGGCAATGTTGTAAATAGGTGAAATTAATGGACCATGGGTTCGGCCATGGTGTATGGTCGAACCCCATGGGAATGTTATTGTGGACTTAAGTGGTTATTGATGTTAAATGATTAATCTATAAGTGTTTAGATTAATGAGACAAAGATGGCTTGATCTTGGATTAATTTAAAAGATCAAAGGATTGAAAGAAGGGCACAAAACCAAAGGAGTGAGGTTCGGTCATGTTGTATGGCCGAACCCCACTAAGGAATTTTTATGGACTTAGGTTGTTGTGTGTGTTAAAAGGTTAATGTGTGAATGATTAGATTAATGGAGTGATGATTGAGTAATAAATAAAGGAAGGGCTAAAATCAAAGTAAGTGAGGTTCGGCCATGGTGTATGGCCGAACCCCACAAAGGTGTGTTTATGGACTTAAGACCAAATGGAAAATCAAATGGAATATGGATTGACTTGTTGATGTGTAACAAGGTGACGGGACCACACAAACGGGGCACGATCGTGAATGGTTGCCGATTTAAAGCTCAAGGACACCTTAGTTGTCTTGAGTAGGATTCCTACATCATTGAAACTATAGATATGTATTATGTACTTATGATGATTTTAATTCATGTTTGATAAGATATTTTGGTATCAAACAATATGTTGCAATTATGGGATTTTCATGCTATGTTTTGTAATATTCTATAGCATGTTGGCATTTGCATCTCATGCATGGCATGGGAGGGATGATATGTAACCGGAGACCCACGCTCCGTCGGGGTGTCCGTAAGTTGTGAGGGGGTACTTTGATGAGGAGCTTTCCATCAAGAGGATACTGTGGTTGTAATTTAACCGGAGGCCACACTCCGTCGAGGCGTCCGAAGACCACTGTGGGGATACCTTGATGAGGAGCTTCCATCAAGAGGTTACTATGTGTTTGTGATGGGTGGGACTCATTGCATATGATAGCATGGTATGGCATTGAATCGGCATGATTATGATCTTTATTATCATGCAAGGTTTCTGGTTTTTATCTGTATGATTGGATCTCTATTATCATACTCTGTTTTGGATATGATGCTTTACAAGTATGATATGGTATATTATATCTGGATTTTATATACTAACCCATGTGTTAGCCCTAATTGGAATACCTACTGGGCGCATTGTCTAACGCCCTACTTCTACCCTAGTTGATGACACAGGAAGGGAACGGACGAGGACGTGATTGGAGCCAAGCTTAGGAACTTGGATGATTAAGCTATATGTTGTTTATGTTATTCGGAATTGTAATAACGCAGATTTATTTGCTATAAATTGGATGGTTAATGTTTGGATATTTAAGTTATGATAATTATTATTAAGTGTTGGACTACTTTGCTATCTAAATTGAAATAGGATTGTTATCCTATTGTTATTCCGCATATATGATTTATTCCGCAAGTTAACTTGAGTACGTGTGAATCATTTTAGTGGACTTGGTCCACGCACACGTATGGTTGGCCAGTTAAGGGTCGGGCTTTGGAAGCTCGGACTTAGCTCGCGTCGTGACGTCCCCGCTCTCTCTCATTCTTTTATTCAAAAAAAAAAAAAAAATAGACTCTGATTTTCGGAAAGCTAGTGAAAAAGGGCAGAACGTTACACTTAGTCACACGCCCAGTAGGAATTCCAATAAAAGTAGGTGCCGTTATGTGATATAATAAAAACAGAAAACTATCATATGTATCAAGCATATTATACTTCTCATTATAAAAAAACATACCCAATCCCACATTTCAAAATCTATTTCATACTTGTACTAAGAAATCATTCATTCAACTCATTATAGAAACTAATCTTTCAAATCCACTTTCATACTCATTTCACACTAATAAGAATCATAATATTTTCAAATGTATTTAGAAATCAACATGATGAATTATGATATGTTGACATGAATTTATGCACGCCCTTTTCATGCCCCATGCATTGTCAATCTATTTTTCTCATTCAATGGTTATAAACATTGGCCATTTATGTTCGTAGCTTTCCTAGGGCACCGGCTGGGAGCTACTACCTAATACTAGCAATTTAACCGGGACTACTGGGGGAGCGCTATCCACCCTTAATCCTGCGCAAGTCTCGGGACTTCTACTGACCCTAGAGCTTTTTACCCAATTAGTATGCCATATTTTGTGACCCATGGAAGCGGCCAAATACAATGGTTGTTCATTTCATGTGTATAACTATTTTTGAGATCAAAGTACGTCGACCATTTTCTCGGTCTCATTCATTCCCATCCCATGCAAATGCATGAAGTACATGTCTATGAATGTTACTAAATCTAGTCAATAATACCAAGTGAACTCATACTTTTCATAAATGAAAATACATTATTTTACTATAACCAAAACCAAACATTCTATGCAATTTATAAGATTGTAAAATTGAAATAAAATAATATACATATAATCACTATGGTACTTCAATAATGTAGGAAAACCTACTTGATTATAACGGATCAGTGGTGGGGATTGATCTTTGGACTTCCTTGCACAATGTCGGGGTCACTCCCAATTCTGTGTTCATTCCATGTATTCAAAATATAAACCTCTAATCATAATAATGTATAATCCCTTCATTTCATTCATATAGGTCCTGATTATTGCCTAAGGATTATTTAGTGAAGGCCATTAGGGTCCAAGTGAACTCCAAACACATGAATCATCTTGCTCAAGCCAAAATCCCAAAACTGCTAACTGTTCTGCAGTATATATCGACTTTGGTCAATATGTCTTGTGGAACAGATCCTGTACACATCGACTAAGGTTGATGTGTACACTGAGCTTGATTTTGCTGCAGTGGTTTCTCCTTTCCTTCTCTTCTACTCCCAGAGATACACATCGACTAGAGTTGATGCATATCTCCTAGGTAGTCGATGTGTATACCTGGGTTTTTCTGCAAGTTCTTCGTCTCAAGTTGCATGTTTCCCATTTTCTCTCCTGATTTGTTACCTAAGTTATCTTCTAAGTGTTCTAAGCTAATTTCTTAGTTCTAAATCGCAGTATTAATCACATACCTTGACGGATCTTGGAGATTTTAAGTGTGGGAGGATCCTTGAGTTCGGATCTCGAGATTCTTCTTTTTCTTCCTTGTTTCTCCTCTTCCTTTTTTTCTTGCTTACTTCTTCTCTCGTCTCACGGATTCCCTCTCTTTCTTTCAGGTGTGGAATGAGAAGTGGAAAAGTGAAAGTGAGAAGAATACGAGGGGTTGCAGCTCAGATTTTGAGAATGAAGAGGGGAAAATGTCTTTCCCTCCTTTCCTTGTTTCTTCTTCCCTTCTTCTCTTCCTCTCTTTGATCCTCTGTCTTTTCCCTCTTGTTTTTTTCTCCTTCAGTCCTCTTTCCTTTGCTTGGTTGCCCTAGATCTGCAGAGGAAAAGAGAATGGGTAGGTGGAGTTTTCGTGTAAACTCTCCTCATGCATTTAATGCATGAGGTGACAGGAGATAAGGTGGTTGTGCAAACTTGACTTAATAGATCTGGGCACGAATGATACATCGACAAAGTCGATATGTACATTTTGTGGACCGTGGTATGTATCGACCAAATATGATATGTTTCATCTAGAAATGCAACCTTCGGGTTGCTCTACTGCACATATCGACCAAAGCCGATGTGTTCACTGTTACATACATCGACTTGGTCGATGTATCCCTCTGGGTGACTCTATACTTCCCATTTTCCTTCTTCACTCTGAGTTCTGAAAATTTCAGGATACATCGACAGAACTCGATGTATCCCACCGTAAACTTAAACTTTTGTTTGAAAAATACTATAAAAAACAGGTGCTCTCAGATGAGCTATATCGACTTTATTCGATACATATTGAGATTTCTCAACACCTGGAGGATACATCAACCAAAGTCGATGTGTCCTGTTGAACAGAATCTCGACACATCGACCAAAGTCGATGTGTCCTCTTGGAAATTCGAGATTTTTATTTTATTTGTTTTCCACTATATTTTATATTTATTTTACAACTCTACTTTGATTCTTTACACAATGTAAATTCCATTATTTCTCCAATATTCAAAACTAAGCACACATTTTTTCCTCCACATTTGAATAGGATTTACACCACAACTTCACATCTCATTTATACTTCAATTTAATACATTACATTCCAACACATTCTAAATTAATATTTCGCAATCCATTTCATTCTAATATAACATAAATAAATACTATGCCACTTCATTACAGTCATTAAAAGATAATTATCTTGATCTATAAGACTAAAATCCTAGGGTGTTACATTTCATAACCCGACCCGAATGATTTCTCAGACCGAGTCATGCAGGCCGGGTCAAAACCCAATCTGAGTTTCACCCCTACCTGCGTGGTTCTATATTTCCTACTTCACTCTGGCATTGGGAATTCACCTACTCATCGACGCTATCGATGCCTCGGTATGGAGGTTCAAGTCTCACGTTGGAATCCACTGTCATATCGATTTACTCTCAGATTGATACGATCGATATTGTCGATGTATCGACTGAGGTTCACCGACACATCGAGGGTGTCGATGTGCCGACCTAGGAATTTCAGGTCTTTCTTATTTTATTCATTAAATATATAATTTCTTATTGACTTTCATCTCCAAATCAAAATCCCACAAAACATTCATTTTGAGAAAGATTACATACAAATTAGGGAGTTAAGACTCCGGGTCCTCACACTCTCTGACCAAATTGAACAAAGGAACGTTGTTTCCATAGCTTGTTTGCTGCCGGAGAACTTCCAGCCACTCCTCTTTCGTGGCTGCATGAACCACGCCTTTACTGTTGCTGCTCATGACCACCAGCGTTGCATTGAAGTTAGGCTGATGCCATCCAAAAGTGCCAACAGTCACACGGACAACTTCCCTGTTCGTCTTCCCTGTTGCTGCCTCTGAACAATCCATACTTCACAGTCACATGTACCACAAGCAGTAGCTCCACCTCTCCTTCTTTTCCTTTAATCTTCATCCACTTTCTTTATCTCCATCCATTGACCATCAACCAAACTCTCCCATCACACCACCGTCCTACACCATTTAGCCCATCTTCCATCTGTCACTGTCTGTTCCCATCTAAGAAATCCTACCAACCCTTTCTTTTATCTTTTCCCACTAATCCTCCTTTTGTTAGTGCTTTTACCCTTCACCTATCACCAACTTAGATATTACCCTCTATTAAAACTCATTCATTTTATTTTATTGTCATATTAGCCCATATCTCTCCATTCATTATTCTACTCAAACCCATTCAGTTGATCCCCGCTGAGTCACAAATTGACTTAATCCTCTCATCTAATCCATCATTCAAAGACTGATTTAAAGTTGTAATAAAATTTGACTCCACCAGTGATGTAGGCTAGGTAGGACTAAGAATACCCAACCTCGAATTATATCGGAAGCTTGAAAACTAGTCTGAATAAACCGATCGTAAAATAAATCAAAATGAATAGTCCAAGAAAGACAACAATATCCGATGCCATATTTGGATCTGATCATGTTGAACCTGTAGAACAACAAACAAATTGCTAACATGAACACAATTGGGCCTGACAAAACCAGTAACAAAACATTGGTTGCTTGACAGTATTGCACTTTGAATGTTGGAGCTCCTTTCCAACTAAGTTTCTAGGATCATTTCAACTCCACCCACTCGATCCTGACTTCTTCAGGATTCCTTGAGCATCCTGCAGAATCGCTGCAATTGGGTTGCTGGTCTTTGGATTTGTTAGCGTTATACGAGGAAACAAGAAAAATCGAACGGAAATAAACACACAGCACAACACAATATTTTAACGTGGTTCGGCCCACCTGGCCTACGTCCACGGAGCGACAGAATATTCACTATAAAATAGAAAGAAATACATGTACAATATTAATGTCTCCCTTGAGTCATGAACCCAAACTCGAAGTCCCAAGCCCCTTGTACACCCAACTATAAGACACATCGACGTCACCTCTCAGTTGATGTGAATCTCTCTCATACCCACAATAGTGAACCCAACTTTTGTATTTCTCTCTCCTCTACTCTTCCTGCGTCCTACGAGCAACAACCCGATGTGTTCTCAAACTCGAGCGTCTCCGATGATGGTGTTTTCCACACACACAGATCTACCCTTCTGCTCTGGCAATGGGGCTTCCTCTTTCCAGCCGCACTTCTGCTGGCTGCCACTCACAGATCTGAAAACTCAGATCTGCAGCGGTATTGCACTGTTGCTTCTGTCCCTCTCCTCGGGCATCGAGCTGTCCTCCAGACAGCATCAGATCTGCGGCTCCTTCTTGAAGGCAACCCACTCCGGCTACATCTTTGCCGTAGTTGGTGTGATCCCCCACACACACACCCTCTCTCGTTGGAGTGTCTCACCTTTTATAGACAGCAACTTGCTGTTTATTGCACCAATGCAACGAGCAATTCACGTCAAAACCCATCTTGCTAGTTGTTATATTGTGTTTCCTCCACATATGCATGCTGGCCCACAAAGATCCCATGTAATCTTGTATAGATATATTAGGCTAATATCTAGCTGCACAACATCTACATTAAGATGTCTACCCGATGGGCAGCAAGATATTCGAATACCTTCCCATCTCATCTACCTCCAAGTTGGATTTCTTTCCTAAATTACAACTAGGTTCCTTTCTTGAAGCAAGCCTATCCTTATTTACAGTGGAATTAAGCCACCATCTGACAAACTCCACCTTGGCGAAAAATCCACCAACCTCTAGCGACGATTGTGATGACTGACCTCCACAGCTCCACCTGCAGCTGCAGCTCTGCTCCGACGTCACTCAGATTTGGGCGATGCAGAACTGATGTCGTGCCAAGCTCCACCTCGAGCATGACAGACGAGATTCAACATACACTGTCTATCTAGCTGAGTATCCCATGCAGCCCTCGAGATATACCAGTTTTAAAGACCCCTCTGTCTGTACCGATACACCTCTCCACTGTGTGACCCACGCCTCTGTTACAGCTTATGTTGTATGCCCAACACCTTGCAGCAAATACTACCTGCACTTAGTTGTCTATTTGTGCACCGCAGTATGCACCTTCAGATGCCACATGCATCTATCAACAAGCCACCGAAAAACAAGGACCCTCTTGCTAGTTTTCCCAACTGAAAACCCAACAGCCTATGAAGCAGCCAATCCACCCCTTCTGTGAACAAAGAGGAAAAAAAAAAAACAGCAAGACCACTGCTGTTCTTATTGAATGCTCTCCTTAGATACCGTGTATCGTGTATCTCCCTTAAAGCATTGTCGTATATTGCAAAAGACAGGCCTTCCTCCAGTTGATAACTTCTTTGTTCAACAACAACCAACAGAGCCCTCTCTCACTGACAAAGTTTTCTACTGTAAGCCTACACGATCCCAAGCTTGTTGCAGGCTGCTCCACCTCGAACTTTGTGCTCGGCACTCCTCTCATGCCCATTGTGTTGTATTCCGATCACCCACGAGTCCCTGGTCTCCAACCAAAGCTCTGACACCACTTGTTAGCGTTACGCGCGGAAACAAGAAAAATCGAAAGGAAATAAACACACAGCACAACACAATATTTTAACGTGGTTCGCCCACCTGGCCTACGTCCACTGAGCGACAGAATATTCACTATAAAAGAGAAAGAACTACATGTACAATATTAATGACTCCCTTGAGTCACGAACCCAAACTCGAAGTCCCGAGTCCCTTGTACACCCAACTATAAGACACATCGACATCACCTTTCAGTTGATGTGAATCTCTCTCATACCCACAATAGTGAACCCAAATTCTGTATCTCGCTCTCCTCTACGCTTCCTACGTCTTACGAGCAACAACCCGATGTGCTTCTCAAACGAGAACGTCTCCGATGATGGTGTGTTCCTCACACACAAATCTACCATTCTGCTCTGGCAATGGGGCTTGCTCTTTCCAGCCGCACTTCTGCTAGCGGTCACTCACAGATCTAAAAATCCAGATCTACAGCTGTATTGCACTGTTGCTTCCACCCTCTCCTCGGCCATCGAGCTGTCCTCCAGATAGCATCAGATCTGCGACTCCTTCTTGAAGGCAACCCACTCCGGCTACATCTTTGCCGTAGTTGGTGTGATACCCCACACACACCCTCTCTCGTTGGAGAGTCTCACCTTTTATAGACAACAACCTGCTGTTTATTGCTCCAATGCAAAAAGCAATTCACGTCAAAACCCATCTTGCTAGTTGCTATATTGTGTTTCCTCCACATATGCATGCTGGCCCACAAAGATCCCATGTAATCTTGTATAGATATATTAGGCTAATATCTAGCTGCACAACATATACATTAAGATGTCTACCTGATGGGCAGCAAGATATTCGAATGCCTTCCCATCTCATCTACCTCCAAGTTGGATTTCCTTCCTAAATTACAACTGGGTTCTTGTCTTGAAGCAAGCCTATCCTTATTTACGGTGGAATTAAGCCACCATCTAACAGGATTATCACCATCCAAATTTCATAACATTCTCAATGGAAAAAAATAAATAAATTTTATTTTACTGAATAATCGCCTCCTAAATTACGAGCTACTATTCTTTAAATAGGAAAAGAACTATAGATTCTAATCCCTACTTTGAAGGAGCCGACCCTCCTACATACTAATTAAATTAAATACAACACCTAAGTTGGAAATAACTAAACTAAGTAATTACTATCACCGATTGAAATACCCAATCCTATTCTAACTAGGACTAGAATTTCTAAAAAAAATAAAACTATTAATTACTACATACTGACCGAACCATGACTCCAAATGACATTAGATTTAGGACTTTAAAATCTTTGGGACTGTATGAACATCTCATGCTTGGCTTCATGGAAGTGGGATCCAACTAATTGATTGGAGTTGAAGAGTTGGTCCGGACCCGGATCGAAAATAAAATTTTCAACTTTTGACATGGGGTCTGAATTTCCTAATTTGTCAATGCACCCACCCGGGTCAAAATTAACATTCTGATCGCGTCCACATACGCCCACATCATTCTCTCCCTCTCGGAGGAAACTCGTCCTCAAGGTTAGGAGGTACAAAGATGAAGGGTACGGTAGCACCATAAGCGGTCTCTCATGCCTCCACGATACAACTTGGTGCAATGTAACCAATTGCTTTGGAGTTGGCGCTTCTTAAGATGTCACCTTGTGGCCTACCAAAAGTGGGTGGATGGTAGGTGCGGAGGACTGCATCGTAAAGCTCTCCCAAACAGGGTCAACATATGGCTAAATGGTGTGGTCTGATCTAGAAAATTCTGTTCATCAACTACGCCCAGTATATGAACGCGTACCAACCGATCATTGTCACCTCTATCCGTAGCACAAACTAGTTGCTTCTTAATTGGTTGTGGCTCATGCTGGTGTTTGGGAGTCTTTATCTCCAAAAGTGATGACATAGTAGGGGTAGCCAACTGGATCACGTGCTCTTCCCACATGGGGTCTACATACGGTGTGACCTAAAGGCCTACCTTCTTCTTTATCACCATCTCACTGGAGGAATCTGAGTCACTTGTTTCGACTCGTGTTGTTGTGTCTTCTGCATCAGCAAAATGGAAGGTTCGTTGCCTCCTTTCAGGCTGTTTGACTACATGTCTTGCACTATGTCTGTGATAGTAGAAACTGTCATCTGAACTTTCATCTGAGCTATCATCTGAGATTTCATATGAATTTTCATCTGAATTTTTATTTGAACTTTCTTTAGAAGATGAGTATATGGAGTGCCTTGATCTCACTAACAGCGAACTAGAATGACATTGGTTTGTTTGATTATTTAGATCTGCAAGCTCTCTCTGTAGATAAACTCATGACTGAAATAACCGATCAAACTGCCTGTCGCGATCTTTAGAGAATTCAACTCGATCATCGCCTGGAGTGTGTCTCACATGACGACTCTAACTAGAAGGGAACCAATCACCATTCCCGCCTTGTCGGCTACGAAGGCAGTCACGCCTTGCCATAACGAGCCCTTGATAGAAGTATGAGTCTCAAATAACTCCGAAGCTCTGATAGCCATTCTGATCTAGGCTTGGAAGAATAAGACACCCTACTCAATCACTAAAGTGGAAGCACTAACACAATCAACACGGTTTAACACAACCCGTTGATCTTAGATGATAAAACTCAACTGAATCAAATTACTTGGGTAAAATCAACACAGCATTATCCCAAAAATAACACCAAAAGTTTCAAGATACCTTTCTCAAATTTCAACTTAAGTTTGTAACCCCCTTCTTGGCTGGTCTTTAGAGGTGGGTCCGCAAATCACATTCACCGTCCTAACTAGGCTTGCCAAAATCAGCAACAAAACATTGGTTGCTTGACAGTATTGCACTTTGAATGTTGGAGCTCCTTTCCAACTAAGTTGCTGGGATGATTTCAACTCCACCCACTCGATCTTGACTTCTTCAGGATTCCTTGAGCACCCTGCAGAATCGCCGCAATTGGGTTGCTGGTTTTTGGATTATCACCATCCAAATTTCATAACATTCTCAATGGAAAAAAAATAAATTTTATTTTAGTGAATAATCGCCTCCTAAATTACAAGCCAATACTCTTTAAATAGGAAAAGAACCACCGATTCTAATCCCTAATTTGAAGGAGCCGACCCTCCTACATACTAATTTCGATTTTCAAAATAATAAAGTTCTAAATTAAATACAACACCTAAGTTGGAAATAACTAAACTAAGTAATTACAATCACCGATTGAAATACCCAATCTTATTCTAACTAGGACTAGAATTTCGAAAAAAAAAATAAAACTATTAATTACTACATAGTGACCCAACCATGACTCCAAATCACATTAGATTTAGGACTTCAAAATCTTTGGGATTGTATGAACATTTCATGCTTGGCTTTACAGAAGTGGGATCCAACTAATTGATTGGAGTTGATGGGTTGGTCCGGACCCGGATCGAAAATAAATTTTTCATCTTTTGACTTGGGGTCCGAATTTCCTAATTTGTCAATGCACCCACCCAGGTCAAAATTAACCTTTTGATCACGTCCACATACGCCCGCATCATTCTCTCCCTTGCGGAGAAAACTCGTCCTCGAGGTTAGGAGGTACAAAGATGAAGGGTGCGGTCACACCATAAGCGGTCTCTCATGCCTCCACGATACAACATGGTGCGGTGTAACCAATTACTTTGGAGTTGGTGCTTCATGAGATCGTGGCCTACTAAAAGTGGCTGGATGGAAGGTGCAGAGGACTGCATCGCAAAGCTCTCGCAAATAGGGTCAACATATGGCCAAATGGTGTGGTCTGAGTCCAAAAAATTCTGGTCATCAACTACGCCCAATATACGAACGCGTACCAACCGATCATTGTCGCCGCTATCTGTAGCACATACTAGTTGTTTCTCAATTGGTTGTGGCTCATGCTGGTGTTTGGGAGTCTTTATCTCCAAAAGTGATGACATAGTAGGGGTAGCCAACTGGATCACGTGCTCTTCCCACATGGGGTCTACATACGGTGTGACCTGAACGCCTATCTGCTTCTTTATCACCATCTCAACTTCGTGTTCTACTGCCAAAAGTTGCACTTTCGTGGAGTCTTTTTCCACGAACTGGTCGACCTCTTTCACATTGGAGGAATCTGAGTCACTTGTTTCGACTCGTGTTGTCATGTCTTCTGCATCAGTAAAATGGACGGTTCGTTGCCTCCTTTCAGGCTGTCTGACTACATGTCTTGCACTATGTCTGTGATAGTTGAAACTGTCATTTGAACTTTCATCTGAGCTATCATCTAAGATTTCATATGAATTTTCATCTGAATTTTCATTTGAACTTTCTTCAGAAGATGAGTATATGGAGTACCTTGATCTCACTGACGGCGAACTAGAAGGGCGCTGGTTTGTTTGATTCTTTAGAGCCGCAAGCTCTCTCTGTAGATGAACACATGACTCAAATAACCGATCAAACTGCCTATCGCGGTCTTTAGAGAATTCAACTCGATCATCGCCTGGAGTGCATCTCACATGATGACTCTGACCGGAAGGGAACCAATCACCATTCCCGCCTTGTCGGCTACGAAGGCGGTCACGCCTTGCCATAACTAATCCTTGATCGAAGTATGAGTCTCAAATAACTCCGAAGCTCTGATAGCCATTCTGATGTAGGCTGGGAAGAACAAGACACCCTACTCAAACGCTAAAGTGGAAGCACTAACACAATCAACGTGGTTTAACACAACCCGTTGATCTTAGATGATAAAACCCAACTGAATCAAATTGCTCGGGTAAAATCAACACAACATTATCCCAAAAATAACACCAAAAGTTTCAAGATACCTTTCTCAAATTTCAACTTAAGTTTGTAACCCCCTTCTTGGCTGGTCTGTAGAGGTGAGTCCGCAAATCACATTCATCGTCCTAACGGGACCTGCCAAAACCAGCAACAAAACATTGGTTGCTTTCCAGTATTGCACTTTGAATGTTGAAGCTCCACCCACTCGAACCTGACTTCTTCAGGATTCCTTGAGCACCCTGCAGAATCGCTGCAATTGGGTTGCTAGCCTTTGGATTATGACCATCCAAATTTCATAACACTCTCATTGGAAAAAAGAAAAAAATTTACTGAATAATCGCCTCCTAAATTACAAGCTACTACTCTTTAAATAGGAAAAGAACCACAGATTCTAATCCCTAATTTGAAGGAGCCGACCCTCCTACATACTAATTTCGAATTTCAAAATAATAAAGTTCTAAATTAAATACAATACCTAAGTTGGAAATAAATAAACTAAGTAATTACTATCACCGATTGAAATACCCAATCTTATTCTAACTAGGACTAGAATTTCTAAAAAAAAATAAAACTATTAATTATTACATAGTGACCGAACCATGACTCCAAATGACATTAGATTTAGGACTTTAAAATCTTTGGGACTGTATGAACATCTCATGCTTGGCTTCATGGAAGTGGGATCCAACTAATTGATTGGAATTGATGAGTTGGTCCGGACCCGAATGAAAAATAAAATTTTCAACTTTTGATTTGGGGTCTGAATTTCCTAATTTTACAATACACCCATCTAGAGCAATGTTAACATTTTGATCACGTGCACATACGCCTGCATCAACCAGCTTTTGAGAAATATCAATGGAATCGAAACTCACTTTCCTTCACTTGTACTACTTGTGGTTATGGTTTAGAGTTTACTGATCAACCCAACTATCAGATAGCATGCATTTACTAGAGAAACTGATATACATTATTGTAAAACTCAGCCCTCCAAATATCACTACTTTATTGCTTTCATGAAGTAAAATATTAGAAAATATTGTCTAAAATATTAAAAAAATGTCTATTTTTAATAAACGTGATCGAATTTTGAAGAAAAAAAAAACTGATAATGCTTTATATCTGATATACCCTTAATCCAATCACTCTTATCTGATAGTGCTCAATAGTTTTTACGGCATTTTAAATGCAAATAAAACCATGATGCACTACTTAACCGAAGGAAAATATAAATTATTTATACGACAGGGGTAAATGATATTTATCACAACTTTAGGGATGGAGAGAAAGACAGACATCAATAATACTTATTGTCATGAGGCTACATTTTTTTTGTATTTCTTACAGTCATCTATTGAAATCTTCATTCTGACCTAAAGATCATAACCACTTAAATAAATTACTACTTTTTGAATTTCGAATGTTCACATTAACGAATCTGTAAAAAGTTCTAAATTTCTGAAAATAATAAAAATTAAAAAAAATATATCTATATTGAGATAGAGAAATGATGTAATGGAATAGAAAATTGAGATGAGGATACGGATTCTAACCAAACTTAGATATTGATGTTTAGAAAAAAAAAAAAATGAAATCAATCGATATTTTGAAATACTAATATCGAATTGCTAAAATCCAATACACACCAAAGATAATCTCCTGCGTAAGTGATAATGGGTTGTGTGTGGTTGGTGTTAATAAGAAGAAAGCTCCATTGAAAAGAACTAACAAAGTTCAGAAGAGATCCAATGTGACTGAAGGGCAATGGAGCATTGAAGAAGATAGGTACCAATATCTTTCTTACATTTTTTTTTTTCAATAAAAATAGTTGTTTTCAGAGTGATGTTTGCATCAATGTGTTTGATTTTTCTATTCTTTTTTCTGAAATATAATTTTTTCTCAATTAAATTTCTCCAACTGCATGTTCTGTCAATATTTTTCCTATGTGGTATGTGTTGTAGATTGTTAATATGTTTGGTGGAACAATTTGGAGTGAGGAAATGGCCTCATATTGCTCAGATGTTGAAAGGAAGAATAGGAAAGCAATGCCGAGAAAGATGGCAAAATTATTTAAGGCCTAATATCAAGGTTTTTCTTTTGCTTGTATTTCCATTTTCTTCTTGTAATTGTGATTAGTAGGTGCTTCATTTTAGATCCATTGTTGAGGGATACACATTGGATTCTCAATCCATTAATATTTACGACAGTAAATAGTGTTCAAATCTTTTAGAGCACCTAATTAATCTTAAAGACATGTGCAAAACTCTCTACTCCCACACCGAATAAATCTACGAGGAGTAGTTCTTTGAGATGTGGAAATCGAATTCAGAACTTTCACTTCTTTAAATAAGTTTGTGGGAATCTGTCAAACCCTTTTAGATTGTTTCAATGATTACATGTAAATACAGGGCGTGCTTTCTTGCCAGTGTGGAAGGATTTGACCATCTTTGGAATTTTTTTACATGAAAAATGAATTAATTTAGTTCACCATTAAAATAAGTTCAGAAATTTTTGTTAATAAAATAGAAAAAAATGTGTTGAGATGAATGAGGACCTTTTCTATATATCATAACTTACTACATTATTCAACTATTTTCATAAATTTAACGATTAGAGAGCTAATTAAGAGAATTCCCGTTAGAATAAAAAAAAAAAAAAGTTGATATTGTACTTTTGGAAGCACACAAGAAATTATTGAAACGACTATTTTGAAGTACAATATTATATTGCTCAAAAAACTTCGAAGTCCATCTTTGCCAAATATCCACACTTCAGTAACAATATCTAGAGATAAACGAGCCCTATTAGGATTTAGGTCTAATGGAGCTTAATCTGTAACTGTAGCACAGAATGCGAGCCAACTATGGTGAGTGGAATGAGAACAGTGTTGGAAAAGAAGAAACTGTATTTCATTAAAGTCTATTACGCCACTGTATATACCATCTAGTCGATCCTAGAGTTATTTAAGTCATACTAAAACTTTTAATTCTAAAACAACTATATCTCTTAATAAGAGATTAAGACAAACTAAATTATGACTGCTGAAAAAAAAAAGACAAACTAAATTATAATTTTAATTATATTCAACATTCCCCCTTAAACTCAAGTGGGTTCACCACCTTTGAGTTTACAATTATTGAACCAAAGCCAAAAACTAATAACTAGATAATCAAATGACCGAAGGATGCCATCTGATGGAGTAGTAGCAGATTAATAATGAAGATGTCCCGATGAAGCAAAAAGTGAACCAATGTGCCACGTGTGCTGCAAGTTGCAAAGCGGAACTTACTCCAACTCTCTCTCCTTCCACTTACTACCCAACCAACTTAAAGAAAAGGCCCAAATTCACTTGCAAAAAGGTGAAAATGATTGCCAAGAACTAATGCCTACTAATGTCACTTCCAATTCCAAAGAACAAAATGCCAAAGTGTGAGAAGACTGCAAACTCCAAAGAAAACAAGAAATCAAATCCTGCAAAATGTGACTGGAAGCGGGGAGACAAAAGATACCCATGTAAATTCAAATCTGACAAAAAAGAAAGACAAAGTTAGAGAGAGATATGGTACCAATGCAAAATCAAATCTGCTGAAAGATAGATACAAAGACAGATACAAAACTGGACTACAAAGGAGCTGAAGAGATTGAGAAGAAGATGGTTGCAAAGGGTCAAATCCAATGACTAGAGGAAGACAAGAGGGAAGACAAAACAGAGTGATATTTGAACAAAGCATAGAGTGCAGAGAACCAATACAAGGCGGCAGATGCAAAATGAATCGGAGGAGAGGATTCAAATCAAGTTCGATCGATATCTAGGAAAAAGACAAAGACCAAGAGAAACAAAGGGAAAAACCAACTGCATCCTCAAAAACTGAACTCGGATGCAAAGAGAAACTGATCAAAACTCTTTCTTTTTCCTTGAGCGGAAGCAAATACAGACCAGGAGAAATAAAGTGGCAAAAACAAGCATAGGACGGTAGAAAATAGAGAACAAAGAACAAGACAGCATCAAACGAACAACCGACGTTGGAACTTAATCAACCAGTCTCCGAGGACATCAACCAGAACAGTGGAGGGTTGAGGTCTCCTAGGCCAAGACCTGCATGCAATGGAATAGTGGAGGCTTGATTAGGCACGCACGAAGGAATCAACAAGGGTTGAAACATGCAAAGGAAAGGCTGTTTTTGGGGGCGGTGGAGGCAAGAAACAGGAATGCTGGCTGCGAACAGGGTCGTGAGAAGATGAAGTGCTGAGGCTAAGATGAAGAACAAATCTGGTGTCTGTACTGGGCGATTGGGCGCTGGTGTTCGCCGAGGCTGAGAGAAAGCTGCGTATGGATTGCAGAAAACCCGATCTGGACTGCAAATCTGTTGCAAAACTGGATCTGAGATCGACGAATCCCAGGCGAGAAGGACGATTTGGGGATGTTGGGTGATGCAAAACTTCTACTATTGATGTGAGAAGGTGCGATTAATGCCAAGAAGAAAAGGGAACAGGGGTTGCTGGCGATACATGCAATACAGGCGGTCTGAGGTGCAAGGAACAGCAGGGGACGGGCGGTTGTCTGGCCTCGAGTTAGATGGTGTTTCTGCAAATCAAGGAAAGGGGCGTGAGCAAATTGGAGCGGAGGGTCGTTGTTGCAGATCGGGCAAAGGAAGGTTGTGCTGGTGTGAGCAGAGCAACAGTGGCGACGGTCGGTGGTAAGCAAAGGAAAACGGCTGGATCGAAGTGGTTCGATTGCAAGGGCTGCAGATCTGAGTGGTCGGACGAAGTAGAGAGAAGAAAACAGTCGTTGGGTACGCTGGCTGGGTCGGGAAGACGGATTTGGATGTGGCTAGGGACGAATGCAAGACAGAGCCGAGCAGCCGAGAGGTGATGCTGGTGCAGTATCGCAGAAAGAGAGGCACATGGGCTTGCAGATACATGGAAGGGTGCTGAGGCAAATATGCTGCATATCTGAGAAGGGGCGTTGGGAACAAGGCTGAGCGACGACCATATCTGAATATCATTGAAGGAAACAGAGAGTGCTGTTTGGGGGTGCGAAAACCATCAACGGACTGTGAGTCCTGTTTGTATTCCGTCGACTGCAACACATCCCAAATTTGTGATTGTTTGCAGAAGCATCTCATCGGCTTCAGATTTGATTCCAATTTGTGACTGGATTTCTTCCAAGCAACACGACTTGCGGTTCTCCGATCTGAGTTTTCTCTGTTCCGTCCAACCATCAAGCCAGCACCGACCGCCTGATTGGCGACTTCCTGCTGCTGCTTCCGTCCGCTGCTGTTGCCCTGTTCTCGCCACCATCACGCACGGCGTTGGACACCAGATCTTCGGCGTCGGACTCGCCTGATCTACGCACCAGATCTCGATTTCTGGCCGTCTTCTTTGGCGTCACTTTACTTTGCTGCCTGCCCCTTGGCCGTCCGCCGCCTGAGTTCACGGCCTGCTGCTGTTCTATCTCCCTGCTTTACGACGCAGCTGACCCAGCAGTCCCTCTGCATCACACAGCCGACTGTTGTTTCAGATCGGGTTTCTCGATTCAGATCTCGATTTCTCGCCTGGCAGATCTGGCTCCGGCTCCGGCCTCATCGCTGCTATTTGTGTTTCAGCTCTGATCTGTGTGCACAGACGATCTTTGCCGATTTGCCCTCTGCCATCGCAGGAGATTTGTCGGTGTGTACTGTTTGAAACCAGCCATTCAGCCGTAGTTGTTCAAACTCGGCTCCGATTGGCTTCAGCCCATTTTTCGGGGTACAGATCGAGTAGCTCTACTCAGACCTCGCCGATCCACTCTTGCTGCCACCGGCGTTCGCTTTCGCTGCCGCCGTCTCTTGTGTCTTTCAGATCTGGTTTTCTACACATCTCCGCGCCGGTTGACATTTCGCCTCAGATTTGAGGCGATTTCTGCACAGATCTACGGCTGCTGTCCACGATTGGCGCCTGCCGCCGTCCCCGACGCCCTTAGCGACTCTCTGTTTGCTGCAGAGAGTGACGTGTTCTCCTCTGTGCTGCCTCTAATGGACCAGATCTGAACCTCTCAGATCTCGCTTGTTGTCGTGCTTCTTCGGACTCATCAGGTCCAATCAGATCCACAAACTGCCAGTGTTAGGGGACTGTTTGGTCCTTCAGACGAAGATCTAGATTCAGTTGGACTGCCCAAGTGGAGAGCATCGGCTGGAGATTTTTGCACTACCACCGATTCGGATCTGCGTTTCTGCACTTGTCCACTGCCGGGACTAGACTGGTTTTTTTCTTCTCACTCTGAGCATGATTGACCATATTATAGATTATTGATCGTTAGGAGTCTGGGATACGATCTATTTATTGGACCAACTGGCTACTGGTTTCCTTCATCCGAGTTCAATATCAAGGATCTTTGTTGCTGCTCACAGAAAGCCTCTGTGTGTTGTTGTCTTGTTGTTTACAGACAGGGAAGAGTAAAAAAAAAAAATTACTCTTCTCCTTCACAATGGGAGAATCCGACTGTAATCCCAGTCTAAAACTCTCATCAGTTCTGCTCAATCCAAATAACTATGTTCAATGGTCTCGAGCGGTTAATTTATTGCTCGGTAGTAAGAGAAAATTGGGCTTTATCAATGGGAAGATTGTTTGTCCTCCACTGGGTTCTACATCTAAAGCTCCCATACCGAGTCCGATACAGCCACCGATCCTAATTCAGCTTATGATGATTGGATAGCTAATGATCAACTGTTCCGTTCATGGCTTCTTAATTCTATGGAACCACACATTGCTGGTATTTTTACATTCTCCAATTCAGCAACAGAGTTGTGGGAAGCTGTGACTGGCATGTATGGCAGTCGCAATAATATTGCTCGGGTGTTTCAGATTCAAAATGAGATTGCCACTGTGCTACAAGGAGAGAGGAAATTTTGTGATTTTTTCTGACATATGAAGAGACTATGGGATGAATTACGTTTGTATCGCCCACATACTACTGATGCACAGACTCTTGTGCAACGAGACGAAGATGATCAAGTTTTTTCTCTTCTTCTCGCTTTGCGGCCTGACTATGAATATTTGCGGAGTCACATTCTTATGACAGATCCTCTACCTTCAGTGATTAATGCTTGCGCTATCATTCAGCGCGAAGAAACGCGACATGAAACTATGCCTTCTGTTATTCCGCATTACTCGGCGAACCTTGAATCGAGTGCTCTCCTTACTCATAAGACAGACCGCAGACACTTCTCTGAGCCTGCAAAGAAAAATGTTATTCAGAATAAAGGACGACTTCGTTGTGAGCATTGTGGAAAGATTGGACACTCTCAGGATCGTTGTTGGGCGTTACATCCTCATCTCAAGCCTAACTTTCAATCAAAAAAGAAAGACAAGGCTCATATCGCAGATACTTCAACTACTCTCGATCAGTTGAGTCAGATTCTAAACGATTTCCATAAGTCTCTGCCTCCTCCAAGCACGTCTTCTTCGTCTCATACTGCAGGTAACCTTCATGCTTTCCTTGCTTCACAATCTAATGGTCATCCTTGGATAATTGATTCTGGAGCCACTGACCATATGGCTAATTCTTCTTCTTCTGTGTCAGATTTCTCATCATCGTCTCATAAACACGATGTTTATCTAGCCAATGGATCTATGGTTCATGTGGTCGGCAGTGGTAAAATCGATTTTTTTTCAAATAGGGTCCTTTCTACTGCTCTGGTTGTTCCTTCTTTTCCAACTCAACTCTTGTCTGTTGGAAAACTTACTAATGCTTTGAACTGTGATGTTATTTTTTCTCCTAACTCTGTCGTCTTTCAGGATCGAATGTCCAAGAAGACGATTGGTGAAGGCACGTATTCCAATGGCCTTTACATGTTACCTTCTCCTAATCAGGTCTATCATGCCAAAGACCTTGTAGAGGGTCACCTACTGCACCAACGGCTTGGACATCCTTCAAGTCGTATTTTGTCTTGTCTTTTTCCGTCTGTTTTTATTTCGTCTAATGTTTGTGATGTTTGTCAATTTTCAAAACAGTCACGGTTACCATTTGTTTCTTCTCGTTCTAAGTCTATTGCTTGTTTTGAACTGATTCATTCTGATGTATGGAGTGCTCCCATTGTTTCTTATGATGGATTTAAATATTTTGTGTTGTTCATTGATGATTGCACGCGTGTTACTTGGTTATACTTACTCAAATCTAAAACTGAGGTGTTATCTGCTTTCAAAGATTTCTACAACATGGTCCATACTCAATTTCATGCCAAGATTAAAATTCTTCGCTCTGACAATGGAACTGAATATGTCAATGCTCTTTTCGCTGACTATACTCATCATAAAGGCATTCTACATCAAACAAGCTGTGTGGGTACGCCACAACAGAATGGTGTGTCAGAATGGAAAAATCATCACATCTTAGAAACTGCTCGAGCACTTATGTTTCAGATGCATATTCTTAAGACGTACTGGTCTCATGGCGTTTGACTGCCATCTATTTGATTAATCGACTTCCTAGTCGGATTATCAATTTTAAATCTCCGTTAGAAGTGTTGAAGAATAGACCTCTTGACTTATCTCACCTACGTGTGTTTGGGTGTGTCTGCTATGTCCATCGCCAGAGTATTAATCGTGATAAGTTCGATGCCAGATCTCTAAGGTGTGTTTTCTTCGGTTACTCTTCCACACAGAAAGGGTATATTTGTTATGACCTCTCATCTCGCAAGCTTCTTGTATCACGTGATGTCAGATTTGTTGAATCTGAACCATATTTTCCAGCTCCTGGTGATTCTGGGAATCGGTTCCAGGGGGAGTACTTGTCTAACTTGGTACCGCTTCCTACTGTCACTGATGATGTCTCCTACCACAGAAATACTATGGTTCTCCCTCCAGATAACCAACCAATGTCTACAGCAACTGAAATATCGACAGTTCCTACTGAGGCTATATCTCTAGAGATCCAGCAGATTTCTACATCAACTGAAATACCGGCTCCTCCTCTACCATTACGTTGATCGAGTAGAGAGACCCGTCCTCCAAAAGGAATGAAAGATTTCTTCACTTACCAAGCTGTATCATAACCCATGGAGGCTTCTCTGACATATGTTAATGTTACTCAGTCACATCTGGCCTTCTTAAGTGCAATGTCTAGTGAACAAGAACCAAAGACATTTCGTGAAGCTAACTCTATATCTGTTTGGAGATTGACAATGAAAAAAGAATTGCAAGCACTTGATGATAATAAAACTTGGAATATTGTCAAATTGCCTTTTGGAAAGAAGACTGTTGGGTGCCGTTGGATATACAAAATCAAGTATAAAAGTGATGGAACTGTGGAACGACATAAGGCGAGACTTGTTGCCAGAGGTTTTACACAAACATATGGAGAAGATTATACAGAGACTTTCGTACCTGTTGCAAAGATGAACATTTTTCGAGTGCTTCTCTCCTTAGCAGTTAATCAAGGTTGGGAATTATCTCAAATGGATGTGAAAAATGCTTTCTTGCATGGTGATCTAGAAGAGGAGGTGTATATGAGTACTCCACCAGGTCATTCACAAGAATCCAAAGTTGGATTTGTGTGTAAGCTAAAAAAGGCCATATATGGACTTAAGCAATCTCCCCGTGCATGGTATGCTAAGCTCAGTTCTGTTCTCATGAGTAATGGGCTTCAAAGGAGTGCAGCTGATTCTTCTTTATTTGTAAAAAAATATACATGTGGTACAACTATTGTTTTAGTGTATGTTGATGATATAGTGATCACAGGCGATGATAAAAATGAAAGTATAAGGCTTAAGACTCTACTGCATAAGAGATTTGCCATCAAAGACCTGAGAGTGGTAAAGTATTTTCTTGGATTAGAAGTTGCCTACTCAAAGAAGGGCATATTTCTCAATCAAAGAAAATATGTGCTTGACCTGTTGCAGGATATTGGAAATATGGGAGTTAAACCATCAGATACTCCAATTGACAGTGGAGGTAAGCTTGATAATGATGGTGAATTATTATCTGATATTGGTCAGTTTCAAAGGTTAGTTGGTCGATTGATTTATCTAACGATTACTATGCCAGATATTTCCTATGCAGTCAGTCTAGTCAGCAGATTTATGCATGCACCTACAGTTACTCACATGAATGCTATCAATCGAATTGTACAATATTTGAAGGGTTCTCCAGGAAGGGGAATATGGATGCGGAGGAATGGAAATAGTTCCATTACTGCTTACACTGATGCTGATTGGGCAGGTTATCCGGTTGATCGACGATCTACAACCGGATATTGTACATTTGTGGGAGGTAATCTGGTAACTTGGAAAAGTAAAAAGCAGAGTGTTGTTGCAAGATCAAGTGCAGAAGCAGAATATCGTGCAATGGCCTTAACTACCAGTGAAGTTATTTGGCTTCGGTCCTTATTGCAAGATTTGGGTTTTGGTTCTAATCAGCCATCGCAAATGTTTTGTGATAATCAAGCTGCCATTCATATTACTTCAAATCCGGTGTTTCATGAAAGAACAAAATACATTGAGGTGGATTGTCATTTTGTTCGAGAAAATTTACAAGCTAATGTTATTTGTACTCCGTTTGTTTGCAGTGATCAACAATTAGCAGATATCTTTACAAAAAGTCTTTCCGCTGTTAAATTCCAAGATATTTTGTCAAAGTTGGGCTCAATCGATATTTTCGCACATACTTGAGGGGGAGTGTTGAAATAGAAAAGAGAGGATAAGTAGGACTCTAAGTTCTAACTCAATTAGGTCTCAGAGTCCTAACTCAATTAGGCAATTGGGTTTCAGAGTCCTAAATAGAACTCATAATTGTATTTTCTCTTATAAATATATCTCCGATGTATATAGAAAAATACACTGAAATAATAAACTCTCTTTCAATCATGGTTTTTTTCCCTAGTGGGTTTTCCACGTAAATCCGGTGTTATGATGTTTTGTGGTATGTGATTTATATTTCTACAGAAAGGTTAAAGAGGCTATAGTTCCGTGCAAGATCGGGCGAAAACGGAAGCAGATACAACTCTTTTTCTTTTTATTGAATCACGACGGAAGCAAGATCATTGTCCAGATCTGGGTCTGACCTTCGTCGTCTCTCTGTCTGGGAAGGCCTATCACGGAGCAAAGAGAAGACAAAGATGGTGAAACAAAATCCTCGAGCCTCTCTGTCCTAACCGTGAGATGTCTCTCCCTGGCAGAGGAAAAGAAGAGAAATTGTGAAGTGTATTTTATTAAAGCTTATTTCACCACTATATATAGCCTCTAGTCGATCCTAAAACTATTTCAGTCATACTAAAACTTTTAATTCTAAAATAACTATGCACCTTAATAAAAGATTAAGACAAACTAAATCTTAATTCTAATTATATTCAACACACGGAATCTCACAAGATAGACAACTAACAATATAATAAATTGAATGACATAGAAAATAGGTTTTTTTTTTTTCGAAAGTGTAACGTATTATATGAAAATTAATTTTTTTCTTAGGAATTTAAGAGATGAAAAAGTAAACTAGTGTTACTAGATTGCGAATGTCTTAGAAGTAGGTAAATATGAATCTCCTCTTATAATATTAAAATAAATGAAACAGAGAGATACTGAAATTAGCAAATAATCGGACATATGATGAATTAGTTTTCTCATGTGTAAGTAAATTATTCCTCCACTCATCTTGTATGCTTCTAAGTGATGTAAATTCTCATTATTTTTGCAGAGGAGGACAAGATTCTAATTCAAGTCCATGGAGAAATAGGGAACAGAGGCTGCCAGGAAGAACCGAAAATTCAATTAAGAACCACTAGAATCCAACAAAGAGAAGGCAATTTTCTCGTCGTCGATGCCGGAGCTCCAAATATCCGAAGCCAAGCACACTGCTGCAAAACTATATCAAGAGCCTAAATTCCATGCCGATGGACCGCCCAAAAGAAACGTACAAAAATATGGGTGCAACAAATGTCACAGCAACCAGTAGTGGAACTCGGCGAGAGGCCTCCGACTCGTGCCACAGTGACCAAATAGTCCCGAACTATGATTTCAGTGATGTCATGGATTTTTCAATGGACAAGATGTTGCTGGAGAGGGGTGATTTTGGGTCTTTCTTTGATGAGATGATGATGTCCGGTGGTGGTGGTGTGGGGGAGGAGAGGTGGTTGGATGCAGATTGGCTCTTGCCAAGTGAGACTCTGAAGAAGGAGATAGATTTGATGGAGATGATTTCTCAAATCAACAACAACATCTGAGACATGTCTTTTGATAGTTTTGACATTGGATTTTTCACAAATTAGAACAAGGCAACTGCAGGAATGACTTGCATTTCTCATAACTTGTATTAGAGAGAAGAAGAAAAAGGACTTGACAATGTAGAAAATAGGAATATTGTAAAAGAAATTCTTGTTTGTATCTGTATTTCTTAATGGGCAGTTAGGTCTAAGACTCGAGTGGGTCCTTTGTTAGGGTTTTGACTTGTAAGTGCTCTCTCTATCAAGCTGTGACACCAGTCAAAACTGCTTCCATCCATCGTGGATTCCTGAGAGAGAGAAAGAAGAATGGATACAAGGCCATTGATATATTTTATATTTTATATTCATTTAGACATTATTGTATGTTCAACTTCCTGCGAGGGTAGTAAGCTTGCCTTTGATTGATATAAGGCCATTTATTATTTTTCATCGTTAAAATCTCTCTCAAGTAATACAGAATTTAATTTTCAATGAGAAGAATTGAAAACATTTAAATAAGAACTCTTTTTTTTCTCTATTTTCAGCATCTCAAGTCATCCACGGCAAATATGAAATTGAATTTTGGTCGCAAAATTCGATCCCCATGCATTTTATTTTTTTTAAAACTTATTTTTGGGATGGTAAAATCAACTTATTGATTTTTGAGCCATCCAAACCTTTTTAGGATTGATTCTATATGTTTGGAAATAAAATTTGAATTTTAAAGTATAGTTTAATTAGTGAAAAACGTTGGAAGAAGAACTCTCAGATCTGCAATCCCATTTTTTGCGCTGTCGTGAGAAAATTCATATCGAGGATCCTAATAGAATTTTTCAGCGAAATTTGTTTTGTTGGAAACTAGACTGGTAGATCTACTTTCTGTCCAAAATTGAGACCAAAAGAAAATAATTTTTGCCCCAAATCACATTAGAAAGACGGACCAAATTTCTGGTTCATATCTGAGATACAGTCTTGTTGTGCTTCCCTAAATAAATCATAACTTAATCTCCCAATATCGAAACGATACAAAATTTATGTCTATTCTGATATAGACAAGGAGATCTATCTCCAATTAAAAGTTGGGATTTTTTAATGAGGTTTGATACCCCAAAATTGACCTGTAAGACGGATCAATTTCCAGAATCTAGATTTAAAGGCACTTTTATAGTAGTTCAGTATATGATTTTTATTTTGAGTTCTAGAAATCAAGACGGTGTGAAATTTGTGCCTAAATTCAAGAGAATAGAGAGACATATCTCCATAATTAAATTGAGAATTTAATAAATTAAGTTGATAGGTTGAATTAGGTCTGTAAGCCGTTAGTCCATGATAGACTGCAATCTGTTTGGGCACTGTAGTTGTCGGAGTAATTTGGCCATAACTTGGTGTCACACCCCGAACCCGAATGTGGGCCCAGAATGCGATTAATTTTTTTTTTTCTAATCCAAACCCCACTAGTCCATGGGTATTTATCTATCTCATCAAAGCCCATAGAAAATGTCACGTATGCTCATGTGGACAATATGTGTGATCCAACACACCGAACCCAAGTTCAATCTTCACTAACCTTCACGAACATTTTCAGACCTGGATGACCCATCGCTAGTGGCGATGCATCGCCTGGAGACCTGTCTGTAAAAAAAGCTTGGTCTCAGGCCGAACCATTCGTCACTCGCAAGGCATCGCTGACGACCCACGTAGGGATGAAATTCTATATTTTCTTAGTTGTTCTCAGGTCGATACCATCGTCAGTGGCGACCCATCGCCAGTGCCTTTGGTGACCCATCGCTAATGGCAATACATCTCCCCTGACAACAAAACTGTTGTAATACCCTGACCCTACATTCAGATTAATTGTGTGATTTCGTGACATTAAGTATGTTTTGTGACCTGTTAATCGTAAAGATTACTGAGTGTGCTTTCCAAAAAGTCCAAGTTTGGCCCAATCCGAGCTCGATAGCTCTTATATCTGACTTGTCGAAGTTGGATGGGCAAAACTATAAATATCTAAAAATTATTTGTTTTATAATATTTTGGATAAACATCAAAGATAATGTTTTAGATAACATTTTGTATAAGCATCAAAGATAATGTTTTGGATAAACATCAAAGATAATGTTTTGGATAATGTTTAGGATAAACATCAAAGATAATATTTCAGAAATATTTTAGATAAACATCATGGATAAAGTTTTGGATAAACATCATAGATAATGTTTTGGATAATGCTTATCCATTCATTATTTTCCTTATAAAAGGTATAGGCCCTTCCTTCATGTAAACATTCTCTCTCTCATGCAATTTCTTTCCTCACTCTTCAGTGTTTTCCTCCAATTTCTACAAGTGACATTTTTTGTGGATTTTAGAGGGAAGTCGAGACCCTGCCAAAACTCTCACAAAGGATATCAATTTCATCGGCTTTGAGGCAGGGAGTACGAACCTTGTTGATATTCAGTTTTGTTGTTTTATCATATATATATATATTGAGATTTTATCGAAGTTTATCGTTTGTTATTCATGTATTTGAGATTATACTGCATGTATAGTTATTTTCTTTAAAGCCCTAACAAAAATGTGTTATTATGTTTATATACGATTTTGGTATACGTGGAACGACGTGGGTATGGTCCTGATTACTAAAGGTTCTGGAATATTTATGTTGAAAATTATTTGCCCCGAACAACTGGGTAGACCCGTCAACTTGATTAAAATACCATTCACAAATGTTATGTGATTAATTGTGTGAATGGTGCATGAATTATGTATGAGATTATGAATGATGCATGTTGTTTGATTACACAGCTTAAATGATTGGCCTTGAAGAGCTGTGTAGAGCATAATAGGATTTACTCTATGCCAGGATATGATTAAGTTCATATGGGAAATCTACGTATTGGTTGTATCAATTGAACTGAGAATAAAGTAAGTAGCTCATCTTATGTATTATTGGATCCCGTGATATTTTAAGATCCAATAGATATAGTCTTTGTGGATAAAGCGTATGATGACCGTCTTTATACAACATGTATGATATTTATAATGGTTGATAGGGCTTCGAGGAAACCAAGTGTGTATTGTTGATTTTAGTTAGTGGGAGATAAGACACGTTGACCTATTGTGGATATTGGTGAATATTGACATTGGTATACGTCATATGACACATGATTTAGGATGTGTATGACTCTGTGCTCACAGTAGTTCTGGGTGAGACCAATAGACCCAAAAGTCTTGTGGGCGGGTGAGGAGTAGGCAGGTGTTAGTTGGGCGGGCGAGGAACGCTGTCATGCTACTACACTGCAAGGCTACCTCACTGTCATGATGCGGTAAGGGTTGAGGTTATCATCATTCCGTATTGGAGACATATGAGTGAGACATATAGCATTGATTTCTATTACTCATGGATAGATAAATATGTGGATTATGATAATAGCACATACGAGAGAAGTATGTAGTGTATAAAATATTTGGATTGAGATATATACGTTTGGAAGTGCTAACTTTTAGACGGTAGGTTTGACTGTCTGACAGACCATTATGCCATGTCACATACAGTTGTGTGTGTACATATGTTGTAGATGGATCTCTGTGTATTGTATTACTACATGATGGTTTGTATGTATTATATATTATTATATTTATGCATATTATGGAATATGAATTTAATTCCTACCCTGTTTACTTTGGTCCTTGTACCCCTACTGGGTTTATGATATGTGGGCTAGTGAAGCTCACTCCCTAACAGTTTTAGTTATCAGTTGGGAAGGGATGGAATGACTCATAGCGATGGCGACTCGATGCTGGGTCATAGACGACTTCAAGTTATTTTTAGTTGTACTTTATTTTGAAATCTTTTATCTTCAAGAGTTGTAAATCATATTGACATTATTGTAACTAACTCTTGATATATGGCCAGTATATGTATTTCTATTTTGTTTAAAAAAAAAATCACAAGCATGTCTCAAGGTGGGTCGTGACAACTGTTGTCTGGGCTAACTCTGCACACTTGGTTTTTCCCGGTTTCGACACTCGAAATTCAAAATACACACCATAATACAATCATTTACACATCATAGCATCATATTACACATATATGACTTATATACAAGGTCTTTCTGCCACAAGAGTCATAATCATCCAATATTTACATAGTTTTAATATAAAACTAAACAAGTATAAATCCTACCCTCAAACAGCACTGGAGTCCAATTCCTAAGCATCGCAGAGGGATTCTTCATTCCCTCATCCAGTACATGATCTACGTTATAAGGGACGTGAGCTCTAGCCCAGTGAAGATAACTCAAATTAACAAGTCCCTCCCAATATTCCGAATATCAAATCTACAATGCAGTACACGAAGGAAACACTTCGAACACCATGGTATACCTTACAATTGGTTCTTTTGTTTCCACTAACACACCCATGTATACTTAAACATACATATGTAAATCCACACATTATACTCATAGATGCATATGCAACCTACACATGCATTCTCATGTTACTCATGCAAACTCACACATGCACTCTGCCTTCTTCTCATGCATTTATAATATCAATAACACAATGCATGTTTAACAAAATGATAAACAAATAATCCATATTTACCATTTGTTTTATTCTTTCAATTTATAAGGTTTCAACGAACCTTATGATATACTGGGGTATCCCACAAAACTTTAACTGTACAGGTTTAGGGTATCCCACTCAACCCTGTCAAGCAATCTCACTCATCCTCGAATACATTAAGTCCCGACACAGAAATAATGCTGCATTTTGCAAGAGCTCGACCAAATGTACAAGTGTTTGCATGTATACACTAACACGTACACTAATTATAAAAAATTCCATAATCATGGTTTATAACACAAACACCATTCACTTACTATTTTATCCATTTATCCCTTTCCACAAGAGTTTTACACCAGAGATTTCTTACCATCCACTTGTTTTAGTCCAGGTTAAACAACCCAAAACATTCACATCTCATTACTTGCACAAACTTTTTAGTACAAGAATAATCACATGCATGCATAACCCTATGCATGATCAAACACCGCACCCACCACATGCACCTATATTATGGTATGAACCACATCTATATTCTAACACATACCACATGCACTACTGATCCTAGCATGGACCTCATGCATGATCAAAACCACATATGTCACCTATTCACATAACCAATGCATGAACTATTATAACACATACTACATACACCACTATCCATAACATTAATCACAAGCATGTATCTACACCATACACTATCATTGGATATTCCAAAAACTATCCAACAACACATCTATCCTTCTCTAGACCTCTAATGAGCCCCATACTGCGTTTTAGACGACTAGGCCTCGGCTTTCTGACACCTTTTTGTGCTTCTGTTCTGACAGTCAAAATTATTAACATCCCTTACATGGAAGCTGTCTTAGGTCTCACTTTCTATTCCCACTTGGTCTTTTCCATCTTGAAAGTACCATGTGTCCCATTTTCAGTCTAGAATCTTACAAATTTCACAACATCCATTATACATGTTAAGTTCAGTCTTCTCACCTTGATCGACGAGCTTATTTGAGTTTCTCGATTTGCATGAATAAGAGAGAACCGGCCCAACTGTTTCAATTGGATAATTGACGAAGTTAGATATTATTTATTAGCCTAAGTTGACCCGACAGACAACTCGATGGGTTTGACTGACAGAACATAGTTCTATCGGGATAGACTCTTGGAATGGGAAAGGAAAGAAGTGGAGGTTAAAATTCTCACATAAGAAATAAAAACCTCTTTTCATATGTTAGTAACAATACTGATAATAATTTTAAAACCAAACATTCCTTAAAACACAAGCCTCGCGTAACACTATAATGTAAGTAAAATAATTAAACTATCATTTAGATAAGCAAAAGAACCATTAAAATGAAATACTTTTATTAAAACCCATCAAAACTAAACTAAAATAAATTAATTTAGAATAACATATATATTCTTTTTTTAAAACCCAACTAAAGTAATTAATTAAAACCTTAGTCAATGTCATAAATAACTTAATTAAATAAATAATAAATTAATGAAATTATGAAATACATGTGGTGAAAACACCCCAACAGGTGGTGGGATGTGGCACTTAGTACATTTCCAAAATCAATAATAAAAATAATCAACTGACTTTTCAAAACTATATTTTAGTTGTATTTTATGAAAACTGAAATCTCTTCAAATAGGTAGATGAAGTAATTTAAATAAATAAAAGAATTATCTTTTTAACTAGATAAATCAAATATCTTTTAACTTTTTTTTTTTGAAACGGTGACAATGAAGATTTTATTAATAAAAGGAAGAAAATAAAGAAAAAACAAAGAAAAAGAAAAAGGCCCAAGAGAGATAGACCACAAAGTAAGAACAACAAGCTTAAAATCAACACAATACAGAACCACCCAACAAGAATAGCTATCCTTCCTAAAAATGAAAAGAACCCCGAATAGCTCCATCAATGCCATTTTTAGCGAAAAAATCCACCACCCATTCCACACAATTTCAAAGAGAAACAAAATAAAGTAACCAATCTAAATACATAATAATTTAAACCAGTAAATACATTAAAAGGCCTAATTTTTTAAAAATATAATCACTTCAACCAATTATTAAAATCATTTTATTTAATCAACTTAAACCAAAGCTTGAAATCCACTTTAAACTAAATCACAGTTTAAGGCAATCAAATTAAAATATAACTTTCCCAAAAATCATCTGTAAGTTCTCCCTTGATGCTAGAACATGATTGACTCTAAAGGAGAGGTGAATAGGTCAATCCCAGTTTCGATGGTGTTCACAAATTTCTTGATTGTTTAAAAGTTTAAGTGCAGCGGAATGACAATATTAAACAAAAGATTTGTTTAGTGTGATAAGTTGTTTTTAATTACTTAAAATATCACACTAAGTTTAGATCCCTTTGCATATTGCTTGATTATCAATGCTTGTGCACAATGTATAAATAAACATAATCAAATGCAAAGTGATATGTGTTGAGAAGAGTGCTTAAATACTAAAACACAAACACATAATGATCGAACACCATAAGACTAAATTTATAATGGTTCGATCAGCCAACCTACATCCATTGTTAGGACTAGCTCAACCTTGTGCTATCCCCAAATCCATTAAGTGGGGACTTACACCTCACAATTAGAGTATGAATTTCACCTCATTCATTTGGCTGGGAATTTCACCCACCACATGTAGAATTGGAATACCACCTATTCATTTGTAGAGCCCCTCCCTCTCCCCCTAATTATCAAAGTATTTATTTGAGAATATTTAGACGGGGAGAGAGGGGAAAGTGCCCACGACGCGAGTCAAGTCTAAGTCTGAAGACCCGACCCTCAACTGACTCAACTAGTGTGTGCACATGAACGGAATCCATGTAACATTTGCAACACACTATCTTAAAACCTGCGGAAATATGTATATACATTTGATACATTTGAAAAATAACCATTCTCAATCCAAAGCGAAGCAATATGATCCCATAAAATTAAATGTCAAATAAAGGGTTCAACCTCATCATCTAGGAGTTTATTACATCATCAATCTAACTTTCGATCACATAACTCCTACCTAAATAATTATTCTCAGAATGTAAACTGAACGGGAATTCTACTTCTAAAATTCTAGAATAAAATGAAAAGGTCTACGAATTCTTTCTCCTGCTTTCATAACTGTCTGTGCGTGCCTATTGCTCGGTCCTGCCTCATCACCTTTCTCCTTTCCTGCATCAATTTCTAAAAGAGAAATGATTTGTTGGCTTAGTCAACGCCCAATAGGAATTCCCATCAAATGGGTACCAACATGTGATATATATAAAATCGGTAAACATATATACATTATTCATATCATAAAGTTCAATTGAAAATCATCTTCATCCCATATTTCAAAATCAGTTCATATTTCATATTCAAAGCTTTCAAGTTCATATTGTAATCAACTCATATAAATCAGAATCGTACATTCATGTAAAGCATTTAGAAATCATCATGATGCACCATGCCATGGTGACATGAATTGATGCACCCCCTTCTCATGCCCCATGCATTGATCGCTATCTCATTCTCATTCAACAGTTATAAATATTGGTCATTTTGTCTGTAGCTTTCTTGGGGCACCAGCTGGGAGCTACTTTCCAATACTAACGTTTAACAGGAACTACCGGGGGAGTGCTACACACCCATACTCTTGCGCAGGTTTCGGGAATTCTTCTGTCCCTGGAGCTTTCTTCTGAATTATTATGCCATACTTTGTAACCCATGGACACGATCATATACAATGGTTAATTTATTTCAAATATTTCAGGTTAAAGTTTATCATCTCTTTAACCTTTGACTCATACATTCCCTCCCACTTATATGCATGCATTTCATGTATATGCACTAATAAATTAAACATGTTTGACAACATATAAGAAATACATTGTATTCAAAACTAGACTTTATCAAATCATGCATTCAAATCAGTTTATAATTCAAATATACATAAATAATCACTTGATACTTCAATAATGTAGGAAAACCTACTTGGTCAAAGAGATTCCGTAAAGGAACGAGCTACATGGTATGTACGGCTCCTAGATCACCTTCCAATCCTCTAGTTATTTCCATGAATCAAAATACCATAAATCACATGATCAGTTTGTGTCCTTGTTTTCCAAATCCACACTTATTACTTTCATTAATTTCAATTTATTAGTGTCTCCTTAATCCTACGTTTACGTTCATTGAGTACTAGGAACTTGACTTCAATACTTCCAAAAGACTTACTGGTTTCAGTTATATAATACAGTGCTTGGAACTTGGCCTCGACACTTCTGAGTCAAGTACTGAGAATTCGGAACTACAAATATTCCCTCGGTACTTCTGAGGTTTTATAGATTTCGGTTCTACATTACAGTGCTCAAAACTTGGCCTCGGTACTTCCAAGTCAGGTTCCGAGACTTTGGTTTCTCATATGGACTTAACCAAATTTTCTACACGCCTTCTGTCTAAGTGTTCTCCGTCTGATTTTTACAGTCTCCTCGGAACTTGGCCTCGGAATAACCGAGCCATATTCCGAGACTTTATTCCTTCTGAGGGTCCTTGGAACATCATTGTTCCCTCAGATTGTTCCGAACCTTCAGAACTTGTCTCGGATGTTTCGAGACAGGCCCCGAAGCCTGTTTTCTACATACAGTTATCTGCAGAATTTCTGCAGAGTACGAACCGAGTTCCCTAAACTCGGGAATCACACATGGGTGGTTTATTGATCCTATTATTTAAATCTAACCCTTTAGATTTATTCCCTATGTGATTGATCACGTCCTTAGGGACTAAAAATCACAATTAGGTAAATAATTTCACATATTTTAGTTCAATTTCGTGAATTGGAGAAATATTTGAAAATCCCTGAATCTTTCCTATTCTTATTCCTTAAACTCAGATTTGTTTAGGGTTGATTCTAAATCATTCTAAACCTTAAATTAAACATAAATATTAAGTTTGAATGGGAGGCATACCTTAAACGAAGCTTTCCGAAATCCTTCCCTCTTTCCTTCTTCTCATTTCCTTCCTAGTTTTCACGATGGGGAGATGAGATTCTCAGTGAAGTAGATGGAGAATGGAATACTGCTGTGTGAGAGGATGTGTCGTGCGCATGGGGTTGTGAAATAGATGTGTCGTGCGAACGTGAAATGGAATGGGATAGAACTACCGTGCGAGTATAGAGGGAAGTGGGTGAAAGTCATGCGCATGGGATAGAGGGGATTACCGTGCGCACGTGACATGTGGAATTTGAATGAGTCTACCGTGTGATGTGTATCTCAATAGTGGATTTCTTTTATTCCTTATTTGCCCTTAAATTATTAAGGTATGACATTTGGATCCTCTTCAATGTGGCATACCACGTCACTGCCCATGTGGCGTGACGCCTCGTCACAATTTCTATAAATTTCATAATTAAATTTTCTGTCATGCAACTCGACATTAAATTATAATTAAGTTCCTCAATTTAACTCCCACTCAATTTCTCTAAATTACTTAATTAATCTCATTAATCTCAATTAATTAATAAAAATTAAATCTTTTTAAATTCTAAAATTTCAGGGTGTTACATCATTTGGCTGGGAAGTCCACCCACTACATGTGCCAGAGACGACGCTCTAGATTTTTTATAGTGGTTCCAGAGCCAACCCTGCTTAATCCACTTTCATAGGATAAATGTCTAAAAAAAAAAAGAAAAACCAAGAAACACTTGCCTTGAAGCTCGATTTCGATGTAGTGTGCTTCTTCAAGATCCAACCAATGTGTGTCTGAGTTTAATCCCGACACTCCGCCTTGTAGCTCTCATTGAGCAATCACAATCTTATGGTGACTAGGAAATTGATTCTAACAATATCTATCCTAGTTGATTATCATTTCCCCTCTCTCTCTGACAAACTCAATCTATATGATTACTTATATTAGATTTCCCAAGTGTAGGCACAAGAGAGAGAGATCTTTTTGTTGGCCCTTATAAAGCTCACTAATAATGATGAGGGTCCAACGGATTTGCCAAAGGATACCAACTGTTTGCACAAAGATTGGTATTTATAGAGAAGGCAACCAATTGCAGAATCTGTCATGTACTGACAGGTCGGGCGCACCGAGGGGTCGGTGACTAAAAATATTATCATTCAACAACCTGACCGTTGTGAAAAGCCCCGACCCTCCTGGCCCACTAACGTGAGATTTTTTTTTTTAAACATAATACTGAGCCTTTGCTGAAATCATCTTATGGACTTAACATCTCTTATGATTAAGTTTGGATCTAACATTTGACTGTCTCGGACCCAACCATACCTAGCCGGTAAAAATCCCAGGTAGATGAAGGGGCCACCATGGGCCCGTTTAAGACCCAAAACCTCGACACATTTCACCTCGATGCATAGTATGTGGATACACTACTAACCAACATGTAATCTATAACTTGATCTCTTAGGAAAATCCAAATAGAAAATGTCACACATGATCTACCTAACATTTATCATCAATCAATCCCATCAATATCAAAATTGCACATCAGAAACAAAGTAGATTTTATTACATCCTACAGTGTTTCAAACGAATACCGTAAAGGGTTTATTACATTGCATGTTCATACGTACAACGTCTACTATGTTAAACATTAAATCCCAACATTAAGTAGATAGCTAAAGGGTTTCTACCCTATACTACAGCTGAAGATCTTCCTGTCCTCCGTCCTCCATGTTTCCTCTTACGTAAGGGGTGTGAAGTGAAGAGAAACTGACAGCAAGTTCTGGATAATAAAGCATATTATCAACATAATAAACATATTATCAAACAACAGTTTATACACTCAGAAATCATGTAGAATAATGTCAACACAGTTATCTACCATTAAATGTCCTTCCTTTCTCAAAAAGATAGCCCCGCCAAACGACGTCTACGGCTCTTCCATAGTCGCGAATAATACGTTTCGTACACCGCCGACAAATTCATGCTCAGTGCTTCACACAGTCCGTATTTTAAATACACCTCTTACCAGTACCCTCCACGAGCTAGGTATTTCATACATTGGTCTGAGGTAATTTGATATGCACAGTATACCAATCAATATGCACATCAACACATGGATTTAAACATAATTGTCAAACCCACATAATATCTCTCGCACATATGATCATAATAACCTCATTCAGCTAACATAGATTCCTAAACCCTCCCGCATGGAACCATAATAGAAATATCAACAATCAGTATATAACTATACTATGCTGGGAAAACTAAACGTAGATTAAAAAGCCCACCAACAGCTTACATTATAACACAAATAAGTGTTACCGTTCTCTCCAATCGGGTACGTCTACCCTATACTCATCATTTATTGCATAGATTAATTATCCTGCAATACATACAGTTGTACACAAAATGCATATCCCTATCAGAATCACGGTTGGATGCCTGATCTATCATTAGATCACCCATATCATAATACCAAGTAGTCTCTAGGAATAAGTGAGTTTCGTACTCCGTTTTAGGATCGCTAGATCTCAACATCTCGAAACACTCTCAAGTTCACGTTTCATATGTAGAAACTCATAATCACCACCTTAGGTATGCACAGTGTCGGTATCACATTCTAATCTCATTACATCATTTCCGTCAATAAAGATGACCACGGTTATCCACTTATTGCCGTAGGATTAATGGTGAAAGAAACATTATATTTAATGCAAAATGAGATGCATTTTAGTAAACACATAGTGTGGTTAAATCTCCTCACTTTCGATAGGCGAGTGTTTTTCAATAATCTGTTCAAACCAAAAATAATGTAAATATAACATATAATAACATTATATAGCCATAATATATACTCTTAAGCGTTTGAAACATCATGACAATACATTTATAGAGTTTTCTTACAATTTTGTAAAAATTACGATTTTGCCTCTGAGCTTAATACGGACTAAAAATAAACCCCCAAGTGGTCTAACATAAATATTTTTAGCTAAAACAATATAAAATTCATTTTTGAAACTTTTCCAAAAATTATGTTTTTGCCCCCAAAAATCCAAAATTACCAAAATGCCCTTGGGCACTATTCACACTACTGTTCATTAAATTTACAAAAATGCCATACGGGTATTGTTCACTGAAATTACAAAAATCCCATCCGAGTACTGTTCATAAAATTTA
The DNA here is from genome assembly GCA_022113865.1 of Chimonanthus praecox. NCBI lineage: Eukaryota > Viridiplantae > Streptophyta > Magnoliopsida > Laurales > Calycanthaceae > Chimonanthus > Chimonanthus praecox. The sequence continues at coordinate 52,559,542 of CM039087.1, read as the reverse complement.
CAAAAATGTCATATGGGAACTGTTCACCGAAATTACAAAAATGCCATCCGAGTACTGTTCATAAAATTTACAAAAATGCCATTCGGGTACTGTTCACTGAAATTACGAAAATGCCACTCAGGCACTATTCAAAAAATTTATGAAAATGTCACTCAAGCACTGTTCATAAAATTTACGAAAATGCCATCGGGCACTGTTCATAAAATTTACGAAAATGCCCTTTTGACAATTTAGGGCCAGCACAATGCCCCGCAGATCATTGTTCACGGGCAGATTTCTTGATTTTTTGTATTTTCTTCTCCGATTTTTATAGAGCAAACTGTAAGTTATTTTTTGATGAAATTAAATATCTAACTTCCTCTTAATGAGGTGGACAAACTAAAAATATTAACTCAAAATAAATACTTACAGAAATCTTCTGAAAAAATAAGATTGCACTTGTAGAGTAACAGTAAACGCCCAGCAACGAGAAAAACTGATAAAATACTGTGAATTTGTGATTTTTAAACTTAACTAAGTGCACCTATTTATAGTGCTTTGAAAAATACTATTGAAAACTGCTAGATGATCCCTGACCGTTTGATGTGTCGGCAGAGGGTTGAAAAAATCTTACATGTTCAATAGTGTCGGCAGAAAATAAGATGAAAAAAAAATCTTATCTTCAGGTAACAGTAAAAATTACTGTTTATTTACCCTTTTTTTGTTCGTCTATATTAGACCTTAACTCGTGAAAATCCGACACCGCAGGTGTGTTGAGAACACGAGGTTTGCCTACGGTGGAACATTCACTTTTTGTTTTGGCACAAAAAATAGGGTATTTTTCACAAAGTCAACATTTTAATAAAATAGACGGTTTATAATCACCGTGATTTTAACACTTCGAAACAAGTGTTTAAAATACTCATTCTGGCATTCTAAACATGTCAAAGAGTTTGATAAAATACAGATTGAATGTAATCTGAGTTTGCCAATTTTTGGAACACGGGGTATCTTAAAAATCGGGGCTTTTAGATAGAAGCATATGTAAAATACACGTTTCGAGGAATACTCGTGAAATTCTGAAAATACCACTGAGTAGCGTACTCAAAAGCTTAATATATGTGTGAATTTCAAGGTCTAAATATATCAGAAGAGTAGTCTTTCACACTCAAGAGGTTTATAAGACACTATTCATGATTTTATATGTAAAACAAAAGACATTTAAGTAATGTCTAAAATGCCCTCCGAACTTCGTCGGCCTGAATCACTAAGCAAACGAGCTCTGATCGGGTCACATAATCCCTTTTCGGGAAGCTCTTTCCGTACCCTATCATATTAACCGGTCACAAAGCCGAGTTAATAATTCTAAAAATTTGTTAATTTTCTAATTTAAAGGGTCGGGTTATTACACGTTGCGCATTAAATGCACTCCCAACAGTACAATTATTTCCCGGTCTACAGGTTGGTGTCGCCGATAGGTCTACAGTCATGGCACCGAGAGGTCGGTCCATACGAGAGTCTCGATCTTGGGCAACACCATGCAGATAGAGTTTATGTCCGAAACTTGTCCTTCCCAAAACGACCTGTCGTCCTTTACCGAGGGGTCGGTCCTGGTACTTTCGATCGGTCTTGAAATAGCGAGATGTTTGTTTTCTCGAGAGCCCACTTGACTTCAAAGTCCAGAACTCACAAGTTACAATAGACGAGTTGTTGACCACGAGGGGTCGTTAAGTTCATCACCGAGGCGTAGGTGCATACGAGACTCTCGCTCAGAGGCTTACCCAGAAAGACAGTTCTATGATCAAGAACCTCTGTCAATCTGGCCGACCAGTCTTTAACCACAATCTGTCGATCTTGTCTCCACCGAGGGGTCGGTGAGAATGACTGGTCGAGCTGACAGTGAACTTAATTTATATTTCCAAGTTCGTTTCCAATTCACTGTCAATCTTCCTTTCTAGGCTTATTATGTCCATTACCAACATATGCAACTAAGCATAGGGATGGTCTTCCTAAGGTGTGGGTACCACCTAATGTCATTTATGGCCAAAATACCTATTTTGTGATTGTCATAACTATGAACTTTAATCCGGTGGAGGATGACCTTCACTCTTGATCATCTTGAGTCTTCAAGCTTCTAGCAAGTGCTTCTTCCCGAGTCATGAAATTAACAAACATAGGGACTCGGTAAAGCCGGGGCACTAAAATCATCTTTTATTATTTCATTGTTATATATATATATTGTCATAACTATGAACTTTAATCCGGTGGAGCATGACCTTCACTCTTGATCATCTTGAGTCTTCAAGCTTCTAGCAAGTGTTTCTTCCCGAGTCATGAAATTAACAAACATAGGGACTCGGTAAAGCCGGGGCACTAAAATCATCTTTTATTATTTCATTTATATATATATATATATATATATTAAAAACCCAACTAAAATCATAAATTAAATTAAATATTTAAAATAAAAGCTCACCTCAAAGTTGGGCGGTGACTGCAGCACTGGAAGTGAAAGAAAGGAATGAGACTTCAATTTCAGATACATGATAGAGAATGAGATGAAGAGAGAGAGAGAGACAGAGAGAGAAAATACATGGAATGAGAGGGCCAGTTGAAATGGGAGAGCTCCCTTCAATCCAAACTTATAAAATTGCAAAGCTTGGAGATAAAGCATGGTGAGGTCACACATGCGGTAAACATCTAGGTAAGCATGATGGGATAAGGATTTAACATATGAAAGGAGTGTTGTAAAATAAATTGGAAACTTGGGGTCCAAACCAACCCTTTACATGCAATGTAACAAATATTTCCGATATTTTCACTTTTCTCACGAAAATATCGACAAAATAACTTTTGCGATTTAAAAACCCGAGTTTATCGCGACTGCCATTTTTAACGGTAAATTCCAGTTAAAAACACATTTTTATTGAACGAAACGGTAAATTCCCTTTAAAATCTCTAGATTTTACCTTTAAATTCCCATTAAAAACGCTTGGACCAAATATACATCTTTTATTTCTGAATTATCATCTATGTTTTCAAACTCTAGCCACATTATTTATATTTTATAGTTATTTTTATTATTTTTAAATAATATATTTTTCGCAAGATTTTTCCTTTAAATTACCGATAAAAACCCAAGAATTTGAAAATATCCCGCTATTAATAATTGTCGTTAATACCCCAAAAATGAGATTTGTGACAATGTTTACATGTTAGAGGATTTTGTTTTTTTTTTTTTAATTTTATTTCAAACTTTTTAACTTAAAACACATCATCTCAAGTTGGGCATTTTGGAGGTCCCACCAACTCAAATCCACTGGTCCAATCGATTAGGTATTAAAAATTTGGAATGCCATAAAAATATGGAAAGAAAAACACGTCAAATACCCGATGAATTAAACAAAAATCACATAAATGTCAAATTTCAAAAATTTAAAGTATTCTTTTGAAAAATTTTGACTTCAAAGTCAGAGTACATAAATTTAACTGATAAAAATATTGTAAAGCTTCGATGTGTTTTGATACTTCTAAATACTTAAAAATTAAGGTCTTATAATATAGGATACACCCGACGATTCAAAAATCAAACTTCTGAAAGCCGGAATGATAAATGGTAAAATTATTTAAACTTAGAATTCGAAACTGAGTTATTGAGTGCAATTTGAAAATTTAAATATCTCAATTGAACGATTTTCCAAATACATATAGCTTTTAGGGTCTTAGTTGGAGAAAGTTCAGATATTTACAACTTTGCCACCACTTTTTATAGAGTCGGATCAACAGACCTCCGAACTCGGATCGAGTCAAACTTGGACTCTATGCAAAGCCCACTCCGTAATCTTCATGATTAACGGATCACAATGCACAACTAACGGTTAATGATCATAGGATTAGTCACTAATTTGGGATAGGATATTACACTTGGACTAGGAATATCATCTTGGGCCAAATAAGTTATTTTCAAAAACGACATTCAGAGACATAACTCGTCATACTGTGACCCAAATTAGGCGAAATTAGCTAAATAAATCCTTCTTAGACCGGTTAATTTCGAAGATTACGGTTAGGGCTTTGTGGAAAGCCCATGTGTGGCCCAATCTGAGCTTGAGAACTGAGTGATCTAGCTCGTCCAGCTGGAGGGGCAAAATGGTAATTTATCGCTTATTATTATTGTTTTATTAATTGTGTTATTATGTGATTATTATTGCATGATATTATTTTCCTTAATCAAGGATTCCTATTTCTGATTTTAAAATAATTTTATTTTCAGAAAATAGTATTTAAAACCGCCCGTCAAAACCCCGAAAGGGAGAAATAAATATTTTTAAATGATTTCAGAAATGGAATTTTTTTTAAAACAAGTATAGTATGTTAGACCATTTTAGTATGGTCTGGTTTATTCTTTCAAACCCCAAAAATGAAGATTTTAAATTGTTTTATTTAACACAAGTTAAAATAAGCAAATAATGTTAAATTGTGATTGTTATTTAAGTCTATGGTTTTTATTGAGTTTTAAACCTCCAATTTTTTATGGCAATTAGAGTTTTTAAAACCCAACTTATCTGTCAAGTTGGATTAAAATTTTTGAGCTTTTACAATCATGTTTTAAGTTGAAAATCAAATTTTAATTAAAAGAGGGGCCTTCTTGCAAAATCGGAACTTTACAGAGACTGATCTGCAACCAGTCACCCAAACAATATCGTTACTGTTGGGGACGTAGCAACAGCTGCATGCAGCCACCGGCTGGCCACTTCCGATTGATCATTGGGTTCTATAAAACTACCTTCTCCCCAGCTGGTTTAACTCCTTCAATCTCTATCTCTCAGTCTCTCTGCTCTTTGGTTTTCCAGCCGATCACCCCTCTCTGTTTTCTAAGTTTTCTTAACCGTAGCTTAGAAGGAGGAATTTTCAAAAGCCTAGATTTTCAACCCAGGAACTCGAGTGAAGGTAACCACTGTGTTCCTCTTTAAATTTCAGTCGATTTAGAATCAAGTAGAAGTAGATTTGGCCAAGTTTTGAGTGAGTAAAACCGGTTTCAAATTTAAGGAAAATCATGGTTTTTCTTGTATTAGTGTTGTTTTCATGTTAAAATCTGATGGCCTATTAAGTTTTAAAGTTTTAAACCACTCCCTATGGAAAGAGGACCCACTGAGGGGTCCATCTGGCCTGTTGGATATGAAAACCGCATCCAAGAAACTCACTATTTCTGGATTCGTATTTCATGGAGTTGCTGCCTGTTACTGTCTGCTGTTGCAGACAGAGGAGGAAAACGACTCTCGGATGGTCCGAGAGTTGTGCTTCGGATAGTCCGAGGGTAACCCCTTTCGAACGGTCCGAGAGCGACCTTCGGACATTCCGAGCTTCAATTCGAAGTCCGAAGTGTCCGAGGTTAGCCATTCTCCGCCGGACGTTCCGAGTCCTGTTCGGAAGGACCGAACCCCTGTCAGACAATCCGAGCTTCACTCGACATGATCCGAGACACACAGACCCACCTAAGCCCGTTTTTCTGATTTTTTGGTTCGGAATGACCTTCGGACAATCCGAGACCTGACCCTCGGACGGTCCGAGGACAGACCCAAGTTCCCTATGACTAGTTTAGATAGTGGTTTGGATGATCTAAAGCCACAGTACCTGGTTCCGAGGTATGTTCCGAGGAACCCCAGTTTTTTAATGTAAAATCTTGATTGATTGGTGACGCATGTGTTAGACCTAAGTTTTAATGTGATGTTTATACGCCCTTAATAATTTAAAAATGTATTAACCCTCTTATCTTAATACTATAGTGTATATACTATTTGTATTCACTTATAGGCCGACTCTATTTGTTGGGCAAGTGACTTCACTTCTAGGCCGACGCTATATCTGTCGGGCACTGAGTGACCTCGAGGCCTTACTCATCATGTCAATCTAGTCCTATACAAAAGACAATACGAGAAGTGACCTGAGTATCTAGACCTAACTCAATACGTCAATCTGGTCATGCCCAGAAGACAATATGAGTTTTGGACTGAGCACCTTATTACTATATTGTGGATTATTGTAACTTAAAATGATTAGAAACCAAATAGCAAATAGGAGACTCATTTCCATTTACCTTGGAGATTTTTGGAAAAACAGTATGGTTTTGAAATACTACTTGTATGTATGTATACATTTAGATGTTATGTATGTTGACCTATTATTGATTGTGCACTTGTTTGCTTGTTGAACAGAGACCGCGATACCACACATCTTCGGTGAGAGAACTTAACTTTACAATAGGTGTAATCAGGTTTTAATAAGATGGATCTTGAGCAATGAGTGGTTTCAAATTTGATGTACCCACCCATGTGCCTAGACATGATGCACTATTGTAAGAAGTGCTTATTGAATGTTTATGATGTTGATCATATGAGATATGTAATACTGCTTCCACGTGCACTTGACTATTGAACCAATATCGGCCATGTGTGTGAGATGGTTTACGTCTACTGGACCAAGGGTGTCGACAGTTGCTGACTTGAGGAGTGTCAGTATCGGCCATGTGAGGGCCGGAGATGTACTTGCAAAGATGTATTTTGACAGTGTCGGGACTTAATACGATGGTCTCAGCATAGTATGTAGGTGTTACGTTGGATGACAGCAGTTATGGAAATGATGATGAGATTATACTTGATATTGAGAATTTATTGTCAAGCATGAGATATTATATTGCAATGGTTGATTTTTACTAACCTGATATTTAATTAGACTACATTGCTATATTTCCTTCACTGGGCTAGTTAGTTCACACCACTCACCTTTTAGGAGATATGCCCTAGGAGGAGAACCCTCCATATGAAGCTTAGGATGGATAAACTGCTGCATTGCCTTGGGATTCCCACTAAAAGGATTCCCATCATCTTTGCTTTTTGGTTCCTTGAACTGTTTGCTTATGTAAAGTACCGTGTGTGGTACTTAGTTTGTTTGGACTTCATTTATTAAACTACCATGTCTTCTGTAGTTACTCTGATGATGTTGTAATAATAATTCATTGTTGGAATTATGTGTTTATGTTGTGCTTCTTTTGGGTAGATATATGGTATGTGCTTGAGTCCACATGTTGAGATCATGTGTGATCTTTGGGCCTAACCGTTGATCCGGCCCAATTAGAATTCTTGAGTGTAATCTCAAAAAAAAAAAAAAACAGTCGCATTCCGAGCCCACCTTTTGGGTCGGGGTGTGACATAACTACTGGCAAAAGATGAGAGTTTATTGATGAATGTGATGTTCCTAGAAAATTCTAAAATATGAGAGAATTTTCACTCCTTTTTTGTTTTCTTGGAAATGTTGGTAAATTTTGGAAACTTTGGATTTTGGATTTTGGATTTTGGATTTTTATTTTCTGGACCAGAACCCGTATGATTCTAAGTGATGCACTCATTTAATTTTAAATAATGAAGAATAAAATTCCAAAAAGGTTTTAGAAATTTAAATTAATTGCAGAGAATTGTGTTTGAAAGCTTGGTGTTAAAGCTTGGACTTTTGTCGTTGTGTTGATTTGCTTTTTAGGTGAGGGAATCAAACACTTTCATGTATATTCTGATTTATGGATTCCTGTGAAATTATATTCTTGCATGTAGGAATGCATGAATTGGGTTTAAACGAAAAGACTCAGAGTTTTTAGAATTAATGGGTAAAGTCTTGTGCATCTCACAGAACGTAAAGGGGAAATTATTTTTGGCTAAGTGTTTAAGCCAGTGAGTGACTCAGTTAGCCTAGACTTGTGTTTATACATGTTACCTTGTTGAAAAACCCATGATTTGTATTCTAAATTTATTTGGATGTTATTTATGCTATGATTGGATATTTGGTGATTATGGATAGATTATGTTATACCATATATTGTTGAATCTTGATTATTGGACATGTTTATGTGGAATTATATGTGTCTGGATTTTAATTTAGAATTTTTAAATTATTTAGATTTGGTTCCTCTCGCATATGTTATTATGTTTATGATGTTATATCTCCATATTTTATTTTGGTCATGCATTCATACATGAATTATTATTATATTATCATGCATGGGCATCCACAATTTGGGTGGGCGTTGGAGATTTTGGGCTATCACCTTTTTTATTTTTTATTGGTGACTTTTGAATTAGAGACCAATAGAGGACTAGTTGGGTCAAATTGTTCCTTGGACTGCTGGGGACTGCTTTGATCATGTCCTTGGATGTTTAGTTGATGACCAGAGGGGATTGATCTCTATGACCATCAACTTAAGCTGTCGAACGATGAGGGTTGCGTTACAGGTTATGCCTATGCTGGTGACTGAGAGACAGTCATGTTGTTTGACAAGCTAGTATTTGGGTGGTACAATGTAACAGGTAGCTTAGATTGTGGCTAACGAGCCAAGTCTGTGGACCATGTTTATATGCGCATTGGAGTTTGGATGATGGCATGGGACTGGGATTCATGCATCATCACGACATTTTGCATTACAATTATTTGCATTTATTTTATTTACCTTGATCTATTGTTAGCCCCAAGGTTTCAACCCAAGGATATATGGGTATTTTTTATGACCACAAACCATTAAAGTGTGATATTTAATATTTCAAATGGTATTACTCTATGAGACAAGTATCACATTTAAGAAGACATGTATTGGATATCATGAAGATCAAGTTGATGATATCAAGCCTTGTACATCAAGTCACATCTTGGAGATCGAATGGCTTACAAAATTCAAAGACTGAAAATCAAGAACTTGGAAGGTCAAAGTTATGTATAGAGTCTAATTATGAGTGTTTAGGAAATTGTGCTGTAAAGGTGCTTAAACATTTGAACACCATGGATCAAGTTACCTTCTAGTGGACCCTAGGATACCAAGCTTAAACTTATGCATCCAAATAGAATCCTATGATATGATTTAGTTCCCAAGACCTATCAAATATGTTTAAAATGACAAAAAAAAAAAAAGCCAAAATTGCACAATACAATCTAAGGGTCATTTCAGTCGACTGAATTAGAGAATTTAGCCGACTGAAATAATGGATTAATTGGGGATGTGATTTCAATCGACTGAATTAAATAATTCAGCCGACTGAAATATTGGATTTACAGGGGATGTGAATTCAGTCGACTGAATCTTCACGTGCATTCGACTGAATTCTTCGCCGATAGACTGTCTAAGTGCAGGAAGTTTTTCAGAAGACTGAATCTTCACGTTCAGCCAACTAAACTATTCATTGATAGACTGTCTGAAGTCCAAGACGTTTTCAGTGTCTGAATCGCGAACGGTCATATTTTTTAATCATTAAATGCTCTCTCCAACGGCCCTTTCTTTCATTTAATGCTTGGCACCTGTCTTAAACATGAACAAAATATAAAACCAAGCATCAATGGGCATAACATGCGTTGACTTACTTGGAATCACAAGGAATCAATTGAAATCAAATCCCAAGCATACTTTAGCTCAAAAATCCATCTTCTTGCAATCTTACCTTGAGCCATTCTAATTCAAATCTTTGAGTAACTCTTAGTAAACTTGATTTGTAAACATTTGAGAGTTATTCCTAAGCTTTACATTATACTCTTCTACATTTTCTTCAGAGATATAATTTATAAAGGGTTCGTGTAACCCCTGTGAAAGAGAAGGGTGTCTTCACCTTCAAATCAAAGAGTATTCTCTACAAGTATTGTAATAGGTTTTTTCTCCACCCTTGAAGGAGAAGTGTTAGTCAAGCTAGATAAATGTCACGAATAGTCCTAGAAGAGAGGGGGAGGGAGAGAGAGGGGGGGGGGGGGGGTGGCGAATAGGATTATGAGGAATTTTAATTTCTATTTAAAATATTAGACAATTTAATGATTAATATTTACAAATTTGTCCAATTAGTCTTCCAATTTGATTTTCATGCAAGATTAAGTTCACTTAAATAATATGTGCAATAAGATATGAGATGATGCAAGTGCACTAAATGAGGTGAAAGTGATGAGAAGAAATGGAGGATTGTCGGCAACATTGCCTACGTCCACGCCTCAAGTACACCACTTAAGGATTTCACTAAACTTCTCCTTCAAGGGTGGAGAAGAAACCTATTACAATATTTGATCTCTTTTATGGGTAGAGATTGAACATTTACAACCTTTGATCTATTTCGAGGGTGTAGATCGAACCTTGAGTTTTACATACACCAAGAAAATACATTTCTTGGATTTTATAAGGGTTACACCAACCTTTAACAATTAACACAATAATAGAAAAAATTTGCTTGAATATTACCAAGAACACTAGCCTCTAGTTACTTGAAGTAGCCTTGGCTTGTCCTTAGATGTCTTTCTCCACTTATTTCCTTGGTGATGAAGGAATGCTCCAATGAATGCCAAACCAAATATTAGGAGAAGAGGTTTAGGGAAGCTAAATGGTTTTTCTATAAGAACAATCTATCCCTAAAGGTTCTCTCAAATACACACTCAAGAGTGAGCCTAAGATGCTCAAGATTTGGCTATGAGAGCTTTGAGTGTGAGTGAGATTGAGTTCAAGAACTTAGGTAATCTAGCTATGGAGTTTTAGCACTTCTTGAATGATTAGGAGTCTTAGAGAATGTTAGAGAGGGTTTTGCTCATCAAAAATCAACCTTTGGAATGCTCTAAGGTCATACATTTAAAGCCCTCTTGAAAACACGGCTGTTGGAAGTCGAAACCACAAAAATAGAGCCGTTAACAACTTCCCGTTGCGATTTCAGTTGACCGAACTTGAAGATTTAGTCGACTGAAATATCCAAAAATGATCGTTAAAACATCTGGACACATTCAGTCGACTGAATTCTAAGATTCAGCCGACTGAATCTCATCGAAGGCTGAAAAATTCATTCAGCAGACTTTTCAGTCTACTGAATTGTAAGATTCAGCCGACTGAAAACTTGGTAGTTTTGCTTACTTCCACTAAAATCACCATAACTCCAGTTCCCGAGCTCGGTTTTGGGTGTTCTTGAGCGCGTTGGAAAGATTACTGAGAGATCTATCTAGTCACCAAATTTGATCCTATTTAAAGTTGATTTGATACCTCAAATAAGCTCTCAAAGTGAGGGTGTATGACAAAACTGTTTTGATCTGTTTTGCACTCTTTCATTAAAATGTTCATAACTTGAGCTATACATTTCTGAATTGGGTGTTCTTATACCTTTTGAAAACCTATTTTAGTGCTCTACCAAATAATGAAAATTTTACTAATACTTGAGTACATTCGATAGGAGAAAAAGATTCTCCAAGACAGAGCAAAAAAAAACTAACCTAAGAAATCGAATTTAGTTCTATTAAATTCAAAGTTATGGATTCTAAGGTTTATCCCAAATGTAAGTTTAGGTATTCTAAGTCAGTCCTAAGGTCCAAATACCTATGTTGATTGGGATTCATGAAGTTCTTCATGTTTCGGTGCGATGCCTTCCAAATGACGCGTCTTCGGTTTAAGTGCCCCAGTTCGTCCAAATCACCCTTATTGTCAATTACGTGACTAAGTTGGACTTGCCTTTGATGAATAAGAAGATCTACTATGAAGTTGAAGTGTCTACACCAAATATAGGATAGGCACACAGGTAAGTGAACCGTCGGAGACCTTAGGTTAAGTCAAATACCTAGAAGTCAATTGGAAAATAAAGTAAATAAGTGACTTTCAGCCTCGAGGCCTCATACAATCTGCTGAGGCCTCGCAGTTAGTTATGCTGAGCTGAGTGCATCTGACCCTGTGTCAATCTGATTCAATCTCTTACAGTTTTAGAAAATTAAAAACTGTGACTGTTTAATTGAGAGGTAATTATGGTAAATTTATTAGAAGCTTATTATGGTAAATAAAATTATCCACATGGGTTGCCACCTCTCTTAAAGTTTGAATTTGAATATCCTTGGAGAGTTGTCCATAACAAGTATGGAAAGGCTCCTCCATGATTTGTAATCCACTTTACAATATTCCCATCAAGTCCTTGATAAATGGCTAAGATAAATGATTTGCAAGTCATGCACGGTGGAGATGAGATTGTTGATATTTGATTGGTATCTAGCTGATTTGTCTGGATAGGTGACACTGCACATGTGTGCTGTCTTTCCAGAAATTACCGCCAGCGAGGCCTCATCAGAAGCAGCGAGGCCTGGCAGGCATGTGTTACTGCTGAACTTAATCTGCCTTATAAAATAACAGTAAGACTTCAGTAAAGAGGATCGAATACACACAGAAAAATTCAAGAACAAGATTACCAGTAAGTGATCATTCGGCCTTCCCTCTAGACACCTTCTTCATCATCTTTCTTAGTGGATGTTTGGGTAATCACAACTCCAATCTTGATGAAAATTAAGGTGTTCATATAGGACTAAAACCAGTTATACTCAAGTCCTACTGCTGTGCCAATACATACGTTGATGATGCTGATTTGATGGAAAGGAACACACAGGTTCAGTAAAGAAGAAAGAGCTTAAAGGAAAACGGTTAAGGCACAAGGTAAGTTTTCTTCTTTTTTTATTTTAAACATTGTAAAGTGGATTAGAACAGTGTGTTCGAACCACTTTAAAAAATAGGTGTAGAGGATTAGAGCAATTGGGTTGAACTCTATAAAAAACTAGGTTATACTATTTGGGTGTGAGACCCTTACATAGTATATTTGGGACGACCCTAGAGTTGAAAAGTCTGACATTAGATGTAGGTTTGTTGAAACCGAACCACTATAAAATATTTGTGTTATATGTGATTGAATGCATTGATTGAATATATTATGTACTTAAAGCATAAATCGGTTGAGAAAATTTTAAAAGGGAATTAAAATTGAAAACCGACCTATTCACCCCCCTCTAGATCGTGCATTACTCTAGTAACGAAATTTCAATTGGTATCAGAGCTCGGTTACTTTGAGTTGGACTTAATCGTCCGAGTTGATCTTTTACTAGAATCATGCACAAAGGTGATAGTCACCCGGTTTCTAAACCTCCCTATTTTGATGGCTCCAACTATGCCTCTTGGAAGGAAAAAACGAAAAGCTTTTTTATATCATTAGATGGAGCTGTTTGGGAATCAATAGTAAGAGGTCGGGAACCACCGATTGAGGAAATCACAGAAAAACCTACTAGAGATGAAACTGGAAAATTTGTACAACAAATTATCGGTACCAAGCTTAAAGATTATTTCACTTTGATAGACATGGAAAAAATGTTATACATAGCAAATGGAAAGGCGTTGAATGCCATTAATTGTGATGTCTCATCTGATGAGTTTAAACGTATCATGACTTGTCTAACAACTAAAGATGCTTGGGACATCTTAGAAAGAACACATGAGGGTACTTCTGTTGTTAAGAGGTATAAACTCCAAATTCTCTAATCTAAATTTGATAACATACGAATGAATGAAAGTGAGATGTTTATGGAATTTTACTCTAAGCTGAGTGATATAGTAAATTCTATGTGAGCCTTAGGAGAAATAATCCCTAAATCTAAAGTTTGTACTAAAGTACTTAGAAATCTGCCCAAGAGATTTAGACTTAATGTAGCAGATATTGAAGAGTATGGAGATATCTCATTTATGAAAATTGATGACCTAGTAGGATCCCTTCAAACTTATGAACTTCATTTTGAAGATGAAATACCTAAAAAGAAGTTTGTTGCCTTAAAGTCATCATCAAATATTGAGAAACTTAAGAAGGAAAAATCTGAATCTGAAAATGAAGATGATGTTGCCTTATTAGCTAAAAAATTCTTAAGAAACTTCAATAAAAGGAATAAGTTTAAAAACTTTAAAAGAAGTGAACCAAGGGATAAAAACACCAACAGATTCAATATAATAAAAGATACTAACAGATTTAATGCATTAAAATAAAAAGGAAGAGACAAAGACAAAGAACAAAAATGTTATAATTGTGGAAGTTAAGGACATTTTGTTGTTAAATGTCCCTCAAAAAGAAATAAGAAAGCCTTAACAGGAACTTATGAAAACACCTCTGAATCGGAAAGTGATCTGATGAATCCACTCAAGATAAATCTGAAAATCTAAAAGGGTTCATAGCCTCTATAGCAACTGTTGGAAGTGACTCAGAAAGTGAGTCAGAAAATGATGAAGATGATGATCTTCAAAAGGTCTATGACACCCTTTTTCTTGAAAGTCAAAAACTGGCTAAGAAATTAAGTAAAAGAAAATCTGAAAATGCAAATTTAATAAGCCAGTTAGAAGAAGGAAGAGGAATAAATGAAAATCTTGTAAGAACTCTAAAAAGTATAAATGAAGAAAATGTTAAATTAAAACAAGTTCAAAATGAGTTACAAGATAAATTGAGAAAGTATGAGAATGATATTAAAAAATTGGAAGATATTAGAAGTATCTTATCAGAAGAAATTATCAATACTCATTCTAAAATAAATAGTTTTAATAATCATAAACTTAATTTTGAAAATAAGTTTACCCAAGGATAATATAAACTAGAAAGATTACTAAAATTGGGTAAAACTTATGGGGAAAAGACTTTTCTTTGATACAACCAAGACAATGTAAAAACAGTGAACAAAACTGTATTTGTTAAAGGTCAATCTTCTAGACCGTCAAATATCACTTGTTTTTACTGTGCTAAAAGGGGACACTTCAGATTTGAATGCAAACTTAGAAAAAGAAACTTATGGGAAAAAGCAAATCAGAAAAAATTTGAAGAGAAAATATATGAAAAAGAAAAAAGAAAATATCATTACCGTGAAAATTTGGCTAAAAAATTGAACAAAACATTAAATGAAAAAATGAGCAGAAAATTCGGATATAATCTTCAAGAATCAGTCCCTAAAAATTTAAAAAACACAACCACATTCAAATGGGTCCCCAAGTACAAGAGTCTAATTGTATATACAACACTAAAGGTTGAAAAGCAGTCAAAATGGTATCTTGATAGTGGTTGTTTAAGGCACATGACTGGTGATAAAACATATATGTCCAACTTTGTAGATTTTAATGGAGGTTGGGTTACTTTTGGGGATGGAAATCTGGCTCAAATTGTAGGGAAAAGGACCTTAGAATTAAATGATTCCCTTACATTAGATGATGTGTTGTTAGTTGATGGTCTTAAACACAATCTCTTAAGTATATCTCAAATATGTGAGAAAGACCATTACATTACCTTCCGTAAGCATGACTGTCAAATCTATAACAATGAAGGTGAAGTTGTCCTTAAAGGGTTGAAAACTTCTGATCAGTGTTATGCTCTTGAAAACTGTCCAACTCCTAACAAAAATAATTGTAACTTGTCTAAACGTAATGAAGCTGAGTTATGGCATAAGAGACTAGGACATGTAAATTTCAAATATCTATCAAAAATGAGTGAACACATTAAAGGACTGCCCAAGATAAGTAGATCAGCTCAAACATTTTGTGGTGAGTGTCAAAAGGGTAAACAAGTGAGAGCAGCCCATAAGAAAGTAAATGTTGTGACTACCACTAGACCTCTTGAGCTTCTACATATGGATTTAGTTGAACCAACCCAGAATATGAGTGTAGGAGGAAAGATGTATCTCATGGTTATTGTTGATGACTACACTAGATACACATGGGTAGGTTATCTTAGAGAAAAATCTAATGCTTATCATGAATTTAAAATTATTGCAAAACGAATTGTGATTGAAAAACAAACACCCATAGATAGAATTAGAAGTGATCATGGGTGTGAATTTGAAAATCAACATTTCCAAAATTATTGTGAAAAATATGGTATACATCATGAGTACTCAGCTCCTAAGACACCCCAACAAAATGGGGTGACCGAAAGGAAAAATAGAGTTCTCCAAGATATGGCAACGGTCATACTAGACAGTAAGAAATTACCAAAAAAATTGTGGGCCGAGGTTGTAAATGTCGCTTGCTATATCATAAATAGAGTTTATCTAAGAGCTGGCCTAGATAAAACAACATTTGAATTATGGACCGGTAGGAAGCCAAATTGTACGTATCTCAAGGTTTTCAGTAGTAAATGCCATATTCTTAGAGATCGTGAAAACTTGCGAAAATTCGATGTGAAAAGTGATGAAGGAATTTTTATAGGATACTCTAACACTAGCCGAGCCTATAGAGTTAAAAATCCTAGAACTGATGTCATAATAGAATCCATTAATGTGGCCATTGATGACCAGTCTTCGGATGTACATGAACCCATAGATGAGGCAGATCAATCTTCAAATCAAATTGACAATCCCCCTTCGTTGTCTTCGACATCCATTGAACTAAAACCAAATAAAAAACATCCTACGTCAAACATCATTGGGGATCCCATGACGGGAGTAAAAACTAGGAAGCAAGTAGAAAACATATCTAGCTGTTTTTGCTTCACCTCACAATTAGAACCCAAGAATATTAATGAAACATTGTTGGATGAAGATTGGGTAAATGCTATGTAAGAAAAGCTGATTCAATTTATAAGAAATGATGTATGGGATTTGGTACCAAGACCAAAAAATACAAATGTAATAGGTACCAAATGGATCTACAAAAATAAAATGGATGAAAATGGGACAATAGTTCGTAATAAGGCCCGTCTTGTTGCTCAAGGGTATACACAAATTGAGGGAATCGATTTTGATGAGACGTTTACACTTGTAGTACGTCTTGAGTCTATACGTAATTTGTTGTCCATTGCATGTTGTTTGAAATTTAAACTTTTTCAAATGGATGTCAAGAGTGCATTCTTGATGGCTTACTAAATGAAGAAGTCTATGTAGAGCAGCCTAAAGGGTTTATGGATCCAAAACACTCTAGTCATGTCTACAAATTAAAGAAGGCATTGTATGACCTTAAACAAGCTCCTCAGGCTTGGTATGAACGACTTACACAGTTCTTATTGGATAATGATTTTCAAAGAGGAAGTGTTGACAAAACATTGTTTGTTAGAAAATCCAATGAAGCTATACTGATAGGTCAAATATATGTGGATGATATTGTGTTTGGATCCACTGATGAACAAGCTGCTATTAGTTTCTCCAATCTTATGAAATCTAAGTTTGAAATGAGCATGGTTGGAGAGCTAAATTATTTTCTTGGTTTACAAATAAAACAACTTAATGATGGGTTCTTCATTTCACAATCCAAGTATGCCAAAGATCTTGTTAAAAGATTTGGACTTGAAGGCAGTAGGCACTCAAATACTCCCATGAGTACTACTGTTAAATTATCAAAAGATGAAAATGGAAAAGATGTTGACCCTAGCATGTACAAGAGCATGATAGGTAGTCTCCTGTATTTGACTGCGAGTAGACCCGATATCTCTTTTAGTGTAGGTGCATGTGCACGGTTCCAAGCCAATCCTAAAGAATCACACATAAAAGCAATAAAACGTATCATAAAATATGTATCAGGAACATGTCTATATGGAATTTGGTACCCATTTGATACATTGTTTCATATTGCCGGTTACACCGATGCGGACTGGGCAGGAAACTTAGACGATCGAAAATCTACAATTGGGGGTTGTTTTTACATTGGAAACTGTCTGATTGCTTGGCATAGTCGAAAACAATCTTCCGTATATCTTTCGACTGCAGAGGCTGAATACATAGCCGCAGCAAGTTGCTGCACTCAACTTGTCTGGATGAGACAAATGCTCGACGACTATGGCTTGACAAGAGGAACAATGACTCTCCATTGTGATAATACAAGTGCCATAAATATCTCTAAGAACCCTGTCCAACACTCTCGAACCAAACATATAGACATTAGACATCATTTCATTCGAGAGTTAGTTGAAGAGAAAAACGTCGAATTTGAATATATTTCCACTAATAATCAATTGGCTGATATAATGACAAAACCACTTGACTCAATTCTTTTTCTTACTATGAGAAAATCAATTGGGGTGTGTACTGTATCCTAAACATTTCTGATATTATGTTCAGTCAGTGGAGATAATTTTACAAAATAAAAAAAATTAAAAATTAAAAATTTAAAAAAAAGAGGGGGTTTAGTTCTGTATTCTCGGCTCTGTATTTTACTTTCACTACCACCGTCATCGAGCCCTCGTGCCATCCCTAGAGCCCTCGTGGTTGAAGTTCTATTCGTCATTTTTCGGGTTGCCTTAACATCACCATCAGCAAGCCCTCGTAATATCCCTCGAGCCCTCGTGGTCGAATTCTTTTCTTTCGTTTTCGGTTTGGCTTAACATCACCGTCAGCGAGGCCCCGCTACTTCACTCGAGCCCTCGCCATCACTCTTCGTGTGGTCCCCTATTTTTAAAACTTCACCTAAGTCCCTTTCGGGAGTTCCGTTAGAGCTAGGGCTTCCACAATCGGCATCGCGCGAAAGGAAAGGGGTTTTTGGGGCTTTCGACTTCCGGTCATCATCTTCGTTTTCGGAGTCTTGATCCTTCGATTTTCGGTTTCAGGTACTCTTGCACCTCTGATTTAGCCCTCTTTCATCTGTTCTTTGCTTCGATTTTATCGGAAGCATGGCTAGAAAATCTGCGGTTGTCAAAAGACACCATACTCGTAGATCCTTGTGGAGTGACGATACATCATCGTTAGTCCCCACTCGGTCTCCTCTTTCACCGCCAAGGAAAAAGAAAGTCCGGGCATATAAAAACTCTGACCGGGTTCTCCCATCAGTCTCTGTGACGGTTTCCTCTTCCGATGAAGAACCAGAGGCTACTCCTCAGGAAACTCCTCTCCCAACTCCTTCACCCTTTACTCGTCCCTCTCCCAGCTCCTCCAGACATTCCCATTCATCAGATGTCCTTATTGAAGGGTCTGATGCCTCTTCACCCCCTTTGATCCTCCCCGTGCTAGGCTTTTGAGGTCTGTCCCGGAGGAACACTCCTTCAAAAATTTTAATGTCCAGCGTACCTGCTATCTTCCAGATCTTGAAAAATACAGTACATTCAAAATACTTCAGAAGGTTGGCTGGGAAAACATTCTGAGTTGGGGTGGCAATGCCTATCCCTCCATGGTAAAGGGTTTGTACTCCTCCATCCATAAATCCCTTGATGATCCCTCTCATTCCTTCATTGTCAAATTCTCCAATCGAGAAAAATTCACTGTCACACCTGAGCTGGTCTCTCAGCTCATGAACATCCCTTTATTTAAAGGTGGGGACATCTCTGCAGCCCGACATGAGGTCGCCCCAGAAGACTATCACAAAATTGTTAGCAAACTCTGTGGTGGTTGTATCGAACGAGAAGGAAAAATCCATATTCACTCTTCTCTCCTTCCCAAGTACAAGATCTTACATCTAATCTTCACTTTCAATATCTATCCTCGTCTGATGAACAAGTCACAGCTGAGTGACCACATGATCAATGTCATATGTTTTGTGGCTATGGGGAGAAAAATCTGTCTTCCCTCTTTGATATGTGAACATATTAAACGTTTCTAGAAGTCTTCTGCACAAAGTGTTGTATTCTTCTGCTATCTCATTACATGCCTAGGTACTCATTTCGGAATGGTACCTTATCCTGGAGAAGTTCCTCTCAATGTACGACCCCTGACAAAGACCGGCATTGAGAGAAGTATCGGCTCATTTCGCCCATCATCTGGAGGCTCAACCAGTTCCGCTCCCTCTACTGATCGCCGGACTCGCAAGGATGCTACCAGTCCTTCGCATTCCATTAATCGTAAGTATTTCGATGAGCGATTCGCTGAGATGGAAAAGCGTCAAGAATCATATCTGTCTGATTTGAGCAAGCGTCAAGATCACCTCTTGTATCAACATCAGGAGCTCTCTGCCTATGTTAGAACATCCATGCGACGTATCTTCCACTCTCTCCAGCAGATTACAGATTCGTGCCACCGAACTGATGCAGAATTCCCTCCCTCATCTTCTCAGGATTGAAGATTATTTTATGAAACTATGCTTATTTTGTTTATCTTCAAACTATATGTGGGTTTGTGATATTTAAACTAACTTTTGCTCTATTCTTTATGCTTCCCTATTGTGCATTATCGTTGCTCATATGTTGTTTTTCTATTTGCATCTGCTTGACTACTTTGCATATCTATTGTTTCTGGTTGGCTTACCTTTGTCAATTTTCTTGACAAAAAAGGGGAGTAACATATGGGCTAATGTTGAGGGGGAGCATACAAGTCCCACTAGTACCTATTTTTTTTTTGTATGCAGGAAAATGGGGAAACTGATTGTGTCTTCGTAGGCACAAGTTAAGGGGGAGAAACTTGTGATATTAGAGGATTTAACATCATTGTAATTTTATTGGTTAAGGAGTAGTCATGTGTGAATATGTAATTTTGAGAAATTGATGTAATGGGTAGATCGTAGGTTTTTGTCACGAAATTGACAAAGGGGGAGATTGTAAGTGCCCCGGTTCGTCTGATTCACCCTTATTGTCAATTACGTGACTAAGTTGGATTTGCCTTGGATGAATAAGAAGATCTACTATGAAGTTGAAGCGTTTACACCAAATACAGTATTGGCACACAGGTAAGTGAACCGTAGGATACCTTAGGCTAAGTCAAATACCTAGAAGTCAATTGGAAAATAAAGTAAATAAGTGACTTTCAGCCTTGAGGCCTCATGCAATCTGCCGAGGCCTCGCAGCCAATTATACTGAGCTGAGTGCAGCTGACCCTATGTCGAGCTGACTCAGTCTCTTACAGTTTTAGAAAATTAAAAGTTGTGATTGTTTAATTGAGAGGTAATTATGGTAAATTTATTAGAAGCTTATTATGGTAAATAAAATTATCCACATGGGTTGCCACCTCTCTTAAAGTTTGAATTTGAATATCCTTGGGGAGTTGTCCATAACAAGTATGGAAATGCTCCTCCATGATTTGTAATCCACCTTTCAATATTCCCATCAAGTCCTTGATTAATGGCTAAGATAAATGATTTGCAAGTCATGCACGGTGGAGATGAGATGGTTGATATTTGATTGGTATCTAGCTGATTTGTCTGCATAAGTGACACTGCACATGTGTGCTGTCTTTCCAGAAATTACCGCCGGCGAGGCCTCATCAGAAGCAGCGAGGCCTGGCAGGCGTGTGTTACTGCAGAACTTAATCTGCCTTATAAAATAACAGTAAGACTTCAGTAAAGAGGACCGAATACACACAGAAAAAACTCAGGAACAAGATTACCAGTGAGTGATCATTCGGCCTTCCCTCTAAACAACTTCTTCATCATCCTTCTTAGTGGATGCTTGGGTAATCAGAACCCCAATCTTGATGAAAGTTAAGGTGTTCATATAGGACTAAAACCAGTCATACTCAAGTCCTACTACTGTGCCGATACATACGTTGATGATGCTGATTTGATGGAAAGGAGTACACAGGTTCAGTAAAGAAGAAAGAGCTTAAAGGAAAACGGTTAACGCCCAAGGCAAGTTTTCTTCTTGTTTTATTTTAAACATTGTAAAGTGGATTCGAACAGTTTGTTCGAATCACTCTAAAAATAGGTGTACGGGATTAGACCAATTGGATTGAACCTCTATAAAAAACTAGATTGTACTATTTGGGTGTGTGACCCTAACATAGTATATTTGGGACGACCCTAGAGTTGAGAAGTCTGACAGTGGATGTAGGTTTGTTGAAACCGAACCACTATAAAATATTTGTGTTATATGTGATTGAATACATGGATTGAATATTTTATTTACTTAAAGCATAAATCGGTTGAGAAATTTTTAAAAGAGAATTAAAATTGAAAACTGACCTATTCACCCCCCCTCTAGGTCGTGCATTACTCTAGTAATGAAATTTCATTCAGGAGCTTCAAACTGGATTTGACTATACAAGTCTTCAAGGGGGGCGATCTTGGACACGTAGACGGTCACGAATCAGTAAACAAAATTGACAACTCATGACTCAGTCGGACAGAGTCACAGAATTGACAACTCAGTCTGACTCAAGGGAGGCAAATTTAACTTTTTAGGCTAACAATCTCCCCCTTTATCAATTTCGTGACAAAACCTAGAGAATACTCTATACATACTCAAATACAAATTACAAACTTTGACAAGTTCAAATACATGCCATGTACAAAAATACAATATTACAATATTCTCAATGAACATGGACATGACTACATTAGGGCTGAAGGCTTGAAGGCTCATAGCAGCTCCCCCTTAGAATATGCATGTAAATAAGAGATTTCCTGCAAAATATTTGACATAATTCTGGTGAGATTTTAATCTCCCCCATAAGCATTAGCAACATATACAAAAAAAAAAAAAAAAAAATTTAATAAACATTCCATGTTTCATGTTGCTCCCACTAACTTCAACATTCATTGTTTCCCCATACTTCTTTGTCTATCAACTTCTCTACTTCATTTGTCTACCAAAGCTTCTCCCCCTTTTTATCAGAAATTGACAAAACCTGTATGGACAAGAACAATAAAGGCAATCCATGATGACTTCTACAATCATCCATACAACCATATAAGCAACATCCATATAGCCAACAAGACAAACCATCATCCATCTCAATTTCATGTGAGCCTATATTCTATTACATGCTACTCCATGAATCAAGTATTTGGACATCTCCATGTGACATACTTGCGACAAAACCATGACAACCTTACAACACATCATCCCATTTTCTTTTATACATGCACAACAACTTTAAATGTTGCTCCCCCTTTCTACATGAATTTTCTTCTCCATACTCCAAAGTTCACAGTCACATTCCCAAGATTGCTTCAACAT
The DNA here is from genome assembly GCA_022113865.1 of Chimonanthus praecox. Classification (NCBI taxonomy): domain Eukaryota; kingdom Viridiplantae; phylum Streptophyta; class Magnoliopsida; order Laurales; family Calycanthaceae; genus Chimonanthus; species Chimonanthus praecox. The sequence continues at coordinate 52,536,938 of CM039087.1, read as the reverse complement.
ATAAAGAGAGAGATATACATGAAAATAATATAAGTGTATAGCACATGATACATTTCTCCTTTTCATATCTCCATTCAGGCCAAATTTCAATAAACCTGCAATACAAACAGTTTGACAAGCTTAAACCATAAGAATTGTTTTCCTTTTCTATCTTCTTACAACAAATTTTGGTGTTACCCCCCCTCACTTCAATGGTCATATTTATTTTACATTTCTCCTTGCTTTCTACACATGTACACGCCCTCCTTTACTTCCAACGACCATCAATATTCACAACAGATTTAACTTGTATTTCTACGATCTGATACCATCAAAATGAATGTCCTAACATGAAAATGATATACATGAGCATAGGAAAGGGATCATAGCACATATGAGCAGAAATACACAATCACCAAACCACATAAAAAAAATAATCATATAACATTATCAAAATACACCATGAACATATCAAGCATTTAACTCATCAAAATATCTTTCCCATAACAAGCATGAGTTTGAGCAAGTGCATGTTAGAGGATGCAAAGTAAATATTAAAGGCTAAATAAAGTTCTCCCCTTTATATATACATCACATGTCAAAAGAGAACATTGTGGAAGAATTGCTTAACTATGTGCTGATATTCATATTCATTCAACATACCCATATATCAATGCATTTAGCCAAACCATATCTAATCATTCAAGGCAAATGCATCAAATCCATCAAAAAGAAAGGAGCAATCTAGTTTACAACAAATGAATCATCTCCCCTTTTATAAATATCAACAATAGAATGAGTGAAGCACATGATGTAAGAAACAGTTAACATCTATTTAATATAGGATAAAAAAAACATAGTTTGGGTATAAACAACAATGACCTTTATCAATAGAATGAACATATATAATTGGCAATTAAGTACAATATTCAAACAACCAAATGTCACAATAAAGCCATGACTTGAGAAGATTTTAAGGTAAGGCATTTAAACAGCTTACTCAAGAAAGAGGTACAACATTTGAAGAAGTGTCAAATGAGTGAAATCATCATCCACATATAAATCTTTGAGGCAAAGGATGAAATCATTGTAGTGTAGTAAGGCATTTATTTTAAGTGCTCATAAAGTGTGATAAGAATCATCCCATCATGAAGTTAAAATATAAAAGTTCATTTCTCATTAATCATGGACAATAAGGATAGGAAAGCATCAAGGTAGGGAGCACACTTTCCACGTGATATTCAATTCATTTATCCCTTGTGGTCATCTTTTCAACACAAGAAATTTCTTCTATTCTTCTAAGATTGGGAGAAATAATCAGATGGTATACATGTTGTTTTCCATAGATGTCTCTAGCCAAATTACCATAATTTTGCTATACAAAAAAAAAAAATCCAATGGTTCAGTTTATATTCATGGAGAGATAACATCATTTATCATATTCAGTTTTAAGGAAAAGGACTTTGAAGGACACGTGTGGAGCATAAGATTGAGATTTAGGCAAGTTGCATATCATGAGTTTATATGGCCCACAAAACAGAATCATGTGAAACTGCTAAGATGATTAGTTAACATGATCATCATGATGCCCACTTAATCGCTAGCTATTCATCATCATGAAGATTGGTCATTTACATACATTCTCATATGAGCACAAGGATGCACATAAGTAATAGTTTCCACTTGACAATATATGAATTCATATGAATAGATCAAATACTCAACCATTCATGAAGGAAAGTAAGAAAGCCAATCGCATCTTATTTCACAAAAATCATCAAAATCGTAAATTATTAGATATTTAGTCGGTTCATTAATTAAATTATAGCACAATCTAATGACCATGACAGAAATTATAATCTTGGTGAAATGAGGTAAACCAAGGTAGAAACATAAGGCTCCCCTATTTTCTAAATTTTTAATTTTCATGCCTCTCCAAGTCTGCAATGATGATCATTAAGAGCAATGGGACTTTGACAAAGATCTAGGGACCTATGAAGGATATTTCTGATGCAGATTTAAGGTCCTAGAGCTCAGAGAATCATGCCTCAAAATATTTTACTAAAACTACTCAAGTTACGCATGATTCAAGCATACAACAGTTTTAAGTACATATCACTACCGGGTAGGTTGATTGAAGCAATCATTTCACAAACATTGTCCTTTGGACTTTTGAGTCCCAGATGGTTTTTAGGTATCTCTAGCATATGTTAAGAACAACAACCAACATAATAGGAACCCAAATTTATATTTTGATATAACCTTGGAGTTCATGGGTTCAAAGATTTAACCATACAAGATGTTTTCTTAAAAACATGGTTTCAAGGTATGACCAAACACCTATTGTTCCTAAGATTAGAAATCAAAATTTTTAACTCCACTCAAACAACAAAATATCATTCAGTCAATCAATGAATATTATAGCATCCATATCCAACAAGTCATTTCTATTTAAAGTCATAGAGAAGGAGATAGTGATTGGGAGGAAAATTCAACAGTTTGTTATCCCAATACAGCATGACATCATGACTTAAACATACACTTTTGCAAGATAAATGCACACCATTTTTCATTTCAATCAAAGGCTATCTTCCATATTTAAGATAGAATAGGATTCCATGATTGAAGTATGCATTTCACAATTAAACTTTTGGACTTATGATGAGTTTAAGTCCACAAATTTATGACTTTTAAGCATGATATATATTATAGCCAGGAACAACATTATCACAACTTTAAAAGTAAAAAATACTATGCCATTAATGAATACAAAAATCAACTTATAATTTCATATGCATAGAGACACATAGCAAGCAAACACATATGACGGATTCTAAGTATGAATAAGAATGTTTAAAACCATATAATCTGATAAAGATCCAAAAAGTAGGATCTACCCTAATCCCCTAACTTTGGGTACCCATATGGTCTTCAGGAAAGGTCTCTGGTGTCCACTTGTGTCAAACATATGAACATTTGATTTTCTCTTTTTGGTTTCATGATTTGTTTGACAAAGTTTTGAGAGTTCTTTTAACACTTCGGATAGCTTATGGGTAAGAGTGTGAATTACTTTTCCTCTTAAAACATTATACCCATTATTCCGATTTTGAAACTTTGGTGGGTTTTTCCTTTGACTGATTGATTTCTTTCTCTTCTCCAAATTTTCTTTATGAACCTTTTGTCTTGAATTATGCATCTTTGTTTGTTTTGTATTTGTGTGTTGATTTCCTTTTCTTACCGTGCATTCAAAGATAAGATGCCCAATTTGTCCATAATGATAGCACTTTATAATATTGTTTTGAGGAGTTGAGAGAGACTTGCTCTTACAAAAATTATTGGTTTGACGGATTCTTTAATATTTTTCTTGTCATAACCAAGATCCGTCTTATCTCCAAATGGTTTACTCAATTTTAAGAGTTTCTCTAGTTTCTCTTCTCCTCTAGTGAACTTCAATTCAAATTTTTCGTTATATATTTTTAAATCATTCACTTCTTGTATGAGCCTTTGATTTTCAACACTTAGAATTGATTCAGCTTGTGGAGTATAGCTTTTTAGATCTTTGAGTTCATTTTTAATTATGTCATTTTCTTCTTCTTCACCACTTAGCACAGTTTTTAAATCTTTATAGTCTTCTTTTAATAAGTGAAATTCATGCTTGAGTCTTCTTGTTTCATTTTCAAGACTAGTTTTTTCTTCGATTTCCATTTTCAAGCACTCTTCAAATTTTAGCTAATCTTTCTGTGTAGCTTTAGAATTTTCTTGAATTTTTTCTTCTTTGAATTTCAACACTTCTTCTTTAGCTAATTCCAATTCTTTTAGGATGTTCTCATTTGTTAACTTTTCATAGCTTAGCTCATTAGAAAGTTTTGTATTTTCATTCTTTGACTTGATAAATCTTTTAGTTAAATTTTCAAATTCAAAACATAATTCTTTATAGCTTTCTTGAAGAACGTTATATTCTTGTTCATATTCTTGACCTTCTTCTTCTAAGTCTTCATGTTTAGGATCTTCAATTATAGTATTAACATTATTATGCTCAAGTGCTTGGATGGGTCCTAGACAATAGACTTTTTCCATGGTTTCTTCCTTCTTAGGCTTTTCATGGGTTTCCTCTAAAATGTCCCTTGCTTCTTTTGCGGTTTCACACGATATGATGCTTTTTAAGATATTTGGTGAAACGGCACAAAATATGGCATCAAGGGCATTCACATTGGCCCAGTGCATGCTCTTTTCAACATCACTCCAAGTGAAGTAACTTTTGGTTGGAGGAGTCCAACCCAACTTGATCATCTCCCAACGTACTCCATCTACTTTTATTAAGTAAATTTTCATTTTAGCTCTCCAAAGAGTATAGTTGGAGCAATCAAAGGTTGGAGAACTCATCACAGCCAAGCTATTTCCCTTAGACATTTTTCTAGCTCGAGCATCATCTCTCGGAGGGTTAAGTCAAGAACGAGAGTCCTCGCTCTGATACCAGTTGTTAGTCAAGCTAGATAAATGTCAAGAATAGTCAGAGAGAGGGGGGGTGAATAGGACTACGAGGAATTTTGATTTCTATTTAAAATATTGGGCAAATTAATGATTGATATTTACAAATTTGTCCAATTAGTCTTCCAATTTGATTTTCATGCAAGATTAAGTCCACTTAAATAATATGCGCAATAAGGTATGAGATGATGCAAGTGCACTAAATGAGGTGAAGGAGATGAGAAGAAATGGAGGAATGTGGTACAAGTATTTTTACGTGGTTCGACAACCTTACCTACGTCCACGCCTCAAGTACACCACTTGAGGATTTCACTAAACTTCTCCTTCAAGGGTGGAGAAGAAACATATTACAATATTTGATCTCTTTCATGGGTCGAGATTGAACCTTTACAACCTTTGATCTACTTCGAGGGTGTAGATCGAACCTTGAGTTTTCCATACACCAAGAAAACACCTTTCTTGGATTTTACAAGGGCTACACCAACACTTAACAATTAACACAATAATAGAAAGAAATTGTTTGAATATTACCAAAAACACTTGCCTCTAGTTACTTGAAGTAGCCTTAGCTTGTCCTTAGATGTCTTTCTCCACTTAGCTCCTTGGTGATGAGAGAATGCTCCAATGAATGCCAAACCAAATATTAGGAGAAGAGGTTTAGGGAAGATAAATGGTTTTTTCATAAGAACAATCTATCCCTAAAGGTTCTCTCAAATACACACTCAAGAGTGACCCTAAGATGTTCAAGATTTGCCTATAAGAGGTTTGAGTGTGAATGAGATTGAGTTTAAGAAGTTTGGTAATCTAACTATGGAGTTTCAGTGCTTCTTGAATGATTGAGAGTCTTGGAGAATGTTAGAGAGGGTTTTGCTCATCAAGAATCAACATTTGGAATGCCCTAAGGTCATACATTTAAAGACCTCTTGAAGATATGGCCATTGGAAGTCGAAACCACAAGAATAGAGCCGTTATCAACTTCCCGTTGCGATTTCAGTTGACTGAACTTGAAGATTCAGTCGACTGAAATGTCCAGAAATGACCGTTGAAACATCTGGCACATTCAGTCGACTGAATTACAAAATTCAACTGACTGAATCTCATCGAAGGCTTAAAAATCCATTCAGCAGACTTTCAGTCGACTAAATTGTAAGATTCAGCCGACTGAAAACTTGGCAGTTTTGCATACCTCCACTAAAATCACCATAAATCGAGTTCCCGAGCTCGGTTTTGGGTGTTCTTGGCTCGTTGGAAAGATAACTGAGTGATATATCTACTCGCCAAATTTGGTCCAATTTGAAGTCAATTTGATATCTCAAATAAGCTCTCAAAGTGAGGGTATATGACAAAACTGTTTTGATATGTTTTGTACCCTACATTAAAATACTCATAACTTGAGCTATACATTTCTGAATTGGATGTTCTTGGACTTTTTGAAAACCTCTTTTAGTCTCTACCAAATCATAAAATTTTTACTAATACTTGAGCAAATTTGATAGGATAAAAAGCTTCTCCAAAACAGAGCAAAACAAAACTAACCTAAGAAATCCAATTTAGTTTTATTAAATTCAAAGTTATGGATTCTAAGGTTTATCCCAAAGGTAGGTTTAGGTATTCTAAGTTAGTCCTAAGGTCCAAATACCTCTGTTGGTTGGGATTCGTGAAGTTCTTCCTATTTTGGTGCGATGCCTTCCAAATAACTCGTCTTCTGGAGCTTCAACTTGATTCGACTATGTAGATCTTCGAGAGGCGCGGTCTTGGACATGTAGGCGGTCAGGAATCAGTAAACAAAATTGACAACTCAGGACTCAGTCGGACACAGTCACGGAATTGACAACTCAGTCTAACTCAGGGGAGGCAGATTTAATTTTTAGGCTAACAAGAAGTTTAGAGCATTCAATCCTCAAGTGGTGTACTTGAGGCGAGGACGTTGGTAAGAATGCCGAACCTCGTAAAAATCTCGGGTTCAATTTCTCCAACTCTTCTCAAACCCAAAAAGTTTGCATTGACCCAGTTCCCCCCCCTCCTCTCTTCTCTATCGGTTCAATTTCTGGGTAATAATAAGGAATTCATGTATGATTATGCTGCATGGTTGTTTTTGTTTCTTTCGCTAGGCTTGGAGCTTATTCTCCTTATATTTCAGGATTTTCGTTGGAGTTAGATCAGGGAGTAGCTCAGAGGCAAGCTTAGATCTTGGAGCTATTAGGATAAAGTCTTAGACCAGTTTATCTCCATATTAGAGACTATTAGTTGGTTTATTCTTCATTATGTTTATGAGGCATTTTAAGTGTCATTTGAGGATTGTAATAATTTAGTTGGTTTGAGACTTAGATATTGATATTATTATTTACATTGGTGTGAGACATTGAAATTTAGTTATAATTCTCATTAGATGCTGATTAATTTTAGTTGTGGTTGGCTTGATATACCATACCTATTAATGGGCAAATCTAATGTGGGATGTTATATTGATTGATCATGGCTATCTTGAGAAATTAATCTGCAGCTCTGAAATTATCTATATACCATGTGAAGTGCTATCATGTTTATGATTAATATGGAAAAAAATTTGGAGCCATGTTGGACGTCCCATATTATTTGGTCTTATTTTCAGTGTGAGGACCCGTTTGTTGAGGTTGAACAGGCGGGTCCTTACAAAAAACCACACTCGTAGGCAAATTTTCTTCATAATCAAACATTGAAAAATAATTTTTACAATTCATTTTCAAATACGGATAAATCTCAAAAATGCTCAAAATAAGTTTGATCAATCTCTAAAGTGGACTTGTTCGGGTTTCTTTTTACTCGTGTGTAGCTAATTGAGGGGATTGTATGTGCCAAATTTGGAGATCCAAATATTCATATCTATTGTTTTGTGAATTTTCAAACATATTTCTCATAATGGCATCGATAATAACAAAATTATCAAAATACCCTTATCTCTCGAGCTCGAATCTAGGCAAACTTAGGCTCGTTAGAGAGCCCACACACTACATTCCGCCTACCAAGCCCTCTAAACTCATGTTGGAGATTCTCAAATCTCCTCTAAATCCCGAAACCACGGGTGAAGCCGTTACAAACTTTTCGAAGATATTTCACACAATTGTGAGAGGGTGGAAAAGAAAATAACTTAGATTTTTTTTGAGCAGTTAGAAAATAACTAAGATGAAGAAAGATCGATCATTGGTGTGAAGTAAAGAAATGTTATTTCAAAATCTACTTAATAGCATCTACAAATGAGAGACGTTAGAGCTATTAAATGCATTTTGGACAATATACGCTAGTGCATTAAGCCAAAAACTAAAGTGTCAATGTGCGCCAGTGATTGGCTATATGTGCTAGTGCATGAGAGCGAATGCACTATCTATGGGAAGCACAGCGCTGCAAAATAAGTCAAATCTAAGTACGTACGACTCTGAATGCATGGGTAGATGGAATTTTACAACAGAAACTTCAATGTCTACTAGCGCATGAGAGACTTTGACATCTAAAAAAAGTCTGAGTAAGCTATGAAACACTTTAACCTAAATAAAAATTTTGAACACAAAATCATAATTTTCGAGTTTCTTTCTGGTAAAAAATCTCAGCGTTCTATAAATATAGATGATTTTAAACGAAATTATTTGAGATGTATTTTTAAATTAAGTTATTTATTAATTTTTTAAATACAAATATATATAGGCTCGGCATTTAGATACTCCCATTTTCTGTCAGCAGACACCGCATTTCGAATTTTTAGTGGAAATTATATTTCTACCCTTTCGCATGAAATCGTACGATTGAAAAAACAGCCCATTTTCGCTTCAATCGATCGATGTTAGAAATATAGAATCATGCGATTGATCATGGGATCGTGCGATTGATCCCTTTCTGCTGACAGAAAATGGGAGTGTCTATATATTATTTTAAATGTATAGATTTTTAATTAAATATCTCATTTGATTTTCTAAATTGTGAGTTTAATAACTAATAAATTTAAAATAATAACTGCGTGATGGTATTTTAAAATAAATAACAATTTAAATTTAACAAAATAATATTCATATTTATGAAATAATTTTAAAGAAATTGATTTGAGAAACTATACTTTCCTCCAAAAGATAACCGAATGATATAACTTTCTTATTTTTCATTTTGTCCCCATTAAAAATACAAAATCAAAAGGCTCGCCATTTAGACACCGTATGTTTCTGCCACCAGACACCGATGTTCAGTTTTTGAATGGAAATTACGATTCTGCTCTTCTACTCGAAATCGACCGATCGATTCTGCAACGCCATTTCGCTTCGATCGATCGATCTGAGGTGTATACGATCGATCGATCGATCAAACAGTTCATTTTCGAATCGATCGATTGATCATAACACGAGATTCAATCGATCGCACGGTTCCATGGGATCGTACAATCGATTTTAACTGAAAGGTCGACATTTTGACAATCGACCTCTCCTCTCAAGATCGATCGCACGATACCAGTGATCAATCGATCTATTGTGACCCATTCAAAGATCGATCGCACAATCACATAGAATCGTGCGATCGATTTTAACTGAGAGGTCAACAGCTTGACAGTCGACCTCTCCTATCAAGATCGATCGCACGATTATATGGGATCGATCGATCGATATTTTGTTTAGAGCAAGATCGATCGCACGACCACATAGAATCGATTGATCGATCTTGCCCTAAACAAACAATCGATCGATCGATCCCATATAATCATACAATCGATTTTAACTGAAAGATCGACAGTTTCAAAGTCGACCTCTCCTATCAAGATCGATCGCACGATTATATGGGATCGATCGATCGATTGTTTGTTTAGGGCAAGATCGATCGATCGATTTCTGTGATCGTGCGATCGATCGCAAACTTATATATAAAATCGATCGATCTTTCCCCCTTTCCCTGCGATTGAAACCGTCGAAACCCTTTCCCTTTCCCCTTTCTCTTCTTTTTCTCTAATCAATCGATCGACTCTTTCCTCTTCACCAAATCGACCGCACGATTCTCGAAATTGATCGATCGATCTTCCCTCTCCCCTCTTCCAACCGATCGATTTTGCCCTCTCCAGATACCTTTTCTCTTCATCTTCTCTGATTTCTTCTTCTCCAATCGATTCTCCTTTACAGTCCTCCTTCCACATGGCATCAAAGGGTCTACATCGAGAGGGAGAAGGATGAAGGTGTCGACTTCATCTAGAGGGAAGAGAGCAAGATTGACGGAGACACCTATGGAGACCGAGACCTTCGACCCGAACCACTTCAACTCTTTGGAAGCGGCCACATTTTACCAAGAGAATTTGTACTATCGGCCGATCATTTATGGTAAAATCATTGACCTTAGCTTTTTTTCAGCATTTGAAATAAGAATCCATGAGTATATTGACAGACTTGGATGGGGAGATTTTTTGGGAATAAGAGAAGATTTTTATCCAAAATTGGTGAAGGAATTTTATGCAAATATGTCGGAAGATCAAGCGAGACACTCCATAAAATCCAAAGTTGGGGGGACAGAAATTGAAATTTCAACTTCGGCATTGGACAGAATATTTCAGTTTCCCAGTGCCACTATTGCGAAGTATGAACCAAATTCATGGCCCACCGATGTTGACGGATTCGTTCCCTTAGAGGCCATGACCCAAATGTGTGGACAAAGTGATGGTGTCAAAGGAGATAAGCTCGCGTTTATGGAGCTAACCCTAGAAGCCCGAATTGTATATTACATTATTAGGAAAAATATTTTTCCTATAAAAGGGCTTAGCAATCAGGTATCATATTTTGATAGTTTCCTGATACGGTGCATTTTGAATGGTAAGCAAATTGATATCTCCTTCATTATCATAAAACATATGGTTGTTTGTCGTAAGATTAGAAAATGTAGCCTTCCATATGGTTTATTTCTGTCTTACTTATTTCGACAAGAAGGAATCACCCTCTCCCCCCGAAGAGAAAATAACTTTGAAAAAAATCGATATATTCGATGCGTCTACTTTGGGCAAGATGGGATTCAAACTAGGCGTCTTCCATTGGCACCAACACCTCTTTCATCTGCACCAGCACCTCCTTCATAGGCACTAGCACCTCCTGATACTACATCTGCACCTGCTTCTACATCTGCCCCAGCTCCTGCCTCCGAATAGCCGTTGTATTTGAAACTTTTGTAATTTTCAAATTTTGATATTCATATGTAAATGTTGTAAATTTTGAATGAATATGGTAAATGGCTTCTTTTTATGATATCATTTGTCGATCTCGAATGAACATACTGAATGGTTTCTTTTTATGAACTATTTCGTCTATTTGAATGAACATGGTGAATGGTTTGTTTGTAAACAACTGAATGAATATGGGACCCTTTGTCTATCAGTAAATATGGGAGCATTGAATGGTCTGTCACTAAATATGGGACCCTTGAGTGGTCTGACACTAAATATGGGTTTCATGAATTGTCGCTAAACATGGCACCTTTGAGTGGTGGTCTCTCACTAAATATGGGACCTTAGAGTGGATTGTCGCTAAACATGGGACCTTTGTGGTTGTTTACTCCAGCATTCCTTGACAAACTTCCTCACTAATGCTTAAAACTCTTTTTTAATCAGGCCATCTGATTTCTAAAGTCCCATACTTGTTGACTGATCACTCAAAGTTCCCATGTTTAGTGACAATCCACTCTAAGGTCCCATATTTAGTGAGAGACCACTCAAAGGTGTCATGTTTAGCGACAATCCATGAAACCCATATTTAGTGAAAGCCCCACGCAAGGGTCCCATATTTCGTAACAAACTACTCAATGCTAGATTTATTTAAAATAACAATTGTTGCTTGAATACATGCTTCAGTACATCGGAATTAAAATTAATACTGTAATACCCTAGATTTTTCAATATATCAATATTTACGAAAATGCCCTTGGATTTATAAATTGAAGGGTTATGATCATAGATGAGAAAAATGATGGGACCCATTGCTCAATGTACTTGTATAAGGTTTAAATTAAGTTAAATGGGCAAGGTACATTTATTTGGGTCAAAGAGGTTAAATGGGTCAAAGGACCCAAATGGGACCCAATGGGTCGTGTATGTCATGATTGATCATGGAGTGAGCTCAAAGCTTAATTGGTTAAGTTCATTAAAATTTGAGTTGGTTTGAGTTGAAATAAATAATGGAGTTTAGTTGAGTTGAATTTATTAGTTGAGTTACATTAAATGAATGAGTTGAGTTGGGTGAGTTAAATAAATGGGTTGGATGGAATGTTTTTTAAGTAAGTGACGTGTGTGAATGGGAGTGAATGGATTGATTCAAGTGAAAAACAAAGAAAAACGTGGGCTGCATGGGGAAGTTATCTTATGCATGTAACTCCTAGTTAAGTGTTAATGTTGGTGGAGGTTTTGGGAGTTACATGTGGGAGGAGTTGCAAAGTTAAAAGATTCATAAAACACGTTGGATTGCATGAGAATTATTCTATGCATGAGAATTAAAGGGGAGTTGGAAGGTTGAGTTGGTCCAAGTGAATCAAATGGTGAAGTTTTATTTAATTGGGTCAAAGTTTGTGAAATGGGTCAAATGGCCAATTTGGACCCAATGGGTCGGGTTTGACTTTGTTGACCATTAAGTGAGTCCAAGATTGATTAAATTGGGCTGTTTGGAGTTTGAAATAAAATCATATAGTTGAGTTAAATAAGTGAGCTGATTTACATAATTATAGTGAATGAGTTGGATGGAATATTTATTTTTAAGTGAGTGAGGTGTGTAGATAAAAGGTTTGTGGGTTGTTTCAAATTCAAAACTACCCTACACGTTGGTTGCATGGGGGTGTACCACATGCATGAAACTCCTAAGATATTGATGAATGAAATGATGGTTTTGGGAGTTACAACCTTGGGGAGTTGTATTTCAAAGTTTAATCCATAAACACATTGGAATTTTATGGGAGGATTATGTCTTGCATGAAACTCCAAATGGAGTGTTTATGTTGCAAAATTAAATGTATTATGCACGTTGGATACTATGGAGGCTTTATTCCATGCGTGAAACCCCCACATGGGGTATTGGTGAGAATCAAGGGAGGTGGAGTTACATAAGGGTTATGGCATTTCAAATTCAAAATTATAGGCTACAACGTTGGGGCTCATGGGTGTTTCACATTTTGGTTGAAACTTCTAGTTTGGAAATGAATGGGATTTGAGGAGGTTACACCAACAACCATGCAAGGAGACGTTGGTTGCTTGGGGTGTTTCATTTCATAGATGAAACCCCCAAGTAACATAAAGAACTTTGATTAAAGATGGGAGTTACACAAGGGCTGAATTAATCTTGGGCTGATTTTGGTTAAACAAAGGGCTTTTCATTTTACTCTCTATATCCCTCTTTTCCTTGGACTGTTATCATCTCTCCAATACCAAGAGCAACAGCTGGTTGCTTAATCAGTCTTTGGATTGATCTCTTTTCATCAAGACAAGTTCAGCCAAAGGGTTTTGGCATCAAGACTTAGCACATACATCCAAGGCCAAAGTTTTCTCTCTTTCTCCCTCAAATCCATATCATTTGGCTGAATTATCCCAAGGAGCTTGCAGCAAGATCAGTCTCAGCCCAGAGAATAGTAAGAGGGAAGGAGAGGTCAAGGAAATAAAGGGTCAAGAAAGGAGTCAAAAGAATCGAAGGAGACGCGGTGTTCGTAAGTGCATTTTGAACCCTTGTTTAATAGATTGGTTAAGAAAATGAGATCTGGCCATCGTATGGCCAGATCCATCAATGGTTTAAATATGGGATTATGATGTTTAAAAGTGATGAAATATGGACCATAGGGTTCGGCCCTTTGGATGGCCGAACCCCATGGGAAAAGTTGGTGATTTTTATGGTGTTTGAGAGATGAAATTCATATTATGTATTGAAGTTCTTTTAAAGGATTTTAAAGGGAGATAAGTCACTGATTTTGACCAGTTATTACATGGCTGAATTATGTGTTTATTAAGCTAAGTACTGATCAAAAAATATGGAAAATATTGGAGGGTTTACATCAAGGAAACCTTGGGGTTCGGCCATGTGTATGGCCTAACCCCATGGACTGTTTTTTATGGTTATTTGGGTTAAGTGTAGGATGGATATTATGTAATCATTATGTGCTTTGATTTAAGAATAAGATAGGTTTATCTATGGACTTCATATAAGAAATTAATTAGCCATCAAAGATGATAGATGATGGACCAATTGAATCAAGAGAACCATTGGTTCGGCCATGTGTATAGCCGAACCCATGGACCATTTTTATGGACTGTTTTGGTTGAATCAAAAAGTCTCAAGTTTGAATATTATGGAACAATATGAGGTGTTTAAAAAGGGTATCAAGTGAGCATTTGGACAAATCATGGTTAGGCCATCTCATGGTCGAACTATGGGGTACTATGGCTAAGTTAGGACTTGGAGGTTTAAATGGGAAAGCCATAGGGTTCGGCCATATGTATGGCCGAACCCCATGGACCATGAGCATGGGCTTAATGAATCCATTTCATGAAAAGGATCGCTGGTTTTAATGTTAGTAAAATTATTTATTGATAGCAATGGCATAAAGGTAATTATTGATGAAATGATCAAAGATGGTATAATGATGGGGTTGGATGTATGGACCCAAACTAATATGGTGTGGTTCGGCCATGTAGTATGGCCGAACCCCACCAAGTGATATTTTGTGGATTGAGGTTGTGGTGTTAATCCAAAATTAAAAGAGACCAAGGTTTAAATGGGTGAGGTTCGGCCATGGGGTATGGCCGAACCCCACAAAGTGGATTTTTGGGACTTAGACTAAGATGGAATGACATGAATGAATGTTTAACTTGCTGTTATGTAAATAAGGTATTGGGATTGCTAGAACGGTGAACAAGCCGTAAACGGAAGATGGTTCACAAGAGCGGGCAATCTAAGTGACTTAGTGTAGGTTTCCTACCTTTATTGTAACCACTATTTCATATGCTGTTTTGTGTTGATTTCGATAACTTATATGATTGTAAAGTTATGTTTCTAAATGACATGTTTGCATAGACATCTCATGCATGGCATGGGATGATAGTGTTGTAACCGGAGGCCACACTCCGTCGGGGCGTCCAAAAGACCACTGTGGGGTACCCTGATGATGAGAATCCCATCAGGAGGAATCCGGAGGCCACACTCCGTCGGAACGTCCGAAAGACCACTGTGGGTTACCTTGACGATGAGAATCTCGTCAAGTGATGGCTGTGTTGAATGGTGATGGGTGGGACTCATTACATGTTCATTTCATATATAGCATGATTTTATGAAATTTTGTCTCACATGTATTATTATTATATTATTTGCATGTTTTTGACTAAACATGTGGTAGCCCTATTCGGAAACACTACTGGGCGCGTTGATCTAACGCCCTATCTATATCCTTAGTGGATGATGCAGGGAAAGGAAAGAACGTGGTTGGAGAAGAGGACCAAGCACGGAAACTTAGGCGGTTTGAATGATTTTGAATTGACTATTTATGGATGTGTTATTTGAATTATGTGGACAATGTAATTTGGTAACTAAATAAGTAGATGTTGTGGATTGGTTTATTTTGGATGGTTGGATTGAATGGTAGATTGATATTAGTTAGTAATTTTGGAGAATGAGATTATGTACTTTGCTATCTAATATTGGAAAAATTGGAATAGTCATAGGTTCTATTACAACCTCAGTTAGAATAAGACTAAGTTAATTCCGCAAATTATATATATACCATGTGCGGATCAGTTTTATGGACTTAGTTCATACGCACATGGGCTTGGCCAGTTAAGGGTCGGATTTAGAGATCCGAACTTAACTCGCGTCGTGACACTCCGTCCCGATCACATGATTATTATATTTAAAAATAAAAAGAAAAAAAAATAAACTCTGAAACTTAGAGTGAAAAGGGCGGGGCGTTACAAATATAACTTTTTACAAATAAAATACATTATTGCAACTGAATACATGAAAAAATGATAGACACCCATCACTGATTCCACCAATGCTGTAATTCGCCAGGATCTCTAAGATCACCAAAGATATATGTCGAATCGTCATAGAAGTCATAAAAACCAGTCAGCTGTGGAAAAAGGAGTACGTGTTAATATTTTTTACCTTATTCTATATGAATGAAAATGTAAATATGTATCTTATATAAAAGAAACTTACTTCGGATAATTGAGAGAAACTCGTTGCTTGCGATACAGGGTAATAATCGTGACGTTGAGGCAAAGCATTTAAATTTACACTGCAGGATGCCTGTGCAGCACTTCTATTCAGACATGTTTTTTCGTATGACCAATATTTTTGCATAACCCACATCTTCTTCCAATGAATTGATTATCTACAATCTCAAATGCAGAAGGATCTTGTCTTATAGATGTTTGACCCTTTGAATTCTTTGAACCTGGATGACGTCCTCTGTTGTACTGCATAATAGGTTGGCTGATATGCATCTTATCACTGGCAAGATCTTGGATGTAATCTCGGAGCTCCTCTTGATCAAATGTAGACATGTTTCCATATTTTTTCTTAATGTTTTCCCAGTGTACATCTAATTCATCCCTAGGTCGATTCATTTCAATATTCAAGTCGTCAAATGAAATCAAATCGATTCTCCATTGTGGATGGATCTGATCCAAATGTAACTTATTCATCAATTGCATTCTGTGAGCATAAGGTAAGCCCATGGAAGCTGTAAACTTATGTGTACAATTGGGTAAAAATGACCTGTTTATGAGCATAACATGTTGCTTGTAAACCTCAGAAAATTCAAATTGTGATACTCTGACGTTCACTTCATCAAAGAAAGGAATCGAAACAGTAAGAGCAAACCGGATTTTTTTATCCTCCGTTTGAATCTTGAAGTCTTGAAACTGATTTTCAATTGCATGGGATATCTTCCTTAGGACAACATATAGATCGCTAGTGGAGTTAACTATTTATCTTTTTAACACTGAATGTGCACCTTCAACACTTGAAGTGCTGCATTTTGAAAATATAAACTCCAACCGATCCTGTAACACCCCGATTTCTCAATAAGAGGAATAATTACGAAAATGCCCCTAGATTGGTGAATTCAATAAATGTGATTGTAAATAAGGAAATAGTGGGGCCCATTGCTCAAATTAAGATCATATGAGCACATTATGAATGTCAAGTTTGATTGGATGGGTAATTTCTCAATGAAGTGGATAAATTATGAAAATGCCCCTGATGTGTTAAATTAATTATTTTGTGATGTTAGGTAAGGAAATGGTTTGGCCCATTGTTCAAATTAAGATCCTATGAACATATTATAAGGGTCAAATTATAATGTATGGGTAATTTACATCAATTGGGTCAAAAATGGCTAAATGGGTCAAAGGGCCCAAATGGGACCCATCGGGTCTTACTGGAGTATTTGACCGCTTTGTGATTTTAAATTAAATGGGGTTAAGCCTATTTGATTGGAAATCAAGTGGAGAAAAAATGGGTAGGCTTGATCCATATGTAAAAACCAATTAGAAATGACCAAAATACTATAATTGGGTCATGGAGTCAAAAACGGGTCAAGGAGCTAAAAGTGGACCCAACGGGTCGAGTTGACTATGGTTGACCGTGTGGACCCTCTAGGGAGCTAAAACACGAGTTAAATCAGTTGAGTGGGACTGAAGTGAGTTGGAATTAAATCAAGGGTTGAGTTAACTCATGTGCATTGAATAAAATGCATTAATTATGGTGAGTTGGACATTGAGTTGAGTGAGTCAAAAATGGAAGTCAAATGGGCTAAAAATTCAGTGAGATAAGTGGGGTGGCTGTTTTGAGAGTTACAAATACAAGGTTAACCAAGGGCCTAGTCATTGGAACATGGAGAGTTTTATTTAAAAGTTGAAACTCCAAGATAGATATTAAAACCAATGGGAGTTACAAAGTGTGTTCACACTTGGAGGAGGGGAGTTTCATTTCAAGAATGAAACTCTCAAATGGGACATTGATGAGGATCAAATGGGCTGAATGGAGTTGCTGTATTATAGAGTTACAAATGAGGTTTTGACTTTTAAAATTCAAATATGATAAGACTACACATTGGAGGGGGGGGGAAGGTTTCATTTCTAGGTGAAACCCCCATGTAAGATGATAATGAGAGGAGGAAGAAAAGGAGAGGTTACACAAATACCAGCATGGGAGACGTTGGAGAGCTTGGGGAGGTTTCATTGCATAGATGAAACCCCCAAGTAAGCATAAAGGACTTGGGGTTAATATGGGAGTTACATGTGAGGCAAGTTTGGGCTGAATTTAAGTAGCCAAAAGAGGTTCAATTTTCTATCTCTATCTCTCTATCTCTTTGCTGTCTTCTACATTCCAAAAGTAAGAACAGCAGCTAGTTACTGATTTGCAATCAGTCCTTGGTTGATTTCTTTCACCAAGACAAAAGCACACTTTGAGCAAAAGGAGTTGGCACCAAGGTTTAAGATCAAAGTTTCATTTCTCTCTCTTTCTCCCTCAAATCCATGTCATATGGCTGAAGTATTCAAAGGATATTGCAGCAAGGTCAGTCTCAGCCCAAAGAACAGTAAGAGAGAAGGAGAGGTCAAGCAAATAAAGGGTCAAGAAAGGAGTCAAAAGAACCGAAGGAGACACGGTATTCGTAAGTGCATTTTGAACTCTTGTTTAATAGATTGGTTAAGAAAATGAGATCTGGCCATCGTATGGACAGATCCATCAATGGTTTAAATATGGGATTATGATGTTTAAAAGTGATAAAATATGGACCATAGGGTTCAGCCCTTTGGATGGCCGAACCCCATGGAAAACCTTGGTGATTTTTATGGTGTTTGAGAGATGAAATTCATATTATGTATTGAAGTTATTTTAAAGGATTTTAAAGGGAGATAAGGTCACTGATTTTGACCAGTTATTACATGGCTGAATTATGTGTTTATTAAGCTAAATACTGATCAAAAAATATGGACAATTATTGGAGGGTTTACATCAAGGAAACCTTGGGGTTCGGCCATGTGTATGGCCTAACCCCATGGACTGTTTTTTTATGGTTATTTGGGTCAAGTGTAGGATGGATTTTTATGTAAACATAATGTGCTTTGATTTAAGAATAAACCAAGTTTATAGATGGATAAATGGATCTAAACCATAGGCCATGAGGTTCAGCCAATTGGGTGGGCCGAACCCCATGAAATGGTATGACATTTCATGGAAGTATTAAATGGTTTTGTGAGATTTTAAAGGATTTAAAGTGAAGATAAGCTTACTGTTTTTAGGTAACTATGGCTTGGCTGAACCATATTAATACTATGGTTAAATTATGGATTAAAACCATGGACAATGGTTGGATTAATTACACCAAGAACCATAGGGTTCGGCCATATGTATGGCCGAACCCCATGGACTGTTATGTGGATATTTGGATGGAGTTTTGCAAAATGGAAATCATACAAAGTGGTGGGCTTATTGGATGGTTTTGAAAGGTAAAAATATGGTAACATTATACTGTTATCCTATGTCTAAATGAGACCAAAAACATGTTTAAAAGGACCAAAACTATGGGGTTTTATGGCTAAGATAGGACATGGAAGTTTAAGTGGATTTTTGGGTTTTAGATCAAATTAGAATTATATGGTCAAATGATTAACTTGCTGCCATGTACATAGGGTATTCGAATTTCTAGAACGGTGAACAAGCCGTGATCGGAAGACGGTCCAAAGGAAGGGTCGAACAAAGTAAACTATTGTAGGTTTCCTACCTTGTTGTAACCACATATCTTATTCGTTGTTTTATGTTTATTTGAATAAGTTATTTGAATGAAATGATATTTACCAATGACATGTTTGCATAGACATCTCATGCATGGCATGGGATAATGGTGTTGTGACCGGAGGCCACACTCCGTCGGGGCGTCCGAAAGACCACTGTGGGGTACCCTGATGATGAGAATCCCATCAGGAGGAATCCAGAGGCCACACTCCGTCGGGGCGTCCGAAAGACCACTGTGGGTTACCTTGACGATGAGAATCCCGTCAAGTGATGGCTATGTTGAATGGTGATGGGTGGGACTCATTACATGTTCATTTCATACATAGCATGTTTTATGGAATTTTGACACACATGTATTATTATTATATTTTTTGCATGATTTTGACTAACCATGTGGTAGCCCTATTCGGAAACACTACTGGGCGCGTTGATCTAACGCCCTATCTATATCCTTAGTGGATGATGCAGAGAAAGGGAAGAACGTGGATCGAGATGAAAACCAAGCATAGGAGCTTGGGCATTTTGAATGGATTTGAATGGACACGAATGGACTAATTATGGATTTGTTATTTGAATTTGAAGAATGTAATTTGGTAAATAGTTATGTTGGCTTATAATAAGTAGTTAAGATAGATGCAATGGTTTGTTTTATGTTGGATGTTTGATTAAACGATTAATTAAGATTGATTAGTAATTTTGGAGAATAAGTTATGTACTTTGCTATCTAAGAATGGAAAATTGGATTAGTCATAGGTTCTATTATAACCACAGTTATATTTAGACTAAGTTAATTCCGCAAGTTATATGTACCATGTGTGGATCAGTTTTATGGACTTAGTTCATACGCACATGAGCTTGGCCAGTTAAGGGTCGGATTTAGAGATCCGAACTTAACTCGCGTCGTGACACTCCGCCCCGATCACATGATTATTATATTTAAAAAAAGAATTAACCTCTGAAAATTAGAGTGAAAAGGGCGGGGTGTTACAGATCCATACCTTAACGAATTGCTTCTTATGTGGGATCCATGTCCTTCTAATATAATTCACTGCATCCAAATAATCTCGAAAATCTTGTTTCAACGCCTCAAACGCTTCATTAAATGCAACTTCGGATGGAGACTCAACTAAGTCATTCCATTGAGTCAAAAATGCGTTACATTCTTCCACTTTATTGAAAAGAGGTTTACAATGAGCAAGAATATTCTTATTGATGTGCCAAATACACAAGATATGTACAGCATTAGGGAACTCTGAATCAATAGCATTCTTCAACGCCAAATCTCTATCGGTCAAAAAAAACTTGTTGATCATGATCGACTCTTAATACCTTCTTGAACATCTGTAACGCCCATACGTAATCTTCAAATTTTTCATTCCTCATAAATGCAAAACATGAGTAGAAATTTTTGTTGAAACTTGTGATACCAACGATATTAAGCAATGGCATATGATATCTGTTGGTTTTATAAGTGCAATCCATGAGAAATACATTATTATAGCTTTTCGTAAGTACAACTGACAGTAGATGTGCAAAGAAAAGATGAGATAAATGACCTTCACTGTCATAGTTGAGAAAATATTGGTAAACACCTTCTTGAAGATCTTCTAATAAGCTTTCAATTGAAGTATGACCTCTAAGTTGCTCTTTTCGAACCGAAGACAAAAAATTGTACAAATCAGTAGATGATACTCCAATCTCTCGATTCTCGTTTCGAAGGGTCGTCATAATTTGCCGGGGTGATACATTGTTGTTATGCATTTCAATGATCATTCTCTTCTCTTCATCTGAAAAATACCTTGTACTAGGATGACCTACTAATACGCTCGTGAGATCATGATTGTGTTTCACATCTTTTATAGTCAACTTCCATGACCCATCAACAATTTGTTTCCCTCTCACTTCAAATGGAAAATTAACAAGGCGAGAATATGTTTTCTTCTTCCTCTCATCATCTTTCAAATTAACTGTGCTACGATATGTACCCCCTTTATCGCAACCAAGAATAACTAAATTGTTTCTATTGCATGACCTCTTAATGGTAGGTACAAATCCTTACGCAATGGAAACCTCCTTAACATACTTCACTAAATTGTCACGACTTGAAAAACACCTCTCAACAAACTCATTGTCAACAATATCATTCTCAACAATCTCATCATTTTCAACAAATGTGGATAAAACTCCCTCACAATCCATAGTACTATGTAATGAGAAATTTTGAGAGTCTTGAGTTTGAGAAAAAGTTACCTTCGATTCCGGTTCGGAGATTGAGAGAGTAGCTTCTGAGAGATACCTTCACTCAATATAGGAGATTTGAGAGAGTATCTTCAAATAGTGGAGTAGTTCGTTTTGGAAAGGGGGTTTGGAGTTTGAGGGAAAATTGTCACTCCCCGACCTGACCGATGGGCCCGAAACGCGACTGATTTTTTTTTTTTTGAAAGATAAACTGAACCACAAGCATTCTTACTGGGCCGGATCAACAGTTAGACCCAGTGGTTACACATTAGCCCGTCATGTGGACTCAAACATGTACCATATGTTTCCCAAAAATCAAGACATAACAACATCAATACATAACATGCTCAAATCAAATCCAACATTGATTAATAAAAAGCCTAAAAAAATCAATCATTGATTCATCATTCAAAACATGGTCTTGAAAGGCAACATAGCCTATTACATTATTTTTAACATAAATTAAGTACCACATCCAGTACTTAATGGAAATCAATGGTTCCAAGAACCAACAGAAAGATCAGGGCATCCCTCTCTGGGGGAATCTCAAAACACTACTTTAACTTAATCGCCCTAAGCTTGAAAGAGAGGGTCCTCCTCCTCGGGTTCATCGCCTGAAAGGTGAGTGGTGTGAACTAACTAGCCCACTGAAGGATAATTAACAATGCACATTAAGTAGATAATAAAACAGGTTAGCAACAGTTCAATATCACATGCTTGATAATAATAAGCATAATTTCAAATAATATATCAACATCATTAAACCACTACCATTATCCACCGTAACGCCTGCCGACTATACTGAGACCAGTATTAAGTCTCGATAAAGTCAAAATAAATCCTTCCAAGTACATCTCCGGCTCTGACTTAGTCGATACTGACACCCTCAAGTCAACAACTGATGACAGCATGGTCCGCCCATGGTCCAGCAGACATAAACCATCTCTCATATGGCCGATATTGGTTCAATAGCCCAGGTACGTGGAAGCAGTCTTACATACACATACGATTAATATCGTAATATCATAATCATCACAGCACTCTTACCATAGTGCTTCATGTATAGGCACATGAGTGGGTTCATCAAAAACTGAAACCACTCATTGCTCAATATTCATCTCATCATAACACCTATTTACAAAATCTGCAGAGTTAAGTTCCCTCACCGTGATCGTGTGGTTACGCAGTCTCTGTTCAAAAAACATACAAGTGCTCAATCAATATTCACAACAAATACATACACATACATAGTATTTTGAAATCATACGTTTTCCCACAAAATATCCGAGGTATATGGAAATGAGTCTCCTACTTGGTTTCTATCCTTTTTAAATCATCCACAAGATAATAATATAATAATAAGGGGCTCAGTCCAAACTCATATTGTCTTCTGGGCATTGACCAGATTGACTTATTGAGTTAGGTCTAGATCCTCAGGTCACTTCTCAGTTGTCTTCTGGATAGGACCAGAGCTGACATTTTGAGTAGGCCTCGAGGTCACTCAGTACCCGACTATAGTGTCATCCTGAAAGTGAATCACTCAGTTCCCGACTATATTGTCGGACTGAAAGCGGATACAATAGTATTTACACTATAAATAATAAGAGAAAAGGGGTTAGTACATTTTTAATTAACAAGGGGGTATAAATCATAACAAATAATCAAACACATTAAATCATCAATATTAGACAAAAACAATACTCCAACAATATTTTATCCTTTAAAACAGTGTTCCTCGAAACATCGCCTCGGAACTGGGTTCAGTGGCTTCGGATCATCCGAACCACTCTGAACTGAGTCACTGGCCTCGGAACTTGGGGCTTGACTTCGGATCGTCCGAAGACTGGGTCTCGGACCGTCTGAAGTCCATCCAAACAGGAAAATCCGAAAACACTAAGTCTCGGTGGGTCTGAAGCCTCGGAACGTCCGAAGACAGGTCTCGGACCTTCCGAAGGGGTTCGGTCCTTCCGAGCTGGGCTCGGTCCTTCCGAAAGAGGTTTGGCTCGCCTCGGGCGGACTTGGCTTCGGGTGAAGCTCGGAACGTCCGAGGGTCACGGCTCGGACTGTTCGAAGATCGGCTCTCGGACCTTCCGAGAGTCGTCTTCTCCAACTTTCTACACCTGCAGACAGTCACGGCGAATGCACAGTAAAATACGATTTTAGAAAAGGAGGGCTTCCCGAATTCGTTTTTCACATCCGTCTGGTCTGATGGACTCCTCTAGGAGTCCTCTTTCCATAGGGAGAGGTTTGGAGCTCAGAAGCTCGAAGGGTCATCCGATTTTAAGGTCAATTCCTCACGGGTACATGAAACCTATGGTTTTTCTTAAAACTTAAAACTTGTTTTTCTCAATCAAAACGGAGTCAAAATTTGATTTTCTTGATTCAAAACAAGTTAGAATTTAAAAAGGAACGCAATTGATACCTTTGCTGAGGTTCCTGGGCTGAAATTCAGATTTTTGAAAATCTTTCCTTAAGCTTACTGTTACTGAAAAACAGCAGCTTAGCAGGTTTCTCGGCCGGAATAAAACAGAGAGTAAGAGAGTAGAGAGAAGAGAAGAAATGCAGAACTCTGCTGGGAGTTTCAAACCGACGAGGGAAGGGCTGAATTTATAGGAATTCAGCCCCAGGAGAGATGCCGGAATTCTGCTGCCGGCGATGGGACGAGACAGAAAAACCATCATTTGTAGGAAAGAGTGGCCGGAAAATCCGCTGTGCATGCAGCGATGGGACTTGACGTCGAGAATCCATGATGACCAGAAATCCGGCCGAACGGCAGTGCACGCCTGGATGGCATTTGATGATTTTTCTGCTGTTTGCAGATCAATCCCCAAACAGTTTATAATTTGCAGATAAGCCTTAATTTTCATAAAAACTGATTTTTAAACTAAAAGGGATAAATTAAAAACTTAAAAACTTGATCCAACCTTACAGATGGGTTGGGTTTTGAAAACTTTGGTCACCATAAAAATTTCAGATTTTATCTCTCAATAAAAACCCTTGATTTAAACAAAAATCATATTTTACCCATAATTACTTAATTAAACAAATGTAAAAATAATCAATTTGTAAATCTTATTTTGAAATGAAATGGAATATCTAAATCATTCCTAAAATGATCTAACACCAAATACCATTTTCAAAATTTATCTCTTTCCCGAAATTATTTAAAATAATTAAAACTCTCTTTCGGGGTTCCGACGGGAAATATTTAAATATCATTTTCTGAAAATTAAATCATTTTAAAATAATAAATGCAAATCCTTCATTAAGAATAATATTATCCACCAATAATATACACACATCAATATAATTTATAAAATCACACCTAAAACGGTAAATTACCAAAATACCCCTCCAGTTGAACGGGCTGGATC
Organism: Chimonanthus praecox; assembly: GCA_022113865.1. NCBI lineage: Eukaryota > Viridiplantae > Streptophyta > Magnoliopsida > Laurales > Calycanthaceae > Chimonanthus > Chimonanthus praecox. The sequence continues at coordinate 52,512,100 of CM039087.1, read as the reverse complement.
ACTGAGCTCACGAGCTCGGATTGGGCCAAACCTGGGTTTTCCTCAAAGCCCTAACCGTAATCTCCGAGATTAACCGGTTAAACAGGAAAATTAAGCTAAGTTACGCCTAAACTGGGGCAGGGTATTACATCCTACCCTCCTAAAAGAAAATTTCGTCCTGAAATTTAGAACAAACCCTACCTTCTTGGCCTGTGAACAAGCAAGGGTACAGCTTCTGCATCGTCGATTCAGGTTCCCACGTCTCATTTTGCACGTCGCGATGTTGCTACAGCACTCGCACTAGAGGTATAGACTTCTTCCTGAGCTCTTGAGTCCGACGTTCTAGAATCTTGACTGGTGCTTCTTCAAACGTTAAGTCCTCTGACACTTCGATGTCTTCAAAACTGATCACATACGAGGAGTTAGGCTCGTACTTCCTTAACATAGACACGTGGAACGTACTATGTACTCTCTCCAAAGCCTGAGGAAGATCCAACTGATAGGCCACTTCACCTATCCTCTTCAAGATCTCAAAGGGTCCACCATATCGAGGTGATAATTTTCCCTTGCGCCCGAACCGCTGCACTCCATGACGTGGTGCCACACGTAAGAAAACTCGGTCGCCAACTGCAAACTCCAAAGGTCATCGCCTTTTGTCAGCATAACTCTTTTGTATGCTCTGGGCTGTCTTGAGACGCTGTCTGATCACTTCAACTTGCTATTACGTCTCACGCACTAGGTCAGGTCCTAGCAGCGCTTTGTCTCCTACCTCCGTCCAACAAAGAGGTGACCTGCAAGGTCTGCCATACAGAGCCTCGTAGGGTGTCATCTGCACACTGGAGTGATAACTGTTGTTGTAGACGAACTCGATCAAAGGCAAGTGATCTTCCCAACTTCCACGCATATCCATCACACAAGCTCTTAGCATATCCTCTAAGGTTTGAATGGTTCTCTCTGACTGACCATCCGTCTGAGGGTGAAAAGCATTGCTGAAGCATAGCTTAGTCCCCAACTCTTCTTGTAATCCTTGCCAAAACCTTGACACGAACCTCGGGTCTCTATCAGATACAATGGATACAGGTACTCCATGCAATCTGACTATCTCCTTCAAATACAATCTGCTTAGGGTAGCCAAAGAATCCATCTTTTTTATTGGCAAAAAGTGAGTTGACTTCGTCAATCGATCGACTATTACCCAAATAGCGTCGTTCTTCTTAGGAGACTTAGGAAAACCAGTTACAAAATCCATCGTGATATGCTCCCACTTCCATTCAGCCACTTCCAAAGGTTGCATCTTTCCGCCAGGTCGTTGATGTTCCACCTTCACTTGTTGACAAATTAGGCACTTGGACACAAAATCTGCTACTTCGTGCTTCATACCTTTCCACCAGAAAAGTCGCCGCAAGTCACGATAATCTTCGTACCACCAGGATGCACCGCAAAGCGAGATCGATGAAAGTGATCAAGCACTTTCCTCCTGCACTCGTCCGACTTTGGCACAAACAGTCTGTCTTTGAAAGTCAGACTTCCGTCCGCCTTGATCTTCCAATCCTCTAGAGTCGCTCCTCTTGAAAGCTGAGTCGCCAACTCCTTCGCTTCTGGGTCGCTCTGTTGTCCCTCCAATACCAATTTAACTACTTCGGGTTGCAGAACCAAACTATGGATTCTTGCTGACCCGCTTCCTTCAATCAGCTTCAGATCATACTCGGACAGAATTTCGAGCATCTTCCACTGCAAGGATGCCATCCTCGCCACGTTGCTGTGAGACTTCCGGCTCAAGGTGTCGGCCACTACGTTGGCTTTTCCTGGGTGATAAGAGAGACTGAAGTCATAGTCTCCTAGGTAATCATCCATCTACGCTGCCTCATATTCAAGTTTTTCTGAGTGAAGATATACTTGAGACTATGGTGATCAAAAAACACATTGAACTTCTCACCATATAAGTAATGTCTCCACAACTTTAACCAGAATACAACGGTTGCCAACTCCAAATCATGCATCTGGTAGTTCTGCTCGTGTCCCTTCTATTGCCTGGAACCATAAGCTACTACCTTCCCCTCTTGCATCAGCACACAGCCCAAACCAAACTTTGACACGTCGTAATAAACATCGTAACCTCGTCCTTGCTCGGGTATCACCAATACTGGAGACGTCGTCAACTTCTCCTTCAGCTCCTGAAATGCTTTGTCACAAGCTTCGCTCCACTCGAACTTGACCTTCTTCATCGTCAGCCGAGTCATCGGTACCGAGATCTGAGAGAAGTGTGGGATAAACTTGCGGTAATATCCTGCTAATCCCAGAAAGCTCTGGATCTCGAACACGCTCTTGGGACTCTCCCAAGTCTTCACAGTGTCTACCTTTGCTGGATCTACCGAGATTCCTCCTGGAGACACCACATGTCCCAGAAACTGTAATTGAGTCAACCAAAACTCACACTTGCTCAGTTTGGCAAACAGTTGATGCTCCTGAAGAGTCTGAAGAACAATCCGTAGATGACGCTCATGCTCCTCTTCTGACGACGAAAAGATCAACATATCGTCGATGAAGACTATTACAAACTCTTGCAGATACGGTCGAAACACACGATTCATCAAGTCCATGAACATGGCTGGCGTGTTCGTCAAACCGAAAGGCATCACAACAAACTCGTACAAGCCATACTGCGTCCGAAAAACAATCTTTGGAATGTCCTCCTCTCGAATCCACAACTGATGGTAACCCGACCTCAAATCGATTTTCGAAAAACACTGCGATAGATCTTGAGAGGAGAGGTCGACTGTTAAAATGTAGACCTCTCAGTTAAAATCGATTACACGATCCCATGGAACCGTGCGATCGATTGAATTTTGTGCTATGATCAATCGATCGATTCGAAAATGAACCGTCGGATCGATCGATCAATCGTATACGCCTCAGATCGATCGATCGAAGCGAAATAGCATTGTAGAATCGATCGGTCGATTTCAAGCGGAATGGTAGAATCATAATTTCCAATCAAAAATTGAAAATTAGTGTCTGGTGTTAGAAACATGCGGTGTCTAAATGGTGAGCCAATCAAAAGTATCATGTGAAAAATGATTTAAGAGGAATTATGAGTTCTCATCCCGTAGAAGATAAATTTTCTTCCTCGTACGAACGATACAACAGTAAGAACCGCAACATTATTGCTGAAGTGAGTGGTCTTCAAATGACACTGATCTTGAAATCTGAAATTGGAGAGAGAAGAGAAGATGGGAAGAGTGACTGGAGAAGCAGAAGCCCTTTTGTTGAATCCGGCATCAAAAAAAATCCCCAACGACAGCTTCAACCTCGCCTACATCGTCTATTTCACTCTGGGTGCTGGCTTCCTCGTACCCTGGAATGCCTTCATCACAGCTGTTGATTACTTCTCCTACCTCTACCCCGATGCCGCCGTTGATGCCACCTTCGCCGTGGCCTACATGCTCACGTGCCTGCTCTTCCTCCTCCTTGTCATCTCCTTCGCCCACAAATCCTCCGCCTTCCTCCGCACCAACGCCGGTCTCACCCTCTACATCATCTCCCTCCTCGTCGTCCCCCTAATGGATCTTGTCTATGTCAAGGGCAGGACAGGTCTTTATTCTGCCTACTACGTCACTGTTGCTGCTGCAGCCCTGGCAGGAGTCGCCGACGCCCTCGTTCAGGGAAGCGTCATTGGCTCTGCCGGAGAGCTTCCTGAGCGCTACATGCAAGCCACCTGCGCAGGGACCGCCGGTTCCGGTAGTCACCAGATTTCCCTGTCTTTATTTTTCTCTGGACTTCGGATTTCTGGGTTTTTTATTTTATCCAACTAGGTTTCTGATTTTCTATTATTGGCTGCTAGATTGTCCAATTGGTTTGTTTTTTCTTGTAAGGGTGTTTCATTAGCACGTGTGGGTGCTGATGCGTCTGACAGTCTCCTTAAGAAAGGAGGCTGCGGACAATGGACGAAGACAAAACCAAAGGATCTGAATGAGAGGGAAATTGAGATTTGAATAACAACCAGGAGATCGGGATTTGGGGTTGAAAAAACTTTCTTGCCAGATGGTCCCTCCCTCTGCCAGATGAGTCACCTCTGGCAGAGGGAGAGAAAAGGAATTGAATGTGAATTGAGGACGAGGGATGGATGACTCTCTGTATACCATTAATAATAGAAATTCCTAAATATGTCTTAACATGATGCTTGGATAAATGCATTTTTTTTATTGATCAGTCCTTTTTTTCAAATAACATTAGGATTTGCTCGCAGTGCCCAGCTGAACAATTCATCATTTTGATGATTCGAGTATGCCTAGAATTTGAATTCTAATATTGATTGGATTGGTGGATTGTGAATAGAATTTTTTTTATTTTGATCATCCTGTTATGGAGTTACTATCATGTTTTTGCCAATTGTATATTTGATATTCTACTGATTGGTTTGTTATACTGAAGTGGGTCATTACTTCTTCACTGGTTTGGCGTCTTTGGTTTTTGTGATTAATGGGTCTCTGATTTGAACATGCTTTTCTTGGATGAGAGTAGGATTTGCTCACTAATCTTCGGCCTAATTATCAAAGGCTGTGATTGGAGTCAACAACAGAGAAGATGGCTGATAACAGTTTCCAATAAGAACATGAAAATGTTCTGCTCCGAGCTCTGAACTGAAAAGAGTGTTTCTTTGGTGCAAGTTGTAAGAGTTCCACTCACCAGGGAAAAAATGGAAGACTTTCTGTTTCATGTAGATTATTGAGCTTCTACAAGCTTTCTAAATAGGCTCCAGATTTGAAGGTTTAGAGTCAAAGCATGAGTAGACCAGACCCTTTCTTTAATAAGCTTGGTAGAAGAAGGAAAAATCTGAAGCAAAATCTTGAATCCTGATCTTGAAATGATGAAGAAATTGACTTAGTGACTAGCCACCATGTTCAAATAAAGTTTAAGTAACAACTTTTACATGGACTTAAGGTGTGAAAGTAACTTTGATACAAAAAATGCACTGGTTTCACCTTAAAAAATCAAGTGACAAACATATCAATTCTAATTATGTTTTAAAAGGTGAAAGTTGTGGGTATATTTTAATCTTGGAAAACAATGTTAAAAATTAGTAAAAGTGTGAATGTCGAACACCAAGTGCATCGCATATTTTGAAGAGTCCATGAAACTCGTCAAGTCCTTAGAACAAAAGAATTTGTTAGTGGCAAAGTTTCCAAGTGTTATGACTGTTAGTCAATGATGTATCATCTTGGTTTAGGTACTAAAATGTTTAATAAGAATGTTTAAAATGATGTATTATCAGAAAAGCAGACCCTAATAGATTGGATAATGGCTTCAATGGTGATGCAATGATGATCCATGCTTATTATTTTCATGCCCATCTTGAGTTTGAACTTTGAACTGTGTCTGCATTCTGCAGGGGTTCTTGTTTCAGTTATGAGGGTCATTACCAAAGCCATCTTCCCGCAAGATTCTCATGGTTTAAGAAGCAGTGCTAACCTATACTTCAGTGTCAGCATCATAGTTATGGTCATATGCCTTGTTTTGTACAATATAGCAGATAAGCTTCCTGTCATTCAACACTACAAAGATCTAAAAATGCAAGCCATCAATGAAGGCGAAGTTGAGAAAAGTATGATGAGAAGATCTGCTTGGCTTTCAAAGTTGTGGGAAGTTGTATGGTCGATAAAATGGTTTGGGTTTGGAATCTTCCTCATCTACCTTGTGACTCTCTCCATATTTCCTGGATATGTAACACAGGATGTGCACTCTAAGACTCTCAAAGATTGGTACCCAATCATCATAATATCCTGCTACAATGTCTTTGATTTGTTAGGCAAGTCTCTGCCTGCAGTATATCTTGTCGAGAACGCGAAGGTTGCAGTTTCTGCTTGTGTTTTGAGGCTTCTGTTCTATCCTCTGTTCCTGGGTTGCTTGCATGGTCCCAAATTCTTTCGAACTGAGATTCCAGTCTCTATATTGACATGTCTTCTCGGGTTAACTAATGGCTACTTCACTGCTGCAGTAATGATCCTTGCTCCCAAATCTGTCCCTTTAAAGCATGCCGAGACTGCAGGTATTGTCATTGTTCTGTTCCTAATTGCTGGTTTGGCAACTGGCTCAATAGTTGCTTGGTTTTGGGTCATCTGATTTGCCCTTTGTATTCTATGCAAACCTTGGTAAGTGTATTTAGTTGCTGTATGCAAAACTGAACCTGTTTACATGTCTGTATTCTTTTGAATATAGTGCACCAAGTTTAAGAAACTTGAATTAACTGCAGAATGTGATGAAGCAGAAAATGTGATTTACATGCTTTAGAGTCTCTTATTGCTGTAGATCTCCCATACAGTAAGGAATCCTTTATATGGGATTAACAAATTCTCTTTTAATGTTTCTTTAAACGTTATTTTAAAATTTTCATTTGTACAAAGAAAACAAATCAACAAAAGAAATAGTCTAAAAGGATTAGACTAAAAAGAAAATAACAACAGGTGTGCGGCACCGCACTCTATTAAGAAGAATCAATCCTCATACAAAAAGGTCCCCAAAGTTCCTTTTTATAAGTAGAAAACCTGGATACGGAGTTGTTGATCCGATTTTTGGCTAAGAAGTCTGTCATGCCATTTGCTATGTGACCAATATGGAGAAAGGAGACATCTGATCCCAATGAGAGATCATTTTCTCTTAATTTCCCTGGTAATGGTAATCATTCTCCAAGAAAGTCACTTTACACTCTTGACCCATTTAATTGTAATTGTCGACTCCCCTTTTATCACTAATTGACATTGTACGAAGACTTTCTAAATGATTAAAGCTCTTCTAATGATAAGGAATTCAACTTCATTTGAATGTCTAATCCCTACCGACTCCCTGAAGACTATCGAGGACAAACCACAAAAGTTACTAAGAACACCCCCTATCCTTGCCCAATCCGATTTTCCCCTTGAAGCTCCATCAACATTAAACTTCATGACATCTTGTTGAGGGAGACACCAACTGATCTTGGACTAACAATCCTGCTTCCTTCCCTTGAACAACCCTCCTAGGATGCTAAAAAATCATTAGGTTTACGCCCCTTAAACTACTTCCTTGATAACAATCCGCACAACTTTCACTTTGTCCTTTGAAAAAGATCATTAGCCTCGGAGGACTTTCCTTCAAAAATTCTAGAATTCCTTTCTTTCCGTATGGTCCAAAATACTGTTGCAGGAATTGTAGACGAAACAATCTTCCATCTGGGGCTAAGCTTCAAAATAAACCATGAACCTGCTATCCCGACACAAATTCTATCAAAAATCCAAAGGATGTCAAAAAGGTTCAAGAAAGTTAGCCATAAATGTTTTGCAAAAGGGGCAACTATAAAAAGATGATCAATATCATCCTTCAGATGGCCACAAAGAGAACAACTAAAATCCTTAAACCTCTTATCTTGAGATCCATCTTGGTTAAAGCTTTCCTCTTAGAATACACCACACAAACGACTGAACTCTAGGTGGAGCAAGACTTTTCCAACCAAGTGTTGGTATAGAATCCCTGACTGAACTCTAGGTGGAGCAAGACCTTTCCAACCAAGGGTTGGTATCAAGGGTAAAGATATCGGCCGATACGTATTGTATTGGCCGTACACACTATTTCTCGGTCGATATGGCCAATATATCAGCGATTGATATCGGTCCTATATCGACCGATATGATTAATATCGATCTTTTATGATTAATATCGGTCTTAAAAAAAAATCAACATGGTTGTGGACCCGGGTCGATATCTCGGCCGATTTTGGTCCAAATATCAGTCGATATTTATGTTTTCAATTTTTTTTTAAAAAATTCAGCTTTCTTTTGAATTATTTATTTATTTTTTAATTCAAAAAAAAATATTGATATTAAAAAAAGAAAATAAAAAAAGAGAAAAATTTATCGACCAATATTTATATATCGGTTGATATCTCGGTCAAGTTGAATTTTACACCCCGGTTGGTGGAGGATCACTCATATGTTGTTGAGGAACATATCCACCATGTCCAGCTAAAATTCTTTTTAATGTGTATAAAGTTGCATTTAGCCGACTGCGCCTCTAGACTCATAATTTGATTACTTATTGCTCTAAATGTCATGCATCCAGGTGTTTTTTTTTGGACTCATTCAGTTGCATTTAGCCCACTGCACCTCTAGACTCATAATTTGATTACTTACTGCTTTAAATATCATGCATCCAGGTTTTTTTTTGGACTCATTCAGTTGCATTTAGCCGACTGCGCCTCTAGACTCATAATTTGATTACTTATTGCTTTAAATGTCATTGCATCCAGGTTTTTTTTTTTGACTCATTCAAACTTGAAATTTTGGATCTTTATTTTTTTTTTATTTTACACCCAAAAGGAAAAGTATGCGAACACAATCATATTGTATTTTTTTCCTTCATAAGAATAACAATTACTCCACACCCAACATGTCCCATCGGGCAAAGATTTTTTTTTTTCCTCCACAGGAAAAGCGAAGCACGTACTCCACAAAAAACAGGTCCCACAAGGCACATGTCCTATCGGGCAAAGATTTTTTTTTTCCTCCGTAAGAAGAGCAAAGCACGTACTCCACACCAAACAGGTCCCACAAGGCACATGTCCCATCGGGCAAAGATTTTTTTTCCTCCATAAGAAAAGCAAAGCACGTACTCCACATCAAACAGGTCCCATGAGGCAATTTTGTTTTCCTCCATAAGAAAAGCATTTACTCGACACCTAACAGGTCCCATCTATATAATAATATAAATAATATTAATTGTCAATATAATAATATAAATAATATTAATTGTCAGTTAAAATTTAATTGATAGATTGAAAAAAAAAAATTTAATATTTTTTAATTAAAAAACAGATGTTGATTTTTTTGAGAAATAAAAAAAAATTATTGTATAATTTTTTATACAATTTTATCTATCACGATTCATAATTTTTGATGAGAATAATAAATATAATAATTAACAATAGTCATATAATTGTCTTTAAAAATAATGTTAATATTAAACCTTAACATAAAAATATGAATGCATGTTTTTTCCTAGACATTTTTTGGTTAAAATATCCAAGAAATGGCCTACTTTGTTCGCTGAAACGGTAGAAAGTGTAATTGAGAAATTATACTTCAGCGTCAGTTTGAATATATTATACTCTACAAACTACCATTCTTTCAATGTCAAGAGTGTTTTCCACTTTTTTCATGTTTGTTGATACGTGCCACTGACAGTGCAACAATTCTTACTTGTTTTAATGATTCACCCTTTTCAAAGTTACTTTTTTCTTTTTTTCCTCGTATAATTTAATAACTCACATCTTTTTAAAATGCTTTAACATAAAAAAGTATTTTAAAATAAAAACATTATTTAGATAGATTTTTCATGTTAAAATGTCTATTTTTATACTAAAGCCCTAATGATGGGTATTATATCTTAGTGCTTTAACATAAAGATTAGCATTTTAATATGAAGCACTGCATCATTAACACTTTAATACGAAAAAATACTTTTAAATGAAAAAAAATGCTTTAACATTAAAAAAAAGTGCTTTAATATAAAAAATATGATTTAACATGAAAAAAAATTCTTTAATATAAAAAGGGCCTTTTTAAAGTGCTATAACATAAAAAAAAAAAAAGTGCTTTAAAATAAACACACTATTTAGATAGGTTTTTTCATTTTAAAGTGTCCATATTTTTATGTAATGAGTTCCAAAAGTTTGTATTTCATTTTATTCCAAATTTTAAATGAAATTCATGGTGGATTCTTTAGATTTATGGTGTTCCCAATTATTAAATATTCTATAGTGATGGTTTTTAATTTTATTTTAATTATTTTTATAAACGTTATGAAACAAATTAATTTTACAATTTTCCAAGGAAAAGTGGAACCCCTGTTAGGATCAGTGGGACTTGACCGTTTTTCCACTCTAAGGCTCTTTTCAAGAACGGTTTATTTTAGATTTGGAAAATGCAAGTTTAAATCCCGCTCAAACCTAAGGCTTGAATTGAAAAATTCTGATTTAATGGACGACGTAATTATTCTAATTAGAATTTTAATAAATGATGAACTTGAATTATATTTTATAATTCTAGAATATTTCATAGTCTAGGTCATGATTTTATTTTTAAATTGAATAACATGTTGTCTTCGATACTTGTTTCGATTCCATTGTAAACTATGTAAAAAAATTTATTATTATTGTTTTATTTTATCAAAAAAAATCCTTAAAATGATTTAAATAGGTTAGAAATATTTTATTTATTTATTAAATTTTTATTTTAAATTAGATTAAGGTCATTTAAATTTACTCTACCATTTTAATCAAAATTTATAAATTAATGATAAAAGTTATATTAACTACCAAAGTTAGATAATTAATTAATTATTGGTTATTTAAATCTAGAATTTTGCTAAATTAAGATTATAACTTCATGTTTTAGAAAATTATTTTCTTAAATCACATTATTTTAATAATGCCATTTTTATTTCATATATATATTTTGTTGATTTCCCTTGGGTACGACCTCGTACTCATACACTACACTATTAACTGGTCCGTGCGCTTACGAGTTAATTTAAAATCGCAACAAGTTTTTATAAGGGAGGGGACGTGAACGTCCTCAACAGATGACTCAGAGGCGAGTCTACACAATTGGGCCAGCAGCAAAGTGTATGGACCACTTAGTGATGAAAGGTACTTTACCACTTTTTAGTTCTTCAGCACATGTGTTATTTGACACTGGTGCATTCCATTCTTTCATATCTACTTTGTGTACTTAAATTTTGGCTTTAAGATTGATGGTTGTGGATAAACCGTTCAAGGTAAAGTCTCATTTAGGAAGAGAAGTGATAATTGATCATGTATACAAGTCTTGTATAATAAGACTTGGTGGACAAACTTTGAATTATGATTTGTTAGTGATCGGAATGACAAGTTTTGATGTCATTTTAGGCATGGATTGGCTTTCAAAACACATGACAGTATTAGATTGCTATAAAAGGATGGAGTTAGGCATTCCCAGAGGAATCAATTTTTGGAGAAATTGAAACTCCTTATAAAGGGCTTAGTGTAAGGAACTCTGATCTAGGTGAGCATCTGAATAGTATGGTAGCTGGTATAAGTTTGGAAAACGTAAAAGTTGTAGACTAAGTGATACCTCGAGTGGTGTGTGAATTCACGAATGTTTTTCCAGATTAGTTGAGTGGTCTACCTCCATGCCGAGAGGTTGAGTTTGTAATCAATCTACAACTTGAGAGGTTACCTATTTCAATGCCACCGTATAGGATGACACCGATAGAGCAACGGGAACTGTGAACCCTAGTAGATGAGTTGCTTAACTTAGGTTTTGTGAGATTAAGTACTTCATCTTGGGGTGCTCCAGTTTTTTTTGCTAGAAAGAAAGATAGAACTTTAAGGATGTGTATAGATTACTGGAAGTTGAACTAGGTAATTATTAAGATTAAGTATCTGTTGCCACGGATAGATGATTTGTTTAACCAACTGAAGGGAGCCAAGTCTTTTTCAAAGATATATTTGAGATTATGTTACCATCAGTTGAGAGTTAGAGATGAATATCTCTAAAACTGTGTTCAGAACTCAGTACAGTCATTACAAATTCTTAGTGATGCTGTTTGGAGTAACAAATGCACCGGCCACGTTCATGGATTTGATGAACAGAGTTTTCCGACCTTATTTAGGAATTTTTGTAGTGGTGTTCATTGACGATATTTTTATATTTTCGTCAACAGAAGAGGAGCATGAGCAACACTTAAGGGTAGTGTTACAGACTTTAGAAAACCATCAGTTGTACACTAAATTCAGTAAATGTGAGTTTTGGTTAAAACAAGTACAATTTTTGGGACATGTTGTGACACAAGATGGAATCATAGTAGATCCTGCCAAAGTTGAGGCAGTGATAAATTGGCAAAGACCAACAAACGTCTTTGAAATAAAAAGTTTTTTGGGATTAATTGGGTATTATAGGAGATTTATACCAACTTTCTCCCAGATTGTTGTCCCAATGACAATGCTAACAAGGAAGGACGTGAAGTTAGAATGGAATGACGAGTGTGAAAGGGCATTCCAAGAGTTGAAGGAAAAGTTAACCACCTCCCCAGTATTGATTATACCGGAGCAAGGTCAGAGATTTAAAGTATATTGTGATGGTTCAAATAATGGTTTAGGATGTGTCCTAATGTAGGAAGGTAGAGTGGCAGCCTATGACTCTAGACAATTAAAGGGACATGAGCAAAATTACCCGACTAATAATCTAGAACTAGCAGCTTTAGTGTTCGCACTAAAACTCTGGAGACATCATTTGTTTGGTGAGAAATTTAATGTTTTCTCTGATCACCATAGTCTCAAATACTTGTTCACTCAAAAGGAGTTGAACTTGAGACAAAGGAGATGGATGGAGACTTTGAAAGACTATAATTTTGAACTCTCCTATCATCCAGGAAAGGTGAATGTAGTAGCAAATGCTTTGAGTAGGAAAAATCATTATAAGGTAGCTTGTATAGCATCTCTACAATGGAATATGTTGACTACGATAGGTGAATTTGACCTACAATTGGTAGAGTACAATAAATCAGTTCAGGCACAGACTGAAGTTAGACGGCCAGAACTTATGAGGCTTGTGTTAGAAACACAAAAAGGGGACCTAGAATCTATCAAGGTACGAACTCAGTTGATAGATGTGATTGACTTGAAGGATTGGAAAATCAAGACCGATGGAGGTCTAACCTTCAAAGATAAATTATTTGTGCCATAAACGGAGGATCGTAAAAGAATACTACTCGATCACTGTCATCACTCTCGTTTCGCAGTACATCCTGCAGGTACTAAAATGTATCATGATTTGCGACGTCAATTCTGCTGGAGTAGAATGAAGAAGGACGTGACAGATTTGTATCTAGGTGCTTAACTTGTCAGCAGGTAAAAGAGGAGCACTAGAGACCGGGAGGAAAAATGCAACCACTCGAAGTGGCTAGGTGGAAATGGGAACAAATCACCATGGATTTCGTTATAGGTTTTCCTAAATTGTCTTGGGGAAACAACTCGATATGGGTGATAGTGGACAGATTGACTAAGTCTGCTAATTTCCTACCAATTAAAGTGACACACTCCTTAGTGATTTTGGGTAAACAGTATATAAAAGAAATAGTCAGACTACACAGAGTACCAGTGAGCATCGTATCGGATCTTGATCCACGGTTTGTATCCAGATTTTGGCAGAGCCTCTAAAAAGAACTGGGTAAACAGTTGTGTTTTAGCACAACTTTTCACCCTCAGACGGATAGTCAGTCTGAGAGGACTATTCAGATTCTAGAAGATATGTTGAGAGCCTGTGTAATGGATATGCAAGATAGTTGGGAAGATCATCTTTCGTTGATAGAATTTGTCTAAACAATAGTTATTAGTCCAGTATTCAGATGACACCATATAAAGCTCTCTATGGTAGACCATGCAGAACACCGTTATGTTGGGCTGAAGTAGGAGATAAGGCATTGTTAGGGCCAGATATAGTTAGGGAGACATCAAAACAAGTCGAAGTTATCAGACAACGTTTCAAGACAGCATAGAGTCGACAGAAAAGTTATGTCGACAGGAGGTGCAGACCTCTGGAATTCTCAGTGGATGACCATGTATTTCTATGTGTTGCACCACGTCATGGTGTTAGACGATTTGGTCGTAAAGGGAAGTTATCGCCATGATACGTATGACCCTTCAAGATTTTGGATAAGATCGGAGGAGTGGCTTATCATTTGGCTTTACCTCCAAGCTTGGCCAAAGTACATAATGTATTTCTTGTGCTAATGCTGAGGAAATACGAACCAGATCTGTCACATGTGTCGAATTTTAACGACATCGACATAACAGAGGACGTGACTTTTGATGAAGGGCTAGTAGAAATCCAGGACACTAGAACTTTACAGCTCAGTAGAAAGACAATATCTCAAGTGAAAGTACCATAGAGCAGATAACACGACATGGGAGCGTGAATCAACGATACGGGAGCTGTATCCCGATCTGTTCATAGAGAAATGTACTACTTTTGATTGAAAATTTGGGACGAATTTTGTTTAAGGGAGATAGGATGTAATAACCCGACTCTTAATTAGAAAAATGACAAATTTTTAGAACCATTAACCCGGCTTTGTGATAGGTTAATATGATAGAGTACAGAAAGAGCTTCCCGAAAAAGTATTATGTAACCCGATCAGAGTTCGTTTGCTTAATAATTCAGCCCGACGAAGTTCGGAGGGCATTTTGGACATTACTTAATGCCTTTTGTTTTATATATAAATCATGAATAGTGTCTTGTAAACTTCTTGAGTGTGAAAGATCACTCTTATAATATATTCAGACCTTGAAATTCACACACATATTAAGCTTTTGAGTAATCCTCGAAACGTGTATTTTACACATGATTTTATATAAAAGCCCCGATTTTCAAGATACCCTGTATTTCAAAAATTGACAAACTCAGATCACAGTCGATCTGCATTTTATCAAACTGTTTGGCATTTTTAGAATGTTGAAATGAGTATTTTAAACACTTATTTCGAAGTGTCAAAATCACGGTAATTATAAGCCATCTATTTTATTAAAACATTGACTTTGTGAAAAATACCCCATTTTCGGTGTAAAAACAAAAAGCGAACGTTCCACCATAGGTAAATTTCGTATTCTCAACACATCTGCAGTATTGGATTTTCACGAGTTAGGGTCTAATATAGTCAATTAAATTTTCAGAAATTTTTGAATAGTAAAGGACATTTATGAATAGTGGCCAAGGGTATTTTCGTTATTTTTATAAACAGTACCAGTGGCATTTTTGTAATTTTTATGAATAGTACCATATGACATTTTCGTAATTTTTGCGAACAATACCAGTGGCATTTTCGTAAAATTTTGTGAATAGTGCCCAGGGGAATTTTGGTAATTCTGGATATTTTTTTGGGAGAAAAACATAATTTTTTAGAGAGGTTTCAAAAATGAGTTTTATGTCTTTTTATCTTAAAAATACTTATTTTAGACCACTTGTGGGTTTATTTTTAGTCCGTATTAAGCTTAGAGGCAAAACCGTAATTTTTACAAAATTGCAAAAAAAAACTCTTTAAATTTATTCTCATGATATTCACAACACTTAGGTATATATATTATGACTATATAGTGTTATTATACGTTGTATTTACATTGTTTTACATTTTAAATAGATTACTGAAAAACATTCGCCCACCGAAAGTGAGGAGATTCAACCACACTATGTGTTTATTAAAATGCATCTCATTTTGCATTCAATACAATGTTTCTTTCACCATTAGCCCTACGGCAATAAGTGGATGTCCTTGGTCATTTTTATTGACGGAAATGATGCGATACCGATACTATTCACACGTAAGGAGGTGATTATGAGTTTCTACATATGAAATGCGAACATGAGAGTGTTTCGGGTTGTCGAGATCTAGCCATCCTAAAAAGGAGTACGGAACTCACTTATTCCTAGAGACTACTTGGTATTGTGATGTTGGTAATCTGATGATAGATTACGTATCCAACTGTGATTTCGATAGGAATATGCATTTTGTGTATAACTGTGTGTATTGTAGGATAATTAATTTATGCGATAAATGATGAGTATAGGGTAGGCTTACCCGATTGGAGAGAACGGTAACATTTATTTGTGTTATAATATAACCTGTTGGTGTACTTTTAATTTGTGTTTAGTTTTTCCAGCATAGTATAGTTAAATACTGATTGTTGATATTTGTATTATGATTCCATGTGGGAGGGCTTAGGAATTGGTATGAGGTGTATTTAAAATATGGGCCATGTAAAGCACTGAGCATGAATTTGCCGATGGTGTAGGAAACGTATTACTTGCGACTAGGGAAGAGTAACAGACATCGTTTGGGGGGGGTATATTTTTTAGAAAGAAATGACATTTCGTGGTAGATAATTGTGTTGACATTATTATATATGATTTCTAAGTATATAAACTGTTGTTTGATAACATGTTTATTGTGTTGATAATATGCTTTATTATCTAGAACTTTCTGTTGTTTTCTCTTCACTGAGCTTGTAAAGCTCACACCCCTTACGAAACAGGAAACTCGGGGGACAAAGGACAGGAGGATCTTCAGCTGTAGTGAATGGTGGAAACCCTTTAGCTATCTATCCAATGTTGGGATCTTATGTTTAGCTTATTAGACGTTGTACGTACAAACATGCAATGTAATAAACCATTTATGGTGTTCGTTTGAAACATTGTACAATGTAATAAAGTATACTTCGTTTCTAATGTGCAATTCTGATGATGATGTGATTGATTGATGGTAAATGTTATGTAGATCATGTATGACATTTTCTACTTGGATTTTCCTAGCATGTCAAGTTATAGATTACATGTTGGTTAGTAGTGTATCTATATACTATGCGTCGAGGTGGAAGTTGTTAAGGTTTTGGGTCTTAAGCTGGCCCATGGTGACCCCTCCATCTGCCTGAGATTCTTATCGGCTAGGTATGGTTGGGTCCGAGGCTGCCAAATGTCAGATCCAAACTTGGTCATATGAGATGTTAAGTCCATGTATTAATATGATTTTCGTAAAGGCTCAGTATTGTGTTTAAAAAAAAAAAAATCACGTTAGTGGGCCCAGAGGGTCGGGGCGTGACAGATGGAAGAAGATGAGATGGAGTAAAAATAGAAGGGGAAAGAACCTGGCTGCAAGGGATGGTGGAGAATAAAGCCTGGGTTGAGGCAATGGACAGAGGGCTTGTTCGTTTGAGGGGCAATAGGGACACAAACGGCCAATGGCCAGTCGTTGGGTGTTTGTTGGCCTGAAGTAAGTTTATTTTCTGCTTGTAGGCAGAGGGAACAATGGAACTCCGGGGGTGCTTCGAACGCCTGCGACAGCAGGAACCCTCGAAGGAAAAGAACAACGTCGATCTCCGTCGGACGGGAGAGAAACTCCAATCCACGAGCAGAGAAGATGGAGATAAACAGGGTAAACCCAAAATCAATTCATTATCAAAATCTGTAGTTTACATTCTCTAATTAGTGTTTTATAGAAAACCCAAAAACCAAAATAGCAACAAAATAAAAATGATAATACATTAAGAAAAGAAACTAAAATAAATTAAGAAAGAGAATAAAAAGAAAGAAATAAATGAAAATAAAGGAAAAAATCAAAATAGAAATTGTTTTGATCGACCTTTTAAATCTTGTGGTTTTGTTGTCTCAGATCCAGTACTACATCAGTTTCCCCCGGTTGAAAAGAAACTCATCCTCGAGTTTGTATCCAATGTGAGAACCTTCTATATTTGATGATGCTTTTCTTTTACCTTGAAGGTTCGGGCATGTTGAACATACCACTCAACAATTCATAGTGAGCCTTGTCATCAATGATTTCAATAGGCGCATAAGGTTCTAGAATAACAACAAGTGCAGAACGATGCAAAACTTCTCAACCAATAGTGGGAGGTTGCTTGACGTCAGAAGGTAGTAAATAATGATCATTGTCGATGAAGCTCATCTTTTGTGTCACCTGTGATACTTATGCTGCATATGACAACTGCAACAACAATGGTTGATCAATACTCATCGATTCCATCGACCGAGACGCTGATAATACATCTGATTCACTTTCCAACACTGGAACTGACAGTGGTGGTTGCACATGTTGCAACTGTAGAGAGGACATTGTCTCTTGGAGAACTGGCATGATTTCTGGGGTAGATGGCACATATTTCGAGACAATCTCTAAAGGAACTGACACACATCCTGATGTATCAGGCATGGATTTTGAGAGAGGAGGCGCAAGTTCTGAAGTTGTCTCTTGTGAAAGAGGCATGATTTTCGATGTTGACTCTGATTCGACCAATGTCCGGATGTTGTCTGTGACTGGCGGTTCAAGTGAGAGGGCTGAGACCGATGCAAGGTCCGAAACAATCTTCTCTTCGAGAGACACTACGACGTCGCTTGTTTCTTTAGACTTTTGTTTATTAGGTGGTGATAGGAAGCTTGTCATGTCGCTTACGGGTGGCATGTAACTTTTCCCACTATGCATATGCTTCACTTAAGAATCAATAGGTCACGAACTACATTTTCTTTGCCTCATCGATTTTCCAATAATCAAGAAAATGCTCTACTTCAGAAAGCGAACCGAGGAAGTTCTGATTGTACAGTTGACCGTAGAAAGGTGGAAGGTCAACCTCAATACAGTACTCCTGAGTTACGGGGTTATACTTCTCATGTTGAATAAAAAATTCTTCAATCTCGTCATCTTCGCTCAAATCATAGAAAGCCATGAAGATTTTTTTTTTTTGGACTCTGAATACTCACTTGATAAAGGCTATTTCGAACGTACACAATGAAGAAGGAAACCTCCATTCGGGAACAGGGGATTAATCAAGGCTTTGAATACCAATTGATGTAGCGGATAGGATCGGGTTGAAAGAATTAATAGGCTTAATGGAATTATTGGATGAATTTAATGAGGATAGTGTGGTTAAATGGGTATTTAAAGGGTTAATGAATAATTGGCTTAGGAATTAATGTGGTCAAACGAAGTGACAAGATGAGGAACGGTTATGAAGGGTCAAAACTGGTGTTTGTGTGGTTGTATATGGTGGAGTGTTGGTGGAACAGATAAGTGAAGGTGGAATTAATGTGGGATGGGAGAAAAGGGATTGGTGTTGGTATGTTGGAAAAAAAAGGAAAGAATAGTAGAGGCGGGTGTTTGGCTGAGGGACAAGAGAAACTGGGTTGAGGGATGGCTGAAAGTTAGTGGGCTTGGAAGGTGGAGAGAAGATGAGTGATGGAAAAAGACGAGATTGAGTGAAAATAGAAGGGGAATGAACCTGGCTGCAAGGGATGATGGAGAATAGAGCCTGGGTTGAGGCAACGGACAAAGGGTTTGTCTGTTTGAGGGGCGGTAGGGACACAGACGGCCAATGGGCAGTCGTTGGGTGTTTGCTGGCCTGAAGTAAGTTTGTTTCCTGCTTGTAGGCAGAGGGGACAATGGAACTCCGAGGGTGCTTCGAACGCCGGCGACAACAGGAACCCTCAAAGGAAAAGAACAACGTCGATCTCCATCGAACGGGAGAGAAACTTGAATCCATGAGAAAAAGAAGAAGATAAATAGGGTAAACTCAAAATCAATTCATTATCAAAATCTGTATTTTACATTCTCTAATTGGGGTTTTATAGAAAACCAAAAAACCAAAATAGCAACAAAAATCAAAATGAAAATACATTAAGAAATGAAACTAAAATAAATTAGAAAAGAGAATAAAAAGAAAGGAATAAACGAAAATAAAGAAACAAATCAAAATAGAAATTGTATTGATAGCCCTTCTAAATCTCAAGTTCTTCGGTGGTTTTACTGTCTCAGATACTGTACTACATCATTTGTATAGTGCAAATAATTATATTATTTAAAAAATAAATGTTTCTATTTTTAAAATATAGATGACTCATTTATTTATTTTGTTTTAATTAAAATATTATTATAAAATGTACATAATTTAAATGTATTATCTGCTCATTTAAAATTACAATATAAAATTAACAAGTTGAAACATGAAGTAATTAAAAAAAGAAAGTGATTTTTGCACTCCTAATTTTACCCACCGTGCATCCCCTTCTAAGTGAGTTTTTAATTTTACCCCAGCTTATATTGTCCTTTTTTTCTTTTGTTCTTTCGGTCTATTTTTTATTTCAGAAAGAGAGCTTATTCCGTCCATTTTTTTATTTCCAATAGCATCTTCCTCCGACCAATTGACGCAACGGATAAGATTGGATTTATAAGTTTGGACATTGCCTGATCAAACCCGGTCGAATACGAAAAATTAAATGGGATTTAATTGGCCTTTGAATGGTTAAAAGGTGGTAACATGGATGAAATTAGGACACTGAATGTGGCTTGGCATTAAACGATGGTGTGAAGGTTAGTAAAAAAAATAATGGAATGGTTGCTTAGTGTTCGATCAAAGGTGAAAGTGGGATGACTAAAAGTTGGTGGGAAATAAAGGTCAAGATGAGTTTATGAAATGAGTTTAGTGCTGAAATAAGGAAAGGGGAGGAAACAAGATTGGTCTCAGACATGGAAACATAGAGGTGGATGTGGGACAGCGATGACTGGGTGATGGTTGAGAAAAGAGATATTGAAGAACAAATAGAGTAGTGGCGAGGCGTGGCAAGGGCACTGCTTGGGCAGAGGGCCTAGGGTGATGCAGGTCTGTATGGAATGGCGATAGAGAAAGGGGTGTGGCTACAGGCGTGTGGTAGGGAAGCTGCCACAACGAATTTGTAGCAGGCATGGGCATTGCAACAGCAGTGAGTGCTGGCTGGCCCAAGCAAAAATCAAGTATTCTCACAGTGAGTGAAGAATGTTGTAGATCCAGAGGGGCTGACGATCGCCGTCGGCATCCGCAAGACTCAGGAGGAAAGAGAAGAGCAGTACGATCACCATTGGATAGGAAAGAGAATAAAGAAAGAAAGAGAAAGCCGGAATATCCATTAGAGAAGAAGAAGATAAAAGGGAAAATCCAAACGCTATGTGAAAAGATAGGGAAGAAGGAGAGTAGTGGCGCTGCGTGGAAATGTGAGAGAAGAGGGAGGGATTCCTATAGTTGTTGCAAGGAATGGTTGCATACGTTGTAAGGAAATAAAATGCAAACACAGAGATCAAACCACGCAAAGAACATCGAGATTTTTACGTGGCTCACCCGAAGGTTATACGTCCACGGAGCGAACTGCTTGATTTCACTATGAGAAAATAAGCAGGCAACCTGTTTCAAGGATTTTCCCAAACTCTCTAACCCTGTGCCTCACTGAGAATGTCCCTTTCTTAGAAAACCATGAGAGTAATAAGCCTTTATATAATAGGCATTAAAAAACAACCCTGGGCCCAATGGGCCCAACAACTTATAACCCTGGCCTAATAATGATATATTGAGCCAAACCCAACAATCTCCACCTTGGCTAAATATGTTCGTCACTCTGAAGAATGTTGAATTGTGTTTGTAATGCCTCCATTTGATGAGAGCTCACTCCCACCAACCTACACCCAAAGGTGTACATCCAATCTCTAACAAGAAGAGAGATTGAGCAAGTCCAAGTAGTGCTTGGAACTTTTCTGTGATAATTGGCTTGGTAAGCATGTCCGTTGCATTCTTTACTGTGTGAATCTTCTGAATGGAAACTTGTGATACATGACTACTATGTGTTTCGTCCTGGCATGATATACCTGATTCTTTTAGAAGTAAATAACACTTTGACTGTCACAATATATGGAGACTGATCTTTGTTGAATTCCCAATTCATTCACTAAACCTGTCAACCACATTACTTCCTTAAAAGCACCTGTCACTGCCATGTACTCTACCTATAGTGGATAAAGCTGTAGTAGGCTAAAGTACTAACCATCAACTGATGGGTCCACTTGCAAGTTTGTAGACATAACCTGTAGTAGATCTTCTCTTGTCTAAGTCACCTGCATAATCAGCATCTACATATCCGTCCACAGTTTCTGACCCCTGTTTTCTTCCAATTACACTATTCCCAAGTCTTTGTTGCCCTTCAAATACCTCATAATCCACTTGACTACATTCCAAAGCTCTTTCCCTGGATTCACCATATATTTGCTTACTACACCAACTGCTTAAGCGATATCTGGCCGAGTACAAACCATGGCATACATAAGACATCCCACTGCATTAGCATACAACGTTTTGGACATCTCTGCAGCTTCACCTTCTGTATTAGGACACTGTCTGGCACTGGCTTCATGCTGGATTTCTCAAATACCTTTGAAATATATTTCTTCTATGATAACTGGAAGTCCTTTTTCTTGGGACCTAAAACACGATTGACCCTAGAAGGGGAAGGGGGGAGGAGGTAAATAGGTCAATCTAAAATCGTTGGTCATTTATTAAAATTAACTTGATTGATTAATTTAAGCGCAGTGGATATAACAATTAAGTGAGTGTGTATTAGCAAATGTGATTAAACAATCAACACAAGAAAATAACTCTGACACCACAGCACAAGGGTACAAGATATATAGTGGTTCAGTTCGCCAACCTACATCCACTGTTAGGACTCGCTCAATCTTGAGATATCCCTAAATTCACTAAGTGGGGACTTACACCCTCACAATTAGAATAGGAATTCCACCTCACTCAAGGCTGGGAATGTAACGCCTGCCCCATTTTCACCGAAATCAGAGTCTATTATTTTATTTATTTCTTTTTTTTTTTGAAATAAAAGTGACAATAGGCGTGGACGTAACGACGCGAGTTAAGTCCGAGTTTCTAAAGCCCGACCCTTAACTGGCCAACCCCACGCGTGCGCGGAACTAAGTCCACGAGAACGGTTCAAGCGTAGAAAGTAAGCTCGCGGAAACTAACTGAATGCAAAACATGATAATAGAGTTTATCCTACCGGTTTTTAG
The DNA here is from genome assembly GCA_022113865.1 of Chimonanthus praecox. Classification (NCBI taxonomy): domain Eukaryota; kingdom Viridiplantae; phylum Streptophyta; class Magnoliopsida; order Laurales; family Calycanthaceae; genus Chimonanthus; species Chimonanthus praecox. The sequence continues at coordinate 52,489,678 of CM039087.1, read as the reverse complement.
ATAGAAGGGAAGATACAACATTAACTTACCAAAATACCCTATGTTCACATTTATGCCTCAAAAACGATATTGTCCATAATGCAGTCCAAACCATAGCCAGAAATATAAATTATACAGTCCGACGAGCTAAGCTACTTTAAATTACATCTCCAAAATGAAACTTAAATAAAACTAGATATCCACTTCCCAAGCTCCTAAGCTTGGCTCCCGGCTTGTCCACCGTTTCCGCCATCTCCTGCGTCATCAGCTAGGGTAGAAGTAGGGCGTTAGTCAACGCGCCTAGTAGGATTCCGAGTAGGGCTAGCACATGGGTTAGTGATAACATGCATACCAACAATAATATAATAAACATATGATGAATGCCATGCCATGGGTGCCTATGTCATGTGTCCCACCCATCCACCGTATCATCATAAAATATCGTATCCACCTTGACGGCAAAGCCTCGTCAAGGTGTCCCCATGTTTGCTTCTCAGTCGCCCCGATGGAGCATGGACTCTGGTTATAGCATAAGAGCTATCCCCATGTCTGATTCTCGGTCGCCCCGACGGAGTATGGACTCCGGTTATAGCATAAGAGCTATCCCCATGTTTGATTCTCGGTCGCCCCGACGGAGCATGGACTCCGGTTTCATTATTTTCCTGCCCATGTCATGCATGAGATGTAAGTGCATTATGCTATGTAATATATATATATATATATAAACCATAACTTAATATATATCATACATAGCCATATAATGCATAATATCAAAATATATAAACCATAGTATGAACATATAATTCATAATAAAAAAATCCATCATAAGCCAAATCACATAATCATCAAAATAATTTATAATCACCATCACATATCCACGGCTTACAAAGAGGTAGGAATCCTACCGAATACCGCTTAGCGTCCCGTTACGTTTCCGTTCGATAATCCAGTCGCCAATCGCGTACCGTTTGCGACGTCCCGATACCTTATTACATATTTACCGAATTAGTCCGTATTTTATTTCATGATTAAATCCCTAACTGATCACACCTTTAGATCCATTAATGATCCCTAAATACATTACAAGTTTATCAAGATCAACTCTTAACTTAGCCACATTTCCCATTGGCTTAACCATATGCATAATTCCCATTTTGCCCATTTTAAATATTCCGATTTGTGAGCCTAAAACACAGCAACTATCCGTTTCATTTATTCATTCATAATATATCCATTTTCATGTCCAACCCACATAGGGTTCGGCCATGTACCATGGTCGAACCCATGGTTCTTCAATGTGGCTAATAATTACCATTTTGCCACTCTCTCTTTCATGTTTAATCATTCACCCATTCATGTATATTTTAAGTCTAAAATTCATCCATAACTTAGATCCATTAAGGATTCATTAACCATGACCTAACATGCAACAAAATCAGCCACCTAATTTAATAAAATTTGAAATCGTTTAATCTCATACGGCATTCCATATTTGGCCCAAAATGTGGCCCATAAAGGGGTCATGGGTTCGGCCATACACCATGGCCGAACCCATGATACCTAAATTCCATTTGATTGGGTTCATTTTATCCCCTTTTAATCCTATCTCTAATGAAATTAAATCATCCATTTAAATCTCCATTTTTCATCCCATTTAAGACATCACATACCTTACTCATAAATCTATTAAAATTATCATCTCTCTCCATAATTTTCCACTCTTTTTACTTTCATCAAAATCACCAAACCTCACCATAGGGTTCGGCCATATACCATGGCCGAACCCATGGTTCATGGTTCACTTTCATGGGTGCCATTTTAAGGCCATTATCTCACCCATGTTTGTCCATGGTTTTTCTTCACTAAAAATCCATTTTTTAAAATCAATAACCCTCATTCATTTTGGCCCTTTTAAAACTTCCAAAATATTAACATATTAATCCATCATTTCCATCCTTTAAACACATTTTAAAAAATCACTTTTCAACACCACAGGGTTCGGCCATACACCATGGCCGAACCCATAGTTCATGGTCCATCTTATCCATGTCATTTTATTTTTCCTTAAACCATCTCATCCATTTCTTATCCTACCGTTGGATGGATCTTAGATCCATGGCCCACAACATTTTTTGGCCACATTTAGTCTAAGAAATGGATTCCATATCCTATCTTAAAAAAAATATATAAACTCTTGTTTTAAGAATTCTTACCACCCGACGACTCCTCCGGTCCTTCTTTCCTCTTTGCTCTCCTTAGCCTTCTCTTCTCTTCTTCTGCTTGATGTATGGTCAAGATGAGCTTGATCAAATGGTGAGGCCCTCTAAGTTTAGGATCGGCCAAGATTGAGTGGGTTTTCTTGAGAGAGGGAGAGGGGAAGGTGATGAGAAAATCACCCCAAACTTTGGTCTTGGTGGTGGTTTTCCAACACTTAGTTTCTTTCCTTTCTTTTCTTCTTTTCCTCTAAATTTTCTTCTTTTCTTCTCTATGGAAGTGAGGGACGGTTTTGGTGAGTGAGGGAGAGAGGGAGAGAGTGAGATGGAATGGAAAGGCTAAGGTAAAACTCATCTCATTTCTTTGGTCTTACTTGGACCATACTCCCCCATTATGGCTCCACCAACCAAGCATGGGCTACCTTGACTTTGGTGGTGGTGGTTGAGACAAAACCACCACTAGCCAATGATTTTGGTGTTTGAAAATGGGTGGTTTGGGTCTTCCCCCCTTTGACTACTTGACCAACATCATTTGGGTATGGGTCACCATGTTTGGAGTGGTGGTGGTTGAGATAAAACCACCACCCTAAGTCCATGGTAATTTTGTGTTTTCTTAGGTGGTTTCAATGAGATGAAACCATCATTGACTTGTCCCCTTTGACTTAGCCATGTTGACCCTAATTGACAAATCTAATTAATTTAATTAATTGGATCCTTTAGGTTAATTATTTCCCATCTAATTTAATTTCATTAATCTATCTCTTTAAGAAATCCACCCATGGTTGACCAAGTCAACCATGGTGGACGGCCCCCACCTATACCTACCCCACTCGCCACCTCACTTGATGAGGTGGAGGTGGGCCACACTTGGCCATGTCACTTTAATTCCATTAATTTTAACTTAGATAATTTTGCAATAATTTTAATCAATTTAATTCTCCTTAATCCACCTTAGTCCTCTCAATTTATCCATGGTTGACCAAGTCAACCATGATGGTTGGCCCCACCTTTGCCTTGGTCCACACGCCACCTCACTTGGTGAGGTGGAGGTGGGCCCCACTTGGTTATGCCATTTCATTTCATTACTAACTTAGAGGGTTTAATTCCAATTCACCCTTTTTAAATCAATTGGGCCACCATTGGGCCCACGGCCCAATTAAATTATTTTCTACTATTTACCTTAGAGTTTTGAATAAATTTTGATCCATTGGGTCCCACATGGTTATCGGGCCCACTTTGACCATTATTGACCCCTTTTAAATGAGTTCTATTCACCCCATGGTCCATTGGACCATACTTGGGCCTTTGCCCCAAAATTTGATCCATTTAACATCCATAATATCCAAATTTCCAATTTTTCCATTATAAAAATAAATAAATGCCATATATATACTGATTTAAAAATTCAGGCTATTACAGGGAATTTCACCCACCAATGTAGAATTGGAATTCCACCTATCCAATTGGCTGGGTTTTTATAGTGGTTTAGAGCTAATCCTCCTTAATCCACTTTCAAGACAAGGTTTTAAAATGAAAATAAAACCACGAAGCACGTGCCTTTGAATTTCTTTCTCGCTGATGTGTACTTTTTGAAGATACCACCCAATGTGCGCCGGTGCTCCTCCTTGTAGCCGTCGTAAAGCAATCATAATCTAAGGGTGACAAGAAAGCTGGTTCACCAAAGGTTTCATAGTTTATGTCTTTTCTTTCCTCCTCTCTCTCACTTTCAAACTCAATCAATAGATTGGTTGTTTATGATTTTTCTTTCCTCCTCTCTTTCTCACTTTCAAACTCAATCGATAGATTGGTTGTTCATGATTCTTTGTAAAAGAGTGTTGATCGTTCCTTAGAGTGTATCACTCTTCTCGGTTCAAGGAAGATTGTAAAACGATCACATAACACTTATATTTATAGAGTACTCTTAATGGTCATTAAAACTGTCCAGTACTAACAGGTCGGTGGCACCGATGGGTCGGTGTTCATTTTATTACTGTTCAACCACCTGACCATTGCGCATTAAATGCACTCCCAACGGATTTATTACTTCTTGGTTGACAGTTATGGCACCGACGAGTATGACCATACGAGAGGCTCTATCTGGGGCAACACCATGTTGATAGAGTTTTAAGACAAAAATTAGTCATACTCAGAACGACCTGTCGCTCTTTACCGAGGGGTCGGTCCTGGTACTATCGATCGGTCTTGAACTACCGAGATATATATTTGTCTTCGAGAGCCCACTTGAGTTCACCGTCCAAAACTCACAAGTCTTTTACCGTGAGTCGTTCAATTCATCATCGAGGGTTCGGTGCATACGAGACTCTCGATCAGAGGCTTTCCCAAAATGACGATTCTATAGTCCAGAATTTATGTCAATCTAGTTGACCAGTCCTTAACCACGATGGGTCGATCCTGTCTCCACCGAGGGGTCGGTGAGAACTATTGGTCAAGCTGACAGTAAAACCAAATACATATTTCCAAGTTGGGTTCCAATTCACTGTTAAGCTTTCTCTCTAGGTTTTTTATGGTTTTACCATTTATTCAACTCTGCACAGGGAAAGTTCTCTCTAAGGTGTGGGTACCACCTAAAGTCATTTATGGCCATAATACCTATTTTTGTGATTGCCATTATGATGAGCTTCAATCTAGTGGCGCATGATCTTCATTCTTGATCATCTTGAGTCTTCAAGCTTCTAGCAAGTGCTTCTTCCCGAGTCATGGACTTGACAAACATGGACTCGTCAAGGCCGGGGCACTAACAATAACCACAGCTTGCCAGCCTTTCTATCTCTCCTAATTTCCATGCTAAACATTTTTCTGGCAGCCCCGAGATTTTTCATGTCAAACTATTTACTTAATCGTGATTTAAGTTTAACTACCTTTGACGCGTCTTTACATGCAATGAGCATGTCATTCACATAAAGCAATAACATAATGAAAGTATTATCGTCTAGCACCCTATAGTAAACGCAACAATCATACTCACATCGTTGGTAGCCAATCTGCAATATATAAAAGTCAAAGCTCTTGTACCATTGTCTTGGAGATTGCTTAAGCCCATAAAGTGAATTCCTCAATCTGCACACAAGTCTTCCTTGCCAGCTTCTTTGAACCCTTTTTGTTGCTCCATGTAAATTGTTTCCTCCAAATCACTGTGAAGGAAAACCGTCTTTACATCTAACTGTTCAAGCTCCATGTCGAACTGTGCTACTATGAAAAACAACACTCTGATAGATGTGTGCTTGACGATTGGGGAGAATATCTCATCGTAGTCAACCCCTTATTTCTGTGAGTACCCTTTGGCTACTAATTGTGTTTTGAATTTTGGCTTCTTATTTTCCTCCAATGCTTCATTTTTCCGAAATTCCCATCTGTAACCAACTAGTTTTCTGTCATTTGGTTTCGGAACTCTCATATTGAGTTATGATGTAGAGATTCCATCTCATCGATCATGGCACTCATCCAACCTTCTCTTTCACTGCTCTCTATAGCTTCCTGAAAAGTGATTGGATCACCGCTACTGGTGGTAAGAGCAGAGTGTGCCTCATTCTCATCCCATCCAAGCCTTTGAGATGGCTTCATAGTTGTCTTTGCTCTTCCCAGTACCAAGCTGGTGGGCTCCTGCTGAGCCTCTGTCAGTTCCTCACCTCTAACGTACTGACTTCTTCTTAATCCTGTGTTTGATTTTGAACTGTGGTCTCTGTGTTAGGTGGAACCAACTTTGCAGTTATCTTGCCTTTGTTGGTTTCTTGAATATCATTATCAAGTTCTGTGTTCATCATTAAAGCCTCATCAAACACTACGTCTCTACTACAAAATGCTTTTCTGATTTCTGGATCCCATAACTTGTACCCCTTTACTCCCTTCTCAAACTGGAGAAATATACATCTGAGTGACTTGGAATCTAACTTGGATCTCTGATCACTGGGGATATGTGAATATGTTGGGAAACTAAATACTCTTAAATTTGAGTAATCTACATATTTGCCTGACCACACCTCTTCTACAACATTTAGATTTATGGATGCATTTGGTGACCTATTGACCACATAATATACATGATTGACTACTTCTGCCCAAAATACTTTGGATAAGCATGTATGTAGTCTCATGCTCCTTGCTCTTTCCAGAAGAGTGCTATTCATTCTTTCCGTAACTCCATTCTGCTGAGGAGTCTTTGGAATGGTGAAATTCCTTGTGATACCCTGATCTCTAGAAAACTGTAGAAATGCTCCATGTATGTATTCACTACCATTGTTTGTTCTTAGATACTTGATTTTTCTACTTGTTTGATTCTCTACCTCTACCTTCTACTCTTTGAAGTTAGAGAAGACTTGTGATTTTTCCCTCATGAAATAAACCCAAACCTTTCTTGAAAAATCATCTATAAAAGTCATAAAGTAGGATGCTCCACCTTTTGACTTAACTGGGGTTGGTCCCCATACATCTGAGTGAATGTAGTCCAGAATACCCTTACTTCTACAACCTTTCCCTGCAGTTTTAATTGTCACCTCTCTATTTGCCGAACAAACAAAACTTGCAGAAATCTACCTAACATGATTTTACCCCCTTCAGCATCTGTCGTTTGTCGAGTTCTAACATGCCTTTCTCACTCATATGCCCTAGCCGCATATGCCATAACTGAGATTCATCTGCAGTGGTGTTTTCTTCTGTGGAGACTGCTGCTCCACTTGAAACTATATCCCCTTTCAGTCTGTAGAGGTAGTTGCTCAATTTGGTGCCTTTCATTAACACCATTACACCCTTGGACACTTTGACCATGTCATTCTTTCCAGTGAATGTGCACTCATTAGATGTAAGTGTGTCCAAAGAAATTAGATTTTTCTTGAGTGCTGACACATATCTCACCTCTCCTAATGTTCTTACAATTCCATTGAACATTTTAATCTTAATTGTGCCTATTCCAATGGCTTTATAGGGTGCATCATTACCCATTGGAACACTACCACCATTATATGACTCATGTATCAAAGAACTAAAGGTTAGGGCACATATGATATGACCAACCGGAATCTAAAATCCAAGCATCGGATAAAGATGTACTTCGCGAGATAGATAAGGAATCCACTTCGGTTACTGAAGCAACGTCAGTTGTGTCATCATTCTTCTCAACCTTCTTCCTATCTGTGTTTTTCGCGTTTATTTTCAGCAATACTTTTTTCAATGCCCATTCTTGCCGCAGTAGAAGCATCTTGAGGCCTTGCTTCTTGATTTTGATTTGGAGTTGTTTCTCCTTAACTTACCCTTTTCCCGAGTCTTGCCACGATCACTGGAACCTCCTTTCATTAGAAGCCCCTTTGCCTGTGAATTGTTTCCGCTGGACTTCGTCCTTGCTTCATTGGAGATGATTACCTAATTAACCTCATCAAATTCAGTTGTCTCCTTTCCATACATCAGGGTAGTCACAAAGTGGTCATATGAGTCTGGGAGAGAAGTCAGAATTATCATGGCCTTGTCTTCATCGTCGAACATGGAATCAAGCTCAATAACTCACTGATTATCCTGCTGAATGTGTTCACGTGCTCTAGAACATCAACCCTTCAACCATCTTCAACCCAAATAGTTGTTTATTTAGGTGAAGTTTGTTGGACAACGACTTACCCATGTAAAGCGATAAAAGCTTATCCCATAGGTCTTTAGTAGTCATTTCCTCCATGACGTTATACAATACTTCGTCAAATACTCCTCATTCTTAACTGCCATAAACCGAAGTTGCCTCTCCCATCGAATTTATCAACTTTGAATTTGATGCCTTCTGGAGATCCCTTTGATGCTATCGTGTTCCAGCTTGTGCTGAATTTGTCTGGACTACTCTGAGAGGAGGATTCCCCTTTTTCTACTGTAATTGGTGTTTGGATTTCTACCAGTGTATTCAGAGCTGTGTAAACAATAAATCAACTATGATCATTGCGCAGACCTCTTCGCTACGAGTGCACTGTAGAAGACGGATCTGAATTCCGAGTTCGAATGACTCCGAAAACTGCAAAATAATCTAGACCGTTTATTTTGATAACCCAATTTTTTTTTACTGTTCTTGCTGAGAAACGAATATTGTTTCTCTTTCTCCTCTTGCCCTCGAGCGCTTCTGATCTGTTACCTCTGAAACCCTTTGATGTTGGGTTTCCTGCCGGGATCGATCTGGTGTTTTAGATCTGAAACATATCTGACTTTGCTTGCCCCGACGGTCAGCTGTTTTGTGCCTCCTTTTTTCTTTTTTTTAATAACCCTCTCTCTCGATCTCTGGTTCTCTGGTCCTGAACCTTGCTGAGATCTACTATTCTGAAAACGATAAAGAAAACCTGGAACCCACGTGCGCACACGGATCTACTGGGTTCGGCGATGGGGTTCTATTTATCTGCTTTTAGCCGAACAAGAGAGGATTGTTGTTCTTGATCTGGATGTTGTTGATCATAAACCGGCATGCTTGTCTTTCGTCTACAAATCTGAGACGATATGCATGGTCGTCCTCTTATTCTCTCTGTGCCGATCTGTAGTTCTGAGATATCTACTGCCCCTGCCCCTTTGAGGCTAAATGGACTTTGTGTCCTCTGTTCTTGACTCAGATCTGGAAACAGATCTAGCACCAATTGTAACCTGGAACGCCCATTGAGGATGCCTTTTTAGTGCACACTAATGGTCTGGTTATTCTACCTTTCTTTATGCTTGTTGTCTACGAACGGCAAGAACAAGGTTGTTTTATTGGGCACCTCAATGTCCCAGATCTGAATTGTGCCTGCTCCACCGATCTATCTGAGCACTGTTGCTCCCGAATTTATCTCTGGGCGTTGATCTACTTTGCAGATCCGATGATCTGTCTTTCGTTTGGTGTGAGATGGCTTCAGATCTGATCTCCGATTTCTCTTTGTGATATGCGATTGTCTGGGATGCTTCTGTGCCTGCCCTTCCTTGAATTTTACATGTTGTTGTGGCCTTTGATGGATCTGCCCCTAGTTCTGTACAGTTTGTACGATGCTATACGAAGAAACCTTTTCATTCAAACCAATGATCCGTGGTTTTCTTGATCATACAAATCTGTCCCTGATCGGACCTTGCTACTGATACCAATTGTAAGGAAATAAAACGCAAACACAAAGATCAAACCATGCAAAGAACGTTGAGATTTTTACTGGTTCACCCAAAGGCTACGTCCACGGAACGTACTACTCAATTTCACTATGAGAAAATAAACTGCCAACCTGTTACAACGATTTTTCCCAAACCCTCTAACCCTATGCCTCTCTAAGAATGTCTCTCTCTTAGAAAATCCTGAGAGTTATGAGCCTTTATATAATAGGCATTACAAAACTAACCTGGGCCCAATGGGCCTGACAACATATAACATTGGCTCGATAAGGATATATTGAGCCAAACACAACATACGTATGGGGAAGAGGAAGACGCGTGCGGGAAGGAGGCTGTGGGAAATAAAGGACGTGCACGGGTGGGAAGACAGAAAATAAAATGCAGATGGAAAGGAGGGAAAATGGAGCTTGGGTAATGATGTAGGCTAATAAATAAAACAGTCGTAACCCGACTACTACGCGGAAGCTTGTCAATGACTTGAATAGCCCAATCTCAATATAATACCCAAATAGAATTTAAATGACCTGTAACTGTAACTGGGTGAAATACTAACCCTTGAGAAAAAATGCTGGCTTGCTGATACAGAAAGTGACAAGAATAGTCCAATATGAATGTTGACTAGTGGCAAGCCAACTCAAGAAACCCCAGCAAAGAGTGCTACACGATGGTTTCTGCAAGCACTGCAAAAGCTTGGTCTTGTACTAAACCCAGGTGGAGATTTGCAATAGGGGAACTCAAACAAATCTGGTCACTGGTGCTGGAAACCCTCTGTGAACCAAATCTGAACCGAAAAACCAAAAGGGGCGAAATCTATGCAACTGCCATACCTGAAGTCGATTCTCAGCTGCTGTTCTTGAAGACTGGATCTGCAACAAGTTCGCCTGCCCTGTGATTCAACGACCCGACCAACCAGACTGATTCGTCGGAATCACGTGTGGCTCTGTCAATGCCGAACCTGGATTTGATTTCCGGAACAACAAAGAGAGGGGAAAACGCTGACGTACAGCGGTAAATCTCAATGCAATTTATTGGTTTGCAAAGAAAGAAATAAACTAGATTTTATTCAATATCTTCGGTGCCCCTAAAGGCTTTCTACAACTGAATTTATAATTAATTCTACCGACTGAAAACTAGGAAAACCAAAAAAGGAAAACACTTCGTGAGCCGACCCTCACAATCCTAATTGAAAACAAATATTACACAAACAATAATCCTAATAAAACAAGGCAAATAAACTGTCCTAATTAAATTAAAATCCTAGCTAATTTAGGATTCTAATTCACAACTGTCTGCACCTCTTTAACCATTGGGCCTACTCTGCTGGGCCACTCTGCTGGGCCTATTCTTAGGATGAGTTCCATGGTCCAATTGATAGGATTCATTGTTATTGGACATCCCATGGAACTTCTCATAAAAATCTAATGTCAAGGCCAGAATCTCATCTTCTTTGTCACCGATGTCCGCATCAGTCTCTCCATCCTGGAAAGAACTCGTCCTCGAGTTTGTATCACTGAAATCTTCATCTCCACTATAGATGCATAAATCGGACACATTAAAAACATTGAAAATACTGAGACCGTCTGGCAACTTCACCTGGTAAGCATTATCATTAATCTGCCTTAGAACCTCGCATGGACCTATGTTGCGCATCTTTAGTTTGCCATAGGTACCCGTTGGAAATCGCTCCTTCCGGAGGTGTACCCATACCATATCACCTGCATCAAAAAAGGCCCGTCGCTTGTGCTTGTCTGCCGCTTCTTTGAACTTGAGATTGCTCTATTCAATCTTGTGACGTACCTGTTTATGTAACTGTTTGATCTTTGCGATTAAATCGTCGGCTGCCTGAGATTTTGGTCCTTTTGAAGGTAATGGCACCAAATCTAAGACACTGTTGGGATTGGAACCATATACAACTTGAAATGGACTGTGACCTGTCGTACGACTTGTCGAGCGATTGTAGGCAAATTCAGCATGTGGTAAAATCAAATCCCATTGCCTTGGCTTCCGTCCAATCAAACTTCTTAAGAGATTACCCAAAGTCCTGTTAACCACCTCAGTTTGACTGTCGGTCTGTGGATGATAGGCACTGCTAAACTTCAACTGTGTACCCAACTGTCGCCAGAGAGAAAGCCAAAAGTGACTCATGAACTTCGTATCTCTATCGGAGACGATAGATTTTGGAATACCATGCAATTTGACGACCTCTTTCAAATACAATGCCGCCACATGTGAGGCATCTGAAGACTTCTTGCACCGAATGAAGTGTGCCATCTTAGAAAATCTATCCACCACAACTAATATGCTATCCATACCTCGTTGTGTCCTCGGCAAACCTAAGACAAAATCCATGGATACATCCTCCCATGGTGCTGCTGGAACAGGGAGAGGAGTATAAAGCCCTGTATTTTGAGAGTGTCATTTTGCTGTTTGACAGATATAACAACGGTTGACAAAACTGCTCACCTCTCGCTTCATACTTGGCCAATAAAACTTCTCTTCCAATAGGGCCATGGTCTTGTCTCAACCAAAATGTCCTGCTAGTCCACCACTATGTAGTTCTTTGACTAGCCTCTCTCGTAGTGAGCATTGCGGAACACAAAGTCTAGAATCTTTGAATATGTAGCCATCCTGCATACTATACTCGCCACAGGGTCGATTTTGGCTAAGTTGTTGCCAAATCGGTTTAAAGTGATGATCATGCTGATATTGGTCTTGAAAAGTATCAAATCCAAGTACCTGCACCCGCATCTGAGTCAACAAGGCTGATTTCCTGCTGAGAGCATCTGCGACCTTGTTTTGAACTCCAGACTTGTGTTGTACTACAAAAGTAAATGCTTGTTTAAGAGAAACCCACTTGGCGTGCCGGTTGTTGAGCATGTGTTGCCCGTTGATGTAACTCAGTACTTGATGATCAGAGTTAAGCACAAAAGGCTGATGGAGAAGATAATGACGCCAGTGTCTGAGGGCTTGTACAATAGCATAGAACCTTAAGTCGTATGTAGAATACCTCTTCTGAGCTCCGTTCAACTTCTCACTGTAGAATGCAACTGGGCGTTGTTCTTGACTGAGAATTGCACCCACACCAGTATGAGATGCATCACAGTCAACCACAAACTGCTTCTTAAAATCTGGAATGGGTAAGACTGGAGCTTCAGTCAACCGCTGCTTGATCGTCTGAAAGCTCTCTTCTGCGGCTTGTGTCCACTGGAACTCACCCTTTTTCAGACAATTTGTAAGAGGGGCCATAATCATGCTGAAGTTCCTAACGAACCGTCTGTAGAAAGAAGCTAAGCCATGAAAACTACGCTCCTCATGTACATTCTTGGGCGTCGGCCAGTCGCGCATTGCTTCCACCTTTGCTTCATCTACTTTGATGCCATCTGTACTCACAACATATCCTAAGAAAATAACTTCGTTAGTCATAAAAGTACATTTCTTTGGATTTGCATATAGTTGTTCCTTTTTCAAGGTCTCAAAAACTTGACGGAGGTGATCAATGTGCAGCTGTTCATTCCGACTGTAGATAAGAATGTCGTCAAAGTAGACCACGACAAACTTACCAATGAAAGGCTTGAGTACTTGGTTCATTACCCTCATAAGGGTACTTGGGGCATTAGAAAGGCCAAACGGCATAACAAGCCACTCATATAAGCCTTCTTTAGTCTTAAATGTTGTTTTCCATTCATCACCTGGTCTGACTCTGATTTGATGGTACCCACTTTTTAAATCAATTTTGGAGAATATTACTGCCCCTGCTAACATATCCAGCATATCATCAAGTCTCGGGATCGGGAAACAATAACGAATAGTGATCTTGTTGATAGCCCTGCTGTCAACACACATACGCCAACTGCTATCTTTCATTGGAGTCAATAGTGCTGGCACAGAACAAGGACTCATACTATCACGGATGAAGCGTCTATCTATTAATTCACATACTTGTCGATTCAATTCTGCACTTTCTGTGGGACTCATTCTGTAAGCAGCTCTATTTGGTAAAATCGATCCTGGAATGAGGTCAATACAATGTTGTATGTCTCTCATAGGTGGTAACCCTGTTGGTAACTCATCAGGGAATACATCAGCAAATTCTTGCATAATTGGTTGTAGCAGTGGAGGGATGGTTTTCTCAGCTGTATCCACTTCTTTGGCTACAAGTGCAAATAATTCTCCTCTCTCTTTAACGGTCATTTGTATTTCAGAAAAGGTGATCAAATTAACATTTGTCCTTTTGGGTCGGACTTTCTCTAAGTCTCTCAAAGGTCCCAAAATATGCATAGTGCCATCCTTGTGGAATGAGTAGATATTTTTGCGGCCATAATGATGAGTATCTCTATCATACTGCCAAGGTCTGCCTAATAACAAGTGACATGCATCCATGGGTACTACGTCACACCATACATCGTCGTAGTAATTTCCCCCAATTTGAAAAGAAACTAGGCATTTCTTATCTACCACAAATTCACTTCCCTTCTTTAACCATGACATTTGGAAGGGTTCAGGATGTTTTTGAGTCTTCAATTTCAACTTTTCAACAACTTCAAGTGAAACAACATTACTGCAACTACCACTATCAATGATTAAATGACATACCTTGCCTCCGATAGTGCAACGTGTATGGAAAAAGTTAATACAAAGCCATTCGTCTTTGATCTCTTCTTTTGGTGTGAACAAAGAATACTGGATCATAAGATTATCCCCAGACTCACCATAATTGATTTCTTCTTCAGGGATGGAATCTGACTTCTCTGACTCTATCTCTGCCACTGGTTCCTCTTCTTGGGCCAAATTCATAGTTCGATTGGGGCATTCTGAAGCATAGTGCCCAATACCGTTGCACTTGAAACACGTCATTGTGCGTTTGCCACTAGAATTGCTAGGCTTGGAAGATGAAGGCTGAGTCACAAACTTTGAATATGTACCCTTGTTGGTACCTGAACTGATTCCTACAGGCTTGTTAGATGGAACCTGATACGTCCTGTTTTTGCGGCGCTCTACTTTTTCATAATGAAGTGCTTTCTTAAATGCATCTGATAAAACAAGTATATCAAAGGCCATAACAACATCTCCTATAGAAGTTCGAAGGCCTTCAATGTATCGTTGGACCAACTGCTCTTCTGATTCATAGAGATTGTTCCGAGATACTAGGAGATTGAATTCCTCAGTGTACTCTGCTACGGTCTTGTTACCTTGCTTAAGGTTTTACAGTCTGGAGAATAGTTCTTTCTTGTAGTTGGTTGGTAGAAAGGTGTTGAACATCAATTTTTTTATCTTGTGCCAGTCTCGGATTTTTTATTTCCCCTGACTCTGCCTGTCAGTCTTAATCCTCTGCCACCATGATAAAGCTCTGCCTTTCAATTTAGAAGAAACCAACTTAACTTTCATGTCATCCGGAACTTCTCTGCAATCAAAAGCATTCTCAATTGCCTCGATCCATTCGACGAACTCATCATGTTCAGTACTGCCTGAATAATCTGGAATATCAACTCGAATGCCATATGAATCAAGGTTTGCTTTGTTGTCTCTTTCTGGACGTCTGTCTACATATCTGTGTCGACGTCTAGGAGGAGAAGGAAAACGAGGTGGTGTCTCATCTGACGATGATGAATGACTGTTATGAACGGAAGGAATACTAGGGGGACGCTGATCGCGTTGCTTCTTCAAATCTGCTATGTCCTGTGCCATATTAGCCATCATCTGAACTATCTGATCCATATTTAGATTCTTATTTTGAGTCGAACTTGGATGACCACTGCTTGAAGAACTGCCCATCGGATGAGTAGGGCCACTTTCTGGAGCACTTCTGCCCCGAGGAACAGAATTTGTAGGGATCCCGCCATCCGTCCGTGCTTGACGAGGGCGAAAATTATAACGTCGTGCCATAACTCAGTGAAAAGAACAAAAGGTCTTGCAGCAAATAATAGTAGTGATAAAATAAGCCACTCACAGGTAAGATCGATGTCGGAGTCTCAATTAACTCAAAAGCTCTGAATACCACTCTGATGTAGGCTAATAAATAAAACAGTCGTAACTCGACTACTACGCGGAAGCTTGTCAATGACTTGAATAGCCCAATCTCAATATAATACCCAAATAGAATTTAAATGACCTGTAACTGGGTGAAATACTAACCCTTGAGAAAAAATGTTGGCTTGCTGATATAGAAAGTGACAAGAATAGTCCAATATGAATGTTGACTAGTGGCAAGCCAACTCAAGAAACCCCAGCAAGGAGTGTTACACGATGGTTTCTGCAAGCACTGCAAAAGCCTGGTCTTGTACTAAACCCAGGTGGAGATTTGCAATAGGGGAACTCAAACAAATCTGGTCACTGGTGCTGGAAACCCTCTGTGAACCAAATCTGAACCGAAAAACCAAAAGGGGCGAAATCTATGCAACTGCCGTACCTGAAGTCGATTCTCAGCTGCTGTTCTTGAAGACTAGATCTGCAACAAGTTCGCCTGCCCTGTGATTCAACGACCCGAGCAACCAAACTGATTCGTCGGAATCACGTGTGGCTCTGTCAATGCTGAACCTGGATTTGATTTCCGGAACAACAAAGAGAGGGGAAAACGCTGACGTACAGCGGTAAATCTCAATGCAATTTATTGGTTTGCAAAGAAAGAAATAAACTAGATTTTATTCAATATCTTCGGTGCCCCTAAAGGCTTTCTACAACTGAATTTATAATTAATTCTACCGACTGAAAACTAGGAAAACCAAAAAAGGAAAACACTTCGTGAGCCGACCCTCACAATCCTAATTGAAAACAAATATTACACAAACAATAATCCTAATAAAACAAGGCAAATAAACTGTCCTAATTTAATTAAAATCCTAGCTGATTTAGGATTCTAATTCACAACTGTCTGCACCTCTTTAACCATTGGGCCTGCTCTGCTGGGTCACTCTGCTGGGCCTATTCTTAGGCTGAGTTCCATGGTCCAATTGATAGGATTCATTGTTATTAGACATCCCATAGAACTTCTCATAAAAATCTAATGTCAAGGCCAGAATCTCATCTTCTTTGTTACCGATGTCCGCATCAGGTAAAATTGAAAATTCACTTAGAAGGGGGTGCACAGTGGATAAAATTAGGGGTGTAAAAATCACTTTCCTTAAAAAATCATTTAAAAATAAAATATTTTTCTCAATTTGCACTTAAAATTGCTCCAATGAAGATTTATAGGCACAAATTGACTCTTTTGCTGTTGTGTTTTAAATTTATACTTGCAAGCGCACGAACCATTTATAATATAGCTGTTAGAGGCGAGGTCAAACCCATCGGAACTTAGGAAAATATATTTATGAAAGACATACCATTGAATTATATATTTTAAGAAATTTAGAAAATCATAGAAATAAATCTTAAATATGGAATTATTTCTCTAATCTAGGAAATTTAATTTTAACTTAGAAATATTCTAAAAATAAAAACCAAGTCCAAAAATAGGAACAACATCTAAAATAGAAACTATCCGTTAAAGAAATTTAATTTACGTGAAAAATACAAAAATTAATCTAATTTCAATTAAGATGGCAGAAGTAATCTAGAATATTAAATAATCTTAACCTAACTTAGAACACAAAATTAAGATGCAATTAATTAATTACCAACCTAGTTTTTTCAAGAATTTGAATTTATAAAAAAAAATAATACCTAAAATTACCTCTGTATATATTTTACAGTGGAACTGGCTTTAAGAATCATGGGGACATTATTTTTCATATTTTAAAAATAAAATAAAGGCCTAGACTACATAGCTCACGTAAATTACCCACCATGCATTCAAATTTCTCATTCATTAAAATTTCAGATATAAAAGCCATCAATTCAATAATCAAGAATTTCTCAAATTAAACCTTAGACTAACTAGAATTTAAACATTTTCTCCAAATCTAAATATTTCAGTATACTCCTGAAAACAAGAGCCTTAGATCGAAGAAGGAAGTCTAATTAGTCTAAATATTTCAGTGCATCAAATTTGAAAAATTTGGAATTAAATCCAACATGTTTTTTATAAAAAGAATTAAAATCAAATCAAATCATCATAATACATGAATTAGACAATTGAAAAACCATAAACTAATATTTTAGCACACCTTTAATTTATTCAAAACATGAAATCAAAATTACAAACCATGGAATTTAAAAGAATAAATACAAGAAAAAAAATAAGAAATTCAAACTCCACTAACTTATAAACCCAATGTAGAACTTGAAAATCTCATAGTTTCTTTGAATTCTTCTTCTCTTTTTCCTCTCCTCCAAGCACCAAGCCAAGCCTTGAATTATTCAACCCAAGTTCGAATTGTGTTGGTCCAATTGCATCAATTTATAGAATTTTGATGGGCTAGATTAGGCAAGCCATGGGACCCACTCTCCAACTCAGCCGATCCACTCCTTTCTAATCTCCCATTCAGGCGGCCAAACCATTGCTTCTATATTTTGTATACAGCCAGGACCTCCTTCTATACTTTCCTTTATCTTCGCTGGCTTGCAAGGCCGGCCCTGGGTATAGACAGCATAGGCCGCCGCTTAGAGTTCCCAGACAAAAAGGGTCTCCACACACTTAAACTCTTCAATATACCAGTCACAAAGGGCTCTTGAAATCTCACTCCGCCTAGGGCCTCTGAGATTTTAGAGGATGTCAAGGCTGGCCCTGCTAGCGTGTGAAAGCAGACCATGGCAACTTCTATTTATTTCTCCATTCTTCTTCATCCTGCTGTACCGTCCTTCTCTGCTTTTCTCTTACTGATGATGCAACTGTTGGGTTCTCAATGGTTTCTTGTAGATCTCCTTGCAGTCGACTTTTTCTTCTAATTCCAAACTGATGCACTTGCTGGCTGCAAGCATCACTTGGGCCTTCTTCTTCACTTCAAGCCTGGATGTATTGTTTGATTTGTTGTTTGATTTGTTGTTTGATTTGTTTCCCACCATGCCGCCAAGTGAAATGCATTGTAGCTCATGATGACAGCTCCATGTTACTTGGCACCCACCTGTGCTGCTCTGTATTTGTTTCTTCATAAATCTGCATATTGCTTCTTCAAAGATGTTTGAATGGTTTTGCAAACAGGAGTTGCTGTCCTTATTGCTATAAAAATCAGTCCCAAATCAAAAGAAAACATGTGGGTTCCATGACCATCGTGGCATGCAATATTGCTTCGAACTTGAGCTACACCGTCCTTCTCTTGTGTTCTTTCAGCAGATTTCCCTCTGCTATTCTTTCTTTTCTTGATACAGCTTGGTGATATTCCTCTACTTCAATTGTATTGTTCGAATTGTTGCTGTTTTCTTCCACTATTTGGTTATTTCAATCAAATGTGAATTTGCAGCTTGAAAGCATGGCCTCCTTTGACTTCTTGGACGCTGATGGGTTTGCTTCTGCTCTGTCATGTTTCTTGTTGCTATTCAGATATGCTTTTGCAAGCAAGTACAGCTTTTGAATTAGTGCAAAATAGCCAACATGGGAAGCACAACTTAAAGGCACATGTTGCATCGGCCACCAATTTCATGCACTGTAGGAAACACATTGAGCCCGAACCAAACTTATGTCAATGGTTGTTGTTTATCAATACAACACGTCACTAAGTTGCTGCCAATTCTAGAACAGTTTGCTTTCTTTTCTTTTGTCACTTTTCCTGCATCTGTCTTCAATTTTTACTCTTTTTCCTGACATCTTCAATTATTCCTGCAAAACTCCAAAAGCCCTATTAATTTATTTTATTTATTACAATTTAAGGGCTAACTAGTCTAATATTTAAAGGTAAAATAGTCATTTTATTGTGTTCATCATTTGCCGTAGCACAAATCTCTTCTATACAAATTGAGACTTTCAAATTAAGTGCCAATTCGAGTTTCAAATTAGCTCAAAATTGGATTTTGCCGTAGCGCAATTTTGGGTTTCAAATTAGCTCAAAATTCAATTTTTAAGCAGCTCAAATTCCGAGTTTGTTAGACCTTCAGATTTCAAAGTGGAAGTTAAATAGAGGATTTGAGAGAAACACTCAGTTGAACAAAACCTGTCTCTTATCTCGTCCGAGACTCTCATCCCTCAACCATCTTTTATCGCCGCCACTGTCGCTTTAATCAACGTCATCCGACGAATTGTCAAAATAGAAGATTGAGTTAAATAAGGTTCAACTAAGTTCAACCATGGTCAAACTCAGTCAAACCCATGCCATTAATATAGATATTATAATAATATTAAATTATTAATTAAAGTTTAATTGATGAGTTAAAATAAAAATTTTAAACAAAAAATATAGTTCCCTATCAAATATCAACTTTCATTATTTAAATCAATAAAATAAATATATTTAAATAGAACTTATTTATTATATTATGCATATAGACAAATTATGGTTTAATTTAATAATGAAACCTTGAAATGTAAAACTGATACGTCAAATTTTGATTTCAAAAATTTTAGCTGATGTTTTAGCCCATTTCACAAACTTGGGCACATTTTGTTTTTTTAGATTGTTATGACTTATGACTAAAAGTTTGGCAAACATAAAAAGGCCAAAATATTGTTATCAATTGAAAAATAATCTTAAACAAGGGTTTTTTTTACTTCACCATATTCATGAAGGCATTCTCAATTAAGAATGTATAGAAAATTATCTGATTTCATTTTTCTATTTATTTGAAATGGACGGTTACAACTAAACCATTCAAGTACTCATTTTTGTTGTATAAATTTAATGGTATTAAAGTTAATTAAAAATGATTCTTAATAAATGAATAATTTACTTCACTTGAAGGCTAAAAAAATATAGTCAAATGGAAAAGTACTTGAGATTTTTGTTGTAAAAGGATAACTATTTCTAAATATAAAAAGAAATATATTTTTTAGTAAGACAATGTCTAAGATTTCCCACACGTAAATTCAAAAAAAAAAATTAAAGTATATAAATATGCAAAATAAAATAAACATATTTTGACCTAAGGTTTTAAAATATTGAATTTTCCATATATTATAACTCTAAAGTTTCTTTGGAATAATAAAAATAAAAAAACTCTTTTAAGTCTCACTCTCAATTACACCTTGGTAGAGGAGTGGGTAACTTGCATATCTCAGATTTTAAAAAAGTGGTGAAAATTGCATTATAGATCTCTATGGGCTTGGATTTTGCGGCTGACCTGCGATAATAAAATAAAAAATTTAATAAAATTTTTTATTAAATTTTTTAAATTATTTTTTAAAATTTTTATTAAGATTTTTCTCAAATCACGAGTCAATGGTTATTTTAAAATCCAGCCAGATCCACAAGTCTAATTAGATTTTTGCAGTTTTAAATTAGGTAAGGATTTTTTATTAATTCGGTCCGTGATTGAGCCGATTCTAGTTGAACCGACAGTTCAACTATGGGCCGAGTCAGTTTTAAAAACACTGTCTCTTATTGCTCATCATAGCTGAGGTACTATTTCTTTTACTTTTCTTTTGTCTCTATTTCTCGCCTCTCAAAGTCAACAAAGAATTTTAAAGTATAAATTAGAAAATTATTATTATTATTATTATTATTGTAAATTAAGGTATTCCAACATTATAACTACGAAATTAAAGAGAATGGCACTTTAAGAGACCATCAAATTAACCTCTCAAGAGTAAATATTTGTATTTTTAAATTATCAATTTAAACTAATTCAACTTTCAACATGTTAAAAAGTTTTATCTTATTTTAAAATGAGCTGATAATACTTTTAATTTTTTTGTTTTATAATAACATTTTAATTAAGAATAGAAATATTTTGTATATAATATATTGATTTGCTAATTCTCATTTTAAAACATTTTCTCTTGTCTAAGACCTGGTAAATTACATTCTCATACTTTATAATTTATTTATTTTTTAATTTTTTTTTTCTTATGTTTTATCAATTATCCATGCATTTGCATATAAAAAAATCCTTGGACGAAATATAAACGCAATCTTAAAAGTCAAAAAAAAAAAAATCAGACTTCTTATATTTTTTTAATTTAGTAGACCACATGTCTTATGTGACAACATTAAGAAAGAATGTCTTAAATTTGGGGGACAAAACAAATTTTCAAATTAATACCAATGCATTCATAATTGTGTGATCAACTTTACGCAGAAGAAGTTAATCAATCATCTGATACTCTTTCTGATGAAAACTCGATATGTATTTATATTAAGAGTTCAAATAAGTAAATACAAATTATATATGCCTTCCATTCACAATCTCATCAGACAAGACTGAAAATTCTCTCAAGCAAAGGTATTATTATTACTGCTGAACCTTCTTCTTCTTTCAACCGGAGATGTCGATGGCTTTCACCTCTGGTTTCTTGGCTGGCTCTTTGGGTACTGTTACCGTCAGCACTCCGTTCTCCATGGCTGCCTTCACCTGATCTATCTTAGCATCTTCTGGCAGCCTGAAACGCCTCAGAAACTTGCCGCTGCTCCTTTCTACTCTGTGCCACTTGTCGTTTTTCTCCTCTGTTTCTTTGCTCCTCTCTCCGCTTATCTGAAGCACTCTCCCTTCTTCCACTTCCACCTTTACTTCCTCCTTCTTCAACCCTGGAAGGTCTGCTTTCAAGATATGGGCCTCCGGCGTCTCCTTCCAGTCGATCCTCGCAGTGACGAAAGCAGAGGTCTCTCTACCTAAATTGGAAGAGGCGACGGAGAAACCTTGGAAAGGGTCCCAGATGTCGAGAGAGAAAGGGTCGAAGACGTTGGTTCGTCGGCCGAAGAAGCTTGGAATGATCGACATGGCTTTCTTTTCTGGGTTTTCTTACTTCAAAAGAGAAAGAATTTGACTTGATGTGTTCCAATGGGTAGTAGGATTCTGCAATTGATGTTGTAATCGATGATTCTGATGCCGGCGAAGATGGGAGGGGGAAGTATTTATAGAGAAGAAAGTGGAGATGAGAGGGGGATTTTTCTCCCAGGCTCTGGAAAGCTCTTGATGATTCTCCTTCTGCAAAGAATTTTCTAGAACGCAAATGGTACAGGAAGTCCCAGGAATGATCAAGGCTGCTGACGTGTGACCAAAATAAGTAAACAGTGTGATTTAAGACAGGTGATGCCTATGTTTTAACACTTTTAATTAGTGCGTCAAGATTTTTTAAAGTACCTTGATTGATATAAACTACAATCAAAGATAAAATATTTTTTTAATTATAAATTAAAAGTTAGGTTAACTAGATATACTAACACGACTTGCTATTAGATTTTTTATAGGTTTCATAAATTTAAATTTATTTGATAGGTGATTACATTGATATAGAGTATATAATAAAGTTTCACTGTCAATTACCCATATAAATATTGATGAGCATATGTCATTGATGTTTAAAAATTTTAAATCAAAGGATAGAATCATCAAATAGAGGTAGAACAGCATACAAGAACAATTCATATGGTCCTATTTACATTAAATCCAAAAAAATGGGCTTTAAAAATCTATTTTTACTAAGTATCTAGCTAACAACCGAGATCATCCCATATCTCATTATAGTTTTTTTCAAAATAAAATACATACCATACACAAATTAAAATCCGCTAATTAATTTTTAGAAACAAAGATACATATTTCTATTATTTTACATTTTTTGCAACTATTATACTGATTGTTGAATAGATTAAATGAGAAACATATGATAAATCTTTTAGATTTTAATAGTTTTACAAAATTTAACAAAAAATATAAACATGCATTCATTTATTTAAAAAATAGTGAATAATTGAGATTTTTTAAAAGGTGAATTTCATTCTAAATAACATTCTTTCTTATAATCATTACCATCTGAACGATAATTTAGATTCAGTTTTTAATAAGTTTAGTTGTCATCCCAATTTAATGATATAAGATATGAAA
This sequence comes from Chimonanthus praecox, assembly GCA_022113865.1. Taxonomy (NCBI): domain Eukaryota; kingdom Viridiplantae; phylum Streptophyta; class Magnoliopsida; order Laurales; family Calycanthaceae; genus Chimonanthus; species Chimonanthus praecox. The sequence goes on along the minus strand of CM039087.1, from coordinate 52,466,534 downwards.
GTAGTTAGTTAAATAGTTGTAAAATTGTTAAATAATTCGAAGTAGAATATATTGTTTAATTAAAATTTTAATTTTAAATAAATGTTTTTATTAACAATTTCACATAGTTTGTTTTAAAAGACATTTTAATTATTTGAATTTCCCACAAAATTTGCAACCAAGTGAAAAGTTGGGTTCATCTTTTGTTTTTTGAGATGTTGCCACACTTTTATAAAAGTAAGTGTAGGAATTTAACCAATGTTATCAAAATCGGATCGTCTACCGAACGGTCTCAAGGGAAGGTTGGGTTGTGAGACCCTAATCCAGCCCAGACGGCCGAGTACATGATGGCTGATCCAAGTGAAGTGTGAAGTGGTGGGAGTGGGAGAAAAAAGATCCCACATCGGAAGTGAGGGACTTTCGTATGGGGTTTATAAGTGGTATTACCCCTTAAACCAGTGTGAAGCATTTTGGGCCTATCCCTAGTGAGCCAAGCCCCATCCAAACCTGTGTGGGTTCAGAGCAAACAATTTCATATTGAGTTGAGCCATAAGCCCTGTTTTTCGGGTCAGCTTGTTACAATTGGTATTAGAGTTGAGTTCAGCACTCGGACTATGTGGGCCTACTGTCTTTCAATGGATTCATTGGGTTGAGCCGAGGACGGCTCTGGGCTTTTAGGGGGGTGAGTTGTGAGACTCTGACCCAACCTAAACGCTCGAGTCCATGATGGCTGATCTAAGTGAAGTGTGAAGTGGTGGGAGTAGGAAAAAAATGATCCCACATCGGAAGTGAGGGACTTCTGTATGGGGTTTATAAGTGGTATCACCCCCTTAAACCAGTGTGACGCGTTTTGGACCTATCCCTAGTGAGCCAATCCCAATCCAAACTTGTGCGGGCTTGCGCGTGTGCGTGGGCACCTGTGGGCCCAGAGCAGACAATTTCACACTGAATTGAGCCCTAAGCCCTATTTTTTGGGTCGAGTTGTTACATTTGTTAAATAAGTTTCAACCGGATTTGACCGTAGTCAAATTCGGTCAAACCGGTGCCATCAAAATAATATCAAATTATTAACTATTAAATAAGTATGAAATAAATTAATAGATGATAAAATATAAATAACTATAAAAATTAAAATATAAATACAAAATACATAATAAAAGACATGATTATATTTTCATAAAAAATTATTGTTGTTCTCACAAAACAATTATAAATAACAAAAGTTAATAATCCAACCTTTATATTCCAAAATCAACCCGACAAAAATATTTCACCTCATGCCTCTAAAATATTTCAATGGAAGGGCAAAAAGGTAAATTCCATCTAAAATATGAAATCGGGTGTCTCATGGTAGAAACGTCGGGTGTCTATATGGCTACATATATATATATATATATATGATTAATGAAAACAAAAAATTACAAAAAAAAGAAAAAAATGAAAAAGAGAAAAATAAATGAATAAATGGGAAAGGCAACATGCCACACCTTCCATCCTCTTAGGAAAAGGACAAAATAAGCCCTCCAACTGTAAGAATCATTTTAGGGTTTGTTTGAAATTGACAAAATAAGCCTTTCAAAACTTGTTTTAGGTACCACATGGATGTAGTTCAACTGGTCTGCCTTAGGAAGCAGAAGGTTGTGCGTTCGAACTTCCATGGCCTAACATTGTTGTGCCTTAGGAGTAGTGGACTCATTCGTGGGAATTTTAGTAGGACCGTGTTAAAAAATTTCATACGTTAGTCCAAAAAAAAAAATTGTTTTAGGGTTTTTCTTGTCCTGAACATTTTTTCATTGCAGACAAAGATAAAGAGAAGGGGACGGCGGCGCTAGAGACTTCTCATTTGCAGATCCAAACCATGGCTCACAGTTCAGGATTTTTTCAAAAAACCGTGGTGAACTGCTGTTTATTATGTTTTTTTTTTGTTGTTTAACATTCTGCAATGGTTGCGGTCGAACTGGCAATTTGACTTCCAAGCTGGTCCAGTTCTTATTACACTACATTTAACTGTAGTTAGTTGCATGTTCAAAGATAATCAATAGATTGGTAAATAATACATTTTAGCTTTGTATGATCTTTGAACATGCAACTATCTCAATATTTACTATTATAAAAGTAAATATATTATTATTAAAAAAATAAAATTTATCATAAAATTAAATTATAATTATGAATTTATTATTTGATTTGGTAGTTTGAAGAATTTGGTGTATTTTTATCCTCTAAGTATTAAAAACATAAAGATTTATAAAAAAAATCTTAAAAATAAAAATTTAATATTAGATTTCTTTTTTAATTGGAGAGGTTTGATCTACCCTTCTCATATTATTATCTAATAATTACGATAATTTATGCAAAAATGACTAAAAAAATAGTCAAAGGGCCTTATGATTAGAATGAATTAATTTGAACGTTTAGTCCATCTTTTTCATGTCAAATGAGTTTTAATTATTTGTTGTTCAAACATTTTAATTTGTTTCGATCTTATTAAGAAACATTGAATAAAAATGAGATTTTCAACTATTCTTGAGTAGATCTCTTCATCAAAAGTCTCCTAAAATCAACACTTAATTTTAAGGATTCTAAAGATCAAAAATGAAATTTTAAAAAAGCTACAAGTAGAAACCATGAATTTTAGGATTTGATTTTGTGAGTTTAAAGGATTTGTCCCGATCTTGTCATATTAGTATTGAAAATAACACAAAATTATTAAAAAGAACTAAAAGTAGGAAAAATGTGATTCTCGAAATAAATTTGACGAGTTAGAAGGATTTGATCCACATTATCATGTTATTATATAATAATAGGGAAATTCATGAAAAAAATATCCATTAATAAAAAAAAATTGTTCAATGATTAAATTTGATGTGTTTGAATTGTTTTAATCACATTTTTATAGTCTTTTAATATTAATATGTAAGAATTGGAAATTGTTGTTGAAAAAGAAAGGTGAAGGACTTAAATAGTACAATTTTTTTGTTGAATGTTTCTTACGTAAAGCGCTTGTTTCTTATTATTAGAACAAAAAACACTGGTATTGTATTTAGCAACCATAACATTCAAAATTGATAGATCCTTAGCTATATATATTAAAAGAAAATGTTGTCAATAACATTAAAATATTATTGTTTAATAGATATTCTCAAATAATTACTATGAAGTGTTTCAAATTTTTTATAAATAAAACTATTATTTGTTTTTTAATATAACCAAAGTCCAATTTCATGGTGATATAAATTTAGAGGTCAACAATAATTAAAAAAGAATAAAGGGCATTTAAGAAGCACAAATTAACTAATTCTATTAGGGGTATTCTTGTTGGCTCTATTGTTTAAATATAGACCTTTCTCTATAAAGTATTTTTATGCAACATGTTTGTAAACCTACAAAAGGTCATTGATTTATAAATAATAAGATCAAATTTTGGGCTTAAAATTCATATCTTAATTGATCAAATAGTGGTATTTTCAGTGAGCCCCATCTTCAAAGGCATAATAATTTTTTTGGACCATTACAAAACTTTTGGTATGAAAGAAAATCTCAAGTGATCAAATTTAAGAGTTCAAAAAATATGGCATAATTAATCTACGTAAGGTGGATTTGTTGAACGCCATATTAAGGGAGAGATCTTTTTTAAATTTTATTTATCTAATATCAATGAAACACTATTGTAATGATTTAAAAATTAACCTGTCTATTGAAGTTTTCTCAGGGAAAGTTTTAAATTATTTTTCATATCATTAAAAATACAAATAAAGTTAGTATATATCATAAGTTATTTTAAAAAAAAAATTGGTTATATTTTTTTTGCTACTTAAGGTGTAAACACTATTAATCATTTGTTCGTGCTCTGCACCTTAGACCAGTTTTTGTGGACATCTATTTTGCCCAGGAAGGAAACCCCAACCATTGGGCATAAAAATTGTCTATAGAGAGACAATATGATAATAAATTTGAGAAGTCATTATAGGCTTTTGGTTGCTGGACTATTTGGGCTACAAGAGACAAATTTATTCACAAGACCTTTCCTATGTATCCTGCTAATGTGGTTTCTAATACTGTTTTTTTCCAGTGTAATAGTGAGCCCTTTTAATGAGATCTGTATAACTCCAAGATTATGGGTTTAGTGGAGGAGGAATAGGGTCGAGTTACATCGTGCGTTCTGGATTCTGAAAGAGTAACCAACCATTGTCATGAATTTGCTGGATTCTGAAAGAGTAACCAACCATTGTCATGAATTTGCAAATTCAATGGCACTTCTGAAATTTGATGCTTTATGTGTTTCTTTGGAAATTCAAGCAATTATTTTTTGAAGATTGATGAAGACATCTTGGTTCTTGAAACAACAGTTATGGGGCTACAATGATTATGAGATCACTTGCCTCTCTAGGAGATGGTTTTGTATCAGAATCTTAATTTGTCTCCAACATATTTTCCTAAACCTTTAACCTTAAATTAATCTTCAATGAACTGAATTTGTATGGAATCTACAAATTATCTCACTATACCTTGTCCAGTTAGAAAAATTATCGATTAAGAACCGATTTATGTGGGATGAAATAATAATTTTGTCAAGTTTGTGCTCTTTTCCTTCACAAATCAATTGTTTGTACATAAATTGAACCTATACCTTAATAGCCACACATACTAATATGAGAAAAAAAGGTACAAAATACTTTTATTCACATAATCAGATACAGAGATCAAATTTCCTTCACTTACATAATACAATATATGCCTTCCTTTACAATCTCTTTATGGAAAACGCCACTGCTACTTGACTCTCACTTCACACCTATTGCTGATGCACGCCCCTTGTTCTTCTTTCAACTGGAGATTTCAATAGCTCTCACCTCAAGCTTCGTAACTGACACCTTCAGCACCATCACCGTCAGCACTCCGTTCTCCATGGCCGCCTTAACCTCATCCACCTTTGCGTCCTCTGGCAACCTAAAACTTGCCGCTGCTCCTCTCTAGACGGCGCCATTTATCGTTCTCCTCTGCCTCTCTGCTCCTTATTAGTGATATTCACCCGTCCGCAATTCCATCCGCTCGTGATTATCCTCATCGATAATCACGGGCTATGAAAAAGAAACTATAGATTTATTATTTCCTGATTTTGTGTTGTATGATGGAGAAAATCTCTCCTTTGTGTTAATATATACTGTGTAATTAGATCAGATGAAATGAGAGAAAATATTACTCCTGTCACGCCCCGGCCCGAAGGGTAGGCCCGGAACGCGACTGATTTTTTTTTTTTTTTTTGAAGATAAACTAACACAAGCATTCTAACTGGGCCGGATCAACAGTTGGGCTCAAAGGTCACACCTGATCCCAACATGTGGACTCAAACATGTACCATAAGTCTACCCAATAATAGACATAAACAACAACATCAACACATAACATGATCATATGAAATCTAACCATTGATTCATCATTCAAAATCATATCACAAGAGTAACTACGGAAGCATGGTAGTTTAATACATCACATTTAAACAAATTAAGTACCACACCCGGTACTTAATAAAAGCAAATGGTTCCAAGAACCAACAAGTAAAGATAAGGATATTCCCCTCAGGAGGAATCCCGAAACACCGCCTCAGCTTATCCACCCTAAGCTTAAAAAATAGGGCCCTCATCCTCGGGTTCATCTTCTAAAAGGTGAGTGGGGTGAGCTAACTAGCCCAGTGAAAGAAATATAACAGTTCCGTTAAGTAAATAACAGGTTAGCAATAATTAACAGTTGCAATAAATATCTCATGCTTGATAACAAATAAGCATAATATTATCATCATTCTCATAATTCATCATTTCTTTTCCAATACTGCTATCATCCAACGCAACGCCTGCCAACTATGCTTAGACCATTATATTAAGTCCCGACACGGTCAAAATACATCCTTGCAAGTATATCTCTAGCTCTACCATAGCCGATATTGACACCCTGAAGTCAGCAACTATCGACACCCATGGTCCAGTAGACGTAAACCATCTCCCATATGGCCGATATTGGTTCAATAGTCAAGGCACGTGGAGCAGTCTTACACATTTCATCTGATCAACGTCATAGGCACTCTTACCATAGTGCTTTAAGTCTAGGTACATGAGTGGGTAATCAAATCTGAAGCCACTCATTGCTTAATACCCATGTCAATTTAAACCTATTTACATAAAGCTGCAAAGTTAAGTTCCCTCATAGTGATTGTGTGGTTTCGCAGTCTCTGTTCAAACAAACAGACAAGTGCACAATCAATATACAGATCAAATACATACCCACAAGTAGTATTTTGAAATCTCACGTTTTCTCAAAAATATCCAAGGTATATGGAATTGAGTCTCCTACTGAGTTTCTATCATTTTTAAATTATAATCATCCACAAGATAATAATATAATAAAAAGGGGCTCAGTCCAAAACTCATATTATCTTCTAGGAATTGATCAGATTTATTTATTGAGTTAGGTCTAGATCCTCGGGTCACTTCTCGGTTGTCTTCTAGATATGACCAGATCTGACATTTTGAGTTAGGCCTCGAGATCACTCAGTGCCTGACAAATATAGCGACTGCCTGGAAGTGAAATCACTCAGTGCCTGACCAATAAGGTCGGCCTGGAAGTGAATACAATAATATTTATACTATAGTAATAAAAGAAAAGGGTTAATACATTTTTAATTAACAAAGGGTATTAATCATCATATGCAATCAACACTTTAAAAATAGGGTCCCTCAGAACATGTCTCGGAACCAGGTACGGTGGCTTCGGATCATCCGAACTACACCTAAACTAATTATTGACCTCGGATCATAGATCTGACTTCGGATCGTCCGAAGATCGGGTCTCGGATCATCCGAAGTCCTTCCGAACGATAAGAAACCCGAAAACAAGTCTCAGTGGGTTTGGGTTCCTCGGAATGTCCGAAGTATGGTTCGGAACGTCCGAGCAGGTTCGGTCCTTCCGAGCTCGGCTAGGCTCGTCCGAAATGGGTTAAGCTGGCCTCAGGCGCTTCTAGGCTTCGGGTGAAGCTCGGAACGTCCGAGGGGTACTGTTCGGACCATCCGATAGTCGTCTTCCTCCACTGTCTGCTGGTCCGAGAGTCGTCTTCCTCCACTGTCTGCACCAGCAGACAGTGACAGCAGTCACTGTATGAAATACGATTCTAGAAACAGAGGGTTTTCCGGATTCGGTTTCCACACCTAGCCGGTCCGATGGACTCCTCTGGGAGTCCCCTTTCCATAGGGAATGGTTTGGAGCCTTGAAGCTCACTGGGCCATCCGATTTTAACACCAAATCCTCATGAGTACAAGGTAACCCATGGTTTTCCTTAGATTTCAAACTGGTTTTTCTCAATCAAAACAGGGCCAAATTCAGTTTTTCTTGATTCTATACTGATTGAAATTGAATGAGGAATGCAGTGGATACCTTCACTTGGGTTCCTGGGTTCAGAAATCTGATTTTGAAAATCTCTTCCTTCTTAAACTACGGTTACTGAAAACTGAGAAAGAACAGAGGCTAAGCCAGGGGTCTCGGCTGATTTTCACAGAGAGCAGAGAGGCTGAGAGAAAAGAAAAGAAGTGTGGGAGTTTAGACTGAGGAGAGGAGGCTCCATATATAGAGTTTTGGCCGGAATAAGGGGTCGGTTGGCCAGTGCATGCTGCTGCATGCAGCGGTAAGGGGACGTCGAAACAGTGAAACCACTGTTCACAGGTCTGGTTACAAATAAGTCCTCTGGGATTTCTGGTTTTGCAGTTTAGTCCCCGGGTTTTAATAAAAGTCGATTTTAAACTGAAACTATGATTTTAAAAGCTCAAAAACTTAATCCAACCTTACAGATAGGTTGGGTTTTGAAAAGCTTAATCACCATAAAATTTTTGGAATTTAACTCTCACTACAAATCATTGATTTAAATAAAAGCCACATTTTCACACTATTTATTTAAATAAACAAATGTTAAATAAAACATTCTAGAAATTTCATTTTGGGGTGCCAAGGAATAACTAGACCATTCTTAAAATGGTCTAAACAAAAACTACCATTTTCAATATTTATCTCTTTTTCAAAATCATTTAAAATAATTAATACTCCCGGTCGGGGTTTTGACAGGCGGATTTTGAATACTATTTTCTGAAAATAAATTTATTTAAAAATCAGAAATACAAATCCTTTATAAAGGAGAACATTATCACCCAATAATAATCACATATCAACAAAATTTATAAGATAATAACTGAAAGTGGTAAAATTACCAAAATGCCCCTCCAGTTAGACGCGCTGGATCACTGAGCTCACGAGCTCAGATTGGGCCACACCTGGGCTTTCCTCAAAGCCCTAACCGTAATCTTTGAGATTAACCGGTTAAACAAGATTATTAAGCTAAAACACGCCTAATCTGGGGCAGGGTATTACAACTCCAATATGGTATCAGTAGTTTAGGGTTTTTCCATCGAACCTCCTCTCAGTGCTAACGGCGACCTGGCGCCTCTCTCGATCATGTGCGGCGTGCCTCAATCTGCTGCAGCAAGGTATCCGTCCGGCCTTCTTTTCAACGTCTGTTGGATCAGTCCACACTTGATGCCTCTGTTTCTGAGGCCATAGAGAGCATCAACATCGTTTTTCCAGACCTGTTTTTCAGATCTGGTATCCACCGCAGCAGTCTTCTTGTTTCCACCGCAACATCGATTGGGTGTTCTCTCGCCACATTGGGCGTCTTCTTCAGTTGCTCCTATCGGCCAAATCTAGAAATATATCTGTCCTCTCTCCCACGCGAGTTACGGGCTCATAATTCTCTCTGCTGCTTCCTGCCGCGATTCGTTCTGCAGCCCTTTTCGCCTGCCCATTGCGGTTCGGCACCTCTTTATTTTCCAAAACCCGGTGATCTTCATCACTTTCGGCCTACGCCTCCACTTTGTGGTGCTGACCTTACGACACTCTATCCGTCCGGCTGATTGTACAGTCCGATTCTCAGGCTTCTGATTTCATCCTACCCTGCGCTTGAATGACAACGTTGCTTTGCTCCTTCCGCTCGCCCTGCTGTTCCTTGGCGGTTTCTCTGCTCCTCTCAGACAGATTCCTGATCTGTCATCTTGTTCGGTGCTGCCTCTCCGGCGTCTGTGTGTGTCGCCTCCTATCCTATTTTGCGGCCCTGTGATTGCCGTTTGTACGCCGCCCTTGATGAGCATCTCCTCTGTGCACAGGCTCATATCTCTGGCAGTGACCGGATAATCACGAGCGAATGGAATTGCGGACGGGTGAATATCAATAATACTCCTCTCTTCGCTTATTTGAAGTACCCTACCTTCTTCACTTCTACCTTCACCTCCTCCTTTTTTACCCTAAGTAGATCTGCTTTAAAGTCATGGGCATCTGGGATTTCTTTCCAATCGATCCTAGCATTGACAAAAGCAGAGGTCTCCCCGACGACGTTGGAGGTAGCAAGGGAATTGTCGTTGAATGGGAAGGGATCCCAGATGTCAAGAGAAAAGGGGTTAAAGATATTGGTTCGTCGGCCGAAGAAGCTTGGAACGAGCGACATCTCTCCGACTAAGAATTACAACGATTAGGCGAGAGATGAATTTGAAATTGGTTGGCTAGGCAGATAACTGAAACTAAAAAGTCTCTTCTGAAAGAAAAATGGTGAAGGGTAGTCACTATATATCTATAATAATTCATAAATATTCTTTTTCTATTGTTAGGTGGGAGTAATATAGATTATAACTCGATTATAGTTAATTCTAAACGATGATGGTGATGATGCTAATCATAATTATCATAACAATTAAATAATAAAATTTCTATACATTAAATAGTTGATTCAATTTATGTTTTACTTAAAATGATAATATTATGCAAAAAGAAATCCAATTGGTTTAGATATTAGTTTGACCTATCTCAATTTTATCTAAAAATTTAAAAATTAAATTTTATTAACTTGGTTCATAAGTTTGGTTAAGTTGACCATGAGACAATAACCAAATTAGTTGGATCATGGATTGGGTACCGAATAGAGTCAATAGGATAATAAAATGTATCCATGAGTTTTGGATAGGGTCATGAGTCCTGGTTTGGGTTGGATCTTGGATTATGGATTAGATTGAGCCATAGTTAGTCCATGGGTTGGATTGTATAACATGAAATTTACAAGTCATGAAAATTGTTTTTCGACCCCTCCCTCTCTTAAGAATTCATTTTCCACACCTAGGGGTGAAACTTGGGTTGGGTTTTAACTTGACCACATGACCCGACCGTGAAAATTATGGGCTGGCTTGAGTATTTGTGTATTTTGGGTCAGTTTAAGAAAATAAAATCCACATGTAATTTGGGTCAAATTGGAATGAAAATTATAAAACTAACTTGATCCGACCCGACCCGAATTCCATCCATTTCAAACCCTAGTCTCTGAAGTTTTTTCCGCCATTCAAACCCTAATCCTAAGTAAATTATTATTCTAATGATAAGGATTATAATAAAATAGTATTATTTAGAGATGAAGTGCATCTTTAAAAGATCTGAATCATTCATCAATTTTTAAATTGTTGGATCCATCTTAAATAGATCAAATGTGAAATACTAAATTAGAAAATATATAAAATTTACCAATGCAATTTGAAAAAAATCTTAATACACTAATTAAAAATCTTATAAAATAATTAAAAAAATAGGCTTCGCGTGTCTTAAATCGGACTATTTACTTAGTTAGGTCCCTGTTAGCAGGCTAGATCATTCCTCATACTTCTGGAACCTTTAGCTTTCCAGAAAATTCTCCCATCATCGAAGAAAGCAGAAGCAGCATAAGAGCTCTCCAGAGCCTGGGAGAAAAATCCTCCCTCCTCACTTTATTCTCTATAAATACTTCCCCTCCAACCTTCGCCGGCATCAAAATCATCGATTACAACATCAATTGCAGAATCCTACTGCCTACTGTAACACATTAAATTCTTTTTCTCTTCAAAGTAAGAAAACCCAGAAAAGAGAGAGCCATGTCGATCATTCCAAGCTTCTTCGGTCGACAAACAAACGACTTCGACCCTTTCTCTGTCGACATCTGGGACCCTTTCCAAGGCTTCTCCCTCACCTCTTCCAATTTGGGTAGGGAGACCTCTGCTTTCGCCAATGCAAGGATCGACTGGAAGGAGACGCCGGAGGCCCATATCTTCAAAGCAGACCTTCCAGGGGTGAAGAAGGAGGAAGTAAAGGTGGAAGTGGAAGAAGAGAGAGTGCTTCAGATAAGCGGAGAGAGGAGCAAAGAAACAGAGGAGAATAACGACAAGTGGCACAGAGTAGAAAGGAGCAGCGGCAAGTTCCTGAGGCGTTTCAGGCTGCCAGAAGATGCTAACATAGATCAGGTGAAGGCAGGCATGGAGAACGGAGTGCTGACGGTAACAGTGCCCAAAGAGTCAGCCAAGAAACCAGAGGTGAAAGCCATCGATATCTCCAGTTGAAAGAAGAAGGGTTCAGCAGTAATAATGGACTTTGAGAGGAATTTGCAATTAGAGTGATAAATGGAAGACATATATTTTATAGATTTTGTATTACTTGTATGAATTCTTAATATAAATATATATCGAGTTTTCTTTCGAAAGAGTATGAGATGATTGATTAGCCTTCTTCTCGGTAAAGTTGGTCAGACAATTTATGAATGGAGTGGCATATTTTATTTGAAAAACTGTTTTGTCCTCCAAATTTTAGAAATTCTTTCTTAATGTTGTCATCCAATGCTATGTACGTTTAAGGAATTCTGATACGTTTTCTATTCTTTCATAATTTTTGATATATATATATATATATATAATTGTCTTTATATTTTGTTCAAAGGATTTTTTCTATGCAAATGCATGGCTACATGATAAAACATAAAAAGAAATATGAATAATAAATTAATTATAAATTATGAGAATATTATTTACCATGTTGTAGATAATGAAAAATTGTTACAAATTAGACAAGTAAAGTTTGATTATAAGTGAAACTGAAATTTCTATTAACAGTAGCAAAGATAAATAACAAAAAAATATGTAACAGTATAAATAAATATAATATAATATATCTAAGATACTCAACAAGTGAAATATCTAAATTTAATGAATTCGGATGGTCAAAGAAACTAAAAGTATTACCTTTAAATTTTTTTAAAGTATTTGAAATACAAATTGAAAATTAAATTTATAATTAAGGGTAACTACAATGATTAGATGTGAAATAGTAATAAATGAAAAAGTTAATTATATAAAAAGAGATCACAAATGAAAATTAAATTGAATGAACTTCATGTTAATCTAACATTTAGAATGACTCAGCATCTAATTTTTTTCTTTAAAAAATATTTCACCTGTCACTTTTTTCTTCAAATTCTAAGTTTCCAATTTTTTTAAGTACACATTCTTGTCTATGACAATTTGCATTGAGGTGTAGTTATGATTTTCGTTGGATACTTAAATTGTTGAAATTGGCTCGAATTAAACTCTTAAGATATTTTCTCTAAAAATCAGTCGATGGGTTTGTTTTAGGAAGGTGTAAATTTAGAAAGGAATATCTCATATGTGATATTGTATATGAGATCCTAAGAAATAAGATTCCAATATTACAATTAGTTCGTTCTATAATTGGGTTGAATTGCTGAAAGGGGTAGGATTCTCTCTTACCCTCTTATCGTAAACAAGAGATCTGGGACAAATAGGATTGTCGATCTGGAAGGTTTCCTTTAGAAGTGGACACACGACAACAACCCAAGGGGCATTGGCTGATTGCTGCCTATAAAAGTTATATAGACGAAGTGAAAAAGTGAGCAGAGAGGAGACGCACGAAGGGTCATATCTATAAGCGATCAGAGAGCACTTCATATTGTGTTTTGAGGGATATTTCGTATGTATCTCAAGAGGAAGCTGATGTGTGTGTTCGTGAAGAAGGACGGACAAAAGGAGGCGAGTACAGAAGAAGACTATGTATCTCAGGCAGCAGAGTGACTGGCGTGTACGTGGAAACAAATCTGACAGAGATCTGTTCACTGTGAGGAAAACCAGGCAAAGAAAAGGAGATATATACAACCAACAACAATCAAGGGGCTGCTGCCATTCTGAGCAGCATACATCGTGTAGGTGATCTCTAAGAGAGTAGCAAACTCAGAAGGGAGAGGATCGCTTGGGGCAGCTTTGCTGATCAAGCAACTTGTGTCCTGACAATTGTGGGGCAGTGACACATTCAGCAAATGGCAGATTACAGAGCACTGATCAGATCAGTGTAGGGTGCGTTAGAGACTCCGATTGATCGTCCGGGTTTGCTTTTCTCATTGGGCTTTTCTCATTGGGACAGCAGTAAGATCAGAGGGGAAAATGATCTTATTCTTGTATATGTATTTTTCTTCCTTTTCTTAATAATATTTATCACGCTCTGTGGATGTAAGTCAAGGATGGGTCGAACCACATAAAATTATTGGTGTTTGCTTGTGCTTATTTTATTCCGCTTATTATTTGGGTGTGTTTATTTCTCTAATAAACATGACAAGTGGCATCAGAGTTTTGGTTGGAGACCAAAAAATTGTGGGAGATCGATATACAACACAATGGCAATGGGTACAAAGTTCAAGGTGGAGCCCTTTGACTGGAAGAACAACTTCAGCATATAGTGAAGTTTAGTGAAGGATACTCTTATACATCAAGAGCTATATAAAGCATTGAAAGAGAGAGAGAAGTCATGTTCTTTCGACGAGAAAGGAAAGGACAAACAATAAGACCCTATTCAAATGATGCATGGGAGGAACTACAGATGAAGGCGATGGCCACTATACGAATGTGTCTCGTACCAGAGGTGAAATATCTTATTTTTGAAGAAAATTTTGCAACAGAGTTATGGAAGAAATTGTAGACTGTATATGTCGAAGTCACTCACAAACAAGTAGTTCTTTAGAAAACAATTGTATTAGTTGCGGATGGAGGAAAGAACAAACATTCTAGATCATCTCCATGCATTCAACAAAATCATCACTCAACTGCACTAGCGTTGATGTAAGATTCAAGGAGGTTGACAAGTCCGTCATATTATTAGCTTATCTTCTACCCTCATTTGATACACTAGTGACCACTCTACTGGTTGGTAGAGTGACTGTCACAGTTGACGAGGCGACCGCGGCATTGCTACAGACGGAGAGCATCAAGAAGCATACAAATACATCCAATGTAGATGGACTGGTGGTGGCTACGGTGGATAAGCAACATGTGAGAGGAGTCGGCAGAGACTCCAGGAACTAAAGAGGGTTGAGGCCAAAATCGTGGGGTGCGGGAAAATTCAAGTGCTATTACTATGAGAAGGAAGGACAAAAGATGAGGGACTGCAACCTACTGAAACGTGATTGGGAGGCCAAATCACAAAATTCAGACCAAATGAACGGCGCACATGGTGCTGCAGTGAAGGAGTTTGCTACGTTGACAGTCACCACAAGTATGGAAAATCTAATTAATAATTGGATTTTAGATTTCAGGTGTTCCTACCATATGTGTCCGAGGAGAAAATAGTTTGATACATACAAACCATACAATGGAGGAGTTTCCCAAATGGGTAATGGGGAAAGTAGCAAAATTATTGGGATCGGGACTATAAAAATCAAAATGTTTGATGGTATGGTAGAGACGCTTGAGAATGTGCGTCACATCCTGGATATTAAAATGAATTTAATTTCATTGGGTATTCTTGAATCTGAGGGATTCGCCTTCAAAGCAAAGGATGAGGCTCTTAGAGTGGTTAAAAGGGCCATGGTTGTAATGAAGGGGAAGAGACAAGGAAATCTGTACATAATGTTAGGGAACAAAGTCATTGACAGACAACAGAGATCTTCTAGTCGGGCTGCAGGCAGAAGGAGAAAAACCTGCAAGCCACCACTCAGGTATGGCCCGAAAAGTAAGGTGCATTAGACAACAAATGAGTCCCTTCAATTATGAAGGGGTAGATCTAAAGACATATATGGGACGTAGGTCACTGCACCAATGAGACTAGTCTTCAATTTGGAAATCGAGTTCTAATTTAAATACTATTTGGCCTCTTAACACATTGCACATCATTTATGCAACATTCCTATCTCATTATTGGATAACATGGGTTAAAGATCGAGTACGATGAAGAATTGCAGAGTTAGAGAAACTTTCAAGGTTCATCAATGTCTCCCATTTAGACCTAAATTGCCATGGAAACAAATCTGATGGTTAAAAGCACGCAATTGCATGAAGTTCCTCAATTGAAGGAGTTTGTGGACTACACTGTTAATCATTTGTTTGTGTTCTGCACCTTAGACAAGTTTTTGTGGAAATCTATTTTGCCCAGGAAGGCAACCTCAATCATTGGGCAAAAAATTTGTCTAGAGAGAGACAATATGATAAGCTTAATAAACTTGAGAAGTCATTATGGACTTTTGGTTGCTGGACTATTTGGGCTACAAGAGACAAATTTATACACAAGACCTTTCCTATGTATCCTGCTAATGTGGCTTCTAGCACTGTTTTATTCAGTGTAATAGTGAGCCCTTTTAATGAGCTCTGTATAACTCCAAGATTATGGGCTTAGTGGAGGAGGATAGGCCGAGTTACATCGTGCATTCTGGACTCTGAAATAGTACCAACCATAGTCATGAGTTTGCAAATTCGATGGCACTTCTGAAATTTGCTGCTTTATGTGTTTCTTTGGAAATTCAAGCAATTATTTTTTGAAGGAAACACCTTGCAACTAAGTGGTTGAGATTGATGAAGACATCTTGGTTCTTGAAACAATAGTTGTCAAGCTACAATGATTATGAGATCACTTACCTACCTAGGAGATGGTTTTGTATCAGGATCTTAATTTGTCTCCAACATATTGTCCTAAACGTTTAACCTTAAATTACTCTTCAATGAACTGAATTTGGATGGAATCTGCAAATTATCTCACCATATCTTAGTCCAGTTAGAAAAATTATCGACTAAGAACCGTTTGGGATGAAATAATAATTTTGTCAAGTTTGTGCTCTTTTCCTTCACATATCAATTGTTTGTACATAAATTGAACCTAAACCTTAATAGCCACCCAAACTAATCTAAGAAAAAAGGTACAAAAAACTTTTATTCACATAATCAGGAACAAAGTTTAAATTTCCTTCATTTACATAATACTCCCTCTATCTCAATTTAGTTATCTCATAAGAATTTTGGAATTGTCACAAAATAGTTGTCCCATTTATATTGGAATAGCATAAAATATATTGAAATGGATGAAAATCACCTATTAGTTGCATGGTGGTTTAAAGTCAAATTCAAGTTCCTTAAAAAATACAAATGTTTAAAATAAGACAACTAAAATGAAACGGAGGGAGTACAATATATGCCTTTCACTTTACAATCTCTTAATGGCAAACCAGATTGAAATGCCACTGCTACTTGTACTATCACTTCACACTTGTTGCCAATGCTCTCCCCTTGTTGTTCTTTTAGCTGGAGATTTCAATAGCTCTCACCTCCGACTTCGTAACTGGCACCTTGGGAACCGTCACAGTCATCAGTTTGTTCTTCATGGCCGCCTTCACCTCATCCACCTTTGTGTCCTCTGGAAGCCTGAAACGTCTAAGAAACTTGCCACTGCTCCTCTCTACATGGTGCCATTTATCGTTCTTCTCCTCTGTTTCTCTGCTCTTTTCTCCACTTATCTGAAGCACCTTCCCTTCTTCCACTTCTACTTTCACCTCCTCCTTTTTTACCCCAGGTAGATTTGCTTTAAAGATATGGGCATCCGGCGTTTCTTTCCAATTGATCGTGGCATTGACAAAGGCAGAGGTATCCCCGACGAGGTTGGAGGTGGCGAGGGAATTGTCGTTGAATGGGAAGCGATCCTAGATGTCAAGAGAAAAGGGATCGAAGACGTTGGTTCGTCGACCGAAGAAGATTGGAATGAGCAACATCTCTCCGACTAGGAATTACAACAATTACGCAAGAAATGAATTTGAAATCGGTTGGCTAGGTAGATAATTGAAACTAGAAAGTCTCTTTTGAAGGAAAAATGGTGAAGGGTAGTCGCTATTTATAGAGAGAGGAGGAAAGGACGGTAGATTTGATATTGGATTGCCTCCCGAGCCTCGGTGGTTCTTGAAACTTCACGAGATCAAAGCAACCGATTCTTCCTTTGTTCTCGGAAAAAGCCACAAACTTTCTAGTGTTTTCTCCTTCTACCCTTCATGTTGTTAATTGATTATTTGATTCACAGTAAATTGATTTACATTTACGATCATAACTTTAATTAAATTTATAAGTGTAATTTAAAAAGTAAAATTTGACAATCTTTTACACATATAAAATAAATTAATACAAGTGCATATTTGTCCTAAAAATTGATGTTCTCGATATTTTTTATTTTTATAGACATTAAAATCTATAGATTTTGTTTTTCATGAATATTTGTTTCTTTAATTTGGTACGATAAAATATTTCCGTATTGATTCATTAATTTTTTTTTTATTATTAGGTAGGAGAAATATAGGTTACTCAATTATAGCTCATTCTAAATGATGATGGTGATGATGATGATCATAATTATCATAATAATTAAATAATAAGAATTATATACATCAAATAATTGATTCAACCTACATTTTACTTAAAATGATAACATTATGTAAGGAGTACAATTAGTTTAAATCTTAGCTTGACCTACCTCAATTTAATATAAAAAAATTAAAGTTAAATTGGATTGTGTTGGTTCATAAGTTTGGTTAAATTGACCATGAGACAATTACTAGATTAGTTGGGTCATGGATTGAGTACTGGATAATAAAATGAATCATGAGTCTTGGATTGAGTCACGGGTCCTAGATCAGGTCATTTCTTGTGTTTGGGTTGGATCTTGGATCATGGATTGGATTGAGCCATGGTTAGTCCATGAGTTAGATTGTATACCTTGAAATTTACAAGCCATGAAAATTGTTTTTCAACCCCTCCCTTTCCTATGAATTCATTTTTCACACTGGAAAATGACCAATCTGCATAAATCGTTTTTCATGGAAAAGATTTAGATAGAACAATGAAAAGCAGATAGAACAATGAAAAGCAATTTGAACGTAGAAATCATTTTCTATATCCAAAAGAAAGGATGCACATAAATTTGCCCTCAAACACATATATTGATTTTCCAAAAAAATGATTTAGTGGACTTTGCTTTCTAATATAAATTTATTCTAGTTTATTTACCACTTACTCTAGGAATAACATGTAGATGAATGGGTTGAGATTAGTACATAAAAAGTAAAATTTGACAATCTTTTACACGTATAAAAGAAATTAATATAAGTGCATATTTGTCGTAATTATTTTTCATAAAAATTGATGCTCTCGATAATTTTTATTTTCTTAGAAATTAAAATCTATAGATTTAGTTTTTCATAAATATTATTATTTTTAATTTGGTACTATAAAATATTTCTATGATAATTCATAAATTTTCTTTTTCTATTGTTAGTTGGGAGTAATATAGATTATAACTCGATTATAGTTAATTCTAAACGATGATGGTGATGATGATAATCATATCATAATAATAAAAAATAATAAAATTTCTATATATTAAATAGTTGATTCAATTTATGTTTTACTTAAAATGATAGCATTATACAAGAATTTTAGATATTTGCTTGACCTACCTCAATTTTGTCTAATAATTTAAAAGTTAAATTGGACTACATTGGTTTACAAGTTTGGTTAAATTGACCGCGGGAAAATTACCATATTAGTTGGGTTATGGATTGGGTATTGGATGGAGTCAATTGGATAATAAAATGTATCCATGAGTTCTGAATCGGGTCATGAGTCTTGGATCGGCTCATTAGTCGTGTTTTGGGATGGATCTTGGATTATGGATTGGATTGAGCCATGATTAGT
The DNA here is from genome assembly GCA_022113865.1 of Chimonanthus praecox. Taxonomy (NCBI): domain Eukaryota; kingdom Viridiplantae; phylum Streptophyta; class Magnoliopsida; order Laurales; family Calycanthaceae; genus Chimonanthus; species Chimonanthus praecox. The sequence continues at coordinate 52,447,674 of CM039087.1, read as the reverse complement.
CCATGGGTTGGATTGTATACTATGAAATTTACAAGCCATGAAAATTGTTTTTCGAACCCTCCCTCTCCTATGAATTCATTTTCCACACCTAGGGGTGAAACTTAGGTCTGGTTTTAACTCAACCCGCATGATCCGACCTGAGAAAATCAACTGGCTGGCTTGAATATTTGTGTATTTTTGTCAGATCGGGTTAAGAAAATAAAAACCCACATATAATATGGATTGGATTAGGTTGAAAATTTTAAAACTAACTTCACCCGAATTCCATCCGTTTCAAATCCTTCATCCATTTCAAACCCTAGACTCTTTAAGTATTTTCTACCATTCAAACCTAATCCTAAGTAAATTATTATTCTAATGATAAGGATTATAACAAATAGTGTTATTTAGAGATTAAGTGCATCTTTTAAAAGATCTTAATCATTCATCAATTTTTAAATATATATATATATATATATATATATATATATGTGTGTGTGTTGTATGAGATTTTGTGAAATTATTGGACCCATCTAAAATAGATCAAATGTGAAGTATTAAATTAGCAAATATATAAAATTTATCATATCTATCTCATTTAATCTATTCTATGATTATTCTAGTAGTTTCATAAAATGGAACATAATGCAAATATATATATATATATATATATATTATTTTTTAAGAAATTAATTAAAGATATTTCATTTATGTATAATATAATATGATTTTTTTTTATTTTTTTAATATAAAAAGGATAAAATAGAAAAAAAAAATATTTTGCATCATCCAATGCACTTTAAAAAAATCTTAATGCACTAATTAAAATCTTATAAAATAATTTTAAAAAATAGGCTTCGCATATCCTAAATCAGATTATTTACTTATTTAGGTTCAAGATTACAAATCTTACCGGCTAATACAAATTTAAACAATCAATATTTTAAAAAAATAAATTAGAGGAGAGATCTCCGATATAGACAAAGATGCCGATATTTCGTATCAGCGAATTTTAGACCCCTGTTTTAGGACACTGTTAGCAGGCTAGATCATTCCTCAGACTTCTGGAACCTTTTACTTTCCAGAAAATTCTCCCAATCATCGAACAAAGTAGATAAGCATCAAGAGCTCTCCAGAGACTGGGAGAGAAATCCTCCCTCTCCACTTTCTTCTCTATAAATATTTCCCTGTCCCATCTGACCCAGCATCAGAATCATCGATTATAACATCAGTTCCAGAATCCTACTGCCTACTATAACACATCAAATTCTTAATCTCTTCGAAGTAAGAAAACCCAGAAAAGAGTGAGCCATGTCGATCATTCCAAGCTTCTTCGGCGGACAAACCAACGTCTTCGACCCTTTCTCTCTCGACATCTGGGACCCTTTCCAAGGTTTCTCCCTCACCTCTTCCAATTTGGGTAGGGAGACTTCTGCTTTCGCAAATGCGAGGATCGACTGGAAGGAGACGCCGGAGGCCCATATCTTCAAAGTGGACCTTCCAGGGGTGAAGAAGGAGGAAGTAAAGGTGGAAGTGGAAGAAGGGAGAGTGCTTCAGATAAGCGGAGAGAGGAGCAAAGAAACAGAGGAGAAGAACGACAAGTGGCACAGAGTAGAAAGGAGCAGCGGCAAGTTCCTGAGGCGTTTCAGGCTGCCAGAAGATGCTAAGATAGATCAGGTGAAGGCAGGCATGGAGAACGGAGTGCTGACGGTAACAGTGCCTAAAGAGTCAGCCAAGAAACCAGAGGTTAAAGCCATCGACATCTCCGGTTGAAAGAAGAAGAAGGGTTCAACAGAAATAACTAGTAATGGACTTGCTTAAGAGGAATTTGCAATTGAAAATGGAAGACATATATTTTGTATTTACTTGTATGAATTTTTAATATATATATATATATATATATATATATATATATATATCGATATTTCTTTCCAAAGAGTATGAGATGATTGATTAGCCTTTTTCTGAGTAAAGTTGGTCAGACAATTTATATATGGAGTGGCATATTTTATTTGAAAATTAGTTTTGCCCCTCAAATTTTAAGAGAGGGATAATAATTTTGACCGACTGGGATAAAACTTTGATATTTCAGTCAATATGATATTATTATCAATATCGATCGCTATTGATAATTTTTATAAAAAAAATAAGAGAGATAAATTTATTTATTGATATTTTAGTTAATACTGAGATTTTTACTCAGAAGCTCTTTCTTATTCTTGTCTCATAAGACACGTGATCTAGTAAATTTTAAAAAATAGACATTCTAACATTCATTCAAAATATATTAAAAATAGGAAAAAAAAATTAAGATTTGATTTTACGAGTTACAAAGATTTAGTTTAATTTTATTATATTATTATTTGATATGAATATTTCTTAAAACATGACTAAAATTAGAGGATTTTATTATTAAATTGGGTGAATTAGAAAGAATTAATCTATTTTTCCATGTCACTCTTGTTTATAACTAGTTTTATTTTGAAAAGGATGATCACCCAAATATTGATATGCATTATATTAGCTTGCACACTTAAGACATGAAGACCTAAATAGGGTTGTGTTGGATTTGTTAAAAAAATAATTCTTTTATTAATATGTGGTTCACCAAAAATATCTTTATCACATTAATTAAGACATTTTTTAGAGATGCAAAGTTTATAGATTAAAGAGTAATTTAACTAATCAATTTTTTAAGAGTTTAAGAAATTTGGATTGATTAATTAAATCAAATTGATTTTTAATAGATGACATGTTCACTGAAAGACCTTTCCGTTAGTCCTATCGTCATCGTATTTGGTGTCCAACACCTAAATGTGGGGTACCAGAACCCACACAAGAGTAAGGGTGACCATTTCACTTTCTCAATACCTACATAGATAAGATATGTTAATAAATGCGCAAAATAATGGTGATTCTTAAATGGGTTTAACTAACTTGGCCCTTTTTTATTGAGGGCTGTCATGAGATGGGTTGTGCTCTGTGTAGCCAGAGGGTCCTTGAAGCCTGTTGGGCTTTATAAAGTTACACTCGAGCCTACTTTTTGAAAAAATACTAAGGTAGACTTCGTTATTTGGAAATCATTAAAAGTTCAATTATTCAGATTATGAGTAGGTATCGTGAGCTACACGTGGATAAGACGGTCTTGATACAAGTTGAGACATAGAGGGTTTTTTAGTATTTAATATATTATTATAATTAATATTTAATTAATATTTTAATTATATATAATAAAAATAATTTATCTAAAATATATATATATATTTTTTTTGAGATATTAAATTATTATTTAAATTTTTATATTCACATTTTACTAAAATATCACTTAATTTTTTTACGACATTGTTGATCTATATTTTTTAGAGAATGAGAATTGATACCACTTGATGCGGTATGGGAAATAGAAAATTAGTTAAACTCGACAAATATCAAGTCACACGCTTAAATCTCTTCACACGTGTGGAGGGTTTAGAACTTAAAGGGTGTAAAGAGAAATACGAATGAGAAAGAAAGAAAGGAGAGAGAAAAAAAACAGAGAGGTTGCGGCGGAAGCAAGGAAGAGGAGAAAAGGGATGTGAGAGATGGACGGAAGAAGGGTGGAACGGAGGTGACTTATACCTGTACTTGAAGACGAAGGCAAGGCGAAATGAAGGGGATCTGAGTCGCAGCAAAGGAAGCTTCGTGATACATGCGCGGAAATAGTTCTTGTGGAAGAGGCGACAAGGATAGCTTGGGATAAAGCCCAATGCAACAGATGAGAGAAGGATTGTTTGAGGGGGCCGAAAGAGAGAGAGTAACAACGAGAGGGGGGTTAAAACAAGAAGGTAAAAAAAGAGAGAGGGTTGGGGCCTAAGGCAGTAGCCTCACTCGCCTTACCCTCCAGTTGGCCCTTACGTGGACTCAATTTAAACTAAAAAATCAATTTTCTAGCTACTTGATTTTTATAGTTAAAGTCACCAAATATTTATAAATCACCGAGACAAAAATGTCTGGTGACTACTAATATCAAATGGCTATAAATTGAGTTTTGAGTTTAAATTTGTCGACTAATAGCTTTTCATGTCTATATTCAATATAGAAGGTCAATTTCTTAATTAATTTTAAAATAAATTAAAAAAAAAAGGAAAATGCACCACGAGTATATGTACATAATGGCTAAATGGGTCAAAACGCCCAATGTGCTTTCATGGGCTTCTTGAAAAAGCCTAAGTCCGACTGTATATATAAGTGGGTTCAAGAATTTAGCCCAATGGACTATTATATGCATTCAAACTCATTCGTTTATGAAAGGTATCAGGCTGAGTTTTCTTCCTTTTATTGAATGGTAGACTGAAATCAAATATGAACTACTCTCAATTCACTTATCTACAAGTTTTTTCCTAAATCAAGTGATAAATAGAGTAGAATAAAATTTATATTAGAAAGCAAAATTTCACTTAATCATTTTTTTTTAAAATCAATATGTGTGCGTTAGGGCATGTTTGTGTGTGACATTTCTTGCGGAATAGAAAACGATGTTCACATTAAAATTTTCATTGTTCCATGTGAACCTTGTCCATGAAAAATGATTTTCCCAAGTTATTTATTTTCTAGAATAAATGTGGAAAATAAATTCATAGGGGGAGGGTCGAAAACAATTTTCATGGCCTATAGATTTCGAACTATATAATCAAACCTTTGGAATAACTATGTCTGAATCCAACTCCATGACAATCCAACCTAAACATGACTCATGTCCCGATTCATGACTCACGATCCATGACTCAATAACCCAACTAATCTAGTCATTGTCTCATGGTCACCTTAATCAAACTTATGAACCAATCCAAGACTTGAAATGAAATTGATAATCCAACCTAACCAAACATAATATGATAACAAAACTCATAACAAAACTCAACTTATATTCCATAATCACTCACTGCTTAATTAATAAACCAATCTAATCCAACCTAACTTTTGAATTTTTAAATTAAATTGAGACAGGTCAAGCTAATATTTAAACTAATTGTATTTCTTCTAGCATAATGTTATCATTTTAAGTAAATATAAGTTGAATCAACTATTTATGATCAGAATCATCTATAATTGAATTATAATCTATATCTTTTCCATCTAACAATAGAAAAAAATTATTTATGAAGCATTATGGAAATATTCTATCGCATCAAATTAAATAAATTAATATTCATTAAATACAAAATTTATAGATTTCAATTTCTGAAAATAAAAAATATCGAGAACATCAATTTTTATCAAAAATAATTATGACAAATATGTACTTGTATTATTTTCCTTTATACTTGTAAAAGACTGTCAAAATTTATTTTATACATTAAATTTATATTTTAATTAAAAATTATGATCGTATATCTCTACCAATTTACATTAATTTAATAAACAACTTGAACTTGAACTGTAGAAGTGGAAAAGACTAAAAAGTCGTGGATTTTTCCGACGACACGAGAAATATCCATTTCTCTACTCCCGAAGTTTCGAGAACCGCCGAGGCTCTTCAGGCCATCCAATATCAGACCAACATCCCTCTATAAATGGCAACTACTCTGCTTCGTTTTCTCGTTGAGAAGAATTCAGTGACTTTCTAGGTTAAGCTAGCGATTTCAAATTCATCTCTTGCCTAATCGTTGTAATTCACATCCAAAAGACAGTCGGAGAGATGTCGCTCATTCCAAGCTTCTTCGGCCGACAAACCAACGTCTTCGAACCCTTTTCCCTCGACATCTGGGATCCCTTCCAAGGCTTCCCATTCAACGACAATTCCCTCACCACCTCCAACCACGTCGGGGAGACCTCTGCTTTTGCCAATGCCAGGATAGATTGGAAAGAAACGCCAGATGCCCATATCTTTAAAGCAGATCTACCTGGGGTAAAAAAGGAGGAGGTGAAGGTAGAAGTGGAAGAAGGGAGGGTGCTTCAGATAAACAGAGAGAGGAGCAGAAAGCAGAGGAGAAGAACGATAAATGGCATCATGTAAAGAGGAGCAGCGGCAAGTTTCTTAGGCATTTCAGGCTGCCAGAGGACGCAAAGGTGGATGAGGTTCAGGCGGCCATGGAGAACGGAGTGTTGACGGTGATGGTACTGAAGGTGCCAGTTACGAAGCCGGAGGTGAGAGCTATTGAAATCTCCGGCTGAAAGGAGAACAATAGGCGTGCATCAGCAATAGGTGTGAAGTGAGAGTACAAGTAGCAGTGGCGTTTTCCATAAAGAGATTGTAAAGGAAGGCATACATTGTATTATGTAAGTGAAGGAAATTTGAACTCTATATCTGATTATGTGAATAAAAGTTTGTCGTACCTTTTTTTCTCAGATTAGTATGTGTGGCTATTAAGGTATAGGTTCACTTTATGTACAAACAATTGATATGTGAAGGAAAAGAGCACAAACTTGACAAAATTATTATTTCATCCCAAATAAACCAGTGCTTAATGGATAATTTTTCTAATTGGACTAAGGTATGGTGAGATAATTTGTAGATTCCATCCAAATTCAGTTCATTGAAGAGTAGATTTAGGTTAAAGGCAAGTGATCTCATAATCATTGTAGTCCGACAATTGTTGTTTCAATGACCAAGATGTCTTTATCAATCTCAACCAGTTAGTTTCCTTCCAAAATGATTGCTTGAATTTCCAAAGAAACACATAAAACAGCAAATTTCACGAGTGCCATCAAATTTGCAAATTCTTGACTACGGTTGGTTACTCTTTCAGAGCCTATTCCTCCTCCACTAAGCCCACATAATCTTGGAGGTATACAGATCTCATTAAAAGGGCTCACTATTCCACTGTAGGAAAACAGTGTTAGAAACCACATTAGCAGGATACATAAGAAAGGCCTTATGAATAAATTTGTCTCCTGTAGCCCAAATAGTCCAGCAACCAAATGCCCATAATGACTTCTCAAATTTATTAAGCTTATCATATGTCTGTCTTTAGACAAATTTTGGCCAATGATTGAGGTTGCCTTCCTGGGCAAAATAGATTTCCCCAAAAACTGATCTTGTTTGGGTTTGATCTTCAAACTAAACAAATACAGCGAAAACCAAAATTGAACCAAACAATCACACAAACACAAACAAATTTTACGTGGTTTGGCTGAGGCTTACATCCACGAGCAACAAACTATCAAACTTCACTAATCAAAGGTGATTACAATTTTTTTTTTCCAAATCTCTCGTCACTGATATTGTCTCTACAAAACTCTCTCTCAATACCCCAAGTCCAAACTCTTTGTGGTGCCCAAAAAGGGCCATCCACCCGGCCAAGCCCACGAGAGTCTCTCTCTTATATTTGTTATACAAACCATCCCAAACGAACAGGAGTTAGAGAAGAAGTAGGATAAGGTAAAAAGAAATATGAGGTTTTCTAAACAGAAAATAGGAAGAGAGAAGTAATTGGAGATAACTCCTAATCGAGCCACGAACAAATGATTAACAGTGTTTATAGCAGAATCACTAATAAAACAATGAAGATAATGAAAACTGGAAGTGTAGTCCACAAACTCCTTCAAATGAAGAATTTAATGCAATTGCGTGCTTTTAACCACCAGATTTGTTTCCAAGGCAATGGGAGACATTGAAGAACCCTGAAAGTTTCTCTAACTGTGCAATTCTTCATAGTACTTGATTTTTAACCCATGTTATCCAATAATGATTTAGGAATGTCACATAAATGATGTGCAATGTGTTAGATGCCAAATAGTATTTATTAGGACTTGATATCCAACCTAAAAGACTAGCCTGATAGGTGGAGTGACCTAAGTACCGTATAAGTCTCTAGATCTCCCCCTTCATAACTAATATGACTCATTTATTGTCCAACAATCATCCCCTTGAATGAGGCTTTCCGGTTGTCGCCAGTCATCTCATCCGGCTAGGAGATCCCCTAAGCCCACATGCGTTAGCTTATGGATATGACTCTGATGCCACTTGTTAAGACTACATATCCAGTCCAAAAGACTAGCTTGGTAAGTGGAGTGACCCAAGTCCCAAGTAAGTCTGTAGATATCTCCCATCACAACCAATGTAGGACCCGTTTTCAGTGTTTTTTAGCTGCGTCCTATCTGACTTGAATTAGAGACAGAGCCTGATGTTTAAAACCTTACTGTTGATTCATGAACCAAGCTTGTAAGTCACTCCTAATGGAGCTGAGATGATCTTGACTGTAAGCCAGCTTGTTTGTTTACTGTCTTAGTATTGTGATGTTCTTATATTCTGTTTGTGTTCCCTAACCATCTTATGTAACATTCTTTTGATCTTTGTACAGCAGCAACCTTTTGGTTTTCTTTGATACACTCCTCCTCCTGTATGATTTGGACTCGGTTGATGCTGATATTGTGCCTCCATTTTAGTATCAGTTAGGACTCAACTTTAGAAATTTTCAGTGTTTCTTACCTGCATCCTATCTGACTTGAATCAGAGACCGAGCCTGATGCTTATATATGTGCTAACTTTGTCATAATTCTTCTATATTCACATCCTTCTCTTCGACTGAATCTTTTACAGTTCCACTGCTTTTCTGGGACACCATGTCTATACATGTGGGTCCACTTTCTTTTACTCAGACCATTGATTTGGTTGACCCCTGACCATGAATGAGACATTTATATAACAATCATTCAGATGTGATGATCCTTTTCTTTCATTGATCATACCATATTTTCACTACAATTTGTATTAACAGTCTCAGTTGGCACTTTTCTCACCGATGGTGTTTAACGTAGGATAGTTTGCTAGTTTTTTGGTACCCTTTTTGTGGCTTTTGCTATGAATGATGTGGAAAACTAAATCAGAGGTTCTAAATATAAAGAATTGGTTGTCTCAGAAAACTGTAGTGCTCTCTTCAGTTCGATTTTCTTTGAGCTGCGATGAGACTAATTTCATCTCTCTGTTTCACAAACTTGATCTATCAACTTCTCAGGCTTTCAGACAAAGTCTATTCTCTTGCTGCTGAGGTATTGAGGAAATTGGCTTTTGTTGCTGCCCCTCATTGAAAATTCTTCACTTCTGAGCTCGCTAGTTTACCTCATGGTTTGCTTGTAATACTGAGGAGCACTCATATGAATCTCTCTGGGAAGAACTTAGTGACTGTATAAGCACAACACAGGTAAAGCTGGGCCAGAGTTCTACATTCTCTCCGGCCTCAAATTTTAATGTGGGAGGCACCTCTTCTCTCTCACCACCTCTACCACCTGGCACCCAAAGGCTTCTTTCTTTGATAGAGGCTTTCTTTGTTTTTGTGTTTGCCGGGCATATGTTTTGGAGGATTCCTATAATCAGCTGCGGATGCGTCCAAGTCAGGACCTCAAGGGATGCTTAACTGTACAGTTTCAAGGGGAAGAGGGAATAGATGTTGGAGGGTTAACCAGAGAATGGTACCAGATATTGTCTAGGGTCATATTTGACAAAGGGGCTTTACTTTTTACAACTGTTTGTGACAAGGCAATGTTTCAACCTAATCCCAGTTCTGTATATCAGACTGAGCATCTTTCCTACTTCAAATTTGTTGGTCGTGTGGTAATCATTTGCTAGCCTTTCACCATTGGATTGCAATTTTTTTTTTGGTAGTATCATTTCCATGCTGCTTCATCTTCTACTGTCTTGCCATTTTGCAGGTAGCTAAAGCACTCTTGATGGTTAGCTTCTCGATGTTTACTTCACACGCTCCTTTTATAAGCACATTCTGGGTGTGAAAGTGACATACCATGACATAGACGCTATTGACCCTGACTATTATTAGAATTTGAAGTGGATGGTGGAGGTTAGTAGATTGACCAATCAAGTGTTCGTGTTTGTTATTTCTCTTTTCATATATACGTCACAGTAGAGGTTCCTTTTGGAGGACAATCCTAACATTTTGTTTTCACATTAATTCAGAATGATGTGAGTTGACATCCCTGACCTCACGTTTAGCATGGATGCTAATGAAAAGAATTCTGCACATCCTTTATGAGAAAACAGAGGTATGGAGAAAAATCATGTTTTTTGTTCTCGTTTGTCTAAATTGATATAAGCAACATTTTTTTTTGAGTAGTAATAGAAAATATTAAATTAAAAAGAACCAGTTGAAAAGAATACAAAAGGCCTATAAGGATTAGGTTACAATACCAAAAGAAAAGAAAAACCAAAGAATACAACAAAGCTCCTCCATAAAAGCAAAAGAACTAATCTCCAGGAATGTGAAAGACGCCACTAATCAACCCTTGGACTCCATTTTTAGCAAACAAGTCCGCTACTCCATTAGCTATCCCGCTGATGTGCGTAAAAGAGATCTCCCGACCCGAGACTAGTTCCTTAATCTCCCTTACTAAGGTGATAAATCTCCATGGAGGAGGCCTCACTCCCTCTGCTCATTTAATGGCATTAGAAGAATCACTGTCGTTAACTAATTTAGATCCCCCAAGATCCGCTCCTGTATTAAGGCTCTCCTAATACTAAGCAGTTCCACCTCATTGGAATCCTTAATTCCCACAGGCTTCGAAAAGACAACCCTTATGACTCCCAAGTCATCCTGAAGAACTTCTTCTATCCCGGCCGGACCAGGTTTACCCCTTGAGGCTGTATCAACGTTAAATTTCTAACAGCCGTTAGGGGGAGGAGACCACCCTACCCGAATCTTCCGTTCCGAGGGAGAGACAATTATACAACCCTCCCAAGATTGTGAGAGGTCACTAGCTTTTAAGCCCTTGAAATTGTTACTGGAGCAAAGCCAAACACACAGGCTCCATTTTGCCTCATCCAAAAGCTCACTTAACTCAAGAGAAATCCCATTGAAAATTCTAGTATTCCTCTCCTTGCAGATGGCCCAAATGATCGCTGCTGGAATCGTAATCCAAGCTAACCTCCTCCTTGCACCAATGCAGGGAAACCTCCAAGACTCCAATAATGAATCCCAAGACCCAGGGTATGTAAGTGCCCTGGTTCGTCCGAGTCACCCTTATTGTCAATTACGTGACTCAGTTGGATTTGCCTTGGATGAATAAGAAGATCTATTATGAAGTTGAAGCGGCTACATCAAATACAGTATTGGCACACAGGTAAGTGACCCGTAGGAGACCTTAGGCGAAGTCATATACCTAGTATTCAATTGGAAAATAAATTAAATAAATGACTTTCAGCCTCAAGGCCTCATGTAATCTGCCGAGGCCTCGCAACCAGCTATGCTGAGTTGAGTGCAGCTGACCCTGTGTCGAGCTGACTCAGACTAATATGTAACTGTTTAATTAAGAGGTAAATCATAGGAAATCAATTGGCAGCCAATTATGGTAAATCTATTTATGATAAACAAATAGACCCATTGTGAGATATTGCCACCTCGTTTGAAATTTGAATTTGGATATCCTTGAGGAGCTGTCCATGACAAGTATGGAAAGGCTCCTCCATGGCTAAGGAAAATGTTGAAAAACTTCCATCTAATTCTTAATTGATGGTTAAGGTAAATATTAAAAAATCTTCCATCTAATCCTTGATTGATGGCTAAGGAAAGTGTGGCAAATCATACACAGTAAACACGAGCTGGCTCGTATCTACATGGATTATGTTTGAAAGATTGCACAGCACATACGTGTGCTGTCTTTCCAGATTCTAACGCTGGCGAGGCCTCATCAGAATCTGCGAGGCCTCGCAGGTGTGAAAAAACAGCACTGCTTGAAACTGTTTATAAAATAACAGTAAGGGGGCTGTTTAATGTACCGAATCGACTAAGAAAATCTGTGGAATAAGATTATCAGTGAGAGAGCATTCGGCCTTCCCTCTGGACATTATTCTTCATCATCCGTCTTAATGATATTCGGGTAATCAAGATGAAGGATAAGGTGTTTACATAGGACTAAAATCAGTCATACCTTGTCCTACTGCTGTGCCTACAAAATACGCTGCTGATGCCGAGTTGATGGAAATGAGCACAGAGATTCAGTAAAGAAGAAAGAGCTAAAAGGAAAACGGTTAAGGCCCAAGGCAAGTTTTCTTCTTGTTTTATTTTTAAAACATTGTAAAGTGGATTAGAACAGTGTGTTCGAACCACTCTAAAAAATAGGTGTAGAGGATTAGACCAATTGGGTTGAACCTCTATAAAAAACTAGGTTGTACTATTTGGGTGTGAGACCTTTACATAGTATATTTGGGACGACCCTAGAGTTGGGAAGTCTAACAGTGGATGTAGGTTTGATGAAACCGAACCACTATAAAATATTTGTGTTATGTGATTGAATGCACGGATTGATTGTTTTGTTTACTTAACATATAAATTGGTAAGAAAATTTTAAAAGGGAATTAAAATTGAAAGCCGACCTATTCACCCCCCTCTAGGTCGTGCATACGTCTAGTAACGGAATTTCAGGGTAAACCCAGGAGATTCCATTAGGTTTAAGAAATAGGTCCAATGTTCCAAGACACGGGGCAAGAGACCAAGAGGTGGTCAACTGTTTCATCGGCCATCCCACAAAGGGGGCAGTTAGAGTCCTCATCCAGACCCATCAAACCTCTTCTCCTAAGATCCATGCGAGTCAAGATTTTCCTTCTAGTACAACACGACAAAAACATTTGGATCCTAGGTGGGGGCGAGATTCTTCCAAATGATAGTTTGATATCTGAAAGAGCCCAAGTCATCCTGCCATGCAACCTCATTCATGGATTTAACCGAGAATACCCCAGAAGAATCTCCCGTCCTCGCCATCTCCTTGTCACTTTCTAGGTCCAAAGGAAACTCCCCGAGTTGTGCAAGAATTTCATTTAAACTTCTCTCCTCAAAAGTCCTTAGTGTTCTTCTAAAATCGATATTCAAGAGATGCGTCAATTTGCAACCAAGTAAACATCCTAAACTAAACCTAGTTTACTCCTAGCTAGTCGGAATAACCTTGGGAATTTCTCACAGCATTTACATGCATCATTTCTTAAGGTACTTATATCGAAGATATGCCTAATTTGGAAATATGGTCAAGTGTAGAAACATGACAACTTTTGCATCATGTTGAGGAGTTAATAATCGATGGATGTCCAAAGCTGACTAGCTTGCCAAATCTTTCATCCCTTAAGAAGTTATGGTTTAGGAGAAACAATGCGACTCTATTCAAGTTTATCGTAGACTGCCATTCCCTTGTTCTTCTCTATCTTAGTGGATTCCCTGAGTTGACATTTCTCCCAAAAGGATTGTTTCAAAATAAACATCTTTTAGAAGATTTGGGAATTTTCAATTGTCCTAAGCTAGAGTTCATACCAGAAGATCTTCACAATGTTACAACAATTGAACACTTGAGGATTGTGATGAGGTTATATCTCAGAAAGAGGGGCTTCAAAACTTCATCTCTCTTCAAACTCTGAGTATTGTCCGCGGCCACAACATGGAGTCATTGCCACATGAAGAATTTCTGGGCTTTATCTCTCTTCATAAATTGTATATTTATGATTGTAAAAACTTGAGATCTTTGGGTGAAGGAGTACAATACCTCACTGCCCTTAAAGATTTGTATGTTAAGGAAATGTCCTTAGTTGGTTTCTTGCCATAAAGAATCCAAAAACTGATGGCTTTGAGAACATTGGCGCTATGCGTATTGCAAGAGTTAGCATGTTTACCAGAGGAATTAGGCAATCTCTCTTGATTGGCAGACTTGATTCTAATTGATTGTCCCAGCATTGTACAGTTGCTAACTGAATTGAAGAAAGCCACCACCGTCCACTACATTTGTATAAGAAATTGTCCCCATTTGATCAAACGATGCACCACAGAGACTGGGGAGGATTGAGTTAAGATTGCACATGTGCCTTCAATTGAGATAGACAAACGATTCATTTGAAGACAAGGTATATGTACATTTAATATCATCAACTTTCGAATTCCACTTGTCTAGTGCTGTAGCAAAATAACCCATTTTACCCTCGAATAGATTAGATATATGTGACAATTGTTGATTGGTGACACAAAAAATTATCTACTGCTACAACACTAGACGATCCAGTTTTGCGACACTTTCAATTTCTTCTTCTTTTACTTAATCAATTTCTTTCTTTACCTTTTAGAACTAATTAGGTTCTGATATTGGTACAGATTTGCATAAACTAAACATGGGAAAACATAAAGCTTGATATGGTTCTCTGATTAACTTGCTACTGCACTCTTTTAGGTAAGACCCACTTCTATTATGCGAAAATTATATAATATTTTGATATCTCGTACCTCTATTAAGTTGGCTCATGTCTCTTTTTTTCTTTTTTCTATTTTCTTTTTTACCTTTTTCAAATGCAATGGAAAACCAAAAATTCGAAAATTTTCACATGTTGGAAATATTCCAACATAATCCAATATTTTTCAATGTTTACATAGCACCATGTTTTGGAAATCTCAACACTTTTGGCATGTTGAAATTAATTCAACATAATCCAGAATGTCTTGGATCGTCTTAAAAAATGTTCTACCTTTGCTTGAAATGGAATTTGTGTTTCACAAAGGCCAAGCCCACATCTTCAGTCCATGTTTTTATTTGGCCTGATATCTAGTCTAGATCAACACCATGGACCCAAGAGTGTAGTTTTAAAACTCATCCAATACGCATCAGAAATCAGATAAGCAATTTGATCTAGAAACCCTTTTTTCCTGGGCTGAGACACCTCAATGATCAAAATTGTTGACAACATATTTCCTCTTCTTAGAGAAAAAATAAAACATATGTTGTGATGTGATCTATTATGTTGATGTTCATATGCATATTGTGTAGAGCTCATGATTGAGATGTATAACATGATGTAGGCTATGCATGTGATGATATGTATAACATGTGACTATAATGTGCTATGCGTGATATTTGTTGCTTCTCACTGGCCATGCTGAGTTCACCTCTTAAATGGTAGGAACTCCAGTAGAGACGGGTCTCAATGAGACCCAAGAGAAGGCGTAGATGACATTGTTGATGACTGTGGCTATAGCATTAGTAATATTTTGAGAAGTATTTTATTGATTATGAGCATGTCATAGTTGAATTTATGAAACCAGATTTATTTAAATTTATTTGAGATATTATTTGAGGTTTGGGTTGTAACAACTATGAGATATTTATACTCTTACAACTGCTTGTTTTATGGAGATATTTACATATTAATGTGACTATTTGTGTGATGTTAATGGGTTGATAAAATTAGAGGGGACCAGTGTTGTCCAGAGCCTCCCTTTTTGGGCGGAACTCTACCTAGATTCCAATCAGACTATCCGGCCTCATACGACGTGATATGTTCCCCTTGTGTACGTGTGTGGAACTTTACCTAGTTAAAATTGTGAAATGAATGTATTGAGTGTGCCTCATTTGAAAAAATATTGGTCACATGTTTTGAAGGTCAAAACATGACAATGGGCTTATACCACAGATAGGGCTGAATGGGTCTAACTCGACTTGAGTCAATAAAATATAGAACTCGACTCGGTTCAACCCAACTTTTTGACTCAAAATTTTAGACCCGACCCGACTCAAGTTCTAACTCGGCTCAACTCGAATTTTGATCCAATCTGCATTTTGAATCAATTTTAGTCTAATTTTAGCTAAATCGAGTTGGGTTAACTTGAAAATCTCTCAATTCGATCCGATTTGAATTTCATGTGAGTTTCTATTTTCTCAACCCGACCTGACTCACTGTTTGACTCGCATGACCCGACCCACATGATTTCTCAGATTGGGTCATGCGAGTTGGGTCCAAAACCTGACCCGAGTTTCACCTCTAATCACGTAATTGAATTTTGTTTAGAAATTTACGCACTTGTTGCATAGTGGGGTGGTGGTGGTGTGACAACCCCGTCCAAATAAATCCTAAACGGGTCAATATGACCCAAGCGAAAGATGATTCATTTATTAAATGATTTAATGTACCTTGGAATCTACCAAAACTTAAATGAGTTAAACCATTTATTAAATAGCAGACCAAACCTCATAACCAATCTCGTCTCATTTGTTAAAGGTTTAACGAAACTTGATTCAATCCATTTATTGAACAATTTTTTTATGTAGGTCGGTGATAAACAAACATAGGAATTTTTTATAATATAAATATTTTTTAAGATTTTTTTTCATGATAATCTATTTTCTCATTAGAAATTATTTCTCTTAAAAACTAACAAATGTGTCTTAACCCAATAGCTACCAATTTTGTGTCATTTAACAAGAATACACAGTTGTATTTTGACTAAAATAAAAAAGAACATTCACTTTGAAAATGGTGGATATGTTAATAAATTCACATCTAAACATTCAAATGATCAAATGAAGATAAAACTTCATACACAAGCAACTCATGATCATTTTTATATCACACTCAATTAAGTAGATCCTAATATGCGTCAGATGATGTAGTCTCATTAGAAAGTGTCAAGACAAGATCTCTATAAAGTTTTTCGTAATAATTGATGTTTTCACTGGTTTACATATGTTTGATAATTTGTGATGTTTTATCCTCACAACAAAGAAAATTAAATCTCGTTCATATAATGAGTTGGATTTATATGGAACCAGTTGAAGTTTATGAAAAGAAGAATATAATTAAATTCTAAATAAACTCAATGTATGAATTATGGCCAAATCAGAGGTGGCCAGTCTTAAAATGTTTGAATTTCATTCTTCTTCTTTCCTTTTTTTTTTTTTTTTTTAAATGGCTTTCTTAGGTGATGATGATGCTACTATTTTTTTTTAAGACCAAGGTATTTAGATACTTCACCTGATTAATTCTTAGTGCATGTGAAAACCTCCCTGAACTAATCCCTTATGATGCTACTATTGATTTTCTTTTAATTGATAAAATTGAATTTTTTTTTTTTTTTTTAACCAAAGGTGAGAGATTTTGAAGTATCATTAATTCCGTCCATATTCACTGAACATATCGGTGAATGAATCGATAAGGGAGTAGTACAAGTAGATCCATCATAGAGCCAACTTAAACAACCCCATTTTGAGACCACATGAGTATCATGTTGGGTTTTATGGCTCAAAGCCCTTTGGGCTTGGATTGTATGTTGGGCTCAGGCTCATTGGGCCCAATCTGTGTATGGCTATATATATTGTTCTTTTTCATCTTAGGATTTCTAGGCTGTACAGTTTCTCTAAGAGAGAATCAGAGAGGAGAAAGAGAGGCTCAGAGGAATGGTATGTAGGATTATAATCCTTATAACCTGCGGGTAGGATTGGTGAAATCCTTCTAACCTGATCGATTATTCTTAGTGAAATCTTAGCACGCCCCATGGACGTAGTCATTCTTGCCGAACCACGTACATCTGTGTTCTTCTTGCTTGTGTGATTTCTGATTTGAATGTGTGTGGATTTTTTCCTCCAACATATCATTCTTCTCTTATCTCTTTGGTACCCCTGATCCCAAAGAATGACTTGGAACTTCTTCTAGTCCATCGGTTTGATGTTGTAGAAATCACTATTTTTCTTCAAAATCTTCTTGGTGATCTGGCTCACTGCTACTAATGTCTGCAGATAAATTGATGAGAATTGATGATGTAAATCTAACTCTTGATTTGTTTATTTCCATCACTCATGATAACTTCTTAGTTAATGGTGTTAGTGACAGGTAGTTATGATAACTCCCTATGTAGTGTGTTAGTGGTGCTATGATGTAGATGTGATTGCTGTGTTATAAAAGTTTTACATTTATTTTACTCTCAAACGCACAAACCATATGATAGTATAGCAGTAGAAGTGTAATGTTGAATCCAATGGAATTAAAGAAAATATATCTTGAGCATTTACAATTATTAGACAATTTTTTAAAATTAAAAAACAACTTTAAAATTTGCATTGGTGAGTTAAATAGAAAATCAATGTAACGTCCCGTTCCGCTACGGGCACGTTATGTCCGAAATATCTCAAAACATCATAAGGAATAGGTAACGGATATATATATATATATATATATATATATATATATATATATATATATATATATATATATATATATATATATATATATATATTTTTGCAATGGGGCAACTACCTCCTGCTCAAAAACCGGCAATAAGGTTCAACATACCAACATAACAAAAAACAATCATAGACTATTCGAACATAATTATACATCATCCGAAATCAAATAACATACAAAGAGGGGTCATATAAAATAAGTCTCTCAACTAAGAACCACGTGATTATAAAATGTCTAACCACTGCTCCTCTACGGGCGCCTGCTCAAGGGGCCCTACCCAGTCCCTTTGCAATCGGGTACCTGAAAGGTAAGGGGTGAGCTAACCAGCATATCACATGTCAGCAATATAAGTAGATATCATATGCGTGAATGCAAAAATATCGTAAAAAAAAGGGTACTCATATGTATGAGACCCAACTGCACCACCAACCAATAATCCACCGACTATTCCGCGACATCATCTCGGTGGCCCACATCAGGTTTTCCAACAAACTCCTGGAGAGCAAGAGGTAGTCCAGTAAATGGAATAACCATATCATACATCAACGACATATATATCACATGTATAGAAAAATAATGGACATCATAATAGAATGAATGTCTACGTACAAGAGTACTCAACTATACAATTAACCAATGGTCCCACCGACCAATCAGAGACATAATCTCCATAGCTAACAACTGTCCTCCAACAACCCTGATCCCCCTACCAAAATAAATGGGAGACCGTATGATATACAACCGCCTCAACCGCAGGAATGCAACGGGGAAACCGGCATCCCCTACGGGGTTTCGACTGCCGAAGCATAATGGGGAAGCCAATCTCAAGAGGCAGGCACCTCAACCGTCGGAACGCAACGGGGAAACCCGCATCTCCTAAGGGTGTCTCGACCGCCGGAGCGCAATGGGGAAGTCCTCCCAATACCCAAACTAACATCATCATCATAAAAATGTACTCATGTAAACAACCTCCCCAAGACATACACATGATGCCATGATCATATACAACGGTAAGACCATATCCTAATGCAACTAACTCAGAATCAGCAATATATTTCATCGTACAAATCAAGAGTTTATAATGGGTTATTTAGTCACACATGTCTATATTCCACGCGATTCCAATAATATCTAACGAATAAACATTCAAAGTGTCACCAGCAATTTTCCAAGTATCATATTCAATTCTAATTGTCCAATTGAAGTTCTATACAAAGCATATAGTTGACTGGAGTACCCCCGAACAGACCCTCTGCCACGTATTTATTACAACAGTTTTCCCTTACCGAGTGGATAAATAAATAGAGGGTCACCCCCAGTCACTCCATGTCCAGAGATAACAGTTTAATATATATGCAAGTGCATGCTAAAGCAGTGATAAATCCCCTCACCTGTGTGTGTCCTTGAAATCCAATGCGAAGAAACGAGTACAGGGGTTGGAGGGGCTCAAACTGCTGAAAGAAGAACCCAAGGATAAGTAACTGGGCAAAACAGGTTAAATTAAGTCTCGGCTACAAACGGGCCCGAAAACCCGAACTGAAGTGGGCCCGAAATTGGGTCGAGATGGGCCGGGCCTGAAATCGGGCCGTGCTGGAGGTGGGCTGGACCAGGGTTGGGCTTGACTGGTCGGGCCAAAGGCTGGGCCGAGCGAGGTCTGGTAAACTGGGCCGAACCAAATCTGGGCCGACTCCGACGAACCGGGCCGGATTAACGGGGTCCAGAATCGGACCCGGTTGAGTCAACTCAGCGGCTCCGAGTGACTCAGCCGAAGGAGAAGGAGAAAAAGGAGGAAAATCGGGGAAAATGAAAGAAAAAAAAGGGGGAAAAAATGGGAAAACCAGAATGGGGAAGGAGGAGAATCGAGAGGGTGAAGAAGAATTGGAAAGAAAGAGAGAAGAGGTGATGGAATTGGAAATACCTGGGTTAAGCCGGAACTCCCTGAAGCAGAGGCGACGACAAGCAGCTAGAGAGAGCATCGCCGAAGCAGGGAGGAGAGCAGCGCCGGCGTGTGCGAGAGAGAGGGAAGAAGGAGCTGAGGGACCGCAATGAGGGGTAGCAAAGGGGTGGCTACTCCTTTAGGGTTAGGGTTTGAGGGAAGAGAGGAAAGAAGGGAAGGAGAAGGAGCTGAAAAAAAATGAGAGAGAGAGAGAGGGGCAGCGGCATTGTAGCGCATAGCTATAGTGTTGCCGAAGAGAGGTTATAAGGGGTTAGGTTTAGGGTTTTTTTTTTAAAAAGTAAACGGCGATGAAATCAAAAACCCAAAAAATTTTCTCGAATGTTGAAAGTCGAGCGGGAAAAATGTGTGATTTTCAACAATTTTTTTTTTCATGACTAAACATAAAAATTTTGAATTACCAAAATGCCCTTCCAGTTTTCAAACTCGAAATCAGATAACTGGGGCCCACCACGGAGTCCACACTCTCCTCACTGCTACTACGGTCCCGAAAATAACTCAGAGGTCCGAAAAATCTCCAAACATCGGGAAAACTCGAAACGGGTCATTACAACACTACCCCCTTTAAGGAAATTCGTCCTTGAATTTCAAACTGAACTCATAGCTCTAGTCTCAAACAAGACTGAGTACTGCTTCTGCAATGTTGCCTCATTCTCCCAGATAGAAGTCTCTCTTTGCCCTTGCACTGCCCAACCACTAAAACTAGATAGATAGTCTTACCACGAAGTATTTGCTCTCTAGAATATTCGATCCACACTGGTCCCTCCTCATAAATAACGTCCTCGCTGAGTCCCACACCTTCCCAGTTAAGCACATGCGACAGATTCTGCTATATATCCGAAGCATTGAAACATGAAAGACATTGTGTACTCGGGCGAGACACGGAGGGAATGTAAGTCTATAAGCCACTTCCCCGGTTCTCTTTAGTACCTCCAACAGACCAATATCAAGGTGATAACTTCCCTCGACGCCCAAACCTCTGAATCCCATGACAGGGCGAGACCTGAAGGAAAACACGGTCTCCAACAACAACTCAAGTGCACTCCTCTGAAGGTCAACATAACACTTCTGCCTTCTCTAGGCAACCAACAAATTTTGTCTGATCAAACTCACCTGCTTAGTAGTCTCACTGACCATGTTTGGTCCTGACATCATTGTATCACTGATCTCGGCCCACAAAGGAGTGATTTGCATGGTCTGGCCTAGAAGGCCCATACGGAGCCATCTTGATACTAGCCTGGTATTTGTTGTTGTAGACAAACTCAACCAAGTGTAACCAACTCTCCAAACTACTGCCACTATCAAAAACACAAACTCGGAGTATATCCCCTAAGATCTGAACGGTCCACTCCTACTGGCTGCCTACCCATGGATGGAACACTGTCCAACTCTTTCTGTAAGCTTCTTCGGATTTGAGAAACAAGTTTCGGGTCTCAATCTGAAGTAATCGACACAAGTACACCATACAGTCTGACAATCTTTGCCAAAAGAAAAAGTCGACTCAAAGTTTCAAGAGAATCTGTCATTTTCATGCCAACAAACCGGGCCGACTTAGTCAATTAATCCACTATGATCCATATTGCATCATGTCTTCGAGGTGACTTCGGCAATCCAGTCATGAAATCCATAACAATATGACCCTACTTCCACTTGGGGATCGAAAAGACTGCAATCTATCACTGGTTCCCAAGTGTTTTATCTTGACCTG
This sequence comes from Chimonanthus praecox, assembly GCA_022113865.1. Taxonomy (NCBI): domain Eukaryota; kingdom Viridiplantae; phylum Streptophyta; class Magnoliopsida; order Laurales; family Calycanthaceae; genus Chimonanthus; species Chimonanthus praecox. The sequence goes on along the minus strand of CM039087.1, from coordinate 52,426,122 downwards.
ATGACAAGTCAAAATAATGGGTCACAGACTCAGCCACTAACCTCTTCATGCACATCCATTAGAACTGCTGAAGCAATTCAAGACACATCCTGGCACGTCCCGGACGCACAACAAAACTAGAGTGATGGAAGTGCCGTAATACCTCCTCGCGGCACTGCCCTTCCATGGGTACGAAAAACCTACCCTGAAAGGTCAAACCACTATCTTGTCTCACAATCCATCCAAGGGGTCAACTGTTACTGAGCACAACACTCCTCAATGCAATGCACCTCTCATCCATCTACTGAATTCTCGAAACTCTATGATAAAACTCCGGTCGGACAACCGTGTTGCAAAAAATCTAGATGCTCTAACCTCCGACCAGACTCGACAAAGTTCCTCTCACCCCATGCGACTCAAGGCGTCTATAACTACATTTGTCTTACCGGAGTGGTAAGACAACACAAAGTCATAGTCACCAAGGTACTCCATCCACAGTCTCGGCCTCATGTTCAGCTTCTTCTTGAGTGCAATACCACAGTCACTAACTCCAAGTCATAATTAGGATATTCCGGCTCTTTAGGTCTTAAAATGTCTCGAACCATAAGTTATCCCTCTCCATCCTATATCTGAACACAGATCAAGCTATACCTTGAAGCATCGCAGGAAACCGCATAGTCGTGGCCTCTTCTTGGCATAATCCACAATGAAGCAAAAGTCAGACTCTCCTTCAACCTCCAGAAGACTGTCTCACAAGCTTCGTCCCAAACTAGTAATACATTCTCGTTGGTCAAACTTGTCATGGGTATGACGATCATGGAGAAATCCTGGACAAACCGCCGGTAGTACCCCGCAACACCCAAAAGCTGTGAATTTCAAGCACACTTTGTGGTTGCTCCCAACTCAAAATAGTTCAACTTAGCTGGATCCACGGCCACACCACCAGCTGACATCACGTGCTCAAGAAACTGAACCTCTGGCAACTAAAATTCACACTTGTTGTACTTCGCATAAAGCTTGTGATCCCTCAAGACATGAAGTATAGTTCTCAGATGCTGCTCATGATCCTCCTCTGATGCTGAACATATCAAGATACCATCGATGAACACCACTACAACCGGTCTAGGCACGGTCTGAATATCCTTTTTTTTTTTTTCGGTCCATGAATGCCGTCGGGGCATTGGTTACCCCACACGGCATTACCTCAAATTCAAGAGTCCAAAACGAGTACAGAAGGTAGTCTTCTCAATATCCTACCCCCGCACCCTCATTGATGGTAACCCGAACAAAGGTCTATTTTGGAAAAGCACTTAGATCCTCTCAATTGGTCAAACAGATATTAATCCTTGGCAATGGATACTTATTCTTCATTGAACTCTGCTCAACTGCCGATAGTCAAAGCACAGTCTCATGGAGCCATCTTTCTTCTTAGCAAACAACACCAGTGCACCCCAAGAGGAAGTGCTAGGCCGAATGAAGCTAAGCATTTCTGACTCCATGAGCTGTTTATGTAACTCCAAAACCCGTACCAGTAATCAAAGCACAAACTCATAAAGCCATCTCCTTTTTGGTCATCAAGGCCGTGCGCTCCAAGGAGGGCACTGGCTCAATCGTAGCCAAGAGATTCCAACTCTCCCCGAACTAACTCTTCGGTTCCAATACTCCTACTGGCACCACCCGATAATGAGTAATCGAAACAGGCGCCGCATCGAGGGAGCAGATCCATAACAAAACCCACCTCACGATGTGACGACAATCCAAGAAGCTTCTCCGGAAGGACATCTGGAAACCCTCGGATCGAAAGGGGCATTTCAACATCCGCTAACCCTGAACTCTCTTCCAATTCAAGCTAGTCACCAAACTGTACAACTCCTCCACGTCCAGACTATGAGCTACAAACTGCTTGACGAAAGCATCCGCACGAGGAACTGACTTGTCACTCATTTACGGTAACAATCTAAGGTAACCTGATGGGAGAACAACCAATCCGTCCCTAGATGATGTCGAACTTTGACATCTGCACAACTCGTAAACTGACCTCCAATGCTAACTCCAAAGGTCAAAACATACGATCCATAGATTTGGTCCACGACTAGCAAAACTCAAGGAAAAAGAGGGGAAACACTGGAAACATTCAATACGCCGGTCAAGAACTAATAAACGCCCACTTACCATGTTCAAGGCGCCGAGCTTCCAACTCACTCATACATTGGAATTGGACAGTACGCCGGTCCCACCTGAGTCTCAACGGTCAACCCTACCAGTCTAACCTAAACAAGCCCTTAACAAAGCCATAAACACCTTTAACTATAACACTGGACTTACGGGAGTCCTAGAACCAGACATACAATCACTAGCTCCACCCTCAGGCACTCCCCGTAATCCAAAGCACCAAACGGGTTTATCTAATAGTTCAAACATACCAAGCCCATCTACCCCTCATGGAATTCCATCGGCCATCTATAGAGTTAGCCGGCTGGACTCACTCGGTAAACACCCATAAATTTCCAATGAGTCTATCTTCATACTATATAGCCACAAGCAAGGCCCACATACAATGGCCTCGCACTCTAAACACGAGCTTCCTAGAGTGGGTCCCACCGAGGAACACCTCTAATTACTCTAGGGAGTAAGACCAACGCTACTCCAAACCTAGAGATTTGCATCCCACAATTCCTGTGACCACGCCACCGTGCTCTACCCACCCAAACGAGTGATCTATCTCACCATTGACTCACCCACAAATCAAATACTGGAGAGTCTTACAGAGCGACAATTAGCTACAAGTCACGTCTCAAGTATGCTAACTGAATGATAACGCACCGAGCACACCACACAAATCTAGGGTGCCTACGCAACACCCCATAACCCGGTTCAATCTACTCTATCACACAGGGGGTGAACCTAATCTCTAATTATCATCACATCCAACTCTGTCCCATCCACAGTCCGAGAGTTGAACCGTCCTCTAATACCAATTGTAACGTCCCGTCCCGCTACAGGCACGTTATCTCCGAAATATCTCAAAACATCACAAGGAATAGGTAACAGATATATATATATATTACAACGGGGCAACCACCTCCTGTTCAAAAACTGGCAATAAGGTTCAACATACCAACATAACATGAAAAATTCATAGACTATTCGAACACAATTATACATCATCCGAAATCAAATAATATACAAAGAGGGGTCATATAAAATAAGTCTCTAAACTAAGAACAACGTGATTATAAAATGTCTAACCACTGCTCCTCTACGGGCGCTTGCTCAAGGGGCCCTGCCCAGTCCCTTTGCAATCGGGTACCTGAAAGGTAAGGGGTGAGCTAACCAGCCCAATGAAGGGATAAATCATATCACATGTCAGCAATATAAGTAGATATCATATATGTGAATGCAAAAATATCGTAAAAAATGGGGTACTCATATGTATGAGACGCAACTACACCACCAACAAATAATCCACCGACTAGTCCGCGAAATCATCTCAGTGGCCCACATCGGGTTTTCCAACAAACTCTTGGAGAGCAAGAGGTGAGCTAACTAGTCCAGTAAAGGGAATAACCATATCATACATCAACGACATATATATCACATGTATAGAAAAATAATGGACATCAAAATAGAATGAATGTCTACTTACAAGAGTACTCAACTATACAATTACCCAATGGTCCCACCGACCGATCAGAGACATAATCTCCATAACTAACAACTGTCCTCCAACAACCCTGATCCCCCTACCAAAATAAACGGGAGACCGTATGATATACAACCGCCTCAACCGCCGGAATGCAACGGGAAACCTGCATCCCCTACGGGGTTTCGACCGCCGGCGCATAAAGGGGAAGCCAATCTCAAGGGGCAGGCTCCTCAAACGCCGGAACGCAACGGGGAAACCCGCATCTCCTATAGGGGTCTCAATCATCGGAGCGCAACGGGGAAGTCCTCCCAATACCCAAACTAACATCATCATCATCATAAACATATACTCATGTAAACAACCTCCCCAAGACATACACATGATGCTATGATCATATACAACGGTAAGACCATATCCTAATGCATCTAACTCAGAATCAGCAATATATTTCATCGTACGAATCAAGAGCTTATAATGGGTTATTTAGTCACACATGTCTATATTCCACGCGATTCCAATAATATCTAACGAATAAACATTCAAAGTGTCACCAGCAATTTCCCAAGTATCATATTCAATTCTAATTGTCCAATTGAAGTTCTCTACAAAGCATAGAGTTGACTGGAGTAGCCCCGAACAGACCCTCTGCCACGTATTTATTACAACAATTTTCCCTTACCGAGTGGCTAAATAAATAGAGGGTCACCCCCGGTCACTCCATGTCCAGAGATAACAGTTTAATATATATGCAAGTGCATGCTAAAGTAGTGATAAGTCCCGTCACCTGTGTGTGTCCTTGAAATCCAATGCAAGAAAACAAGTACAGGGGTTGAAAGGGCTCAAACTGCTGAAACAAGATGACAAGGATAAGTAACTGGGCAAAACGGGTCAAACTAAGTCTGGGCTACAACTGGGCCCGAAAGCGAGTCAGGTCCAAACCGAACTGAAGTGTGCCCGAAACTAGGTCGAGACGGGCCAGGCCTGAAATAGGGCAGAACCAGGTCTGGTAAACTGGGCCGAACCAAATCTGGGCCTACTCCGACGAACCAGGCCGGATCTGGGGAACCGGGCCGAATTAACGGGGTCCAGAATTGGACCCGGCTGAGTCAACTCGGCAGCTCCGAGTGACTCAGCCGAAGGAGAAGGAGAAAGATGAGGAAAAATCGGGGAAAATGAAAGAAAAAAAAGGGGGAAAAACGGGAAAACCAGATTGGGGAAGGAGGAGAATCGAGAGGGGGAAGAAGAATTGGAAAGAAAGAGAGAAGAGGTGATGGAATCGGAAATACCTTGGCTAAGCCGAAACTCCCGCAAGCAGAGGCGATGACCAGCAGCCAGAGAGAGCATCGCCGAAGCAGGGAGGAGAGCAGCGCCGGCGTGCACAAGAGAGAGGGAAGAAGGAGCTGAGGGACTGCAATGAGGGGTAAGAAAGGGGCAGCTACTCCTTTAGGGTTAGGGTTTGAGGGAAGAGATGAGAGAAGGGAAGGAGAAGGAGTTGAAAAAAAAATGAGAGAGAGAGAGAGGGGCGGCGGCACTGTAGCGCATAGCTACAGTGCTGCCGAAGAGAGGTTATAAGGGGTTAGGTTTAAGGTTTTTTTTTTTTTAAAAAAAAAAAAAAAAGTAAAAGGCGATGAAATCAAAAACCCAAAAATTTTTCTCGAATGTTGAAAGTCGAGCGGGAAAAATGTGTGATTTTCAACAATATTTTTTTCATGACTAAACATAAAGATTTTGAAATTACTAAAATACCCTTCGAGTTTTCAAACTCGAAATCAGATAACTGGGGCCCACCACGGAGCCCACACTCTCCTCACTGATACTACGGTCCCGAAAACAACTCGGAGGTCCGAAAACTCTCCAAACATCGGGAAAACTCGAAACGGGTCTTTACAATCAAAGATAACTTAGATCTAACTTAGATTCAATTAGAAATTAATCATTCTAATCTCAAACTAGTTTACCATTTGAATCAAGATTGGAAAGAAAAATAAAATAAAAATAATAAAGAATCGAAGAATTAAAATAAATCAAATAAAGTACATATGATACATTGGAATTGGATTTAAGAGATATCAAGGTGACATTATTTTCCAAGTTTTATTAATAAAATCTAAGCCTAGCGTCTAGAGCTCTAGTAAATTAAATAACACTCTATTCATATTGTCCATTTAAAATTATTGAAAAATTAATCCATGAATCCCAAATAAATACTAAAATTTAGACCTTAGTCTGATCAAGTGTTCGGTTCCAGGTTCTAAATTTTCATCGCACTTTTGTAAACAAAAGCCTTAGACACATGAAATGGAAAACCCATTCAAGCCTAAATTTTCATCACATCCAATCTCAGAGCATACACAATTAAATTCGAACATAATATTAAATTTATAAATCAAATCAAATGGAAAATATTTATAACACATACATGATTTAATTGGAAAACCGAAAACTAAATATTTCATAGCACTCAAATGTTATTAACAACATGGAATTCAAATTTACAATGCTTGGAATTGAAATAGAGAAATATAAGAATAATGGAAAATAGAAACAAAAACTCAAACCCGAAGATCCTTTTGGAGCACACGAATTTTTAGAGTTCTTCTTGCTTTCTCTTTTTCTCTCCCTCTGGTCCACGCCTGACCTTGAATTCCCCAAGTCCAAATTTGATTCTTGCTGGTTTCCCTGGTGCTCTATTTATAGGCTCTGAGTAGGAATGGATGACTAGCGTTTATCAGGGTTTAGAATGGATGACTGGATGGCTAGGATTTAAAGAACTAACTAAAGAGTCATTAGACTTTAACTAGTTGGGTTGGCTAGGGTTTATTGGAGAGGGAGTGTTGTGTGTTCCAGGGTTGGTGGTCGAATGATACATGAGGAAGGGTTTATGACATGCATGAAATGAATGGTTGGGATCTTAAGTAAATTTAAATGGATGGTTAGATATATTTGGCTTAATGGAGTTAGGGTTGAGATTTAAAGGGTGGTCTAGATGAATGGTTGGATGAGTGGTCTAGGAAAGTCGAATAGATGTGTATGGGGTAGAGGCAGTAAAATTCGAATGGAGGCTCTAGGGTCTATATGTGTTGTGTTTATGAAATGGAGGGCTTGGATTAAAAGACAATTGAATGGATGGATGGATATGCATCGTCGAATGTGTGTGTGTTCAGGGTTTAGAAGTGACATGGCCGAATGGATCATGGAAGAATCTAGGTGAAACTGTGCGGAGTATTGCTTCATGCGAATTTTTGAGATAAAATTGAATTTGGTTTGATTGGATCCTCTTGTTGACTTATCTTCCTTTTGAAATTCCAGATCTAAAATCTTATCCATTTCTTCCTCCACAAGGCTCACAAGATTTTGACAAGTGTCCATTAGGCTTGGGCGAATTCTGACACGTGTCCATCTTGAGAGAATTTGTCCTCAAGTTTCTCTCTTTCTCAATCTTCAAAGATCCAATCTAGTTGGCCTCTCTATCTTTCATTCGAATTCAACCTGAAATGTGGCTAGGTTCATAGAATTATTTTCTTATCTCATTCTCTTCCACATCAGTAGGATCGAATTTTACAATCTGTCCATGCCTTGTACAAATTTGCATTGGAAAGGTCTGGAATTCTGACACTTAGCACTCCTTAATTTGCATTTGTATTCTGTTGAGTCTATAAACATTACAATTTTGTCCTTCAATATTGGATTAGTTAGTCTTTATTTTGTAAATAAAAGATGCATTTAATGTAATATCTTAGTTATGTAGATAAAATTTGAGAAATACAGGAAAAAGTCATAAAATAGTGGATAATTGTAAGAAGTGAGCTTAAATTGGAAGACTTGGAATTTTATAATTAATTGATACAACTTTTAGGATTTTTAATGTAAATTGATTTATCTGGATTGAGTTATGAGAGTCTAGATTAATTCAACATTTTAGATTTTAAGTGGTTGGTTAATTATTTAATTCTAAGATAAGAGAATTTGCAATTCATGGGCCAAAAGATAAAAAGAGTTTGAAATCAAGATCCATGGGCCAGAGATCCACTGCAGTTGGGCCAAGCTAAATTCCAAATGTCAGAACACTGGGCCAGGCCAAGCACTCCAAGCGCATATCACAATGAGGGTCAGGCCAATGTGAATCCAAGTCCAGCAAGCCCAATTCTATATACTCCAATCAAAGTCCAAGAAGTCCAAGCCCAAGATCCAACTGCTCTAGGCTCATATTCTAATTTTGTTAACCCTAATCATAGTCCATTCATAGATCCAAAATCCAATCCCCTCTCCATGCAATCCTAACCACTCATCTTCATCCATTCATCCATACCATTCATTTCATCTCATAAAACATAGGAAACTCTAGAGCCACCTACCAAATCCAAACCATACATCCATCACATTACATCTAGGCCATCCAATCCATCCATCATTTAGACTAGCCTTAGGAATATGATCATCCATACATCCTCTCATCATCTTATCCATTTAGATCATCAATCTATTATTAAATCCATTAGATTTAGGATATTTAATCATAACCATTCATTCCAATCATGCATAAAACTCTAGATCTAGTGCACATCCCTAGACCCATGCGGATGCATCACACAAAAATCCCAAAATCTAGTAGCCTCCATGCGCATGGAACTTCCTAAGTTTCCTCTCCAATCCATCCACATCATGTACACATCATCTAGATCCTATCTTGTCTCCCAATCCAATCCAAAAATAGTCACATGATTTTGCACTATCCCATTTAGATCCATTCGAATTTCACTAGGTCAACCCTCCATGTCATCACTCATCATCTCATCCATCCATCCATCTTAGCTTTTAATCCCAACCATTCATAATCATGCATTGCATTGCCCAAAACCCTAAACACTACATGTCAAATTCAACCATAGCCAATTCAAATCCTAATTTACTCTCCAAATTCCTATCTTCTCTCATTCTCTGCTTAGCCACCAAGACACCTATCCCAAAATTCGTGTACACCTATTGTAGCCCTAGATTTTCCATTTTAAATCCCATCCATTCACTATAAGTTAGACCCAATCCAAGCTCTTCATTCATCTACTTAAATCAAGATTTAATCTTCATCCTCCATTCCAATCCCAAATCCTATAAATACCCCATTAACCTAATGCCAAACTTGAATTTGACCTGGAGCACAAAAAGACCAAAGATTGGAGGAGAAGAAATCAAGAAGACAGTGGCTACACAATTTTTTCATGTGAGTGATCACATTAAAATTTTAATTTTGATTTGTCTTTCTTGTATTTGTTTTTCCCAAAAATCTTGTACTTTAATTCTTTCATTAATTAAAAGTGAGATATTCCTTTAGGATCCTGAAACATCCAATTTTCAGATTTCATTGATGATTGTTTTGATTTGATTTTGAGTTTATGATCTTTGTTTAATTAAATTGGAAATGAAATAGTTATGACTTAGGTTGTAAGTGTTGAATCTAAGTTACTAAGGCCTGATTTCTTCAATTAAAGTCTATAAGTCTTGATTTTTATGATGAACATGAATTGAATGACGGATTTTTACGTGAATTTTAGCCCTAGATTTGACTCTTATTTATTATTTTGGGCGATGAAGAGTCTATTTCAATAATCATCCTTTCAATTATGCACTTTTATATTCTGTCTTTTACTTTTATTGTCAATTTATTTTCAGTGTTTACTTTATTTTGTTATGCAATTTCTTTTGTTTGTATGTTGTATTTTAATTGTTTAAATTGTTTTAAATTCTTTAATTCTTTTGTCATGTATTTATTGTCTTGTATTAAACCACCCTCCTAACATATGTGTTAACTAGTTTGAGAATTAATTTAGTTGATCTTTAATTTTGTTTTTCCTAAATTTGGGTGTGAGATTGTTTATAAATTCTATATTAATCCATTCTCTTAATTATATTTATTTAGTGTTTAATTATTGGATCTATTTATTAAAATTAAAGTTGTGTTAACTTGGAAATATATTTGTGAGAATAGGATTGATTTATTGGGATTAGATAGGTTAAGATCTATATTCTCTAAAAACATAAAAATTTCAAAATCATCTAGTTTGCATATATATGTTGTTCTCTGTGGGATCGACCTCGCACTCATAATGCTATACTATAAATGGTTCGTACACTTGCGAGATTTATAAATATAAAATTTGCACATCAACATATTCTTTCTCTGTCACAACATCAGTCAACTCTGGACTTTGACTTGAATTTTTAACTGAGCTTAGATTCTTGCCTTGTGAATTGTAGCTTGGCTCACTTATAAACTGCGCATGGATCACTGCTTGGCTGAGAGTGTGGCATGGGGCTCAGTGTGGTGGGCCTCTAGGTCATGGACTTCTGACTTTAGGCTTGGATTTGAGACTTGAGTAGTGGGCCCACTAATGTTTTGTGAATTTTTATCATCTTTACAATTTAAAAATCTAGAAAAGATATTACCATAGTTCAAATTCTCATAGTGGACTTGAATTACAATAATTTACAATGAATTCAAAATAGAATTAGGTGATAAAAATCATTGACTTTCCAAAAATAACAATTATGGCCCACATCTCTGCATTTCCTTCCAATTTTAGCTCAATTTCTTGTATTCTCTAAAATAATCTACAAAACTCAAAAAATAACATTAAAGACTAACCAATCCAATTATCAAAGGTAAAGTAGTCATTTTTTCAATGCTCAACAGTGGTCAGTGGAGTTTGTGGCTTAGTTGTGTTAATGGGTAGTTATTCAAAGAAAGTGGCGATGCCCACTATGTTAGTTCTTTTTCTATAAGTTAGTATGTAAGTAATGATTGAAATGAAGTGCAGAAAAAATTATTTTGCATCAAAAAACCAGTTTGGTCTTCTCCATTCTCTCACTTTCTCCATCATAAAAATGATACAATCACATTAATCCTTTGTTGTTGTGCATCATTTAAGTAAAAAATCTAGTCCATATCATTCAAGCTGAGCTATAAATTTGTTTTCTCTCACAGGGTTATTCTCTGTGACTCCTCCATCAATGAGGTTCAAGGATATGACTTTTTCTTTGGCATCTTACGTCTCGAAATAAAGAGCTGGAAGAAATGTTGGAGCTGCTGATGTACTGATGCACACATCTGAGAGAGCAAATCGTTGGAAAGAGGGATTAAAAATACGGTATCGGCCGATATTTTTTCTCTTGTTTTTTAAAAAAAAATAGTCGATATCGACCGATATGATAAGGCCGATATTGTGAATATCGGCCGATATTCACTAGGTCCAAAACCGTTTCATATCGTATCGGCCGATATTTGTACCCCTGGTTGGAAACATCACTCTTTGTCTGTTGTATTACAATTGGATTCAACAACTTGAGTTATTAGAATTGGTCGTACTAAAACAATCGATGTTTCGTCATCGTGGATGAAAAAATTGGCCTCGTAGTTGATTTCTTAGCAATCAAGCAATGTTGGAGAAAGGGAGAGAATGGAAAAGACCACACTGATTTTTATATGCAAAAATAAGTCTTGCTTCATATTTTTTCAACATTGGTTACATACTAATTTATAGAAAAAGAGCAACATAGAGGGCATCCCCCACTTTTATAGAGTAACTACCATTAACACAATTAATCCACTAACTTAACTAACCCCATTTACATCATAGCACCGTTGAATATATTAGAATTAATATTTAGTTACTTAGTTAAGTTAATTTCTTATTAAGAGATATGTTTAGATTAGGTTTATAGTTTGTGTTTTACTGAAATAGCCTTAGGGTCTGCTAGAGGTTATATATATGTGTATAATAAACCTTAAAAAATACAGATTATTCTTTTCTAATATGGAATCAACCTAGGTTGATCCTCTCCCAGAAGACTCCCTCTCCCATTTCCGCAAAACTTGTAGTGACCCTATCCCGAATAGAGATTGAGGGTAAATAGGTAGAATTGGAGTGCTAGTGGATTAAGGTGATAATGTGTGTGTTTGTTTGTTTTAATTTTTCAAAAAATTATTTTGAAAGTACACCTCACTTGGAATTTCAGTTAACTTCAATTGCACACACATCTTCCTTACAATTAGATTACACAGTTTAATATTTCTGTTAATTTTAGAAATTTAATTTAGGGAGAAATTAAATTGAGACTTCGAATTTTATAAATTTCAAAGGATGATTTTATTAAAAGACAACAATTTTTAATTTTCATGTTTTGAAAATTTAGTTCGAAAAGAGAAAAGAGATTTACAAAAGAAGAATGCTTTTCTAGAAATTGGATTTGAGAAAAAATAAATAAATTTCAAATCGTGTTTTATCTTGGAGGAATTTTATAAAATCGGTTTTTGGGTTTTATTCTCAAAATCCAAGTTTTAAAAATGGTTTGAAAACCCAATTTGTGAAAAAACCAATTTACCCATGCCTTGGGAATTTTGTAAAATAAATCAAAAACCTGAAATTTAGCATCCTTTGGCCAATTTTCCTATATATCTATTTTTTTTCTCTGTTAAAATTCGTTGGAGGGCCATGTACGTTTTGCTCTTTTGCAATTCCTTTATTTTTTTCCCTGCTTCTTTGCTAATCCAGGGAGGGCCCACACGAATTTATAAAACTAAAGGCCTTGGCGGACTATTCTTGGGTTTTAAATCACATATGCGCATGGGGTATTCATTTTTACACACAAAAAAGATACCCACATCTCTCTCTGCTTCTCAAGAACGACACCTCTCCCTCTCTCTTTTCAAGATTCGATCCCTCTTCCTCCAACAAACCTAGGTTTGTTTTGAAGACTTCCTCTCCTTGAATCTTTTTCAATAAAAATAAAAAAGTATGGTCTTCTCTCATGGTTTTTCTCTCTCAATCCTTCAATCTCCATGAAAATCAACAATAGATTTAAATCTCCTTATTCGATCTTATGATTTTGTTATCAAACCTTATTTTGTTTAATTAGAGGACTGATTTGAGATTTAGAAAAACTGATTTGAAGATGTTAAATTCGGATTAGAGGAAACTCCAACTTTGTGCACGATTGTGGAACTCAGATTTCAAATCAGGTTTATGGTTTTCTGTGCGTCTTTGTGAGAAAAATCATAACTTGAGTTTTCGAACGTCTTTTTCAGCGAAACTTATTGGGTTGGAAGATAAACTGATAGATCTAGTTTCTGTCGAATTTGAGATCAAGATTCAATGATTTGAAACCCCAAATTAGGTCTGCAACTCATACAACATTTTTGTCCAGATCTGCAGGACAATTTTGATGTTATTTGGTAAAATAAATCATAACTTGATCTTCGAGTATCAAAACGATGCAAACTATATGTCCATTCTAATCAGAACGAGGAGTATATCTTTAGAGAAAATTGGAAGGGCCAATTCAATATTTTGATGAGTCGAATTAGACGTGCAAGAGAACCCTATTGTAGAATAGAGAATTCTGGACAGTTTTATATGTTCTGATGACGATTTTTAAATCATTCATTACAGGTCGAACTAGTGTGAAACTTGTGCCTAAAATCAAGCCCTCGTGGAGATCTATCTCCAAAAAAAATACTCAAATTTAAATTCAACAGGATGATGGGTGAAAGTTGGATTTCAACCCAGGTCTCTCGGACATACTATAATTTGTTTGGCTTGAGCTAGGAAAGTCTATTTGGGCCAAACGAGATATCGTTCCTGAAACGACCCGTCTCGCTACCGGCACGTTAAAACTGATCTCATACTATTCCGCGTACTACTTTTTTTTTTGTGAGAGATACCGCCCTTGCAACCCATACTAATCATAGTAATCCACCAATAGGTCAATAACCAGAAGTACGACCAGAACATTAAACATGATTTAGAATCATAACACCATCAATTTATTACCTTTATCCAACTCAACGAAACGTACAAAAATCTCAAATACAATAATAAGCTCTCAACTACAAAAAAGAATTATAACAACAAATAAAGCTGCAACTCCACATCCAGCATCTGATTGAGGGTCCCATCGACCCCTTCTCTAAAAGTATCTGTAAGGCAAGGGGTGAGTTCGACATGTCCAGTGACGGTAACAAATGCATCATATGTCATCAAGCATACATTGCATATAATCATGTGCACACATCAATGCCTAGTATGTCTACATGCATGACTATGCAAGCGTGTGCCATATGCCTAACACACAGGCCCACATCTTTCGGGCCTCCAACACATCCTCTAACTAACTAAATGCAACTCTAGGCAACTCCCTCATATGCCCATCCATTGCAATCCACCCACCATCGGGTACACAAACTGATCCCCAACTGGATCTAGATCCCTAGTCCACAACCAGGCCTATGACTCTCTCATGACAACCCGCACACATACCACAACCAACCCATGAGTTAGGCTCACTAGAGTCCCAAACAGACTATCACACAAAAGTAACCACCACACCAGTCCTCAACTGTTGACTGCCAGCCAGACTCATCTATGGTCTCCTCAACCAAACACCAGACTCTCGATAGTCAAACCTGTAAACTTGGACCTCATCTGTTGGTCTCCACACGACTGGTACATCCACCCCTCACGAAATTCCATAGGCCTTCTATCGAGTGATCTGACTGAACTCACTCATTAGGCGCCCATAAACTCCCAGTGAGTCAACACCGACAGCACAAGTCTCAACAATGAACCCCAGGGTCATAACCATTGGTAAAAATACTCAACCCAGCTGGCTCCTAGGACAACGCATTACGTACTCGACGTACTTTACGACCACCCTACCTCCACAGGAATCCACACACACCACAGACCGGTACCACGAGTCATGAACCATAGCATGGCCATCAGGCCTACGGGAGTTGTCCTCAACCGTACCATCCCTTTACCGATGGGTAGGCGAATACATCGTCGCCCCACTTGGCTATCCGGGGATCACAAACCATACCAGCAAGAGCTGTCCTGAACGGCACCATTCCTCTACCGATGGGTGGCGAATATACCCTCACCCTACTCGACTATCCGGGGATCACAAACCATATTAGTGGGAGCAGTCCTCAACTGTACCATTCATCGAACCGATGGGTGGAAGAATATACCCTCACCCCACTCGGCTATCCGGAGATCACAAACCATACAAGCGGGAGCTATTCTCCACCACTGTAATTAACTACGAGAGCTATCCTCCACCGTGACAGCGGGAGCTGTCCTCCACCGTTGCAAACAACCACGAGATCTACCCTCCACATTGAAGTCAGCTTTAGGCGAGCTGGTACTTAACCGAAGAACTTCCCGGAGGTTTCCATGACCACCTCACAACATGTCCCTTCTGAGACTCTCGGGCACCTCGCCCTCCAAACTGGACCACACTTCCCTCATAGGCGTGTCCAAAGATCACAATGATAGACCTGACAATCAAACCCACACTAAGGAGTACATCCACCCATCACAAGAGTAAACTCTGCAAAGGACCCATAGTCCCTAGAGGAAAAAAAAACCTCTAGGTACTCTCTCACACCTACGAGCCCACCAACAAGTGGTCCATAGCTCAACCGCATCCACTGCGCGGTTTCCCACTACTTCCCAATCCTAACTACTCGACAAGCTAGGGGGAGTATCTAAATCCTGATATAGCCAAATACGCATGCCCCCACCGACTTTCCATGTATATATGCATGCACTGTTATTTATAAGCATGTTATCAACCAATCATCATCAAACAACAAAATGTGGTTATACGAAATAATATTGCATTCATTTATCAGGTTTATACATCACTAACTATCACATGCCAGTATGTTAACATCCAAGCATGTTCAACTAAAAACAGTTCCAAACAAGCATAGTAGGCGATACCATCTACTATCAACGGCATGCAATTCTACAACATGCTGATTAACTATCAATTGCAATCATCGCAGGTTATCACACATATTCACCAATCATGTTATCAAAATACTAACCAACATGCCATCACAATAGTCCAACACGAGTACACTCGAATGAGTCCCTTGCCACATATTTTTTTGAATGTTTTCCTTTGCCGAGTGGGTCATTATCCATAAGGGTTCGTACTCCATGTCCAAATGGTCACATGAAAGATATATGCAAATCATGTACGCTAAAACAAGTGTGATGAATCCCCTCACTTGTGTGTGTTTTGAAATCAACTTCGAGGAACCAGGTCCATTGGGTTGAATGGGGCTCGATCTGATGAAAGAGAGATACAAAGATTAACAAAAGGGTGAAAACAGGCTAAAACAAGTCTAGACTACAAATGGGCCCAAAAACAGGCCAGGCCCAAACCGGGCCGAATAAGGTCCAAAATTGAAATCAGATTCGAAACTAGGTCGGGTTTGGAACTGGGCCTAAAACTGAAAAATTGGGCCCAAAACAGTGTCAGGCACGAACCTGGGCCTAATTGGGTCAGGCTTGAAATTTGGGCTGGGCCCAAAATTGGACCAAACCAGATATGGGTCAAAAGGGCTAGTTTAGGCATGGGCCGAACCCAAAACTGGGTCAAACTAAACACTGGGCTGAATCGAGATTGGGCAAAGCCGAGACTGGGCCAGATTGAGATTGGGCAAAGCCAAGAAGGGCCTGGTCTGCTGGGCCGCAAACAACAAGTTGGGCTTGGGTTACCCAGGACTGAACCCAATTGAGTCAAGTTAGTGACTCGACTGAGTTGGCTCAGTAACTCATCCAGATAACAGGGAAAAAGAAGAAAATGAAGGAAAAGTAAGGATAGGGGAGGAAAAGGAAGGAAAAAGAAAGAAAATCGGAGAAAGATAGATGGAGAGAAGAGAAATCAAAGGGTACCTGGGTTCGGCCGGAGAATTCAAATCTGGAAGGCGGTAAGAGCAAGACGGGCTGATCCGGGCGGCGCTGGGAGATAGTAGCTCTGGCTGATCTCAAATCAAGGATGGAGAGGTGATGGGTTGCAGGCGAGAAACTCGGATGGTGAAGCTGTTTTGATAGAGGGTCGCACACAGAGATGCCGTTTCTAGCAGAGAAAGGAGGGGCTGCAAATGGAAAAGGTCTGCGCTACGGCGGAGGGTTAGGCTGCCGGATCTGGGAGTGGAGGAGAAAAAGGATTTAGAGGGAATAGAGGGTTGAGAGAGATGAGAGAGAGAGCAAAGGAGACGAGGGATGCGGCAGCACTGTAGCATCTATGCTACAATGTTGCAAAATATGGGTATAAAAGGGTGGGGTTTAGGGTTTCTCCAGGGTTAAAGGAAATTACGTTTTTTTTGTTTTGTTTTGTACAAACTAAAATCTCAATTTCCAAATTATTTAAAAAAAATTGAAGAAATCAAATGGCAAATGTCAGGGGAAAACGTGTGATTTTCAAGCTTTTAGAATGAAAGAATATTTAATAATTCAAAATTATCAAAGTGCCCTTTGAGTCTCTGAACTCAAAACCGGGCAAACCAAAACCCACCAGAGGGCCCACACTCACCCCACTTCTACCAAGACACTAAAACTTCGAAAAATTGGGTCGGGTTGCTATAGTTGCGATCGTAATTTAGTGACCAATCTATTGGAGGAAGATGGGAATTATTTGGTAAACATGATATTTCCAGAATTTTTTGTCTGATGATCGAATTCTTCCTTACAAGTATTTTTCTGCAAAAGTACATAAAACTTGAAAAACTTAGATTTTTGAATGTCTATTTGCTGGACCAGAACACCTATGATCTTAAGAGATGAATTATTTTAATAGAATTAAATAGAGAATGGATTCTTAAGTGGTTTTGGAAGTTTAGGCAAATGGTTAGCATAAATTTTTATTGGTTTTTGTTATGATTATTTTATTTCAGCAAACTTTGGGCCATGCACGCTAAAAGAGCTTTGGTATTTTATTATGTACACATCACAAACTTTTAGGTGAGGAAAAACAATACACTATAGTTTTACTGTGCATGTTATTATCTATTTTATTGATGTGATTGAGCAATGGAAAATATTGCATGATGTGTTGTGTTTTGAAATATAATTTTGGACCTATAGAATAAACTGGGTACATATTGGAATAGTGGCTTAATCCGGTGCTTACTCACAATACTGTAAGGGAATTGATTAAGTATTCTAATGGCCGTGAGGAGACTCAGTCCGCCTGGATAGTTGGAAATTAGCCACTAGTCTTGTTGAAAGGTCTAACAATTATATTTGACATTGAATGAATTTTTTGTGTATTGTAGTTGTATTATGGTGGATGATTGAGATGGATTTTGATATTGAGTTGCCATGATAATAATGTTGCGATATGATTCATTATTATGTAAATGTAAGATTATTGATGTTGGATTTTAATGTTTTAGAACATGTATATGATGCTTATCTTGATTTGAGATCATATAATCATGTTAGGAATATGTTGGTAATCATTATATTCATGGAATGTTAATATGATTTATAACATGTGACATGATTGTAGAGATAATGCATGCCATTGACATGAGACATTGCATTCTCATATTAATGGATATGGGAGTATGAGAGTGTGGATGTGGAGCAACAGGTCGGCCATTTGAGGGCTACTTGCACTAATTGTTGTAGTGCCATGTGTGGACTGAGCCATTTGAGGGTTGTCGGGATCTTATTGCAGAGGGTAACCATGTGGGCCGTGTCCATTTGAGGGACACCATGTCCATTTGAGGGACTACATTGGAACTGATTACCTATGAGTCATCGTGGTCCGTGTCCATTTGAGGGGATGTATGTCCATTTGAGGGGTTGCTTTGGACCTAGTAACTGGGCGCTCTGGTTGGTTTAGAGTGGTGCGTGTGACATTGAATAGCATGTGCATTAAGCATTGTGCATTGCATGGCATAGAGTATGAATATTAAATGTGTGTTCATGTAATTATGCTTTATTATCGCATTTATTATGTTAAATTGAGAATAATGGAGATATCATGTTTTATATGTGTTATTATGTTCTTTCACTGGGCTTGGAGCTCATACCCCTTACATTAGAGGTAATCCTCTGGATTTAAACTTGGAGGAGAATGCTGTTAATTAGAAACTGCTATAGATGAACGTTTGAATTTTTAGTTAGTGTTGAATTATGTTGGCAAATTTAATTATTTGATGTTGATTTTTCTTTGAGAGTGGATTAGTTGACTCGAATAATTTGAGTATTTGAGATTATTACTTGGTTTTATTTTATGGATGGGTTGTGAACAAATCTTTGAGATTAGATTTGATATTGATAGTAGATATTATTCATTTTATTTGTATGGATGATATAAGAATTTATGCGCTGCGTTATGATTGGGTGTGAAGGAATTGATGGCTTTGTTTATCTTATTTATATATATATTTTAAATATACTTATCTCCCCCCAGCTACAAATCTATGATGTAAGACCAGTTAGTTGTGATTGATGTGTTGGATCACGCCCCGTTCAGGCTACAGTTAAGCGAGATACGACTGATGTGCAACGGAAAATGACAATTTTACCCTTATATTTGGACTAGTTAGCCCTTGTTTTGTGTGTTTAAGATATGTTTCATTGAATTTTGGATGTTTTGCAGGATTTACATGGAAATACAAGATATGAGAATTCAAATGGTGAATTTTGCAATTTATGGGCATAAGTTGATATTTTTGGAAAGTAGAAATTTTTAATAATTATTTTACTACAATTTAGGGTTTTATTGTAAAGTAATTAATTCAAATCCATTTATAAGACTTTGGATTAATTCAATACATTTTTAAAATTGAATGTAAGTAATAAAATTATTTATTAGATTTTCCATAGTTTGAAAAGCCCAGTTATTAAGCCCATTAAGAAAAGCCCATGAAGAAATCCACATGTGTGAATTCTATTTTCATCATCTCAAGATACATATGAGGAAATTCGTCATTTACAAAATGAGAGGATTTTCGAATTTGGCAAGTGGATTAAGGAAAAATAAACAAAACAAGAAGTGGAGAAAAAAAAAAAGGTCTGACAAAGCTTTAGTATTTTGGTCATAAAGTTTCAGTCCAATGTCCGATTTCTTTGATTCTTTTTTGCGTTAAAAAAACACTTCAAGGGTTACAACTTTTTAGTTTACGACTGTTCGTGATTCAGACTTTAACTACGTCAAAACTGAGCTCTAAGGTGGTACATGTGTAAAAAATGGGATTTTGTACCCACTTTCCTTACACGAATTTTACAATTTTTTTCCACCTCCTTGCCTCCTTTAAGCCATTCCATGTTTAGAACAAGCCATATCAGCTGTCCAAGTGTCCCTTATTTTATTTAAATTTTTAAATCCAAGCCATTCATACCACCTCCTTTCATCTATAAATACTCTCTCTCCCATTGATAAAATTGAACTTGGGTTGCTAATTTTTAGAGCATAGGGAGGAAGGAAAGGAAGACAAAGAGAAGGGAAGACAGTGTGGAATTCAAATTCCACAGTGGGTTTCAAGTTGGTGTTTAACTTCTCATTGTAATTTCTTATTCCAAGAATTCCATAGTTATGTAATTTTAATTCTTTATTTTATTAAAATAAGACAAGCTTTTTAGATCTATGGTTTTCCACTTAATTTTTGTTGATTGTGATAGTTTGATTTGATTTTAAATCTCTTTATGAATACATGTTTTGATTTATTCTTAGAATTTTCATCTTAAACATCCAATTTTTTGGAAAGTTTCGAACCTCAATTTTCCATTCTAAGGCTCTTTTTAAGAGTAGGTGAAGAATTTAGATTTGGAATTTTATGTTGAATTCTCTCTAATCCCAAGGTTTGTTTTGATTATTTCTTGATTAATGAAACTGTAATGATCCGACCCGATATTTCGGAGTTTTGGGGTCTTGGTAGCAGTGGGGAAAGTGTGGGCACCGTGTTGGGTCCTCGTTTGCCCGATTTTGAGTTCGGACACTCGAATGGCACTTTGGTAATTTTGAATCATTGAATAGTTTATCATGCAAGAAGTTTGAAAAATCACACGTTATCTTTCTCGATGTTTGACGTTTGATTTTTAATGAGTTTTAAATTATTTATTTATTTTTGAAAAGTTTAAGATTTTATTTTATTTTTTATTTAAAAAAAAAGAAAAGGAAAATAACCTAAAACCCTAAGGCCTTAAAATGACCCTAACCCCCTTTCTTTCCCCATCCAGCGCGGCACTGTAGCGCAGCTACAATGCCACGGTTCCTCTCTCTCTCTCCCGTCCCTCTCTATCCCTCTTCTCCCCTCCTCTTACTCAAACCCTAACCCTAATCCCGCCGCCGCCGTCCTCATCTCCCTTCCTCTCGATTCTCTCTTTCCCTCTCAATCCCTCTCCTCTTTTCTATTTTCCCTCCCGATCTTTCTTCTTCCTCTTTTGGATCTGCTGCCGACCTCTCTCCTCCTCCTCAGGCGTTGGTTCGAGCTCCTCCGACCCCGATGAGTCAATCTCTTTCCCCCTCGGCCCGAGCAGCCACTGGTCCTTCAGATCTGCTTGTCACCTATCGCCGCCGTCCGATCCGAGGTACTTCCCTTTCTCCATTTTCCCCTCTTTTCCCTGTTTTCCCTTCTCTTCCCTTTTCTTTCCCTCATTCCCCTCCTCCTTCAGCTGAGTCACTCGGAGTTGCCGAGTTGACTCAGTCGGGTTCGACCTTGGACCCAATGACCCAGCCGTGCTTGCCCGATCCGGCCCGGTTCGTCGGATTCGACCCAAACCCGATCTGGCCCAGTTTGCCAGGGCCGGTCCAGCCCGCCTCAGGCTCGGCCCAATTCGGCCCAGCTTTGGGTCCGGCCCAGTTCTGTTCAGCCCGGCCCAGTTTCCTAGTTTTCGGGCCCGTCGGGCCCGTTGGCACTCTGGGTTTTGTTTGACCCTTTTTGCTCGATTGCTTATTCCCTTGCTTTTTTTCAACAGATTGAGCTCCTTTCAACCCAGTGTACCATCTCTCTCACTTTGGATTTTGAGGCACACACAGGTGAGGAACTCATCATCGATTTTAGCATGCATCTATGCATCTTACTTCTCTATCAAATGTGCAGGTACGGAATACGGCGAATGGGGGTCATCGGTGTTATGAGCCACTTGGCAAGGGAACTGTTGATACCATTATATGGCGGGCCCCCATCCGGGTGTGTTCGTATCCGATGTCCACAGAGGCATATATGAATTGATTAATTGATGTCATAATTGATTGATTGTGTGACGACATGATCAGAGTTTATTTTGGTTGATAATATGTTAAGATGTCAGCATGTGAATATGTGATATGTGGTGGTATATGTTTGATCATGGTGTGATGTAATCTGGTGTAAAATGCCATATGACTATATGATGATTAGTTTGGACTGCCAGACATTGTAACATGCTTGGATGTTAACCTGTCAACCCGTGATAGATAATGATATATATGCATCTGATTATTATACAATGAACTATGTTAATAGTATGTGTAGCGGTATTTGTGCATGCATATAGCTAGCATATGTGGGATGCCGGTGGGGCATGGGTACTAGGCCACATCAGGATCTAGAGACTCCACCTAGCCTGTTGGGTAGTTAGGGTGCGGATGTTATGTGAGACCGCACAGTGGACGCGTGGTTGGGATTTAGACTCCCTTTGATACGAAATGGGTAGTCGTAACCTCTTGCATGGATCAAATGGTCGGTCCGGCTTGTATTTCCCGGATGTACCTATGAGAGATGCGTAATCTGATTTAGAGAACAAGGTGCCTTGGAGTCCCAGATAAGGACTAATTGGGAAGTAATTATGTTAACCCTAGATAGGCCATCAGGTTGAATGTTGGTTCAACCAAGGTAGCCTTAGAAGTCCCTTGCGGTTCCGATACCCGAATGTGTGATGGGTGAGGTGATCCCTAGATGACCAAGTAGGCTAAGGAGGTGCTTGCCTATGGTGAGGGACGATGCGGTGAGGGACAGCTCCCGCTGGTATGGTTTGTGATTCCCTGGATGACCGAGTAGGCTGAGGAGGTGCTCTCCTAGGTCGAGGGACGATGCGGTGAGGGAAAGCTCCCGCTGGCATAGTTTATGATCCCTGGATGACAGAGTAGACTGAGGAGGTTCTCGCCTAGGTCGAGGGACGATGCGGTGAGGGACAGCTCCCGCTGGTATGGTTTGTAATTCCCTGGATGACCGAGTCGACTGAGGAGGTGCTCGCCTAGGTCGAGGGACGATGCGGTGAGGGGCAGCTCCCGCTGGTATGGTTTGTGATTCCCTGGATGACCGAGTCGGCTGAAGAGGTGCTCGCCTAGGTCGAGGGACGATGTAGTAAGGGACAGCTCCTGCTGGCATAGTTTGTGATCCCTGGATAACCGAATAGGCTGAGGAGGTTCTCACGTAGGTCGAGGGACGATGCGTTACAACTCCCGCTGGTATGGTTTGTGATTCCCTGGATGACCGAGTAGGCTGAGGAGGTGCTCTCCTAAGTCGAGGGATGATGCGGTGAGGGATAGCTCCCGCTGGTATGGTTTGTGATTCCCTGGATGACCGAGTAGGCTGAGGAGGTACTCGCCTAGGTCGAGGGACGATGAGGTGAGGGATAGCTCCCGCTGGTATGGTTTGTGATTCCCCGGATGACCGAGTAGGCTGAGGATGTGCTCGTCCCCTCATTGATCGAGGGATGGTGCGATGCGATGTGATGAAATATTCCAGGCTAGGACACTTGTATGGTGGGGACAGCCTGTGGTGCGATGTGGTAGCATGTTTATCTGCGGTTATGGTATTGGGGTTCATTGTTGAGACTTGTGTTGTGGGTGTTGACTCACCAGGAGTTTATGAGCGCCTAACGAGTGAGTTCAGCCGACTCACTCAGTAGAAGATCTATAGAATTCTGTGAGAGGTGGATACATCAGTCGTGTGGAGACCAACATATAGGGTCCAAGGTTATGGGTTTGACTATCGAGACTCTGGTGCTTGGTTGATAGACCATAGATGAGTTTGGTTGGCAGTTCGTTGAGAATTGGTGAGGTGGTTACTCCCGTGTGTTGATCAGATTGGGACTCTAGTGAGTCCAATTCTTGAGTTGGTCGTGGTATGTGTGCGGGTTGTCATGAGAGGTCATAGGTCTAGTTGAGTACTAGAGACCCTGATCTAACCGAGGATCAGTCTGCGTAATTGGGGATGGGTGGACTGTTGCGGTTGGGCACATAAAGGAGTTGCATTCGATTGGTTAGAGGATGTCCTAGAGGCCTGGCTGACGTGGGCCTATGTGCTAGGGGTAGGGCACACGTTTATATGGTTATGCATGTAGACATCGTAGACATTGATATGTCCATATGATTATGTGCAGTGTATGCTTGATGACTTGATGCATGTGTTCCCTCACTGGGCTTGTAAAGCTCACCCCCTTGCCTCACAGGTACTTCATCGAGGGAGGGTTGGCGGGACCCTCAGTTGGACGTTGGGCGTAGAGTTGCAGTTTTACACTTTGTCAGGGTGCCATCTTGTAATTGAGGACCTTCTGATGTATTTGAATTATGTGTACTTTTCATTGAGTTGGATAAATGTAATAATGAAGTGATGCTATAATTAGTAATTATGACCGATGCTCTCGGTTTTTGGTTTATTGGTGAATTGCTTTGGTTAGTTTGAGTTGCGGGAGCGGTGCCTCCCATTTAATATATATATATATATATATATATCTGAAATTGTATTGGATCGGTTTTAGGAGTTCGTATCAGTTTTAACGTGCCCATAGCGGGACGGGTCATTACAGAAACTCATATTTTTCTTAATTAAATTAATTATGAATGAAAATTTTGAATTAATGATCATTAATAAATATGAGCTCCATGTTATAGGTTTTGATTTTATTTTTAAAATATTGAAAATAATGCCTCCTTAATCTTCAATTCAAATTCCATTGTAAATGTGTATGTAGGTAATTTAGATGTTATTTTTATTTTCCTTTATTTATAAATTCAAATTCTTGAAAATTGTGGAATTAGGTTGGTAAATTAAGTAATTGCATTTTAATTTTGTGTCCTAAGTTAGATTAAGATTATTTATAATTTTTAAATTAATTCTACCATCTTAATTGAAACTAAATGAATTTTGTGTTTTCTATGAAAATTAGATCTCTTGAATGATTAATTTCTAATTTTAGATGTTCTTCCTATTTTTAGACTTCTTTTCTATTTTTAGAATGTTTCTAAATTATATTTCTTACATTAGAGAATTAATCCCATGTTTAAGATTTATTTTTATGATTTTTTAAATTTCTTAAAATATATAATTCAGTGATATGTTTTTCACGAATATATTTTCTTAAGTTCCGATGGGTTCGACCTTCCATTCAATCGCTATGCTATTTAATGATTCGTTTGCTTTCGAGTTATAAATTTAAAATTTATACAAAAATCTTTTGGTGGCGTTGTCGGGGAACTTAGAAAAATTGTCTTTTGAATTATATATTTTCGAAATAATGCTATTTTTAGAAAATTTCTTTTTTTGGCAACTTTTTAAAATGAAAGTTTCTATTTTTTAAGAAAATCTAATTTTAGAAGGTTACTTAGATTAGAAGTTTTTGAAAATATCAAGAATCTGGAGATGATCTAAATTTGGAAACACTGCTAAATTTAGAAACTTGTTATTTTTAAAAATTTCTCAAATTAGATAGTTTCTCTTTTTAGAATTTTCTAATCTTAGAATTTTAATTTAATTTAGATGCATTCTATTTCTAGAAAATAGATCTAAGTTTGAGAAATCTTTATTTTGGAACTTCTGTTTATGGAAAGTTCCAAAATTGTCTCATTTTAGAAATTACTATTTTTAGAAGGTACGTAATTTTGGAAAACATCTAAGTTTGGACAGTTTCTAAATTTAGAAAATTTCTAATTTAAGACCCTTATATAAATTTGGAAGGTTCCAATTATGTACGTTAATTTGATTTGCATTTTTGTATTGATTTTCTTTTCTTACTTTGCATTCAAACATGAGATGCCCAGATTGTGCATATAGCCTAGAAATTGACCCGAGGGGGGAGGTGAATTAGGTCAATGCAAACTTTTTGGGTTTTCTTTAATTACACATTTTAGAAAAATGAGATGCAAATAAGTAATAAATAAATACTAGAATATAAACGAGGAGATGAGAAGAGATTGAGAGATTGAACCTGAGATTTTTACGAGGTTCGACAGTCTTGCCTACTTCCTCGCCTTTCCTCGCCTTAAGTACACCACTTGAGGATTAAATACTCTAAACTTCTCCTTCAAGGGTGGAGAAGAAACCTTTTATAATGCTTGAAGAAAACACTCTCTGATTTGAAGGTGATGACACCCTTTTCCTTCATAAGGGTTACACCAACCCTTTACAAATTCTATCTTTCAAGAAAATATAGAAGAGTACAATGTAAAGCTTAGGAATAAATCTCACATGTTTACAAATCAAGTTTACTAAGAGTTACTCAAAGATTTGAACTGGAATTGCTCAAGGTAAGATTGCAAGAGATGGATTTTTTTGAGCTAGAGTATGCTTAGGATTTAACTTCAATAAATTTCTTGTGATTCCAAGTAAGTCAACTCTCCTTATGCCCATTGATGCTTAGTTTTATATGTTTATCATGTTTAAGACCGTTGCCACGCATTAAATGAAGGAAAGGGCCGTTAGAGAGGGCATTTAATGATTCAAAAAAAGTGACAGTTCACGATTCAGTCGACTGAAATAAAGATTCAGTCGACTGAAAACGTCTTGGATCTTGGACAGTTTATCAGCAAGCAATTCAGTCGGCTGAACCATATGATTCAGTCGACTGAAAAAACATCCCATGAAAAATACAAAATTTCAGTCGACTGTAACTTTAATACAATCGACTGAAATCACATCCCATGAAAAATCCATAAATTCAGTCGGCTGAAACTTTAATTCAGTAGACTGAAATGACCCTTGGACTGTATTGTGCAATTTTGGCTTTATTTTGGTCATTTCAAACACACTTGATAGGTCTTGGGGAATAAATCTTTTCCTAGAATTCCATTTGAATGCATAAGATTAAGCTTGGTATCCTAGGGTCCACTAGAGGGTGACTTGAGCCATGGTGTTCAAATGTTTAAGCACCTTTATAACACAATTTCCTAAACACTCATGATTAGACTCTATACATGACTTTGATCTTCCAAATTTTTAATTTTTAGTCATTGAATTTTATAGGCCATTCGATCTCTAATATTTAACTTGATGTACAAGACTTGATATCATCAACTTGATCTTCATGATATTCAATACATGTCTTCTTAAATGTGATACCTGTCTCATAGAGTAATACCATTTGAAATGTTAAATATCATTTGAAATGTTAAATATCACACTTTGATGGTTTGTGGTTATAAAAAATACTCATATATCCTTGGGTTGAAACCTTGGGGCTAACAGTGCACAATGAAAGTATTTTATGACTTTCATTTTAGGAGTTAAGGGAGACTTATTATTAACAAAGATAATTTGGTTCTTGGGTCATTTATCATTTTTCTTATCATATCAAAGACCCGTTTTGTCTCCAAATGGTTTGCTTAGTTTTAGAAGCATTTCAAGCTTCTCGTCTCCTCTTGTGAACTTCATCTCTTTAAGTCATTAACTTCTGTTTCTAGATTTGATTGTGATTTAGGGACATTAGCTTTAGCATCATTAAGTTGATTTTTAATTTTAGCATTTTCTTCTTCTTCACAACTTATCACAATTTTTAAATATTTGTAGTCTTCTTCTAATGAATGAAGTTCATGCTTCAATTTTCTTATATCATTTTCAAGATTTCGTTTTTCATTTATTTCCGCTTTTAAGCATTCTTCAAGTTTGAAGCACTCTTCTTGAATAACTTTTGGATTTACTTGATTTGCCAATGTTAGATCTTTTAGAATGTTTTTCCAACTTTTCTTGATTGAATTCTTTTATTAGTTTTATATTTTCTTTTGCTTGTACATTTCATTTAATGTCTCACTTAATTCTTCTATGGTAGGTGTATTATTTTTTAGGTCCTCTTCACTAGTTTGTTCTTCTTGAGGTTTAAGTGTTTGAAAGGGTCCTAAACAATACACCACTTCTAAGGCATCTTCTTTCCTAGATTTTTCATAGGTTTTCTCCAAAAAATCACATGTTTCCTTTGTGATTTTACAAGATATGATATCTTTCAAAATATTTGGTGAAACGGCACAAAATATAGCATTTTGGGCATTGGCATTGGTCAATTACATACTCCTTTCCATTTCATTATATGTAAAATAGTTCTTGAATGGTTTGGTCCAACCATATAAGATAATTTCCCATAAAGCTCCATCCATTGTTATTAAATACATTTTCATTTTTGATTTCCAAACACCATAGTTGGAGCCATCAAGGATAAGAGGACACATCGCGGCCATGCAATCACCCTTAGACATTTCTAACTTGAAGGATCTACTCTTAAACGGTTAAGTCAAATAGAAAGAGTCTTTGCTTTGATACCACTTTTTAGTCAAGCTAGATAAATGTCTAGAATAGTCCTAGAGGGGGTGAATAGGCCTATGGGGAATTTTAATTTCTATCTAAAATATTGGACAAGTTAATGATTGGTCTTTACAAAATTGTCCAATTAATCTTTCAATTTGATCTTTAAGTAAAATTAAGTTCACTTCAAACTATATGTGCAATAAGATATGAGATGATGCATGTGCACTAATTAAGGTGAAGGAGATGAGGAAAAATGGAAGAAGGTGACCCAAGTATTTTTATGTGGTTCTGCAACCTTGCCTACGTCAATGCCTCAAGTACACCACTTGAGGATTTCACTAAATTTCTCTTTCACGGGTGGAGAAGAAATCTATTATAATGCTTGAACTACATCACAGGTGTAGATCGACTGAATTACCAAGAGAATACCTCTCTTGAAAGCCAATAGGGTTACACCAACCCTTTACAATATTTCACAAATAATAGAAAGAAGTTGTGCTTTGAAATATACCAAGAACTTAGCCTTGAGTTACTTGAATTAGCTTGGGCTTGTTCTTGAATGTCTTCCTCTTCTTGGCTTGATGTAAATGTTCCAATGAAGTCCAACCAAGATACTAGCAAGGAGGTCTAGGGTATATAGTGATTTTCCTATGTGGTTTAAGACCCTAGTGAGAATCTCAACTTAACACATTCAACTTAGAACATAAGATACTCAAGATATGCATATGAGAGCTTTGAATGTGTTTGAGATTAACATTCAAAGCTTAGAGTATTTTAACTTTGGAGTTTGTAAGCTATGGAAGAAGAGGCTTAGGGATGATATTTGGTTTCCTATTGATTAATCTTTCCCTAAGGTGTTTCTCAATGACACATTCAAGATTGAGCCTACGATGCTCAAGGATTTTGCCTATGAGTGCTTTGAACGTGCTTGAGAATTGTTTTAGAGCAATGATGGTATAACTATGAAGTTTTGATACTCTGTGAATGATTGAGAGTCTTGGATAATGTTAGGGAGTGTTTGGCTCATTAAGGATCAACCTTTGGAACGCCCTAAGGTCATACATTTAAGGCCCTTTTGAAGACATGGCCGTTGAAAGTTGAAATCACAAGAATAGAGCGATTAAAAACATCCCGATGTGATTTCAGTCCACTGAACTTGAAGATTCAGTCGACTGAAATGTCCAGAAATGACCTTTGAAACATTTGGGCACAATTCAGTCGACTGAATCTCATCTTAGGCTGAAAAGACCAATCTGCAGTGCTTTCAGTCTACTGAAACATAAATTTCAACCGACTGAATCTCAACAGTTTTGTACACCTCCACTTAAACAACCATAATTTGGGTTCCAAAACTTGGTTTTGGGATTTCTTGGGTTCGTTGGAAAGCTCATTAAGAGTAATCACCAAATTTGGTCCAATTTGAGGTCCATTTGATACCTCAAATAATATCTCCAACTGAAGGTATATGACAAAACTGTTTTGCTCTTTTTTGCACCCTTTCATTGAAATGCTCATAACTTGAGCTATACATATCAGAATTGGTTTTTTTGGACTTTTTGAAAAGCTATTTGAGTAATATATAAAAACATAGAGGTTTAACAAATACTTGAATACAATTGATAGGATAAAAATCTTGTCCAAAATAGAGCAAAATCTACCTAACCTAAGAAATCCAAATAAGTTCTACCAAATTCTAAATTATGGATTCTAAGTTTTATCCAAATGGTAAGTGTAGGCATTCTAAGTCATTCCTAAGGTCCAAATACCTATGCTGGTTGACATTCATGAAGTTCCTTCATTTTCGGTGCAATGTCTTCCAAATGATACGTCTTCTAGAGCTTCAAACTTGATTTAACTATGCAAGTCTTTCAGAGGTGTAGTCTTGGACACATAGACGGTCATGACTCAGTCAAAGAAGTTGACAGCTTAGGACTCAGTCGAACATAGTCACGCAATTAACAACTCAGTCTGACTCAGGGGAGGCAAATTTAACCTTTAGGCCAACATGGGGTATTAGGGGACTACACTTTCGTGAGCTTTTTTTTAGTCCAAAAAAAAATTGAATTTTTTTTTTTTATGATTTTAGCATTAATATGTCGATGAAAGCTTTTTCATCATGCTTTTTGAATTGAATTTTATTAAATTTATGCTTGGAAAAATAAATTTATGCAGCCATATTAATGTTGCCTGAAAAAAAAAAGAAAAAAAAAAAGAGTTTATGCCTTGAGTAATCATTAGAAGAATACCATTGGAGACTTATACCCAATGAGCTTTTGTCTCATTCATTTTTTTGTTGAGAATTGTAAGTCATTCTTTATTTTTCTTTGAATTGCGCATATAAATTTTTTGTTTAAGATTTTATTATTATTTATTTTAGTCAATCACTGAGAACGACGTCAGAATTGAATTATTACACCTGAAATTTTTCTGAATTTATTTGAAACAATTAAATAGTCACTTAGAAACTTAGGAAATGATATAGGCCATTATTTTGGATAATTTGAGACTTGAAGCCTACCTATATTGGTCATATGTTATCTTATTAGTTCTCAAATTGGAGCCTTTATATGATAGCCTGATTTGTTTTTGTTAGCCATGTTAACCATATCCAACTTCGGTTGTGGAGTTTTAGCCTAAATTAAAAACTCTGTGACCTATTCTAGGGCCCGAAAAATGTTAGAGATGATTGTTATTGGGATGGTACTCTGAGAAAAATATGGCATTTGCATTAAAAAAAAAAAAAGAATTGAGAAGGGGAACATCTATACATCAAAAGAAAAAAAAAATAGAGCAAAGTTTTGGAAGTGTTGAGAGAAAAATAGAGGAAGAAATATCTCATCTAAATTTTGAAGACCTCTATCTTTTCTGTTCAATGTTTTTAATTTTATAATATTTTTATCCTTCTTTGATATGACCTGGTCCTAAGTCACCTTTTGTCTTATTAGGAAGTCCTATTGGTCCTCAGTTATATGGTATTTAAAGTGGAGAATAGATGAGGAAGAATTATAGTGTATTATTTCAACGTTTTGAGGGCAATGACATCCATTCATGTCATCTATATATTTCATTTTTATTATCCATTTTTGAGGATAAATATGTGAGATATTTGCATTTGTAAAAATAATTCCGCTCACATATACTTTTGAGAGAAATTTAATCCAATCTCTGAGCGAAAGTCTTTCTAAGAGATATATCTGGTGAGATTTGGAGTCAAAACACATTTTCAGCTGGTGGTTAAAAAACTTATGTGTACTTTGAAAAAGAAGGCTAAGTTAATGTTTGCCATCACACACTATACTCCGTGTATAAGTTTTGTAAAATAATGTTGGAGTTGTATGATGTTAAAATTTTTGTTTGGGTTTTTTTGCTGAAATATGAAATTTTAATGTTTGTGGGTATCATCACTGGAAGCCCTCACGAGACTATAACTCGTCCACTAGTAGTGAGATAGGGATTTAAAAGCTTGTTGCATATGCTAAATGCAATCGAGAGTGCCAGCGAAAGTGGTATAGTTTAGGATTTTAATTTTTTGTCTTTACTTTTTAGTTTTTGTTTTGCTTGAGGACTAACAAAATCTAAGTGTGGGGGTATTTGATGAGCACAGAAAATGACTATTTTACCCTTATATTTGGACTAGTTATCCCTTATTTTGTGTGTTTTAAGATATGTTTAATGGAATTTTGGATGTTTTGCAGGATTTATATGGAAATACAAGATATAAGAATTCAAATGGTGAGTTTTGCAATTTATGGCATAAGTTGATATTTTTCGAAAATTGGAATTTTTAATAATTATTTTACTACATTTTAGGGTTTTATTATAAACTAATTAATTCAAATCTATTTATTAGAGTTTGGATTAATTTAATACATTTTTAGAATTGAATGTAAGTGGTAAAATTATTTAGTAGATTTTCCATAGTTTGAAAAACCTAGTTATTAAGCCCAGTAAAAAAAGTCCATGAAAAATCCACATGTATGAACTCTATTTTCATCATCTCAAGATACATATGAGGAAATTCGTAATTTACAAAGTCATTATGAGAGGATTTTCAAATTTGGCTAGTGGATTAAGGAAAAAGAAAAAAAAATAAGAAGTGGAGAAAAAGAATGAAAGTTTGACACAACTTCAGTATTTTGGTCATAAAGTTTCACTCCAATGTCCGATTTCATTGATTACATTTGTGTTGGAAAGAAGACTTCAACGGCTACAAGTTTTTAGTTAACAATGTTTCGTGATTTAGAAGTTAACTAGGTCAAAACTAAGATCCAAGGTGGTAATGTGTAAAAAACCAGATTTTGTGCCTACTTTCCTTACACGAATTTTACTATTTTTTTCCACCTCCTTGCCTCCTTTAAGCCATCCTATGTTTAGCACAAGCCATATCAGCTCTCCAAGTATCCCTTACTTTATTTAAGTCTTTAAATCTAAGCCATTCATTCTACCTCCTTTCATCTATAAATACTCCCTCTCCTATTGAGAAAATTGACCTTGGGTTGTTGATTTTTGGAGCATAGGGAGGAAGGAAAGGAAGACAAAGAGTAGGGAAGACAGTGTGGAATTCAAATTTCCACAATGGATTTCAGGTTGGTGTTTTAACTTCTCATTGTAATTTCTTATTCCAAGAATTTCATGGTTATATAATTTTAATTCTTTGTTTTATTAATAAAATTAAGACAAGCTTTTTAGATCTATGGTTTTCCACTTAATGTTTGTTGATTGTATAGTTTGATTTGATTTTTAATCTCTTTATCAATGCATGTTTTGATTTATTCTTAGAATTTTCATCTTAAACATCAAATTTTTGGGAAAGTTTAGAACCTTAATTTTCCATTCAAAGGCTCTTTTTAGGAGTAGGTGAAGAATTTAGATTTGGAATTTTATGTTGAATTCTCTTTAAGCCTAAGGTTTATTTTGATTATTTCTCGATTAATGAAACTCATGTTTTTCTTAATTAAATTAATTATGAATGAAAATTTTGAATCAATGATCATTAATAAATGTGAACTCCATGTTCTAAGTTTTGATTTTATTTTTAAAATATTGAAAATAATGTCTCATTAATCTTCAATCCGAATTCCATTGTAAATTTGTATATAGGTAATTTAGATGTTATGTTTGTTTTCTTTTGTTTATATATTCAAATTTTTTAAAATTGTGGAACTAGATGGTAAATTAATTAATTGCATCTTAATTTTGTGTTCTAAGTTAGATTAAGATTATTTATAATTTTTAGATTAATTCCACTATCTTAATTGAAACTAAATGAATTTTGTGTTTTCTATAAAAATTAGGTCTCTTAAATAGTTAATTTCTAATTTTAGATGTTATTCCTAATTTTATGTTTGAGAACAGGTCTCCTCTGCTTCTGTCGTTTGTTTGATTTAAAAAAAAAAGGCAGGATCCAAGAAAAGGTCGATCCCTTCTCCTTGAAGATTTTTCGTCCCTGCTGCCCAGCACTTGCCAAACCACATGCAGTTTCACCCGTTGCTGCCATCCAGTTGCCCACTTTGCTTTTTGCACATGTACTATTTCAACTAGATTTAAATGTTGCTCCCAGTATTTTTTGGAACCAGTTTGAAGTGTTCTTTTGGTCCATCAAACCGAATTGGATCAGGGACTACTTGGTCGCACCAGCATCCAATCTGAACGCCGCTCATTGTTTCTGCCACTGCATCATTTGCAACCTGTTGCTGCTGAAACGTTGCCACTACTATGTCTCCATATCCTTCGCCTAGGCAGTGTCTGGTTTTGAAAAGAAAATGAAAAAAATGAGTTTTGATCACGTTAATCTCCATGCCTTCATCAACCACTATTTGTTGTTGTTCATCGATATCTACTATTGTCTCTGCATCTGAGTTTAGTTTGTGAGAATGCACTTGATTCTTCCCTTTGGTTCTCTTGGTCTCTGTCTTCTTCTTGGATCTCGATCGATCTTGATTTGCATCCTCTGCTCAGATTTTGTTTTGCATCTATTTGTTGTCTTAGTCTTCCTCTTGTCGCTGGACTTTGGCCCTTGCAACCATCTTCTTCTTCAACCTCTCCAGCACCTCTGTAGTCCAGTGTTTGCAATTGCAATCTTCTCTCTCTGCCCTTTGTCTCTCTTGTTCGGCAGATTTGATTTTGTATTGGTACACTTTTTCTCTTCCGTTTGCAGCCACAATTTGGAGGATTTGGTTTATTGTTTTCTTTGCCGTTTGCAATCTTCTCGCACTTTGCAATCTCTACTTACATCGGTTAGATTTTTATGCCCTTTGGAATTAGAATTGGAATTGGAAGTGGTATTCGCATTCGCATTAGCATTGACATGAATTGTTGGATCTTGGCAATAATCTGCACCTCTTTACTCTGGCAACTTGCCGTACATGTGGCACAATGGTTTAATATTTGGCTTGTCCAGTATTGGCTTCATTGACACACCTTCACCTTTGATCTGCTCCACCAAATGGCATCATCTGTTGAATTATCTAGTTAGGAGTTTTGTTTTAGTTCAATAATTATAAACTCAAGCAGTGAACCACTTAAGTTTAAGGGGACTGTTGAATATATTAGAATTAATATTTAGTTAGGTTTCTTAGTTAAGTTAATCTCGTATTAAGAGAGATATTTAGATTAGGATTAAAGTTTGTGTTTTACTGAAATAGCCTTAAGGTCGGCTAGAGGCTATATATATGTGTGTAATAGACTTTAATGAATACAGATTATTCTTATCTAACAAACACCACTGACACACTACATAGGAAATTATTATGATTAGTGGATATAAACAAATCAATGGCTAGATTTGTAGTGACCCGTCCCGAATTTTCTAAATTTTTTCGAAGAGATTTTCTGATCTCTAAGTTGTTTTAGGAACCTTGGTAATAGTGAAGGGAGTGTGGGCGCCATGCTGGGCCCAATTCACCTGTTTTCGAGTTCGAGAACTCGAAGGGCATTTTGGTAATTTTATAATTATTGTGTATTTGCCATGAAAATTTATTCAAAAGTCACACGTGTTCTCGCCCGAGATCTTTCGGATTATTCCTTCAAGTTTTTCTTTCAAAAAAAAAAAAAGAGCAAAAACCTTATGATTTTCCTTCGGGTTTTGAAACGTTGTTTTCGAAAGGTTCTAATTTTATGTTTTTATAAAAAAAAAAATTGAAGCCCTAAACCCTAAACCCTAAACCCTGGATCCCTTCCCTCCTTACGCCTTGCACTGTAGCACACAGCTACAGTGCTGCGACACCTTCACCGCCGCCCCTTCTCCTCCTTCTTCTCTTGGATTACCTTCTCTCTCGCGGACCGTCTCCCTCTCTCGTTCTCCGACCTCTCTCCTCTCTTTACTTAAACGACCGGCATCGCCGTCGCCACCCAACTGGACTAGGTATTTTTTCTTTTCTTCTCCCTCACCCTCCAACCCTTCTTCCCCCCCTCTTCCATCTTTGATTTCAGCCGGTTCTTCCCCCCTTCCCCCGATTTCTCTTCTTTCCTCAGATTTCTACTCAGTTTTTCCGTGATTTTCCTTTTCACTCCGGTTTTTCCCTTTTCTCTCTTCCTTCTCCTTTTCCTCCGTTTCTCTTTCCCTTTCTTCTCCCCTTCAGCTGGGTTACTGAGTCAACTTAGCTAGGCAGCCGAGTTGACTCGGTTGTTGTAACACCCCAATTTCTCAATGAAGTGGAAAATTACCAAAATGCCCCTGAGTTGTTAAATTAATTATTTTGTGATGTTAAGTAAGGAAATAGTGGGACCCATTGCTCAAAATAAAATCATATGAGCACATTATGAATGTTAAGTTTGATTGGTTTGGTAATTTTCATCATTTGGGTCAAAAATGGCTAAATGGGTCAAAGGGCCCAAATGGGCCCATCGGGTCTTGCTGGGTATTTGACCGTTTTGTGATTTTAAATTAAATGGGTTAAGCCTATTTGATTGGAAATCAAGTGGAGGAAAAATGGGTAGGCTTGATCCATAGGTAAAACCAATTAGAAATGACCAAAATACCATAAATGGGTCATGTTGTCAAAACGGGTCAAGGAGCTAAAAGTGGACCCAACGGGTCGAGTTGACTATTGTTGACCGTTTGAACCCTCAAGGGAGCTCAAACACGAGTCAAATCAGTTGAGTGGGACTGAGGTGAGTTGGAATTAAATCAAAAAGTGAGTTAACTCATGTGCATTAAATGAAATGCATTAAATGTGATGAGTTGGGTTGGAATAAAAATACCTTGAGTTGGGTGAGTCAAAATGGAAATTCAAGGACTGTAAATCAGTGAGTTAAAGGGTAAGTTGAAGAGGTTGGCTGGCCTCAACCCAACCAAAACAAGTCCCACACGTTGGGGACTTGTTTTGGTGGGTTCCATGGTGAAAATTAAATGTAAATGCATGGATTTGAGGTGAGTTGTTTGGGAATATGAATGGCTGCATGGGTAGAATGCCAAGGGGTGCTTTGCTTGGCTGCAAGTTACTCCTTGGTTTGTGCAAGGCTTGATGAGGAGTAATGGGGGTGTTGATGGCTGAAATACAAAATCAATGAACACCATCACTTGGCCAATTTATCATTGCAAAGCCTAAGATTTTCCTCATCTCTCTCTCCCTCTCCCTCTCTCCAATTCGTTGTTCTTCTTGGCTGGAATAGCAGAGGTTTTGGCATCAAATATTCAAGCACAAAACAGCAAAAGAAAAGAAGAAATAAAAGGGAGAAAACAAGGATCAAAGACAAGGAGGAAGTTTGGAAAATTTGGTAAGTATCTTATGATATTTTGGTTTGAAAACATAAAACAAGTAGGGTATGTATTGGGCCATGGTCATGGCCGAATACACCAATGTTTAACCTTGATTATGGAGGATTTAAAATGGTAAAAATAACCATTGGGTTCAGCCACCATGAAGGGCCGAACCCCATGTAAGAGATGGCTTGGTTTTCATGTTTTGAAACATGAAAACCATGGATTTTGTGGACTGTTTTGGGTTTTGATTTAAGATTTAAATACATGTTTTAGAATGGTTAAAAAACATGGATCTGATTGACATAGGGACTGAAGTTTATATGGTCTAAAATCAGTGGATTAAAAGATGGAAATGGACCATTGGGTTCGGCCACTTAGCATGGCCGAACCCCATGAAAACAAGTGGCTAGTTTTTATGGTTTTTAGAAGTTAAAACCATATAAGTTGGGACTGATGTTAGATGTTTGTAATAGATTTAAAATACATGTTTTAATGAGGGTTAAAACATGGGTTTGGATATCAGAAAAGGTGGAAGTTGTGGTCTAAATCAGTGATTAAAATTGGAAAAAAAATGGACCATGGATCGGCCATCTTGGATGGTCGAATCCCATGGAGTTGTGTTGATTTTAGATGTTTGTTTGAAAGGTAAAACCTGATTTTTATTTACTGTTATTACATGATTATCTGAGGTTTAAAATTTAATTAGAGGGTTTCTAAGAGATATAAGGGCAGCAAAAGGGTACTGATATTGCATGATTTAAATAACACCTAATGCATGTTTGAAGGATCAATTCATGGACATAGGGTTCGGCCAACTTGAATGGCCGAACCCCATGAAAGAGATTGAGGATTGTTGTGAAATCAAAGAGTAGAAACCATGCAATACCATGGGGTTTCTATAGGAGTTTAAATAGAATTAGGTTTGCTGTTTTTATGCCTAAGATACAGGATAAATGATGAAAGATTATTAGAAGAATTGAATCCCAAAGAGCCATGAGGTTCGGCCATGTGAATGGCCAAACCCCATGGGTTGCTTTATGGTTTTTATTTGGTTTACTTAGGGTTATGGTTACTGATTTGGGTCAGCCTTTGGATGGCTGAACCATGTATTGATCATGGTTGAATTAGCATGATTAAACCATGAGTGATCATGGTGATGATTGGATCAAGTGAACCCTAGGGTTCGGCTAGATGGCCGAACCCCATGGGGCTGTTTCGATAATTAATGGGCTGTTTTAAATGGGAGCTTATGGTTGTTTTAATTAGGGATCATTCATGATAATTACGGACAATGGCAAAACTGTAAATACTAGTCGAATGATCAATGATGGAAATGATCATAGGTTGGATGTACGGACACGAACCCCACCTGATGTGGATGGGTCTATGATGTGATTAAATAAGTAAATGATGTTATGACTTATTGATTGATATATGGATAAGGTACCGGAAGTTGAACGACGAGCGAGTCGTGACCAGGTGAAGCTCAAAAAGGAACGGACACTTAAGCAAAGTTTGAGTAGGTTTCCTACCTTTATTATAACCACTATTCCATATGCTGTTTTACGTTGATTTCGATAACTTATATGTTTGTAAAGTTATGTTTCTAAATGACATGTTTGCATAGACATCTCATGCATGGCATGGGATGATGGTGTTGTAACCGGAGGCCACACTCCGTCGGACGTCCGAAAGACCACTGTGGGGTACCCTGATGATGAGAATCCCATTAGGAGGATACCGGAGGCCACACTCCGTCGGGGCGTCCGAAAGACCACTGTGGGTTACCTTGACGATGAGAATCCCGTCAAGTGATGGCTATGTTGAATGGTGATGGGTGGGACTCATTACATGTTCATTTCATACATAGCATGTTTTTATAGAATTTTGTCACACATGTATTATTATTATACTATTTGCATGTTTTTGACTAACCATGTGGTAGCCCTATTCGGAAACACTACTGGGCGCGTTGATCTAACGCCCTATCTATATCCTTAGTGGATGATGCAGGGAAAGGAAAGAACGTGGTTGGAGAAGAGGACCAAGCACGAAAACTTGGGCGGTTTGAATGATTGGAATGGACTATGAATGGATTATTTATGGACTTGTTATTTGATTTATTTGGACAATGTAATTTGGTAATTAGATGTTGGCATGTAATAAGTAGTCAAGTAGATGCTATGGCTGAATTTAGTTGGATGGTTTGGAATGAATGGTAGACTAAGGTTATATAATAATTTTGGAGAATAAATTAAGTACTTTGCTATCTAAGAATGGAAAATTGGATTAGTCATAGGATCTATTATACCTCAGTTAGATTTAGACTAATTAATTCCGCTAGTTATATATGTACCATGTGCGGATCAGTTCTGTGGACTTAGTTCATACGCACATGGGCTTGGCCAGTTAAGGGTCGGATTTAGAGATCCGAACTTAACTCGCGTCGTGACATTCCGCCCCGATCACATTATTATTATTAAAAAAAAATAAACTCTGAAAATTAGAGTGAGAAGGGCGGGGTGTTACAGTTGGTATCAGAGCGAAACGGGAAGTTGAATCTTCCGAAGTAAGATTAAGACGGTTTCATGTCTCACTGACGAATAAGAATCCCAACTGACCGACTCTTCGGAGTCCGCTGACTGTTGGCCGGATTAATTTACTTCGTGGACTCGGACTGAACAAATCAATCTGAGAACAACAGTGAAAGATAGCAAAAGTACATTGTTATAATTGATCTATCAAACGTAGCAAAATAGGATATACATTCCCCAATACTCCCCAATTGAGAAAAACAAACATAGGGAATTCAGAGACTCTCCCCTCAAAAACAAATAGAAAATCAAGTTTGCTTATTTGGAAATCTCCCCAACATTGTAAAAAAAATACAAACTGTATGAGGAAACTAAGTCAATAATGTTTTTATGACTTAGGGAAATGGCTCCAAAGAAAAGGATCCCTCAGAACCAGAAAGGGAAGGAAAAGGTGTTGCAAATCACGCAACATGAGAAAGTGTTATCACAACACGAAAAATCTGTGCATGAGAAGGAGCCGTCTATACATGAGAAAGAGGTAACCCAACCTGATGAGGAGCGATCTGTTCATGAAAAGTCTCACAATGGGGAAGAATCACAGCACTCTTGGAGGGAAGAAAAGGGGAGTGAGAATGCATCACGGAAGGAGGGAGAAGGGAACAGTGGTGTACATATACCACATGTGCCGCCTGAGCTTCAGGGCTTAGTCCAAGCAGGTAACCTCTGTACTCCAGCAACATATGAATGGGAGTGAAAGTTCCAGGGATGCTAGACCGGAGTATGGCACGAGAATTTCAACAACAGTCCTCCTACTTCAAAGGGAAAGAAGGGGCTGTCGGAGCTGAGCATTGGCTGAAGAAGATCACTCAAATCTTAAAATTACTTAAGATCTCGAGTCATGCTGACAGGATTTTACTGGCTACTTCACAATTGATAGAAGATGCCGGTAAATGGTGGGAGGTGGTGGAGAAGCAGAGGGAACTCATACCAGTTAGGGAGAGGACGGCCATGACATGGAATGAGTTTTCAGCAACCTTTTTGGAACATTACTTTCCGGAGGAGGAGAAGGAGCGACAGACGAAACTTTTTCTGTCCTTGGTACAGGGCTCTATGACGGTGGCAGAGTATCACCGTGAATTTCTCAATTTATCCATTTATGCATTTTATATGGTGGACACAGAACTTCGCAAGGCAAGAAAGTTTGAGAGGGGTCTACGGCCAAACATCAGGGCCAAAGTGACCATATTTAAGTGCACCACATTGGCTGAGGTGGTCAGCAAGGCCACAATAGCAGAACAGGAGTTGAATGCATTAGTGCGGTTTGACAATCGTCGAGCTCCAAGTGGGAGGGGTGGGTTTCAGCCCAACAAGAGGTTCCGTCCGAACTTCAGTAGACCCTCACCATCTACTGGGTCCGCGGGGAGCTTTCGTCCCAACCAGCCCTCCCCATCTGCATCAGTCACCCAGTCATTCAGAGGGGTGAGCAACTGTTTCCACTGTAATCAGCCGGGTCATTTCAAGAGAGACTGTCCAAAGCTCAATAGGCTCTCATATTCCAGAGGATCTTTCCATCCACCAGCTAGGCCAGCTAACTCCCGAGGAGGCAGGACATATAATCAGGCGGGACGGGCTCCTAATCCTACTGGATCTGGACGACTATTTGCTCTGGAACCTCCTGAGGATGTGGATCATTCTGTGATTCAAGGTATGGCCGTTGTCAATAGTTCTTATGCTTATGCATTGTTTGATTCTGGAGCATCGCACTCTTTTATATCGCATCCTTTATAACTGCTACTGGAACACTAGTTCAAAAGCTGTCCACCACACTCACAGTAGTATCCCCTGTCGGAGACACGTCTTTGGGACTCATATGCACGGCCATAAATACAGAACTCGCTGGACTCAGATTTGAGTTCAATTATTTGGTACTCGACATGACTGAGTACGATATTATATTTGGCATGGACTGGTTGGCTGGTTATGAAGCCAATATTGATTGTTATCACTGAAGAGTGACATTTTGGTCACCCGAGGGAAAATAGTATATAGTTCGTGCTGACAAGCAAAACAGACTGCAGGAAGGGTTGCATCATTTGGTGTTGAACAATATTGTCATCAACAAGGCACCAGTCACTAAACTTCCAACAATTGTGAAAGAATTTGTTGATGTTTTTCCAAAAGAACTTCCTGGTATACCGCCTATGAGGGAGCTCAATTTTGAGATCAAGCTATATCCTGGTACCTCACCAGTGTCTCTACCCCATTATCAGATGGCACCAACAGAAATGTCCTAGTTGAAGAAGCAGCTTGATGAATTACTCAGACTGGGTTGCATTCGGAACAGCACATCGTCATGGGGAGCTCCAGTGTTGTTCGTGAAAAAGAAGGATGGTTCACTCAGAATGTGTGTGGACTACCGGAAGTTGAATCAGCTAACTGTCCGGAACAAGTATCCTCTACCCAGGATCGATGATTTATTCGATCAGTTGAGGGGATCCAGTCATTTTTCCAAGATTGACCTGATGTCTGGTTATCATCAAATCCGGGTCAGGGAGGAAGATATCGAGAAGACAGCTTTCAGAACACGGTATGGACTATTTGAATTTGTAGTCATGCCATTTGGGCTTACCAACGCACCGGCTGTGTTCATGGACTTAATGAACAGAATATTCCGTCCATATCTGGATCGGTTTGTTATAGTGTTCATTGACGATATCCTGATCTATTCCAAGAGTCAGGAGGATCATGCTGAGCATCTACGAATAATATTGAACACCTTGAGACAAAACCAGTTGTATGCCAAAGCAAGCAAATGCGAATTTTGGCTACCTGAGGTCAAATTCTTGGGCAATGTTATAACAGCAGATGGTATAGCCGTTGATCTGGCTAAGGTGGCAGCAGTAAGCGAGTGGAAAGCACCAAAGAATGTCACTGAAATCCGTAGCTTTCTGGGTTTGGCTAGATATTATCGGAAGTTTATCATGGACTTCTCCAAAATTGCATCCCCATTGACTCGACTCACGCAGAAGGGAGTCAAATATGAGTGGTCAGAGTTGTGCAATCAGAGATTTGAGGAGCTGAAAGAGAGACTTACAACTGCTCCTATTTTAGTTTTGCCGGAAAGAGGCAAAGGTTATGAAGTACAATGTGATGCATCAGGAGAGGGATTGGGATGTTCACTCATGCAACGTGATCGGGTGGTGGCATATGGTTCAAGACAACTAAAGATACATGAACGCCTCTACCCCACACGTGATCTGGAATTAGCTGCGGTGGTCTTCGCTCTCAAAAGCTGGAGGCACTATCTATATGGTGAGAAGTTTGAAGTATTTTCAGATCACAAGAGCTTGAAGTATTTATTTGATCAGAAAGAGATCAACCTGAGGCAGCGCAGATGGATGGAATATCTGGCGGACTATGAATTTGCGCTCCGATATCATCCGAGAAAGGCCAACAAGGTGGCGGATGCTCTCAGCCGCATGTCTCATGCATCAGTGGCATGTTTGATCAGGACCGAATGGGAGATGTTGAATTCCATTCGTGAGTTTAATCTATACATCACAAACCATGGGAGTATGTACAATTTGATCATACGATCCAACATGGTTACAAAGATTGAACAGGAGCAGCGAACAGATCCGGAAATGGCAGAGACATGGGCCAAGATGTCTATTGGCGAGGTTGTACCGGATTGGGAATTACGACCAGGACAGGGTCTTGTTCCGGGGTAGAATTTATGTGCCAAGAAGCAGAAAAAGAATTACTGATAGAGGCACATCAGAGCAAGCTCTCCATTCATCCGGGTAGCACAAAAATGTATCATGACTTAAAAAGACATTATTGGTGGCATGGACTCAAGAAGGATGTTGCAGAGTTCGTGGCTCATTGTTTAACTTGTCAGCAGGTTAAGACAGAACATCAGAAGCCACCAGGGTTACTCAAACCCTTAGCAGTGCCGGAATGGAAATGGGAGCACATTTCCATGGACTTTGACGGGGTTGCCGAGGTCCTCGAAGGGCAATGACGCTGTATGGGTTGTGGTAGACCGACTGACCAAGTCCGCGCATTTTATTCCTATCAAAATGACGGATTCATCAGAGACATTGGGTCGGAGATAATCAAAGACATCATCAGATTACATGGTATCCCACGGACTATAGTGTCTGATAGAGATGGCCGATTCACCGGCAGGGTATGGCAGAGTATGCAGTCGGCCATGGGGACCGATCTACTTATTAGCACAGCATTCCATCCACAGACCGATGGATAATCGGAAAGAACAATACAAACGTTGGAGGACATGTTGAGGCATGCATGCTAGACTTCAAAGGTGGAGGATCATTTGCCATTGGTGGAGTTT
Source organism: Chimonanthus praecox (assembly GCA_022113865.1). Taxonomy (NCBI): domain Eukaryota; kingdom Viridiplantae; phylum Streptophyta; class Magnoliopsida; order Laurales; family Calycanthaceae; genus Chimonanthus; species Chimonanthus praecox. The sequence continues at coordinate 52,382,598 of CM039087.1, read as the reverse complement.
TCTTATAACAATAGCTACCAAGCAAGTCTTCAGATGGCACCATTCGAAGCTTTGTATGGTAGACCATGCAGGTCACCAGTGTGCTGGACCGAGGTCGGCGAACCTGCGCTGATAGGACCCGAGTTGGTTGCCGAAACTACTGCACAGATCCAGTTGATACGTCAACATTTGTTGACTGCACAGAGTCGGCAAAAGAACTATGCTGATAAGAGGAGGAGGTTTCTCGAATTTGAAGTGGGAGACATGGTATTCTTGAAGGTCTCACCACGAAAAGGGCACATGAGATTTGGGAAGAAAGGAAAATTGTCGCCAAGATATGTGGGACCGTTTTCAATTATCAGAAGGATGGGAGATGTAGCCTATCAGTTGACACTTCCTTCGCAATTGGCGTCTCTACATGATGTATTTCATGTGTCGATGCTGAGGAAGTACAACCCTGATCCGTCTCATGTTTTGAATGTGCAAGATATAGATGTGCAAAGCGACGTCACTTACATCGAGAAGCCGGTCAGAATAATAGAGAATGAGCAAAGGGTGTTGCGTAACCGAGCAATTCAGTTCGTCAAGGTGGTATGGGACCGTCATGGTGATGAAGAGGCCACGTGGGAACTTGAATCGGAGATGAGAACAGCTCACCCCGAATTGTTTGTGTAATTTAATTTGAGAACCCTACTTCACTCGACCGCGATCGGGATTTTATTATATTGTAACACCCCAATTTCTCAATGAAGTGGAAAATTACCAAAATGCCCCTGAGTTGTTAAATTAATTATTTTGTGATGTTAAGTAAGGAAATAGTGGGGCCCATTGCTCAAAATAAAATCATATGAGCACATTATGAACGTTAAGTTTGATTGGTTGGGTAATTTTCATCATTTGGGTCAAAAATGGCTAAATGGGTCAAAGGGCCCAAATGGGGCCCATCTGGTCTTGCTGGGTTATTTGACCGTTTTGTGATTTTAAATTAAATGGGGTTAAGCCTATTTGATTGGAAATCAAGTGGAGGAAAAATGGGTAGGCTTGATCCATAGGTAAAAACCAATTAGAAATGACCAAAATACCATAAATGGGTCATGTTGTCAAAACGGGTCAAGGAGCTAAAAGTGGACCCAACGGGTCGAGTTGACTATTGTTGACCGTTTGAACCCTCAAGGGAGCTCAAACACGAGTCAAATCAGTTGAGTGGGACTGAGGTGAGTTGGAATTAAATCAAAAAGTGAGTTAACTCATGTGCATTAAATGAAATGCATTAAATGTGATGAGTTGGGTTGGAATAAAAATACCTTGAGTTGGGTGAGTCAAAATGGAAATTCAAGGGACTGTAAATCAGTGAGTTAAAGGGTAAGTTGAAGAGGTTGGCTGGCCTCAACCCAACCAAAACAAGTCCCACACGTTGGGGACTTGTTTTGGTGGGTTCCATGGTGAAAATTAAATGTAAATGCATGGATTTGAGGTGAGTTGTTTGGGAATATGAATGGCTGCATGGGTAGAATGCCAAGGGGTGCTTTGCTTGGCTGCAAGTTACTCCTTGGTTTGTGCAAGGCTTGATGAGGAGTAATGGGGGTGTTGATGGCTGAAATACAAAATCAATGAACACCATCACTTGGCCAATTTATCATTGCAAAGCCTAAGATTTTCCTCATCTCTCTCCCTCTCTCCTCTCTCCAATTCGTTGTTCTTCTTGGCTGGAATAGCAGAGGTTTTGGCATCAAATATTCAAGCACAAAACAGCAAAAGAAAAGAAGAAATAAAAGGGAGAAAACAAGGATCAAAGACAAGGAGGAAGTTTGGAAAATTTGGTAAGTATCTTTATGATATTTTGGTTTGAAAACATAAAACAAGTAGGGTATGTATTGGGCCATGGTCATGGCCGAATACACCAATGTTTAACCTTGATTATGGAGGATTTAAAATGGTAAAAATAACCATTGGGTTCAGCCACCATGAAGGGCCGAACCCCATGTAAGAGATGGCTTGGTTTTCATGTTTTGAAACATGAAAACCATGGATTTTGTGGACTGTTTTTGGGTTTTGATTTAAGATTTAAATACATGTTTTAGAATGGTTAAAAAACATGGATCTGATTGACATAGGGACTGAAGTTTATATGGTCTAAAATCAGTGGATTAAAAGATGGAAATGGACCATTGGGTTCGGCCACTTAGCATGGCCGAACCCCATGAAAACAAGTGGCTAGTTTTGATGGTTTTTAGAAGTTAAAACCATATAAGTTGGGACTGATGTTAGATGTTTGTAATAGATTTAAAATACATGTTTTAATGAGGGTTAAAATATGGGTTTGGATATCAGAAAAGGTGGAAGTTATGTGGTCTAAATCAGTGGATTAAAATTGGAAAAAAAATGGACCATGGGGATCGGCCATCTTGGATGGTCGAATCCCATGGAGTTGTGTTGATTTTAGATGTTTGTTTGAAAGGTAAAACCTGATTTTTATTTACTGTTATTACATGATTATCTGAGGTTTAAAAACAGTAAACATAACCATTGGGTTCGGCCACCATGGAGGGCCGAACCCCATGTAAAAGAATCTTGGTTTTCATGTTGGGAAACATGGAAACCATGGACTTTTATGGACTGTTTGGATGAATTTAATTAGAGGGTTTCTAAGAGATATAAGGGCAGCAAAAGGGTACAGATATTGCATGATTTAAATAACACCTAATGCATGTTTGAAGGATCAATTCATGGACATAGGGTTCGGCCAAGTTGAATGGCCGAACCCCATGAAAGAGATTGATGATTGTTGTGAAATCAAAGAGTTAGAAACCATGCAATACCATGGGGTTTCTATAGGAGTTTAAATAGAATTAGGTTTGCTATTTTTATGCCTAAGATACAGGATAAATGATGAAAGATTATTAGAAGAATTGAATCCCAAAGAGCCATGAGGTTCGGCCATGTGAATGGCCAAACCCCATGGGTTGCTTTATGGTTTTTATTTGGTTTACTTAGGGTTATGGTTACTGATTTGGGTCAGCCTTTGGATGGCTGAACCATGTATTGATCATGGTTGAATTAGCATGATTAAACCATGAGTGATCATGGTGATGATTGGATCAAGTGAACCCTAGGGTTCGGCTATGAGTATGGCCGAACCCCATGGGGCTGTTTTGATAATTAATGGGCTGTTTTAAATGGGAGCTTATGGTTGTTTTAATTAGGGGATCATTCATGATAATTACGGACAATGGCAAAAACTGTAAATACTAGTCGAATGATCAATGATGGAAATGATCATAGGGTTGGATGTACGGACACGAACCCCACCTGATGTGGATGGGTCTATGATGTGATTAAATAAGTAAATGATGTTATGACTTATTGATTGATATATGGATAAGGTACCGGAAGTTGAACGACGAGCGAGTCGTGACCAGGTGAAGCTCAAAAAGGAACGGACACTTAAGCAAAGTTTGAGTAGGTTTCCTACCTTTATTGTAACCACTATTCCATATGCTGTTTTACGTTGATTTCGATAACTTATATGTTTGTAAAGTTATGCTTCTAAATGACATGTTTGCATAGACATCTCATGCATGGCATGGGATGATGGTGTTGTAACCGAAGGCCACACTCCGTCGGGGCGTCCGAAAGACCACTGTGGGGTACCCTGATGATGAGAATCCCATTAGGAGGAATCCGGAGGCCACACTCCGTCGGGGCGTCCGAAAGACCACTGTGGGTTACCTTGACGATGAGAATCCCTTCAAGTGATGGCTATGTTGAATGGTGATGGGTGGGACTCATTACATGTTCATTTCATACATAGCATGTTTTTATAGAATTTTGTCACACATGTATTATTATTATACTATTTGCATGTTTTTGACTAACCATGTGGTAGCCCTATTCGGAAACACTACTGGGCGCGTTGATCTAACGCCCTATCTATATCCTTAGTGGATGATGCAGGGAAAGGAAAGAACGTGGTTGGAGAAGAGGACCAAGCACGAAAACTTGGGCGGTTTGAATGATTGGAATGGACTATGAATGGATTATATATGGACTTGTTATTTGATTTATTTGGACAATGTAATTTGGTAATTAGATGTTGGCATGTAATAAGTAGTTAAGTAGATGCTATGGCTGAATTTATTTGGATGGTTTGGAATGAATGGTAGACTAAGGTTATATAATAATTTTGGAGAATAAATTAAGTACTTTGCTATCTAAGAATGGAAAATTGGATTAGTCATATGATCTATTATAACCTCAGTTAGATTTAGACTAAATTAATTCCGCTAGTTATATATGTACCATGTGCGGATCAGTTCTATGGACTTAGTTCATACGCACATGGGCTTGGCCAGTTAAGGGTCGGATTTAGAGATCCGAACTTAACTCGCGTCGTGACATTCCGCCCCGATCACATGATTATTATATTAAAAAATAAAATAAACTCTGAAAATTAGAGTGAAAAGGGCGGGGTGTTACAGTTGTGCAGCCAACTTGACTCTCGTGAGTCCGAGTTTGGGCCCGATGAGCCAGGCCCAACTCGGCTCGTCTTCAGGGCTCAGACCCGACCCGACCCGGCCCAACCCGAACCAGGCCCAATCCAATCCAACCAGGCCCAAACCCAATTCGGCCCATGTCTGGAAGGCCCACGTTTTCGGCCCAGTTTCCAGATCCAGCCCGTTTTCAAGCTCGGCCTGTTTTTAGACACGGCCCAATTCGGCCCGTTTTGGGCCCGGCCCAGTTTTTGGCCCGTTTTCTCCTGGCCTCTTTTCTTGACCTGTTTTGTCTTGATTACTTATCCGTTCTTCCTTATTTCTACAGATTGAACTCCCTTCAAACCAAACAAGTCGTTTTCTCGCTTTGGACTTTCGACTCCACACACGCGGTGAGGGGACTTATCACTGTTTTAGCATTCATTCGCATTCTTAACCTAAAATCTTGAATATCGAGTGACCTGAATGGGACCCTTTCGTTTATTAAGCTACTCGGTAAAGGAACTATTGAAATGAATATGTGGCAAGGGATCCGTTCGGGTTCACCCATGTCAATTGTATGTGATTAATGAAAAATTTAATTGAACGAATGATTATTGATGCTTGAAAGTTGTTGAAAATATGTTTGTGATTAATCATAACACATATATGATAATTATGATGGGTGTGACCATGGTAGTTGGAAAATGTTGTAAATTATTGTGTGTTTATGCATAGATGTAAATGTAATCGTATGTTGGATATAGAAGTATGAGCCTAAGCATTGTTATGTGTCGTTAACCGCATGAGGATGCATGCCGTTGATATTGATGTTATGTTAGGACATGTTGTGTTGTCATACATGATCATGATGCTATGTGCATGCAGGAGGGTTTTGTTCATGTGTATACATTTATGGTGATGAGATGAGATTGGTGGTTGGGAGGACTTCCCCGTTACACTCCGGCAGTCGAGACCCCATAGGGGATGTGGGTTTCCCCGTTGTGTTCCGGCGGTCGAGGTGCCTGCCCTAGAGTTTGATTCCCTTGGGCGTGGTCGAGGTGGATTCCGACACAACTCGTGTGGGTGAGGTAGTTGTGTATTCTTTAGTCTCCCGATGATACTGGTAGGGAGATTGGGGTTTGTTGGAGGGCCTGATGTGGATTATGGGGATGATTTCTTGGATTTGGTTAATGGAATATCGGTTAATATATTAGTTGAATATGGTAGACATGGATGTTTTATTCACTTTTGATATTTACTGCCATTTCATTTATGACCTATATCTATCTTGTTAAAATGTGATATGTTCTTTCACTGAGCTGTTTTGCTCATCCCTTACCTTTCAGGTGCCTCAATCGTGGAGGGGCCAGGCGGGCCCCTTGAGCAAGCACCAAGAGAAGAGTAATAAAGACTAGAAGCTTATGTTTATGCTTGGTGTGATGTTTGAGAACTTTAGTTATATTTCAATCACATGTTTGTTTGGATGACTGTATAACCTGTTGATCAGTTACATTTGTGGTTCGTTGTGCTTGTTCTAGTTTTGAACTCGTGGACGGTTGGACGAGAAGTAGTTACCCCACTTCAAAAAAAAAAAAAAATATTGCTGCTATTCTTGTACCCGATATCTGTCTTTTGTAACTTTCTGAGGTTTTTCGGAGATAACGCGCCCGTAACGGGACAGGGCGTTACAAGATTTGCATCATCGATTCTCATCACTCCCCCTTGATGCAAAACTGGAAACACTGAGTGAATATCTGAACTTCGGATATGCGAGTGCCTTGGTGAACCCATCTACAACTTAATCATTGGTTGAACAATACTTCATCATGGTCATGCCTTCCCCAACAACATTTCGAATGAAGTGGTGACGAATCTCGATGTGATTTGTTCATCCATGGAAAACTAGATTATTTGCAATTGAGATTGTTGCCTTGTTATCATAATAGATCTTTGTCACCTTTTTTTGAACTTGGTGCAGGTCTTCCAAAAGCCTTCGCATCCGTATGTCTTGACACGCAGCTGATGAAGCCGCAATGTATTCAGCTTTAGAAGATGATAATGCAACTATTGTTTGCTTCTTTGAGATAAATGAAATAGCTCCTGAGCCAAAACTAGAAACAAATCCACTTGTGTTTTTCCTGTCATCTACGGAACCAACTCAATCACTATCAGTAAAACCAAGTAATTTAAAATGAGGAATTGGTTTATAGAAAATCTCATAATTGCTTGTTGCTCGGATATAACGAAGAATCCGCTTTGCTGCTCCAAGATGATGCTCAGAAGGGTTATGCATAAATATTGAGACTAAACTAACAGAAAACATAATATCTAGACGAGAGTGAGTCAAATATATTAATCCGCCAACCATTCCTCTAAAACACTTTTCATTAGCCTTTGCAGTCCCATCATTCATAGTCAACTTCTCATTTGTGTTCATGGGAGTAGAAGAGGCCTTGCAATTCAACATATTATATTTCTTAAGCAAATCCAATGCGTATTTTTCTTGAGAAATAAAAATACCATCATTAGTTCGTTGAACTTGAAGACCAAGAAAATAATGCAATAATATAAAATCAGACATATCAAACTCATGCATCATGTTCTCCTTGAATTATTTGATAAGAATGCTAGAAGATCCAGTGTATATGATATTATCCACATAAGCACACACAATGAGAATGTCGCCATTATCTTTCACCTTCACATATAAATTAGATTCATTATCACTTCGGTGGAACCCATTTTGACGAAGATAAGAGTCAAGTCTACCATACCATGCTTTTGGGGCTTTCTTCAGTCCATATAAAGCCTTCTTCAGTTTGTAGACTTTTTCATCTTTTTCTTTGATGAAAAATCCCTGTAGACTTTCTCCTTTTTTTCTAATTAGTGTTTTATAGAAAACCCAAAAACCAAAATAGCAACAAAATAAAAACAAAAATACATTAAGAAAAGAAACTAAAATAAATTAGGAAAAAGAATAAAAAAAAAGAAATAAACGAAAATAAAGAAAAAAATCAAAATAGAAATTGTTTTGATCGACCTTTTAAATCTCGTAGTTTTGTTGTCTCAGATCCAGTACTATATCAGTTTCCCCCGGTTGAAAAGAAACTCGTCCTCGAGTTTGTATCCAATGTGAGAACCTTCTATATTTGATGATGCTTTTCTTTTACCTTGAAGGTTCGGGCATGTTGAACATACCACTCAACAATTCATAGTGAGCCTTGTCATCAATGATTTCAATAGGCGCACAAGGTTCTAGAATAACAACAAGTGCAGAACGATGCAAAACTTCTCAACCAATAGTGAGAGGTTGCTTGACGTCAGAAGGTACCAAATATTGATCATTGTCGATGAAGCTCATCTTTTGTGTCACCTGTGATACTTGTGGTGCATATGACAACTGCAACAACAATGGTTGATCAATACTAGCCGATTGCATCGACCGGGACGCTGACAATACATATGATTCACTTTCCAACACTGGAACTGACAGTGGTGGTTGCACATGTTGCAACTGTAGAGAGGATATTGTCTCTTGGAGAACTGTTATGATTTTCGGAGCAGATGGCACGTATATCGAGACAATCTCTAAAGGAACTGACACACATCCCGATGTATCAGGCATGGATTTTGAGAGAGGAGGCGCAAGTTCTGAAGTTGTCTCTTGTGAAAAGACACGACTCCCGATGTCGACGTTGATTCAACCAATGTCAGGATGTTGTCTGTGTCTGGTGGTTCAAGTGAGAGGGCCAGGACCGATGCAAGGTCCGGGACAGTCTTCTCTTCGAGAGACACTACGACGTCACTTGTTTCTTTAGACTTTTGCTCATTAGGGGCAGAAAGGAAACGAGCGCATAACAATTTTTTCAACTTTGACCATGGTTTGATAGGAAGCTTGCCGTGTCGCTTACGGGTGGCGTGTAACTTTTCCCACTATGCATATGCTTCACTTAAGAATCAATAGGTCAAGAACTACACTTTCTTTGCCTCATCGATTTTCCAATAATCAAGAAAATGCTCTACTTCAGAAAGCGAGCCGAGGAAGATCTGATTGTACAATTGACTGTAGAAGGTGGAAGGTCAACCTCAATACGGTACTCCTGAGTTACGGGGTTATACTTCTCATGTCGAATAAAAAATTCTTCAATCTTGTCATCTTTGCTCGAATCATAGGAAGCCATGAAGATTTTGTTTTTTGGACTCTGAATACTCACTTGATAAAGGCTATTTCATACATTCACAATGAAGAAGGGCAAACCTCCATTCGGGAATAGGGGATTAATCAAGGCTCTGAATACCAATTGATGTAGCGGGTAGGATAGGGTTGAAAGAATTAATAGGTTTAATGGAATTATTGGATGAATTTAGTGAGGATAGTGGGGTTAAATGGGCATTTAAAGGGTTAATGAATAATTGGCTTAGGAATTAATGTGGTCAAACCAAGTGACAAGATGCGGAACGGTTATGAAGGGTCAAAACTGGTGTTTGTGTGGTTGTATATGGTGGAGTGTTGGTGGAATAGATAAGTGAATGTGGAATTAATGTGGGATGGGAGAAAAGGGATTGGTGTTGGTACGTTGAAAAAAAAAGTGAAAGAATAGTAGAGGCGGGTGTTTGGATGAGGGACGAGAGAAGGTGGGTTGAGGGATGACTGAATATGTGGGCTTGGAAGGTGGAGAGAAGATGAGTGATGGAAGAAGATGAGATGGAGTGAAAATAGAAGGGGAACGAACCTGGCTGTAAGGGATGGTGGAGAATAGAGCCTGGGTTGAGGCAACAGACAGAGGGCTTGTCCGTTTGAGGGGCAGTAGGGACACAAACGGCCAATGGGCAGTCGTTGGGTGTTTGCTGGCCTGAAGTAAGTCTATTTCCTACTAGTAGGCAGAGGGGACAATGGAACTCCGAGGGTGCTTCAAATGCCAGCGACAACAGGAACCCTCAAAGGAAAAGAACAATGTCGATCTCCGTCGAACGGGAGAGAAACTCGAATCCACGAGCAAAGGAAAAAAAAAAAGATAAACAGGGTAAACTCGAAATCAATTCATTATCAAAATCTATATTTTACATTCTCTAATTGGGGTTTTATAGAAAACCAAAAAACCAAAATAGCAACAAAATAAAAATGAAAATACATTAAGAAATGAAACTAAAATAAATTAGAAAAGAGAATAAAAAGAAAGGAATAAACAAAAATAAAGAAACAAATCAAAATAGAAATTGTTTTGATAGGCCTTCTAAGTCTCAAATTCTTCGGTGGTTTTACTGTCTCAGATACTGTACTACATCATTTGTATAGTGCAAATAATTATATTATTTAAAAAAATGTTTCTATTTTTAAAATATAGATGACTCATTTATTTATTTTGTTTTAATTAAAATATTATTATAAAATGTACATAATTTAAATGTATTATCTGTTCATTTAAAATTACGATATAAAATTAACAAGTTGAAACATGAAGTAATTAAAAAAAGAAAGTGATTTTTGCACTCCCAATTTTACCCACTGTGCACCCCCTTCTAAGTGAGTTTTTAATTTTACCCCAGCTTACATTGTCTTTTTTTCTTTTGTTCTTTCGGTCTGCTTTTTTTTTTTCAGAAAGAGAGCTTTTTCTGTCCATTTTTTATTTCCGATAGCATCTTCATCCGACCAATTGACGCAACGGATAAGATTGGATTTATAGGTTTGGATATTGTCTGATCAAACCCGGTCGAATACGAAAAATTAAATGGGATTTAATTGGCCTTTGAATGGTTAAAAGGTGGTAAAATGGATGAAATTAGGACACTGAATGTGGCTTGGCATTAAACGATAGTGTGAAGGTTAGTAAAAAAAATAATGGAATGGTTGATTAGTGTTCGATCAAAGGTGAAAGTGGGATGACTAAAAATTGGTGGGAAATAAAGGTCAAGATGAGTTTATGAAATGAGTTTAGTGCTGAAATAAGGAAAGGGGAGGAAACAAGATCGGTCTCAGACATGGAAACATAGAGGTGGATGTGGGACATCGATGACTGGGTGATGGTTGAGAAAAGCGATAGTGAAGAACAAAGAGAGTAGTGGCGAGGCGTGGCAAGGGCACTGCTTGGGTAGAGGGCCTAAGGTGATGCAGGTCTGTATGGAATGGCGATGGAGAAAAGGGTGTGGCTACAGGCGTGTGGCAGGGAAGCTGCCACAACGAATTTGTAGCAGGCATGGGCATCGCAACAGCAGTGAGTGCTGGCTGGCCCAGGCGAAAATCAAGTCTTCTCACAGTGAGTGGAGAAGGTGGTAGATCCAGAGGGGCTGACGATTGCCATCGGCATCCGCAGGACTCGGGAGGAAAGAGAAGAGCAGTGCGAACACCGTCGGATAGGAAAGAGAATAAAGAAATAAGGAGAAAAAAGGAATATCCACTAGAGAAAAAGAAGATAAAAGGGAAAATCCAAACGCTATGGGAAAAGATAGGGAAGAAGGAGATTAGTGACGCTGCGTGGAAATGTGAGAGAAGAGGGAGGGAATCCTATAGTTGTTGCAAGGAATGGTTGCATACGTTGTAAGGAAATAAAATGCAAACACAAAGATCAAACCATGCAAAGAACACTGAGATTTTTACGTGGTTCACCCGAAGGTTATACGTCCACGGAGCGAACTACTTGATTTCACTATGAGAAAATAAGCAGGCAACCTGTTTCAAGGATTTTCCCAAACTCTCTAACCCTATGCCTCACTGAGAATGTCCCTCTCTTAGAAAACCCTGAGAGTAATAAGCCTTTATATAATAGGCAATACAAAACAGACCTGGGCCCAATGGGCCCTACAACTTATAACCCTGGCCTAAAAAGGATATATTGAGCCAAACCCAACAATCTCCACCTTGGCGAAATATGTTCGTCACTCTGAAGAATGTTGAATTGTGTTTGTAATACCTCCATTTGATGAGAGCTCACTCCCACCAACCTGCACCCAAAGGTGTACATCCAATCTCTAACAAGAAGAGAGATTGAGCAAGTCCAAGCAGTGCTTGAACTTTTCTGTGGTAATTGGCTTGGTAAGCATGTCCGTTGCATCCTTTTCTGTGTGAATCTTCTGAATGGAAACTTGTGATACATGCCTACTATGTGTTTCGTCCTAGCATGATATACCTGATTCTTTCAGAAGTAAATAACACTTTGACTGTCACAATATATGGAGACTGATCCTTGTTGAATTCCCAATTCATTCACTAAACCTGTCAACCACATTACTTCTTTAGAAGCACCTGTCATTACCATATACTCTGCCTATAGTGGATAAAGCTATAGTAGGCTGAAGTACTAACCATCAACTGATGGGCCCACTTGCAAGTTTGTAGACATAACCTGTAGTAGATCTTCTCTTGTCTAAGTCACCTGCATAATCAGCATCTACATATCCGTCCACAGTTTCTGACCGCTGTTTTCTTCCAGACACTATTCCCAAGTCTTTGTTGCCCTTCAAATACCTCATAATCCACTTGACTACATTCCAATGCTCTTTCCCTGGATTCACCATATATTTGCTTACTACACCAGCTGCTTGAGCGATATCTGGCCGAGTACAAACCATGGCATACATAAGACATCCCACTGCATTAGCATACAACGTTTTGGACATCTCTGCAACTTCACCTTCTGTATTAGGACACTGTCTGGCACTAGCTTTGCCTTCTACATGCTGAATTTCTCAAATACCTTTGAAATATATTTCTTCTATGATAACTGAAAGTCCTTTTTCTTGGGACCTAGAACACGATTGACCCTAAAGGGAGGGGGGGTAAATAGGTCAATATAAAATCGTTTGTCATTTATTAAAATTAACTTGATTGATTAGTTTAAGCGCAGCGGATATAACAATCAAGTGAGTGTGTGTTAGCAAATGTGATTAAACAATCAATATAAGAAAATAACTCTGACACCACAAGCACAAGGGCACAAGATATATAGTGGTTCGGTTTGCCAACCTACATCCACTGTTAGGACTTGCTCAATCTTGAGCTATCCCTAAATTAGAATAGGAATTTCACCTCACTCAAGGCTAGGAATTTCACCCACCAATGTAGAATATGAATTCCACCTATCCAATTGGCTGGGTTTTTATAGTGCTTTCGGAGCCAATCCTCCTTAATCCACTTTCGAGATAAAGGTTTTAAAATGAAAATAAAACCACAAAGCATTTGCCTTTGAAGCTCTTTCTCGCTGACGTGTACTTTTGAAGATCCCATCCAATGTGCGCAAGTGCTCCTCCTTATAGCCGTCGTAAAGCAATCATAATCTAATGGTGATAAGGAAGTTTGTTTTACCAAAGGTTTCATAGTTTATGTCTTTTCTTTCCTCCTCTCTCTCACTTTCAAACTCAATCAATAGATTGGTTGTTTATGATTTTTCTTTCCTCATCTCTTTCTCACTTTCAAACTCAATTGATAGATTGGTTGTTTATGATTCTTTTTACAAGAGTGTTGATCGTTCCTTAGAGTGTATCACTCTTCTCGGTTCAAGGAAGATTGCAAAACGATCACATAACACTCATATTTATAGAGGAGTCTTAATGGTCATTAAAACTGTCCAATACTGACAGGTCGGTGGCACCGACGGGTCGGTGTTCATTTTATTACCGTTCAACCACCCGACCATTGCGCATTAAATGCACTCCCAACGGATTTATTACTTCTTGGTACATAGGTTGGTGTCGCCTTTGGGTCGACAGTTATGGCACCGACGAGTCGGACCATACGAGAGGCTCGATCTAAGGCAACACCATGCTGACAGAGTTTCAAGACAGAAATTAGTCATACCCAGAACGACCTGTCGCCCTTTACCGAGGGGTCGGTCCTGGTACTCTCGATCGGTCTTGAACTACCGAGCCCACTTGAGTTCACCGTCCAAAACTCACAAGTCTTTTACCGACGAGTCGTTCAGTTCATCATCGAGGGTTCGGTGCATAAAAGACTCTCGGTCAGAGGCTTTCCCAGAATGACAATTCTATAGTCCAGAACCTATGTCAATCTGGCTGACCAGTCCTTAACCACGATGGGTCGATCATGTGTCCACCGAGGGGTCAGTGAGAACTATTGGTCGAGCTGACAATGAAACCAAATACATATTTCCAAGTTGGGTTCCAATTCACTGTTAAGCTTTCTCTCTAGGCTTTTATGGTTTTACCATTTGTTCAACTAAGCATAGGGAAAGTTCTCTCTAAGGTGTGGGTACCACATAAAGTCATCTATGGCCATAATACCTATTTTTGTGATTGCCATTACGATGAGCTTCAAGCCGGTGGCCCATGATCTTCATTCTTGATCATCTTGAGTCTTCAAGCTTCTAGTAAGTGCTTCTTCCCGAGTCATGGACTTGACAAACATGGACTCGTCAAGGCCGGGGTACTAACAATAACCACAGCTTGCCAGCCTTTCTGTCTCTCCTAATTTCCATGCTAAACATTTTTTTGGTTGCCCCGAGATCTTTCATGTCAAACTATTTACTTAATCATGATTTAAGTTTAACTACCTTTGACGTGTCTTTACATGCAATGAGCATGTCATCCACATAAAGCAATAACATAATGAAAGTATTATCGTCTAGCACCCTATCGTAAACGCAACAATCATACTCATATCGCTAGTAGCCAATCTGTAATATATAAAAGTCAAAGCTCTTGTACCATTGTCTTGGAGATTGCTTAAGCCCGTAAAGTGAATTCCTCAATCTGCACACAAGTCTTCCTTGCCAGCTTCTTTGAACCCTTCTTGTTGCTCCATGTAAATTGTTTCCTCCAAATCACTGTGAAGGAAAATCGTCTTTACATCTAACTGTTCAAGCTCCATGTCGAATTGTGCTACTATGGCCAACAACACTCTGATAGATGTGTGCTTGACGATTGGGGAGAATATCTCATCGTAGTCAACCCCTTGTTTCTGTGAGTTCCTTTTGGCTACTAACTGTGTTTTGAATTTTGGCTTCTCATTTTCCTGAAATGCTTCATTTTTCCGAAATTCCCATCTGCAACCAACTAGTTTTCTGTCATTTGGTTTCGGAACTAACTCCCATACTGAGTTATGATGTAGAGACTCCATCTCATCGATCATGGCACTCATCCAACCTTCTCTTTCACTGCTCTCTATAGCTTCCTGAAAAGTGATTGGATCACCGCTACTGGTGGTAAGAGCAGAGTGTACCTCATTCTCATCCCATCCAAACCTTTGAGGTGGCTTGATAGTTGTCTTTGCTCTTCCCAGTACCAAGCTGGTGGGCTCCTGCTAAGCCTCTGTCTGTTCCTCACCTCCTAACGTACTGACTTCTTCTTGATCCTATGTTTGATTTTGAACTGTGGTTTCTGTGTTAGGTGGAACCAACTTTACAGTTATCTTGCCTTTGTTGGTTTCTTGAACATCATTATCAAGTTCTGTGTTCATCATTAAAGCCTCATCAAACACTACGCCTCTGCTACAAAATGCTTTTCTGATTTCTGGATCCCATAACTTGTACCCTTCTCAAACTAGAGAAATATACATCTAAGTGACTTGGAATCTAACTTGGATCTCTGATCACTGGGGATATGTGAATATGTTGGAAAACTGAATACTCTTAAATTTGAGTAATCTACATATTTGCCTGACCACACCTCTTCTACAACATTTAGATTTATGGATGCATTTGGTGACCTGTTGACCACATAATATACATGATTGACTACTTCTGCCCAAAAGACTTTGGATAAGCATGCATGTAGTCTCATGCTCCTAGCTTTTTCCAGAAGAGTTCTATTCATTCTTTCCGTAACTCCATTCTGCTGATGAGTCTTTGGAATGGTGAAATTCCTTGTGATACCCTGATCTCTGGAAAACTGTAGAAATGCTCCATGTATGCACCACCATTGTCTGTTCTCAATTACTTGATTTTTCTGCTCGTTTGATTCTCTACCTCTGCCTTCTACTCTTTGAAGTTAGAGAAGACTTGTGATTTTTCCCTCATGAAATAAACCCAAACCTTTCTTGAAAAATCATCTATAAAAGTCACAAAGTAGGATGCTCCACCTTTTGACTTAACCGGGATTGGTCCCCATACATCTAAGTGAATGTAGTCCAGAATACCCTTGCTTCTACAATCTTTCCCTGCAGTTTTAATTGTCACCTCTCTATTTGCCGAACAAACAAAACTTGCAGAAATCTACCTAACATGATTTTACCCCCTTCAGCATCTGTCTTTTGTCGAGTTTTAACATGCCTTTCTCTCTCATATGCCCTAGCCGCATATGCCATAACTGAGATTCATCTGCACTGGTGCTTTCTTTTGTGGAGACTGCTGCTCCACTTGAAACTGTATCCCCTTTCAGTCTGTAGAGGTAGTTGCTCAATTTGGTGCCTTTCATTAACACCATTACACCCTTGGACACTTTGACCGTGTCATTCTTTCAGGTTAATGTGCACCCATTAGATGTAAGTGTGTCCAAAGAAATTAGATTTTTCTTGAGTGCTGGCAGATATCTCACCTCTCCTAGTGTTCTTACAATTCCATCGAACATTTTAATCTTAATGGTGCCTATTCCAATGGCTTTACAGGACGCATCATTACCCATTAGAACACTACCACCATTATATGACTCATGTATCAAAGAACTAACGGTTAGGGCACATATGATATGACCAACCGGAATCTAAAATCCAAGCATCGGATAAAGATGTACTTCGCGAAATAGATAAGGAATCCACTTCGCTTACTGAAGCAACACCGGTTGTGTCATCATTCTTCTCAACCTTCTTCCTATCTGTGTTTTTCGCCTTGTATTTTTGGCAATACTTTTTCCAGTGCCCCTTCTTGCCGCAGTAGAAGCATCCTGAGTCCTTGCTTCTCGACTTTGATTTGGAGTTGTTTCTCCTTAACTTACCCTTTTCCCGAGTCATGACACGATCACTGGAACCTCCTTTCATTAGAAGCCCCTTTGCCTGTGAATTGTTTCCGGTGGACTTCTTCCTTGCTTCATTGGAGATGATTACTTGAGTAACCTCATCAAATTCAGCTATCTCCTTTCCATACATCAGAGTAGTCACAAAGTGGTCATATGAGTCTGGGAGAGAAGTCAGCAATATCATGGCCTTGTCTTCATCGTCGAACATGGAATCAAGCCTGAATAACTCACTGATTATCCTACTGAATGTGTTCATGTGCTCTAGAACATCATACCCTTCAGCCATCTTCAACCCAAATAGTTGTTTATTTAGGTGAAGTTTGTTGGACAACGACTTACCCATGTTAAGCGATAAAAGCTTATCCCATAGGCCTTTAGTAGTCATTTCCTCAATGACATTATACAATACTTCGTCAAATAAATAGAGTTGTATGAGGCAAACAACCCTCTCATCAACATCTGTCCATTCGTCATTAGTCATCTTCTCTGGCTTCTTGTCCTTGCCTGAAAATGCTACCTTGATTCTTTGATGAGTCAAAATGCTCCTCATTCTTAACTGCCATAAACCAAAGTTGCCTCTCCCATCGAATTTATCAACTTTGAATTTGATGCCTCCTAGAGATCCCTTTGATGCTATCGTGTTCCAACTTGTGCTGAATTTGTCTGGACTACTCTGAGAGGAGGATTCCCCTTTTTCTACTATAACTGGTGTTTGGATTTCTGTCAGTGTATTCAGATCAGTGCAAACAATAAATCAACTTCGATCACTGCGTAGACCTCATCACTACGAGTGCACTGTCAAAGACGGATCTGAATTCCTAGCTCGAATGACTCCGAAAACTGCAAAATAATCTAGACCGTTTATTTTGATAACCCAATTTTTTTTATTGTTCTTGCTGAGAAACGAATATTGTTTCTCTTTCTCGTCCTGCCCTCGAGCGCTCCTCAACTGTTACCTCTGAAATGTTAGCGTTACACACGGAAATAAGAAAAATCGAACGAAAATAAACACACAGCACAACACAATATTTTAACGTGGCTCGGCCCACCGGCCTACGTCCACGGAGCGACAGAATATTCACTATAAAAGAGAAAAATACATGTATAATATTAATGACTGCCATGAGTCATGAGCTCAAACTCGAAGTCCCGAGCCCTTTGTACACCCATGTATAAGACACACCGACATCACCTCTCAGTTGATGTGAATCTCTCTCATACCCAGAATAGTGAACCCAACTTTTGTGTTCCTCCCTCTACGCTTCCTGCGTCCTACAAGCAACTTCCGACATGCTTCTCAAACACGAGTGTCTCCTATGATGGTGTGTCCCACACACACAGATCTGCACTTCTGCTCTGGAAATGGGACTTCGTCTTTCCAGCCGCACTTCTGCTGGTTGCCACTCACAGATCTGAGAACCCAGATCTGCAGCGGTACTGCACTGTTGCTTCTGCCCCTCTCCGGCCATCGAGTTGTCCTCCAGACATCGTCAGATCTGAGGCTTGTCGTTGCCTGTGTATACAACCATCCTCAATGTATACAGCCATGCATTAACGTCAACCCCTTTGATGCTGGGTTTCCCTGCCGGGATCGATCTGCTGTTTTAGATCTGAAACATATCAAACTTTGCTTGCCCCGAAGGTCAGCTATTTTGTGCCTCCTTTTTTTTTTTTAATAACCCTCTCTCTCGATCTCTAGTTCTCTGGTCTTGAACCATGCTGAGATCTACTATTCTGAAAACGATAAACAAAACCTGGAACCATCGTGCGCACACGGATCTACTGGGTCCGTCGATGGGGTTCTGTTTATCTGCTTCTGGCCGAGCAAGAGAGGACTGTTGTTCTCGATCTGGATGTTGTTGATCATAAACCAGCATGCTTGTCTTTCGTCTACAAATCTGAGACGATATGCATGGTCGTCCTCTTATTCTCTCTGCACCGATCTGTAGTTCTGAGATATCTGTTGCCCCTTTGAGGCTAAATGGACTTTGTGTCCTCTGTTCTTCACTCAGATCTGGAAACAGATCTAGCACTAATTGTAAACCTGGAACAACCATTGAGGATGCCTTTTTAGTGCACACTAACGGTCTGGCTATTCTACTTTTCTTTATGATTGTTGTCTTCGAACGACGAGAACAAGGTTGTTTTGCTGGGCGTCTCAATGTCCCAGATCTGATTTGTGCCTGCTCCACCGATCTATCTGAGCACTGTTGCTCCCGGATTTATCTCTGGGCGCTGATCTGCTTTGCAGATCCTATGATCTGCCTTTCGTTTGGCGTGCAATGGCTTCGGATTTGATCTCCAATTTCTCTTTGTGTTATGCAATTGTCTGGGATGCTTTTGTGCCTGCCCTTCCTTGAATTTTACATGTTGTTGTGGTCTTTGATGGATCTGCCCCTAGTTCTGCACAGTTTGTGCGATGCTATACAAAGAAACCCTTTCCTTCAAACCAGCGATCCGTGGTTTTCTTGATCATACAAATCTGTCCCTGATCAGACCTTGCTACTGATACCAATTGTAAGGAAATAAAACGCAAACACAAAGATCAAACTACGTAAAGAACACCGAGATTTTTACTGATTCACCCGAAGGCTACGTCCACGGAGCGTACTACTCAATTTCACTATGAGAAAATAAACTCGCAACCTGTTACAACGATTTTCCCAAACCCTCTAACCCTATGCCTCTCTGAGAATGTCCCTCTCTTAGAAAATCCTGAGAGTTATGAGCCTTTATATAATAGGCATTACAAAACAAACCTGGGCCCAATGGACCTGACAACATATAACATTGGCCCAATAAGGATATATTGAGCCAAACACAACATACGTATGGGGAAGAGGAAGACGCGTGCGGGAAGGAAGCTGTGGGAAATAAAGGACGTGCACGGGTGGGAAGAGAGAAAATAAAATGCAGATGGAAAGGAGGGAAAATGGGGCTTGGGTAAAATTGAAAATTCACTTAGAAGGGGGTGCACAATGGATAAAATTAGGGGTGTAAAAATCACTTTCCTTAAAAAATCATTTAAAAATTAAATATTTTTCTCAATTTGCACTTGAAATTGCTCCAATGAAGATTTATAGGCACAAATTGACTCTTTTGTTATTGTGTTTTAAATTTATACTTGCAAGCGCATGAACCATTTATAATATAGTTGTTAGAGTGCGAGGTCGAACTCATCGAAATTTAGAAAAATATATCTATGAAAAACATACCATTGAATCATATATTTTAAGAAATTTAGAAAATCATAGAAATAAATCTTAAATATGGAATTATTTCCCTAATCTAGAAATTTTAATTTTAATTTAGAAATATTCTAAAAAAAGAAATCAAGTCCAAAAATAGGAACAACACCTAAAAATAGAAACTATCCATTAAAGAAATTTAATTTACGTGAAAAATACAAAAATTAATCTAATTTCAATTAAGATAGTAGAAGTAATCTAGAATATTAAATAATCTTAACCTAACTTAGAACACAAAATTAAGATGCAATTAATTAATTACCAACCTCGTTTTTTCAAGAATTTGAATTTATAAAAAAAAATACCTAAAATTACCTCTGTACATATTTTACAGTGGAACTAGCTTTAAGAATCATGGGGACATTATTTTTCATATTTTGAAAATAAAATAAAGGCCTAGACTACATAGATCACATAAATTACCCACCATGCATTCAAATTTCTCATTCATTAAAATTTCAAATATAAAAGCCATGAATTCAATAATCAAGAATTTCTCAAATTAAACCTTAGACTAACTAGAATTTAAACAATTTTTCTCAAATCTAAATATTTCAGTACACTCCTGAAAGCAAGAGCCTTAGATTGAAGAAGGAAGTCTAATTAGTCTAAATATTCCAATGCATCAAATTTGAAAAATTTGGAATTAAATCCAACATGTTTTTTATAAAAAGAATTAAAATCAAATCAAATCACCATAATACATGAATTAGACAAATGAAAAACCATAAACTAATATTTTAGCACACCTTTAATTTATTCAAAACATGAAATCAAAATTACAAACCATGGAATTTAAAAGAATAAATACAAGAAAAAAAATAAGAAATTCAAACTCCACTAACCTATAAACCCAATGTAGAACTTGAAAATCTCATAGTTTTTTTGAATTCTTCTTCTCTTTTTCCTCTCCTCCAAGCACCAACCCAAGCCTTGAATTATTCAACCCAAGTTCGAATTGTGTTGCTCCAATTGCATCAATTTATAGAATTTTGATGGGCTAGATTAGGCAAGCCATGGGACCCACTCTCCAACTCAGCCGATCCACTCCTTTCTAATCTCCCATTCAGTCGGCCAAACCATTGCTTCTCTATTTTGTATACAGCTGAATCGGCCAGGACCTCCTTCTATACTTTCCTTTATCTTTGCTGGCGTGCAGGGCCGGCCCTGGGTATCCGCCGCCTAGAGTTCCAAGACAAAAAGGGCCTCCACATACTTAAACTCCTCAATATACCAGTCGCAAAGGGCCCCTGAAATCTCACTCCGCCTAGGCCCTTGAAATTTTAGAGGATGTCAAGGTCGGCCCTGCTAGCGTGTGAAAGCAAACCATGGCAACTTCTATTTATTTCTCCATTCTTCTTCATCCTGCTGTACCGTCCTTCTCTGCTTTTCTCTTACTGATGATGCAACTGTTGGGTTCTCAATGGTTTCTTGTAGATCTCCTTGCAGTCAATTTTTTCTTCTAATTCCAAACTGATGCACTTGCTGGCTGCAAGCATCACTTGGGCCGCCTTCTTCACTTCAAGCCTAGATGTATTGTTTGATTTGTTTCCCACCATGCCGCCAAGTGAAATGCATTGTAGCTCATGATGACAGCTCCATGTTACTTGGCACCCACCTATGCTGCTCTGTATTTGTTTCTTCATAAATCTACATATTGCTTCTTCAAAGATATTTGAATGGTTTTGCAAACAGGTGTTGCTGTCCTTATTGCTATAAAAATCAGTCCCAAATCAAAAGAAAACATGTGGGTTCCATGACCATCGTAGCATGCAATATTGCTTCGAACTTGAGCTGCATCGTCCCTCTCTGGTATTCTTTCAGCAAATTTCCCTCTGCTATTCTTTCTTTTCTTGATACAGCTTGGTGATATTCATCTACTTCAATTGTATTGTTCGAATTGTTGCTGTTTTCTTCCACTATTTGTCTATTTCAATCAAATGTGAATTTGCAGCTTGAAAGCATGGCCTCCTTTGACTTCTTGGACGTTGATGGGTTTGCTTCTACTCTGTCATGTTTCTTGTTGCTATTCAGATATGTTTTTGCAAGCAAGTACTGCTTTTGCATTAGTGCAAAATAGCCAACATAGGAAGCACAACTTAAAGGCACATGTTTCTTCGGCCACCAATTTCTTGCACTGTAGGAAACACATTGAGCCCGAACCAAACTTATGTCAATGGTTGTTGTTTATCAATACAACACATCACTAAGTTGTTGCCAATTCTAGAACAGCTTGCTTTCTTTTCTTTTTCTTTTTATTAAATGATAGTTTGTCTGCAAACAAATCATGGCTGGCTATGATACTCGTCAGTCACTTGAAACAACCCTTTTCTCCAATTCTACTGCATACTTCTTAATCAGTGATGGCACACACTGAACAAGCCTTATCTATTCTGCCTTTACTTGAAAATTTTGAATATTGTTCGGCATATCTTGGGCTTCAGCTGGACTACTTGAACATGGGCCCACTTTTACCAAGGGTTTCCAAAAAAGATCTCAGGCACTTTTCTTGCATCTTTCTTCAATTTTTACTTTTTTTCCTGACATTTTCAATTATTCCTGTAACGCCCCACTCTTTTTCACTCGCCGAAAATCAGAGTCTATTTCTTTTTTTAAAGAGAGAGAGAGAGAGAGAGAGAGCGGGACGTTACGACGCGAGCCAAATCCGAGCTTCTAAAGCCCCACCTTTAACTGGTCAACCATACATGTGTATGGACTAAGTCCACGAAAATAGTTCACACGTACTCCAGTTAACTTGCGGAATACAACATAACTGCGGAATTATAATGGAACCTAAATCTATTACATTTTAGATAGCAAAGTAGTCAAAGTCTTAACCATAATTATCTTAACTTAAATATCCAAAATAAATCATTCAAACCATAGCAAAATGTCTGAATTATTATATGCCCAAATGCTAGCTACTCAAATTACATAGTCCATGAGTAACTTAAACAAAATATAATTAAACACATTCAAGCTCCTATGCTTGGCTCCGATCACGATCATCATTCCCTTCCATTCATGTGTCATCCACTAGGGTAGAAGTAGGGAGTTAGACAACGCGCCCAGTAGGTATTCCAAGTAGGGATAACACATGGGTTAGTACAAAAAATCACATAGATAATATAATAACAAAACCATGTAAAACAATGTCATTCCATGGTGTCTTATGCAATGAGTCCCACCCATCACAAACACATGTATCCTCGTGATGGAATTCTCCTCATCAAGGTATCCCCACAGTTGCCTTACGGATGCCCTGACGGAGTGTGTTCTCCTGTTACTTCTTGATGGATAATGCACATCAAGGTCTTCCCACGAATGACTTACGGACGCTCCGACGGAGTGTGGCCTCCTGTTACAAATCATCCCTCCCATGCCATACATGAGATGCAAATGTCCATATGCTATGTACTAGTATAAACCATAGCATAAAACTTCCATATTTGAAACATAACATTTGATACAAAATAACTCATCAAAATCATGTACTAAAATCATATTACATGTCCCATGGTTTCAAAGAGGTAGAATCCTACCAATGACCACTAAAGTGACCTTGTGTTTTAGTCCGAAAACCGCTCATGATCGTGCACCACTTGTGAGGTCCCGTTACCTTATAACATATCAATCAATTAAACCCATGTTCCCTTTGATTTGCAGTATTTAAGTCCATAAATGTGTCTTGGTGGGGTTCGGCTATACAACATGGCCAAACCTCACCCACTTGGTTTTAGTCCCTCTTTTGAGTCATTTGATCCTTTAACTTAAGTCCAAGATCATATCACCTTTAACTCATTAATCTAATCATACATAAGTTAATCATCTAACATACATAAAACCCTAAGTCCATAAAATTTCCTTTGTGGGGTTCAGCCATACAACATGCCGAACCTCACTCCCCTGGTTTTGTGCCCTTAGTCCTTTGATCTTTCAAATTAAATCCAATAACATAGTCCATGGGGTTCGGCCATACACCATGGCCGAACCCATGGTCCTTCAATTTTCACCATATTTACTTCTTTGCCATGTAGCTAATCACTTCTTTTATTTACACATGCCTAAGTCCATAAAAACATTCCTCATGAGGTTCGGCCATACATCATGGCCGAACCCATGATCTTTCATTTTTGCCTATATTTACTTCTTTGCCATTATTTCCATCACCTTATATTTAGGTCCAAAACATAGTTCAATGATTAAACATTTCATGCACAAATAATCCATCAACATAAAAACCCATAATCAAATCCTTCCATCTCCTAACATAATCATTCACCTAAACATGATAAGTCTAAGAATGACCCATTAAAATGGTTCATGGGGTCCGGCCATACACATGGCTGAACCCATGGTCCTTTGTTTCCATCCTACCATGGTCAAACCACCTTTTAAAACCATTAATACTTCTCCATGGTTTTCCTGCTTAAAAACCCTTTTGAAATCAATAACCTCCCTTCATGAGGTTCGACCATACACATGGTCGAACCCTATGGTTCCTCATTTTCTTTTAAAAAGAATCATACATCTATGGTTTGATCATTTGATGGTTCTTATATATACATCCATTTAAACCCTTAAAAACCTTTTAAAATCATAAACATATATCTATGATTTTCATGGCTGAACCCTATGGTTCATCATCTTCTCTTAAAATCACTTAGACCCATATAAATTCGTTAATACCCTTCCATGGGGTTCGGCCATACAACATGGCCAAACCCTATGGTTCATCTCGAGTCTTTAGCCATAATAAAATTAGGACATGACCATCTTTTCTTATTTATGCAATCTTATTGAGCACTTACCGATTCCGCGACTCCTCCGGTTTCTTTCACTCCTTCTTGCTCCTTTCCTTCCTTAGCCTCTTCTTCCTTCCTTCTTGATCTTTGGCCGAGATAGATCTTGATGAAATCCCTTGGGGTGGTTCGGCCAAGAGGTATAGATTTGAGAGGGAGAAAGAGAGAAGATTTAAGATAACAACTCCAAGTGTTCTCCCTTTGTCTTGAGAGGGAATCGGCCTTGAGTGAGAGAGAGAGAGTGACATGAAAAATGCTCTAAGTGTTCTTTTCTTGAGGAGTGATTCGGCCAAGAGAGAGAGCTTGAGAGAGTGACTTGAAACAAAAGTCCTTTCCTTGGTTAATGAGGGTCGGCCAAAGGTGATGTCCCTTGGTGACACCTCTTTGTAACTCCCATGCCCTTTCACCTCCCTCCTTAAAGTTTCATTTGGGGGTTTCATCCATGAGATGAAACACACCCAACGTTTGACCCTTGGGTTTCCATCTTGAGATGGAAACCCCCCCATCTTTCCAACGTGCAAGGCTTGTGTAACCTCCAAAGACCTTTCACCTCCTCATTTATGATCTATTTGGAGTTTCATTCTATGAAATGAAACTCCCATGTTTCCAACGTGTAGCCTTGACTTGGTCTCGTGAGGTGCATCTCTCTACCTTCTCACTCCACTCACTTGAAATCAAAGTCCCATTAATTTCCATTCAACTCATTTAACTCAACTCACATCTTTAATTCAACTCACTTAAAATCAACTTAATTACTTGATTCCATTTCCAACTTAATTCAGCCCAATCTAATTAAGCTTGAACTCACTTGGTTGTCAACCAAGTCAACCACGACTCATTGGATCCCAATTGGGCATTTTGACCTAATTGACAATTTTGACCCAATTAACAATTTTTGACCCAATTAAATACATCTCACCCATTTAATTCAATTGAACCACATCCACAATCCGTTGAGTCTTAATTGGGCAATTGACCCAACACCTTACCCATCTAAAGTCCATATTCATTAATTCACAAATTAAATGGACAAATTTCATATATATTGATAACTTGAAAATCCGAGGTGTTACAATTCCTGCAAAACTCCAAAAATCCTATTAATTTATTTTATTTATTACAATTTAAGGGCTAACTAGTCTAATATTTAGAAGTAAAATAGTCATTTTATTGTGCTCATCATTTGTTGTAGCACAAATCTATTCTGTACAAATTGAGACTTTCAAATTAAACGCCAATTCGAGTTTCGAATTAGCTCAAAATTGGATTTTGCCATAGCGCAATTTCAGGTTTCAAATTAACTCAAAATTCAATTTTTACACAGTGCAAATTCCAGGTTTGTTAGACCTTCAGATTTCAAAGTGGAAGTTAAATAGAGGATTTGAGAGAAACATCGGTTGAACAAAACCCGTCTCTTATTCCTCGTCCGAGACTCTCATCCCTCAACCGTCTTTTATCACCGCCACTGTCGCTTTGATCAACGTCGTCCGACGAACTGTCAAAATAGAAGATTGAGTTAAATAAGATTCAACCGAGTTCAACTACGGTCAAACTCAGTCAAACCCATGCCATTAATATAGATATTATAAATAATATTAAATTATTAATTAAAGTTTAATTGATGAGTTAAAATAAAATTTTAAACAAAAAAATATAGTTCCTTATCAAATATCAACTTTCATTACTTAAATCAATAAAATAAATATATTTAAATAGAACTTATTTATTATATTATGCATATAGACAAACTATGGTTTAATTTAATAATGAAACCTTAGAAATGTAAAAATGATACGTCAAATTTTGATTTCAAAAATTTTAGCTGATGTTTTAGCCCATTTCACAAAGTTGGGCACGTTTTGTTTTTTTAGATTGTTATGACTTATGACTAAAAGTTTGGCAAACATAAAAAGGCCAAAATATTGTTATCAATTGAAAAATAATCTTAAACAAGGGTTTTTTTCACTTCACCATATTCATGAAGGCATTCTCAATTAAGAATGTATAGAAAATTATCTGATTTCATTTTTCTATTTATTTGAAATGGACGGTTAGAACTAAACCATTCAAGTACTCATTTTTGTTGTATAAATTTAATGGTATTAAAGTTAAATAAAAATGATTCTTAATAAATGAATAATTTAATTCACTTGAAGGCTAAAAAAATATAGTCAAATGGAAAAGTACTTGAGATTTTTGTTGTAAAAGGATAACTATTTCTAAATATAAAAAGAAATATATTTTTTAGTAGGACAGTTTCTAAAGTTTCACACACGTAAATTCAAAAAAAAAATTAGAATATATAAATATGAAAAATAAAATAAATATATTTTAACCTAACGTTTAAAAATATTGAATTTTCCATATATTATAACTCTAAAGTTTCTTTGGATTAATAAAAATAAAAAAACTCTTTTAAGTCTCACTCTCAATTACACCTTGGTAGAGTGGGTAACTTGCATATCTCAGATTTTTAAAAAGTGGTGAAAATTGCCACAATCCCTATAAATATGCTTATGAGGTTCACACGTTACATGCCTCATATTGATCTAGATCTCTATGGGCTTGGATTTTGCAGCTGACCCACGATAATAAAATGAAAAATTTAATATAATTTTTTATTAAATTTTTGAAATTATTTTTTAAAATTTTTATTAAGATTTTTCTCGAGTCACGAGTCAAAAGTTATTTAAAAAATTCAGTCAGATCCACAAGTCTAATTAGGTTTTTGCAGTTTTAAATTAGGTAAGGTTTTTTTATTAATCTGGTCGGTGCTGGTTGAACTGACAGTTGAACAATGGGCCGAGTCAGTTTTAAAAACACTGATTGGCTACAAGTCTAATTAGGTTTTTGCAGTTTTAAATTAGGTAAGGTTTTTTTATTAATCTGATCGGTGCTGGTTGAACTGTCAGTTCAACAATGGGCCGAGTCAATTTTAAAAATACTGACTCTGATTGGCTCATCATAGCCGAGGTACTCTCTCTTTTACTATTCCTTTGTCTCTATTTCTCGCCCTCAAAGTCAACAAAGAATTTTAAAGTATAAATTAAAAAATTATTATTATTATTATAAATCAAGGTATTCAAACATCCTAAGATACATTAAGACACATTTTGTATTGAAAGAGGCTCAATTTTAAAATCTCCTAGTAAAAATTGATTATCAAACTAACCTCTCAAAAATAAATATTTATATTTTTAAATTATCAATTTAAACTAATTCAACTTTCAACATGTTAAAATTTTTTATCTTATTTTAAAATGAGCTGATAATACTTTTAATTTTTTTTGTTTTATAATAACGTTTTAATTAAGAATAGAAATATTTTGTATATAATATATTGATTTGCTAATTCTCATTTTAAAACATTTTCTCTTGTCTAAGACCTGGTAAATTATATTCACATACTTTATAATTTATTTATTTTTCAATTTTTTTTTTTTTTATGTTTTATCAATTATCCATGCATTTGCATATAAAAAAATCCTTGGACGAAATATAAACGCAATCTTAAAAGTAAAAAAAAAAAGTCAGACTTCTTATATATTTTAATTTAGTAGACCACCTGTCTTTTGTGACAACATTAAGAAAGAATTTCTTAAATTTGGGGGACAAAACAAATTTTCAAATTAATACCAATGCATTCATAATTATGTGATCAACTTTACCCAGACGAAGTTAATTAATCATCTGATACTCTTTCTGAAGAAAACTCTACATGTATTTATATTAAGCGTTCAAATAAGTAAATACAAATTATATATGCCTTCCATTAACAATCTCATCAGACAAGACAGAAAATTCTCTTAAGCAAAGGTATTATTATTACTGCTGAACCTTCTTCTTCTTCTTTCAACCGGAGATGTCGATGGCTTTCACCTCTGGTTTCTTGGCTGGCTCTTTGGGTACTGTTACCGTCAGCACTCCGTTCTCCATAGCTGCCTTCACCTGATCTATCTTAGCATCTTCTGGCAGCCTGAAACGCCTCAGAAACTTGCCGCTGCTCCTTTCTACTCTGTGCCACTTGTCGTTTTTCTCCTCTGTTTCTTTGCTCCTCTCTCCGCTTATCTGAAGCACTCTCCCTTCTTCCACTTCCACCTTTACTTCCTCCTTCTTCAACCCTGGAAGGTCTGCTTTCAAGATATGGGCCTCCGGCGTCTCCTTCCAGTCGATCCTCGCATCGACGAAAGCAGAGGTCTCTCTACCTAAATTGGAAGAGGCGACGGAGAAACCTTGGAAAGGGTCCCAGATGTCGAGAGAGAAAGGGTCGAAGACGTTGGTTCGTCGGCCGAAGAAGCTTGGAATGATCGACATGGCTCTCTTTTCTGGGTTTTCTTACTTCAAAAGAGAGAATTTGATTTGATGTGTTACAATGGGTAGTAGGATTCTGCAATTGATGTTGTAATCGATTATTCTGACGCCGACGAAGATGGGAGGGGGAAGTATTTATAGAGAAGAAAGTGGAGATGAGAGGGGGATTTTTCTCCCAAGCTCTGGAAAGCTCTTGATGATTCTCCTTCTGCAAAGAATTTTCTAGAACGTAAATGGTACAAGAAGTCTCAGGAATGATGGAGGCTGCTGACGGGTGACCAAAATAAGTAATCAGTGTGATTTAAGACGGGTGATGCCTATGTTTTAACACTTTTAATTAGTGCATCAAGAATATTTAAAGTACCTTGATTGATATAAACTACAATCAAAGATAAAATATTTTGTTAATTATAAATTAAAAGTTAGGTTAACTAGATATACTAACACGACTTGCTATTAGATTTTTTATAGGTTTCCTAAATTTAAGTTTATTTAATAGGTGATTATATTGATATAGAGTATATAATAAAGTTTCACTGTAAAGCTATATAAATATTAATGAGCATGTGTCATTGATGTTTAAAAGTTTTAAATCAAAGGATAGAATCATCACAGGTAGAACCACATACAAAAATAATTCATATGATCCTATTTACATTAAATCCAAGAAAGTGGGCTTTAAAAATCCATTTTTACTAAGTATCTAGCTAACAACCGAGATCATCCCATATCTCATTATAGTTTTTTTCAAAATAAAATAAATACCATACACAAATCAAAATCCGTTAATTAATTTTTAGAAACAAAGATACATATTTCTATTATTTTACATTTTTTGCAACTATTATACTGATTGTTGAATAGATTAATGAGATACATATGATAAATCTTATAGATTTTAATAGTTTTACAAAATTTAACAAAAAAATATAAACATGCATTCATTTATTTAAAAAATAGTGAATAATTGGGTTTTTTTTAAAAGGTGAATTTCATTCTAAATAACATTCTTTCTTATAATCATTATCATCTGAACGATAATTTAGATATGAAAGTAGTTAGTTAAATAGTTGTAAAATTGTTAAATAATTCGAAGTAGAATATATTGTTTTAATTAAAATTTTAATTTTAAATAAATGTTTTTATTAACAATTTCACATAGTTTGTTTTAAAAGACATTTTAATTATTTGAATTTCTCACAAAATTTGCAACCAAGTGAAAAGTTGGGTTCATCTTTTGTTTTTTGAGATTTTGCCACACTTTTATAAAAGTAAGTGTAGGAATTTAACCAATGTCATCAAAATCGGATCGTCTACCAAACGGTCTCAAGAGAAGGTTGGGTTGTGAGACCCTAACCCGGCCTAGACGGCCGAGTCCATAATGGCTGATCCAAGTGAAGTGTGAAGTGTTGGGAGTGGGAGAAAAAGGATCCCACATCGGAAATGAGGGACTTTCGTATGGAATTTATAAGTGGTATTACCCCCTTAAACCTGTGTGAAGCGTTTTGGGCCTATCCCTAGTGAGCCAAGCCCCATCCAAACCCGTTTGGGTTCAGAGTGGACAATTTCATACTGAGTTGAGCCCTAAGCCCTGTTTTTCGGGTCGGCTTGTTACAATTGGTATTAGAGTTGAGTTCAGCACTCGGACTGTGTGGGCCTACTGTCTTCCACTGGATTCATTGGGTCGAGCCGAGGACGGCTCTGGGCTTTTAGGGGGGTGGGTTGTGAGACTCTGACCCAACCTAAACGGTCGAGTCCATGATGGCTGATCCAAGTGAAGTGTGAAGTGGTGGGAGTAGGAAAAAAATGATCCCACATCGGAAGTGAGGGACTTTCGTATGGGGTTTATAAGTGGTATCACCCCCTTAAACCAGTGTGACGCGTTTTGGACCTATCCCTGGTGAGCCAATCCCAATCCAAACTTGTGCGGGCTTGCGCGTGTGTGTGCGCATGTGTGGGTCCAGAGCAAACAATTTCACACTGAGTTGAGCCCTAAGCCCTATTTTTTGGGTCGGGTTGTTACATTTGTTAAATAAGTTTCAATCGGATTTGACCGTAGTCAAATTCGGTCAAACCGGTGCCATCAAAATAATATCAAATTATTAACTATTAAATAAGTATGAAATAAATTAATAGATGATAAAATATAAATAACTATAAAAATTAAAATATAAATACAAAATACATAATAAAAGACATGATTATATTTTCATAAAAAATTATTGTTGTTCTCATAAAACAATTATAAATAACAAAAGTTAATAATCCAACTTTTATATTCCAAAATCAACCCGACAAAAATATTTCACCTCATACCTCTAAAATATTTCAATGGAAGGGCAAAAAGGTAAATTCCATCTAAAATATGAAATCGGGTGTCTCATGGTAGAAACGTCGGGTGTCTAGATGGCTACCTATATATATATATATATATATGATTAATAAAAACAAAAAATTACAAAAAAAAAATGAAAAAAAATGAAAAAGAGAAAAATAAATGAATAAATGGGAAAGGCAACATGCCACACCTTCCATCCTCTTAGGAAAAGGACAAAATAAGCCCTCCAACTGTAAGAATCATTTTAGGGTTTGTTTGAAATTGACAAAATAAGCCTTTCAAAACTTGTTTTAGGTACCACATGGATGTAGTTCAACTGATCTGCCTTAGGAAGCGGAAGGTTGTGCATTTGAACCTCCATAGCCTAACATTGTTGTGCCTTAGGAGTAGTGGACTCATTCGTGGGAATTTTAGTAGGACTGTGTCAAAAAATTTCATACGTTAATCCAAAAAAAAAAAAATGTTTTAGGGTTTTTCTTGTCCTGAACATTTTTTCATTGTAGACAAAGATAAAAAGAAGGGGACGGCGGCGCTAGAGACTTTTCATTTGCAGATCCAAACGATGGCTCACGGTTCAAGGTTTTTTCAAAAAACCGTGGTGAACTGTGGTTTGTTATGTTTTATTTTGTTGTTTAACATTCTGCAATGGTCGCGGTCGAACTGGCAATTTGACTCCAAGCTGGTCCAGTTCTTATTACACTACGTTTAACTGTAGTTAGTTGCATGTTCAAAGATAATCAATAGATTGGTAAATAATACATTTTAGTTTTGTATGATCTTTGAACATGCAACTATCTGAATATTTACTATTATAAAAGTAAATATATTATTATTAAATAAATAAAATTTAGTCAAAAAATTAAATTATAATTATGAATTTATTATTTGATTTGGTAGTTTGAAAAATTTGGTGTATGTTTATCCTCTAAGTATTAAAAACATAAAGATTTATAAAAAAATCTTAAAAATAAAAATTTAATATTAGATTTCTTTTTTAATTGGAGAGGTTTGATCTACCCTTCTCATGTTATTATCTAATAATTAGGATAATTTATGCAAAAATGACTAAAAAAATAGTCAAAGGGCCTTATGATTAGAATGGATTAATTTGAAGGTTTAGTCCATCTTTTTCATGTCAAATGAGTTTTAATTATTTGTTGTTCAAACATTTTAATTTGTTTCGATCTTATTAAGAAACATAGAATAAAAATGAGATTTTCAACTATTCTTGAGTAGATCTCTTCATCAAAAGTCTCCTAAAATCAACACTTAATTTTAAGGATTCTAAAGATCAAAAATGAAATTTTAGAAAAGCTACAAGTAGAAACCATGAATTTTAGGATTTGATTTTGTGAGTTTAAAGGATTTCTCCCGATCTTGTCATATTAGTATTGAAAATAACACAAAATTATTAAAAAAAACTAAAAGTAGGAAAAATGTGATTCTCGAAATAAATTTGACGAGTTAGAAGGATTTGATCCACATTATCATGTTATTATATAATAATAGGGAAATTCATGGAAAAAATATCCATTAATAAAAAAAAATGTTCAATGATTAAATTTGATGTGTTTGAATTGTTTTAATCACATTTTTATAGTCTTTTAATATTAATATGTAAGAATTGGAAATTGTTGTTGAAAAAGAAAAGTGAAGGACTTAAATAGTACAATTTTTTTGTTGAATGTTTCTTACGTAAAGCGCTTGTTTCTTATTATTAGAACAAAAAACACTGGTATTGTATTTAGCAACCATAACATTCAAAATTGATAGATCCTTAGCTATATATATTAAAAGAAAATGTTGTCAATAACATTAAAATATTATTGTTTAGTAGATATTCTCAAATAATTACTATGAAGTGTTTCAAATTTTTTATATAAATAAAACTATTATTTGTTTTTTAATATAACCAAAGTCCAATTTCATGGTGATATAAATTTAGAGGTCAACAATAATTAAAAAAGAATAAAGGGCATTTAAGAAGCACAAATTAACTAATTCTATTAGGGGTATTCTTGTTGGCTCTATTGTTTAAATATAGACCTTTCTCTATAAAGTATTTTTATGCACAACATGTTTGTAAAACCTACAAAAGGTCATTGATTTATAAATAATAAGATCAAATTTTGGGCTTAAAATTCATATCTTAATTGATCAAATAGTGGTATTTTCAGTGAGCCCCATCTTCAAAGGCATAATAATTTTTTTGGACCATTACAAAACTTTTGGTATGAAAGAAAATCTCAAGTGATCAAATTTAAGAGTTCAAAAAATATGGCATAATTAATCTACGTAAGGTGGATTTGTTGAACGCCATATTAAGGGAGAGATCTTTTTTAAATTTTATTTATCTAATATCAATGAAACACTGTTGTAATGATTTAAAAATTAACCTGTCTATTGAAGTTTTCTCAGGGAAAGTTTTAAATTATTTTTCATATCATTAAAAATACAAATAAATTTAGTATAATATATCATAAGTTATTTTAA
The DNA here is from genome assembly GCA_022113865.1 of Chimonanthus praecox. Lineage (NCBI taxonomy): Eukaryota > Viridiplantae > Streptophyta > Magnoliopsida > Laurales > Calycanthaceae > Chimonanthus > Chimonanthus praecox. The sequence continues at coordinate 52,349,054 of CM039087.1, read as the reverse complement.
AAAAAAATTGGTTATATTTTTTTTGCTACTTAAGGTGTAAACACTATTAATCATTTGTTCGTGCTCTGCACCTTAGACCAGTTTTTGTGGACATCTATTTTGCCCAGGAAGGAAACCCCAACCATTGGGCATAAAAATTGTCTATAGAGAGACAATACGATAATAAATTTGAGAAGTCATTATAGGCTTTTGGTTGCTGGACTATTTGGGCTACAAGAGACAAATTTATTCACAAGACCTTTCCTATGTATCCTGCTAATGTGGTTTCTAATACTGTTTTTTTCCAGTGTAATAGTGAGCCCTTTTAATGAGATCTGTATAACTCCAAGATTATGGGTTTAGTGGAGGAGGAATAGGGTCGAGTTACATCGTGCATTCTGGATTCTGAAAGAGTAACCAACCATTGTCATGAATTTGCAAATTCAATGGCACTTCTGAAATTTGATGCTTTATGTGTTTCTTTGGAAATTCAAGCAATTATTTTTTGAAGATTGATGAAGACATCTTGGTTCTTGAAACAACAGTTATGGGGCTACAATGATTATGAGATCACTTGCCTCCCTAGGAGATGGTTTTGTATCAGGATCTTAATTTGTCTCCAACATATTTTCCTAAACCTTAACCTTAAATTACTCTTCAATGAACTGAATTTGTATGGAATCTGCAAATTATCTCACTATACCTTGTCTAGTTAGAAAAATTATCAATGAAGAACCAGTTTATGTGGGATGAAATAATAATTTTGTCAAATTTGTGCTCTTTTCCTTCACATATCAATTGTTTGTACATAAATTGAACCTATACCTTAATAGCCACACATACTAATCTGAGAAAAAAAGGTACAAAATACTTTTATTCACATAATCAGATACAGAGATCAAATTTCCTTCACTTACATAATACATTATATGCATTCCTGAAGAATTGTGGAATAGTTGGCTCAATGGCCCTTCTCATTATACAGTGTATATATAGATGTACATGTCTAAGTATGGAAGCCCTTAATCAAGGAACTTGACAAATATAGATAAGATATACATGGTAGGTCAACCATTCTCTCTAATACTCCCCCGCAAACTCGACGGTGGTAAAGCGATGAGGTTGGAACTAAGTTTGGAGAAACGCGGCGATGATAACCCCTTGGTGAAGATATCCGTGAGTTGATCCTCAGAGCAGACAAACTGAATACGATGAGTGCCAGCGGTGACACGTTCGCGGAGGAAATGATAACCAAGCTCAATGTGTTTAGTCCGAGCATGAAACACAGCATTAGCGGCCATCTATGTGGCACTGAGATTACCGTAAAAAAGGACAATCGAAGAAGAGAGAGGAAAACCAAGCTCTTGGAAGAGATGTTGAATCCAGACAGTATCCGTACAGGTATAGGCAAGGGCCCTATATTCAGCTTCAGCATTGGACCGAGAGACTGTGGGTTGCTTCTTGGCAGACCACGAAATTAAATTGGGACCCAAGAAGATACAGTAACCGGTAGTAGAGCGTGGACTATCAGAACAACTAACCCAATTAGCATCAGAGTACGCAGTCAGGCGGAAAGGTTGTGTCGTACGTTTAAGATGCAACCCACATCCCAAAGAGCCTTTGAGATAATGGAGAATGCGCTTGACAGCATCAAAATGAGACGTTCGGAGCTGGCTCATGAACTGAGAGACAATATGCACCGCATAAGCAACATCAGGCCTGGTGAGTGTGAGATAGAGAAGAGCACCAACAAGCTGACGATACGGAGAGGGGTCCGTCAGTAGATCACCGGTGGTAAAAGATAACTGAGTCTTGGCAACAACAGCCGTGGAGCAAGGCTTACAGTCAAGCATTTGGTTGCGACGAAGAAGATCAAGGGTATATTTGGTTTGAGATAAATGTAACCCGTTAGAATGCTTAGTCACCTCAAGGCCCAAGAAGTAATGTAGAGTGCCAAATCCTTGATTTCAAATTCAGTACCCAGGCTCCGAGTGAAAAACTGAAGAAGCAACGAAGAATTGCCAGTCAATACGATGTCATCAACATAAAGAAGAAGAACCATAACACCTTTGTCATGTTGATATGTGAACATAGAGCTATCAACTTTACTTTGAACAAAACCATGAGAGAGAATGAAGGAATTGAACCGTTGAAACCACGCTCTAGGTGCTTGTTTCAAACCATAAATAGCTTTGTGTAATTTGTAGACATGATGAGGACGATTAGAATCGACGAAGCCAGGAGGTTGAGTCATATAAACTTCTTCTGTAAGATGGCCATGAAGAAAGACATTCTTGACGTCTAGCTGGCGAATGGGACAATCAGAAGTAACAGCAAGACTGAGAACAGTGCGAATAGTAGTGGGCTTGACAACAGGACTGAATGTCTCATCATAGTCGATACCGGCCTGCTGATGAAAGCCCTTAGCAACAAGTCGGGCTTTGTAACGCTCAATGCTGCCATCAGAACGTCTTTTGATCTTGAAGACCCACTTACAACCAACATGGTTGAAATTTGGCGGCGGCGGAACAAGAGACCAAGTTCGTTGCCGGAGAAGAGCATTGAATTCATCATTCATTGCTTGACGTCGGTCCGCAAAACGAGCAACTTGAGTATAGCTAGTGGGCTCAAAGTCTGAGGAAGTAGGGACCATAGAAGCAAGTGCCTGAGGTAGTGGATGCCGTGTAGAAAAATTGGCCCGCTGTTTGGGCTTGGAGATGCCAGCTTTTGTGCGAGTCACCATAGGATGATCATTAGCCGGCGGTGGAGGAGCAATAGCTAGAGAGGAGATGACAGCAGAAGGCGTGGCTGGACCTGGGAGTGACGGCGGTGACACGATAGGTTGTGAAGCAGGTGGCACCAGAGGAGAAGTCGATGCTACTGTCGAAGAGGCAGGAAGGATTGCCGTATCCTGTGAGATGGTGCTAACAGGAAAGAAGACCATATTAGAAGAAGGAGAATCTGTATGTCGCATGGTAGCCGTGGCGTAGGGAAAGACAGCTTCATTGAATAACACATGTCTGGAGATGTAGACTCTACCTGTAGAAGAGTGCAGACACCTGTAGCCCTTGTGATGATCACTGTAACCAAGAAATACACACTCAACCGATCGAGATTGGAGTTTGTTAGTAGTATAATCACCCAAGTAAGGGTAACAGGCACATCCAAAGGTGCGCAGGGTCAGATAATCGGGGCTGGTGCCATAAAACCGCTAGTAGGGGGAGGACCATTGAAGAAGGGATGTGGGCAGTCGATTGACTAGATAGACAGCAGTTAACAGTGCCTCAACCCAGAGATGATGAGGGAGATGAGAGGCAAGGAGGAGGGTGCGGCCCATTTCGGAGAGGTGAAGGTGTTTGCGTTCAGCAAGACCGTTTTGCTGTGGAGTGTGTGGACATGACAGACGGTGAATGATCCCTTTTTGCGCACAGAGGTTATGAAAGGAGTGATTATCATACTCTTTACCACCATCATTTTGAAAAAATTTAATTGATGTAAAATAGTGATTTTCAACAAACATAAGAAAATGATGAAAATGAGTATAAACTTCCGATTTATGGCGCATTGGAAAAATCCAAGAGTAACGCGTGTAATCATCTGTGAATAAAACATAATAGCGAAAACCAGAAACTGATATAACAGGACACATCCAAACATCCGAATGAATTAAATAAAAAGGTGTAGGAGTACAATGGGTACTAATTGAAAAAGGGAGTCTCGTAGACTTGCCCAAAGCACAATCACTACAAAAAGGGGAACGAGAAAACTTAAAAGAAGAACCTAAACATTAATTGGTGGCTAAAACTTGAAGCACTTTATTAGAGGGATGTCTAAGACGCTGGTGCCAGACTGACGAAGAAGAGCAGGATGCAGCTAAAGCATGAGTGGTGCGAGGAGTGGGCTTGATGGGGTAAAGGCCGGCTTCACATTGGCCCTGAAACAAAGGAGCACCAGTACGTAAGTCACGAATAACAAAACCCCAAGGGAAGAAAGTAAAACTAACAGAGTTATCTTTTGTGAATTGAGCAACAGATAACAAGTTTTTGTGCATGTGGGGAACATGGAGAACATTGGAAAGATGAAAGGTAGAGGAGTCTGAGGAAAGAGATAAAGTACAAGTGTGCGCAATTGGAAGGGAGTCACCATTACCTAGAAGAACTTGATCAGGGCCACTGTAGGCAGACCGAGGGAGGAGTGAGTGGGTATCACCTGTCATATGATTGCTAGCGCCTGTATCAGGGTACAAATTGTGATCAGCTGGAGGAGCAATCTGCAGACCAGCAAAGGTGGAGGGAAGATCAGTCTCGAATGGAGGCTCTTGATGGTAGGGCTGATAGCAATTGGAAGCGCTATGTCCATGCTTGGAGCAGATCTGACACTGAAGGGTAGCAGAAGGAGGATGTCCAAGGATGCTGGAAGAGGATGTAGAACGTCCTCGACCGCGATTGCCACGACCGCCCCTACCATTGTCAGGGTGACCTCGACGACCACGATTACCATGAGCATAGGATCCGCGCCCATAAGATGAGAGAAGAGCAGTGTGAGATACGCCGCCAGGGCTATCAGATGGCGTATGCTATCCCAAATGTGTGAGTTGTGACTCAAATAATAATAGTCGAGCGCGGAGATCTTGAAACAGCCGAAGTGGAGGGGTGAGGATGGTAGTAGTGTAAAACATGGAATAGTCGGGGCCAAGACCACGTAGAACAGATGTAATGAGGTCATCATTGGAGACCGGCTGATTGATAGCGGCAAGGGTATCGACAATGGATTTGGCATGTTGTAAATACTCAGAAATGTTCTTCGTACCTTTAGAGAGAGTGACTACTTGAATCCGCAAATGAGTGGCATTGGCAAGAGAATGCTGAGAAAAATTTCGTTGCAGATAGGTCGAAATCTTACGAGAGGTAGAGAGGCCAACAACTTGTCCAAGAATAGGTTCAAATAGAGTCGCAATAAGAATGCCAACTAGGTTCTGATCCAGCGCAATCCAGGCGGTATATGCTGGGTTGATAGCATATTTGGATTGGTCTTCAGTGGAAAGGTATGGAGGGGGACAGGGAATGATGCCATCAATATAAGACCAATAATGTTGGCCAAGTAAGAAAGGTTTGATTTGGGCATGCCAAAGAAGGTAATTTGTCTCCGTTACTTTGATAGAGACAGGATGAGAAAAGTTGGGAATGGTGATTGTCGGAACAGAGGATGGGGAAGCCATCAGGATAAAAGTTGGGCCTTTTTTTTTTGTGTCGGCTAGAAATCGATAGTAGACAGACGAGTAGCAGAAGAGGAGAGAACCTGGCTGCGCTGGTGTCCTGAGAGGACGCTCGTGCTTGGCAGTGAAGAACAGAGATGTACAGTGAAGGAGACAGCGGATCTGAGAGAGTAGATGCTTGCAGGTCAGATCTGAATGAAGAGCAGAGCGGCGGTGAGGAGTGCCGTTGCAAATTGGCTGGCCAACGACAGATCGAGGCAGGCGAGAGGAGATCTGGGGATGAGTCTGCACCGGTAGAGAGGCAGACGACAGCAGTAGATCTATGGAACAACAGATCGGAGAGAAATGATGACTGTCGAGTTGAGATTAGCACCGGCGATGAAGAAGAACAACTGAATCTGGAGGTCTGGGGTGCAGATCTGGTGAGCAGCAGGAAGCAGAGTGGAGTCGAAGAGAAAGACCGGCAATAGCCGCGCTGAAAAGAGACGGGGAGGCAGTCGCCCTCGGGAATCAGAACCGAGGGACCAGATTTGAGCCCTGAGCAGCAAAGAGGAGCAAGAGAGAAGCCGACAACCGAAGAGCGAGTCCGACTGATTGTCGGTTGATGCGACTGCTGCTGTTTCTTCGGAAAGAAACGGAAAGGCTCGTGGGGAGAGAAGTGCGGCAGCCGAAAAAATTGGGATTTAGGGAACCGAAATTTGGCTCTGTACCATGAAGAATTGTGGAATAGTTGGCTCAATGGCCCTTCTCATTATACGGTGTATATATAGACGTAATGGTCTAAGTATGGAAGCCCTTAATAAGGGAACTTGACAAATATAGAATAAGATATACATGGTAGGTCAACCCTTCTCTCTAATACTTCCTTTACAATCTCTTTATGGAACCGCTACTTGACTCTCACTTCACACCTATTGCTGATGTACGCCCCTTGTTCTTCTTTCAGCCGGAGATTTCAATAGCTCTCACCTCCGGCTTCGTAACTAGCACCTTCGGCACCATCACTGTCAGCACTCTGTTCTCCATGGTCGCCTTAACCTCATCCACCTTTGCGTCTTCTGGCAGCCTGAAACTTGCCGCTGCTCCTCTCTAGATGGTGCCATTTATCGTTCTCCTCTACTTCTCTACTCCTTATTAGTGATATTCACCCGTCCGTAATTCCATCCGCTCGTGATTATCCTCATCGATAATCACAGGCTATGAAAAGGAAACTATAGATTTATTATTTCCTGATTTTGTGTTGTGTAATGGAGAAAATCTCTCCTTTGTGTTAATATATACTGTGTAATTAGATCAGATGAAATGAGAGAAAATATTACCCCAATATGGTATTAGTAGTTTAGGATTTTTCCATCAATCCTCCTCTCAGTGCTAGCGGCGGCCTGGAGACCTGTCGCCTCTCTCAATCGTGTCCGGCGTGCCTCAATCTTCTGCAGCAAGGTATCTGTTCGGCCGTCTCTTCAACGTCTGTTGGATCAGTCCACACTTGATGCCTTTGCGTCTGAGGCCACAGAGAGCATCAACATCGTTTTTCCAGACCTGTTTTTCAGATCTGGTGTCCACTGCAGCAGTCTTCTTGTTTCCACGCAACATTGATTGGGTTTTCTCTCGCCACATTGGGCGTCTTCTTCGGTTGCTCCTACCAGCCAGATCTAGAAATATATTTGTCCTCTCTCCCACGAGAGTTACGGCTCTGCTTGCCCACCGCTCAGAATTCTCTCTGCTGCTTCCTGCCAGTGATCTTCATCATTTTCGGCCTATGCCTGCACTTTGTGGTGCTAACCTTACGACACTCTGTCCGTCCGGCTGATTGTCCGATTCTTAGACTTCTAATATCATCCTACCCTGCGCTCGAGTGACAACATCTGCTCCTTCCGCTGGCCCTACTGTTCCCTGGCGGTTTCTCTGCTCCTCTCAAACAGATTCCTGATCTGTCATCTTGTTCGGTGCTGCCTCTCAGGCGTCCGTGCCTATCGCCTCTTATCCTATTTTGCGGCCCCGTGATTGTCGTTTGTACGCCACCCTTGACGAGCATCTGTTCTGCACACAAGCTCATATCTCTGCTAGTGACCGGATAATCACGAGCGAATGGAACTGCGGACGGGTGAATATCACTAATCCTCCTCTCTCTGCTTATCTGAAGTACCCTACCTTCTTCTACTTCTACCTTCACCTCCTCCTTTTTGACCCAAGGTAGATCTGCTTTAAAGTCATGGGCATCTGGCATTTCTTTCCAATCGATCCTAGCATTGACAAAAGCAGAGGTCTCCTCGACGAGGTTGGAGGTAGCGAGGGAATTGTCGTTGAATGGGAAGGGATCCCAGATGTCGAGAGAAAAGGGGTCGAAGACATTGGTTCGTAGACCGAAGAAGTTTGGAATGAGCGACATCTCTCCGACTGAGAATTACAACGATTAGGCGAGAGATGAATTTGAAATTGGTTGTCTAGGCAGATAACTGAAAATAAAAGTCTCTTCTAAAAGAAAAATGGTGAAGGGTAGTCACTATATATAATAATTCATAAATATTCTTTTTCTATTGTTAGGTGGGAGTAATATAGATTATAACTCGATTATAGTTAATTCTAAACGATGATAGTGATGATGATAATCATAATTAACATAACAAATAAATAATAAAATTTCTATACATTAAATGGTTGATTCAATTTATGTTTTACTTAAAATGATAATATTATGTAAGAAGGAATACAATTTGTTTAGATATTAGTTTGACCTATCTCAATTTTATCTAAAAATTTAAAAGTTAAATTTTATTAACTTGATTCATAAGTTTGGTTAAGATGACCATGAGACAATAACCAGATTAGTTGGGTCATGGATTGGATACCGAATAGAGTCAATTGGATAATAAAATGTATCCATGAGTTTTGGATCGGGTCATGAGTCTTGTTTTGGGTTGGATCTTGGATTATGGATTAGATTGAGCCATAGTTAGTCCATGGGTCGGATTGTATAACATGAAATTTACAAGGCATGAAAATTGTTTTTCGACCCCTCCCTCTCTTATGAATTCATTTTCCTCACCTAGGGGTGAAACTTGGGTTGGGTTTTAACTCGACCACATGACCCGACTGTAAAAATTAATGGGCTGGCTTGAGTATTTGTGTATTTTTGGTTGGGTTAAGAAAATAAAAATCCACATATAATTTGGGTCAAATTGGAATGAAAATTATAAAGCTAACTTGATCCAATCCGACCCGAATTCCATCTGTTTCAAACCCTAGTCTCTGAAGTTTTTTCCGCCGTTCAAACCCTAATCCTAAGTAAATTATTATTCATTATTTAGAGATGAAGTGCATCTTTTAAAAGATCAGAATCATTCATCAATTTTTAAATTGTTGGATCCATCTTAAATAGATCAAATGTGAAATACTAAATTAGAAAATATATAAAATTTACCATATCTATCTCTTTTAATCTATTCTATGATTATTCTAGTAGTTTCATAAAATGAAAAATAATATATATATATATATATATATATATATGTTTTTATAAATTAATTAATGATATTTCATTTATGTATAATATAATATGAATTTATTTTATTTTATTTTAATATATTAAAAATAAAAGGATAAAATAGAAAAAAATATTTTATATCATCCAATGCAATTAAAAAAAACTTAATACACTATTTAAAATCTTATAAAATAATTTAAAAAATAGGCTTCGCGTGTCTTAAATCACTGTTTACTTACTTAGGTCACTGTTAGCAGGCTAGATCATTCCTCATACTTCTGGAACCTTTAGCTTTCCAGAAAATTCTCCCATCATCGAAGAAAGCAGAAGCAGCATAAGAGCTCTCCAGAGCCTGGGAGAAAAATCTTCCCTCTTCACTTTATTCTCTATAAATACTTCCCCTCCAATCTTCTCCGGCATCAGAATCATCGATTACAACATCGATTGCAGAATCCTACTGCCTACTGTAACACATTAAATTCTTTTTCTCTTCAAAGTAAGAAAACCCAGAAAAGAGAAAGCCATGTCGATCATTCCAAGCTTCTTCGGTCGACAAACAAACGACTTCGACCCTTTCTCTCTCGACATTTGGGACCCTTTCCAAGGCTTCTCCCTCATCTCTTCCAATTTGGGTAGGGAGACCTCTGCTTTCGCCAATGCAAGGATCGACTGGAAGGAGACGCCGGAGGCCCATATCTTCAAAGCAGACCTTCCAGGGGTGAAGAAGGAGGAAGTAAAGGTGGAAGTGGAAGAAGAGAGAGTGCTTCAGATAAGCGGAGAGAGGAGCAAAGAAACAGAGGAGAAGAACGACAAGTGGCACAGAGTAGAAAGGAGCAGCGGCAAGTTCCTGAGGCGTTTCAGGCTGCCAGAAGATGCTAACATAGATCAGGTGAAGGCAGGCATGGAGAACGGAGTGCTGACGGTAACAGTGCCCAAAGAGTCAGCCAAGAAACCAGAGGTGAAAGCCATCGATATCTCCAGTTGAAAGAAGAAGGGTTCAGCAGTAATAATGGACTTTGAGAGGAATTTGCAATTAGAGTGATAAATGGAAGACATATATTTTATAGATTTTGTATTACTTGTATGAATTCTTAATATAAATATATCGAGTTTTCTTTCGAAAGAGTATGAGATGATTGATTAGCCTTCTTCTCGGTAAAGTTGGTCAGACAATTTATGAATGGAGTGGCATATTTTATTTGAAAAACTGTTTTGTCCTCCAAATTAGAAATTCTTTCTTAATGTTGTCATCCAATGCTATGTACGTTTAAGGAATTCTGATACGTTTTCTATTCTTTCATAATTTTGATATATATATATAATTGTCTTTATATTTTGTTCAAAGGATTTTTTCTATGCAAATGCATGGCTACATGATAAAACATAAAAAGAAATATGAATAATAAATTAATTATAAATTATGAGAATATTATTTACCATGTTGTAGATAATGAAAAATTGTTACAAATTAGACAAGTAAAGTTTGATTATAAGTGAAACTGAAATTTCTATTAACAGTAGCAAAGATAAATAACAAAAAAATATGTAACAGTATAAATAAATATAATATAATATATCTAAGATACTCAACAAGTGAAATATCTAAATTTAATGAATTCGGATGGTCAAAGAAACTAAAAGTATTACCTTTAAATTTTTTTAAAGTATTTGAAATACAAATTGAAAATTAAATTTATAATTAAGGGTAACTACAATGATTAGATGTGAAATAGTAATAAATGAAAAAGTTAATTATAAAAAAGATCACAAATGAAAATTAAATTGAATGAACTTCATGTTAATCTAACATTTAGAATGACTCAGCATCTAATTTTTTTCTTTAAAAAATATTTCACCTGTCACTTTTTCTTCAAATTCTAAGTTTCCAATTTTTTTAAGTACACATTCTTGTCTATGACAATTTGCATTGAGGTGTAGTTATGATTTTCGTTGGATACTTAAATTGTTGAAATTGGCTCGAATTAAACTCTTAAGATATTTTCTCTAAAAATCAGTCGATGGGTTTGTTTAGGAAGGTGTAAAAGAAAGGAATATCTCATATGTGATATTGTATATGAGATCCTAAGAAATAAGATTCCAATATTACAATAAGTTCGTTCTATAATTGGGTTGAATTGCTGAAAGGGGTAGGATTCTCTCTTACCCTCTTATCGTAAACAAGAGATCTGGGACAAATAGGATTGTCGATCTGGAAGGTTTCCTTTAGAAGTGGACACACGACAACAACCCAAGGGGCATTGGCTGATTGCTGCCTATAAAAGTTATATAGACGAAGTGAAAAAGTGAGCAGAGAGGAGATGCACGAAGGGTCATATCTATAAGCGATCAGAGAGCACTTCATATTGTGTTTTGAGGGATATTTCGTATGTATCTCAAGAGGAAGCTGATGTGTGTGTTCGTGAAGAAGGACGGACAAAAGGAGGCGAGTACAGAAGAAGACTATGTATCTCAGGCAGCAGAGTGACTGGCGTGTACGTGGAAACAAATCTGACAGAGATCTGTTCACTGTGAGGAAAACCAGGCAAAGAAAAGGAGATATATACAACCAACAACAATCAAGGGGCTGCTGCCATTCTGAGCAGCATACATCGTGTAGGTGATCTCTAAGAGAGTAGCAAACTCAGAAGGGAGAGGATCGCTTGGGGCAGCTTTGCTGATCAAGCAACTTGTGTCCTGACAATTGTGGGGCAGTGACACATTCAGCAAATGGCAGATTACAGAGCACTGATCAGATCAGTGTAGGGTGCGTTAGAGACTCCGATTGATCGTCCGGGTTTGCTTTTCTCATTGGGACAGCAGTAAGATCAGAGGGGAAAATGATCTTATTCTTGTATATGTATTTTTCTTCCTTTTCTTAATAATATTTATCACGCTCTGTGGATGTAGGCCAAGGATGGGTCGAACCACATAAAATTATCAGTGTTTGCTTGTGCTTGTTTTATTCCGCTTATTATTTGGGTGTGTTTATTTCTCTAACAAACATGACAAGTGGCATCAGAGCTTTGGTTGGAGACTAGAGAATTGTGGGAGATCGATATACAATACAATGGCAATGGGTACAAAGTTCAAGGTGAAGCCCCTTTGACTGGAAGAACAACTTTAGCATATAGTGAAGTTTAGTGAAGGATACTCTTATACATCAAGGGCTACATAAAACATTGAAAGAGAGAAATAAGTCATGTTCTTCCGATGAGAAAGGAAAGGACAAACAGGAAGACCCTATTCAGATGAGGCATGGGAGGAACTACAGATGAAGGCGATGGCTACTATACGGATGTGTCTGGCACCAGAGGTGAAATATCTTATTTTTGAAGAAAATTTTGTAACAGACTTATGGAAGAAATTGGAGACTGTATATGTCGAAGTCACTCACAAACAAGTAGTTCTTTAGAAAACAATTGTACCAGTTGCGGATGGAGGAAAGAACAAACATTCTAGATCATCTCCATGCATTCAACAAAATCATCACTCAACTGTGCTAGCGTTGATGTAAGATTCAAGGAGGTTGACAAGTCCGTCATATTATTAGCTTATCTTCTACCCTCATTTGATACATTGGTGACAACTCTACTGGTTCGTAGAGTGACTGTCACAGTTGACGAGGCGACCGCGGCATTGCTGCAGACGGAGAGCATCAAGAAGCCGACAAATACATCCAATGTAGATGGACTGGTGGTGGCTACGGTGGATAAGCAGCATATGAGAGGAGTCAGCAGAGACTCCAGGAACTAAAGAGGGTTGAGGCCAAAATTGTGGGGTGCGGGAAAATTCAAGTGCTATTACTATGAGAAGGAAGGACAAAAGATGAGGGACTGCAACCTGCTGAAACGCGATTGGGAGGCCAAATCACAAAATTCAGACCAAATGAACGGTGCACATGGTGCCGCAGTGAAGGAGTTTGCTACGTTGACAGTCACCACAAGTATGGACAATCTAATTAATAATTGGATTTTAGATTTCAGGTGTTCCTACCATATTGTCCGAGGAGAAAATGGTTTGATACATACAAACCATACAATAGAGGAGTTTCCCAAATGGGTAATGGGGAAAGTAGCAAAATTATTGGGATCGGGACTATAAAAATCAAAATATTTGATGGTATGGTAGAAACGCTTGAGAATGTGCGTCACGTCCTGGATATTAAAATGAATTTAATTTCATTGGGTATTCTTGAATCTGAGGGATTCGCCTTCAAAGCAAAGGATGAGGCTCTTAGAGTGGTTAAAAGAGCCATGGTTGTAATGAAGGGGAAGAGACAAGGAAATCTGTACACAATATTAGGGAACAAAGTCATTGACAGAGACAACAGAGATCTTCTAGTCGGGCTAGAGGCAGAAGGAGAAAAACCTGCAAGCCACCACTCAGGTATGGCCCGAAAAGTAAGGTGCATTAGACAACAAATGAGTCCCTTCAATTATGAAGGGATAGATCTAAAGACATATATGGGACGTAGGTCACTGCACCAATGAGACTAGTCTTCAATTTGGATATCGAGTTCTAATATAAATACTATTTGGCCTCTTAACACATTGCACATCATTTATGCAACATTCGTATCTCATTATTGGATAACATGGGTTAAAGATCGAGTACTATGAAGAATTGCAGAGTTAGAGAAACTTTCAAGGTTCGTCAATGTCTCCCATTTAGACCTAAATTGCCATGGAAACAAATCTGATGGTTAAAAGCACGCAATTGCATGAAGTTCCTCAATTGAAGGAGTTTGTGGACTACACTGTTAATCATTTGTTTGTGTTATGCACCTTAGACAAGTTTTTGTGGAAATCTATTTTGCCCAGGAAGGCAACCTCAATCATTGTGCAAAAAATTTGTCTAGAGAGAGACAATATGATAAGCTTAATAAACTTGAGAAGTCATTATGGGCTTTTGGTTGCTGGACTATTTGGGCTACAAGAGACAAATTTATACACAAGACCTTTCCTATGTATCCTGCTAATGTGGTTTCTAGCACTATTTTATTCAGTGTATTAGTGAGCCCTTTTAATGAGCTCTGTATAACTCCAAGATTATGGGCTTAGTGGAGGAGGAATAGGCCGAGTTACATCGTGCATTCTGGACTCTGAAAGAGTACCAACCATAGTCATGAATTTGCAAATTCGATGGCACTTCTGAAATTTGCTGCTTTATGTGTTTCTTTGGAAATTCAAGCAATTATTTTTTGAAGGAAACACCTTGCAACTAAGTGGTTGAGATTGATGAAGACATCTTGGTTCTTGAAACAACAGTTGTCGGGCTACAATGATTATGAGATCACTTACCTACCTAGGAGATGGTTTTGTATCAGGATCTTAATTTGTCTCTAACATATTGTCCTAAACCTTTAACCTTAAATTACTCTTCAATGAACTGAATTTGGATGGAATCTGCAAATTATCTCACCATACCTTAGTCCAGTTAGAAAAATCATCGACTAAGAACCGGTTTATTTGGGATGAAATAATAATTTTGTCAAGTTTGTGCTCTTTTCCTTCACATATCAATTGTTTGTACATAAATTGAACCTAAACCTTAATAGCTACCCAAACTAATCTGAGAAAAAAGGTACAAAAAACTTTTAATTCACATAATCCACAACAAACTTTAAATTTCCTTCACTTACATAATACTCCCTCTATTTTAATTTAGTTGTCTCATATGAATTTTGAAATTGTCCCAAAATAGTTGTCCCATTTATATTGGAGTAGCATAAAATGTGTTGAAATGGATGAAAATCATCTATCAGCTGCATGGTGGTTTAAAGTCAATTTCAAGTTTCTTAAAAAATATAAATGTTTAAAATAAGACAACTAAAATGAGACAGAGAGAGTACAATATATGCTTTTCACTTTACAATCTCTTGATGGCAAACCAGATTGCAAATGCCACTGCTACTTGTACTCTCACTTCACACTTGTTGCTAATGCTAGCCCCTTCTTGTTATTTCAGCCGGAGATTTCAATAGCTCTCACCTCCGACTTCGTAACTATCACCTTGGGAACCGTCACAGTCAGCACTCCGTTCTCCATGGCCGCCTTCACCTCATCCACCTTTGTGTCCTCTGGAAGCCTGAAACGCCTAAGAAACTTGCGGCTACTCCTTTCTACACGGTGCCATTTATCGTTCTTCTCCTCTGTTTCTCTGCTCTTTTCTCCACTTATCTGAAGCACCTTCCCTTCTTCCACTTCTACTTTCACCTCTTCCTTTTCGACCCCCAGTAGATTTGCTTTAAAGATATGGGCATCTGGCGTTTCTTGCCAATCGATCCTGGCATTGACAAAAGCGAGGTCTCCCCGACGAGGTTGGAGGTGGAGAGGGAATTGTCGTTGAATGGGAAGGGATCCTAGATGTCGAGAGAAAAGGGATCGAAGACGTTGGTTCGTCGGTCGAAGAAGCTTGGAATGAGCGACATCTCTCCGACTAGGAATTACAACGATTAGGCGAGAGATGAATTTGAAATCGGTTGGCTAGGCAGATAATTGAAACTAGAAAGTCTCTTCTGAAGGAAAAAATGGTGAAGGGTAGTCGCTATTTATAGAGAGAGGAGAAAAGGACGGTAGATCTGATATTGGATTGCCTCCCGAGCCTCGGTGTTTCTTGAAACTTCACGAGAGCAGAGCAACGGATTCTTCCTTTGTTCTCATAAAAAGCCACAAACTTTCTAGTGTTTTCTCCTTCTACCCTTCATGTTGTTAATTGATTATTTGATTTCAGTAAATTGATTTACATTTACAATCATAATCTTTAATTAAATTTATACGTGAAATTTAAAAAGTAAAATTTGACAATTGTTTACATGTATAAAATAAATTAATACAAGTGCATATTTGTCATAAAAACTTGATGTTCTCGATATTTTTTATTTTTATAGCTATTAAAATCTATAGATTTTGTTTTTCATGAATATTTGTTTCTTTAATTTGGTACGATAAAATATTTCCATATTGATTCATAAATATTTTTTTTATTTTTAGGTAGGAGAAATATAGGTTACTCAATTGTAGCTCATTCTAAATGATGATGGTGATGATGATGATCATAATTATCATAATAATTAAATAATAACAATTATATACATCAAATAATTGATTCAACCTACATTTTACTTAAAATGATAACATTATGTAAGGAGTACAATTAGTTTAAATCTTAGCTTGACCTACCTCAATTTAATATAAAAAATTTAAAGTTAAATTGGATTGTGTTGGTTCATAAGTTTGGTTAAATTGACCATGAGACAATTACTAGATTAGTTAGTACTGGATAATAAAATGAATCATGAGTCCTGGATCGAGTCACGGGTCCTAGATCAGGTCATTTCTTGTGTTTGGGTTGGATCTTGGATCATGGATTGGATTGAGCCATGGTTAGTCCATGAGTTAGATTGTATACCTTGAAATTTACAAGCCATGAAAATTGTTTTTCAACCCCTCCCTTTCCTATGAATTCATTTTCCACACCTAGGGGTGAAACTTGGGTCGGGTGTTAACTCAACCCGCATGACCCGACCAGAGAAAATCAACTGGCTGGCTTGAATATTTGTGTATTTTTGTCAGATCGAGTTAAGAAAACAAAAACCCGCATGTAATATGGATTGGATTAGGTTGAAAATTTAAAACTAACCTCACCCGAATTCCATTTGTTTCAAATCCTTCATCCATTTCAAACCCTAGACTCGGAAGTCTTTTCTACCGTTCAAACCCTAATCCTAAGTAATTTATTATTCTAATGATAAGGATTATAATAAATAGTATTATTTAGAGATTAAGTGCATCTTTTAAAAGATCTTAATCATTCATCAATTTTTAAATGAATGAAATTGTATGTGTATTGTATTAGATTTTGTGAAACTATTGGACCCATCTAAAATAGATCAAATGTGAAGTACTAAATTAGAAAATATATAAAATTTAATCATATCCTAGTAGTTTCATAACATGGAAAATAATGCAAATATATATATATATATATATATATATATATTATTTTTTAAGAAATTAATTAAAGATATTTCATTTATGTATAATATAATATGAATTTGTTTTATTTTATTTTAATATAAAAAGGATAAAATAGAAAAACAATATTTTGCATCATCCAATGCACTTTAAAAAAAATCTTAATGCATTAATTAAAATCTTATAAAATAATTTAAAAAAATAGGCTTCGCATTTTCTAAATCAGATTATTTACTGATTTAGGTTTAGGATTACAAATCTCGGCTGATATGCATAGTATATCTCGCCGATATCAACTAATACAAATTTAAACAATCAATATTTAAAATAAAAATAAAAATTAGAAGAGAGATCTGATATAGACAAAGATGCCGATATTTCGTATCACCGAATTTTAGACCCCTGTTTTAGGACACTGTTAGCATGCTATAGGGCTGCAACTCGGGTCGGGTTTTGGCCCGACCCGCATGACCCGACCCGAGAAATCATGCGGGTCGGGTTACAATAGTCGGGTAGTCGGGTTGTAGGGTCGGGTCGGGTTGAGAAAAAAAAAACCCGACCAAAATTCGGGTCGGGTTGGGTTGAGGCTTTTAAATTTCAACCCGACCCGACCCGACTCGAGAAAATCCGACTAGAAAAGACCCGACCCGACCCGACCCGACCCGACCCGACTCAACATAACTTAATATAAATATAAAAGCTACCTTAAGTCCCAAACCCTAGCTGAGTTCCATGGAGGAAAAGGGAAAAACGTTGTTTGAGGAAAAGATGAAAAGAAAGGAGAGAGACTGGAGAGAGAAAGAGGGTTTGAGTCTCCTGAATCTACCCACCTCTCTTCCCCTCCTCCGCAGGCAGCCTACGTCGCTCGCTACACCACCTCCGCCCTCGCCGACCACCGAGCGACCTCTCTGCGACTGGACACGTGGCTTAAGGTAAGACCCACCGAGATTCCATGGCCTTCTTCCCTTCCGGCGATCGCCACGTCGCAGATCCGCCCTCCTCTAACGAGGTACCCACTTTAACTTTCAATTTTTCAGAATTTATCTTTGATTATTTGTAAATTTTCTATCCATTTCTCGCGAAAATCCATGTTTACTTTGTTTTTCAAATTCTTTTAATTTTCATTTTCTTGTTAGTCTTTTTTTTCAGTCTTAGTTTGGTAAAATTCCATTTCTCCCAAAACTCTTAGATATGAATGGGTTGCAACTCGGGTCAGGTTTTATCGGGTTAAGGGTCGGGTCGGGTTGGGTTAAGGGTATTACAATCTCGGGTCGGATTGGGTTCAGTAAATCGGGTTTTTGATTCAGGTCGGGGGTCGGATTGGGTTCAATGTAGTGTGAGTCAGATTAGGATTGAGTTTATTAAAATCCAGCCCGCCCGGCCCGAGTTGCAGCCCCAGCAGGCTAGATCATTCCTCACACTTCTGGAACCTTTTACTTTCCAGAAAATTCTCCCAATCATCGAAGTAGAGGAGAAGCATCAAGAGCTCTCCAGAGACTGGGAGAGAAATCCTCCCTCTCTTCCTTCATTCTCTATAAATATTTCCCTCTCCCATCTGAGCCGGCACCAGAATCATCGATTATAACATCAATTTCAGAATCCTAGTGCCTATTACAACACATCAAATTCTCTCTCTTCGAAGTAAGAAAACCCAGAAAAGAGTGAGCCAGTCGATCATTCCAAGCTTCTTCGGCGGACAAACCAACGTCTTCGATCCTTTCTCTCTCGACATCTGGGACCCTTTCCAAGGCTTCTCCCTCACCTCTTCCAATTTGGGTAGGGAGACCTCTGCTTTCGCAAATGCGAGGATCGACTGGAAGGAGACGCCGGAGGCCCATATCTTCAAAGCAGACCTTCCAGGGATGAAGGAGGAAGTAAAGGTGGAAGTGGAAGAAGGGAGAGTGCTTCAGATAAGCGGAGAGAGGAGCAAAGAAACAGAGGAGAAGAACGACAAGTGGCACAGAGTAGAAAGGAGCAGCGGCAAGTTCCTGAGGCGTTTCAGGCTGCCAGAAGATGCTAAGATAGATCAGGTGAAGGCAGGCATGGAGAACGGAGTGCTGACGGTAACAGTGCCTAAAGAGTCAGCCAAGAAACCAGAGGTTAAAGCCATCGACATCTCCGGTTGAAAGAAGAAGAAGGGTTCAACAGAAATAACTAGTAATGGACTTGCTTAAGAGGAATTTGCAATTGAAAATGGAAGACATATATTTTGTATTTACTTGTATGAATTTTTAATATATATATATCGAGATTTCTTTCCAAAGAGTATGAGATGATTGATCAGCCTCCTTCTGAGTAAAGTTGGTCAGGCAATTTATATATGGAGTGGCATATTTTATTTGAAAATTAGTTTTGCCCCTCAAATTTTAAGAGAGGGGTAATAATTTTGGCCGACAGATATTTCAGCCGATGCAATATTATCGTTAATATCGGCCGTCATTGATAATTTTTATAAAAAAAAAAAATATGATAAATTTATCGGGTTATATTTTAGTTAATACTGAGATTTTTACTCCTGTTTTAATAAACTCTCTTATTCTTATCTTGTAAGACAGGTGATCTAATAAATTTAGAAAAATAAGAATTCTAACATTCATTCAAAATATAGTAAAAAAAAAGAAAAATAAAGATTTTATTTTACGAGTTTAGAAAAATAGGAATTCTAACATTCATTCAAAATATAGTAAAAAAAAGAAAAATAAAGATTTGATTTTACGAGTTACAAAGATTCAGTTTAATTTTATTATATTATTATTTGATATGAATGTTTCTTAAAAAAATGACTAAAATTAGAGGATTTTATTATTAAATTGGGTGAATTAGAAAAGAATTAATCTATTTTTCCAATGTCACTCTTGTTTATAACTAGTTTTATTTTGAAACGGCTGATCACCCAAATATTGATATGCATTATATTAGCTTGCACACATAGACATGAAGACCACTAAATAAGATTGTGTTGGATTTATTAAAAAAGTTTTTCTTTTATTAATATGTGGTTCACCAAAAATATCTTTATCACATTAAGGACATATTTTTCAGAGATGCAATGTTTATAGATTAAAGAGTAATTTAACTAATCAATTTTTTTAAGAGTTTAAGAAATTTGGGTTGATTAATTAAATCAAATTGATTTTTAACAGATGACATGTTCACTGAAAGACCTTTCCATTAGTCCTATGGTCATCTTATTTGGTGTCCACAAATAAATGTCGGGTACCAGAAGGCACACAAGAGTAAGGGTGACCATTTCACTTTCTCAATACCTACATAGATAAGATATGTTGATAAATGCGCTAAATAATGGTGAATCTTAAATGGGTTAACTCACTTGGCCCTTTTTATTTAGGGCTGTCATGAGGTGGGTTGTGCTCTGTGTTGCCAGAAGGTCCTTGAAGTCTGTTGGGCTTTATAAAGTTAAACCCGAGCTTACTTTTTGAAAAAATACTAAGGTAGACTTTATTCTTTGGAGATCATTAAAAGTTCAATTATTCAGATTATGAGTAGGTGTCATGATCTACACGTGAATGAGACCGTCTCGATACAAGTTGAGGTATAAGTCAAAAATTGTAAATGGGGCTTTCTTAGTATTTAATATATTATTATAAATAATATTTAATTAAAATTTTAATTATATATATTAAAAATAATTTATTTAAAATATATTTTTCTTTCTTTTTGAGATACTAAATTACTAATTAATTTTTTATATTAATATTTTTATTAAAATATCATTTTCATAATTCACTTAATTTTTTTTATGACATTGTTGATCTATATTTTTTAGAGAATGGGAATTGATACCACTTGATGCGGTGCGGAAAATAGAGAATTAGTTAAACTCGATAAATATTGGGTCACACGCTTAAATCTCTTCACACATGTGGAGGAGTTTAGAACTTAAAGGGTGTAAAGAGAAATACGAATGGGAAAGAAAGGAGGGGAGAGAAAAAAAAAAAAAGAAAACAAAGAGGTTGCGGCGGAAGCAGGGAAGAGGAAAAAGTGAGAAGGGAGGTGAGAGATGGAAGGAAGAAGAAGGAGGTGTCTTATACATGTACTTGAAGATGAAGGCAAGGCGAAATGAAGGAGATCTGAGTCACAGTGAAGGAAGCTTCGTGATGCATGGGCGGAAACAGTTCTTGTGGAAGAGGCAACAAGGATAGTTTGGAATAAAGTCCAACGCGATAGATAAGAGAGGGATTGTTTGAGGGGGCCTATAGAGAGAGAGTAAAAACGAGAGGGGGCCTAAAACAAGAAGGTAAAAAACGAGAGGGGGATGGGGCCTAAGGTGGTGGCCACATTCGCCTTACCCTTCAGCTGACCTTTACGTGGACTTAATTTGAACTACTTGATTTTTATATTCAAAGTTATCAAATATTTATAAATCACCAAGACAAAAATGTCTGGTGACTACTAACATCAAATGACTATAAATTGAGTTTTGAGTTCAAATTTGTTGACTAATAACTTTTCCTCTCTATATTCAATATGGAAGGTCAATTTCTTAATTAATATTAAAATAAATTAAAAAAAAAAGGAAAATGAACCACGTGTATATATACATAAGGGCTAAATGGGTCAAAAAAGCCCAATGTGCTTTCATGGGCTTCTTGAAAAAGCCCAAGTCCGACTGTATATA
This sequence comes from Chimonanthus praecox, assembly GCA_022113865.1. NCBI lineage: Eukaryota > Viridiplantae > Streptophyta > Magnoliopsida > Laurales > Calycanthaceae > Chimonanthus > Chimonanthus praecox. The sequence goes on along the minus strand of CM039087.1, from coordinate 52,327,761 downwards.
TAAGTGAGTTCAAGAATTTAGCCCAATGGACTGTTATATGCATTCAAACTCATTCCTTTATGAAAGTTATCAGGCTGAGTTTTCTTCCTTTTATTGAATGGTAGACTGAAATCAAATATGAACTACTCTCAATTCACTTATCTACAAGTTTTTTCCTAAATCAAGTGATAAATAGAGTAGAATAAAATTTATATTAGAAAGCAAAATTTCACTTAATCATTTTTTTTAAAATCAATGTGTGCTTTAGGGCATGTTTGTGTGCAACATTTCTTGTGAAATAGAAAACGATGTTCACATTAAAATTATTTTCATTACTCCGTGTGAACCTTGTCCATGAAAAATGATTTTCCCAAGTTATTTATTGTTTAGAATAAATGTGGAAAATAAATTCATAGGGGGAGGGTCGAAAATAATTTTCATGGCCTATAGATTTCGAAGTATATAATCAAACCTTTGAAATAACTATGTCCGACTCCAACTCCATGACGATCCAACCTAAACATGACTCATGTCCTGCACGACTCACGATCAGATCCATGACTCAATAACCCAGCTAATTTAGTCATTGTCTCATGGTCACCTTAATGAAACTTATGAATCAATCCAAGACTTGAAATGAAATTGATGATCCAACCTAGCCAAACATAATATCTATATTTTATTACTTAACTCATAACAAAACTCAACTTATATTCCATAATCATTCAGTGCTTAATTAATAAACCAATCTAATCCAACCTAGCTTTTGAATTTTTAAATTAAATTGAGATAGGTCACGCTAATATTTAAACCAATTGTATTTCTTCTAGCATAATGTTATCATTTTAAGTAAATATAAGTTGAATCAACTATTTATGATCATAATCATCTATAATTGAATTATAATCTATATCTTTTCCACCTAACAATAGAAAAAAATTATTTATGAAGCATTATGGAAATATTCTATCGCATCAAATTAAATAAATTAATATTCATAAAATACAAAATTTATAGATTTCAATTTCTGAAAATAAAAAATATCGAGAACATCATTTTTTATCAAAAATAATTATGACAAATATGTACTTGTATTATTTTCCTTTATACTTGTAAAAGACTGCCAAAATTTATTTTGTACATTAAATTTATATTTTAAATAAAAATTATGATCGTATATCTCTACCAATTTACATTAATTTAATAAACAACTTGAACTTGAACTGTAGAAGTGGAAAAGACTAAAAAGTCGTGGATTTTTTCCACGACACGAGAAATATCCATTTCTCTAGTCCCGAAGTTTCGAGAACCGCCGAGGCTCTTCAGGCCATCCAATATCAGACCAACATCCCTCTATAAATGGCGACTACTCTGCTTCGTATTTTTGTTGAGAAGAATTCAGTGACTTTCTAGGTTAAGCTAGCGATTTCAAATTCATCTCTCGCCTAATCGTTGTAATTCACATCCAAAAGACAGTCAGAGAGATGTCGCTCATTCCAAGCTTCTTCGGCCGATGAACCAATGTCTTCGAACCCTTTTCCCTCGACATGTGGGATCCCTTCCAAGGCTTCCCATTCAACGACAATTCCCTCACCACCTCCAACCTCGTCGGGGAGACCTCTGCTTTTGCCAATGTCAGGATAGATTGGAAAGAAATGCCAGATGCCCATATCTTTAAAGCAGATCTACCTGGGGTCAAAAAAGAGGAGGTGAAGGTAGAAGTGGAAGAAGGGAGGGTGCTTCAGATAAGCGGAGAGAGGAGCAGAGAAGCAGAGGAGAAGAACGATAAATGGCATCATGTAGAGAGGAGTAGCGGCAAGTTTCTTAGGCATTTCAGGCTGCCAGAGGATGCAAAGGTGGACGAGGTTAAGGCGGCCATGAAGAACGGAGTGCTGACGGTGATGGTACCGAAGGTGCCAGTTACGACGCCGGAGGTGCGAGCTATTGAAATCTCTGGCTGAAAGGAGAACAATGGGCGTGCATCAGCAATAGGTGTGAAGTGAGAGTACAAGTAGCAGTGGCGTTTTCCATAAAGAGATTGTAAAGGAAGGCATACATTGTATTATGTAAGTGAAGGAAATTTGAACTCTGTATCTGATTATGTGAATAAAAGTTTGTCGTACCTTTTTTTCTCAGATTAGTATGTGTGGCTATTAAGGTATAGGTTCAATTTATGTACAAACAATTGATATGTGAAGGAAAAGAGCACAAACTTGACAAAATTATTATTTCATCCCAAATAAACCAGTTCCTAATGGATAATGTTTCTAATTGGACTAAGGTATGGTGAGATAATTTGCAGATTCCATCCAAATTCAGTTCATTGAAGAGTAGATTTAGGTTAAGGCCAAGTGATCTCATGATCATTGTAGCCCGACAATTGTTGTTTCAATAACCAAGATGTCTTTATCAAGCTCAACCAGTTAGTTTCCTTCCAAAATAATTGCTTGAATTTCCAAAGAAACACATAAAGCAGCAAATTTCACGAGTGCCATCAAATTTGCAAATTCTTGACTACGGTTGGTTACTCTTTCAGAGCCTATTCCTCCTCCACTAAGCCCACATAATCTTGGAGGTATACAGATCTCATTAAAAGGGCTCACTATTCCACTGTAGGAAAACAGTGTTAGAAACCACATTAGCAGGATACATAAGAAAGGCCTTATGAATAAATTTGTCTCTTGTAGCCCAAATAGTCCAGCAACCAAATGCCCATAATGACTTCTCAAATTTATTAAGCTTATCATATGTCTCTCTTTAGACAAATTTTGGCCAATGATTGAGGTTGCCTTCCTGGGCAAAATAGATTTCCCCAAAAACTGATCTTGTTGGGATTTGATCTTCAAACTAAACAAATACAGCGAAAACCAAAATTGAACCAAACAATCACACAAACACAAAAAAATTTACGTGGTTTGGCTGAGGCTTACATCCACGGGCAACAAACTATCAAACATCACTAATCAAAGGTGATTACAATTTTTTTTTTCCAAATCTCTCGTCACTGATATTGTCTCTACAAAACTCTCTCTCAATACCCCAAGACCAAACTCTTTGTGGTGCCTGAAAAGGGCCATCCACCCGGCCAAGCCCACGAGAGTCTCTCTCTTATATTTGTTATACAAACCATCCCAAACGAACAGGAGTTAGAGAAGAAGTAGGATAAGGAAAGAAGAAATACGAGGTTTTCTAAACCGAAAATAGGAAGAGAGAAGTAATTGGAGATAACTCCTAATCGAGCCGCGAACAAATGATTAACAGTGTTTACAGCATAATCACTAATAAAACAATGAAGACAATGAAAACTGGAAGTGTAGTCCACAAACTCCTTCAAATGAAGAATTTAATGCAATTGCGTGCTTTTAACCACTAGATTTGTTTCCAAGGCAATGGGAGACATTGAAGAACCCTGAAAGTTTCTCTAACTGTGCAATTCTTCATAGTACTTGATTTTAACCCATGTTATCCAATAATGAGATAGGAATGTCACATAAATGATGTGCAATGTGTTAGATGCCAAATAGTATTTATTAGGACTTGATATCCAACCTAAAAGACTAGCCTGATAGGTGGAGTGACCTAAGTCCCGTATAAGTCTCTAGATTTCCCCCTTCATAACTAATGGGACTCATTTATTGTCTAACAATCATCCCCTTGAACGAGGCTTTCCGGTTGTTGCCAGTCATCTCATCCGGCTAGGGGATCCCCTGAGCCCACATGCGTTAGCTTATGGATATGACTCTGATGCCGCTTGTTAAGACTGCATATCCAGTCCAAAAGACTAGCTTGGTAAGTGGAGTGACCCAAGTCCCAAGTAAGTCTGTAGATATCTCCCATCACAACCAATGTAGGACCCGTTTTCAGTGTTTTTTAGCTGCGTCCTATCTGACTTGAATCAGAGACAGAGCCTGATGTTTAAAACCTTACTGTTGATTCATGAACCAAGCTTGTAAGTCACTCCTAATGGTGCTGAGATGATCTTGACTGTGAGCCAGCTTGTTTGTTTGCTGTCCTAGTATTGTGATGTTCTTATGTTCTGCTTGTGTTTCCTAACCATCTTATGTAACATTCTTTTGATCTTTGTACAGCAGCAACCTTTTGGTTTTCTTTGATACACTCCTCCTCCTGTATGATTTGGACTCCTTAGATGCTGATATTGTGCCTCCATTTTAGTATCAGTTAGGACTCAACTTTAGAAATTTTCAGTGTTTCTTACATGCGTCCTATCTGACTTGAATTAGAGACAGAGCCTGATGCTTATATATGTGCTAACTTTGTCATAATTCTTCTATTTTCACATCCTTCTCTTCGACTGAATCTTTTACAGTTCACTGCTTTTCTGGGACACCATTTCTATACATGTGGGTCCACTTTCTTTTACTCAGACCATTGATTTGGTTGACCCCTGACCATGAATGAGACATTTATATAACAATCATTCAGATGTGATGATCCTTTTCTTTCATTGGTCATACCATATTTTCACTACAGTTTGTATTGTCTTCTTAACAGTCTCAGTTGGCACTTTTCTCACCGATGGTGTTTAACGTAGGATAGTTTGCTAGTTTTTTGGTACCTTTTTGTGGCTTTTGCTATGAGTGATGTGGAAAACTAAACCGGAGGTTCTAAATATAAAGAATTGGTTGTCTCAGAAAACTGTAGTGCTCTCTTCAGTTCGATTTTCTTTGAGCTGCGATGAGACTAATTTCATCTCTCTGTTTCACAAACTTGATCTATCAACTTCTCAGGCTTTCAGACAAAGTCTGTTCTCTTGCTGCTGAGGTATTGAGGAAATTGGCTTTTGTTGCTGCCCCTCATCGAAAATTCTTCACTTCTGAGCTCGCTAGTTTACCTCATGGTTTGCTTGTAATACTGAGGAGCACTCATATGAACCTCTCTGGGAAGAACTTAGTGACTGTATAAGCACAACACAGGTAAAGCTAGGCCAGAGCTCTACATTCTCTCCGGCCTCAAATTTTAATGTGGGAGGCACCTCTTCTCTCTCACCACCTCTACCACCTAGCACCCAGAGGCTTCTTTCGTTGATAGAGGCTTTGTTTGTTTTTGTGTTTGCCGGACATATGTTTTGGAGGATTCCTATAATCAGCTGCGGATGCGCCCAAGTCAGGACCTCAAGGGATGCTTAACTGTACAGTTTCAAGGGGAAGAGGGAATATATGCTGGAGGGTTAACTAGAGAATGGTACCAGATATTGTCTAGGGTCATATTTGACAAAGGGGCTTTACTTTTTACAACTGTTGGTAACAAGGCAATGTTTCAACCTAATCCCAGTTCTGTATATCAGACTGAGCATCTTTCCTACTTCAAATTTGTTGGTCGCGTGGTAATCATTTGCTAGCCTTTCACCATTGGATTGCAAATAGTTTTTTTTTTTTTCGTAGTATCATTTCCATGCTGCTTCATCTTCTACTGTCTTGCCATTTTGCAGGTAGCTAAAGCACTCTTGATGGTTAGCTTCTCGATGTTTACTTCACACGCTCCTTTTATAAGCACATTCTGGGTGTGAAAGTGACATACCATGACATAGACGCTATTGACCCTGACTATTATTAGAATTTGAAGTGGATGCTGGAGGTTAGTAGATTGACCAATCAAGTGTTCGTGTTTGTTATTTCTCTTTTCATATATACGTCACAGTAGAGGTTCCTTTTGGAAGACAATCCTAACATTTTGTTTTCACATTAATTCAGAATGATGTGAGTTGACATCCCTGACCTCACGTTTAGCATGGATGCTGATGAAGAGAATTCTGCACATCCTTTATGAGAAAACGGAGGTATGGAGAAAAATCATATTTTTTGTTCTCGTTTGTCTAAATTGATATAAGCAACATTTTTTTTTGAGTAGTAATAGAAAAGATTAAATTAAAAAGAACCAGTTGAAAAGAATACAAAAGGCCTACGAGGATTAGGTTACAATACCAAAAGAAAAGAAAAACAAAAGAATACAACAAAGCTCCTCCATAAAAGCGAAAGAACTAATCTCCAGGAATGTGAAAGACGCCACTAATCGACCCTTGGACTCCATTTTTAGTGAACAAGTCCGCCACTCCATTAGCTATCCCGCTGATGTGCGTAAAAGAGATCTCCCGACCAAGACTATTTCCTTAATCTCCCTTACTAAGGTGATAAATCTCCATGGAGAACGCCTCACTCCCTCTGCTCATTTAATGGCATTAGAAGAATCACTGTCGTTAACTAATTTAGATCCCCCAAGATCCGCTCCTATATTAAGGCTCTCCTAATACTAAGCAGTTCCACCTCATTGGAATCCTTAATTCCCATGGGCTTCGAAAAAACAACCCTTATGACTCCCAAGTCATCCTGAAGAACTCCTTCTATCCCGGCCGGACTAGGTTTACCCCTTGAAGCTCTATCAACGTTAAATTTCTAACAACCGTTAGGGGGAGGAGACCACCCTACCCGAATCTTCCGTTCCGAGGGAGAGACAATCATACAACCCTCCCAAGATTGTAAGAGGTCACTAGCTTTTAAGCCCTTGAAATTGTTACTGGAGCAAAGCCAAACACCCAAGCTCCATTTTGCTTTATCCAAAAGCTCACTTAACTCAAGAGAAATCCCATTGAAAATTCTAGTATTCCTCTCCTTGCAGATGGCCCAAATGATCGCTGCTGGAATCGTAATCCAAGCTAACCTCCTTCTTGCACCAATGCAGGGAAACCTCCAAGACTCCAATAACGAATCCCAAGACCCAGGGCAAACCCAGGAGATTCTATTAGGTTTAAGAAATAGGTCCAATGTTCCAAGACACGGGGCAAGAGACCAAGAGGCGGTCAACTGTTTCATCGGCCATCCCACAAAGGGGGCAACTAGAGTCCTCATCCAGACCCATCAAACCTCTTCTCCTAAGATCCATACAAGTCAAGATTTTCCTTTTAGTACAACACGACAAAAACATTTGGATCCTAGGTGGGGGCGAGATTCTTCCAAATGATAGCTTGATATCTGAAAGAGCCCAAGTCATCCTGCCATGCAACCTCAATCATAGATTTAACCGAGAATACCCCAGAAGAATCTCCCGTCCACGCCATCTCCTCGTCACCTTCTAGGTCCAAAGGAAACTCCCCGAGTTGTGCTAGAATTTCATTTAAACTTCTCTCCTCAAAAGTCCTCAGTGTTCTTCTAAAATCGATATTCAAGAGATGCGTCAATTTGCAACCGAGTAAACATCTTAAACTAAACCTAGTTTACTCCTGGCTAGTCGGAATAATCTTGGGAATTTCTCACAGCATTTACATGCATCATTTCCTAAGGTACTTATATCGAAGATATGCCTAATTTGGAAATATGGTCAAGTGTAGAAACATGACAACTTCTGCATCATGTTGAGGAGTTAATAATAGATGGATGTCCAAAGCTGACTAGCTTGCCAAATCTTTCATCCCTTAAGAAGTTATGGTTTAGGAGAAACAATGCGACTCTATTCAAGTTTATCGTGGACTGCCATTCCCTTGTTCTTCTCTATCTTGGTGGATTCCTTGAGTTGACGTTTCTCCCAAAAGGATTGTTTCAAAATAAACATCTTTTAGAAGATTTGGGAATTTTCAATTGTCCTAAGCTAGAGTTCATACCGGAAGATCTTCACAATGTTACAACAATTGAACACTTGAGGATTGTGATGAGGTTATATCTCAGAAAGAGGGGCTTCAAAACTTCATCTCTCTTCAAACTCTGAGTATTGTCCGCGGCCACAACATGGAGTCATTGCCACGTGAAGAATTTCTGGGTTTTATCTCTCTTCATAAATTGTATATTTCTGATTGTAAAAACTTGAGATCTTTGGGTGAAGGAGTACAATACCTCACTGCCCTTAAAGATTTGTATGTTAAGGAAATGTCCTTAGTTGGTTTCTTGCCAGAAAGCATCCAAAAACTGATGGCTTTGAGAACATTGGCGCTATGCGTATTGCAAGAGTTAGCATGTTTACCAGAGGAATTGGGCAATCTCTCTTGATTGGCAGACTTGATTCTAATTGATTGTCCCAACATTGTACAATTGCTAACTGAATTGAAGAAAGCCACCACCGTCCACTACATTTGTATCAGAAATTGTCCCCATTTAATCAAACGATGCACCAAAGAGACTAGGGAGGATTGATTTAAGATTGCACATGTGCCTTCAATTGAGATAGACAAACGATTCATATGAAGACAAGGTATATGTACATTTAATATCAGCAACTTCCAAATTCCAATTGTCTAGTGCTGTAGCAAAATAACCCATTTTACCCTCGAATAGACATATGTGACAGTTGTTGATTGGTGACACAAAAAATTATCTACTGCTACAACTAGATGATCCAGTTTTGCGACTCTTTCAATTTCTTCTTCTTTTACTTAATCAATTTCTTTCTTTACCTTTTAGAGCTAATTAGGTTCTGATATTGGTACAGATTTGCAGAAACTAAACATGGGAAAACATAAGGCTTGATATGGTTCTCTGATTAACTTGCTACTGCACTCTTTTAGGTAAGACCCACTTCTATTATGGGAAAGTTATATAATATTTTGATATCTCGTACCTCTATTAAGTTGGCTCATGTATCTTTTTTTCTATTTTCTTTTTTACTTACTTTTTTCAAATGCAATGGAAAACCAAAAATTCGAAAATTTTCACATGTTGGAAATATTCCAATATTTTTCAATATTTACATAGCACCATATTTTGGAAATCTCAACATTTTTGGCATGTTGAAATTAATTCAACATAATCCAGAATGCCTTGGATCGTCTTAAAAAATGTTCTATCTTTGCTTGAAATGGAATTTGTGTTTCACAAAGGCCAAGCCCACATCTTCAGTCCATGTTTTTATTTGGCCTGATATCTAGTCTAGATCAACACTATGGACCCAAGAGTGTAGTTTTAAAACTCATCCGATACGCATCAGAAATCAGATAAGCAATTTGATCAAGAAACCCTTTTTGCCTGGGCTGAGACACATCAATGATCAAGATTGTTGACAACATATTTCCTCTTCTTAGAGAAAAAATAAAACATATGTTGTGATGTGATCTATTATGTTGATGTTCATATGCATATTGTGTAGAGCTCATGATTGAGATGTATAACATGATGTAGGTTATGCATGTGATGATATGTATAACATGTGACTATGATGTGTTATGCGTGATATTTGTTGCTTCTCGATGAGACCCAAGAGAAGGCGTAGATGACATTGTTGATGACCGTGGCTATAGCATTAATAATATTTTGAGAAGTATTTTATTGATTATGAGCATGTCATAGTTGAATTTATGAAACCAGATTTGTTTAAATTTATTTGAGATATTATTTGAGGTTTGGTTATGTTTATTTGAGATTTGGGTTGTAACGACTATGAGATATTTATACTCTTACAGCTTCTATCTTTTATGGAGATATTTACATATTAATGTGACTTTTTGTGTGATGTTAATGTGGAGATGTTGGTGTCTTTGATAAAATTAGATGGGACCAGTCTTGCCCAGAGCCTCCCTTTTTAGGCAGAACTCTGCCTAGATTCCAATAAGACTATCCGGACTCATACGACGTGATATGTGTGTACGTGTGTGGAACTTTACCTAATTGAAATTGTGAAATGAATGTATTGAGTGTGCCTCATTTGAAAAAAAATTGGTCACGTGTTTTGAAGGTCAAAACGTGACAATGGGCTTATACCACAGATAGGGCTGAATGGGCCCAACTCGACTTGAGTCAATAAAATATAGAACTCGACTCGGCCTAATCCGACCTTCTGACTCGAAATTTTAGACCCGACCCGACTGAAATTCTAATCCGGCTCAACTCGAATTTTGATCCAATCTGCATTTTGAATCCATTTTAGTCTAATTTTAGCTGGGTCGAATTGGGTTAACTTGAAAATCCCACAACCCGACCCGATTCGAATTTCATGTGAGTTTCTATTTTCTCAATCGGACTTGACCCACTATTTGACTCGTATGATCCAACCCACATGATTTCTCAGATTGGTCGGGTCCAAAACCCGACCTGAGTTTCATCTCTAATCACGTAATTGAATTTTGTTTGGAAATTTACGCACTTGTTGCATAGTGGGGTGGTGGTGGTGTGACAACCCCGTCCAAATAAATCCTAAACGGGTCAATATGACCCAAACCAAAGATGACTCATTTATTAAATGATTTAATGTACCTTGGAATCTACCAAAACTTAAATGAGTTAAACCATTTATTAAATAGTAGACCAAACCTCATAACCAATCTCGTCTCATTTGTTAAAGCGTTAACGAAACTTGATTCAGTCCATTTATTGAACAAATTTTTTATGCAGGTCGGTGATAAACAAACATAGGAATTTTTTGTAATATAAATATTTTTTAAGAATTTTTTTCATGATAATCTATTTTCTCATTAAAAATTATTTCTCTTAAAAACTAACAAATGTGTCTTAACCCAATAGCTACCAATTTTGTGTCATTTAACCAGAATACACAGTTGTATTTTGCCTAAAATAAAAAAGAACATTCACTTTGAAAATGGTGGATATGTTAATAAATTCACATCTAAACATTCAAATGATCAAATGAAGATAAAACTTCATACTCAAGCAACTCATGATCATTTTTATATCACACTCAATTTTGTAGATCCTAATATGTGTCATGAAGTAGTATCATTAGAAAGTGTCAAGACAAGACCTCCATAAAGTTTTTCGTAATAATTGATGTTTTCACTAGTTTACATATGTTTGATAATTTGTGATGTTTTATTCTCACAACAAAGAAAATTAAATCTCCTTCATATAATGAGTTGGATTAATATGGAACCAGTTGAAGTTTATGAAAAAAAGAATATAATTAAATTCTAAATAAGCTCAATGTCTGAATTATGGCCAAACCAGAGGTGGCCAGTCTTAAAATGTTTGAATTTCATTCTTCTTTCCTCTTGTTTTTTCCTCTTTTTTTTTTTTAAAAAAATGGCTTTCTTAGGGGATGATGATGCTACTATTTTTTTTAAGACCAAGGTATTCAGACACTTCACCTGATTAATTCTTAGTGCATGTGAAAACTTCCCTGAACTAATCCCTTATGATGCTACTATTGATTTTCTTTTAATTGATAAAATTGAATTTTTTTTTTTTTTTTTTTACCAAAGGTGAGAGATTTTGAAGTATCATTAATTCCATCCATATTCACTGAACATATCGGTGAATGAATCGATAAGGGAGTAGTACAAGTAGACCCATCATAGAGCCAACTTAAACAACCCCATTTTGAGACCACATGAGTATCATGTTGGGTTTTATGGCTCAAAGCCCTTTGGGCTTGGATTGTATGTTGGGCTCAGGCTCACTGGGCCCAATCTGTGTATGGCTATATATATTGTTCTCTTTCATCTTAGGATTTCTAGGCTGTGCAGTTTCTCTAGGAGAGAATCAGAGAAGAGAAAGAGAGGCTGAGAGGAATGGTGTGTAGGATTATAATCCTTATAACCTGCGGGTAGGATTGGTGAAATCCTTCTAACCTGATCGATTATTCTTAGTGAAATCTTAGCACGCCCCATGGACGTAGTCATTCTTACTGAACCACGTACATCCGTGTTCTTCTTGCTTGTGTGATTTCTGATTTGAATGTGTGTGGATTTTTTCCCCCAACATATCATTCTTCTCTTATCTCTTTGGTACCCCTGATCCCAAAGAATGACTTGGAACTACTTATAGTCCATCGGTTTGATGTTGTAGAAATCACTATTTTTCTTCAAAATCTTCTTGGTGATCTGGCTCACTGCTACTAATGTCTGCAGATAAATTGATGATGCAAATCTAACTCTTGATTTGTTTATTTCCATCACTCATGATAACTTCTTAGTTAATGGTGTTAGTGACAGGTAGTTATGATAACTCCCTATGTAGTGTGTTAGTGGTGCTATGATATAGATGTGATTGTTGTGTTATAAAAGTTTTACATTTATTTTACTCGCAAAAGCACAAACCATATGATAGTATAGCAGTAGAAGAGTAATGTCGAATCCAATGGAATTAAAGAAAATATATCTTGAGCATTTACAATTATTTGACAATTTTTTAAATTAAAAAACAACTTTAAAATTTGCATTGGTGAGTTAAATAGAAAATCAATGTAACGTCCCATCCCGCTACGGGCACGTTATCTCCGAAATATCTCAAAACATCATAAGGAATAAGTAACGGATATATATATATATATATATATATATATATATTTTTTTTTTTTTTTTTTTTTTTTTTTGCAACGGGGCAACTACCTCCTGCTCAAAAACTGGCAATAAGGTTTAACATACCAACATAACATAAAACAATCATAGACTATTCGAACACAATTATACATCATCCGAAATCAAATAACATACAAAGAGGGTCACATAAAATAAGTCTCTCAACTAAGAACAACGTGATTATAAAATGTCTAACCACTTCTCCTCTACGGGCGCTTGCTCAAGGGGCCCTGCCCAGTCCCTTTGCAATCGGGTACCTGAGGTAAGGGGTGAGCTAACCAGCATATCACATGTCAGCAATATAAGTAGATATCATATGTGTGAATGCAAAAATATCGTAAAAAAAGGGGTACTCATATGTATGAGACCCAACTGCACCACCAACCAATAATCCACCGACTATTCCGCGACATCATCTAGGTGGCCCACATCGAGTTTTCCAACAAACTCCTGGAGAGCAAGAGGTGAGCTAACTAGTCCAGTAAAGGGAATAACCATAGCATACATCAACGACATATATATCACATGTATAGAAAAATAATGGACATCATAATAGAATGAATGTCTACGTACAAGAGTACTCAACTATACAATTAACCAATGGTCCCACCGACCAATCAGAGACATAATCTCCATAGCTAACAACTGTCCCAAAACAACCCTGATCCCCCTACCAAAAAAAACAGGAGACCGTATGATATATAACTGCCTCAACCGCCGGAATGCAACGGGGAAACCCGCATCCCCTACGGGGTTTCAACCGCCGGAGCATAACGGGGAAGCCAATCTCAAGGGGCAGGCACCTCAACCGTCGGAACGCAACGGGGAAACCCACATCTCATATGGGCGTCTCGACCGCCGGAGCGCAATGGGGAAGCCCTCCCAATACCCAAACTAACATCATCATCATAAAAATATACTCATGTAAACAACCTCCCCAAGACATACACATGATGCCATGATCATATACAACGGTAAGACCATATCCTAATGCAACTAACTCAGAATCAGCAATATATTTCATCGTACAAATCAAGAGCTTATAATGGGTTATTTAGTCACGCATGTCTATATTCCACGCGATTCCAATAATATCTAACGAATAAACATTCAAAGTGTCACCAGCAATTTTCCAAGTATCATATTCAATTCTAATTGTCCAATTGAAGTTCTCTACAAAGCATATAGTTGACTGGAGTACCCCCGAGCAGATCCTCTGCCACGTATTTATTACAACAGTTTTCCCCTTACCGAGTGGATAAATAAATAGAGGGTCACCCCCGGTCACTCCATGTCCAGAGATAACAGTTTAATATATATGCAAGTGCATGCTAAAGCAGTGATAAGTCCCCTCACCTGTGTGTGTCCTTGAAATCCAATGCGAGGAAACGAGTACAGGGGTTGAAGGGGCTCAAACTGCTGAAACAAGAACACAAGGATAAGTAATTGGGCAAAACGGGTTAAACTAAGTCTGGGCTACAAATGGGCCCGAAAGAGAGTCGGGTCCAAACCGAACTGAAGTGGGCCCGAAACTGGGTTGAGACTGGCCGGGCCTGAAATCTGGCCGGGTAGGAGGTGGGCTGGACCAGGGCTGCGCTTGACTAGCTGGGCCAAAGGCTGGGCCGAGCCAGGTCTGGTAAACTGGGCCGAACCAAATCTGGGCCGACTCCGAGGAACCGGGCCAGATCTGGCTAACCGGGCCGGATTAACGGGGTCCAGAATCGGACTCGGCTGAGTCAACTCGGAGGCTCCGAGTGACTCACCCGAAAGAGAAGGAGAAAGAGGAGGAAAATCGTAGAAAATGAAAGAAAAAAAAAGGGGAAAAAACGGGAAAACCAGAATGGGGAAGGACGAGAATCGAGAGGGGGAAGAAGAATTGGAAAGAAAGAGAGAAAAGGTGATGGAATCGGAAATACCTGGGTTAAGCCGGAACTCCCGGAAGCAGAGGCAATGACCAGCAGCCAGAGAGAGCATCGCCGAAGCAAGGAGGAGAGCAGCGCCGGCGTGCACGAGAGAGAGGGAAGAAGGGTCTGAGGGACCGCAATGAGGGGTAGCAAAGGGGAGGCTACTCCTTTAGGGTTAGGGTTTGAGGGAAGAGAGGAGAGAATGGAAGGAGAAGGAGCTGAAAAAAAAACGAGAGAGAGAGAGGGGCGGCGGCACTGTAGCACATAGCTACAGTGTTGCCGAAGAGAGGTTATAAGGGGTTCGGTTTAGGTTTTTTTTTTAAGTAAACAGCGATGAAATCAAAAACTCAAAAAATTTTCTCGAATGTTGAAAGTCGAGCGGGAAAAATGTGTGATTTTCAACAATTTTTTTTTCATGACTAAACATAAAAATTTTGAAATTACTAAAATGCCCCTTCTAGTTTTCAAACTCGAAATCAGATAACTCGGGCCCACCACGGAGCCCACACTCTTCTCACTGCTACTACGGTCCCGAAAACAACTCGGAGGTCCGAAAACTCTCCAAACATCGGGAAAACTCGAAACAGGTCGTTACAAGACTACCCCCATTAAGGAAATTCGTCCTCGAATTTCAAACTGAACTCATACCTGTAGTCTCAAACAAGGCTGAGTACTGCTTCCGCAACGTTGCGTCATTCTCCCAGATAGAGGTCTCTCTCTGCCCTTGCACTGCCCAACCACTAAAACTAGATAGATAGTCTTACCACGAAGTATTTGCTCTCTAGAATCCTCGATCCACACTGGTCCCTCCTCATAAATAACGTTTTCACTGAGTCCCACACCTTCCCAGTTAAGCACATGCGACAGATTCTGCTATATATCCGAAGCATTGTAACATGAAAGACATTGTGTACTCAGGCGAGACACGGAGGGAATGTAAGTCTATAAGCCACTTCCCTGTCTCTCTTTAGTACCTCAAACAGACCAATATCAAGGTGATAACTTCCCTTGACGCCCAAACCTCTGAATCCCATGTCAGGGAGAGACCTGAAGGAAAACACGGTCTCCAACAACAACTCAAGTGCACTCCTCTGACGATCAACATAACACTTCTGCCTTCTCTGGGCAACCAACAAATTTTGTCTGATCAAACTCACCTGCTCAGTAGTCTCACTGACCATGCCTGGTCCTGACATCATTGTATCACTGATCTCGGCCCACAAAAGAGTGATTTGCATGGTCTGACCTACAAGGCCCATACGGAGCCATCTTCATACTAGCCTGGTATCTGTTGTTGTAGACAAACTCAACCAATTGTAACCAACTCTCCAAACTACTGCCACTATCAAAAACACAAATTCGGAGTATATCCTCTAAGATCTGAACGGTCCACTCCTACTGGCTGCCTATCCATGGATGGAACACTGTCCAACTCTTTCTGTAAGCTTCGTCGGATCTGAGAAACAAGTTTCGGGTCTCAATCTGAAGTAATCGACACAAGTACACCATACAGTCTGACAATCTCTGCCAAAAGAAAAAGTCAACTCAAAGTTTCAAGAGAATCTGTCATTTTCATGCCAACAAACCGGGCCGACTTAGTCAATTAATCCATTATGATCTATATTGCATCATGTATTCGAGGTGACTTCGGCAATCCAGTCATGAAATCCATAACAATATGACCCTACTTCCACTTGGGGATCGAAAAGACTACAATCTATCACCGGTTCCCAAGTGTTTTATCTTGACCTGATGACAAGTCAAGATAATGGGTCACAGACTCAGCCACTAACCTCTTCATGCACATCCATTAGAACTGTTGAAGCAATTCAAGACACACCCTGGCACGTCTCGGACGCACAACAAAACTAGAGTGATGGAAGTGTTGTAATACCTCCTCGCGGCTCTGCCCTTCCATGGGTACGAAAAACCTACCCTGAAAGGTCAAACCACTATCTTGTCTCACAATCCATCCAAGGGGTCAACTGTTACTGAGCACAACACTCCTCAATGCAATGCACCTCTCATCCATCTACTGAACTCTCGAAATTCTATGATAAAACTCCGGCCGGACAACCGTGTTGCAAAAAAATCTACATGCTCTAACCTCCGACCAGACTCGACAAAGTTCCTCTCACGCCATGCGACTCAAGGCGTCTATAACTACATTTGTCTTACCGGAGTGGTAAGACAACACAAAGTCATAGTCACCAAGTACTCCATCCACCGTCTCGGCCTCATGTTCAGCTTCTTCTTGAGTGCAATACCACAATCACTAACTCCATGTCATAATTAGAATATTCCGGCTCTTTAAGTCTTAAAATGTCTCGAACCATAAGTTATCCCTCTCCATCTTATATCTGAACACAGCTCAAGCTATACCTTGAAGCATCACAGGAAACCGCATAGTCGTGGCCTCTTCTTGCTATAATCCACAATGAAGCGAAAGTCAGACTCTCCTTCAACCTCTAGAAGACTTTCTCACAAGCTTCGTCCCAAACTAGTAATACATTCTCGTTGGTCAAACTTGTCATGGGTATGACGATCGTGGAGAAATCCTGGACAAACCGCCGGTAGTACCCCGCAACACCCAAAAGCTGTGAATTTCAAGCACATTCTGTGGTTGCTCCTAACTCAGAATAGTTCAACCTTAGCCGGATCCACGGCCACACCGCCAGGTGACATCACGTGTTCAAGAAACTAAACCTCTGGCAACTAAAATTCACACTTGTTGTACTTCGCATAAAGCTTGTGATCCCTCAAGACATGAAGTATAGTTCTCAGATGCCGCTCATGATCCTCCTCTGATGCTGAACATATCAAGATACCATCTATGAACACCATTAAAACTGGTCTAGGCACGGTCTGAATATCCTTTTTTTTTTGGTCCATGAATACCGTCGGGGCATTGGTTACCCCACACGGTATTACCTCAAATTCAAGAGTCCAAAACGAGTACAGAAGGTAGTCTTCTCAATATCCTACCCCCGCACCCTCATTGATGGTAACCCGAACAAAGGTCTATTTTGGAAAAGCACTTAGATCCTCTCAATTGGTCAAACAGATCATTAATCATTGGCAATGGATACTTATTCTTCATTGAACTCTGCTCAACTGCCGATAGTCAAAGCACAGTCTCATGGAGCCATCTTTCTTCTTAGCAAACAATGCCAGTGCACCCCAAGAGGAAGTGCTAGGCTGAATGAAGCTAAGCATTTCTGACTCCATGAGCTGTTTCTCCAACTCCAAAACCCCTACCGGTAATCAAAGTACAAACTCATAAAGCCATCTCCTTCTTGGTCATCAAGGTCGGTGCGCTCCAAGGAGGGCGCTAGGTCAATCGTAACCAAGAGATTCCAACTCTACCCGAACTAACTCTTCGGCTCCAATACTCCTACTGGCACCACCCGATAATGAGTAATCGAAACAGGCGCCGTATCGAGGGAGCAGATCCATGACAAAACCCACCTCACGATGTGACAACAATCCAAGAAGCTTCTCTGGAAGGACATCTGGAAACGCTAGGATCGTAAGGGGCATTTCAACATCCGTTAACCCCGAACTCTCTTCCAACTCAAGCTAGTCACCAAACTACACAACTCCTCCACGTCCAGACTATGAGCTGCAAACTGCTTGACGAAAGCATCCCCACGAGGAACTGATTTGTCACTCACTTACGGTAACAATCTAAGGTAACCTGATGGGAGAACAACCAATCCGTCCCTAGATGACGTCAAACTCTGACATCTGCACAGCTCATAAAATGACCTCCGATGCTAACTCCAAAGGTCAAAACCATCCATAGAGCTGGTCCACGACTAGCAAAACTCAAGGAAAAAGAGGGGAAACACTGGAAACATTCAATACGCCGGTCAAGAACTAATAAACACCCACTTACCATGTTCAAGGCGCCGAGCTTCCAACTCACTCATACATCGGAATTGGACAGTACGCCAGCCCCACCTGAGTCTCAACGGTCAACCCTACCAGTCTAACCTAAACAAGCCCTTAACAAAGCCATAAACACCTTTAACTATAACACTGGACTTGCAGGAGTCCTAGAACCAGACATACAATCACTGGCTCTGCCCTCAGGCACTCCCCGCAATCCAAAGCACCAAACGGGTCTATCTAATAGTTCAAACATACCAAGCCCATCTACCCCTCATGGAATTCCATCGGCCATCTATAGAGTTAGCCGGCTGGACTCACTCGGTAAACACCCATAAATTTCCAATGAGTCTATCTTCATACTATATAACCACAAGCAAGGCCCACATACAATGGCCTCGCACTCTAAACAGGAGCTTCCTAGAGTGGGTCCCACCGAGGAACACCTCTAATTACTCTAGGGAGTAAGACCAATGCGACTCTAAACCTAGAGATTTGCATCCCACAATTCCTGTGACCACGCCACGGTCCTCCACCCACCCAAACGAGTGATCTATCTCACCATTCACTCACCCACAAATCAAATACTGGAGAGTCTTACAGAGCGACAATTAGCTACAAGTCACGTCTCAAGTATGCTAACTGAAGGATAACGCACCGAGCACACCACACAAATCTAGGGTGCCTACGCAACACCCCATAACCCTGTTCAATCTACCCTATCACACAGGGGGTGAACCTAATCTCTAGTTATCATCACATCCAACTCTGTCCCATCCACAGTCTGAGAGTTGAACCATCCTCTGATACCAATTGTAACGTCCCGTCCCGCTACGGGCACGTTATCTCCGAAATATCTCAAAACATCACAAGGAATAGGTAACGGCTACCTCTTGCTCAAAAACTGGCAATAAGGTTCAACATACTAACATAACATGAAACAATTATAGACTATTCGAACACAATTGTACATCATCCGAAATCAAATAACATACAAAGAGGGGTCATATAAAATAAGTCTGTCAACTAAGAACAACGTGATTATAAAATGTCTAACCACTGCTCCTCTACTGGCGCCTGCTCAAGGGGCCCTGCCCAGTCCCTTTGCAATCGGGTACCTGAAAGGTAAGGGGTGAGCTAACCAGCCCAATGAAGGGATAAAGCATATCACATGTCAGCAATATAAGTAGATATCATATGCGTGAATGCAAAAATATCGTAAAAAATGGGGTACTCATATGTATGAGACCCAACTGCACCACTAACCAATAATCCACCGACTAGTCCGCGAAATCATCTCAATAGCCCACATCGGGTTTTCCAACAAACTCCTGGAGAGCAAAAGGTGAGCTAACTAGTCCAGTAAAGGGAATAACCATATCATACATCAACGACATATATATCACATGTATAGAAAAATAATGGACATCAAAATAGAATAAATGTCTACGTACAAGAGTATTCAACTACACAATTAACCAATGATCCCACCGACCAATCAGAGACATAATCTCCATAGCTAACAACTGTCCTCCAACAACCCTGATCCCCTACCAAAATAAACGGGAGACCGTATGATATACAACCGCCTCAACCGCCGGAATGCAACGGGAAACCCACATCCCCTACGGGTTTTCGACCGCCGGAGAATAACTGGGAAGCCAATCTCAAGGGGCAGGCACCTCAAACGCCGGAACGCAACGGGGAAATCCGCATCTCCTATGGGGGTCTCAATCGCCTGAGCACAACGGGGAAGTCCTCCCAAAACCCAAACTAACATCCTCATCATAAACATATACTCATGTAAACAACCTCCCCAAGACATACACATGATGCCATGATCATATACAATGGTAAGACCATATCCTAATGCATCTAACTTAGAATCAGCAATATATTTCATCGTACGAATCAAGAGCTTATAATGGGTTATTTAGTCACGCATGTCTATATTCCACGCGATTCCAATAATATCTAACGAATAAACATTCAAAGTGTCACCAACAATTTTCCAAGTATCATATTCAATTCTAATTGTCCAATTGAAGTTCTCTACAAAGCATATAGTTGACTGGAGTACCCCCGAGCAGACCCTCTGCCACGTATTTATTATAATAGTTTTCCCTTACCGAGTGGCTGAATAAATAGAGGGTCACCCTCGGTCACTTCATGTCGAGAGATAATAGTTTAATATATATGCAAGTGCATGCTAAAGCAGTGATAAGTCCTCTCACCTGTGTGTGTCCTTGAAATCCAATGCGAGAAAACGAGTACAGGGGTTGAAGGGGCTCAAACTGCTGAAACAAGAACACAAGGATAAGTAATTGGGCAAAATGGGTCAAACTAAGTCTAGGCTACAAACGGGCCCGAAAGCGAGTCGAGTCCAAACCAAACTGAAGTGGGCCCGAAACTGGGTCGAGATGGGCCGGGTCTGAAATCGGGCCGGGCCGGAGGTGGCTGGACCAGGGCTGGGCCGAGCCAGGTCTGGTAAACTAGGCCGAACCAAATCTGGGCCGACTCCGACGAACTGGGCTGGATCTGGGGCACCGGGCAGGATTAACGGGGTCCAGAATCGAACCCGGCTGAGTCAACTCGGCGGCTCCGAGTGACTCAGCGGAAGGAGAAGGAGAACGAGGAAGAAAAATCAGGGAAAATGAAAGAAAAAAAAGGGGGAAAAAACCGGAAAACAAGAATGGGGAAGGAGGAGAATCGAGAGGGGGAAGAAGAATTGGAAAGAAAGAGAGAAGAGGTGATGGAATCGGAAATACCTGGGCTAAGCTGGAACTCTCGGAAGCAGAGGCGATGACCAGTAGCCAGAGAGAGCATCGCCGAAGCAGGAAGGAGAGCAGCGCAGGCGTGCGCGAGAGAGAGGGAAGAAGGAGCTGAGGGACTGCAATGAGGGGTAACAAAGGGGCAGCTACTCCTTTAGGGTTAGGGTTTGAGGGAAGAGATGAGAAAAGGGAAGGAGAAGGAGCTGAAAAAAAATGAGAGAGAGAGAGAGGGGCGGTGGCATTGTAGCGCATAGCTACAGTGCTGCCGAAGAGAGGTTATAAGGGGTTAGGTTTAGGGTTTTTTTTTTTTCTAAAAAAAAGGTATACAGCGATGAGATCAAAAACCCAAAAAATTTTCTCGAATGTTGAAAGTCGAGAGGGAAAAATGTGTGATTTTCAACAATTTTTTTTCATGACTAAACCATAAAATTTTTGAAATTACTAAAATGCCCTTCGAGTATTCAAACTCGAAATCAGATAAATGAGGCCCACCATGGAGCCCACACTCTCCTCACTGCTACTACGGTCCCGAAAACAACTCGGAGGTCCGAAAACTCTGCAAACATCGGGAAAACTCGAAACGGGTCGTTAGAATCAAAGATAACTTAGATCTAACTTAGATTCAATCAGAAATTAATCATTTTAATCTCAACCTAGTTCACCATTTGAATCAAGATTGGAAAGAAAAATAAAATAAAAATAATAAAGAATCGAAGAATTAAAATAATTCAAATAAAGTACATATGATACATTGGAATTGGATTTAAGAGATATCAAGGTGACATTATTTTCCAAGTTTTATTAATAAAATCTAAGCCTAGTGTCTAGAGCTCTAGTAAATTAAATAACACTCTATTCATATTGTCCATTTAAAATTATTGAAAAATTAATCCATGAATCCCAAATAAATACTAAAAATTAGACCTTAGTCTGAACAGGTGTTCGGTTCCAGGTTCTAAATTTTCATCGCACTTTTGTAAACAAAAGCCTTAGATACATGAAATGGAAAACCCATTCAAGCCTAAATTTTCATCACATCCAATCTCAGAGCATACACAATTAAATTCGAACATAATATTAAATTTATAAATCAAATCAAATGGAAAATATTTATAACACATACATGATTTAATTGGAAAACCGAAAACTAAATATTTCATAGCACTCAAATGTTATTAACAACATGGAATTCAAATTACAATGCTTGGAATTGAAATAGAGAAATATAAGAATAATGGAAAATAGAAACAAAAACTCAAACCCGAAGATCCTTTTGGAGCACATGAATTTTCAGAGTTCTTCTTGCTTTCTCTTTTTCTCTCCCTCTGGTCCACGCTGATCTTGAATTCCCCAAGTCCAAATTCGATTCTTGCTGGTTTCCCTAGTGCTCTATTTATAGCCTTTGAGTAGGAATAGATGACTAGGGTTTATCAGGGTTTAGAATGGATGACTGGATGGCTAGGATTTAAACAACCAACTAAAGAGTCATTAGACTTTAACTAGTTGGGTTGGCTAGGGTTTATTGGAGAGGGGGTGTTGTGTGTTCCAGGGTTGGTGGTCGAATGATACATGAGGAAGGGTTTATGACATGCATGAAATGAATGGTTGGGATCTTAAGTAAATTTAAATGGATGGTTAGATATATTTGGCTTAATGGAGTTAGGGTTGAGATTTAAAGGGTGGTCTAGAATGGTTGGATGAGTGGTAGGAAAGTCGAATGGATGTGTATGGGGTAGAGGCAGTAAAATTCGAATGGAGGCTCTAGGGTCTATGTGTTGTGTTTATGAAATGGAGGGCTTGGATTAAAAGACAATTGAATGGATGGATGGATATGCATCGTCGAATGTGTGTGTGTTCAGGGTTTAGAAGTGACATGGCCGAATGGATCATGGAAGAATCTAGGTGAAACTGTGCGGAGTATTGCTTCATGCGAATTTTTGAGATAAAATTGAATTTGGTTTGATTGGATCCTCTTGTTGACTTATCTTCCTTTTGAAATTCCAGATCTAAAATCTTCTCCATTTCTTCTTCCACAAGGCTCACAAGATTTTGACAAGTGTCCATTAGGCTTGGGCGAATTCTGACACGTGTCCGTCTTGAGAGAATTTGTCCTCAAGTTTCTCTCTTTCTCAATCTTCAGAGATCCAATCTAGTTGGCCTCTCTATCCTTCATTCGAATTCAACCTGAAATGTGGCTAGGTTCATAGAATTATTTTCTTATCTCATTCTCTTCCACATCAGCAGGATCGAATTTTACAATCTGTCCATGCCTTGTACGAATTTGCATTGGAAAGGTCTGGAATTCTGACACTTGGCACTCCTTAATTTGCATTTGTATTCTGTTGAGTCTAGAAACATTACAATTTTGTCCTTCAATATTGGATTAGTTAGTCTTTATTTTGTAAATAAAAGATGCATTTAATGTAATATCTTAGTTATGTAGATAAAATTTGAGAAATACAGGAAGAAGTCATAAAATAGTGGATAATTGTAAGAAGTGAGCTTAAATTGGAAGACTTGGAATTTTATAATTAATTGATGCAACTTTTAGGATTTTTAATGTAAATTGATTTATCTGGATTGAGTTATGAGAGTCTAGATTAATTCAACATTTTAGATTTTAAGTGGTTGGTTAATTATTTAATTCTAAGATAAGAGAATCTGCAATTCATGCCAGAAGATAACAAGAATTTGAAATCAAGATCCATGGGCCAGAGATCCACTGCAGTTGGGCCAAGCTAAGTTCCAAATGTCAGAACACTGGGCCAGGTCAAGCACTCCAAGCACATATCACAATGAGGGTCAGGCCAATGTGAATCCAAGTCCAGCAAGCCCAAGTCTATATACTCCAATCAAAGTCCAAGCCCAAGATCCAACTGTTCTAGGCTCATATTCTAATTTTGTTAGCCCTAATCATAGTCCATTCATAGATCCAAAATCCAATCCCCTCTCCATGCAATCCTAACCACTCATCTTCATCCATTCATCCACACCATTCATCTCATCTCATAAAACATAGGAAACCCTGGAGCCACCTACCAAATCCAAACCATACATCCATCACATTAGATCTAGGTCATCCAATCCATCCATCATTTAGACTAGCCTTAGGAATATGATCATCCATACATCCTTTCATCATCCATCCATTTAGATCATCAATCTATTATTAAATCCATTAGATTTAGGATATTTAATCATAACCATTCATTCCAATCATGCATAAAACTCTAGATCTAGTGCACATCCCTAGACCCATGCGCATAGCCCCATGCATCACACAAAAATCCCAAAATCTAGTAGCCTCCATGCGCATGGAACTTCCTAAGTTTCCTCTCCAATCCATCCACATCATGTACACATCATCTCGATCCTATCTTGTCTCCCAATCCAATCCAAAAATAGTCACATGATTTTGCACTATCCCATTTAGATCCATTCGAATTTCACTAGGTCAACCCTCCATGTCATCACTCATCATCTCATCCATCCATCCATCTTAGCTTTTAATCCCAACCATTCATAATCATGCATTGCATTGCCCAAAACCCTAAACACTACATGTCAAATTCGACCATAGCCAAATCAAATCCTAATTTTCTCTCCAAATTCCTATCTTCTCTCATTCTCTGCTTAGCCACCAAGACACCTATCCCAAAATTCGTGTACACCTATTGTAGCCCTAGATTTTCCATTTTAAATCCCATCCATTCACTATAAGTTAGATCCAATCCATGCTCTTCATTCATCAACTTAAATCAAGATTTAATCTCCATCCTCCATTGCAATCCCAAGTCCTATAAATACCCCACTAACCTAATGCCAAACTTGAATTTGACCTGGAGCACAAAAAGACCAAAGATTGGAGGAGAAGAAATTAAGAAGACAGTGGCTACACAATTTTTACATGTGAGTGATCACATTAAAATTTTAATTTTGATTTGTCTTTCTTGTATTTGTTTTTCCCAAAAATCTTGTACTTTAATTCTTTCATTAATTGAAAGTGAGATATTCCTTTAGGATCCTGAAACATCCAATTTTCAGATTTCATTGATGATTGTTTTCATTTGATTTTGAGTTTATGATCTTTGTTTAATTAAATTGGACATGAAATAGTTATGACTTAGGTTGTAAGTGTTGAATCTAAGTTACTAAGGCCTGATTTCTTCAATTAAAGTCTATAAGTCTTGATTTTTATGATGAACATGAATTGAATGACGGATTTTTACGTGAATTTTAGCCCTAGATTTTACTATTATTTATTATTTTGGGCGATGAAGAGTCTATTTCAATAACCATCCTTTCAATTATGCACTTTTATATTCTGTCTTTCACTTTTATTGTCAATTTATTTTCAGTGTTTACTTTATTTTGTTATGCAATTTCTTTTGTTTGTATGTTGTATTTTAATTGTTTAAATTGTTTTAAATTCTTTAATTCTTTTGTCATGTATTTAAATTGTCTTGTATTTAAACCACCCTCCTAACATATGTGTTAACTAGTTTGAGAATTAATTTAGTTGATCTTTAATTTTGTTTTTCCTAAATTTGGGTGTGCGATTGTTTATAAATTCTATATTAATCCATTCTCTTAATTATATTTATTTAGTGTTTAATTATTGGATCTATTTATTAAAATTAAAGTTGTGTTGACTTGGAAATATATTTGTGAGAATAGGATTGATTTATTGGGATTAGATAGGTTAAGATCTATATTCTCTAAAAAACATAAA
The DNA here is from genome assembly GCA_022113865.1 of Chimonanthus praecox. Taxonomy (NCBI): domain Eukaryota; kingdom Viridiplantae; phylum Streptophyta; class Magnoliopsida; order Laurales; family Calycanthaceae; genus Chimonanthus; species Chimonanthus praecox. The sequence continues at coordinate 52,302,234 of CM039087.1, read as the reverse complement.
AAATTCAAATCATATAGTTTGCATATATGTTGTTCTCTGTGGGATCGACCTCGCACTCATAATGCTATACTATAAATGATTCGTACACTTGCGAGATTTATAAATATAAAATTTGCACATCAACATATTCTCTCTCTGTCACAACATCAGTCAACTTTGGACTTTGACTTGAATTTTTAACTGAGCTTAGATTCTTGCCTTGTGAATTGTAGCTTGGCCCACTTATAAAATGTGCATGGATCACTGCTTGGCCGAGAGTGTGGCATGGGGCTCAGTGTGGTGGGCCTCTAGGTCATGGACTTCTGACTTTAGGCTTGGATTTGAGACTTGAGTAGTGGGCCCACTAATGTGTTGTGAATTTTTATCACCTTTACAATTTAAAAATCTAGAAAAGATATTACCATAGTTCAAATTCTCATAGTGGACTTGAATTACAATAATTTACAATGAATTCAAAATAGAATTAGGTGATAAAAATCATTGACTTTCCAAAAATAACAATTATGGCCCACATCTCTGCATTTCCTTCCAATTTTAGCTCAATTTCTTGTATTCTCTAAAATAATCTACAAAACTCAAAAATAACATTAAATGCATCTAATATACGTAAAATAAAGACTAATCAATCCAATTATCAAGGGTAAAGTAGTCATTTTTTCAGTGCTCAACAGTGGTCAGTTGAGTTTGTGGCTTAGTTGTGTTAATGGGTAGTTATTCAAAGAAAATGGTGATGCCTACTATGTTAGTTCTTTTTCTATAAGTTAGTATGTAAGTAATGGTTGAAATGAAGTGCAGAAAAAATTATTTTGCATCAAAAAACTAGTTTTGTCTTCTCCATTCTCTTACTTTCTCCATCATAAAAATGATACAATCACATTAATCCTTTGTTGTTGTGCATCATTTAAGTAAAAAAATCTAGTCCATATCATTCAAGCTGAGCTATAAATTTGTTTACTCTCACAGGGTTATTCGCCGCGACTCCTCCATCAATGAGGTTCAAGGGTACGACTTTTTCTTTGGCATCTTACGTCTCGAAATAAAGAGCTGGAAGAAACGTTGGAGCTGCTGATGTACTGATGCACACATCTGAGAGAGCAAATCGTTGGAAACAGGGGTTAAAAATACAGTATTGCCCGATATTTTTCTCTCTTTTTTTTTTTAAAAAAAAAATAGTCGATATCGACCGATATGATAAGGCCGATATACCGGCCGATATTGTGAATATCGGCCAATATTCACTAGGTCCAAAACCGTTTCATATCGTATCAGCCGATATTTTGTACCCCTGGTTGGAAACATCACTCTTTGTCTGTTGTATTACAATTGGATTCAACAACTTGAGTTATTAGAATTGGTCGTACTGAAACAATCGATGTTTCGTCATCGTGGATGGAAAAATTGGCCTCGTAGTTGATTTCTTAGCAATCAAGCAATGTTGGAGAAAGGGAGAGAATGGAAAAGACCACACTGATTTTTAGATGCAAAAATAAGTCTTGTTTCATATTTTTTCAACATTGGTTACATACTAATTTATAGAAAAAGAGCAACATAGAGGGCATCCCCACTTTTATAGAGTAACTACCATTAACACAATTAATCCACTAACTTAACTAACCCCATTTACATCATAGCACCGTTGAATATATTAGAATCAATATTTAGTTACTTAGTTAAGTTAATTTCTTATTAAGAGATATGTTTAGATTAGGTTTATAGTTTGTGTTTTACTGAAATAGCCTTAGGGTCGGCTAGAGGCTATATATGTGTGTATAATAGACCTTAAAGAATATAGATTATTCTTTTCTAATATTGAATCAACCTAGGTTGATCCTCTCCCAGAAGACTCTTTCCCCCGTTTCCACAAAACTTGTAGTGACCCTATCCCGAATAGAGGTTGAGGGTAAATAGGTAGAATTGGAGTGCTAGTGGATTAAGGTGATAATGTGTGTGTTTGTTTGTTTTAATTTTTCAAAAAATTATTTTGAAAGTACACCTCACTTGGAATTTCAGTTAACTTCAATTGCACACACATCTTCCTTACAATTAGAGTACACAGTTTAATATTTCTGTTAATTTTAGAAATTTAATTTAGGGAGAAATTAAATTGAGACTTCGGATTTTGTAAATTTCAAAGGATGATTTTATTAAAAGACAACAATTTTTAATTTTCATGTTTTGAAAATTTAGTTCGAAAAGAGAAAAGAGATTTACAAAAGAAGAATGCTTTTCTAGTAATTGGATTTGAGAAAAAATTTAAATTTCAAATCGTGTTTTATCTTGGAGGAATTTTATAAAATCGGTTATTGGGTTTTATTCTCAAAATCCAAGTTTTAAAAATGGTTTGAAAACCCAATTTGTGAAAATACCAATTTACCCATGCCTTGGGAATTTTGTAAAATAAATCAAAAACCCAAAATTTAGCATCCTTTGGCCAATTTTCCTATATATCTATTTTTTTTCTCTCTTAAAATTCGTTGGAGGGCCATGTACGTTTTGCTCTTTTGCAATTCCTTTATTTTTTTTCCCTGCTTCTTTGCTAATCCAAGGAGGGCCCACACGAATTTATAAAACTAAAGGCCTTGGCGGACTATTCTTGGGTTTTAAATCACATATGCGCATGGGGTATTCATTTTTACACACAAAAAAGATACCCACATCTCTCTCTGCTTCTCAAGAACGACAACTCTCCCTCTCTCTTTTCAAGATTCGATCCCTCTTCCTCCAACAAACCTAGGTTTGTTTTGAAGACTTCCTCTCCTTGAATCTTTTTCAATAAAAATAAAAAAGTATGATCTTCTCTCATGGTTTTTCTCTCTCAATCCTTCAATCTCCAGGAAAATCAACAATAGATTTAAATCTCCTTATTCGATCTTATGATTTTGTTATCAAACCTTATTTTGTTTAATTAGAGGACTGATTTGAGATTTAGAAAAAACTGATTTGAAGATGTTAAATTCGGATTAGAGGAAACTCCAACTTTGTGCACGATTGTGGAACTCAGATTTCAAATCAGGTTTATGATTTTCTGTGCGTCTTTGTGAGAAAAATCATAACTTGAGTTTCTGAATGTCTTTTTCAGTGTAACTTATTGGGTTGGAAGATAAACTGATAGATCTAGTTTCTGTCGAATTTGAGATCAAGATTCAATGATTTGATACCCCAAATTAGGTCTGCAACTCATACAACATTTTTGTCCAGATCTACAGGACAATTTTGATGTTATTTGGTAAATAAATCATAACTTGATCTTCGAGTATCAAAACGATGCAAACTATATGTCCATTTTGATCAGAATGAGGAGTATATCTCTAGAGAAAATTGGAAGGGCCAATTCAATAATTTGATGGGTCGAATTAGACATGCAAGAGAACCCTATTGTAGAATAGAGAATTCTGGACAGTTTTATATGTTCTGATGACAATTTTTAATTCATTCATTAGAGATCGAACTAGTGTGAAACTTGTGCCTAAAATCAAGCCCTCGTGGAGATCTATCTCCAAAAAAATACTCATATTTAAATTCAATAGGATGATGGGTGAAAGTTGGATTTCAACCCAGGTCTCTTGGACAGACTATAATTTGTTGGCTTGAGCTAGGAAAGTCAGTTTGGGCCAAACGAGATATCTTTGCTGAAACGACCCGTCTCGCTACCGGCACGTTAAAACTGATCTCATACTATTCCGCGTACTACTTTTTTTTTTGTGAGATATCGCCCTCGCAACCCATACTAATCATAGTAATCCACAAATAGGTCAATAACCAGAAGTACGACCAGAACATTAAACATGATTTAGAATCATAACACCATCAATTTATTACCTTTATCCAACTGAATGAAACGTACAAAAATCTCAAATACAATAATAAGCTCTCAACTACAAAAAAGAATTATAACAACAAATAAAGCTGCAACTCCACATCTAGCGTCTGATTGAGGGTCCCATCGACCCCTTCTCTAAAAGTACCTGTAAGGCAAGGGATGAGCTCGACATGTCTAGTGACGGTAACAAATGCATCATATGTCATCAAGCATACATTGCATATAATCATGTGCACACATCAATGCCTAGTATATCTACATGCATAACTATGCAAGCGTGTGCCCTATGCCTAGCACACAGGCCCACATCTTCCGGGCCTCCAGCACATCCTCTAACCAACTAAATGCAACTCTAGGGCAACTCCCTCATATGCCCATCCACTGTAATCCACCCACCCTCGGGTACACAAACTGATCCCCAACTGGATCTAGATCCCTAGTCCACAACCAGGCCTATGACTCTCTCATGACAACCCGCACACATACCACAACCAACCCAAGAGTTGGGCTCACTAGAGTCCCAAACAGACTATCACACAGAAGTAACCACCGCACCAGTCCTCAACTATTGACTGCCAGCTAGACTCATCTATGGTCTCCTCAACCAAACACCAGACTCTCGATAGTCAAACATGTAACCTTGGACCTCATCTGTTGATCTCCACACGACTGGCACATCCACCCCTCACGAAATTCCATAGGCCTTCTATCGAGTGATCTGACTGAACTCACTCATTAGGCGCCCATAAACTCCCAGTGAGTCAACACCGACAGCACAAGTCTCAACAATGAACCCCAGGGTCATAACCATTGGTAAAAATACTCAACCCAGCGGCTCCTAGGACAATGCATTACGTACTCGACGTACTTTACGACCACCCTACCTCCACAGAAATCCACACACACCACAGACCGGTACCACGAGTCATGAACCATAGCATGGGCATTAGGCCTACGGGAGTTATCCTCAACAGTACCATCCCTCTACCGATGGGTAGGCGAATACATCGTCACCCCACTTGGCTATCCGGGGATCACAAACCATACCAGCAGGAGCTGTCCTGAACGGCACCATTCCTCGACCGATGGGTGGCGAATATACCCTCACCCCACTCGACTATCCGGGGATCACAAACCATATTAGCTGGAGCAGTCCTCAACTGTACCATTCATCGACCGATGGGTGGAAGAATATACCCTCACCCCACTCGGCTATCCGAAGATCACAAACAATACCAGCGGGAGCTATTCTCCACCACTGTAAACAACTACGAGAGCTATCCTCCACTGTGCCAGCGGGAGCTGTCCTCCACCGCTGCAAACAACCACGAGATCTACCCTCCACATTGAAGTCGGCTTTGGGCGAGCGGGTACTTAACCGAAGAACTTCCCGGAGGTTTCCATGACCACCTCACAGCATGTCTCTTCTGAGACTCTCGGGCACCTTGCGCTCTGAACCGGACCACACTTCCCTCATAGGCGTGTCCAAAGATCACAATGATAGACCTGACAATCAAACCCACACTAAGGAGTACATCCACCCATCACAAGAGTAAACTCTGCAAAGGACCCATAGTCCCTAGAGGAAAAAAAAACCTCTAGGTACTCTCTCACACCTACGAGCCCACCAACAAGTGGTCCATAGCTCAACCACATCCACTGCGCGGTTTCCCACTACTTCCCAATCCTAACTACTCGAAAAGCTAGGGGGAGTATCTAAATCCTGATATAGCCAAATACGCATGCCCCCACCGACTTTCCATGTATACTAGCTATATGCATGCACAGTTATTTATAAGCATGTTATCAACCAATCATCATCAAACAACAAAACGTGGTTATACGAAATATTATCGCATTCATTTATCAGGTTTATACATCACTAACTATCACATGCCAGTATGTTAACATCCAAGCATGTTATCAACTAAAACATGTTCCAAACAAGCATAGTAGGCAATACCATCTACTATCAACGGCATGCAATTCTACAACATGCTGATTAACTATCAATTGCAATCATCGCAGGTTATCACACATATTCACCAATCATGTTATCAAAATACTAACCAACATGCCATCACAATAGTCCGACACGAGTACACTCGAATGAGTCCCTTGCCACATATTTTTTTGAATGTTTTCCTTTGCCGAGTGGGTCATTATCCATAAGGGTTCGTACTCCATGTCCAAATGGTCACATGAAAGATATATGCAAATCATGTACGCTAAAAGAAGTGTGATGAATCCCCTCACTTGTGTGTGTTTTGAAATCAACCTCGAGGAATCGGGTCCATTGGGTTGAATGGGGCTCGATCTGATGAAAGAAAGATACAAAGACTAACAAACGGGTGAAAACAAGCTAAAACAAGTCTAGACTACAAATGGGCCCAAAAACAGGCCAGGCCCAAACCAGGCCGAATAAGGTCCAAAACTGAAATCAGATTCGAAACTAGGTCGGGTTTGGAACTGGACCTAAAACTGAAAATTGGGCCCAAAACAGTGTCAGGCACGAAACTGGGCCTAATTGGGTCAGGCCTGAAATCTGGGCTGGGCCCAAAATTGGACCAAACCAAATATGGGTCGAAAGGACTAGTTTAGGCATGGGCCGAACCCAAAACTGGGTCAAACTAAACACTAGGCTGAATCGAGATTGGGCAAAGCCGAGACTGGGCCAGATTGAGATTGGGCAAAGCCGAGAAGGGCCTGGTCTGTTGGGCCCCAAACAACAAATTGGGCTTGGGTTACCCAGGACTGAACCCAACTGAGTCAAGTTAGTGACTCGACTGAGTTGGCTCAGTAACTCATCCAGATAACAGGGAAAAAGAAGAAAATGAAGGAAAAGTAAGGACAGGGGAGGAAAAAGAACGAAAATCGGAGAAAGATAGATGGAGAGAAGAGAAATCAAAGGGTACCTGGGTTCGGCCGGAGAATTCAAATCTGGACGGCGGTAAGAGCAAGACGGGCTGATCCGGGCGGCGTTGGGAGATAGTAGCTCTGGCTGATCTCAAATCAAGGATGGAGAGGTGATGGGTTGCAGGCGAGAAACTCAGACGGTGAAGCTGTTTTGATAGAGGGTCGACCCAGAGATGCCGCTTCTAGTAGAGAAAGGAGGGGCTGCAAATGGAAAAGGTCTGCGTTGCGGCGGAGGGTTAGGCTGCCGGATCTGGGAGTGGAGGAGAAAAGGGATTGAGAGGGAATAAAAGGTTGAGAGAGATGAGAGAGAGAGAGCAAAGGAGATGAGGGATGCGGCGGCACTGTAGCATCTACGCTACAATGTTGCAAAATATGGGTATAAAAGGGTGGGGTTTAGGGTTTCTCTAAGGTTAAAGGAAATTAGGTTTTTTTTGTTTTGTTTTGCACAAACTAAAATCTCAATTTCCAAATTATTTAAAAAAAAATCGAAGAAATCAAATGGCAAATGTCAGGGGAAAACATGTGATTTTCAAGCTTTTAGAATGAAAAAATAATTAATAATTCAAAATTATCAAAGTGCCCTTTGAGTCTCTGAAGTCAAAACCGGGCAAACCAAGACCCACCAGAGGGCCCACACTCACCTCCACTTCTACCAAGACACTAAAACTTCAAAAAATCGGGTCCGGTTGTTATAGTTGCGATCGTAATTTAGTGACCTATCTATTGGAGGAAGATCGGAATTATTTGGTAAACATGATATTTCCAGAATTTTTTGTCTGATGATCGAATTCTTCTCTACAAGTATTTTTCTGCAAAGTACGTAAAACTTGAAAAACTTAGATTTTTGAATCTCTATTTGCTGGACCAGAACACCTATCATCTTAAGAGATGAATTATTTTAATAGAATTAAATAGAGAATGGATTCTTAAGTGGTTTTGGAAGTTTAGGCGAATGGTTAGCATAAATTTTTATTGGTTTTTGCTATGATTATTTTATTTCAGCAAACTTTGGGCCCTGCACACTAAAAGAGCTTTGGTATTTTATTTTGTACACTTCACAAACTTTTAGGTGAGGAAAAACAATACACTATAGTTTTACTGTGCATGTTATTATCTATTTTATTGATGTGATTGAGCAATAGAAAATATTGCATGATGTGTTGTGTTTTGAAATATAATTTTGGACCTATAGAATAAACTGGGTACATATTGGAATAGTGGCTTAATCCGGTGCTTACTCACAGTACTATAAGGGAATTGATTAAGTATTCTAATGGCCGTGAGGAGACTCAGTCCGCCTGAATAGTTGGAAATTAGCCACTAGTCTTGTTGAAAGGTCTAACAATTATATTTGACATTGAATGAATTTTTTGTGTATTGTAGTTGTATTATGGTGGATGATTGAGATGGATTTTGATATTGAGTTGCCATGATAATAATGTCGCGATATGATTCATTATTATGCAAATATAAGATTATTGATGTTGGATTTTGATGTTTTAGAACATGTATATGATGCTTATCTTGATTTGAGATCATATAATCATGTTAGGAATATGTTGGTAATCATTACATTCATAGAATGTTAATATGATTTATAACATGTGACATGATTGTAGAGATAATGCATGCCATTGACATGAGATATTGCATTCTCATATTAATGGATATGGGAGTATGAGAGTGTGGATGTGGAGCAACAGGTCGGCCATTTGAAAGCTACTTGCACTAATTGTTGTAGTGCCATATGTGGACTGAGCCATTTGAGGGTTGTTGGGATCTTATTGCAGAGGGTAACCATGTGGGTCGTGTCCATTTGAGGGACTGCATTGGAACTGATTACCTATGAGTCATCGTGGTCCGTGTCCATTTGAGGGGATGTATGTCCATTTGAGGGGTTGCTTTGGACCTAGTAACTGGGCGCTCTGGTTGGTTGAGAGTGGTGCATGTGACATTGAATAGTATGTGCATTGAGCATTGTGCATTGCATGGCATAGAGTATGAATATTAAATGTGTGTTCATGTAATTATGCTTTATTATCGCATTTATTATGTTAAATTGAGAATAATAGAGATATCATGTTTTATATGTGTTATTATGTTCTTTCACTGGGCTTGGAGCTCATACCTCTTACATTAGAGGTAATCCTCTGGATTTAAGCTTGGAGGAGAATGTTGTTAATTAGAAACTGATATAGATGAACGTTTGAATTTTTAGTTGGTGTTGAATTATGTTGGCAAATTTAATTATTTGATGTTGATTTTTCTTTGAGAGTGGATTAGTTGACTCGAATAATTTGAGTATTTGAGATTATTACTTGGTTTTATTTTATGGATGGGTTGTGAACAAATCTTTGAGATTAGATTTGATATTGATAGTAGATATTATTCATTTTATTTGTATGGATGATATAAGAATTTATGCGCTGCGTTATGATTGGGCATGAATGAATTGATGGCTTTATTTATCTTATTTATATATTTTTTTTAAATATACTTATCTCTCCCCAGCTACAAATTTATGATGTAAGATCAGTTAGTTGTGATTGATGTGTTGGATCACGCCCCGTTCAGGCTACAGTTAAGCGAGATACGATTGATGTGCAACGGAAAATGACTATTTTGCCCTTATATTTGGACTAGTTAGCCCTTGTTTTGTGTGTTTAAGATATGTTTCATGGAATTTTGGATGTTTTGCAGGATTTACATGGAAATACAAGATATGAGAATTCAAATGGTGAATTTTGCAATTTATGGGCATAAGTTGATATTTTTGGAAAGTATGAATTTTTAATAATTATTTTACTACAATTTAGTGTTTTATTGTAAAGTAATTAATTCAAATCCATTTATAAGATTTTGGATTAATTCAATACATTTTTAGAATTGAATGTAAGTGATAAAATTATTTATTAGATTTTCCATAGTTTGAAAAGCCTAGTTATTAAGCCCATTAAGAAAAGCCCATGAAGAAATCCACATGTGTGAATTCTATTTTCATCATCTCAAGATACATATGAGGAAATTCGTCATTTACAAAATGTGAGGATTTTCGAATTTGGCAAGTGGATTAAGGAAAAATATACAAAATAAGAAGTGGAGGAAAAAAAAGAAAGGTCTGACAAAGCTTTAGTATTTTGGTCATAAAGTTTCAGTCCAATGTCCGATTTCTTTGATTCTTTTTTGCGTTGAAAAAAAAACTTCAAGGGTTACAACTTTTTAGTTTACGACTGTTTGTGATTCGAACTTTAACTAGGTCAAAACTGAGCTTCAAGGTGGTACATGTGTAAAAAATGGGATTTTGTACCCACTTTCCTTACACGAATTTTACAATTTTTTTCCACCTCCTTGCCTCCTTTAAGCCATTCCAACAACCCATATCAGCTCTCCAAGTGTCCCTTATTTTATTTAAATTTTTAAATCCAAACCATTCATACTACCTCCTTTCTTCTATAAATACTCTCTCTCCCATTGATAAAATTGAACTTAGGTTGCTAATTTTTAGAGCATAGGGAGGAAGGAAAGTAAGACAAAGAGAAGGGAAGACAGTGTGGAATTCAAATTCACAGTGGGTTTCAAGTTGGTGTTTTAACTTCTCTTTATAATTTCTTATTCCAAGAATTCCATAGTTATGTAATTTAATTCTCTATTTTATTAAAATTAAGACAAGCTTTTTAGATCTATGGTTTTCCACTTAATGTTTGTTGATTGTGATAGTTTGATTTGATTTTAAATCTCTTTATGAATACATGTTTTGATTTATTCTTAGAATTTTCATCTTAAACATCCAATTTTTTGGAAAGTTTAGAATCTCAATTTTCCATTCTAAGGCTCTTTTTAAGAGTAGGTGAAGAATTTAGATTTGGAATTTTATGTTGAATTCTCTCTAATCCCAAGGTTTGTTTCGATTATTTCTTGATTAATGAAACTCATATTTTTCTTAATTAAATTAATTATGAATGAAAATTTCCAATTAATGATCATTAATAAATGTGAGCTCCATGTTCTAGGTTTTGATTTTATTTTTAAAATATTGAAAATAATGCCTCCTTAATCTTCAATTCAAATTGCATTGTAAATGTGTATATAGGTAATTTAGATGTTATTTTTGTTTTCCTTTATTTATAAATTCAAATTCTTGAAAATTATGGAATTAGGTTGGTAAATTAATTAATTGCATCTTAATTTTGTGTTCTAAGTTAGATTAAGATTATTTATAATTTTTAAATTAATTCTACCATCTTAATTGAAACTAAATGAATTTCGTGTTTTCTATGAAAATTAGATCTCTTGAATGATTAATTTCTAATTTTAGATGTTCTTCCTATTTTTAGACTTCTTTTCTATTTTTAGAATGTTTCTAACTTATATTTCTTACATTAGATAATTAATCCCATGTTTAAGATTTATTTATATGATTTTTTAAATTTCTTAAAATATGTAATTCAGTGATATGTTTTTCACGAATATATTTTCCTAAGTTCCGATGGGTTCGACCTTCGATTCAATCGCTATACTATTTAATGATTCGTGTGCTTGCGAGTTACAAATTTAAAATTTATACAAAAATCTTTTGGTGGCGTTGTCGGGGAACTTAGAAAAATTGCCTTTTGAATTATATATTTTTCGAAATAATGATATTTTTAGAAAATTTCTATTTTTGGCAACTTTTTAAAATGAAAGTTTCTATTTTTTTAGAAAATCTAATTTTAGAAGGTCACTTAGATTAGAATTTTTGAAAATATCAAGAATCTGGAGATGATCTAAATTTGGAAACATTGTTAAATTTAGAAACTTGTTATTTTTGAAAATTTCTCAAATTAGATAGCTTCTCTTTTTAGAATTTTCTAATCTTAGAATTTTAATTTAATTTAGATGCATTCTATTTCTAGAAAATAGATCTAAGTTTGAGAAATCTTAATTTTGGAACTTTTGTTTATGGAAAGTTCCAAAATTGTCTCATTTTAGAAATTACTATTTTTAGAAGATGCCTGATTTTGGAAAACATCTTTATAAATTTAGAAAATTTCTAATTTAAGACCCTTATATAAATTTGGAAGGTTCCAATTATGTACCTTAATTTGATTTGCATTTTTGTATTGCTTTTCTTTTCTTACTTTGCATTCAAACATGAGATGCCCAGATTGTGCATATTACCCAGAAATTGACCCGAGGGGGGGGGGGGGTGAATTAGGTCAATGCAAACTTTTTGGGTTTTCTTTAATTACACATTTTAGAAAAATGAGATGCAAATAAGTAATAAATAAATACCAGAATATAAACGAGGAGATGAGAAGAGATGGAGAGATTGAACCTGAGATTTTTACGAGGTTCGACATTCTTGCCTAAACTTGAGGATTGAATACTTTAAACTTCTCCTTCAAGGGTGGAGAAGAAACCTTTTACAATGCTTGAAGAAAACACTCTCTGATTTGAAGGTGATGACACCCTTTTCCTTCACAAGGGTTACACCAACCCTTTACAAATTTTATCTTTCAAGAAAATATAGAAGAGTACAATGTAAAGCTTAGGAACAAATCTCAAATGTTTACAAGTCAAGTTTACTAAGAGTTACTCAAAGATTTGAATTGGAATGGCTCAAGGTAAGATTGCAAGAGATGGATTTTTTTGAGCTAGAGTATGCTTAGGATTTAACTTCAATAAATTCCTTGTGATTCCAAGTAAGTCAACTCTCCTTATGCCTATTGATGCTTAGTTTTATATGTTTATCATGTTTAAGACCGTTGCCAAGCATTAAATGAAGGAAAGGGCCGTTGGGGAGGGCATTTAATGATTCAAAAAATGTGACAGTTTGCGATTCAGTTGACTGAAATAAAGATTTAGTCGACTGAAAACGTCCTGGATCTTGGATAGTTTATCAGCGAGTAATTCAGTCGGCTGAACCATATGATTCAGTCGACTGAAAAACATCCCATGAAAAATCCAAAATTTCAGTCGGCTGTAACTTTAATTCAATCGACTGAATTCACATTCCATGAAAAATCCATAAATTCAGTCGGCTGAAATATTAATTCAGTAGACTGAAATGACCCTTGGACTGTATTGTGCAATTTTGGCTTTATTTTGGTCATTTCAAACACACTTGATAGGTCTTGGGAAATAAATCTTATCCTAGGATTCCATTTGAATGCATAAGATTAAGCTTAGTATCCTAGGGTCCACTAGAGGGTGACTTAAGCCATGGTGTTCAAATGTTTAAGCACCTTTATAACACAATTTCCTAAACACTCATGATTAGACTCTATACATGACTTTGATCTTCCAAATTTTTAAGTTTTAGTCATTGAATTTTATAGGCCATTCGATCTCTAAGATTTAACTTGATGTACAAGACTTGATATCATCAACTTGATCTTCATGTTATTCAATACATGTCTTCTTAAATGTGATACCTGTCTCAGAGAGTAATACCATTTGAAATGTTAAATATCACACTTTGATGGTTTGTGGTCATAAAAAATACTCATATATCCTTGGGTTGAAACCTTGGGGCTAACAGTGCACAATGAAAGTATTTTATGACTTTCATTTTAGGAGTTGAGGGAGACTTATTATTAACAAAGATAGTTTGGTTCTTGGGTAATTTATCATTTTTCTTATCATATCAAAGACCCGTTTTGTCTCCAAATGGTTTGCTTAGTTTTAGAAGCATTTCAAGCTTCTCGTCTCCTCTTGTGAACTTCATCTCTTTAAGTCATTAACTTCTGTTGCCAATCTTTGATTTTCAATTTCTAGATTTGATTGTGATTTAGGGACATTAGCTTTAGCATCATTAAGTTGATTTTTAATTTTAGCATTTTCTTCTTCTTCACAACTTATCACAATTTTTAAATATTTGTAGTCTTCTTCTAATGAATGAAGTTCATGCTTCAATTTTCTTATATCATTTTCAAGATTTCGTTTTACATTTATTTCCGCTTTTAAGCATTCTTCAAGTTTTAAGCACTCTTCTTGAATATCTTTTGGATTTACTTGATTTGCCAATGTTAGATCTTTTTTGAATGTTTTTTCCAACTTTTCTTGATTGAATTCTTTTATTAGTTTTATATTTTCTTTTGCTTGTACATTTCATTTAATGTCTCACTTAATTCGTCTATGGTAGGTGTATTATTTTTTAGGTCCTCTTCACTAGTTTGTTCTTCTTGAGGTTTAAGTGTTTGAATGGGTCCTAAACAATACACCACTTCTAAAGCATCTTCTTTCCTAGATTTTTCATAGGTTTTCTCCAAAAAATCACATGTTTCCTTTGCGATTTTACAAGATATGATATCTTCCAAAATATTTGGTGAAACGGCACAAAATATAGCATTTAGGGCATTGGCATTGGTCAATTACATACTCCTTTCCATTTCATTATATGTAAAATAGTTCTTGAATGGTTTGGTCCAACCATATAAGATAATTTCCCATAAAGCTCCATCAATTGTTATTAAATACATTTTCATTTTTGCTTTCCAAACACCATAGTTGGAGCCATCAAGGATAGGTGGACACATCGCGGCCATGCAATCACCCTTAGACATTTCTAACTTGAAGGATCTACTCTTAAACGGTTAAGTCAAATAGAAAGAGTCCTTGCTTTGATACCACTTGTTAGTCAAGCTAGATAATTGTCTAAAATAGTCCTACAGGGGGTGAATAGGACTATGGGGAATTTTAATTTCTATCTAAAATATTGGACAAGTTAATGATTGGTCTTTACAAAATTGTCCAATTAATCTTTCAATTTGATCTTTAAGTAAAATTAAGTTCACTTCAAGCTATATGTGCAATAAGATATGAGATGATGCACGTGCACTAATTAAGGTGAAGGAGATGAGGAAAAATGGAAGAAGGTGACACAATTATTTTTACGTGGTTCTGCAACCTTGCCTACGTCCACGCCTCAAGTACACCACTTGAGGATTTCACTAAATTTCTCTTTCACGGGTGGAGAAGAAATCTATTACAATGCTTGAACTACTTTACAAGTGTAGATCGACCTAATTACCAAGAGAGTACCTCTCTTGAAAGCCAATAGGGTTACACCAACCCTTTACAATATTTCACAAATAATAGAAAGAAGTTGTGCTTTAAAATATACCAAGAACTTGGCCTTGAGTTACTTGAATTAGCTTGGGCTTGTTCTTTAATGTCTTCCTCTTCTTGGCTTGATGTAGATGTTCCAATGAAGTCTAACCAAGATAGTAGCAAGGAGGTATAGGGTATATAGTGATTTTCCTATGTGGTTTAAGACCCTAGTGAGAATCTCAACTTAACACATTCAACTTAGAACATAAGATGCTCAAGATATGCCTATGAGAGTTTTGAATGTGTTTGAGATTAACATTCAAAGCTTAGAGTATTTTAACTATGGAGTTTGTATGCTATGGACGAAGAGGCTTAGGGATGATATTTCGTTTCCTATCGATTAATCTTTCCCTAAGGTGTTTCTCAATGACACATTCAAGATTGAGCCTACGATGCTCAAGGATTTTGCCTATGAGTGCTTTGAATGTGCTTGAGAATTGTTTTAGAGCAATGATGGTATAACTATGAAGTTTTGATACTCCGAAAATGATTGAGAGTCTTAGATAATGTTAGAGTGTTTGGCTCATTAAGGATCAACCTTTGGAATGCCCTAAGGTCATACATTTAAAGCCGTCTTGAAGATATGGCCGTTGGAAGTTGAAATCACAAGAATAGAGCGGTTAAAAACTTCCTGATGTGATTTCAGTCCATTGAACTTGAAGATTCAGTCGACTGAAATGTCCAGAAATGACCTTTGAAACATTTGGGCACAATTCAGTCGATTGAATCTCATCTTAGGCTGAAAAGACCAATCTGCAGTGCTTTCAGTCGACTGAAACATAAAGTTCAATCGACTGAATCTCAACAGTTTTGTACACCTCCACTAAAACAACCATAATTTGGGTTCCTAAATAGGTTTTGGGATTTCTTGGGGTCGTTGGAAAGCTCATTGAGAGATTTATCTAATCACCAAATTTGGTCCAATTTGAGGTCCATTTGATACTTCAAATAATCTCTCCAAGTGAAGGTATATAACAAAACTATTTTGCTCTTTTTTGCACCCTTTCACTGAAATGCTCATAACTTGAGCTATACATATCAGAATTGGGTGTTCTTGGACTTTTTGAAAAGCTATTTGAGTGATATATAAAAACATAGAGGTTTAACAAATACTTGAATACAATTGATAGGATAAAAATCTTGTCCAAAATAGAGCAAAATCTACCTAACCTAAGAAATCCAAATAAGTTCTACCAAATTCTAAATTATGGATTCTAAGTTTTATCCAAATGGTAAGTGTAGGCATTCTAAGTCATTCCTAAGGTCCAAATACCTATGCTGGTTGACATTCATGAAGTTCTTTTAGTTTCGGTGCGATGTCTTCCAAATGATGCGTCTTCTAGAGCTTCAAACTTGATTTAACTATGCAAGTCTTTCAGAGGTGCAGTCTTGGACACATAGACGGTCATGACTCAGTCAAAGAAGTTGACAACTTAGGACTCAGTCGGACATAGTCACGCAATTAACAACTCAGTCTGACTCAGGGGGGCAAATTTAACCTTTAGGCCAACATGGGGTATTGGGGGGCTACACTTTCGTGCGTTTTTTTTTTTTTTTTTCCATTTGAATTTTTTTTATGATTTTAGCATTAATATGTCGATGAAAGTTATTTTATCATGCTTTTTCAATTGAATTTTATTAAATTTATGCTTGGAAAAATAAATTTACGCAGCCATAATAATGTTGCCTAAAAAAAAAAGAGTTTATGACTTGAGTAATCACTAG
The DNA here is from genome assembly GCA_022113865.1 of Chimonanthus praecox. NCBI lineage: Eukaryota > Viridiplantae > Streptophyta > Magnoliopsida > Laurales > Calycanthaceae > Chimonanthus > Chimonanthus praecox. The sequence goes on along the minus strand of CM039087.1, from coordinate 52,285,682 downwards.
AAGAATACCATTAGAGACTTATACCCAATGAGCTTTTGTGTCATTCATTTTTTTGTTGAGAATTGTAAGTCATTCTTTATTTTTCTTTGAATTACGCATATAAATTTTTTGTTTAAGATTTTATTATTATTTATTTTGGTCAATCACTGAGAATGACGTCAGAATTGAATTATTGTACCTGAAATTTTTCTGAATTTATTTGAAACAATTAAATAGTCACTTAGAAACTTAGGAAATGATATAGGCCATTATTTTGGATCATTTGATACTTGAAGCCTACCTATATTGGTCGTATGTTATCTTATTAGTTCTCAAATTTGAGCCTTTATATGATAGCCTGATTTTTTTTGTTAGCCATGTTAACCGTATCCAACGTCGGTTGTGGAGTTTTAGCCTACATTAAAAAATTTGTGACCTATTCTAGGGCCCGGAAAATGTTAGAGATGATTGTTATTGGGATGGTACTCTGAGAAAAATATGGCATTTGCATTAAAAAAAAAAGAATTGAGAAGGGGAACATCTATACATCAAAAGAAAACAAATAGAAAGAAAAAGCAAAGTTTTGGAAGTGTTGAGAGAAAAATAGAGGAAGAAATATCTCATCTAAATTTTGAAGACCTCTACCTTTTCTGTTCAATGTTTTTAATTTTATAGTGTATTATTTCAACGTTTTGAGGGGAATCATTCATGTCATCTATATATTTCATTTTATTATCCGTTTTTGAGGATAAATATGTGAGATATTTGCATTGTGAAATAATTCCGCTCACAATATACTTTTGAGAGAAATTTAATCCAATCTCTGAGCGAAAGTCTTTCTGAGAGATATATCTGGTGAGATTTGGAGTCAAAACACATTTTTAGCTGGTAGTTAAAAAACTTATGTGTACTTGAAAAAGAAGGCTAAGTTAATGTTGGCTATCACACACTATACTCCGTGTATAAGTTTTGTAAAATAATGTTGGAGTTTTATGATGTTAAAATTTTTTTTTGGGTTTTTTTGCTGAAATATGAAATTTTAATGTTTGTCGGTATCATCACTGGAAGCCCTCATGAGACTATAACTCGTCCACTAGTGGTGAGCTAGGGATTTAAAAGCATTTTGCATATGCTAAATGCAATCGAGAGTGCTAGCGAAAGTGCTATAGTTTAGGATTTTAATTTTTTGTCTTTACTTTTTAGTTTTTGTTTTGCTTGAGGACTAGCAAAATCTAAGTGTAGGGGTATTTGATGACAATTGAAAAATGCCAATTTTACCCTTATATTTGGACTAGTTATCCCTTGTTTTGTGTGTTTTAAGATATGTTTAATGGAATTTTGAATGTTTTACAGGATTTACAGGCAAATACAAGATATAAGAATTCAAATGGTGAGTTTTACAATTTATGGCATAAATTGATATTTTTTTAAAATTGGAATTTTTAATAATTATTTTACTACAATTTAGGGTTTTATTATAAACTAATTAATTCAAATCTATTTATTAGAGTTTGGATTAATTTAATACATTTTTAGAATTGAATGTAAGTGGTAAAATTATTTATTAGATTTTCCATAGTTTGAAAAGCCCAGTTATTAAGCCCATTAAGAAAAGCCCATGAAAAATCCACATATATGAACTCTATTTCCATCATCTCAAGATACATATGAGGAAATTCGTAATTTACAAAGTCATTATGAGAGGATTTTCAAATTTGGCTAGTGGATTAAGGAAAAAGAAACAAAATAAGAAGTGGAGAAAAAGAATGAAAGTTTGACACAACTTCAGTATTTTTGTCATAAAGTTTCACTCCAATGTCCGATTTCATTGATTACATTCGTGTTGGAAAGAAGACTTCAACGGTTACAAGTTTTTAGTTAACAATGTTTCGTGATTCGGAAGTTAACTAGGTCAAAACTAAGATCCAAGGTGGTAATGTGTAAAAAACCAGATTTTGTACCTACTTTCCTTACACGAATTTTACTATTTTTTTCCACCTCCTTGCCTCCTTTAAGCCATTCTATGTTTAGCACAAGCCATATCAGCTCTCCAAGTATCCCTTACTTTATTTAAATATTTAAATCTAAGCCATTCATTCTACCTCCTTTCATATATAAATACTCCCTCTCCCATTGAGAAAATTGACCTTGGGTTGTTGATTTTTGGAGCATAGGGAGGAAGGAAAGAAAGACAAAGAGTAGGGAAGACAGTGTGGAATTCAAATTTCCACAATGGATTTCAGGTTGGTGTTTTAACTTCTCATTGTAATTTCTTATTCCAAGAATTTCATGGTTATGTAATTTTAATTCTTTGTTTTATTAATAAAATTAAGACAAGCTTTTTAGATCTATGGTTTTCTACTTAATGTTTGTTGATTGTATAGTTTGATTTGATTTTTAATCTCTTTATGAATGCATGTTTTGATTTATTCTTAGAATTTTCATCTTAAACATTAAATTTTTGGGAAAGTTTAGAACCTTAATTTTCCATTCAAAGGCTCTTTTTAGGAGTAGGTAAAGAATTTAGATTTGGAATTTTATGTTGAATTCTCTCTAAGCCCAAGGTTTATTTTGATTATTTCTCGATTGATGAAACTCATGTTTTTCTTAATTAAATTAATTATGAATGAAAATTTTGAATCAATGAATGTGAACTCCATGTTCTAAGTTTTGATTTTATTTTTAAAATGTTGAAAATAATGTCTCCTTAATCTTCAATCCAAATTCCATTGTAAATTTGTATATAGGTAATTTAGATGTTATTCTGTTTTCTTTTGTTTATATATTCAAATTCATTAAAATTGTGGACTAAGATGGTAAATTAATTAATTGCATCTTAATTTTGTGTTCTAAGTTAGATTAAGATTATTTATAATTTTTAGATTAATTCCACTATCTTAATTGAAACTAAATGAATTTTGTGTTTTCTATAAAAATTAGGTCTCTTAAATAGTTAATTTCTAATTTTAGATGTTATTCCTAATTTTATGTTTGAGAACAGGTCTCCTCTGCTTCTGTCGTTTGTTTGATTTAAAAAAAAAAAAGACAGGATCCAAGAAAAGGTCGATCCCTTCTCCTTGTTTGATTTTTGGTCTCTGTCTTCTTCCTGGATCTCGATCGATCTTGATTTGCATCCTCTGCTCAGATTTTGTTCTGCATCTGTTTGTTGTCTTAGTCTTCCTCTTGTCGCTGGACTTTGGCCCTTGCAACCATCTTCTTCTTCAACCTCTCCAGCATCTTTGTAGTCCAGTGTTTGCAATTGCAATCTTCTCTCTCTGCCCTTTGTCTCTCTTGTTCGGCAGATTTGATTTTGTATTGGTACACTTTGTCTCTTCCGTTTGCAGCCACAATTTGGAGGATTTGGTTTTAATGTTTTCTTTGCAGTTTGCAATCTTCTCGCACTTTGCAATCTCTACTTACATCGGTTAGATTTTTATGCCCTTTAGAATTAGAATTGGAATTGGAAGTGGTATTCGTATTCGCATTAGCATTGACATGAATTGTTGGATCTTGGCAATCTTCTGCACCTCTCTACTCTGGCAACTTGCCGTACATGTGGCACATTGGTTTAATATTTGGTTTGTCCAGTATTGGCTTCACTGACACACCTTCACCTTTGATCTGCTCCACCAGATGGCATCATCTGTTGAATTATCTAGTTAGGTGTTTTGTTTTAGTTCAATAATTGTAAACTCAAGCAATGAACCACTTAAGTTTAAGGGGGACCGTTGAATATATTAGAATTAATATTTAGTTAGGTTTCTTAGTTAAGTTAATCTCTTATTAAGAGAGATGTTTAGATTAGGATTAAAGTTTGTGTTTTACTGAAATAGCCTTAGGATCGGCTAGAGGCTATATATATATGTGTGTAATAGACCTTAATAAATACAGATTATTCTTATCTAACAAGCACCACTGACACACTACATAGGAAATTATTATGATTACTGGATATAAACAAATCAATGGCTAGATTTGTAGTGACCCGTCCCGAATTTTCTAAATTTTTTCGAAAAGATTTTCTGATCTCTGAGTTGTTTTAGGAACCTTGGTAACAGTGAAGGGAGTGTGGGCGCCATGGTGGGCCCAATTCACCCGTTTTCTAGTTCAAGAACTCGAAGGGTATTTTGGTAATTTTATAATTATTGCGTATTTGTCATGAAAATAAGTTCAAAAGTCACACGTGTTCTCGCCCGAGATCTTTCGGATTATTCCTTCGAGTTTTTCTATAAAAAAAAAAAGAGCAAAAACCTTATGATTTTCCTTCGGGTTTTGAAACGTTGTTTTCGAAAGGTTCTAATTTTATGTTTTCATAAAAAAAAATTGAAGCCCTAAACCCTAAACCCTAAACCCTGGATCCCTTATAACTCCCTCCTTGCGCCGTACACTGTAGCACGCAGCTACAGTGCCGCGGCACCTTCACCGCCGCCCCTTCTCCTCCTTCTTCTCTTGGATTTCCTTCTCTCTCTCGGACCGTCTCCCTCTCTCATTCTCCGACCTCTCTCCTCTCTTCACTTAAACGACCGGCATTGCCGTCGCCGTCCGACCGGACTAGGTATTTTTTTCTTTTCTTCTCCCTCACCCTCCAACCCTTCTTCCTCCCCTCTCCCATCTTTGATTTCCGCCGGTTCTTCCCCCCTTCCCCCGATTTCTCTTCTTTCCTCGGATTTCTACTCAATTTTTCCATGATTTTCCTTTTCACTCCGGTTTTTCCCTTTTCTCTCTTCCTTCTCCTTTTCCTCCGTTTCTCTTTCCCTTTCTTCTCCCCTTCAGCTGGGTTGCTGAGTCAATTCAGCTGGGCAGCCGAGTTGACTCGGCTGTGCAGCCGAGTTGACTCTCGTGAGTCCGAGTTTGGGCCCGATGAGCCAGGTCCAACTAGGCTCGTCTTCGGGGCTTAGACCCGACCCGACCCAGTCTGGCCCAACTGGAACCAAGCCCAATCCAATCCAACCAGGCCCAAACCTAGTTCGGCCCCATGTCTGGCAAGCCCACGTTTTCGGCCTAGTTTCCAGATCCATCCCGTTTTCAAACTCGGCCCGTTTTTAGACCCGGCCCAGTTCGGCCCGTTTTAGGCCCGTTTTCTCCCGGCCTCTTTTCTTGACCTGTTTTTGTCTTGATTACTTATCCGTTCTTCCTTATTTCTACAGATTGAACTCCCTTCAAACCAAACAAGTAGCTTGCTCGCTTTGGACTTGCGACTCCACACACGCGGTGAGGGGACTTATCACTGTTTTAGCATGCATTCGCATTCTTAACCTAAAATCATGAACATCGAGTGACCTGAATGGGACCCTTTCGTTTATTAAGCCACTCGGTAAGGGAACTATTGAAATGAATATGTGGCAAGGGATCCGTTTGGGTTCACCCATGTCAATTGTATGTGATTAATGGAAAATTTAATTGAACGAATGATTATTGATGCTTGAAAGTTGTTGAAAATATGTTTGTGATTAATCATAACACATATATGATAATTATGATGGGTGACCATGGTAGTTGGAAGATGTTGTGAATTATTGTGTGTTTATGCATAGATGTAAATGTAATCGTATGTTGGATATAGAAGTATGAGCCTAAGCATTGTTATGTGTCGTTAACCGCATGAGGATGCATGCTGTTGATATTGATGTTATGTTAGGACATGATGTGTTGTCATACACATGATCATGATGCTATGTGCATGCATGGAGGGTTTTGTTCATGTGTATACATTTATGGTGATGAGATGAGATTGGTGGTTGGGAGGACTTCCCCGTTACACTATTGCGGTCGAGACCCCATAGGGGATGTGGGTTTCCCCGTTGTGTCGGCGCTCGAGGTGCCTGCCCTAGATTTTGATTCCCTTGGGCGTGGTCGAGGTGGTTTCCGACACGACTCGTGTGGGTGAGGCAGTTGTGTATTCTTTAGTCTCCCGATGATACTGGTAGTGAGACTGGGGTTTGTTGGAGGGCCTGATGTGGATTATGGGGATGATTTCTTGGATTTGATTAATGGAATATCGGTTAATATATTAGTTGAATAAGGTAGACATGGATGTTTTATTCACTTATGATATTTACTGCCATTCATATGTGACCTATATCTATCTTTTTAAAATGTGATATGTTCTTTCGCTGGGCTGTTTTGCTTATCTCTTACCTTTCAGGTGCCTCGATCGCGGAGGGGCCAGGCGGGCCCCTTGAGCAAGCACCAAGAGAAGAGTAATAAAGACTAGAAGCTTATGTTTATGCTTGGTGTGTGATGTTTGAAAACTTTAGTTATATAGTTTCAATCACATGTTTGTTTGGATGACTGTATAACCTGTTGATCAGTTACATTTGTGGTTCGTTGTGCTTGTTCTAGTTTTGAACTCGTGGGCGGTTGGACGGGAAGTAGTTACCCCGCTTAAAAAAAAAAAAAAATATTGCTGCTATTCTTGTACCCGATATCTGTCTTTTGTAACTTTCTGAGGTTTTTCGGAGACAACGCACCCGTAACTGGACGAGGCGTTACAAGATTTGCATCATCGATTCTCATCACTCCTCCTTGATGCAAAACCGGAAACATTGAGTGAATATCTGAACTTCGGACATGCGAGTGCCTTGGTGAACCCATCTACAACTTAATCATTGGTTGAACAATACTTCATCATGGTCATGCCTTCCCCAACAACATTTCGAATGAAGTGGTGACGAATCTCGATGTGATTTGTTCATCCATGGAAAACTAGGTTCTTTGCAATTGAGATTGTAGCCTTGTTATCACAATAGATCTTTGTCACCTCTTTTGAACTTGGTGCAAGTCTTCCAAAAGCCTTCGCATCCGTATGTCTTGACACACAACTGATGAAGCCGCAATGTATTCAGCTTCAGAAGATGATAATGCAACTATTGTTTGCTTCTTTGAGATAAATGAAATAACTCCTGAGCCAAAACTGAAAACAAATCCACTTGTGTTTTTCCTGTCATTTACGAAACCAACTCAATCACTATCAGTAAAACCAAGTAATTTAAAATGAGGAATTGCTTTATAGAAAATCTCATAATTGCTTGTTGCTCGGATATAACGAAGAATCCGCTTTGCTGCTCCAAGATGATGCTCAGACGGGTTATGCATAAATATTGAGACTAAACTAACAGAAAACATAATATCTAGACGAGAGTGAGTCAAATATATTAATCCGCCAACCATTCCTCTAAAACACTTTTCATTAGCCTTTGCATCATTCATAGTCAACTTCTCATTTGTGTTCATGGGAGTAGAAGAGGCCTTGCAATTCAACATATTATATTTCTTAAGCAAATCCAATGCGTATTTTTCTTGAGAAATAAAAATACCATCATTAGTTTGTTGAACTTGAAGACCAAGAAAATAATGCAATAATAATATAAAATCAACATCAAACTCATGTTCTCCTTGAATTATTTGATAAGAATGCTAGAAGATCCAGTGTATATGATATTATCCACATAAGCACACACAATGAGAATGTCGCCATTATCTTTCACCTTCACATATAAATTAGATTCATTATCACTTCGGTGGAACCCATTTTGACGAAGATAAGAGTCAAGTCTACCATACCATGCTTTTGGGGTTTTCTTCAGTCCATATAAAGCCTTCTTCAGTTTGTAGACTTTCTCCTTTTTTTCTTCGATGAAAAATCCTTGTAGACTTTCTCCTTTTTTTCTAATTAGTGTTGTATAGAAAACCCAAAAACCAAAATAGCAACAAAATAAAAACAAAAATACATTAAGAAAAGAAACTAAAATAAATTAGGAAAAAGAATAAAAAAAAAGAAATAAACGAAAATAAAGAAAAAAATCAAAATAGAAATTGTTTTGAACCTTTTAAACTCGTAGTTTTGTGTCTCAGATCCAGTACTACATCAGTTTCCCCCGGTTGAAAAGAAACTCGTCCTCGAGTTTGTATCCAATGTGAGAACCTTCTATATTTGATGATGCTTTTCTTTTACCTTGAAGGTTCGGGCATGTTGAACATACCACTCAACAATTCATAGTGAGCCTTGTCATCAATGATTTCAATAGGCGCACAAGGTTCTAGAATAACAACAAGTGCAGAACAATGCAAAACTTCTCAACCAATAGTGAGAGGTTGCTTGACGATAGAAGGTAGCAAATAATGATCATTGTCGATGAAGCTCATTTTTTGTGTCACATGTGATACTTGTGGTGCATATGACAACTACAACAACAATGGTTAATCAATACTCGCCGATTGCATCGATCAGGACACTGACAATACATCTGATTCACTTTCCAACACTGGAACTGACAGTGGTGGTTGCACATGTTGCAACTGTAGAGAGGATATTGTCTCTTGGAGAACTGTTATGATTTTCGGAGCAGATGGCACGTATATCGAGACAATCTCTAAAGGAACTGACACACATCCCGATGTATCAGGCATGGATTTTAAGAGAGGAGGCGCAAGTTCTGAAGTTGTCTTTTGTGAAAAGGCACGACTCCCGATGTCGACTCTGATTCGACCAATGTTGGGATGTTGTCTGTGTCTGGTGGTTCAAGTGAGAGGGCCAGGACCAATGCAAGGTCCGGGACAGTCTTCTCTTCGAGAGACACTACGACGTCACTTGTTTCTTTAGACTTTTGCTCATTAGGGGCAGAAAGGAAACGAGCGCATAACAATTTTTTTAACTGTGACCATGGTTTGATAGGAAGCTTGCCTTGTCGCTTACGGGTGGCGTGTAACTTTTCCCACTATGCATATGCTTCACTTAAGAATCAATAGGTCACGAACTACACTTTCTTTGCCTCATCGATTTTCCAATAATCAAGAAAATGCTCTACTTCAGAAAGCGAGCCGAGGAAGTTCTGATTGTATAGTTGACTGTAGAAAAGTGGAAGGTCAACCTCAATACGGTACTCCTGAGTTACGGGGTTATACTTCTCATGTCGAATAAAAAATTCTTCAATCTCGTCATCTTTGCTCGAATCATAGGAAGCCATGAAGATTTTGTTTTTTGGACTCTAAATACTCACTTGATAAAGGCTATTTCATACGTTCACAATGAAGAAGGGCAAACCTCCATTCGGGAATAGGGGATTAATCAAGGCTCTGAATACCAATTGATGTAGCGGGTAGGATCGAGTTGAAAGAATTAATAGGTTTAATGGAATTATTGGATGAATTTAATGAGGATAGTGGGGTTAAATGGGCATTTGAAGGGTTAATGAATAATTGGCTTAGGAATTAATGTGGTCAAACCAAGTGACAAGATGAGGAACGGTTATGAAGGGTCAAAACTGGTGTTTGTGTGGTTGTATATGGTGGAGTGTTGGTGGAATAGATAAGTGAAGGTGGAATTAATGTGGGATGGGAGAAAAGGGATTGGTGTTGGTACATTGGAAAAAAAAAGGAAAAAATAGTAGAGACGGGTGTTTGGATGAGGGACGAGAGAAGGTGGGTTGAGGGATAGCTGAAAGTTAGTGGGCTTGGAAGGTGGAGAGAATATGAGTGATGGAAGAAGATGAGATGGAGTGAAAATAGAAGGGGAACGAACGTGGCTGTAAGGGATGGTGGAGAATAGAGCCTGGGTTGAGGCAACAGACAGAGGGCTTGTCCGTTTGAGGGGCAGTAGGGACACAGACGGCCAATGGGCAGTCGTTGGGTGTTTGCTGGCCTGAAGTAAGTCTGTTTCCTGCTTGTAGGCAGAGGGGACAATGGAACTTCGAGGTGCTTCGAACGCCGGCGACAACAGGAACCCTCAAAGGAAAAGAACAATGTTGATCTCCGTCGAACGGGAGAGAAACTCGAATCCACGAGCAAAGAAAAAGAAAGATAAACAGGGTAAACTCAAAATCAATTCATTATCAAAATCTGTATTTTACATTCTCTAATTGGGGTTTTATAGAAAACCAAAAAAACAAAATAGCAACAAAATAAAAATGAAAATACATTAAGAAATGAAACTAAAATAAATTAGAAAAGAGAATAAAAAGAAAGTAATAAACAAAAATAAAGAAACAAATCAAAATAGAAATTGTTTTGATAGGCCTTCTAAATCTCAAGTTCTTCAGTGGTTTTACTGTCTCAGATACTGTACTACATCATTTGTATAGTGCAAATAATTATATTATTTAAAAAAAATGTTTCTAATTTTAAAATATAGATGACTCATTTATTTATTTTGTTTTAATTAAAATATTATTATAAAATGTACATAATTTAAATGTATTATCTGTTCATTTAAAATTACGATATAAAATTAACAAGTTGAAACATGAAATAATTAAAAAAAGAAAGTGATTTTTGCACTCCCAATTTTACCCACTGTGCACCCCCTTCCAAGTGAGTTTTTAATTTTACCCCAACTTACATTGTCCTTTTTTTCTTTTGTTCTTTTGGTCTGTTTTTATTTCAGAAAGAGAGCTTATTCCGTCCATTTTTTATTTCCGATAGCATCTTCATCCGACCAATTGACGCAATGGATAAGATTGGATTTATAGGTTTGGATATTGTCTGATCAAACCCGGTCGAATACAAAAAATTAAATGGGATTTAATTGGCCTTTGAATGGTTAAAAGGTGGTAAAAGGGATGAAATTAGGACACTGAATGTGGCTTGGCATTAAACGATGGTGTGAAGGTTAGTAAAAAAAATAATGGAATGGTTGCTTAGTGTTTGATCAAAGGTGAAAGTGGGATGACTAAAAGTTGGTGGGAAATAAGGTCAAGATGAGTTTATGAAATGAGTTTAGTGCTGAAATAAGGAAAGGGGAGGAAACAAGATCGGTCTCAGACATGGAAACATAGAGGTGGATGTGGGACAGAGATGACTGGGTGATGGTTGAGAAAAGCGATAGTGAAGAACAAAAAGAGTAGTGGCGAGGCGTGGCAAGGGCACTGCTTGGGAGAGGGCCTAGGGTGATGCAGGTCTATATGGAATGGCGATGGAAAAAGAGGTGTGGCTACAGGCGTGTGGCAGGGAAGCTACCACAACGAATTTGTAGCAGGCATGGGCATCGCAACAGCAGTGAGTGATGGCTGGCCCAGGCGAAAATCAAGTCTTCTCACAATGAGTGGAGAAGGTGGTAGATCCAGAGGGCCTGACGATCGCCATCTGCATCCGCAGGACTCGGGAGGAAAGAGAAGAACAGTACGATCACCGTCGGATAGGAAAGAGAATAAAGAAATAAGGAGAAAGCCGGAATATCCACTAGAGAAGAAGATAAAAGGAAAAATCCAAACGCTATGGGAAAATATAGGGAAAAAGGAGAGTAGTGACGCTGCGTGGAAATGTGAGAGAAGAGGGAGGGACTCCTATAGTTGTTGCAAGGAATGGTTACATACGTTGTAAGGAAATAAAATGCAAACACAAAGATCAAACCACGCAAAGAACACCGAGATTTTTATGTGGTTCACTCAAAGGTTATACGTCCACGGAGCGAACTACTTGATTTCACTATGAGAAAATATACAGGCAACCTATTTCAAGGATTTTCCCAAACTCTCTAACCCTATGCCTCACTGAGAATGTCCCTCTCTTAGAAAACCCTGAGAGTAATAAGCCTTTATATAATAGGCATTACAAAACAGACCTGGGCCCAATGGGCCCGACAACTTATAACCCTAGCCTAATAAGGATATATTGAGCCAAACCCAACAATCTCCACCTTGGAGAAATATGTTCGTCACTCTGAAGAATGTTGAATTGTGTTTGTAATACCTCCATTTGATGAGAGCTCACTCCCACCAACCTGCACCCACTCTGAAGAATGTTGAATTGTGTTTGTAATACCTCCATTTGATGAGAGCTCACTCCCACCAACCTGCACCCAAAGGTGTACATCCAATCTCTAACAAGAAGAGAGATTGAGCAAGTCCAAGCAGTGCTTGAACTTTTCTGTGGTAATTGGCTTGGTAAGCATGTCTGTTGCATTCTTTTCTGTGTGAATCTTCTGAATGGAAACTTGTGATACATGACTACTATGTATTTCGTCCTGGTATGATATACCTGATTCTTTCAGAAGTAAATAACACTTTGACTGTCACAATATATGGAGACTGATCCTTGTTGAATTCCCAATTCATTCACTAAACCTGTCAACCACATTACTTCCTTAGAAGCACCTGTCACTGCCATATACTCTGCCTATAATGGATAAAGCTATAGTAGGCTAAAGTACTAACCATCAACTGATGGGCCCACTTGCAAGTTTGTAGACATAACCTGTAGTAGATCTTCTCTTGTCTAAGTCACCTGCATAATTAGTATCTACATATCCGTCCACAGTTTCTGACCCCTGTTTTCCTCCAGACACTATTCCCAAGTCTTTGTTGCCTTTCAAATACCTCATAATCCACTTGACTACATTCCAATGCTCTTTCCCTGGATTCACCATATATTTGCTTACTACACCAACTGCTTGAGCGATGTCTGGCCGAGTACAAACCATGGCATACATAAGACATCCCACTGCATTAGCAAACAACGTTTTGGACGTCTCTGCAACTTCACCTTATGTATTAGGACACTGTCTGGCACTAGCTTTGCTTTCTACATGCTGAATTTCTCAAATACCTTTGAAATATATTTCTTCTATGATAACTGAAAGTCCTTTTTCTTGGGACCTAGAACATGATTGACCCTTAAGGGAGAGAGAGAGGGGGAGGGGAGGGGGGGGTGCGGGGGTAGTTTAAATAGGTCAATCTAAAATCGTTGGTCATTTATTAAAATTAACTTGATTGATTAGTTTAAGCGCAGCGGATATAACAATCAAGTGAGTGTGTGTTAGCAAATGTGATTAAACAATCAATACAAGAAAATAACTCCGACACCACAAGCACAAGGGCACAAGATATGTAGTGGTTCGGTTCGCCAACCTACATCCACTGTTAGGACTCGCTCAATCTTGAGCTATCCCTAAATTCACTAAGTGGGGACTTACACCCTCACAATTAGAATAGGAATTTCACCTCACTCAAGGCTAGGAATTTCACCCACCAATGTAGAATAGGAATTCCACCTATCCAATTGGCTGGGTTTTATAGTGGTTTCAGAGCCAATCCTCCTTAATCCACTTTCGAGATAAAGGTTTTAAAATGAAAATAAAACCACGAAGCACTTGTCTTTGAAGCTCTTTCTCGCTGACGTGTACTTTTGAAGATCCCATCCAATGTGTGCAAGTGCTCCTCCTTATAGCCGTCGTAAAGCAATCATAATCTAAGGGTGATAAGGAAGCTGGTTTTACCAAAGGTTTCATAGTTTATGTCTTTTCTTTCCTCCTCTCTCTCACTTTCAAACTCAATCAATAGATTGGTTGTTTATGATTTTTTTTTCCTCCTCTCTTTCTCACTTTCAAACTCAATTGATAGATTGGTTGTTTATGATTCTTTGTACAAGAGTGTTGATCGTTCCTTAGAGTGTATCACTCTTCTCGGTTCAATGAAGATTGTAAAACGATCACATAACACTCATATTTATAGAGGAGTCTTAATGGTCATTAAAACTATCCAATACTGACAGGTCGGTGACACCGATGGGTCGGTGACACCGATGGGTCGGTGTTCATTTTTTTACCGTTCAACCACCCGACCATTGCGCATTAAATGCACTCCCAATGGATTTATTACTTCTTGGTCGACAGGTCGGTGTCGCCTTTGGGTCAACAGTTATGGCACCGATGAGTCAAATCATATGAGATGCTCGATCTAGGGCAACACCATGCTGACAGAGTTTCAAGACAGAAATTAGTCATACCCAGATCGACCTGTCGCCCTTTACCGAGGGGTCGGTCCTGGTACTCTCGATCGGTCTTGAACTAAAGAGATATCTATTTGTCTTCAAAAGCCCACTTGAGTTCACCATCCAAAACTCACAAGTCTTTTACCGACAAGTCGTTCAGTTCATCATCGAGGGTTCGGTGCATACTAGACTCTCGGTCAGAGGCTTTCCCAGAATAACAGTTCTATAGTCCAGAAAGTATGTCAATCTGGCTGACCAGTCCTTAACCATGATGGGTTGATCCTGTGTCCACCGAGGGGTCGGTGAGAACTATTGGTCGAGCTGACAATGAAACCAAATACATATTTACAAGTTGGGTTCCAATTCACTGTTAAGCTTTCTCTCTAGGCTTTTTATGGTTTTACCATTTGTTCAACTAAGCATAGGGAAAGTTCTCTCTAAGGTGTGGGTACAACATAAAGTCATCTATGGCCATAATACCTATTTTTGTGATTGCCATTATGATGAGCTTCAAGCCAGTGGCGCATGATCTTCATTCTTGATTATCTTGAGTCTTCAAGCTTTTAGCAAGTGCTTCTACCCGAGTCATGGACTTGACAAACATGGACTCGTCAAGGCCGGGGCACTAACAATAACCACAGCTTACCAGCCTTTCTGTCTCTCCTAATTTCCATGCTAAACATTTTTCTGGTTGCCCCGAGATCTTTCATGTCAAACTATGTACTTAATCGTGATTTAAGTTTAACTACCTTAGACGTGTCTTTACATGCAATGAGCATGTCATCCACATAAAGCAATAACATAATGAAAGTATTATCGTCTAGCACCCTATAGTAAACGGAACAATCATACTCACATCGCTGGTAGCCAATCTGCAATATATAAAAGTCAAAGCTCTTGTACCATTGTCTTGGAGATTGCTTAAGCCCATAAAGTGAATTCCTCAATCTGCACACAAGTCTTCCTTGCCAGTTTCTTTGAACCCTTTTTGTTGCTCCATGTAAATTGTTTCCTCCAAATCATTGTGAAGGAAAATCGTCTTTACATCTAACTGTTCAAGCTCCATGTCAAATTGTGCTACTATGGCCAACAACACTCTGATAGATGTGTGCTTGACGATTGGGGAGAATATCTCATCGTAGTCAACCCCTTGTTTCTGTGAGTACCTTTTGGCTACTAACTGTGTTTTGAATTTTGGCTTCTCATTTTCCTGAAATGCTTCATTTTTCCGAAATTCCCATCTGCAACCAACTAGTTTTCTGTCATTTGGTTTCAGAACTAACTCCCATACTGAGTTATGATGTAGAGATTCCATCTCATCGATCATTGGCACTCATCCAACCTTCTTTTTCACTGCTCTCTATAGCTTCCTGAAAAGTGATTGGATCACCGCTACTGGTGGTAAGAGCAGAGTGTACCTCATTCTCATCTCATCCCATCCAAACCTTTAAGGTGGCTTGATAGTTGTCTTTGCTCTTCCCAGTACCAAGCTGGTGGGCTCCTGCTAAGCCTCTGTCTGTTCCTCACCTCCTAACGTACTGACATCTTCTTGATCCTGTGTTTGATTTTGAACTGTGGTTTCTGTGTTAGGTGGAACCAACCTTGCAGTTATCTTGCCTTTGTTGGTTTCTTGAACATCATTATCAAGTTCTGGGTTCATCATTAAAGCCTCATCAAACACTACGTCTCTGCTACAAAATGCTTTTCTGATTTCTGGATCCCATAATTTGTACCCTTCTCAAACTCGAGAAAGATACATCTGAGTGACTTGGAATCTAACTTGGATCTCTGATCACTGGGGATATGTGAATATGTTGGGAAACTGAATACTCTTAAATTTGAGTAATCTACATCTTTGCCTGACCACACCTCTTCTACGACATTTAGATTTATGGATGCATTTGGTGACCTGTTGACCACATAATATACATGATTGACTACTTCTGCCCAAAAGACTTTGGATAAGCATGCATGTAGTCTCATGCTCCTTGCTCTTTCCAGAAGAGTTTTATTCATTCTTTCTGTAACTCCATTCTGCTGAGGAGTCTTTGGAATGGTGAAATTCCTTGTGATACCCTGATCTCTAGAAAACTGTAGAAATGCTCCATGTATGTATTCACCACCATTGTCACCTCTCTATTTGCCGAACAAACAAAACTTGCAAAAATCTACCTAACATGATTTTACCCCCTTCAGCATCTGTCGTTTGTCGAGTTTTAACATGCCTTTCTCACTCATATGCCCTAGCCGCATATGCCATAACTGAGATTCATCTGCACTGGTGCTTTCTTCTGTGGAGACTGCTGCTCCACTTGAAACTGTATCCCCTTTTAGTTTGTAGAGGTAGTTGCTTAATTTGGTGCCTTTCATTAACACCATTACACCCTTGGACACTTTGACCATGTCATTCTTTCCGGTGAATGTGCACCCATTAGATGTAAGTGTCTCAAAAGAAATTAGATTTTTCTTGAGTGCTGGCACATATCTCACCTCTCCTAATGTTCTTACAATTCCATTGAACATTTTAATCTTAATGGTGCCTATTCCAATGGCTTTACAAGATGCATCATTACCCATTAGAACACTACCACCATTATATGACTCATGTATCAAAGAACTAACGGTTAGGGCACATATGATATGACCAACCAGAATCTAAAATCCAAGCATCGGATAAAGATGTACTTCGCGAGATAGATAAGGAATCCACTTCGCTTACTGAAGCAACACCGGCTGTGTCATCATTCTTCTCAACCTTCTTCCTATCTGTGTTTTTCGCCTTGTATTTTTGGCGATACTTTTTCCAGTGCCCCTTCTTGCCGCAGTAGAAGCATCCTGAGTCCTTGCTTCTCGACTTTGATTTGGAGTTGTTTCTCCTTAACTTACCCTTTTCCCGAGTCTTGCCACGATCACTGGAACCTCCTTTTATTAGAAGCCCCTTTGCCTGTGAATTGTTTCCAATGGACTTCTTCCTTGCTTCATTGGAGATGATTACTTGAGTAACTTCATCAAATTCAGTTGTCTCCTTTCCATACATCAGAATAGTCACAAAGTGGTCATATGAGCCTGGGAGAGAAGTCAGCAATTTCATGGCCTTGTCTTCATCGTCAAACATGGAATCAAGCCTGAATAACTCACTGATTATCCTGCTGAATGTGTTCATGTGCTCTAGAACATGATACCCTTCAGCCATCTTCAACCCAAATAGTTGTTTATTTAGGTGAAGTTTGTTGGACAACGACTTACCCATGTTAAGCGATAAAAGCTTATCCCATAGGCCTTTAGTAGTTATTTCCTCCATGACGTTATACAATACTTCGTCAAATAAATAGAGTTATATGAGGCAAACAACCCTCTCATCAACATCTGTCCATTCGTCATTAGTCATCTTCTCTGGCTTCTTGTCCTTGCCTGACAATGCTACCTTGATTCTTTGATGAGTCAAAATGCTCCTCATTCTTAACTGCCATAAACCGAAGTTGCCTCTCCCATCGAATTTATCAACTTTGAATTTGATGCCTCTTAGAGATCCCTTTGATGCTATCGTGTTCCAACTTGTGCTGAATTTGTCTGGACTACTACTCTGAGAGGAGGATTCCCCTTTTTCTACTGTAACTGGTGTTTGGATTTTTGCCAGTGTATTCGGAACAGTACAAACAAGAAATCAACTCCAATCACTGCGTAGACCTCGTCGCTACGAGTGCACTGTCGAAGATGGATCTGAATTCCGAGCTCGAATGACTCCGAAAACTGCAAAATAATCTAGACTGTTTATTTTGATAACCCAATTTTTTTTTACTGTTCTTGCTGAGAAACGAATATTGTTTCTCTTTCTCCTCCTGCCCTCGAGCGCTTCTGATCTGTTACCTCTGAAATGTTAGCGTTACGCGCGGAAACAAAGAAAAATCGAACGAAAATAAACACACAGTACAACACAATATTTTAACGTGGTTTGGCCCACCTGGCCTACGTCCACGGAGCGGCAGAATATTCACTATAAAAGAGAAAAAATACATGTATAATATTAATGACTCCCATGAGTCATGAGCTCAAACTCGAAGTCCCGAGCCCTTTGTACACCCATGTATAAGACACACCGACATCACCTCTCAGTTGATGTGAATCTCTCTCATACCTAGAATAGTGAACCCAACTTCTGTGTTCCTCCCTCTACGCTTCCTGCGTCCTACGAGCAACTTCCGACATGCTTCTCAAACGCGAGCGTCTCCTATGATGGTGTGTCCCACACACACAGATCTGCATTTCTGCTCTGGCAATGGGACTTCGTCTTTCCAGCCGCACTTCTGTTGGTTGCCACTCATAGATCTGAAAACCCAGATCTGCAGCGGTACTGTACTGTTGCTTCTGCCCCTCTCCGGCCATCGAGCTGTCCTCCAGACATCATCAGATCTGAGGCTTGTCGTTGCCTGTGTATACAACCATCCTCAATGTATACGACCATGCATTAACATTAGCCCACCTCTCCCTCTTGATGTGTCCACCACCATGGTGACCACCACAATACATGTGGCCGATGAAGGCTAGATCTCCGTGTATTGTTATGTTGAAGCCCCACGATGGAAGCCCAATCTTCAGTCCCTTATATAGACTATAGTCGGTCCCATGTCTCTAAGAATAGCACGTACTATTCTTGCTGCAATTGCCATGTAAGCAGCCTGCCAATCCTATTCCTATTCAGTCGGGTATTGCCTTCCTATATTTCAGCCGAACTCCTCTCTTAGCAGCTTCCGTGACACAAATATACCCAGCCGAGAAACACCTCTTTTTAACCATTTCTAATTTTACAACCTTCCAATTAGAAATCCATTGTATTAAGCAACTGCTGATAATCTCCCCAAAGTATTAGAAGAATTAGAGCCACCGATCCTAACATGAAACCCCTTTGATGCTGGGTTTCCCTGCCGGGATAGATCTGCTGTTTTAGATCTGAAACATATCTAACTTTGCTTGCCCCGACGGTCAGCTGTTTTGTGCCTCTTTTTTATTTTTTTAATAACCCTCTCTCTCGATCTCTAGTTCTCTACTCCTGAACCGTGCTGAGATCTATTATTCTGAAAACGATAAAGAAAACCTGGAACCCTCGTGTGCACACGGATCTACTGGGTCCGGCGATGGGGTTCTGTTTATCTACTTCTGGCCGAGCAGGAGAGGACTGTTGTTCTCGATCTGGATGTGGTTGATCATAAACAGGCATGCTTGTCTTTCGTCTACAAATCTGAGACGATATGCATGGTCGTCCTCTTATTCTCTCTGCACCGATCTGCAGTTCTGAGATATTTGTTTCCCCTTTGAGGCTAAATGGACTTTGTGTCCTCTGTTCTTCACTCAGATCTGGAAACAGATCTAGCACTGATTGTAAACCTGGAACACCCACTGAGGATGCCTTCTTAGTGCACACTAACGGTCTGGCTATTCTACCTTTCTTTATGCTTGTTGTCTTCGAACGGCGAGAACAAGGTTGTTTTACTGGGCGCCTCAATGTCCCAGATCTGATTTGTGCCTGCTCCACCGATCTATCTGAGCACTGCTGCTCCCGGATTTATCTCTGGGCGCTGATTTGCCTTTCGTTTGGCGTGCGATGGCTTCGGATCTGATCTCCGATTTCTCTTTGTGATATGCGATTGTCTGGGATGCTTCTGTGCCTGCCATTCCTTGAATTTTACATGTTGTTGTGGTCTTTGATGGATCTGCCCCTAGTTCTGCACAGTTTGTACGATGCTATACGAAGAAACCCTTTCTTTCAAACCAATGAACCGTGGTTTTCTTGATCATACAAATCTGTCCCTGATCGGACCTTGCTACTGATACCAATTGTAAGGAAATAAAACGCAAACACAAAGATCAAACCACGTAAAGAACACCAAGATTTTTACTGATTCACCCGAAGGCTACGTCCACGGAGCGTACTACTCAATTTCACTATGAGAAAATAAACTAGCAACCTGTTACAACGATTTTCCCAAACCCTCTAACCCTATGCCTCTCTGAGAATGTCCCTCTCTTAGAAAATCCTGAGAGTTATGAGCCTTTATATAATAGGCATCACAAAACAAACCTGGGCCCAATGGACCTGACAACATATAACATTGGCCCAATAAGGATATATTGAGCCAAACACAACATACGTATGGGGAAGAAGAAGACGCGTGTGGGAAGGAGGCTGTGGGAAATAAAGGACGTGCACGGGTGGGAAGACAGAAAATAAAATGCAGATGGAAAGGAGGGAAAATGGGGCTTGGGTAAAATTGAAAATTCACTTAGAAGGGGGTGCACAATGGATAAAATTAGGGGTGTAAAAATCACTTTCCTTAAAAAATCATTTAAAAATTAAATATTTTTCTCAATTTGCACTTGAAATTGCTCCAATGAAGATTTATAGACACAAATTGACTCTTTTATTGTTGTGTTTTAAATTTATACTCGCAAGCGCACGAACCATTTATAATATAGTTGTTAGAGTGCGAGGTCGAACTCATCGGAACTTAGGAAAATATATCTATGAAAAACATACCATTGAATCATATATTTTAAGAAATTAGAAAATCATAGAAATAAATCTTAAATATGGAATTATTTCTCTAATCTAGGAATTTTAATTTTAATTTAGAAATATTCTAAAAAAAGAAATCAAGTCCAAAAATAGGAACAACACCTAAAAATAGAAACTATCCATTAAAGAAATTTAATTTACGTGAAAAATACAAAAATTAATCTAATTTCAATTAAGATGGTAGAAGTAATTTAGAATATTAAATAATCTTAACCTAACTTAGAACACAAGATTAAGATGCAATTAATTAATTACCAACCTAGTTTTTTCAAGAATTTGAATTTATAAAAAAAAAAAATACCTAAAATTACCTCTATACATATTTTACAGTGGAACTAGCTTTAAGAATCATGGGGACATTATTTTTCATATTTTGAAAATAAAATAAAGGCCTACACTACATAGCTCACATAAATTACCCACCATGCATTCAAATTTCTCATTCATTAAAATTTCAAATATAAAAGCCATGAATTCAATAATCAAGAATTTCTCAAATTAAACCTTAGACTAACTAGAATTTAAACAATTTTCTCCGAATCTAAATATTTCAGTACACTCCTGAAAACAAGAGCCTTAGATTGAAGAAGGAAGTCTAATTAGTCTAAATATTCCAATGCATCAAATTTGAAAATTTTGGAATTAAATCCAACATGTTTTTTATAAAAAGAATTAAAATCAAATCAAATCATCATAATACATGAATTATACAAATGAAAAACCATAAACTAATATTTTAGCACACCTTTAATTTATTCAAAACATGAAATCAAAATTACAAACCATGGAATTTAAAAGAATAAATACAAGAAAAAAAATAAGAAATTCAAACTCCACTAACCTATAAACCCAATGTAGAACTTGAAAATCTCATAGTTTTTTTGAATTATTTTTCTCATTTTCCTCTCCTCCAAGTACCAAGCCAAGCCTTGAATTATTCTGCCCAAGTTCGAATTGTGTTGCTCCAATTGCATCAATTTATAGAATTTTGATGGGCTAGATTAGGCAAGCCATGGGACCCACTCTCCAACTCAGCCGATCCACTCCTTTCTAATCTCCCATTCAGTCGGCCAAACTATTGTTTCTATATTTTGTATACAGTTGAATCGACCAGGACCTCCTTTTATACTTTGTGCAGGGGCGACCCTGGGTATAGGCAGCGTAGGCTGCCGGTTAGGGTTTCCAAACAAAAAGGGCCTCCACACACTTAAATTCCTCAATATACCAGTCATAAAGGCCCCCTGAGATTTTAGAGGATGTCAAGGCCAGCCCTGGCGCGTGAAAGCAAACTATGACAACTATTTTTTTCTCCGTTCTTCTTCATCCTGCTGTACTGTCCTTCTCTGCTTTTCTCGTACTGATGATGCAACTGTTGGGTTCTCAATGGTTTCTTGTAGATCTCCTTGCAGTCGACTTTTTCTTCTAATTCCAAACTGATGCACTTGCTGGCTGCAAGCATCACTTGGGCCCTCTTCTTCACTTCAAGCCTGGATGTATTGTTTGATTTGTTTCCCACCATGCCGCCAAGTGAAATGCATTGTAGCTCATGATGACAGCTCCATGTTACTTGGCACCCACCTGTGCTGCTCTGTATTTGTTTCTTCATAAATCTGCACTTTGCTTCTTCAAAGATGTTTGAATGGTTTTGCAAACAAGTGTTGCTGTCCTTATTGCTATAAAAATCAATCCCAAATCAAAAGAAAACATGTGGGTTCCATGACCATCGTGGCATGCAATATTGCTTCGAACTTGAGCTGCACCGTCCCTCTCTTGTATTCTTTCAGCAGATTTCCCTCTGCTATTCTTTCTTTTCTTGCTACAGCTTGGTGATATTCCTCTACTTCAATTGTATTGTTCGAATTGTTGCTGTTTTCTTCCACTATTTGGTTATTTCAATCAAATGTGAATTTGCAGCTTGAAAGCATGGCCTCCTTTGACTTCTTGGACGCTGATGGGTTTGCTTCTGCTCTGTCATGTTTCTTGTTGCTATTCAGATATGTTTTTGCAAGCAAGTACAGCTTTTGAATTAGTGCAAAATAGCCAACATGGGAAGCACAACTTAAAGGCACATGTTGCATCGGCCACCAATTTCATGCACTGTAGGAAACACATTGAGCCCGAACCAAACTTATGTCAATGGTTGTTGTTTATCAATACAACACGTCACTAAGGCTGCGTTTGGATGGGGGGTAATTTTTATAGGGGTTACTCCTAAGTAGGGGTGACCCTTGAGTAGGGGTGACACTTGAAGTGGGATTACCCTTATCTTGTTTGGTAATTGCAGTGGTAAAGTAAAACCTCACTCTAAGGGTAAAAAATCTTATTTGGTAACTACAAGCAAGGGTAACCTGATATATTAATATTTTTTATTTTTTTATAAAACATAATTATTAAATAATATTTATGAAGTAAATTCTAATAAAATAACTTATAATAATATTATCTAATTTTTATAAATTATTTTTCATAATTATAATTTAAAATGAACACTTGCATTCTAATATTAAAAATATAAATAAAGATTTTTTTATATTACTATTTTAAATCCCAATAAATAAATAAAAAATATCAACATATCTCTTCATAAAAATTATAATTATTATTTTTTATATTATATGAATTTAATAAAAATATTAATTCTTATAAAATTGTTAATATGTCAGTTTACCCCTATTCAAGGGTAACCCCTATAAAAATTTACCCCTCACCCAAATGCATTACTTTGAAAATGTTGTAAAAATTTTATTTTTATATTATATAGATTTAATAAAATTATTAATTCTCATAAAATTGCTAATATGTCAGTTTACCCCTACGTACAATTACCCCTGCTCAAGGGTAACCCCTGTAAAAATTTACCCCTCACCGAAATGCATCACATTAAAAATGTTGCAGAAATTTTATTTTTATATTATATAGATTTAATAAAATTATTAATTCTCATAAAATTATTAATATGTCAGTTTACTCCTACGTACAATTACCCTTACTCAATGGTAACCCCTGTAAAAATTTACCCTTCACCCAAATGCATCACATTGAAAATGTTATAGAAATTTTATTTTTATATTATATAGATTTAATAAAATTATTAATTCTCATAAAATTATTAATATGTCAGTTTACCTCTACGTACAATTACCTCTACTCAAGGGTAACTCCTGTAAAAATTTACCCCTCACCCAAATGCATCACATTGAAAATGTTATAGAAATTTTATTTTTATATTTTATAGATTTAATAAAATTATTAATTCTCATAAAATTGTTAATATGTCAGTTTACCCCTACGTACAATTACCCCTGCTTAAGGGTAACTTCTGTAAAAATTTACCCCTCACCAAAATGCATCACATTGAAAATGTTATAGAAATTTTATTTTTATATTATATAGATTTAATAAAATTATTAATTCTCATAAAATTGTTAATATGTCAGTTTACCCCTACGTACAATTACCCCTGTTCAAGGGTAACCCCTGTAAAAATTTACCCCTCACCCAAATGTATCACGTTGAAAATGTTGCAGAAATTTTATTTTTTATATTATATAGATTTAATAAAATTATTAATATGTCAGTTTACCCCTACGTACAATTACCCCTACTCAAGGGTAACCCTTGTAAAAATTTACCTCTCACCCAAATGCATCACATTGAAAATGTTATAGAAATTTTATTTTTATATTATATAGATTTAATAAAATTATTAATTCTCATAAAATTGTTAATATGTCATTTTACCCCTACATACAATTACCCCTGCTCAAGGGTAACCCTTGTAAAAATTTACCCCTCACCCAAATGCATCACGTTGAAAATGTTGAAGAAATTTTATTTTTATATTATATAGATTTAATAAAATTATTAATTCTCATAAAATTGTTAATATGTCAGTTTACCCCTACTCAAGGGTAACCCCTTTAAAAATTTACCCCTCACCCAAATGCATCACGTTGAAAATATTGAAACATTTTTAAAATAATCTTCTAATAGAATAAATTGTTAATTACCCTAAAAGATATTATCATAAATATCAAAATTTTCATAGTTTTGAGACCCTATCGAAATTTCGACAGAATCACCCCTTAAAAATAGAATATTTTGACAAATACGTTTCAGAAAATTATATAATATATAATTGAAAAGTAGATGAAGGCACGGGATAAATAGGGGAAAGGTTTCCTTAAAAAATAAAAAATAAATAAAAAACCACTATTATTATTTTAAATTTCAATAAATGAATAAAAAAATTCTTCATATCTCTTCATAAAAAAATATAATTTATTTTTTGGTGATATGAAATTTATCAAATGGAAATAATGGAGTGCTTTTAAAAAAAATAAAAGTCAATTACTCACCAAAATAAATAAATAAATAAAATGTAAAAATCCAGTTACATCTAAAAGTCTAATTAGATTTTTGCAGTTTTAAATTAGGTAATTTTTTTTTTATTAATTCAACACGTGATTGAGCCGGTTCTAGTTGAACCGACAATTCAACTATGGGCCAAGTCATTTTCAAAAACACTGCCTCTTATTGCTCATCATAACTGAGGTACTCTCTCTTTTACTTTTCTTTTGTCTCTATTTCTCGTCTCTCAAAGTCAACAAAGAATTTAAAGTATAAATTAGAAAACTATTATTATTATTATTATTATTATTATTGTAAATTAAGGTATTCAAACATTATAAGTACAAATTATAAGTACAAAATTAAAGAGAACGGCGCTTTTTATTTTAAAAAAAATTCGATTCTAAAGTCTCTTACTGAAAAGAGACCATCAAATTAATCTCTCAAAAGTAAATATTTGTATTTTTAAATTATCAATTTAAACTAATTCAACTTTCAACATGTTAAAAAGTTTTATCTTATTTTAAAATGAGCTGATAATACTTTTTAATTTTTTGTTTTATAATAACATTTTAATTAAGAATAGAAATATTTTGTATATAATATATTGATTTGCTAATTCTCATTTTAAAACATTTTCTCTTGTCTAAGACCTGGTAAATTATATTCACATACTTTATAATTTATTTATTTTTCAATTTTTTTTTTTATGTTTTATCAATTATCCATGCATTTGCATATAAAAAAAATCCTTGGACGAAATATAAACGCAATCTTAAAAGTCAAAAAAAAAAAAATCAGACTTCTTATATTTTTTTAATTTAGTAGACCACCTGTCTTACGTGACAACATTAAGAAAGAATTTCTTAAATTTGGGGAACAAAACAAATTTTCAAATTAATACCAATGCATTCATAATTGTGTGATCAACGTTACCCAGAAGAAGTTAATCAATCATCTGATACTCTTTCTGATGAAAACTCGATATGTATTTATATTAAGAGTTCAAATAAGTAAATACAAATTATATATGCCTTCCATTCACAATCTCATCAGACAAGACTGAAAATTCTCTCAAGCAAAGGTATTATTATTACTGCTGAACCTTCTTCTTCTTCTTTCAACCGGAGATGTCGATGACTTTCACCTCTGGTTTCTTGGCTGGCTCTTTGGGTACTGTTACCGTCAGCACTCCGTTCTCCATGGCTGCCTTCACCTGATCTATCTTAGCATCTTCTGGCAGCCTGAAACGCCTCAGAAACTTGCCGCTGCTCCTTTCTACTCTGTGCCACTTGTCGTTTTTCTCCTCTGTTTCTTTGCTCCTCTCTCCGCTTATCTGAAGCACTCTCCCTTCTTCCACTTCCACCTTTACTTCCTCCTTCTTCAACCCTGGAAGGTCTGCTTTCAAGATATGGGCCTCCGGCGTCTCCTTCCAGTCGATCCTCGCATCGACGAAAGCAGAGGTCTCTCTACCTAAATTAGAAGAGGCGACGGAGAAACCTTGGAAAGGGTCCCAGATGTCGAGAGAGAAAGGGTCGAAGACGTTGGTTCGTCGGCCGAAGAAGCTTGGAATGATCGACATGGCTCTCTTTTCTGGGTTTTCTTACTTAAAAAAGAAATAATTTGATTTGATGTGTTACAATGGGTAGTAGGATTCTGCAATTGATGTTGTAATCGATGATTCTGATGCCGCCGAAGATGGGAGGGGGAAGTATTTATAGAGAAGAAAGTGGAGATGAGAGGGGGATTTTTCTCCCAGGCTCTGGAAAGCTCTTGATGATTCTCCTTCTGCAAAGAATTTTCTAGAACGCAAATGGTACAAGAAGTCACAGGAATGATCAAGGCTGCTGACGTGTGACCAAAATAAGTAAACAGTGTGATTTAAGACAGGTGATGCCTATGTTTTAACACTTTTAATTAGTGCATCAAGATTTTTTAAAGTACCTTGATTGATATAAACTACAATCAAAGATAAAATATTTTTTTAATTATAAATTAAAAGTTAGGTTAACTAGATAGACTAACATGACTTGCTATTAGATTTTTTATAGGTTTCATAAATTTAAATTTATTTGATAGGTGATTATATTGATATAGAGTATATAATAAAGTTTCACTGTCAATTACCCATATAAATATTGATGAGCATATGTCATTGATGTTTAAAAATTTTAAATCAAAGGATAGAATCATCAAATAGAGGTAGAACAATTCATATGGTCCTATTTACATTAAATCCAAAAAAATGGGCTTTAAAAATCCATTTTTACTAAGTATCTAGCTAACAACCGAGATCATCCCATATCTCATTATAGTTTTTTTCAAAATAAAATACATACCATACACAAATCAAAAACCGCTAATTAATTTTTAGAAACAAAGATACATATTTCTATTATTTTACATTTTTTGCAACTATTATACTGATTGTTGAATAGATTAAATGAGAAACATATGATAAATCTTTTAGATTTTAATAGTTTTACAAAATTTAACAAAAAATATAAACATGCATTCATTTATTTAAAAAATAGTGAATAATTGAGATTTTTTAAAAGGTGAATTTCATTCTAAATAACATTCTTTCTTATAATCATTACCATCTGAACGATAATTTAGATTCAGTTTTTAATAAGTTTAGTAGTCATCTCAATTTAATGATATAAGATATGAAAGTAGTTAGTTAAATAGTTGTAAAATTGTTAAATAATTCGAAGTAGAAAATATTGTTTTAATTAAAATTTTAATTTTAAATAAATGTTTTTATTAACAATTTCACATAGATTGTTTTAAAAGACATTTTAATTATTTGAATTTCTCACAAAATTTGCAACCAAGTGAAAAGTTGGGTTCATCTTTTGTTTTTTGAGATTTTGCCACACTTTTATAAAAGTAAGTGTAGGAATTTAACCAATGTTATCAAAATCGGATCGTCTACCGAACGGTCTCAAGGGAAGGTTGGATTGTGAGACCCTAATGCAGCCCAGACGGCCGAATCCATGATGGCTGATCCAAGTGAAGTGTGAAGTGGTGGGAGTGGGAGAAAAAGGATCCCACATCGGAAGTGAGGGACTTTCGTATGGGGTTTATAAGTGGTATTACCCCCTTAAAGCAGTGTGAAGCATTTTGGGCCTATCCCTAGTGAGCCAAGCCCCATCCAAACCCGTGTGGGTTCAGAGCGGACAATTTCATATTGAGTTGAGCCCTAGGCCCTGTTTTTCGGGTCGGCTTGTTACAATTGGTATCAGAGTTGAGTTCAGCACTCGGACTGTGTGGGCCTACTGTCTTCCACTGGATTCATTGGGTCGAACCGAGGAAGGCTCTGGGCTTTTAGGGGGGTGGGTTGTGAGATTCTGACCCAACCTAAACAGTCGAGTCCATGATGGCTGATCCAAGTGAAGTGTGAAGTGGTGGGAGTAGGAAAAAAATGATCCCACATCAGAAGTGAGGGAATTTCGTATGGGGTTTATAAGTGGTATCACCCCCTTAAACCAGTGTGACGCGTTTTGGACCTATCCTTGGTGAGCTAATCCCAATCCAAACTTGTACGGGCTTGCGCGTGTGCGTGCGAACGTGTGGGCCTAGAGCAGACAATTTCACACTGAATTAAGCCCTAAGCCCTATTTTTTGGGTCGGGTTGTTACATTTGTTAAATAAGCTTCAACCAGATTTGACCGTAGTCAAATTCGGTCAAACCGGTGCCATCAAAATAATATCAAATTATTAACTATTAAATAAGTATGAAATAAATTAATAGATGATAAAATATAAATAACTATAAAAATTAAAATATAAATACAAAATACATAATAAAAGACATGATTATATTTTCATAAAAAATTATTGTTGTTCTCACAAAACAATTATAACTAACAAAAGTTAATAATCCAACTTTTATATTCCAAAATCAACCCGACAAAAATATTTCACTTCATACCTCTAAAATATTTCAATGGAAGGGCAAAAAGGTAAATTCCATCTAAAATATGAAATCGGGTGTCTCATGGTAGAAATGTCGGGTGTCTATATATATATATATATATATATATATATAAATGATTAATAAAAACAAAAAATTACAAAAAAAAATGAAAAAAAATGAAAAAGAGAAAAATAAATGAATAAATGGGAAAGGCAACATGCCACACCTTCCATCCTCTTAGGAAAAGGACAAAATAAGCCCTCCAACTGTAAGAATCATTTTAGAGTTTGTTTGAAATTGACAAAATAAGCCTTTCAAAACTTGTTTTAGGTACCACATGGATGTAGTTCAATTGGTCTGCCTTATGAAGCAAAAGGTTGTGCGTTCGAACCTCCATGGCCTAACATTGTTGTGCCTTAGGAGTAGTGGACTCATTCGTGGGAATTTTAGTAGGACCGTGTCAAAAAATTTCATACGTTAATCCAAAAAAAAAAATTATTTTAGGGTTTTTCTTGTCCTGAACATTTTTTCATTGCAGACAAAGATAAAGAGAAGGGGACGGCGGCGCTAGAGACTTTTCATTTGCAGATCCAAACCATGGCTCATGGTTCAGGGTTTTTTCAAAAAACCGTGGTGAACTGCGGTTTATTATGTTTTTTTTTGTTGTTTAACATTCTGCAATGGTCGCGGTCGAACTGGCAATTTGACTCCAAGCTGGTCGAGTTCTTATTACACTACATTTAACTGTAGTTAGTTGCATGTTCAAAGATAATCAATAGATTGGTAAATAATACATTTTAGTTTTGTATGATCTTTGAACATGCAACTATCTCAATATTTACTATTATAAAAGTAAATATATTATTATTAAATAAATAAAATTTAATCAAAAAATTAAATTATAATTATGAATTTATTATTTGATTTGGTAGTTTGAAAAATTTGGTGTATTTTTATCCTCTAAGTATTAAAAACATA
Source organism: Chimonanthus praecox (assembly GCA_022113865.1). Lineage (NCBI taxonomy): Eukaryota > Viridiplantae > Streptophyta > Magnoliopsida > Laurales > Calycanthaceae > Chimonanthus > Chimonanthus praecox. Next base: position 52,256,178 of record CM039087.1, on the reverse strand, counting down.
AAGATTTATAAAAAAAATCTTAAAAATAAAAATTTAATATTAGATTTCTTTTTTAATTGGAGAGGTTTGATCTACCCTTCTCATGTTATTATCTAATAATTAGGATAATTTATGCAAAAATGACTAAAAAAATAGTCAAAGGGCCTTATGATTAGAATGGATTAATTTGAAGGTTTAGTCCATCTTTTTCATGTCAAATGAGTTTTAATTATTTGTTGTTCAAACATTTTAATTTGTTTCGATCTTATTAAGAAACATAGAATAAAAATGAGATTTTCAACTATTCTTGAGTAGATCTCTTCATCAAAAGTCTCCTAAAATCAACACTTAATTTTAAGGATTCTAAAGATCAAAAATGAAATTTTAAAAAAGCTACAAGTAGAAACCATGAATTTTAGGATTTGATTTTGTGAGTTTAAAGGATTTGTCCCGATCTTGTCATATTAGTATTGAAAATAACACAAAATTATTAAAAAGAACTAAAAGTAGGAAAAATGTGATTCTCGAAATAAATTTGACGAGTTAGAAGGATTTGATCCACATTATCATGTTATTATATAATAATAGGGAAATTCATGAAAAAAATATCCATTAATAAAAAAAAATGTTCAATGATTAAATTTGATGTGTTTGAATTGTTTTAATCACATTTTTATAGTCTTTTAATATTAATATGTAAGAATTAGAAATTGTTGTTGAAAAAGAAAAGTGAAGGAGTTACATAGTACAATTTTTTTGTTGAATGTTTCTTACGTAAAGCGCTTGTTTCTTATTATTAGAACAAAAAACACTAATATTGTATTTAGCAACCATAACATTCAAAATTGATAGATCCTTAGCTATATATATTAAAAGAAAATGTTGTCAATAACATTAAAATATTATTGTTTAGTAGATATTCTCAAATAATTACTATGAAGTGTTTCAAATTTTTTATATAAATAAAACTATTATTTGTTTTTTAATATAACCAAAGTCCAGTTTCATGGTGATATAAATTTAGAGGTCAACAATAATTAAAAAAGAATAAAGGGCATTTAAGAAGCACAAATTAACTAATTCTATTAGGGGTATTCTTGTTGGCTCTATTGTTTAAATATAAACCTTTCTCTATAAAGTATTTTTATGCACAACATGTTTGTAAAACCTACAAAAGGTCATTGATTTATAAATAATAAGATCAAATTTTGGGCTTAAAATTCATATCTTAATTGATCAAATAGTGGTATTTTCAGTGAGCCCCATCTTCAAAGGCATAATAATTTTTTTGGACCATTACAAAACTTTTGGTATGAAAGCAAATCTCAAGTGATCAAATTTAGGAGTTCAAAAAATATGGCATAATTAATCTACGTAAGGTGGATTTGTTGAACGCCATATTAAGGGAGAGATCTTTTTTAAATTTTATTTATCTAATATCAATGAAACACTGTTGTAATGATTTAAAAATTAACCTATCTATTGAAGTTTTCCCATGGAAAGTTTTAAATTATTTTTCATATCATTAAAAATATAAATAAATTTAGTATAATATATCATAAGTTATTTTAAAAAAAAATTGGTTAAATTTTTTTGCTACTTAAGGTGTAAACACTATTAATCATTTGTTGGTGCTCTGCACCTTAGACCAGTTTTTGTGGAAATCTATTTTGCCCAGGAAGGCAACCCCAACCATTGGGCATAAAAATTGTCTATAGAGAGACAATATGATAAACTTAATAAATTTGAGAAGTCATTATAGGCTTTTGGTTCTTGGACTATTTGGGCTACAAGAGACAAATTTATTCACAAGATCTTTCCTATGTATCCTGCTAATGTGGTTTCTAATACTGTTTTTCCCAGTGTAATAGTGAGCCCTTTTAATGAGCTCTGTATAACTCCAAGATTATGGGTTTAGTGGAGGAGGAATAGGGCCAAGTTACATCGTGCATTCTGGACTCTGAAAGAGTAACCAACCATTGTCATGAATTTGCAAATTCAATGGCACTTCTGAAATTTGATGCTTTATGTGTTTCTTTGGAAATTCAAGCAATTATTTTTTGAAGATTGATGAAGACATCTTGGTTCTTGAAACAACAGTTATGGGGCTACAATGATTATGAGATCACTTGCCTCTCTAGGAGATGGTTTTGTATCAGAATCTTAATTTATCTCCAACATATTTTCCTAAACCTTTAACCTTAAATTACTCTTCAATGAACTGAATTTGTATGGAATCTACAAATTATCTCACTATACCTTGTCCAGTTAGAAAAATTATCGATTAAGAACTGATTTATTTGGGATGAAATAATAATTTTGTCAAGTTTGTGCTCTTTTCCTTCACAAATCAATTGTTTGTACATAAATTGAACCTATACCTTAATAGCCACACATACTAATATGAGAAAAAAAGGTACAAAATACTTTTATTAACATAATCAGATAAAGAGATCAAATTTCCTTCACTTACATAATACAATATATGCCTTCCTTTACAATCTCTTTATAGAAAACGCCACTGCTACTTGACACCTATTGCTGATGCACGCCCCTTGTTCTTCTTTCAACTGGAGATTTCAATAGCCCTCACCTCAAGCTTCGTAACTGGCACCTTCGGCACCATCACCGTCAGCACTCCGTTCTCCATGGCCGCCTTAACCTCATCCACCTTCGCATCCTCTGGCAACCTAAAACTTGCCCTGCTCCTCTCTAGACGGCGCCATTTATCGTTCTCCTCTGCTTCTCTGCTCCTTATTAGTGATATTCACCCGTCCGCAATTCCATCCGCTCGTGATTATCGATGGATAATCACGGGCTATGAAAAAGAAACTATAGATTTATTATTTCCTGATTTTGTGTTGTATGATGGAGAAAATCTCTCATTTGTGTTAATATATACTGTGTAATTAGATCAGATGAAATGAGAGAAAATATTACTCCTGTCACGCCCTGACCTGAAGGGTAAGCCCGGAACGCGATTGATTTTTTTTTTTTTTTGAAGATAAACTAACACAAGCATTCTAACTGGGCCGGATCAACAGTTGGGCCCAGAGGTCACACATGATCCCAACATGTGGACTCAAACATGTACCACAAGTCTACCCAACAATAGACATAAACAACAACATCAACACATAACATGATCATATGAAATCCAACCATTGATTCATCATCCAAAATCATATCACAAGAGTAACTACGGAAGCATAGTAGTTTAATACATCACATTTAAACAAATTAAGTACCACACCCGGTAATAAAAGCAAATGGTTCCAAGAACCAACAAGTAAAGATAAGGGTATTCCTCTCAGGGGGAATCCCGAAACACCGCCTCAGCTTATCCACCCTAAGCTTAAAAAAGATGGCCCTCCTCCTCGGGTTCATCTCCTAAAAGGTGAGTGGGGTGAGCTAACTAGCCCAGTGAAAGAAATATAACAGTGCAGTTAAGTAAATAACAGGTTAGCAATAATCAACAGTTGCAATAAATATCTCATGCTTGATCACAAATAAGCATAATATTATCATCATTCTCATAATTCATCATTTCTTTTCCAATACTGCTATCATCCAATGCAAAACCTGCCAACTATGCTGAGACCATTGTATTAAGTCCCGACACGGTCAAAATACATCCTTACAAGTACATCTCCGGCTCTACCATAGCCGATATTGACACCCTGAAGTCAGCAACTATCGACACACATGGTCCAGTAGACGTAAACCATCTCCCATATGGCCGATATTGGTTCAATAGTTAAGGCACGTGGAGCAGTCTTACACATTTCATCTGATCAACATCATAGGCACTTTTACCATAGTGCGTTAAGTCTAGGCACATGAGTGGGCCATCAAATCTGAAGCCACTTATTGCTCAATACCCATATCAATTTAAACATATTTACATCAAGCTGCAAAGTTAAGTTCCCTCACAGTGATTGTGTGGTTTCGCGGTCTCTGTTCAAACAAACAGACAAGTGAACAATCAATATACAGATCAAATACATACCCACAAGTAGTATTTTGAAATCTCACGTTTTCCCAAAAATATCCAAGGTATATGGAATTGAGTCTCCTACTGGGTTTCTATCCTTTTTAAATTATAATCATCCACAAGATAATAATATAATAAAAAGGGGCTCAGTCCAAAACTCATATTGTCTTCTGGGCATTGACCAGATGACTTATTGAGTTAGGTCTAGATCCTCGGGTCACTTCTCGGTTGTCTTCTGGATATGACCAGATCTGACATTTTGAATTAAGCCTCGAGGTCACTCAGTGCCCGACAAATATGGCGACTGTCTGGAAGTGAAATCACTCAGTGCCTGACCAATAAGGTCGGCCTGCAAGTGAATACAATAATATTTATACTATAGTAATAAGAGAAAAGGGTTAGTACATTTTTAATTAACAAGATGTATTAATCATCACATGTAATCAACACTTAATCAAACAAGATTTACACTTTAAAAATAGGGTCCCTCAGAACATGCCTCGGAACCAGGTACGGTGGCTTCGGATCATCCGAACCACACCTAAACTAATTATTGACCTCGGATCATGGGTCTGACTTCGGATCGTCCGAAGATCGGGTCTCGGATCATTCGAAGTCCTTCCGAACCGATAAGAAACCCGAAAACAAGTCTCAGTGGGTCTGGGTTCCTCGGAAAGTCCGAAGTATGGTTCTGAACGTCCGAGCAGGTTCGGTCCTTCCAAGCTCGGCTAGGCTCGTCCGAAAGGGGTTAAGCTGGCCTCAGGCGCTTCTAGGCTTCGGGTGAAGCTGAGAATGTCTGAGGGGTACTGCTCGGACCGTCCGAAGGTCTGACCCTCGGACCGTCCGAGAGTCGTCTTCCTCCACTGTCTGTTGGTCCAAGAGTCGTCTTCCTCCACTGTCTGCACCAGCAGACAGTGATGGCAGTCACTTTATGAAATACGATTCTAGAAACAGAGGGTTTTCCAGATTCGGTTTCCACACCTATCCGGTCTGATGGACTCCTCTGGAAGTCCCCTTTCCATAGGGAATGGTTTGGAGCCTTGAAGCTCACTGGGCCATCCGATTTTAACACCAAATCCTCACGGGTACAAGGTAACCCATGGTTTTCCTTAGATTTCAAACTGGTTTTTCTCAATCAAAATAGGGCCAAATTCAGTTTTTTTTTATTCTATACTGATTGAAATTGAATGAGGAATGCAGTGGATATCTTCACTTGGGTTCCTGGGTTGGGAAATCTGATTTTGAAAATCTCTTCCTTCTTAAACTACGGTTACTGAAAACTAAGAAAGAACAGAGGCTAAGGCAGGGGTCTCGGCTGATTTTCACAGAGAGCAAAGAGGCTGAGAGAAAAGAGAAGAAGTGTGGGAGTTTAAACTGAGGAGAGGAGACTCCATATATAGAGTTTTGGCTGAAATAAGGGGCCGGTTGGCCAGTGCATGTTGTTGCATGCAGCGGTAAGGGGACGTCGAAACAGTGAAACCACTGTTCACAGGTCTGGTTACAAATAAGTCCTCTGGGATTTCTGGTTTTGCAGTTTAGTCCTCGGGTTTTAATAAAAGTTGATTTTAAACTGAAACTATGATTTTAAGAACTCAAAAACTCAATCCAACCTATAGATAGGTTGGGTTTTGAAAACCTTAATCACCATAAAAATTTTGAAATTTAACTCTCACTACAAATCATTGATTTAAATAAAAGTCACATTTTCACACTATTTACTTAAATAAACAAATGTTAAATAAAACAATTTAGAAATCTCATTTTGGGGTGCCAAGGAATAACTAGACCATTCTTGAAATGGTCTAACAAAAAATACCATTTTCAATATTTATCTCTTTTCCAAAATCATTTAAAATAATTAATACTCCCTGTCGGGGTTTTGACGGACGGATTTTTAATACTATTTTTCGAAAATAAATTTATTTAAAAATCAGAAATACAAATCCTTTATAAAGGAGAACATTATCACCTAATAATAATCATATATCAACAAAATTTATAAGATAATAACTGAAAGAGGTAAAATTACCAAAATGCCCCTCTAGCTGGACGAGCTGGATCACTGAGCTCACGAGCTCAGATTGGGCCACACCTGGGCTTTCCTCAAAGCCTTAACCGTAATCTTCGAGATTAACCGGTTAAACAAGATTATTAAGCTAAAACACGCCTAATCTGGGGCAGGGTGTTACAACTCCAATATGGTATCAGTAGTTTAGGGTTTTTCCATCGAACCTCCTCTTAGTGCTAGCGGCGACCCGGTGCCTCTCTCGATCATGTCCGGCGTGCCTCAATCTGCTGCAGCAAGGTATCCGTCCGGCCGTCTCTTCAACGTCTGTTGGATCAGTCCACACTTGATGCCTCTGTTTCTGAGGCCATAGAGAGCATCAACATCGTTTTTCCAGACCAGTTTTTCAGATATGGTATCCACCGCAGCAATCTTCTTGTTTCCACCGCAACATCGATTGGGTGTTCTCAGGCCACATTGGGCGTCTTCTTCGGTTGCTCCTATCGGCCAAATCTAGAAATATATTTGTCCTCTCTCCCACGCGAGTTACGGCTCTGCTTGCCCACCGCTCATAATTCTCTCTGCTGCTTCCTGCCGCGATTCGTTCTGCAGCCCTTTTCGCCTGCCCATTGCTGTTCGGCACCTCTTTATTTTCCAAAACCGGTGATCTTCATCACTTTCGGCCTAGGCCTGCACTTTGTGGTGCTGACCTTACGACACTCTATCCGTCCGGCTGATTGTACAGTCCGATTCTCAGGCTTCTGATTTCATCCTACCCTGCGCTCGAGTGACAACGTTGTTTTCCTCCTTCCGTTCGCCCTGCTGTTCCTTGGCGATTTCTCTGCTCCTCTCAGACAGATTCCTGATCTGTCATCTTGTTCGGTGCTGCCTCTCCGGCGTCTGTGCGTGTCGCCTCCTATCCTATTTTGCGGCCCTATGATTGCCGTTTGTACGCCGCCCTTGATGAGCATCTCTTCTGCGCACATGCTCATATCTCTGGCAGTGACCAGATAATCACGAGCGAATGGAATTGCGGACGGGTGAATATCAATAATACTCCTCTCTCCGCTTATTTGAAGTACCCTACCTTCTTCACTTCTACCTTCACCTCCTCCTTTTTTACCCAAGGTAGATCTGCTTTAAAGTCATGGGCATCTGGCATTTCTTTCCAATCGATCCTAGCATTGACAAAAGCAGAGGTCTCCCCGACGAGGTTGGAGGTAGCAAGGGAATTGTCGTTGAATGGGAAGGGATCCCAGATGTCAAGAGAAAAGGGGTTGAAGACATTGGTTCGTCGGCCGAAGAAGCTTGGAATGAGCGACATCTCTCCGACTAAGAATTACAACGATTAGGCGAGAGATGAATTTAAATTGGTTGGCTAGGCAGATAACTGAAACTAGAAAGTCTCTTCTGAAAGAAAAATGGTGAAGGGTAGTCACTATATATCTATAATAATTCATACATATTCTTTTTCTATTGCTAGATGGGAGTAATATAGATTATAACTCGATTATAGTTAATTCTAAACGATGATGGTGATGATGATAATCATAATTATCATAACAATTAAATAATAAAATTTCTATACATTAAATAGTTGATTCAATTTATGTTTTACTTAAAATGATAATATTATGCAAAAAGGAATACAATTGGTCTAGATATTAGTTTGACCTATCTCAATTTTATCTAAAAATTTAAAAATTAACTTTTATTAACTTGGTTCATAAGTTTGGTTAAGTTGACCATGAGACAATAACCAAATTAGTTGGGTCATAGATTGGGTACCGAATAGAGTCAATAGTATAATAAAATGTATCCATGAGTTTTGGATCGGGTCATGAGTCCTCGTTTGGGTTGGATCTTGGATTATGGATTAGATTGAGCCATAGTTAGTCAATGGGTTGGATTGTATAACATGAAATTTACAAGTCATGAAAATTGTTTTTCGACCCCTCCCTCTCTTATGAATTCATTTTCCACACCTACGGGTGAAACTTGGGTTGGGTTTTAACTTGACCACATGACCCGACCGTGAAAATTATGGGCTGGCTTGAGTATTTGTGTATTTTGGGTCAGTTTAAGAAAATAAAAATCCACATATAATTTGGGTCAAATTGGAATGAAAATTATAAAACTAACTTGATCCGACCTGACCCGAATTCCATCCATTTCAAACCCTAGTCTCTGACGTTTTTTCCGCCGTTCAAACCCTAATCCTAAGTAAATTATTATTCTAATGATAAGGATTATAATAAATAGTATTATTTAGAGATGAAGTGCATCTTTAAAAGATCTGAATCATTCATCAATTTTTAAATTGTTGGATCCATCTTAAATAGATCATATGTGAAATACTAAATTAGAAAATATATAAAATTTACCAATGCAATTTAAAAAAATCTTAATACACTAATTAAAAATCTTATAAAATAATTAAAAAAATAGGCTTCGCGTGTCTTAAATCAGACTATTTACTTAGGTCACTGTTAGCAGGCTAGATCATTCCGCATACTTCTGGAACCTTTAGCTTTCCAGAAAATTCTCCCAATCATCGAAGAAAACAGAAGCAGCATAAGAGCTCTCCAGAGCCTGGGAGAAAAATCCTCCCTCCTCACTTTATTCTCTATAAATACTTCCCCTCCAATCTTCGCCGGCATCAAAATCATCGATTACAACATCAATTGCAGAATCCTACTGCCTACGGTAACACATTAAATTCTTTTTCTCTTCAAAGTAAGAAAACCCAGAAAAGAGAGCCATGTCGATCATTCCAAGCTTCTTCGGTCGACAAACAAACGACTTCAACCCTTTCTCTCTCGACATCTGGGACCCTTTCCAAGGCTTCTCCCTCACCTCTTCCAATTTGGGTAGGGAGACCTCTGCTTTCGCCAATGCAAGGATCGACTGGAAGGAGACGCCGGAGGCCCATATCTTCAAAGCAGACCTTCCAGGGGTGAAGAAGGAGGAAGTAAAGGTGGAAGTGGAAGAAGAGAGAGTGCTTCAGATAAGCGGAGAGAGGAGCAAAGAAACAGAGGAGAAGAACGACAAGTGGCACAGAGTAGAAAGGAGCAGCGGCAAGTTCCTGAGGCGTTTCAGGCTGCCAGAAGATGCTAACATGGATCAGGTGAAGGCAGGCATGGAGAACGGAGTGCTGACGGTAACAGTGCCCAAAGAGTCAGCCAAGAAACCAGAGGTGAAAACCATCGATATCTCCAGTTGAAAGAAGAAGGGTTCAGCAGTAATAATGGACTTTGAGAGGAATTTGCAATTAGAGTGATAAATGGAAGACATATATTTTATATATTTTGTATTACTTGTATGAATTCTTAATATAAATATCGAGTTTTCTTTCGAAAGAGTATGAGATGATTGATTAGCCTTCTTCTCAGTAAAGTTAGTCAGACAATTTATGAATGGAGTGGCATATTTTATTTGAAAAACTGTTTTGTCCTCCAAATTTTAGAAATTCTTTCTTAATGTTGTCATCCATTGCTATGTACGTTTAAGGAATTCTGATACGTTTTCTATTCTTTCATAATTTTTGATATATATATAATTGTCTTTATATTTTGTTCAAAGGATTTCTATGCAAATGCATGGATACATGATAAAACATAAAAAAGAAATATGAATGATAAATTAATTATAAATTATGAGAATATTATTTACCATGTTGTAGATAATGAAAAATTGTTACAAATTAGACAAGTAAAGTTTGATTATAAGTGAAACTGAAATTTCTATTAACAGTAGCAAAGATAAATAACAAAAAAATATGTAACAGTATAAATAAATATAATATAATATATCTAAGATACTCAACAAGTGAAATATCTAAATTTAATGAATTCGGATGGTCAAAGAAACTAAAAGTATTACCTTTAAATTTTTTTAAAGTATTTGAAATACAAATTGAAAATTAAATTTATAATTAAGGGTAACTACAATGATTAGATGTGAAATAGTAATAAATGAAAAAGTTAATTATAAAAAGAGATCACAAATGAAAATTAAATTGAATGAACTTCATGTTAATCTAACATTTAGAATGACTCAGCATCTAATTTTTTTCTTTAAAAAATATTTCACCTGTCACTTTTTTCTTCAAATTCTAAGTTTCCAATTTTTTTAAGTACACATTCTTGTCTATGACAATTTGCATTGAGGTGTAGTTATGATTTTCGTTGGATACTTAAATTGTTGAAATTGGCTCGAATTAAACTCTTAAGATATTTTCTCTAAAAATCAGTCGATGGGTTTGTTTTAGGAAGGTGTAAATTTAGAAAGGAATATCTCATATGTGATATTGTATATGAGATCCTAAGAAATAAGATTCCAATATTACAATAAGTTCGTTCTATAATTGGGTTGAATTGCTGAAAGGGGTAGGATTCTCTCTTACCCTCTTATCGTAAACAAGAGATTTGGGACAAATAGGATTGTCGATCTGGAAGGTTTCCTTTAGAAGTGGACACACGACAACAACCCAAGGGGCATTGGCTGATTGCTGCCTATAAAAGTTATATAGACGAAGTGAAAAAGTGAGCAGAGAGGAGACGCACGAAGGGTCATATCTATAAGCGATCAGAGAGCACTTCATATTGTGTTTTGAGGGATATTTCGTATGTATCTCAAGAGGAAGCTGATGTGTGTGTTCGTGAAGAAGGACGGACAAAAGGAGGCGAGTACAGAAGAAGACTATGTATCTCAGGCAGCAGAGTGACTGGCGTGTATGTGGAAACAAATCTGACAGAGATCTGTTCACTGTGAGGAAAACCAGGCAAAGAAAAGGAGATATATACAACCAACAACAATCAAGGGGCTGCTGCCATTCTGAGCAGCATACATCGTGTAGGTGATCTCTAAGAGAGTAGCAAACTCAGAAGGGAGAGGATCGCTTGGGGCAGCTTTGCTGATCAAGCAACTTGTGTCCTGACAATTGTGGGGCAGTGACACATTCAGCAAATGGCAGATTACAGAGCACTGATCAGATCAGTGTAGGGTGCGTTAGAGACTCCGATTGATCGTCCGGGTTTGCTTTTCTCATTGGGACAGCAGTAAGATCAGAGGGGAAAATGATCTTATTCTTGTATATGTATTTTTCTTCATTTTCTTAATAATATTTATCACGCTCTATGGATGTAAGTCAAGGATGGGTCGAACCACATAAAATTATCGGTGTTTGCTTGTACTTGTTTTATTCCGCTTATTATTTGGGTGTGTTTATTTCTCTAATAAACATGACAAGTGGCATCAGAGCTTTGGTTGGAGACCAGAGAATTGTGGGAGATCGATATACAACACAATGGCAATGGGTACAAAGTTCAAGGTGGAGCCCTTTGACTGGAAGAACAACTTCAGCATATAGTGAAGTTTAGTGAAGGATACTCTTATACATCAAGAGCTACATAAAGCATTGAAAGAGAGAGAGAAGTCATGTTCTTCAGACGGGAAAGTAAAGGACAAATAGGAAGACCCTATTCAAATGGTGCATGGGAGGAACTACAGATGAAGACGATGGCCACTATACGGATGTGTCTAGTACCAGAGGTGAAATATCTTATTTTTGAAGAAAATTTTGCAACAGAGTTATGGAAGAAATTGGAGACTGTATATGTCGAAGTCACTCACAAACAAGTAGGTCTTTACAAAACAATTGTAACAGTTGCGGATGGAGGAAAGAACAAACATTCTAGATCATCTCCATACATTCAACAAAATCATCACTCAACTGCACTAGCGTTGATGTAAGATTCAAGGAGGTTGACAAGTTCGTCATATTATTAGCTTATCTTCTACCCTCATTTGATACACTGGTGACCACTCTACTAGTTGGTAGAGTGACTGTCACAGTTGACGAGGCGACTGCGGCATTGATGCAGACGAAGAGCATCAAGAAGCAGACAAATACATCCAATGTAGATGGACTGGTGGTGGCTACGGTGGATAAACAACATGTGAGAGGAGTCGGCAGAGACTCCAGGAACTAAAGAGGGTTGAGGCCAAAATCGTGGGGTGCGGGAAAATTCAACTGCCATTACTATGAGAAGGAAGGACAAAAGATGAGGGACTGCAACTTATTGAAACGTGATTGGGAGGCCAAATCACAAAATTCAGACCAAATGTACTGTGCACATGGTGCCGCAGTGAAGGAGTTTGCTACGTTGACGGTCACCACAAGTATGGACAATCTAATTAATAATTGGATTTTAGATTTCAGGTGTTCCTACCATATGTGTCCGAGGAGAAAATGGTTTGATACATACAAACCATACAATGGAGGAGTTTCCCAAATGGGTAATGGGGAAAGTAGCAAAATTATTAGGATCGGGACTATAAAAATCAAAATGTTTGATGGTATGGTAGAGACGCTTGAGAATGTGCGTCACGTCCTGGATATTAAAATGAATTTAATTTCATTGGGTATTCTTGAATTTGAGGGATTCGCCTTCAAAGGAAAGGATGAGGCTCTTAGAGTGGTTAAAAGAGCCATAATTGTAATGAAGGGGAAGAGACAAGGAAATCTGTACACAATGTTAGGGAACAAAGTCATTGACAGACAACAGAGATCTTCTAGTCGGGCTGCAGGTAGAAGGAGAAAAACCTGCAAGCCACCACTCAGGTATTGCCCGAAAAGTAAGGTGCATTAGACAACAAATGAGTCCCTTCAATTATGAAGGGGTAGATCTAAAGACATATATGGGACGTAGGTCACTGCACCAATGAGACTAGTCTTCAATTTGGATATCGAGTTCTAATATAAATACTATTTGGCCTCTTAACACATTGCACATCATTTATGCAACATTCCTATCTCATTATTGGCTAACATGGGTTAAAGATCGAGTACTATGAACTTCAAGGTTACTCAATGTCTCCCATTTAGACCTAAATTGCCATGGAAACAAATCTGATGGTTAAAAGTACGCAATTGCATGAAGTTCCTCAATTGAAGGAGTTTGTGGACTACACTGTTAATCATTTGTTTGTGTTCTGCACCTTAGACAAGTTTTTGTGGAAATCTATTTTGCCCAGGAAGGCAACCTCAATCATTGGGCAAAAAATTTGTCTAGAGAGAGACAATATGATAAGTTTAATAAACTCTGAAGTCATTATGAACTTTTGGTTGCCGGACTATTTGGGCTACAAGAGACAAATTTATACACAAGACCTTTCCTATGTATCCTGCTAATGTGGCTTCTAGCACTGTTTTATTCAGTTTAATAGTGAACCCTTTTAATGAGCTCTGTATAACTCCAAGATTATGGGCTTAGTGGAGGAGGTATAGGCCGAGTTACATCGTGCATTCTGGACTCTGAAAGAGTACCGACCATAGTCATGAATTTGCAAATTCGATGGCACTTCTGAAATTTGCTGCTTTATGTGTTTCTTTGGAAATTCAAGCAATTATTTTTTGACGGAAACACCTTGCAACTAAGTGGTTGAGATTGATGAAGACATCTTGGTTCTTGAAACAACAGTTGTCGGGCTACAATGATTATGAGATCACTTACCTACCTAGGAGATGGTTTTGTATCAGGATCTTAATTTGTCTCCAACATATTGTCCTAAACCTTTAACCTTAAATTACTCTTCAATGAACTGAATTTGGATGGAATCTGCAAATTATCTCACCATATCTTAGTCTAGTTAGAAAAATTATCCACTAAGAACCGTTTGGGATGAAATAATAATTTTGTCAAGTTTGTGCTCTTTTCCTTCACATATCAATTGTTTGTACATAAATTGAACCTAAACCTTAATAGCCACCCAAACTAATCTGAGGAAAAAGGTACAAAAAACTTTTATTCACATAATCCAGAACAAAGTTTAAATTTCCTTCATTTACATAATACTTCCTCTATCTCAATTTAGTTATCTCATAAGAATTTTGGAATTATCACAAAATAGTTGTCCCATTTATATTGGAATAGCATAAAATATATTGAAATGGATGAAAATCACCTATCAGCTGCATGGTGGTTTAAAGTCAAATTTAAGTTCCTTAAAAAATACAAATGTTTAAAATAAGACAACTAAAATGAGACGAAGGGAGTACAATATATGCCTTTCACTTTACAATCTCTTAATGGCAAACCAGATTGCAAATGCCACTACTACTTGTACTCTCACTTCACACTTGTTGCTAATGCTCTCCCCTTGTTGTTCTTTTAGCTGGAGATTCAATAGCTCTCACCTCCGACTTCGTAACTGGCACCTTGGGAACCGTCACAGTCATCACTTCGTTCTTCATGGCCGCCTTCACCTCATCCACCTTTGTGTCCTCTGGAAGCCTGAAACGTCTAAGAAACTTGCCACTGCTCCTCTCTACATGGTGCCATTTATCGTTCTTCTCCTCTGTTTCTCTGCTCTTTTCTCCACTTATCTGAAGCACCTTCCCTTCTTCCACTTCTACTTTCACCTCCTCGTTTTTTACCCCAGGTAGATTTGCTTTAAAGATATGGGCATCCGGCGTTTCTTTCCAATCGATCGTGGCATTGACAAAGGCAGAGGTATCCCCGACGAGGTTGGAGGTGGCGAGGGAATTGTCGTTGAATAATGAGAAAAGGGATCGAAGATTCGTCGACCGAAGAAGATTGGAATGAGCGACATCTCTCCGACTAGGAATTACAACAATTACGCAAGAAATGAATTTGAAATCGGTTGGCTAGGTAGATAATTGAAACTAGAAAGTCTCTTTTGAAGAAAAAATGGTGAAGGGTAGTCGCTATTTATAGAGAGAGGAGGAAAGGACGGTAGATCTGATATTGGATTGCCTCCCGAGCCTCGGTGGTTCTTGAAACTTCACGAGATCAAAGCAACCAATTCTTCCTTTGTTCTCGGAAAAAGCCACAAACTTTCTAGTGTTTTCTCCTTCTACCCTTCATGTTGTTAATTGATTATTTGATTCACAGTAAATTGATTTACATTTACGATCATAACTTTAATTAAATTTATAAGTGTAATTTAAAAAGTAAAATTTGACAATCTTTTACACATATAAAATAAATTAATACAAGTGCATATTTGTCCTAAAAATTGATGTTCTCGATATTTTTTATTTTTATAGGCATTAAAATCTATAGATTTTGTTTTTCATGAATATTTTTTCTTTAATTTGGTACGATAAAATATTTCCGTATTGATTCATTAATTTTTTTTTATTATTATTAGGTTGGAGAAATATAGGTTACTCAATTATAGCTCATTCTAAATGATGATGGTGATGATGATGATCATAATTATCATAATAATTAAATAATAAGAATTATATACATCAAATAATTGATTCAACCTACATTTTACTTAAAATGATAACATTATGTAAAGAGTACAATTAGTTTAAATCTTAGCTTGACCTACCTCAATTTAATATAAAAAAATTAAAGTTAAATTGGATTGTGTTGGTTCATAAGTTTGGTTAAATTGACCATGAGACAATTACTAGATTAGTTGGGTCATGGATTGAGTACTGGATAATAAAATGAATCATGAGTCCTGGATTGAGTCACGGGTCCTAGATCAGGTCATTTCTTGTGTTTGGGTTGGATCTTGGATCATGGATTGGATTGAGCCATGGTTAGTCCATGAGTTAGATTGTATACCTTGAAATTTACAAGCCATGAAAATTGTTTTTCAACCCCTCCCTTTCCTATGAATTCATTTTTCACACTGGAAAATGACCAATCTGCATAAATCGTTTTTCATGGAAAAGATTTAGATAGAACAATGAAAAGCAGATAGAACAATGAAAAGCAATTTGAACGTAGAAATCATTTTCTATATCCAAAAGAAAGGATGCACATAAATTTGCCCTCAAACACATATATTGATTTTCCAAAAAAATGATTTAGTGGACTTTGCTTTCTAATATAAATTTATTCTAGTTTATTTACCACTTACTCTAGGAATAACATGTAGATGAATGGGTTGAGATTAGTACATAAAAAGTAAAATTTGACAATCTTTTACACGTATAAAAGAAATTAATATAAGTGCATATTTGTCGTAATTATTTTTCATAAAAATTGATGCTCTCGATAATTTTTATTTTCTTAGAAATTAAAATCTATAGATTTAGTTTTTCAGAAATATTATTATTTTTAATTTGGTACTATAAAATATTTCTATGATAATTCATAAATTTTCTTTTTCTATTGTTAGTTGGGAGTAATATAGATTATAACTCGATTATAGTTAATTCTAAACGATGATGGTGATGATGATAATCATATCATAATAATAAAATAATAAAATTTCTATATATTAAATAGTTGATTCAATTTATGTTTTACTTAAAATGATAGCATTATACAAGAATTTTAGATATTTGCTTGACCTACCTCAATTTTGTCTAATAATTTAAAAGTTAAATTGGACTACATTGGTTTACAAGTTTGGTTAAATTGACCGTGGGATAATTACCATATTAGTTGGGTTATGGATTGGGTATGGGATGGAGTCAATTGGATAATAAAATGTATCCATGAGTTCTGAATCGGGTCATGAGTCTTGGATCGGCTCATTAGTCGTGTTTTGGGATGGATCTTGGATTATGGATTGGATTGAGCCATGATTAGTCCATGGGTTGGATTGTATACTATGAAATTTACAAGCCATGAAAATTGTTTTTCGAACCCTCCCTCTCCTATGAATTCATTTTCCACACCTAGGGGTGAAACTTAGGTCTGGTTTTAACTCAACGCGCATGATCCAACCTGAGAAAATCAACTGGCTGGCTTGAATATTTGTGTATTTTTGTCAGATCGGGTTAAGAAAATAAAAACCCGCATGTAATATGGATTGGATTAGGTTGAAAATTTTAAAACTAACTTCACCTGAATTCCATCTGTTTCAAATCCTTCATCCATTTCAAACCCTAGACTCTTTAAGTATTTTCTACCATTCAAACCTAATCCTAAGTAAATTATTATTCTAATGATAAGGATTATAATAAATAGTGTTATTTAGAGATTAAGTGCATCTTTTAAAAGATCTTAATCATTCATCAATTTATTATATATATATATATATATATATATATATATATATATATATATATATATATATGTGTGTGTGTTGTATGAGATTTTGTGAAACTATTGGACCCATCTAAAATAGATCAAATGTGAAGTACTAAATTAGAAAATATATAAAATTTATCATATCTATCTCATTTAATCTATTCTATGATTATTCTAGTAGTTTCATAAAATGGAAAATAATGCAAATATATATATATATATATTATTTTTTAAGAAATTAATTAAAGATATTTCATTTATGTATAATATAATATGATTTTTTTTATTTTTTTAATATAAAAAGGATAAAATAGAAAAAAAAATATTTTGCATCATCCAATGCACTTTAAAAAAATCTTAATGCACTAATTAAAATCTTATAAAATAATTTTAAAAAATAGGCTTCGCATTTCCTAAATCAGATTATTTACTTATTTAGGTTCAAGATTACAAATCTAGACTGATACGCATTTTATCAGCAGTATATCTTGCCGATACCGGCTAATACAAATTTAAACAACCAATATTTAAAAAAAATAAATTAGAGGAGAGATCTCCGATATAGACAAAAATGCCGATATTTCGTATCAGCGAATTTTAGACCCCTCTTTTAGGACACTGTTAGCAGGCTAGATCATTCCTCAGACTTCTGGAACCTTTTACTTTCCAGAAAATTCTCCCAATCATCGAAGAAAGTAGAGAAAGCATCAAGAGCTCTCCAGAGACTGGGAGAGAAATCCTCCCTCTCCACTTTCTTCTCTATAAATATTTCCCTCTCCCATCTGACCCGCCATAAGAATCATCGATTATAACATCGAGTTCAGAATCCTATTGCATATTATAACACATCAATTTCTCTCTCTTCGAAGTAAGAAAACCCAGAATAGAGAAAGCATGTCGATCATTCCAAGCTTCTTCGGCGGACAAACCAACGTCTTCGACCCTTTCTCTCTCGACATCTGGGACCCTTTCCAAGGCTTCTCACTCAACTCTTCCAATTTGGGTAGGGAGACCTCTGCTTTCGCAAATGCGAGGATCGACTGGAAGGAGACGCCGGAGTCCCATATCTTCAAAGCAGACCTTCCAGGGGTGAAGAAGGAGGAAGTAAAGGTGGAAGTGGAAGAAGGGAGAGTGCTTCAGATAAGCGGAGAGAGGAGCAAAGAAACAGAGGAGAAAAACGACAAGTGGCACAGAGTAGAAAGGAGCAGCGGCAAGTTCATGAGGCGTTTCAGGCTGCCAGAAGATGCTAAGATGGATCTGGTGAAGGCAGGCATGGAGAACGGAGTGCTGACGGTAACAGTGCCCAAAGAGTCAGCCAAGAAACCAGAGGTGAAAGCCATCGACATCTCCGGTTGAAAGAAGGGTTCAGCAGTAATAATGAACTCGCTTGAGAGTTGAGAGTCATTTGCAATTAGAATTATAAATGGAAGACATATATTTCATATATTTTGTATTTACTTGTATGAATTCTTAATATATATATATATATGAGATCATTATTAGCTTTCTTCTGAGTAAAACTGGTCAGACAATTTATGTATGGAGTGGCATATTTTATTTGAAAAACCTGTTTTGTCCTCCAAATTAAGAAATTCTTTCTTAATGTTGTCATCAATGTTACATTAGACAAGGAATTCTGATATGGTTTTTTATTCTTTCATAATTTGTAATTTTTCTTTTACTCTTAAGATTGATTTTATATTTTGTCCAAGGAATTTTTCTATCCAAATGCATGGATAAATGATAAAACATAAAAGAAAATATATTAGAAATAAATAAATTATAAATTATGAGAATATAATTTACCATATTGTAGATAGTGAAAAATTGTTTAATGATTATAAATGAAACTGAGATTTCTATTAACAGTAGCAAAGATAAATAACATAAAAATGTGTAACTGTGTAAATAAAAAAAAAAAATATATATATATATATATATAAGAAACTCAACAAGTGAAATATCTAAATTTAATGAATTCCAATGGTCAAAGAAACTAAAAGTGTTATCTTTAAAATTTTAAAATTATTTGAAATACAAAGAAAAGTTATATTTATAGTTAAGCGTAACTAAAATGGCTAGATGTAAAAAATATAGTAATAAATGAAAAAGTTAATTATGTAAAAAGGAGATATCTCAAATTAAAATTAAATTAATCTAATATTTAGAAGAATGAAAAACCTTTTCATATTCCTCAAAGCCTATATAATTGACTCATAATGCTCAGTCTCTTTCATTTAAATTCAAATTGAGCATCTAATTTTTTTTCTTTAACAAATATTCTCATCTTTCGATTTTTTTTTATTTTAGGTTTTTTATTTCTCTTAAATACACAAATCAAAACAATTTATCCGCTTTTGAGTTCTTCCATGCGTATAGTACTATATAAATAAAATTTTAAATGTTATATTGGTCTTTAAATAAATTTTGCTTAGAAAAGTCTCGAAAAACTATGTCATTATAGTGTGGTACACATTCTTGTCGTTGGATATTTAATAGGATAGTATTTTTTTTTGTTATTTATTCAAAGACTAGTTGTTATTTGTTTTTCTTGTTAATGATAAGTATAAATTGCTTCCTGATGATAACTATAAATATAGAAGAAGTACATTTAAAAATAGCTAAAATACAAAAAAAAGAATTTTGAGATTTTAGTTAGTGACTTTGAAAATTTTGACTCGTGCAAAAAATATAGTAAAAATAAAAAATCCTTTAAAATTTGATTTTACGAGTTATAAAGTTCTGATGTAACTTTATTATATTATTATTTAATATAAAAATATTTCTATAAAGTGAAGATTTTATTACTAAATTTAGTGAGTTCAAAGTATAAAACTTTGCTAAGTAAAATTTTTTTTTATCTATTATTAATTTTTTCCAATGTCACTTGTGGGAAGCACATACTTATAACTAGTTTTTTTAAGAGAATGATCACCCAAATATTTATATACATTATATTAGCTTGAACACTTAGACGTGGAGACTACCAAATGAGGTGGTGATGGATTATTGGAAAAATCTTTTATTAAGATGTAGTTCACCGAAAATTATTTTTATCACATCAATTAAGACGTGTTTTTGAGAGTTGCAAACTTTATAGATTAAAGAGTAATTTAATTGATCAAATTTTTAAGAGTTGTAAAAAATGTGATTTGATTGATTCAATTAAGGTATTTTTTTTAAGACCAAAGTATCTAAGCGTCTCACCTATTTAATAATTTTTAGTAGATTGACATATTCAATGAAAGACTTATCTATGAGTCTTATTGCTAACCAATTTGGTCAGTCCCACACCTAAGAGCAGGATAATAAAATGCACACAGGATTATGGGTGATTATTTCACTTTTTCAATGTCAATATAAAATGTAATATTCTGACCCAGTTTAGGCATGTTTTAGCTTAATAATCTGGTCTGACAAGTTAATATCGAAGATTACAGTTAGGGCTTTGAGAAAAGCCCAGGTGTGGCTCAATCCAAACTTGGAAGCTCAGTGTCCAGCTCGTCCAGCTAGAGGGGCAAAATGGTAATTTACCGCTTCTTGTTATTATTTTTATAAATTATGTTGTTATGTGATTATTATTCGTTAATATTATTCTCCTTAATCAAGGATTTGTATTTCTGATTTTAAAATAATTTTATTTTCAGAAAATGGTATTTAAAAACAGCCCATCAAAACCCCGAAAGGGAGTAATAATTATTTTAAATGGTTTTGGAAATGAGATAAATTTCAAAACAAGTATTTTATATTAGACCATTTAAGTATGACATAGTTATTCTTTAAAATCCCAAAATGAGGTTTCTAAGTTTTTTTAGTTAACATTTGTTTAATTAAGTAAATAATATTAAATGGTGGTTTTATTTTAAATCATTGGCTTTTAGTGAGTTTTAAATCCCAAAATTTTTTATGGTGATTAAGGTTTTCAAAACCTAACTTATCTATAAGGTTGGATTAATATTTTGAGTTTTTAAAATCAGGCCTTTAAGTTAAAAATCGAGTTTTTATCAAACTAAGGGCCTTTTTGCAAAACCAGAAACCTTGGAGGACTTATTTGCAACCAAACCAGTGAACAATGATTCCACTATTTCGGACGTCCCCTCACCGCTGCATGCAGCGGCATGCACTGGCCAACCGGCCTCCATCTACGGATGAACTTGGCTATAAATCCCAACCTTTTCTGCTGGTTTGAACTCCCACCAAAGCTCTCCTTCTCTTAGTCTCCCTTTTAGCTCTCTGATTCTCAGACCAAACCAGCCGAGACTCCCTGCCTTGCCTCTGTTTTACTGTCTTTCAATCACCCGTAAGCCTTAGAGGAAGTTTTTCCAAAAGTCAGATTTTTAGCTCAGGAACTCCAGTGAAGGTAACCATTGTTTTTTTCTTTCAATTCCAGTCAGTTTAGAATCAAGAAAAACAAGTTTTGGCCTTATTTTGAGTGAGTAAAACCAGTTTGAAGTTTAAGAAAAACTGTCACACCCCGACCCGAAGGGGGGGCTCGGAACGAGACTGATTATTTTTTTTTTTTTAAAGGCTAAACTAACTAAAGCATTCTAACTGGGCCGAATCGACAGTTATGCCCAAAGGTCACACATGATCCCAACTTGTAAACTGAAACATATACCATAAGTCTACCCAATAATAGACACAAAAGAACACATAAATTATCACATAATTTCAACACTGAATTATCATTCAAAATCATATCAGAGTAACTAAAGAAGCATAGTAGTTTTCAATATATCACATTGATACAAACTAAGTACCACACTCGGTATTTTATAAAAACTAATAGCTCCAAGAACCAGAAAACAAAGATAAGGGTATTCCCCTCAGTGGGAATCCCAAAATACCGCCGCAGCTTATCCACCCTAAGTTTGAAATAGAGGGTTCTCCTCCTCAGGTTTATCTCCTGAAAGGTAAGTGGGGTGAGCTAACTAGCCCAGTGAAGGAAATACAGTGCAGTTAAGTAAACAATATGTTAGTATATAATCAACAGTTGCAATATAATATCTCATGCTTGATAATAAAATTCACAATATCAAGTAAAGTCTCATCATCGTCTTTCCATTTTCTCATCATCTTTCCATTACTGCTGTCATCCAACGTAACGCCTACCGACTACACTGAAACCATTGTATTAAGTCCCGACACGGTCAAAATACATCATTGCACGTACATCTCCGGCTCTCCCATAGGCGATAGTGACACCCTCAAATCAGCAACTGTCGACACCCGTGGTCCAGTAGACGTAAACCATCTCCCATATGGCTGATATTAGTTCAATAGTCAAAGGCACGTCGAAGCAGTTTTACACATTTCATATGATGAACATCATAGCATTTACCAGCATCATAAGCACTCTTACCATAGTGCATCAAGTCTAGGCACATGAGTGGGTTCATCAGATCTGAAACCACTCATTGCTCAATATCCATATCAAATAAACCTGTTTATATCAAGCTGTAAAATTCAGTTCCCTCACCGTATATGTGTGGTTTCGCGGTCTCTATTAAACAACAGACAAGTGCACAATCAATATACATAGCATCAAATACATACACATAAGTCGTATTTCGAAATCCCACGTTTTCCAAAAAAAAATATCCAAGGTACATGGAATTGAGTCTCCTACTTGGTTTCTATCATTTTTAAATTATAATAATCCACAAGATAATATAATCAAAAGGTTGCTCAGTCCAAAACTCATATTGTCTTCTGGATATTGAATAGATTGACTTATTGAGTTAGGTCTAAATTCTCAAGTCACTTCTCAGTTGTCTTCTGGATAGGATCAGATCTGACATATTAAGTAAGGCCTCGAGGTCACTCAGTGCCCGACAAATATAGCGTCGGCTTGGAAGTGAGATCACTCAGTGCCCGACCAATAGAGTCGGCCTGGAAGTGAATACAATAGTATATACACTATAGTAATAAGAGAAGAGGGTTAGTACAATTTTAGATTAGCAATGGGGTACTAACATCACATGCAATCAATAATTAAACAAGATTAACACTTAAAAACAGGGTCCCTTGGAACATGCCTCGGAACTAGGTACTGTGGCTTCGGATCATCTGAACCACACCTAAACTAGTTATTGACCTCGGATCATGGGTCTGACTTCGGATCGTTCGAAGATCGGGTCTCGGATCATCCGAAGTCCATCCGAACCGAAAAGATCTGAAAAAAGGGTCTCAGTGGGTCTGGGTACCTCGGAACATTCGAAATTAGGGCTCGGAACGTCCGAGTGGGGTTCGGTCCTTCCGAACTCTACTCGGATCGTCCGAGTGGGTCAGGCTAGCCTCAGGGGTAACTGGGCTTCGGATGAAGCTCTGAACGTCCGAGGGTTGCTCTCGGACCGTCCGAAGCTCGACTCTCGGACCTTCCGAGAGTCATCTTCCGCCACTGTCTGCAACAGCAGACAATGACGGCAGACACACGGTGAAATACAAATCCAGAAACAGTGGGTTTCCCGGATTCGGTTTCCACATCTAGCCGGTCCAATGGACTCCTCTAGGAGTCCTCTTTCCATAGGGAAAGGTTTAGAACTCAAAAGCTCACTAGGCCATCTGATTTTAACACTGAAACCTTACTGGTACCATGAAAACCAAGTTTTTCCTTAAACTTCAAAACCATTTTACACACCCAAAACTTAACCAAAATCATTTTTTCTTTATTCTAAACCACCTAAAATTTGAAAAGGAACACAGTGGTTACCTTCACTGGAATTCGTGGGCTGAAAATCTGAACTTTGAAAATTTTTCCTCTTAAGGTTAAGGTGGAAAAACTGGGAAACAGAGGGGCGAGAATCGACTGGTTTTTCTCAGGGAGCAGATGGGATAGGGACTGAGACAGAGAAGAGATGAAGTGGGAGTTCAAACCAGCAGCTAGGGGGCCAAATTTATAGAATTTTGGCCGGAAGAAGTGGCCGGTTGGCCAGTGCATTCAGCGTCTGCTTACGCTTGCAACAGTAACCGGCATGTTACTTTTTGGTTACAGATCAACCCTTCAAAACTTTCAGATTTTGCAATTTAGTCCCTAGTTTGATGAAAAATTGATTTTTAACTATAATCATGATTTTAAAAACTCAAAATCTTAATCTAACCTTACAGATAAGTTGGGTTTTAAAAACTTTAATCACCATAAAAATTTTAGAATTTAACTCTCACTAAAAACCATTGATTTAAATAAAAATCACAATTCAACGCTGTTTACTTAATTAAACAAATGGTAAATAAAACAATTTAGAAACCTCATTTTGGGGTGTAAAGGAATAACTAGACCATTCTTAAAATGGTCTAAGACAAAATACTAGTTTCGAAATTTATCTCATTTCCAAAACCTTTTAAAATAATTATTACTCCCTGTCGGGGTTTTGACGGGTGGATTTAAATACCATTTTCTGAAAATAAAATTATTTTAAAATCAGAAATACAAATCCTTTATTAAGGAGAACATTATCATCTAATAATAATCACATAACAACATAATTTATAAAATAATAACTGAAAGCAGAAAATTACCAAGATGCCCCTCCAGCTGGACGAGCTGGATCACTGAGCTCACGAGCTCAGATTGGGCCACAGCTGGGCTTTCCACAAAACCCTAACCATAATTTTCGAGATTAACTCGTTAAACAAGATTATTAAGCTAAATTACGCCTAATCTGGGTCAGGGTATTACATCCTACCCCCCTATAATGACAAACTTATACCTTTTTGGCCTATAAACAAGCCAGGGTACAGCTTTCGCATCGTCAACTCAAGTTCCCATGTCTCGTGTTTCACGTCGCGATGTTGACTCGCACTAAAGGTATAGACTTCCTCCTAAGCTCTTGAGTCTGGTGTCCTTGAATCTTGACTGGCACTTCTTCAAAAGTTAGGTCCTCTAAGACTTCAATATCTTCAAAAGTTATCACATGCAACGGATCAGGCTCGTACTTCCTTAACATAGATACGTGGAATGTACTATGCACTCTCTCCAAATCTTGAGGAAGATCCAACTGATAGGCCACTTCACCTATCATCTTTAAGATCTCAAAGGGTCCAACATATCGAGGTGATAGTTTTCCCTTGCGCCTGAACCGTTGCACTCCATGACGTGGTGCCATACGTAAGAAAACTCGGTCGCCAACTACAAACTCCAAAGGTCGTCACCTTTTGTCAGCATAACTCTTTTGTTTGCTCTGGGTTGTCTTGAGACGCTGTCTGATCACTTCAACTTGTTCTGACGTTTCACGGACTAGATCGGGTCCTAGCAGTGCTTTGTCTCCTACCTCTGTCCAACAAAGAGGTGACCTGTAAGGTCTGCCAAACAGAGCCTCGTAGGGTGCCATCTGCACACTGGAGTGATAACTGTTGTTGTAGACAAACTCGATCAAAGGCAAATGATCTTCCCAACTTCCCTGCATATCCATAACACAGGCTTTTAGCATATCCTCTAAGGTTTGAATGGTTCTCTCTGATTGACCATCCGTCTGAGGGTGAAAAGCAGTGCTGAAGCATAGCTTAGTTCCCAACTCCTCTTACAATCCTTGCCAAAATCTTGATACAAACCTAGGATCTCTATCAGATACAATGGATACAGGTACTCCATGCAATCTGACTACCTCCTTTAAATACAATTTACTTAGAGTGGTCAAAGAATCCGTTTTCTTGATCTGCAAAAAGTGAACTGATTTCGTCAATCGATCGACCATTACTCAAATAATGTCGTTCTTTTTAAAAGACTTCGGAAATCCAGTTACAAAGTCCATTGTGATATGCTCCCACTTCCATTCAGCCACTTCTAAATGTTGCATCTTTCCACCAAGTCGTTGATGTTCCGTTTTCACTTGTTGACAAGTGAAGCACTTAGACATAAAATCTGCTACCTCTCGCTTCATACCTTTCCACCAGAAAAGTCGCCGCAAGTCATGATACATCTTTGTACCACCAGCATGCACTGCAAAGCGAGAACGATGAAAGTAATCAAGCACCTTTCTCCTGCACTCGTTCGACTTTGGTACGAAAAGTCTGTCTTTGAATGTCAAACCTCCGTTCACTTTGAGCTTCCAATCTCCGGAGTCGCTCCTCCTGAAAGTTGAGTCACCAACTTCTTCGCTTCTGGGTCGCTCTGTTGTCCTTCCATCACCAATTTAATTATCTCGGGTTGCAGAACCAAACTATTGATTCTTGCTGACCCATTTCCTTCGATCAGCTCCAGATCGTACTCGGACAAAACTTCCAATATTTTCCATGCAAGGATGCCATCCTCACCACGTCGCTGTAAGACTTCCTGCTCTCAAGGCATCGGCCACCACGTTGGCCTTCCCTAGGTGATAAGAGAGACTGAAATCGTAATCTCCCAGGTACTCCATCCATCTTCGTTGCCTCATATTCAAGTCTTTCTGATTGAAGATATACTTGGACTATGGTGATTAGAAAACACGTTGAACTTTTCACCATATAAGTAATGTCTCCACAAGTTCAACGAGAATACAACGGCTGCTAATTCCAAATCATGAGTCGGGTAGTTCTGCTCATGTCCCTTCAATTGCCTGGAACCATAAGCTACTACCTTCCTTTCTTGCATCAGCATACAACCCAGACCAAACGTGGACGCGTCGTAATAAACATTTTAACTCGTCCTTGCTCGGGTATCACCAAAACTGGAGACATCGTCAACTTCTCCTTTAGCTCCTGGAATGCTCTTTCACAAGCTTCGCTCCACTCGAATTTGACGTTCTTCCTCGTCAGTCGAGTCATCGACACCACGATCTGAGAGAAGTGTGGGATAAACTTTTGGTAATATCTCGCTAATCCCAAAAAGCTCCGGATCTCGAACACGCTCTTGGGATTTTCCCAAGTCTTCACTGTTTCCACTTTCGCTAGATCTACAGAGATTCCTCCTGGAGACACCACATGTATCAGAAACTGCACTTGAGTCAACCAAAACTTACACTTACTCAGCTTAGCAAACAGTTGATGCTCTCGAAGAGTCTGAAAAACAATCTGCGGTTGACGCTCGTGCTCCTCCTCTGACGACGAAAAGATCAAGATATCGTCGATGAAGACTATCACGAACTCTCGCATATACGGTCGAAACACGCGATTCATCAAATCCATAAAATGGCTGACGCGTTTGTCAAACCGAAAGGCATCACCACAAACTCGTACAAACCATACTGCGCTCGAAAAGCAGTCTTAGGGATGTCTTCTTCTCGAATTCTCAACTGATGGTAACCCGAC
Source organism: Chimonanthus praecox (assembly GCA_022113865.1). Taxonomy (NCBI): domain Eukaryota; kingdom Viridiplantae; phylum Streptophyta; class Magnoliopsida; order Laurales; family Calycanthaceae; genus Chimonanthus; species Chimonanthus praecox. The sequence goes on along the minus strand of CM039087.1, from coordinate 52,228,949 downwards.
CTCAGATCGATTTTCGAAAAGGATCTGGATCCTCTCAAAAGATCAAAGAGGTCATCTATTCTAGGCAATGGATATTTATTCTTAATAGTTACCCAGTTAAGCCGCCGGTAATTTATACACATCCTCATCTTTCCATCCTTATTTTTCACAAAGAGAGCAGGTGCGCCCCACGGTGAGTTACTTTGATAGATAAAGCCAAGTCTAAGAAGCTCATCTACCTGCGTAGCTAACTCTCTCTCCTCTGCCGGCGCCATCCGATAAGGTGTCATGGAAATTGGAGATGTTCCTGGCCGTAGGTCTATAACAAACTCTATCTCTCGGCGTGGAGGTAGCCCAGCCAACTGGTCAGGAAACACATCCATAAACTCATACACCACCCGAGGAGTAACAGACCCTACACCACCTACATCTTCCCAGCCCATGCTTGCCACCACACTAACAGGATACTCCCTAAGGCCAGAGAAAGTGACTATCATCTTCTCGTAGGGTACCAACTTCTCCATGAACCTCTCATTGGTTGAGGAGACCCCACGAATTCTCCTCTGAGAGCAGTCTATCAAGACCTCAAAAACTAACAACCAATCCATACCAAGGACGATGTCGAAGTCCGTCATTTCCAACACAAAAAAATCATAGGACAACTCTACACTGCTAATCTTCAAAACACAAGATCTACACTCTTGGTTCACCAAGGCCTTCTTACCCAAGGGTGATACTACCATTATTGGGTTATCTACTTCTACCGGTTTCAAACCCAATCTATCACAACAAGTTCTAGAAATAAAGGAATGTGAAGCACCGGTATCAAAAAGTACTCGAGTCAAAAGACTGAAAAGATTAAGGGTACCTTCCATCACCGTATTCTCCACCGACTCTTCCTTCTAAGTCCCAATCGTGTAGACTCTCCCTTGAGGACGTCCTTGTCCTCTCCCCTGACCGTTCCTTGGTGGTCCGTTCCTCGGTGCTACCGAGCCTCTAGAGGTCTGCTGAGAGCCTCGACCGACAAATGGTTACGCCACAGAGAAAGAAACTCCTACGCCTTGCGAAGGTGCAGCTTTACCAAGATAAGGGCAGTCTCTGAACAAGTGCCCGGTCTGCTTGCAGTGAAAGCACGCCTTCTCTCCTCCGGATGGGCAGAACTTGGAAGTATGTCCAGGCTGGTTGCAGGTGTAGCACATGAATTGCCGGTAGTCAGACCGACTCGACTGTCCTGCACTAGGCTGGCTCTTCTTGAAGAAAGGCTTCTTCTGGTTAAACTTGGCCTTCTTGTTAGAAGAAAGTCTCTGAGAACTGTCGACGCTCCGGTTGATGGAGTCCACTGTGTCTACCTTTGAAGCTCGATCGATGATCTCCTCCAAAGTGTCGAAAACTAGGCCGGCCACTTGCCGCTGCAGAAACGGTCGGAGTCCATTCTCAAAGTACTAGACCTTTTTCTCTCGTTTATCACTATCCACGGCACGAACTGCATCAAGTCGATAAAGCACATGGTATACTGTACCACAGAGTCGGAACCTTGCTGGATGTTGAGGAATTCTCTCTTCCTCGCCTCCTGCACAGTCTTTGGAAAGTAACGGAGCAGAAAGGCTGCCGAGAACTCTTCCCACGACATTGGCTCGTGGTTATGAACCAAGTTCTTCTCTTCCCACCACTCATAGACGTTTCCTTCTAGCTGGTACGCCGCCAAGGTCACTCGCAAGTCATCGGTAATAGCTAGGGTGTTAAGGATCCGGCTAGTCTGAGTCAGCCAGTTCCTCGCAGCATTAGGGTCTTCTGTCCCCCAGAAACTTGTCTGTTTCAGTCGCTTGAACTCCTTGAGAGCCGAAGTGTCTCTCTCCTCTGGCGTACGGATTGGCGGGTGTTGCATGTTTTCAGCTATCTGCTAAAATATGTCAACCGCCGCTCGAACGGCCTCATTGAGTAAGTCACGGGGTGGAAGACCTGTCCTCCTCCCACGGTAATTGGTTCCGTTAGCGTTGGGTCTTGACATCTGTTATTTACACTTGTAAATATCACTTAACCGTTTTAAGATATTCAAGACAATTACACAAGTTTGCAAAAGATTTATTAGAAATCATTCAAATTTCAATAAAAGTACAAGGGTTAGTAGGGCATGAAAACCCTTCAAAACAACAAAACAATACTCAATCCTGACAACAAAATCTCCCTGATACCCCGACAAACCCTATCCTAATCCTCCGAAAAAGATCATGCCTCATCACCAAAATAATAGAAGTTGTTCGGTCAAGTCGCTAACTTATGCCCGAACACTCCGCAGGTCAAATAGGGTATGATCCCTGGTCCTCCAACATAAAGACAGTTAGTCCTTGTGCTCCCATGCCCGCGAAGTCCGCAAACAGGGTAGATGACATCAATGGGATAAAGGCAATAAGTGCAGTTGTGCCCCTCCTGATTGCATAATTCACACATATAGTCCGAATACTCCTCCAAAGGTGGAGTAGCCGGAGTATATTCGGGCGAGCTATTCTCCCCTACAGACTCCTCTATGATTGGGACGTCTCCCATTTCCTCTTCTGGATCAGCCCCAACATGATACTCGGGTGAAGCTACTTCTACTTCCTCTTCAAGTGCAACTTCATTGGCGAAGTTTGGGACACTGGAATCAAAAGAAACCAGGTCCCACAACTCAGTGTACTCTGTATTGCCTGACATGTCTGTATCATAAAAACAGAAAAATGTCAAAAACAATTGCAGTACTAAGTCAAAAACAAGTCTAATTAGGTTGTAACCCATCACAGTCCTAGAGTTTGAGCCGAATCTCTGATACCAAGCTGTCACGCCCCGAACCGAAAGGTGGGCCAGGAACGCAACTGATTTTTTTTTTTGAAAGGCTAAACTAACTCAAGCATTTTAACTGGGCCGGATCAACAGTTAGGCCCAAATGTCACACATAAAATGAACGTATAATTTAACCATTGAATTATCATTCAAACATCATCAGTAGAGTAACTACAGTAGCGTAATAGTCTTAATACATCACATTTAACCAAATCAAGTACCACATTCGGTACTTTACAAAAGAAAATGGTTCCAAGAACCAGAAAGCAAAGATAAGGGTATTCCCCTCAGTGGGAATCCCAAAACACAGCCGCAACTTATCCACTATAAGCTTGAAATAAAGGGTTCTCCTCCTCGAGTTCATCTCCTGAAAGGTGAGTGGGGTGAGCTAACTAGCCCAATGAAGGAAATATAATAGTGCAGTTAAGTAAACAACAGGTTAGTATATAATCAACAGTTGCAATATAATATCTCATGCTTGATAATAAAATTCACAATATCAAGTAAAGTCTCATCATCGTCTTTCCATTTTCTCATCATCTTTCCATTACTGCTGTCATCCAACGTAACGTCTACCGACTACACTGAGACTATTGTATTAAGTCCCGACACAGTCAAAATACATCCTTGCAAGTACATCGTCGGCTCTCCCATAGCCGATACTGACACCCTCAAGTGAGCAACTGTTGACACTCGTTGTCCAGTAGACGTAAATCATCTTCCATATGGCCGATATTAGTTCAATAGTTAAGGGTACGTGGAAGCAGTTTTACACATTTCATATGATCAACATCATAGCATTAACCAGCAATATAAGCACTCTTATCATAGTGCGTCAAGTGTAGGCACATGAGTGGGTTTATCAAATCTGAAACCATTCATTGCTCAATATCCATATCAAATAAACTTGTTTACATCAAGTTGTAAAGTTAAAATTCCCTCACCATATATGTGCAGTTTCGCGGTCTCTGTTCAACAAACAGGCAAGTGTACAATCAATATACATAGCATCAAATACATACACATAAGTCGTATTTCGAAATCCCACGGTTTCCCAAAAATATCCAAGATACATGGAATTGAGTCTCCTACTTGATTTCTATCTTTTTTAAATTATAATAATCCACAAGATAATATAATAAAAAAGGGTGCTCACTTCAAAACTCATATTGTCTTCTGGGCATTGAATAGATTGACTTATTGAGTTAGGTCTAAATTCTCAGGTTACTTCTCGGTTGTCTTTTGGATAGGACCAGATCTGGCATGTTGAGTAAAGCCTCGAGGTCACTCAGTGCCCGACAAATATACCGTTGGCCTGGAAGTGAGATCACTCACTACCCGACCAATAGAGTCGGCCTGGAAGTGAATAGAATAGCGTATATACTATAGTAACAAGAGAAGAGAGTTAGTACAATTTTAGATTAACAATGGGGTACTAACATCACATGTAATCAATAATTAAACAAGATTAACACTTAAAAAAATAGGGTCCCTCAGAACATGCCTCGGAACTAGGTATTGTGGCTTCGGATCATCCGAACCACACCTAAACTAGTTACTGACCTCGGATCATGGGTCTGACTTCGGATCGTCCAAAGATCAGGTCTCAGATCATCCGAAGTCCAACCGAACCGAAAAGATCTGAAAAATGGGTCTTCGTGGGTCTAGGTACCTCAGAACATCCGAAGTTAGGGCTCGGAACGTCCGAGTGGGATTCGGTCCTTCCGAACTCTGCTCGGATCGTCCGACTGGGTCAGACTAGCCTCGGGAGTTACTGGGCTTCGGGTGAAGCTAGAAACGTCCGAGGGTTGCTCTCGGACCGTCCGAGAGTCGTCTTCTTCCACTGTCTGCAACAACAGACAGTGATGGCAGACAAATAGTGAAATACGAATTCAGAAATAGTGGGTTTCCCAGATTCGGTTTCCACATCTAGCCGGTCCGATGGATTCCTTTGGGAGTCCTCTTTCCATAGGAAAAAGGCTTAGAGCTCAGAAGCTCACTAGGCCATCTGATTTTAACACTAAAACCTTACTGGTACCATGAAAATCAAGTTTTTCCTTAAACTTCAAAACCATTTTACACACCCAAAACTTAACAAAAATCATTTTTTCTTGATTATTAACCACCTAGAATTTGAAAAGGAACACAGTGGTTACCATCACTAGAGTTCCTGGGCTGAAAATCTGAACTTTGAAAAAATTTCCTCTTAAGCTTACAGTGGAAAAATTGGGAAACAGAGGGGCAAGAATCGGCTGGTTTTTCTCAGGGAGGAGTTGGGACAGGGACTGAGACAGAGAAGAGATGCAGTGGGAGTTCAAACCAGCAGCTAGGGGGACAAATTTATAGAATTTCGGCCGGAAGAAGTGGCCGGTTGGCCACTGCATGCAGCTTCTGCTTACGTTTGTAACAATAACAGGCAGGTTACTGTTTGGTTGCAGATCAGCCCTACAAAACTTTCAGATTTTGCAATTTAGTCCCTGGTTTGATGAAAAACCGATTTTTAACTACAAACATGATTTTAAAAACTCAAAATCTTAATCCAACCTTACAGATAAGTTGGGTTTTAAAAACTTTAATCACCATAAAAGTTTTGGAATTTAACTCTACTAAAAACCATTGATTTAAATAAAAATCACAATTCAATACTATTTACTTAATTAAACAAATGGTAAATAAAACAATTTAGAGATCTCATTTTGGGGTGTAAAGGAATAACTAGACCATTCTTAAAATGGTCTAAGACAAAATACTAGTTTCGAAATTTATCTCATTTCCAAAACCTTTTAAAATAATTATTACTCCCTTTCGGGATTTTGACGGGCGGATTTAAATACCATTTTCTGAAAATAAAATTATTTTAAAATCAGAAATATAAATATTTTATTAAGGAGAACATTATCATCCAATAATAATCACATAACAACATAATTTATAAAATAATAACTGAAAGAGGTAAATTACCAAAATGCCCCTCCAGTTGGACGAGCTGGATCACTGAGCTCATGAGCTCGGATTGGGCCACACCTAGGCTTTCTACAAAGTCATAACCGTAATCTTCGAGATTAACCGGTTAAACAAGATTATTAAGCTAAACTACGCCTAATTTGGGTCAGGGTATTACAAAAACCATGGGTTATCTTGTACCCGTGAGCTTTCAGTGTTAAAATCCAATGGCATACTGAGTTTCAAAGCTCCAAACCATTCCCTATGGAAAGAGGATTCCCAGAGGAGTCCATCGGACCTGCTAGGTGTGGACACCGAATCCAGGAAACCAACTGTTTCCTGATTTGTATTTCATAGTGTGTTTGCCGTCGCTGTTTGCTGGTATAGACAGTAAGGAAGACTACTCTCAGACGGTTCGAGAGTCGATCTTCCGACGGTTCGACGGTCACACCCTTCAGACGATCCGAGAGCACCCCTCGGACGTTCCGAGCTTCACCCGAAGCACCAGAAGCGTCCGAGGCTAGCCTGACTCGCCCTGATGTTCCGAGCAGGGCTCGAAAGGACCGAACCCCACTTGGACAATCCGAGCCCTACTTCGGATGTTTCGAGGTACACAGACCCACCGAGACCCTTTTCGAGTTCTTTCGGTTGGGAAGGACTTCGGATGATCTAAGACCCGATCTTCGGACGATCCGAAGTCAGACCCACAGTCCGAGGTCAGTGACTAGTTTAGGCAGTGGTTCGGATGATCCGAAGCCACAGTACCTGGTTCCGTGGCATGTTCCGAGGGACCCAGTTTTTAAGTGTCAAATGTTAGTTGTTTGTTTGTTGTTGCATGTGGTGGTTATACCCCTTTGATGAATTAAAATTTGTATTACCCCTCTTCTCTTATTACTATAGCATATCTACTATTCTATTCACTTCCAGGCCACCCATATTGGTCTGGTACTGAGTGATTTTGTGATATCCTGACCCATAAGCCAGAGGCCAGGCCCTAGATAGACTCATCTAAGTGAAATTGGGCCCTGTCAGACGGGCTAGCAGAATGGACCAGTTGGTTCCGACAGCCCAGCAGTGGGTGGGAGTTGTGGAAAGTCCCACATTGGAAGTGGAGGAATTTGAGAGGGGGTTTATAAGTAGCCTTGCCCTCCTCTTCCAGCAAGACGCGTTTTCGACCCAGACTTGGGCAGGGTCCGATCAAAAAACCGTGTGGGCTCGCACGTGTGTACATGTGTGCTCGTGTGGGCCCAAAGCAGACAATATCTTGCTGGGCCGAACCCCAAGCCCTTTTTATGGGTCGGGCTGTTACAAATGGTATCAGAACTTCGGGTTCTACACTCGGACTGTGTGGGCTTACTGCCTTCCACTGGGTTTGTTGGGTCGAGCCGAGGGCGGCTCTGGGCTTTAGGGGGGTGGATTGTGATATCCTGACCCATGAGCCAGAGGCCAGGCTCTAGATAGACTGATCCAAGTGAAACTGGGCCCTGTCGGACGGGCCAGCAGAATGGGCCGGTTGGATCCGACAGCCCAGCAGTGGGTGAGAGTTGTGGAAAGTCCCACATCGGAAGTTAAGGAATTTGAGAGGGGGTTTATAAGTAGCTTTGCCCTCCTCTTCCAGCAAGACGCATTTTGGACCTAGACTTGGACCGAGTCCGACCCAAAAACATTGCGGGCTCGCGTGTATACACGTGTGTGCGTATGTGGGCCCAAAGAGGACAGTATCTTGCTGGACCAAGCCCCACGCCCTATTTATGGGTTGGGCTGTTACAGATTTCACTTTTAGGCCGACGCTAAATTTGTCGGGCACTGAATGACCTCGATGCCTTACTCAAAATGTCAGATCTAGTCCTATCCAGAAGACAATTGAGAAGTAACCTGATAATCTAAACTTAACTCAATAAGTCAATCTGATCAATGCCCAGAAGACAATATGAGTTTTCGACTGAGCACCCTTTTTATTATTATATCATGTGGATTATTGTAATTTAAAAAGGATAGAAACCAAGTAGGAGACTCAATTCCATGAACCTTGGATATTTTTGGGAAAACAATTATGATTTCGAAATACTACTTGTGTGTATGCATTTGATGCTATATATTGACGTGATAATGATTATGCACTTGTTTGTTTGTTGAACAGAGATCGCGAAACTACACAGTTACGATGAGGGAACTTAACTTTGCAGTAGGTGTAAACAGGTTTTGTTAATTGAAATGGATCTTGAGCAATGAGTGGTTTCATGTTGATGAACTCACCCATGTGCCTAGACATGATGCACTGTTGTAAGAAGTGCTTATGGTGATTATAATGCTTATGGTATGAATTATGAGTTATATTGCTTCTACGTACATTTTACTATTGAACCATCGCCGAGGTGTCGGTTACATCTACTGGACCAGGTGGGTCGACAGTGACTGGCAGGGTGTGTCAGTGCCGATTTTGAGGTGTATACCGGAGATGTACTTACAAGGATGTATTTTGACCGTGTCGGGACTTAATACTATTGGTGTCAGGATAGTATCTAGGGGGTTACGTTGGATGACAGTAGTAATGGAAGTGATGAGGAGACTTTACTTGATATTGTGAATTTATTATCAAGCATGAGATATTATTGTAACTATTGATTATTTACTAACCTGTTGTTTACTTAAACTGCATTATTATATTTCCTTCACTGGGCTAGTTAGCTCACCCCACTCACCTTTCAGGAGATAAACCCGAGGAGGAGAACCCTCTATATAAAGCTTAGGGTGGATAAGCTGTAGCGTTGTTTTGGGATTCCCACTGAGGGGAATACCCTTATCTTTGCTTTCTGGTTCTTGGAACCATTTTCTTTTATAAAGTACCAAGTGTGGTACTTGATTTGATTAAATGTGATGTATTAAGACTATTACGCTACTGTAGTTACTCTACTGATGATGTTTGAATGATAATTCAATGGTTAAAATTATGCGTTCATTTTATGTGTATTGATGTTTTTATTTGTGTCTCTTAGAAGGGACTTATGGTATTTGTTTTAGTCCACATGTTGGGATCATATGTGACCTTTGGGCCTAACTGTCGATCCGGCCCAGTTAGAATGCTTGAGTTGGTTTACTTTCAAAAAAAAAAATCAGTCGCGTTCCGGGCCCACCCTTCGGGTCGGGGCGTGACATAAAATGCCAGTATTATCATAATTGGACCGTGCTGCAGTCAAATCAAATATTCGTCCATGATCGTCGTGCCCACGGTTTGGTCTGAGGACAAACTGCCTGAGCAGTTGGGCCACAAAAAGTCGTTACGAACCACGAGTTAAAGCTGTTTAATTAATAAAATCTTGACTCGTGAACCGCGGTCCAAATCAAAAAAGAAGAACAAGAAAGAAATTGAAAAAAAAAATGAAATCTTTGTATTCTCGCCTACTATTTATCCATTGAACAATCATAGAAAATGGGTGGCCTTGTCTTTCGCATCTGTTTGATTTCCTTTATTCTCATTTTCTTCCTCTTGAAAGAAGGGTGGCAGTCTTATTGTGTTAGGGCTAGGAAATACACAACATGTAAATGGAGCAAGCGAAAAACAAAGAAGGGCGACGGTAATATAGGATACTCAAAAACTAACGGAGTAAGGAGTTAGGGTTCAAGGATTGTCTTTATATTAAGTTATTTTCTTTAGTAGTTGGGGATTACTTTTTATTTTTATTTTTCTTTTTAATAATTTCTAACATCTTTTTACCTCTTTCTCTCCACTTCTCTAATTAGGTGAAAAATAAAATCTTAATAGAAATCAAGTTAGATGTCAATACAATATTTACAAGAAAAATAAATAACATTTATAATAAAGGAATTATTTTGAATGATTAAACTTTTTCCTATTAAAATGTATATTAACACAACATTATATTTTCATATTAATAATATGATAATATTATTAACAACTACTAAGTTAGTCCTTTTTTTTTAATTCCACAAAGCAAGTCTAAGTTGAGTGAATTTTAAAACTTTAGACATTGTTTTAAGAATTGAAATTATTGTTTTTAGTATTTATAATTGTGTTAGGGAGAACAAGAATATTTTTTATAAAAATATAATCTTAGCTTTTGTTATTTGTTTTATATTTATATTTTATTTTTATAGTTATTTAAATTTTATTTTTATAGTTATTTAAATTTTATTATCTATTAATTTATTTTATACTTATTTAATAGTTAATAATTTAATATTATCTAACATAATATATTGATGGCATGGGTTTGACTGAGTTTGACTACGGTTCAACCTGGTTGAACCTTATTTAACCCAACATTCCTTTAAGATGGTTCAATTCTCGTAACATTGTAAAATGCAGTAACTCGACCATGATAATGGTGAAACTTAGATGGATTAACTCACTTGGCCCTTTTTATTTAGGGCTGCTCATGAGGTGGGCTATGCTCTATGCAGCCCGAGCTTCCCTGAAGCCTGTTGGGCTTTACAAGGTTAAATCCTGAGCCTGCTTGTTTGGAAAAATATTAATGTGACGACCTGACCTTACCCATCATAATATTATCTGCTTTGGGCCCCACAGGCCTGCACGGCTTTGCATAGGAGGTCCCACCCAAGGAGACACCCCAAAAGGCCTTTTAATGGAGAGGGGCTTGCCCTCTCTTATAAAACCCTCACCACCCAAGTCCACAATCGATGTGGGACTTTTGGGTGGGGGTATTACAATCCACCCCCCTTAGACAAGAGTCATCCCCGGCTCTGTCATGTCACATTGACAGGGGTCCACATACACAGGCAAGGAACGCCACGCAAGTAAAGCCCACATAACCTAAGTGTTGAACCATGCTCTAATACCAATTGTTACGACCCGTCCTAACCCATCACAATATTGTCCGCTTTGGGCCCCACGGGCCTGCACGGCTTTGCATTGGAAGTCCCAGCTAAGGAGACATCCCAAAAATCCTTGTGATGGAGAGGGGCTTGCCCCTCTTATAAAGCCCCCACCACCCAGTTCCACAACCGATGTGAGACTTTTGAGTGGGGATATTACAACTAAGGTCGACTTTGTTCTTTTGACACCATTAAAAGTGCAATTATTTAGATTATAAGTAGGCATGATCAAATTTGAGATATAAAATCAATTTTCGAGCTACTTGATCTTACTAATTAAAGTCACCAAGCATTTATAAAAATCACCAAGATAAAGATGCTTAGTGACCGCTAAGATCAATTACTATAAATTGAGTTTTGAGCTCAAATTTTATTGACTTAGCTTTTCTTGTCTATATTCAATTTGAAAGGTCAATTTCTTAATTAATTTTAAAATAGAGAAACATGAGTACATATACATAATGACTAAATGAGTCAGAAAGCCCAATGTCCTTTAACGGGCTTCTTGCTAAAGTGCAATTCCGACGACATATATAAGTGGGTTTAAGAATTTAGCTAAGTCCAACCTGGGTTGGTATATGCATTCAAACTTTTTCCTTTCTGTATTAGGCCGAGTTTGTCCTTGTTTTATTAAATGGTAGACTCAAGTCAAATATGTACTAATCTCACTTCATTTATCTACAAATTTTTTCTTATAGTAAGTGGCAAATAAAGTATAATAAACTATACTCATCAATAATGAACCAACTTAATCCAACTTAGTTATTGAATTTTTAAATTAAATTGAGATAGGTCAAACTAATATTTAAACCAATTTTATTCCTTCTTGCATAATATTACCATTTTAAATAAAACATTAGATCAATCAATAATTTAATGTATGTAACTGTTATTATTTAATTATTATAATAATTATAATCATCATCATCACAATCATAATTTAGAATCAGCTATAATTGAGTTATAACCTATATCTCTCCCATCTAACAATAGAAAGAATTTATTTAGAAACATTATGGAAATATTTTATCGCACTAAATTAAAGAAGTTAATATTCTTGAAAACAAAGTCTATATATTTCAATTTCTGTGAAGATAAAAATTATTGAGAACACCAATTTTTATAGAAAATAATTATGACAAATATGTAATTGTATTATTTTCTTTTATACGTGTAAATGATGGTCAAATTTTATTTTTAAATTTAATTAAAGATTATTATTATAAATGTATACTAATGTATACCAATTTACTATGAATGAATAAACAACTTGAAATGTAGAGGGACTAGAAAGTTGTGGATTTTTCCTAGAGCACAAGAAACATTTATTACTCTGCTCTCGAAGTTTCTAGAACCACAAGGGCTCGAGAGGCAATCTAATATCAGATCTAGCATCCCTTCTTCCTCCCTCTATAAATAGCGACTACTCTTCTCCATTTTTCCTTCGGAAGAATTCAGTGACTTCAGTTATCTTCCTAGACAAGCGATTTTAAATTCATCTCTCACCTAATTGTTGTAATTCCCATCCAAAAGACATCGGAGAGATGTCGCTCATTCCAAGCTTCTTCGGCCGACGAACCAACGTCTTCGAACCCTTTTCTCTCGACATTTGGGATCCCTTGCAAGGCTTCCCATTTAACGACAATTCCCTCGCCACCTCCAACCTTGTCGGGGAGACCTCTACTCTAATCTCTTAGAAGTTTATTTAAAAAATGTGTCAATAATTTTAACATGATGCATTTGGATGAGGGGTAAATTTTACGGGGGTTACCCTTGAGTAGAGGTAACTGTAAGCAGGGGTAATCTGACATAACAATTTTATAAGAATTATTTTTATTAAATTCATATAATATAAAAAATAAAAATAAAATTTTATGAAACATAATTGTCAAAATGTCCTATTTTTAAGGAGTGATTTTGTCCAAATTTCGAAAGGGTCTCGAAACTCTAAAAGAGTTTGAGGTTCATGGTAATCTCTTTTGGGGTAATTAACAATTTATTTTGTTGAATGTCTATTTTAAAAATTTGTCAATATTTTAAACGTGATGCATTTGGATGAGGGGTAAATTTTGCAGGGGTTACCCGGAGATACCCTTGAGTAGGGGTAACTGTAAGAAGGGGTAACCTGACATATTAACAATTTTATGAGAATTAATATTTTTATTAAACTCATATAATATAAAAAATTATAATTATATTTTTTTGTGAAGAGATATGTTGATATGTTTTATTCATTCATTGGGATTTAAAATAATAATATAAAAAAAATTATTTATTTATTTTTTTTATGTCAGAATGTAAGTATTCATTTTAAATTATAATTATAAAAAATAATTTATAAAAATAGACAATGTTATTATAAGTTATATTATTAGAATTTACTTCATGAATATTATTTAAAAATTATATTTTATAAAAAAATTTAAAAAATATTAATATATCAGGTTACGCTTGCTTATAGTTACCAAATAAGATTTTTTACCCTTAGGGTAAGCTTTTACTTTAGCACACTGCAATTGCCAAACAAGATAAGGGTAATCTTAGTTCAAAGGTCACCCCTACTCAAGGGTGACCCCTCTCGGGGTAACCCCTCTAAAATTTACCCCTCATCCAAATGCAGCCATAGTAATTAGAGCTTTTAAAACCAACATTTCGGTTAAGATGGATTAAAATAATCAAATCCTCAAATAGTTAAATATTGAAAATTTAATGAAGAATGGTTAAATTGCAAATAAGTTTTAGAGGGTCAAATTGCAACATTTCAAAATTTTAATCACCTGCGTAGCAGGTCGACTCATGCAAGCTACCATTGTAGCTTGCAGAGCATCGTGAATGAATTTCCAGCCAGTGGCAAGCCTACTGGTCTACCCTCCCTGAGTCTATTTACACCCTGCAATCCCAGTTCAAAACCATTGCGCAAATCTCCTCTTTTCTATCTATTTTCCTGCTGAGTTTTTCACCGTTAGCTTAAGTGGAAGATTTTTCCAGTTGCTGAATTTCAACCCAAAAACAAAAACGAAGGTAATCATTGTGATAATTTTCAAATTCTAGTCAGTTTAGGATCAAACAGAAGTCAATTTGATTAAGGTTTGAGTCCAAAAATCAGATTTGATGTTTAGTGGAAAACATGAATTTTCATGTGTCTTACTGGTTTTTCCCTTTCAATCTGATGTTTCTAATCAGTATTGTTGGTCCAATTGATTTTGAAATTAAAAAGGACTCATTAAAGAGGTAATCTGACTAGAAGGATGTGAAAAACGAATTCAGAAAATCAACTCTTTCTTGATTCGTATTTTACACAATCATTGCTCTGTTACAGGTGACAAAGGAAGAAGACGACTCTCGGAAGTTTCGGGAATCGGCCTTCGGAAGATCCGAAAGTAACACTTTAGAAGTTACAAACTTCAGTTTGGGGTTCCGAATGAGCAAAAGCTAACTACTGAACTCTCTGCCTCAACGGGTCAGTCAGGACGTTTCGAGACCCTTTCGGACGTTCCGAACCACTCGGAAGTTCCGAGCAGACCTCGGTAGGTTCCGAGGCGGACCAAGACTCATGATTTTTGGAATTTTCTATTTTTTGTTCGGTAGCTGAACTTTAGAAGTTCCGAAGAATAGAACCCTAGTTCCGAAGGTTCTGTAAAGACCCAGATTTTAGGCAGTGGCTCAGAAGTTCCGAAACCACAGTACCTGGTTCCGAGGCATGTTCTGAGGAACCCAGAACAGGTTTTGAAACTCAGTTTAAGTTAAGATTCATGTTAAATTTAGATCCTAAATTTTAATGTGATGTTTATGCCAATTTAATAATTAAAAATAATACTAACCCATTTCATTTGTATTATTATGTAAACCTATATTATGTATTTACTTTCAGGCCGATACTCTCTATCTGTGGCGTAGCGGAAACGTAGCCTGGTAGCTATCAGTAGCTGTACGATTAACTTCGTCACTCGGTAGAAAAGAAGGGTTCGGGCACTGAGTGATCTGTAGGCTTAACTTGCTATACGAGTAGTGGCCAGAGCATCTTATATATCTAAGTCTAATTCAATATGTCTTCATGGTCATTTCCAGAAGAGAATATGTGTAGTGGCCTAAGCACTTTATTATATTATTAATTATTGTAATTTTAAAATGGATAGGAACCCATTTAGGAGACTCACATCCGTTTCCCTTGGAGTTTTTCTAGAAAATAAGATAGAATGACTTGAGTATGTGTTGTATTGTATATACATATCTATGTATTATGTTTGATTAGGATTGTATAATTAATTATATCTTTACTTGTGTCTTTAACAGATACTTCGATACCCCACACTTTCGATGAGGAGACATAACATTGCAGTAGGAGTAAATCCGGTTAAGATGATCAAATGCAATAAGTGGGTTCAAGGATCAGACTTAATGAACCCACTTATATGCCTAGACATGATGCACTATTGTGAAAAATGTTTATTGATACTAACGATGTTTATCGTATATTGTGATTATGATGATGAAATGCTTATGAGCTATAGTGATATTGATACTGCTTCCACGTACCCATAACTACTGAACTATGATCAGTCCAGGTGTGTCGATTACCGGCCCAGGTGTGTTGATTACCGGCACAAGTGTGTCGGTTTGCGTCTAGTGGCCTAGGTGTGTCAGTTGCTGGCACAGGTGTGCCAGTACCGGCCCGAGTGTATAAGAGATATACTTGCAAGATTTTGCATTTTGACCGTGTCGGGACTTAATGCTTATAGTCAATGTAGTGTTTAGGTGTTACGTTGGATGTCAGTAGTTATGAAGATAATTTGATACATTCGCATGATAAACCTATTATGATGATGATGTTGATTTTGGCTAACCTCATATTCATTACACTGCATTGTTATGTTCATTTTACTGGGCGAGTTAGCTCACACCACTCACATTTTAAGAGATGTATTTAAGTAGGAAGAACCTGTCACGCCATGACCCGAAAGGTGCCCGGAACGTGACTGGTTTTTTTTTTGAAGCTAACTAAACTCAAAAATTCTAACTGGGCCGGATCAATGGTTAGGTTCAAGGGTCACAAATGATCTCAACATGTGGACTCAAACATATACCATAAGTCTACCCGAAAGAGGCACAACCACAAACACATAATTTCAACAATGAATTATTATTACAACATCATCAAAGTAACTACGGAACATATGGTAGTTCAATGTATCACAACCATACAGATTAAGTACCACACACGGTACTTTACATAAGCAAAAGTTTCAAGAAATCAAAAAGCAAAGATAACGGAATTCCCCTCAGTGGGAATCCCAAGGCAACGCAACAGCTTATGCATCCTAAGCTTCATACTGGGGGTTCTCCTCCTCGGGCACATCTCCTGAAATATGAGTGGTGTGAGCTAAGTAGTCCAGTGAAGGAAATATAACAATGTAGTTTAAGTAAATATCAGGTTAATTACATAATCAACAGTTGCAATATAATATCTCATGTTTGACAATAAATTCTCAAAGTCAAATATAATCTCATCATTATTCTCATTATTGCTGTCATCCAACGTAACACCTACATACTACGCTGAGACCATTTGTATTGAGTCCCGATACGGTCAAAATACATCATTACAAGTAGATCTCCGACCCTCACATGGTCGATACTGACACTCCTGAAATCAGCAACTGTCGACACCCCTGGTCCAGTAGACGTTAGTCATTTCACACACATGGCCAATATTGGTTCAATAGTAAAGGGCATGTGGAAGCAGTATTACATATCTCATATGATAAACATCATAAACAGTTATAATCATCATAAACACTTCTTACAACAGTGCATCATGTCTAGGCACATGGGTGGGTCTATCAAACTTGAAACCACTCATTGCTCAAGATTCACATCATAAAACCTGATTACACCTACTGCAAAGTTAAGTTCACTCACCGAAAATGTGTGGTATTGCGGTCTCTTCACTTGAGTTCCTAAGTTGAAAATTCAACTTTTGAAAAATCCTCCTCTTTGAGCTACGGTAAGAAATTTTCTAAAACAGAGGCTAAGGGACAGGGAGTGATCGGCTGGTTTTTCACAGCTGAGAGAGAAGATTAGAAATGTGGGAGTGAAACCAGCTGATCTTAGAGGCCATTTAAAGAAAATCTGGGCAATGGTGATGGCCGGGTGAGAGCTACATGCAGCGGCTGCCTACGTTCGAAACTGTAACCGGCAGAAGTTATTGTTGGTTGCAAATAAGTCCTCCACAAATTCTGATTTTGCAAAAAGGTCCCTTTTTTATAAAAATTAATTTTTTAACTAAAAACAATACTTTTAAAGCTGAAAAAAATTTAATCCAACTTTACAGATAAGTTGGGTTTTAAAAAATCTAATCACCATAAAAATTTTGAGATTTAAAATTATCAAAAATCATAGATTTAAATAAAAATCATAATTTAACACTATTTACTTAATTTGACTTTTGTTAAATAAAATGATTTAAAGTCCTCATTTTTGGGGTTTGAAAGAATAAACTAGACCATACTAAAATGGTCTAACATATCATACCTGTTTCAAAAAATTTCTCGTTTCCAAAGCCATTTAAAAATATTTATTTCTCCCTTTTGGGGTTTTGACGGGCAGTTTTAAATACTATTTTCTGAAAATGAAATTATTCTAAAACCAGAAATAGGAATCCTTGATTAAGAAAAATAATATCATCCAATAATATTCACATAATGACACAAATAATAAAATAATAACAATAAGTAGTAAATTACCATTTTGCCCCTCCAGCTGGACGAGTTTGATCACTGAGCATTCGAGCTCGGATTGGGTCACACCTGGGCTTTTCACAAATCCCTAACTGTAATTTCAAGATTAACCGGTCTAAAAAGGATTTATTACGACTAAATACGCCTAATTTGGGTCAAGGTATTATAGAACCTCCATTTCAAGGTTAGGATGTTAAAGATGATGGTGTTAGTTGTATGTCCCATGGCTGGGAAATACATTATTTTTCGTTATATGGGTTGTTTAACCACTTTTTGTATTAATTACCGCCTGTGGTACTTAGTTTAAATATGTACTAAACCATTATGTTTCTGTTAGCAATTCTGATTTGATATAAATGATATCATCTGTTTGTGATGGAAATATTTGTTTATATGATATGTACTTATAAACAGGTAAACATATAGTACATTTTTGAGTCCACATGTATAGAGCATGTGTGACATTTATTTTTCGGCCTAACTATTGATCAAGCCCAGTTAGAAGTTGTTTAAAATAAATAAAAAAATTAGTAGCGTTCCGGGCCCACCTCTTTGTCGGGGCATTACACATTATGTCCCAAGCGAAAGATAACTCAGCAATTGATAAAGGCATAACCCAAGCCACACCAAACTGGTCTACCACTGAATATCAAACTTCAGAAGAGAATGGACAATGAATGAGAAGATGATTCGACTCTTCAGAGACACGTAGACGAAAAGGGCAAGCACTCACCAATGTTCTACCTCTTTTTCGTAGGTGGTCTTAAGTCAAGATTTTCCTCAAACTAGCAATGTAGAGGAAACTAATTGCCCTTAGAGTAGCTTTGGAGGACCAAATCTTAGGGCTAACAGTAGCAGTTCTAGCTGGCAAAAAGTTCCAATTGTAGAAGGACTTGATTGAGAATACACCAGTGGTGTCCGGCCACCAAACAAGGCTGTCCTCAACAGATGTATGAATCCTGGAGGAAGAGATAGAGCTGAGGAGATCCGAGAAAACTTCATAGTTATTATTTGGGATCATCTACTAAACAACAAGATTTTATATTCTAATCTTATTGACAATATTTCTTTTAACACAAGTAGCTTAAGATCTATCAAGGTCAAATGTTATGATTGCCAAACACACTATCAGCGTTTTTTCCTGTAATTGTAGGAAAAAAGCGCTTTGTTCGGAAAACACTGACCAAAAACTTGTACCAGGCAACTTTTTCTTCACTTTCTATTTTTCACAAAAATTTCCTATTTTTATATAATAATATGAAAGACTATAAAAAGGCGAGTCAAATCTTCAAACTTATCAAATTTAGTTATTAAATAGCTTTTTTATTCTCTCATTTTTTCATGAATTTTTGTATTATTATATAATAACATTATAAGGTGGACCAAATTCTTATAACTCACCAAATCTATTCTAAAATTCTATTTTTTTTTCTTCTTTTAGTCCTATCTAACGATTTTATATAGACCTGTAAATGGATCTGGCCAGGTTGGGTCTTATTCGAGTTTGGCTCAATAATTTTCAACTAATTACTTGTCTATTAAATAGGCTAATCGGTACGAATTTATTTCAGATTTGGGTCAATAAATTTTAAATCCATACCCATTTAAATTGCTCTTGTAATCAGGTATGTTCAAAATTTACCAAGTGTAGCTCAAAGTAGACTTGGCAACAGGTCAATCGGGTCGGGTCAGTTTTGAATTCAGGTCAACAACCTGCAATCCATTACTTACTTGATTATTCAATGGGTTAATTAGTTTGAGTCTATTTTTAAATAAATAAATACATATATATTTTATTAGATTTTGTGAAATTTTTGGAGCCATGAAGTACTAAAGTACAAAATATATAAAATTTACCATATCTATCTCATTTAATCTATTCTATGATTATTCTAGTAAATGAAAAACAATGCAAATATATTCTTGTTTTGTAGAAATTAATTAACGATATTTCATTTATGTATAATGTAAAATGAACACTTTAAATTTTATTTTAATATATTAAAAAACAAAAGGATAAAAAAAATATTCGTATATCAGAATTTAAAACGATCTGTACTAATTAAAAATCTAATAAAATAATTTTAAAAGAGGCCTCACGTGTCCTAAATCACACTATGTATTTATTTAGGTCACTGTTAGCGGTCTAGATTATTCCTCAGACTTCTGGTACCATTTGCCTTCCAGAAAATTCTCCTAATTATCAAAGACAGCAGTAGTAGAAGCATCAAGAGTTGTCCAGAACCTAGGAGAAAAATCCTCCCTCTCCATTGTCTTCAATATAAATACTTCCCCCTCTCATCATCGCCGGCATCAGAATCATCGATTACAACAACAATTCTGCAATCCTACAGCCTATTGTAACATATCAAATTCTTCATCTCTTCCAAGTAAGAATACCCAGAAAAGAGAGAGCCATGTCGATCATTCCAAGTTTCTTCGGCCAACGAACCAACGTCTTCGACCCTTTCTCTCTCGACATCTGGGACCCCTTCCAAGGCTCCTTGGATTGTCGTCACATCATGAGGTGGGTTTTGTTAAGGATCCGCTCTCTCGATGAGGCGCCTGTTTCGATTACTCATTATCGGGTGGTGCTAGTAGGAGTACTGGAGCCGAAGAGGTAGTTCGGGGAGTTGGAGTCTCTTGGCTCCGATTGACCCAGCGCCCTCCTTGGAGCGCACCGGCCTCGTTGACCAAGAAGGGGATGGCTTTATGGGTTTGTGTTTTGATTACCGACAGGGGTTTTGGAGTTGGAGAAACAGCTCAGGGAGTTAGAAATCCTTAACTTCATTCGGCTTAGCACTTCATCTCGGGGTGCACCGGCGTTGTTTACTAAGAAGAAAGATGGCTCCATGAGACTGTGCAATGGCTATCGGCAGTTGAGCAGAGTTCAATGAAGAATAAGTATCCATTGCCAAGGATTGATGATCTGTTTGACCAATTGATAGGATCTAAGTGCTTCTCCAAGATAGATCCTTGTTCGGGTTACCATCAATGAGGGTGCAGAGGTGTGATATTGAGAAGACTACCTTCCGTACTCGGTTTGGACTCTTTGAGTTTGAGGTAATGCCGTTTGGGGTAACTAATGCCCCAACGACATTCATGGACAAAAAAAAAGGGATATTCTGACCTTGCCTGGGCCGGTTGTAGTGGTATTCATCGACGATATATTGATATGTTCAGCATCAGAGGAGGATCATGAGGAGCATCCGAGAACCATACTTCATGTCTTGAGGGATCACAAGCTTTGTGCGAAGTATAACATGTATGAATTTTGGTTGCCAGATGTTCAGTTTCTTGAGCACGTGATGTTAGCTGGCGCTGTGGCCTTGGATCCAGCTAAGGTTGAGGCTATTCTGAGTTGGGACCAACAATAGAGTGTGCTTGAAGTTCGCAGCCTTTTTTTTTCTTGGGTGTTGCGGGGTACTATCGGCGGTTTGTCCAGGATTTCTCCACGATCGTTGTACCTAGGACAAGTTTGACCAACGAGAATGTGTCTTTTGTTTGGGACGAAGCTTGTGAGACAGTCTTCTGGAGGCTGAAAGAGAGTCTGACTTTCGTTTCATTGTGGATTATGCCAAGAAGAGGCCACGACTATGCGATTTCCTATGATGCTTCAAGTAATAGTTTGAGTTGTGTTCTGATGTAGGATGGAGAGAGATAATATATGGTTCGAGACATTTTAAGACCTAAAGAGCCGAAATATCCTAGTTATAACTTAGAGTTAGTGACTGTGGTATTGCACTCAAGAAGGAGCTGAACATGAGGCAGAAACGGTGGATGGAGTACCTTGGTGACTATGACTTTGTGTTGTCTTACCACTCTGGTAAGACGAACATAGTTACGGACGCCTTGAATAGCATGGCGAGAGGAGCTTTGTCGATTCTGGCCGGAGGTTAGAGCATTCAGATTCGTACAGCACGGTTGTCCAGGCAGAGTTTTATCATAGAGCTTCGAGAGTTCAGTAGATAGATGAGAGGTGCATTGCATTGAGGACTGTTGTGGTCAGTTGCAGTTGACTCTTTGGATGGATTATGAGACAAGATAGTGGTTTGACCTTTCAAAGTAGGCTTTTAGTACCCATGGAAAAGCAGTGCCACGAGGAGGTATTACGGCACTTCTATCACCCTAGATTTGTTGTGCATGCGGGACGTGCAAGGATGTGTCTTAAATTGCTTCAGTAGTTCTAGCGGAGATGCATGAAGAGGTCAGTGGCTGAGTTTGTGTCCCATTATTTTGACTTGCCATCAGGTTAAGATAAATCACTTGGGAACCAGTGATAGATTGCAGTCTTTTTTATCCCCAAATGGAAGTAGGGTCATATTATTATGGATTTCGTGACTGGATTGCCGAAGTCACCTCGAAGACATGATGCAATATGGATCATAGTGGATCAATTGACCAAGTCGGCCTGGTTTGTTGACATGAAAACGACAAATTCTCTTGAGACTTTGAGTCGGCTATAATTAGCAGAGATTGTTAGATTGTATGGTGTACTTATGTTGATTATTTCAGATTGGGACCAAAAACTTGTTTCTCATATCCGACGAAGCTTGCAGAAAGAGTTGGACAGTGTTCCATCCATAGACAGACAACCGGTAGGAGTGGACCATTCAGATCTTAGAGGATATACTCCGAGTTGTGTTTTTTATCGTGGCAGTAGTTTGGAGAGTTCGTTACACTTGGTTGAGTTCGTCTACAACAACAAATACCAGGCTAGTATCAAGATGGCTTCGTGTGGGCCTTGTAGGTCAGATTGTGCAAATCACCCTTTCGTGGGCCTAGATCAGTGATACAGTGATGTCAGGACCAGACATGGTCAATGAGACTACTGAGCAGATGAGTTGGATCAGACAAAAAAACAAAAATAAATTGTTGGTTGCCCACAAACGACAGAAATGACCGTGAAAGGAGGGCACTTGAGTTGTTGTTGGAGACCGTGTTTTCCTTCGGGTCTTGCCCTGTCATGGGATTCAAAGGTTTGGGCGTTGAGGGAAGCTGTCACCTTGGTATATTGGTTCGTTTGAGTGCTAGAGAGAACCGGGGAAGTGGCTCATAGACTTGTACTCCCTCCGCGTCTCGCCCAAGTACACAACATCATCCATGTTTCAATGCTTCGGAAGTATCATCAGGATCCGTCGCATGTGCTTAACTAGGAAGACGTGGAACTCAATGAGGACAATACCTACGAAGGAGGACCAGTGTGGATCGAGGATTCTAGAGAGCAAATGCTTCGTGGTAAGACTATCCGTCTGATTTTATTGGTTTGGCAGTGCAAGGGCAGGGAGACTTCTATTTGGGAGGATGAGGCAACGTTGCGGAAGCAGTTCTCAGCCTTGTTTGAGATTAGAGGTATGAGTTCAGTTTCAAATTCGAGGACGAATTTCTTTAAAGAGGGTAGTGTTGTAATGACCCGACTCGCTATTTCGGGGTTTTAGGTAGTTTTGTGAATCTCCGAGTTGTACTTTACGCTTTAGTAGCATTAGGGGTGGTGTGGGCCCCATTGTGCTTGATTTCGAGTTTGGGAACTCGAATGGTTTTTGGTAATTTTTCTAATTTCAGTGTACTATGTCATGAAAAATATTTAAAATCACACATTTTCTCGCTTGACGTTCGGCATTCGAGATTTTTACGGGTTCTCGATTTTAATGTGTTTTTTTTTCTTTCCTTGAAAAAAAATAAAAAAAAAGATTTAAAATACTTAAACCCTTATCCCTTCTCTAAAACCCTCTTAAATCCCCTCTTTTGCTGCATTGTAGCGATTTGCTACAGTGCCGTCGCAACCCATCTCCCTCTTTCATCTCTTCCCTCTTTGGTCTCAAAAAAAAAAAACCCCTAGGAAAGAGCCCCTTCCTACAACAGCCGCCGTACCCCCTCCCTTTTTCCTTTTCACTTCAGATATCTCTCTCTCTCTCTCGTTTCTATTCTCTTCTCCTTCTTCCTCTCAGTCACTTTGCCGCTACCGATCCCCGCTCCAGCTGGTAGAAGCCAACCCTCCTCACCGCTTGAAATTTGTCAATCTCCACCTCCCTTCGCCAACCCTACCAATCCTAGATAGTCTCCTTCTTCCCCTTCTTTTTCCCCCTCTTCTGATTTACCCGATTTTCTCTGTTTTATTGGGCTTTCCCTTTCTTTCCCCCTTTCTCCTAACTCAGTTGGGTAACTGAGTCGGCTCAGCTGAGTCCCCAAATGGACTCAGTTTGAGCTCTTGAGTTAACCCAGTCTTGGTCTCGGCCCAGCCCAGTTTGGCCAGGCCCAGACCCAATCCGTTCCAGTCTTGGGTTTGGCCCAACCAGACATGGTCCAAACCAGCCGGATTTGATCCAGCCCAGATAGGCCCGTTTTCAGGCCCGACCCGTTTTCAGACCCGGCCCATTTTCAGGCCCGGCCCAGTTTTAGGCCCATCTTCAGTTTGGCCTCGTTCTAACACGTTTTACCTTATTTGCTTATTCCCTCTTCCTTGTTTCAACAGATCGAGCTCTCTTCAACCAATCAAGCTGTCTGCTCGTTTCGGTTTTCGACTCCACACACTCTATGAGGGGACTTATCACTGCTTTAGCATGCACTTGCATATATTAAACTGTTATCTCTGGCCATGGAGTGACCGGGGGTGACCCTCTATTTATTTAGCTACTCGGTAAGGGAAAATTGTTATAATAAATATGTGGTAGAGGGTCTGCTCGGGGGCACTTCAGTCAACTATATGCTTTGTAGAAAACTTCAATTGGACAATTGGAATTGAATATGATACTTGAAAAATTGCTGGTGATACTTGAATGTTTATTCGTTAGATGTTATTGGAATCGTGTGGAATATAGACACGCGTGACTAAATAACCCATTATAAGCTCTTGACTCGTACGATGAAATATATGGCTAATTCTGAGTTAGTTGCATTAGAATATAGTCTTACCATTGTATATGATCATGGCATCATGTGTATGTCTTGGGGATGTTGTGTACATGAGTATATGTTTATGATGATGATGATGGTTTGGGTATTGGGAGGACTTCCCTGTTACGCTCCGGTGGTTGAGACTCCCATAGGAGATGCGGGTTTTCCCGTTCCGTTCCTGTGGTTGAGGTGTCTGCCTCCTTGAGATTGGCTTCCCCGTTATGCTCCGGTGGTCAAAACCCCGTAGGGGATGCGGGTTGAGGCGGTTGTGTATCTCACGGTCTCCCGTTTATCTTGGTAGGGAGATCGGGGTTGTTGAAGGACAGAAGTTAGGTATGGAGATTATGTCTCTGGTTGGTCGGTGGGACCATTGGTTAATTGTGTAGTTGAGTACTCTCGTACGTAGATATTCATTCTATTATGATGTCCATTTTTTTCTATACATGTGGTACATATATATGTCGTTGATGTATGATATGGTTATTCCCTTTACTGGACTAGTTAGCTCATCTCTTACTCTCCAGGAGTTTGTTGGAGGGCCCGAGGTGGGCCACCAAGATGATGTCGCAGACTAATGGTGGATTATTTGGTTGGTGGTACAGTTGGATCTCATATATATATCAGCATCCCTTTTATTATGATATTTTTGCATTCATGCATATGATATCTACTTATATTGCTGACATGTGATATGCATTATCTCTTCACTGGGCCGGTTAGCTCACCCTTACCTTTCAGGTACCCGATTGCAAAGGGACTGGGCAGGGCCCCTTGAGCAGGCTCTCGTAGAGGAGCAGTGGTTAGACATTTTATAATTACGTTGTTCTTAGTTGAGAGACCTTGTTTTATATGACCCCTCTTTGTATGTTGTTTGATTTCGAATGATGTATAACTGTGTTCAAATAGTCTATGATTGATTCACGTTATGTTGGCATGTTGAACCTTCTTGCCAGTTTTTGAGTGGGAGGTAGTTGCCCCGTTTCAAAAAATATATATATATACATGTTACCTATCTCTTTGTGATTTGTTGAGATATTTAGGAGATAACGTGCCCGTAACGGGAAGGAACGTTACATCGGTAGGTTCCGAGGCAGACCAAGACTCATGATTTTTGGAATTTTCTGTTTTCTGTTTGGTAACAGGCTCGGAAGTTCCGAGACCTGCACTTTGGAAGTTCCGAAAGATAGAAAACTAGCTCTGAAGGTTCTGTAAAGACCCAGATTTTAGGCAGTGGCTCGGAAGTTCAGAAGGCACAATACCTAGTTCCGAGGCAAGTTTCGAGGATTCTAGAATAGGTTTTGAAACTTAGTCTAAAATAGGATTCATGTTAAATTTAGATCCTAGATTTTAATGTGATGTTTATGCCAATTTAATAATTAAAAATGATACTAACTCCTTTTATTGGTATTATTATATAAACATATATTATGTATTCACTTCCAAGCTTATACTCTCTATCTGTGGCACAGCAGAAACACAGCCCGGTAGCTATCAGTAGTTGTGTGATTAACTTCGCCGCTCGGTAGAAAAGAAAGGTTCAGACACTGAGTGATCTCTACGCCTAACTTGCTATATGAGTAGTGGCTTGATCATCTTATATCTCTAGGCCTAACTCAATATGTCTTCATGGGCAGTTCCAGAAGACAATATATGTAGTGGCCTAAGCACCTTATTATATTATTGATTATTGTAATTTTAAAATGGATAGTAACCCACTTAGGAGACTCAGATCCATTTCCCTTGGAGTTTTTCAGGAAAATAGGATAGAAGGACTTGAATATGTGTTGTATTGTATATACATATCTGTGTATATGTTTGATTATAATTGTATAATTCATTTTATCTTTGCTTGTGTGTTTAACACATACTTCGATGCCCGACACTTTCGGTGAAGAGACTTAACATTGCAATAGCAGTAAATCAGGTAAAGAGGATCTAATGTAATGAGTAGTTTTAAGGATCAGACTTAATGAACCCACTTATATGCCTAAACATGATGCACTATTGTGAAAAGTGATTATTGATACTAATGATATTTATCGTATATTGTGATTATGATGATGAAATGCGTATGAGCTATGATGATATTGATACTGCTTCCACGTACCTTTAACTACTGAACTATTATCGGCTCAGGTGTGTCGGTTTGCGTCTATTGGTCCAGGTGTGTCAGTTACTGGCCCAGGTATGTCAGTACCAGCCCAAGTGTGTCGGAGATGTACATGCAAGATTCTGCATTTTAACCGTCTCGAAAACTTAATGCTTATATTCAGTGTAGTGTGTAGGTATTACGTTGGATGTCAGTAGTTATGAAGACAATTTGATACATTGGCATGATAAACCTATTATGATGATGATGTTGATTTTGGCTAACCTCATATTCATTACACTGCATTGTTATGTTCATTTTACTGGGCGAGTTAGCTCACACTAGTCACATTTCAGGAGATGTACCCGATGACGAAGAATCTCCATTTCAAGCTTAGGATGTTAAAGTTGATGCTGTTAGTTGTATCTCCCACGGATGGGAAATACATTCTTTTTTCATTATCTGAGTTGTTTAACCACTTTTTGTATTAAGTACCACCTGTGGTACTTAGTTTAAATATGTATTAATCAGCTATATTTCTGTTAACAACTCTGATTTGATATAAATGATATCATCTGTTTGTGATAGAAATATTTGTTTGTATGATATGTACTTGTAAACGGCTAGACATATGGTACATGTTTGAGTCCATATGTAAAAAACATGTATGCCATTTATTTCTGGGCCTAACTATTGATCAAGCCCATTTAGAAGTTATTCAAAAATAAATAAATTTACTAGCCTTCGGGGTCCACCTCCGGGTCGGGGCTTTAGAGCTTGATATCAGAGTGTTGGCTCAAACTTTAGGACTGTGATGGGTAATACATAGTTAGAACCTATTTTGGATTAGAACTGTATACGTTATTGACATTATCTAACAATATTGATTAAAATTGTGTTATACAGATATGTCAAGTAACGAGGAATATAGGGAGATCTGAGACAAGGGAACCCCTATCTGCCCAATAGTACTGGATTCATCCACCGGCAACTCTAGTGTTCATTATGAAAATGTTGGAGTATTCCCAGCCATAGAGGAGTTATCATCAGTAGGGCAAATAGGCTCGCCCGAATATAAACCATCCACTCCCAGTGTTAACGATATGATGGCATATGTTTGCGGGCTATGCTATAAGGAAGGGCACTATGACACCTACTGTCCCTATCCCATCAATGTGATATGCCCAGTATGTGGATTTTGTGGGCATGGAAGGGAAATAAGCAACTGTCCTTACATTGGAGGTCCAAGGATAGTGTCATGCCTAACCCGTGGAGTGTTGGGACATATGTCAGCTGCATGTTCTGACTACATCTTGTTCAATTATGATGCTGATGTGGAGACCTTTACAGATGATTAGATAGGGAGATGTGGGGGAAGAGATGTAAGAAACAAATGTAAAAATATCAATATGTATATATGTGTGTTGTACTGAGGGTTTTACAAACGCTACTAACTCATGTAAATGAATAAGATGTGAGTTATGTTTATTTGTATGTTGGATGCATGTTTATGTTTTACACAACTCATATGGTATGCTTTGATAAATTTTCAATTTATTTATGATATTTACGAATGTGAATGACAGGAACATATTAGGACCATTCGAAAATTCCAGAGGCCAAGGAAGGAGGACATGTCCTCAACCTCGCGCCAATCAAGATGTACCCTATGAGGCTGTGCGGATAGTAATGGAAGCATTGTAGAGGATTGCCGAGGATATGCTACATCCTTCCGGTAGAATCCAAGAAGAGAGAGCCACTGCGGCTCTAAAGGAATTCAAAGGATTAAACTCGACGAGTTTTTTGGGAATCGAAGATCCGAGTGCAGCAAAGAACTGGATCACCCAGATTGGCCAGATCCTAAATACTCTACCCATTACTGATGATCTGAGAGTGACATTGGCAACCTATAAACTGGAGGGAAATGCCTACGAATGGTGGAAGGCAAAGAGTTTGGTTCGTAATCACGAGCCAATGACTTGGGAAGAATTTTCAGCTCTCGCCCGTTATTACCCTAAAACGGCGCAGGAAGCAATGAAGAGGCAATTTCTCAACATCCAGCAAGGGTCTGATACAGTAGCCCAATACGCCATTAGGTTTATTGAGCTAATGCAGTATGTGCCTTGGATAACGACAAATGAAGTGGAGAAGATCCAGCACTTTGAAAATGGAGTTCGACAGTTTTTGCAATGGCAAGTGGCTAGTTTGACTCTCAACACCTTGGAAGAAATCATCGAGCGAGCTTTAAAGGTGGAAGCCATAGACTCTACCAATAGAAATATTGAAAGCTGCCAGAAATCCTCCTCCAATAAGAAGGCCAAGTTCACCCAGAAGAATTCATTCTTTAAGAAAAACCAACCTGCAGCAGGACAGACGAGTCAAGCTGACACACGACAGGTGGTGTACTATATTTGCATTCAGCCAGGACATACAACCAAGACTTGCCCAATGGGAAAAGAGAGGACGTGATATCACTGCAAATAGGCAGGACACATACTTAGGGATTGCCCTTATCTTCGCAGAGCCATACCTTCACAGAATACGGGGCCAGCTCAATCTGTTTCACAATCATCTTTTGGCAGAGGTTCACAATAAACTTCTGGAGGCTTGGTGACACCTAGAAATAGACCACCACGAAACGAACAGGGAAAGGGACAGGGATGTCCTCAGACCATCCAGAGGAGAGTTTACACGATTGGGACTCAGATGAAAGAGCCGATGGAGAATACGGTGACGGAAGGTACACTAACTTTTTTCAGTTATTTGGCACGAGTACTTTTTGATACCAGTGTTTCACATTCCTTTATTTCTAGATCTTGCTATGATAAATTAGATTTACAGTCGGTAGAGTAAGTAACCTTTTGATAGTAGTATCACCTTTAGGTAAAAAGGCGTTAGAAAACCAAAAGTACAAGTCATGCATTTTAAGGATTTGCGGTGTAGATTTGTCCTATGACTTTTTTATTTTAGAAATGACGGACTTTGACATCATCTTAGGTATGAATTGGTTGACAATTTATCAAATCTTGATTGATTGTTCTTAAAAGAGAAGTTTCGGGGTCTCTTCAACTAATAAAGGGTTCATAGAAAACTTAATACCTTATGAGAGGATGAGAAGTAAATTTTCTGGCCTTAGGGCATATCTTAGTAGTATGGTCGCTGGTATAGGGTGGGTTCGGGTAGTGTGTGAGTTTATGTATGTTTTTCCTGACCAGTTAGTTGGGCTACCTCCACGCCTAGAGATATAATTTGTTACTAATCTACAGCCAAAAACTTCTTCTATTTCCATGACACCTTACCAGATGGCGACAGCT
This sequence comes from Chimonanthus praecox, assembly GCA_022113865.1. Taxonomy (NCBI): domain Eukaryota; kingdom Viridiplantae; phylum Streptophyta; class Magnoliopsida; order Laurales; family Calycanthaceae; genus Chimonanthus; species Chimonanthus praecox. Next base: position 52,199,322 of record CM039087.1, on the reverse strand, counting down.
GAACAGAGAGAGCTAGCTACGCAGGTAGATGAACTTCTTAGCCTTGGTTTTATTCAACAAAGTAATTCTCCTTAGGGCGCACCCACTTGTGTAAAAAAAAGATTGATCGATGAGAATGTGTATAGATTACGGACGACTCACAAGTAACTATAAAGAACAAATATCCATTGCCTAGGATAGATGATCTCTTTGATCTATTGAGAGGATCAAAATGTTTTTCTAAAATCGATTTGAGGTCGGGATATCATCAGTTGCGGATTCGGGAGGAAGACATTCCTAAGACTACTTTCAGAATGTAGTATGGTCTATATGAGTTTTTGGTGATGCCATTTGGATTAACCAATGCACCAACCATGTTTATAGATCTGATGAATCGTTTCTTCCGGTCTTACTTGAGGGAATTTGTGATACTTTTTATAGATGATATTTTGATATATTCATCATCTGAGGAAGAACATGAGCGTCATTTACGCATTGTTCTTCAGACCCTTAGAGATCACCAGTAATACGCTAAGCTGAGCAAGTGTGAGTTTTGGTTAACTCAAGTATAATTTCTTGGACACGGAGTGTCTACAGACGGAATCTCGGTAGATCCAGCAAAGGCAAAAATAGTGAAGAATTGAAAAAGCCCCAAGAATGTGTTTGAAATCTGAAGCTTTTTGGGATTTAGCCGGATATTATAGGAAATTTATCCCACACTTTTCTCAGATTGCGGTGCCAACGACCTGATTGACGAGGAAAAACGTCAAGTTCGAATGGAGTGATACTTGTGAAAAGGCATTTCAGGATTTGAATGAGAAATTGACCACCTCTCCAGTACTGATAGTGCCTGAACAAAGATGAGGTTATGATGTATTTTGTGATGCTTCTAAGTTTGGATTATGATGTGTTTTAATGCAGGAAGGAAATGTAGTAGCTTACGGTTCCAGACAACTGAAGGGACATGAGCATAATTATCAAACTCATGATATGGAACTGGTAGCTGTTATCTTTTCATTAAAACTTTGGAGGCATTACTTGTATGGTGAGAAATTTAATGTATTTTCTGATCACCATAGTCTCAAATATTTGTTTACTCAGAAGGATCTGAATATGAGACAGCGGAGGTGGATGAAATATCTAGGAGTTTACGATTTCAGTCTTTCCTACCATCCAGGAAAGGCTAATGTGGTGGCAGATGCCTTGAGCAGAAAGTCACATGGCAACATAGCATGTATGGCAACCTTGCAGTGGAAGATGTTGGACATCTTATCTGACTATAATCTGGAGCTGATCGAAGGAAACGGACAAGCAAGAATTCAAAACTTTGTTCTGCAACCCGAAATAGTCGTATTAATGATGGAAGGATAACAGAATGATCCAGAAGCAAAGGATTTGGTGATTCAGCTTTCAAGGGGAGCTACTTTGGAAGAATGGAAGATCAGGACTGATGGAGGTCTAACTTTCAAAGATAGACTATTTGTACTAAAATCAGATGAATGCAGAGAAAAAGTACTTGACCACTTTCATCGTTCTCGATTTGCAGTACACCCTGGTGGTACAAAAATGTATCATGATCTGTGACAACTATTATGGTGGAAATGTGTGAAACGTGAAGTGACAGATTTTGTATCTAAATGTCTAAGTTGTCAACAGGTTGAGGCAGAACATCAACAACCTGGTGGAAAGACGCAACCTGTTCAGGTGGTTAAATGAAAATGGGAGCATATAACTATAGACTTTGTGACTGGTTTCCCAAAGTCTTCTACGAAAAACGATGTTATTTGGGTAATAGTTGATCGACTAAAAAAACCTGCCCATTTCATGCCTATTAAAAAGAATGATTCTTTGACTACCCTGAGTAGAATGTACTTAAAGGATATAATTAGATTACATGGGGTACCTTTTTTATTGTATCTGATAGAGATCCTAGATTTTGGCAAGGATCAGAGGAAGAAATGGGGACTAAGCTATGTTTTAGCACTGCTTTTTACCTCCAGACTGATGGTCAATCAGAACGAACCGTCCAAAACTTTAGAAGATATGCTAAGGGCATGTGTCATGGATATGCATGGAAGCTGGGAAGACCATTTAGCATTGATTGAGTTTGTATACAACAATACTTATCACTCTACTATACAAATGGCGCCCTATGAAGCCCTATATGGTAGACCCTGCATGTCACCTCTATGTTGGACAGAAGTAGGGGACAAAACACTATTGGGTCCAGACTTGGTACGTGAGACTTCTGAACAAGTCGAAGTGATAAAACAACGTCTCAAGACAGCCCAAAGCAAACAGAAGAGTTATGGTGACAAAAGGCAGGGATCTTTGGAGTTTGCAGTCAGTGACCGAGTATTCTTACTTATGGCACCATGTCATGGAGTACAGCGGTTTGGTCGTAAGGGAAAACTATCACCTCGATATGTTGGACCCTTTGAAATTTTGAAGAGAATAGGTGAAGTAACCTATCAACTAGATCTCCCTCAGACTATGGCAAGAGTACATAGTATATTCCATGTACCTATATTGAAAAAGTGCGAACCTGACCCATCCCATGTGTTGAGTTACGAGGACATTGAAGTCTCAGAAGATCTAACATTCGAATAAGTACCAGTTGAGATATAAGGATCTCGGACTCAAGTACTCAGAAGGAGGTCCATACCACTAGTGCAAGTGTTGTGGCAACACCGTGACATACAACATGTGACATTGGAACAAGACAATGCGGAGGTTGTACCCTACTCTATTCACAAAATAAAAAGGTACGAGATTTACTTTAAATTTCGAGACGAAATTTCTTTATGGAGGGTAGGATGTAATACCCTGGCCCGAATTAAGTTTAATTAATATGATTTATATTAATAAATTATGATTTGACCTGTTAATCACGTAGGTTACAGTGAGGACTTTGTGAAACGTCCAGGATTGGCCCAATCAGAGCTCGATAGCTCGTTGGTCCAACTCATTTAAATTAAAGGGGCAAAATGGTAATTTACCATTAACAGTGTATTTTATTGTTTAAACAATTGTTTGATTATTATTTGAGTGATATTGATTTTCTTATTAGGGGTTTAAATTCTGAAATCTATAAGTGTGCTTATTAAATTTTTAATTTCAAAAAATATCATTAAAAAAAAACCCGAAAAGATCCCGAAAGCTAGGAAATAATTATTTTAAACAATTTTAGAAGTGGGAAAATCCGAAGAAAATATATGTTATTAAATAATGTTTCAATTCATTGATTTATATTTTCAGATGTTGAAAATAAAGGATCTAAGCCCTTTTAAATAAATACAAATTAAATTAATGGAATAGTAAATAAATGTGATTTTTGTTTAAATCAATTAATTTTGATTAAATCTAAATCTCCAAAATTTTATAGTAATTAGAGTTTTTAAAATACAACATTTTTGTTAAGATAGATTAAAATAATCAAATCCTCAAATAGTTAAATATTGAAAATTTAATGATGAATGGTTAAATTGCAAATAAGTTTTAGAGGGCCAAATTGCAAAATTTCAAAATTTTAATCACCTGCACAGCAGGTCGACTTATGCAAGCTACCATCGTAGCTTGTAGAGCATCATGGATGAATTTCCAGTCAGTGGCAAGCCTACTGATCTACCCTTCGTAAGTCTATTTAAACCCTGCAATCCCAGTTCAAAACCATTGTGCAAATTTCCTCTTTTCTCTCTGTTTTCCTGCTAAGTTTTTCACCGTTAGCTTAAGTGGGAGACTTTTCCAGTTGCGGAATTCCAACACATGAATAAGAGCAAAGGTAATCATTGTGTTTATTTTCAAATTCTAGTCATTTTAGGATCAAACAGAAGTCAATTTGATTAAGGTTTGAGTCCAAAAATCAAATTTGAAATTTAGTGGAAAACATGAATTTTCATGTGTCTTACTGGTTTTTCCCTTTGAATCTGATGTTTCTGATCAGTATTGTTGGTCCAATTGATTTTGAAATTAAAGAGGACTCATTAAAGAGTCAATTTGACCGGAAGGATGTGAAAAACGAGTTTAGAAAACTGATTGTTTCTGGATTCGTATTTTACACAGTCCCTCCCGTCACTGCTCTGTTGCAAGTGACAGAGGAAGAAGATGACTCTCGAAAGTTCCGAGAATAGACCTTCGGAAGATCCGAAGTTAACACTTCAGAAATTCCGAACTTCAATTTGGGGTTCCGAAGGAGCAAAGGCTAACTCTTTAGCTCAACGGGTCAAATGGGAAGTTCCGAGACCATTTCGGACGTTCCAAACCACTCGGAAGTTCCGCGGCAGACCAAGACTCCTGATTTTTGGAATTTTCGCTTCCACGTACCCTTAACTAATGAACGATTATCAGCCCAAGTGTGTCAATTACAGGCCTAGGTGTGTCGGTTTGCGTCTATTGGACCAGGTATGTCACTTGCTGGCTCAGGTATGTCAATATCGACCCAAGTGTGTTGGAGATGTACTTGTAAGATTTTGCATTTTGACCGTGTCGGGACTTCATGCTTATAGTCAGTGTAGTGTTTAGGTGTTATGTTTGATGTCAGTAGTTATGAAGATAATTTGATACATTTGCATAATAAACCTATTATGATGATGATGTTGATTTTGACTAACCTCATATTCATTACATTGCATTGTTATGTTCTTTTTATTGGACGAGTTAGCTCACACCACTCACATTTCAGGAGATGTACTCGAGGAGGAAGAATCTCGATTTCAAGTTTAGGATGTTAAAGATGATGATGTTAGTTGTGTGTCCCATGGATGGGAAATACATTCTTCTTTCGTTATATGGGTTGTTTAACCACTTTTTATATTAATTAGCACCTGTTTACTTAGTTTAAATATGTACTAAACCATTATTTTTCTATTAGTAACTCTGATTTGATATAAATGATATCATCTGTTTATGATAGAAATATTTGTTTGTATGATATGTATTTATAAACAGGTAGATATGGTACATGTTTGAGTCTACATGTAAAGAGCATGGGTGACATTTATTTCTATGACTAACTATTGATCAAGCCCAGTTAGAAGTTGTTTAAAGTAAATAAAAAAATTAGTAACGTTCCGTGCCCACCTCTAGGTCGGGGCATTACACATTCTGTCCCAAGCGAAAGATAACTCAGCAATCGATGAAGGCATAACCCAAGCCACACCAAACTGGTCTAACACTGAATATCAAACTTCAGAAGATAAGGGACAATGAATGGGAAGATGTCACGTCCCGACCCGAAAGGTAGGCCTGGAACGTCAATGATTTTTTTTAAAAAAAAAACTAAACTCGAGAATTCTAAGGCCGGACCAACGGTTAAGCTCAAAGGTCACACATGATCCCAACATGTGGACTCAAAGACATACCATAAGTCCACCCAAAAGAGACACAACCATAAACACATAATTCAAATAATGAATTATTATTTCAACATAATCAGAGTAACTACAGAACATATGATAGTTCAATACATCACATGAATGCAAATTAAGTACCACACCCGGTACTTTACATACACAAAAGGTTTAAGGAACCAAAAAACAAAGATAGCGGAATTCCTTCTCAGTGAGAATCCCAAGGCAATGTAACAACTTATCCATCCTAAGCTTCATATGGAGAGTTCTCCTCCTCGAGCACACTCCTAAAATGTGAATGGTATGAGCTAAGTAGCCCAGTGAAGGAAATATAACAATACAATCTAATGAAATATCATGTCAGTAAATAATCAACATTTGCAATATAATATCTCATGCTTGACAATAATTTCTCAATGTCAAGTATAATCTCATCATCATTTCCATAACTATTGTCATCCAACGTAACGCCTACATACTACGCTGAGACCATTGTATTAAGTCCCGACACGGTCAAAATATATTCTTTCAAGTACATTTCCGGCCCTCACATTGTCGATACTGACACTCCTCAAGTCAGCAACTGTCGACACCCTTGGTCCAGTAGACGTAAGTCATCTCACACACATGGCCGATATTAGTTCAATAGTTAAGGGCACGTGAAAGCAGTATTACATATCTCATATGATCAACATCATAAACATTTACAAACATCATAAGCACTTCTTACAACAGTGCATCATGTCTAGACACATGAGTGGGTTCATCAAACTTGAAACCACTCATTGCTCAAGATCTATCTCATAAACCTGATTACACCTACTGCAAAGTCAAATTCCCTCACTGAAAATGTATGGTAGCGCGGTCTCTGTTCAACAGGTAAACAAGTGCGTAATCAATAGTTGGTCAATATACATAGCATTCAAATGCATACATACAAAATACTATTTCATAACCATATTGTTTTCCCAAAATCTCCGAGGTATATGGAACTGAGTCTCCTACTTGTTTTCTAACGATTTTAACACTAAAACCACACTGACACAAGAAATCTCATATTTTTCCTTAGACTTGAAATATATTTTACTCACTCAAAACTTAGCCAAATTTGTTTTTACTTGATTCTAAACCAATTAAAATTTAAAGAGCAACACAGTGGTTACCTTCACTCAAGTTCTTGGGTTGAAAATCCGGGCTTTTGAAAAACTTCCTCTTTAAGATACGGTGAAGAAAAACTTAGAAAACAGAGAGAGGGGTGATCGACTAGAAAACCAGAGAGCAGATGAGACTCAGAGATGGAGTTTTTGAGGGAGGAAATGAGCTGAGGAGATGGTGATTTATAGAATCAGCTGATCAATCGGAGGTGGCCAGCCGGAGGTTGCATGCAGCTGCGGCCTACGTCCCCAACAATAACGGCACTGTTTGGGTGACTGGTTGCAGATAAGTCCTTCTAAACTTTTGGTTTTACAAAAAGGTCCTGTTTTGATAAAAAAAAAATTGATTTTTAACTAAAAACAATACTTTTAAAGTTCAAAAATTTTAATCCAACTTGACAAATAAGTTAGGTTTTAAAAACTCTAATCACCATAAAAAATTTGGAGATTTAAAACTCACCAAAAATCATAAATTTAAATAAGAAACATAATTTAATACTATTTAATTAATTTAACTTGTGTTAAATAAAATGATTTAAGATCCTCATTTTTGGGGTTTCAAAGAATAAACTACACCATAATAAAATGGTCTAGCATACCATACTTGTTTCAAAAAAATTCTCATTTCCAAAACCATTTAAAAGTATCTATTTCTCCCTTTCGGGGTTTTGACAGGCGGTTTTAAATACTATTTTCTGAAAATAAAATTATTTTAAAATCAGAAATATGAATCCTTGATTAAGAAAAATAATATCATCCAATAATAAGCACATAATGACACAACTAATAAAATAATAACAATAAATGGTAAATTACCATTTTGCCCCTCCAGCTGGATGAGCTGGATCACTAAGCTTTCGAGCTCAGATTGGGCCACACCTGGGCTTCACACTAAGCCCTAACCGAAATTTTTGAGATTAACCGGTCTAAAAATGATTTATTGAACTAATTACGCCTGATTTGAGTCAGGGTATTAAAGAAGATGATTCAACTCTTCAGAGGCATGAAGATAAAAAGGGCAAGCACTCACTAATGTTCTACCTCTTTTTCGTAGGTTGTCTTAAGTCAAGATTTTCCTCAAACTAGCAATGTAGAGGAAACTAATTGCCCTTTGAGTAGCTTTGGAGGACCAAATCTTAGTGTTAACAGTGGCAGTTCCAGTTGGCAAAAAGTTCCAATTGTAGAAGGACTTGATTGCGAACACACCAGTGGTGTCCGACTACCAAACAAGGTTGTCCTCAACAAATGTACGAATCCTATGGGAAGAGATAGAGCTGAGGAGATCCGAGAAAACTTCATAGTTATTATTTGGGATCATCTACTAAACAACAATTTTTATATTCTAGTCTTATTGACAATATTTCTTTTAACATAAGTAGCTTAAGATCTATCAATGTCAAATGTTATGATTGCCAAACACACTATCAGTATTTTTTCCTTTAAATGTAGGAAAAAAATGCTTTGTTCGGGAAACATTGACCAAAAACTTATACCAGGCAACTCTTTCACTTTTTATTTTTAACAAAAATTTCCTATTTTTATATACTAATATGAAAAGGCTATAAAAAGGGGAGTCAAATCTTCAAACTTATCAAATTTAGATATTAAATAGCTTTTTTATTCTCTCATTTTTTCATGAATTTTTGTAAGATTATATAATAATATTATTAGGTGAACCAAATTCTTATAACTCACCAAATCTATTCTAAAATTCTATTTTTTTCTTCTTCTTTTAGTCCTTTCTAACAATTTTATACTAGACTTGTAAATGGATCCGGCCAAGTTGGGTCTTATTCAAGTTTGGCTCAATAATTTTCAACTAATTACTTGTTTATTAAATGAGTTAGTCGGTTCGAGTTTATTTCGGAGTTAGGTCAATAAATTTTAAAACCATACCCATTTAAATTGCTCGTGTAATCAGGTATGTTCAAAATTTGCCAAGTGTAGCTCATAGTAAACTTGGCAACGGGTCAGTCAGGTCAGGTTAGTTTTGGATTCGGGTCAACAACCTACAATCCATTACTTACTTGATTATTCAATGGGTTAATTAGTTTGAGTCTATTTTTAAATAAATGAATACATATATATTTTATTAAATTTTGTGAAATGTTTGGAGCCATGAAGTACTAAATTACAAAATATATAGAATTTACAATATCTATCTCATTTAATCTATTCTATGATTATTCTAGTAAATGAAAAACAATGCAAATATATTCTTGTTTTGTAGAAATTAATTAACGACATTTCATTTATGTATAATGTAAAATGAAAACTTTAAATTTTATTTTAATATATTAAAAAGAAAAAGGATAAAAAAAATAGTCGTATATCAGTAATTTAAAACAATCTGCACTAATTAAAAATCAAATAAAATAATTTTAAAAAGAGGCCTCGCTTGTCCTAAATCACATTATTTATTTATTTATTTAGGTCACTGTTAGCGGTTTAGATCATTCCTCAGACATCTGGTACCATCTGCCTTCCAGAAAATTCTTCCAATTATCAAAGAAAGCAGTAGTAGAAGCATCAAGAGCTGTCCAGAACCTGGGAGAAAAATCCTCCCTCTCCACTGTCTTCTCTATAAATACTTACCCCCCTCATCATCGCCGGCATCAGAATCATTGATTACAACAACAATTCTGCAATCCTACAGCCTATTGTAACACATCAAATTCTTCATCTCTTCCAAGTAAGAATACCCAGAAAAGAGAGAGCCATGTCGATCATTCCAAGTTTTTTCGGCCGACGAACCAACGTCTTCGATCCTCTCTCTCTCTCAACATCTGGGACCCCTTCCAAGGCTTCTCCCTTACCTCTTCCAATTTGGGTAGAGAGACCTCTGCTTTCGCCAATGCGAAGATCGACTGGAAGGAGACGCCGGAGGCCCATATCTTGAAAGCAGACCTTCCAGGGGTGAAGAAGGAGGAAGTAAAGGTGGAAGTGGAAGAAGGAAGAGTGCTTCAGATAAGCGGAGAGCGGAGCAAAGAAACAGAGGAGAAGAACGACAAGTGGCACAGAGTAGAAAGAAGCAGCGGAAAGTTCCTGAGGCGTTTCAGGCTGCCAGAAGATGCTAAGATGGATCAGGTGAAGGCAGCCATGGAGAACGGAGTGCTGACTGTTACAGTGCCCAAAGAGTCAGCCAAGAAACCAGGTGAAAGCCATCGACATCCGGTTGAAAGAAGAAGAAGGGTTCAGCACTAATAATGGCCTGCTTGAGAGAATTTTCCAAGGAGATATGTGAATGGAAGGCTATATATTTTGTATTTATGAACCCTTAATATAAATACATATCTAGTTTTCTTTGGAAAGAGTGTCAGATGATTGATTAGGCTTCTTCTGTATAAACGTCACTTTTTATAGAATTATGTATTGATTAAAGTCCCATTGATTAATTCAATCTCCATGAATAGATGGGTTTTTACATATTTTAGAAGACTAATCAAATTTATTTTTGCCTCTTAATCTTGTCACATAAGACAGGTGTTATAATTAAATTTAAATTCTGATATGTTTTTTAATTCTTTTATAATTAGAAATTTGTTTACTGTTAAGAGTGTTTTTATTTTGTCCAAGGAATTTTTCTATGTAAATGTACAATTAATGATAAAATATGAAAAGAAATATTATAAATAAATAAAATATAAATTATGAGAATATAATTTACAATTCTGTAGATAGTGAAAAATTGTTACAAATTGGACAAGTAAAGGCTGATTATAATTGAAACTGAAATTTTTATTAACAGTGGCAAAGATAAATAAATAAAAATGTATAACAATATAAATACTAATGGGAGGAATTAGAATGGATTGATAACTATCATTTTGGATAAATGGAAATTTTATTGATTGAAAGAGAAAAAGAGGAATCTACCTATTAAAGAGATGTTACAATTTGATCCTTTTTCTATAAATTTTTCAATGGTTAAATAAACTAAAAATTTTACCTATAAATTTTTTAAAAGTATTTGAAATACACAAAATGAAAAATTAAATTTATAATTAAGGGTAACTAAAATGGTTAGATGTAAGAAAATAGTAATAAATGAAAAAGTTAATTATGTAGAAAAGAGTGATCTCAAATGAACGAAAATCTTTTCATATTCCTATGAGCCTAGATAATTGACTCACAATGCTCCAACTCAAATTGAGCCATCTACTTTCTTGTTTAATAAATATTTTCATCTTTCGATTTTTTTCTTTATATTTTATGTTTCTAATTTCTTTTAAATACACAAATCAAAGGGATTTATCTACTTTTGAATTCTTCTAGACATGAATCATTTTGTGTCATTAATGTATATGCAGTATCTTATACATAAAATTCTAAATTTCATTTTACCAAATAAACTTTAAAAAATTATATTTGCAAATATCGTTATATACTTAAATGTGATAGTCTTTCCTTTTTCTATTTGTAAATCTATACTTATCTAAATTCTTTTCCATGTTGATGATAAGTAAAAATAGAAAAGTACGTTTAAAGATAGCTAAAATACAAAAAGAATTTTGAGATTTTAGTTAGTGAATTTGAAAAATTTTACATGTCTTAACAAATTATAATATTAAAAAAATAGAAACTTGTGAAAAAATACGCTTTAGGAAAAAATATTTTAAGATTTGATTTTACGAGCTGCAAAGACTTAGTCTAACTTTATTATATTATTATTTAATGTAGAAATGTTTCTACAAAATGTAAAATAAAAGGATTTTATTACCAAATTTTATGAGTTTGAAGAAATTAACTCATTTAATTTATGTTAATATCTAAAATATAAAAAATTTGTATAAATCTTTGTGAAATAGAAAAATACCTATCTACATTATTTGTTTTTCCAATGTCACTCGTGAGAAGCATACAGTTATAACTAATTTTCGATGATCACCCAAATATTGATATATATCATACTCGCTTGCACACTAGACATCGAGACTACCAATTGGGGTTGGTGATAGATTGTTGGAAAAATCCTTTGTTAATACATTGTCTACCAAAATTTATTATTATCACATCAATTAAAACATATTTTTAAGAGTTATAAGTTTATTAATTAAAGAGTAATTTAACTAATCAAATTTTTTAAAGTTTAAGAAATGTGGTTTGTTTTATTCAATCAAGGCAATTTTTAATAGATGGTATATTCAATGAAAGATCTTTCCATTAGTCCTATTGTGACCTATTTGGTCGCTCCCATATCTAAGTGTGGGGTGACGGAACGCACACAAGAGTGTGGGTGATCATTTTAGTTTTTCAATACTTACATAAAATGCATTAACTCGACCATGATAATGGTGAAACTTAAATGGGTTAACTCACTTGTCCCTTTTTATATAGGGCTGCTCATGAGGTGAGCTATGCTCCACGCAGTCTGAGCCTCCCCGAATCCTATTGGACTTTACAAGGTTAAACCCTAATTTTGCCTATGTGGAAAAATACTGATAAATTTGCTCTTTGAGGACCATTAAATTTGTAATTATTTTGATTGTAAGTAGGCATGACCGCATGATGAGATACATGTGGACCAAATTTGAACTCAAAAATCAATTTTCTAATCACTTAATCTTAATAGTCAAAACCACCATGTATTTATAAAAATCATCAAGACAAAGATATGTAGTAACCACTAAGATCAAATTGCTATAAATTGAGTTTTGAGTTCAAATTTTGTCAATTTATAGCTTTGCATGTCTATTTTCAATATGGAAGATCAATTTCCTAATTATTTTTAAAATAAATTAAAAAAATAAAAAGGAAAGTGGACCATGAGTATAGATAAATAAGAGATGTGCTGTTAGAATCCTGAAAAGTTCGATTATTCATACTTCTTTTTATACTCTCTTTTAATTTTAATTTTGTATTCTTTGTTTAATTAAAGGACTTAGGTTATAAGTGTTAAATCTAAGAAATAGATTTTAATTAGATTAAATATTATGAATTTTAATTAAATGGTGTAAATTGATATTTGAATTCTAAGCGTGGATTTCAAATCTAGATTTCCTATTTGTTTATATATTTTGGGCGACGAGAGAAAAATTAAATAACCACCTTTAAATTATGCATTTATTTATCCTGTCATTTATATTATTTGTTAGTTTATTTTCTATCTTTAGTTATATTAGTTACTTTGTATGTTTGTTATATAAAAATTATTCAATATATGTTTTTGTTATGAATCTTGTATATTTAATTTTTAATTTTTTGTATACAAACTCTCTCTCTCAAGATTCTTTAACTAGGGTTGGAGTTGTGATATTAAATCTTAAAACATGTGATTTTAAATTAAGATGAGACTATCATTATTCTTGTTTCACCAATTTAATAAAAAGAAAATAGATTTGATTTTCGACTTGTTAAATTCATAAGTTCAATAATAATGGTATTAACTTTGACTTTCTAAGATCTAAATTAAAATTGTAATTCCATTTATTAGATTTCTTAATATTACATATTTTTAAAGGTATCAATTTAATTTAAGCATATATTTTGTGGATTTCTTTTGGGTTCGACCTCGCACTCAATCGCTATACTATTAAATGGTTCGTGCGCTTGCGAGATTTATAAATGTAAAATTTACACATCAACAACCTGTTTGATGGTCAATGCTCACCAGTCGACCTCCTAAGTTGAGACTTTATTGTCATTGGTGGAAAGAGTTGTTCCCCCCGCTCAACACTTTGAGAATCTTCCAAACCATCAATACCAACTGCTTCTGGATCATTTGTTTCATGAACATCTGTCTATATATGATCAACACCCAGGCCACACAGGGCTCAAGCAAGATCAATACATTCTTTTCATGTACGCAGAATGTCTGACATAAATATGTTCCTGAATTCCTGAAGAAAAACCGCCCATGATGCATACTTGGTGAGAGCACGTCTTCCTCATCGAACTGGACTCAGTAGTACATTTGAAAATCCTATTATTACATTCTCACCAGAGGCTCCAAATAGTGGAAAATAGTGATAATTGCAGCAAGGAAGAGCACTTAGTCGCAACAAACATTATGTCCCAAGCGAAAGATAACTCAGCGATCAATGAAGGCATAACTCAAGCCACACCAAACTGGTCTAACACTGAATATCAAACTTCAGAAAAGAAGTGACAATGAATGAGAAGATAATTCCACTCTTTAGAGGCACGAAGACAAAAAGGGCAAGCATTCACCAATGTTCTACCTCTTTTTTTGTAGATTGTCTTAAGTCAAGATTTGCCTCAAACTAGCAATCTAGAGGAAACTAATTGCCCTTGGAAGAGCTTTGGAGGAACAAATCTTAGGGCTAACCGTAGCCGTTCCAACTGGTAAAAAATTCCAATTGTAGAAGGACTTGATTGAGAACACACCAGTGGTGTCTGGCCAACAAACAAGGCTATCCTCGATAGATGTACGAATCCTATAGGAAGAGATAGAGCTGAGGAGATCCGAGAAAACTACATACTTATTATTTGGGATCATCTACTAAACAACAATATTTTATATTTTAATCTTATTGACAATATTTCTTTTAACATAAGTAGCTTAAGATCTATCAAGCTCAAATGTTATGATTGCCAAACACGTTATTAGTGTTTTTTCCTTTAATTGTAGGAAAAAAACGCTTTGTTCGGAAAACATTGACCAAAAAACTTGTACTAGACAACTCTTTCTTCACATTCTATTTTTCACAAAAATTGCCTATTTTTATATAGTAATATGAAAGGACTATAAAAAGGCGACTCAATTCTTCAAACTTATCAAATTTAATTATTAAATAGCTTTTTTATTCTCTATATTTTTTTCATGAATGTTTGTGTTATTATATAATAACATTATAAGGTGGACCAAATTCTTGTAATTCACCAAATCTATTCTAATTTGTTTTTTCTTCTTTTAGTCCTTTTAACGATTTTATATAGACCTGTAAATGGATCCGGTCAGGTTGGGTCTTATCATAGTTTGCTCAATAATTTTTAACTAATTATTTGTCTATTAAATGGATTAGTCGGTTCGAGTTTATTTTGGATTTGGGTCAATCAATTTTAAATTCATACCCATTTAAATTGCTTGTGTAATCAAGTATGTTCAAAATTTGCCAAGTGTAGCTTAAAGTAGACTTGGCAACGGGTCAGTCGGGTCAGTTTTGAATTCAAGTCAACAACTTGCAATCCATTACTTACTTGATTATTCAATAGGTTAATTACTTTGGATCTATTTTTAAATAAATGAATACATTTATATTTTATTAGATTTTGTGAAAATTTTGGAGCCATGAAGTACTAAATTACAAAATATATAAAATTTACCATATCTATCTCATTTAATCTATTCTATGATTATTCTAGTAAATGAAAAACAATGCAAATATATTCTTGTTTTTTAGAAATTAATTAACGATATTTCATTTATGTATAATGTAAAATGAAAATTTTAAATTTTATTTTAATATATTAAAAAGCAAAAGGATAAAAAAAAAAATTTGTATATCATCCAATGTAATTTAAAACAATCTGCACTAATTAAAAATCTAATAAAATAATTTTAAAAATAGGCCTCGCGTGTCGTAAATCACCCTATTTATTTATTTAGGTCACTGCTAGCAGTCTAGATCATTCCTCGGACTTTCTGGTACCATTTGCCTTCCAGAAAATTCTCCTAATTATCAAAGAAAGCAGAAGTAGAAGCATCAAGAGCTGTCCAGAACCTGGGAGAAAAATCCTCCCTCTCCACTGTCTTTTCTATAAATACTTCCCCCTCTCATCATCGCCGGCATCAGAATCATCGATTCTAACATCAATTGCAGAATCCTACGGCCTATTGTAACACATCAAATTCTTCATCTCTTCCAAGTAAGAATACCCAGATAAGAGAAAGCCATGTCGATCATTCCAAGCTTCTTCGGCCGACAAACCAACGTCTTCGACCCTTTCTCTCTCGACATCTGGGACCCTTTCCAAGGTTTCTCCGTCGCCTCTTCCAATTTAGGTAGAGAGACCTCTGCTTTCGCCAATGTGAAGATCGACTGGAAGGAGACGCCGGAGGCCCATATCTTGAAAGCAGACCTTCCAGGGGTGAAGAAGGAGGAAGTAAAGGTGGAAGTGGAAGAAGGAAGAGTGCTTCAGATAAGCGGAGAGCGGAGCAAAGAAACAGAGGAGAAGAACGACAAGTGGCACAGAGTAGAAAGGAGCAGCGGAAAGTTCCTGAGGCGTTTCATGCTGCCAGAAGATGCTAAGATAGATCAGGTGAAGGCAGCCATGGCGAACGGAGTGCTGACGGTAACAGTGCCCAAAGAGTCAGCCAAGAAACCAGAGGTGAAAGCCATTGACATCTCCGGTTGAAAGAAGAAGAAGGGTTCAGCAGTAATAATGGCGTTGCTTGAGGAAATTTTCCAAGGAGATTGTGAATGGAAGGCATATGTATTTTGAATTTACTTATGATTAATATAAATACATATCTAGTTTTCTTTTGAAAGAGTGTCAGATGATTGATTAGCAATATATGAATAAAGTTGGTCAGACAATGTATGAATGGATTGACATTTTATTTGAAAATTTGCGTTGGCCTCCAAATTTAAGAAATTCTTTCTTAATGTTGTCTCGTAAGACCAGGTGGTATAGTTAAATTTAAATTCTAATATGTTTTTTAATTCTTTCATAAATAGAAATTTGTTTAATTTTAAGATTGTTTTTATCTTGTCCAAGGAATTTTCCTATGCAAATGGATGATTAATGATAAAACATGAAAAGAAATATTATAAATAAATAAATTATAAATTATGAGATTATAATTTACAATGCTGTAGATAGTGAAAATTTGTTAAAAATTGGACAAGTAAAGGTTGATTATAATTGAAATTGAAATTATTTTTGTTAACAGTGTCAAAGATAAATGACAAAAAAATGTGTAACAGTATAAATACATGAAAAATAATATATATAAAACTCGAGGAGGAATGAGAAGAATTCTAGAGTAGATTGGTAACTATGTCTTAAATTTGGGATAAATGGAAATTTTCTTGATTATTTACTTATTGAAGAGATGTTATGATTTGATTTTTTTTCTATAAACTTAATGAATTCCAATGGTTAAAGAAATTAAAAATATTACCTTTAAATTTTTTAAAAGTTTTTGAAATACAAAATGAAAAATTAAATTTATAATTAAGGGTAACTAAAATGGTTTGATGTTAAAAACAAGTAATAAATAAAAAGTTAATTATGTGAAAAACAGATATCTCAAATGAACTTCTGTTAATTTAACATTTAGAAGAATGAAAAATCTTTTCATATTCCTATAAGCCTAGATACTTGACACACAATGCTCCAATTCAAATTGAGCCATTTAATTTCTTCTTTAACAAATATTTTCATCTTTCGATTTTTTTTCTTATATTTTATGTTTCTAATTTCTTTCAAATACGCAAATCAAAGCGATTTATCTACTTTTGAATTCTTCTAGACATGAATGATTTTGTGTCATTAATGTATATGCAGTAACTTATAAATAAAATTCTAAATTTCATTTCACCAATTAAACTTTAAAAAAAATTATATTTGCAAATATCGTTGGACACTTAAATGTGATAGCCTTTTCTTTTTCCATGTTGATGATAAGTAAAAATAGAAAAGTACGTTTAAAGATAGCTAAAATACAAAAAAGAATTTTGAGATTTTAGTTAGTGACTTTAAAAAAAATTATAATATTAAAAAATAGAGAAATTTGTGAAAAAATATGCTATAGGAAAAAGTATTTTAAGATTTCATTTTACGAGCTGCAAAGACTTAGTCTAACTTTATTATATTATTATTTAATATAGAAATATTTCTACAAAAATGACTAAATATATAGGATTTTATTACTAAATAAGATGAGTTTGAAGAAATTAACTCATTTAATTTATTTAATATCTAAAATATAAAAAATTTGAATAAAACTTTGTGAAATAGAAAATACCTATCTGCTATTAATTTTTTTTTCCAATGTCACTCGTGAGAAGCATATAATCATAACTAGTTTTCGATGATCACCCAAATATTGATATATATCATACTAGCTTGTACACCTAGACGTTGAGACTACCTAATGGGGGTGGTGATAGATTGTTGGAAAAATCCTTGTTTAATACGTTGTCTACCAAAATTTATCATTATCACATCAATTAAAACATGTTTTTGAGAGTTGCAAAGTTTATTCATTAAAGAGTAATTTAATAATCAAATTTTTAAAAATTTAAGAAATATGACATGATTATTCAATAAAGACAATTTTTAATAGATGATATATTCAGTGAAAGATCTTTCCATCTCTCCTATTGCCACCTATTTGGTGGTTCCCATACCTAAGCGTGGGGTGACAGAACGCACACGAGTGTGGGCGATCAGGCGATCATTTTAGTTTTTCAATACCTACATAAAATGCACTAACTCGACTACGATAATGGTGAAATTTAAATGGGTTAACTCACTTGTTCCTTTTTATATAGGGCTGCTCACGAGGTCGGCTATGCTCCAGTCTGAGCATCTCTGAATCCTATTGGGCATTATAATGTTAAACCCTAATTTTGCCTATTTGGAAAAATACTGACAAATTTGCTCCTTCGGAACCATTAAAATTGTAATTATTTAGACGGTAAGCAGGCATGGTGAGATATATGTGGGACAAATTTGTGCTCAAAAATCAATTTTCTATCCACTTAATCTTAATAGTCACAATCACCATGAATTTATAAAAATCACTAAAACAAAGATATCTAGTGACCATTAAGACCAAATAGCTATAAATTGAGTTTTGAATTCAAATTTTGTCAATTTATAGCTTTTCATGTCTATTTTCAATATGGAAGATCAATTTCTTAATTATTTTTAATATTTTTTTTTTTAAAAAAAGAAAGTGGACCATGAGTACAGATACATAATGGTTGAATGGGCCAGAAAGCACAATGTGGGCTTCTTGCAAATCCCCAAGCCCAACTTTATATATAAGTGGGTTCAATAATTTAGCCCAAGTCCAGCCTAATGGGCTGTTATATGCATTCAAACTGGTTCATTAATGAAAGGGATCAGGCCAAGTTTATCCCACTTTTATTAAATGGTGGAATCAAATCAAATATGTACTAATCTCAATCCATTTATCTACAAGTTTTTCCCAAAGTAAGTGGTAAATAAAATAGAATAAAATTTATATTAAAAAGCAAAATTCAACTAAATCATTTTTTTTAGAAAATCAATATGTGTGCAACATTTCTTATGGAAATAAAAAATGATTTTCACATTCAAATTGGTTTTCATTATTTCGGAAAAAAAAGTTTTCCATCTAAAATTATTTCCGTAAGTAGGTCATTTTCCACAGTAGGTGTGGAAAATGAATTCTTAGGGAGGAGGAATCGAAAAACAATTTTCACGGTTTGTAGATTTCAAGGTATATAATCCAATCCATTGAGTAACCATGGCCAAACCAAATCCATGACCCTAAGATCTATCCCAAACACAACTCGTGACTTGATTCATCTAATTAGGTCACTGTCTCACAGTCAACTTAACCAAACTTGTGAACCAATCTAAGACTTAAAACTCAATCGTGGTCCAATACAGTCCAACTCAACCAAACATAATATCTATAATCTATAACTCAACTCATAATGAAACTCAACCTATAGTCCATACTCACCCACTCCTTGATCAATGAACCAACCTAATCAACCTCTAGCTTTAAAAGTTTTAAATTAAATTGAGGTAGGTCAAACTAATATTTATATCAATTGTATTCCTTATTGCATAATATTATCATTTTAAGTAAAATATAAATTGAATCAACTATTTAATGTATATAATTGTTATTATTTAATTATTATAATAATTATGATTATCATCATCATTTAGAATCAGCTATACTTGAGTTATAACTTATATCTCTCTAACCTAGCAATAGAAAGAATTTATTTATGAATCATTATGGATTTTTTTTATCGCACCAAATTAAAAATTAATATCCGTGAAAAAAAATCTATAGATCTCAATTCTATGAAAATAAAAATTATCGGGAACATCTATTTTTATGAAAAAAATTAATGACAAATATAAACCTATATTATTTTATTTTATACATGTAAAAGATATTAGAGCCAAGTTTTACATTTTAAATTTCACTTATAAATTTAATTAAAGATTATGATCATAAATGTAAATCAATTTACTATGAATCACTTAACAATTTGAAGTGTAGAGGTAGAAAAGACTAGACAGTAGCGGATTTTTCCGAGAAGAAATATCCATTACTCTGCTCTCGAAGTTTCAAGAACCGCAGGGATTCGAGAGGCAATCCAATATTAGATCACCATATCTTTATAAATAACGACTACTCTTCTCCATTTTTCCTTGAGAAGAATTCAATGACTTTCTAGTTTCAATTATTTGCCTAGCCAACTGATTTTAAATTCATCTCTCACCTGATTGTTGTAATTCCCATTCAAAAGATAGTTGGAGAGATGCCGCTCATTCCATGCTTCTTTGGCTGACGAACCAAGGTCTTCGACCCCTTTTCTCTCGACATCTGGGATCCCTTCCAAGGCTTCCCATTCAACAACATTTCCTTCACCACCTCAAACTCGTCTGGGAGACTTTTGTAAGATTAAATATGACCCATATTAAATTTGGGGGCTACACATAGAGGATCTTAAATTAGAGAAACTGGAAGTCTATTTTAAGAGAATTCTAAAGGAGGTTAGTTTCCTATGGAAGTAGGAAATGAAAGTTCTAATTGCTTAGGGGTCCTCCCTCTGCCTATAAAAGGGTCTCTTTCCATTATTATCCATCACCTTAAGATAATTCTGTTCCCAAAACTCTATTCACGAATTTGGGAGATGGCAGAGGAAAGAGGTAGAAACTCCAAGGTGTGTGTTTTCTCTTGCTTTTGGACTCCATGAAGCATTGACATATTAAAGGGAAGATCAAATCTCACTCTTATTCATCAATGGATCCGGGTATATCATATAATTATTATGTTTATGATTTCCGCATTAAGATTGATCCGTGTTTCAAGCATTAATTGATTCAGATCATGTGGTTATGTTGTTCAGGTATGTCGAACATTAAGTTTAATGATGAATGAATGTATGATTAATCCTCAATCAATAAAGTTTGATATTATGATGAAGTATTATAACTTTTGCCAATGCTAGGATAAATTGGAAAGAAACGCTAGATGCCCATATCTTTAAAGCAAATCTACGTGGGGGTGAAAAAAAAGGAGGTGAAGGTTGTAGAAAGATATAATCCCACAAAATAATCACACAAACCAATCACAAGATAAGACATAAATTTACGTGGAAAACCCCTAAGGAAAAAACCACGGGAGAAAGAGAGAGATTTTATTAACATATCATAAAGTAATTACAACATATGTGTGTTTATAAAAGAACATAGAGGAGTCCTAATTGAATTAAGAAACTCATTCCTACTCATATTCTCTCTTTATTCAACACTCCCCCCCTCAAGTTGGTGTGAAGATATAAATGGAGCCCAACTTGGATAGTATCTCTTGGAATTTGGTAGCAGGAAGGCTTTTTGTGAAGATATCTACTAATTGTTGATCACTGCGAATAAACGGATTAGAAATAACATTAGCTTGCAAATTTTCTCGAACAAAATGACAATCCACCTCAATGTGGTTGGTTCGCTCATGAAATACTGGATTTGAAGCAATATGTATCACAACTTGATTATCACAAAGCATTTGTGTTGACTGAGTAGAACCAAAATCCAAATCCTACAATAAAGATCGAAGCCAAATAACTTCACTAGTTGAGACCATCGCACAATATTCTTCTTCTGCACTTGATCTTGCAACAACACTTTGTTTTTTACTCTTCCAAGTTACCAGGTTACCTCCTACAAAGGTACAATATCCTATTGTAGATTGTCGATCAACTGGACAACCTGCCCAATCAGCATCAGTGTAAGCAGTAATAGAACTATTTCCATTCTTACGCATCCATATACCCCTTCCTAGTGAACCCTTCAAATAATATAAAATTTTGTTGACGGCATTTATGTGAATAACTGTAGGTGCATGCATAAATTTGCTGACTAGACTGACCGCAAAAGAAATATCTGGCCAAGTAATGGTTAGATAAATCAATCGACCAACCAATCTTTGAAACTGACCAATATCAGATAACAATTCACCATCACTACCAAGCTTACCACCACTGTCAGTTGGAGTATCTAATGGTTTAACTCCCAACTTTCCAGTATCTTGTAACATGTCCAACACATATTTTCATCCAAGAAAATACTTTAACACTCCAAGGTCTTTGATGGAAAATCTCTTGTATAGAAGAGTCTTAAGCCTTAAAATTTCATTTTGATCATCGTCTGTGATCACTATATCATCAACATAAACTAAAACAACAGTTGAGAAATATATTTATTGACAAACAGAGAAGAGTTAGCACCACTTCTTTTAGGCCCGTTACTCATGAGAACAAAACTGAGCTTAGCATACCAAGCATGAGGAGACTGCTTAAGCCCATATATGGCCTTTTTTAGTTTGCACACAAAGCCAACTGTGGATTCTTACAGATGACCTGGTGGACCACTCATATAAACCTCTTCTTCTAGATCACCATGCAGGAACGCATTTTTAACATCCATCTGAGATAATTCCCAACCCTAATTTGCTATTAAAGAGAGAATCACTCGGAAAGTGTTCATATTTGCAACTGGTGCAAATGTCTCTTTATAATCCTCTCCATAAGTTTGCATAAATCCTCTGGCAACAAGTCTCATCTTGTGTCGTTCCACAGTTCCATCACTTTTATATTTTATTTTGTATATCCAACGACACCTAACTGTCTTCTTTCCAAGAGGCAATTTGACAATATTCCAAGTTCTATTATCATCAAGTGCATGCAATTCTTCTTTCATAGCATGTCTCCAAATAGGAATAGAGTTAGCTTCACCAAACGTCTTTAGGTCTTGTTTAGTAGATACTATACTTAAGAAAGACAAATGAGGCATTTAAACATTGTCATATGTCAGATAGGCCTGCATAGATACAACATGATAAGTGAAAAAATGTTTCATTCTTTTTTTGGAGGACAAGTCTCTCTATTCGACCTTCGCAAGGGAAGTGCAGGTGCTAGTATTTCAGTTACTGTAGGAATTAACTGATATTCTGGAGGTATAATCTCAGTAGAAGGTGCCATTATTTCAGTTGTTGCAGAAATTGGATGATTTTCTAGAGATATAATCTCAGTATTTTGAGTGGCAGTGACATCATCAGTTATAATAGGAAGAGGTACCAAATCAGATATGTTCTTCCCCTGAGACCGATTCCCAGTATCACATTGTACTTGAAAATAAGTGTCAGATTCAACAAATCGTATATCACGGTAGATAAAAATCTTACGAGAGGTTGGGTTGTAACATATATATCCTTTCTTGGTAGAGGAATATCCAAAAAATACACACCTGGTAGACCGAGCATTGAACTTATTATGATGTATAGCTTGTTGATGCACATAGTAGACACACCCAAACACACGCAAATGAGAGAGATCAAGCTTTCTATTTTTCAAAATCTCCAATGGAGACTTAAATTGTAGTATTTGACAAGGAAGTCGATTAATCAAATAAATTGTTGTCAAAACTCCACGAGACCAATATCTTTTTGGAACATGCATCTGAAACAGAAGAACTCTCGCAATTTCTAAGATATGACGATTTTTGCTCTCTGCCACACCCGTCTTGTTGGTGGGTTCCTATACAACTTGTTTCATAAATAATTCCTTTGCCATGAAGATATTCTGAGAAGGAGCCATTGGTATATTATGTACCATTGTCTGATCTGAAAACCTTAATTTAGGCATTGAATTGAGTGACTACCATATTATGAAAATCTTTGAAAGCAGATAACACCTCCGTTTCAGATTTGAGCAAGTTTAACTAAGTAGCCTGTGAACGATCATCAATAAACGACACAAAGTATTTGAATCCATCATATGAATCAATTGGAGCACTCCAAAATCAGAATGAATGAGTTCAAAAAAGTCAAAGGATGTCGACACAGAACGAACAAAAGGTAAACGAGTTTGTTTAGAAACTTGACAGACATCACACACACTAGAGTCAAGTGAAATAGAAGGAAAAAGACTCGATAATACACGGTTGGAAGGATGTCCAAGCCATTTATGCAAGATGCTACTTTCCACCAAACTGTTGGTATATCAAGCCTTATTAGTAGAATTTAACAAATATCACCCATTGGAATAAATACCTTCACCAATCGTCTTTTTCAACTATCGATCTTGAATAGTGATAGACGTAGGAGTAAAAATAACAACAAAATTCAAGGTAGTTGTAAGTTTTCCAACAGAAATAAGCTGGGCTGGAAAAAACATAACAACAAGAGCATCAGAAGGGGAACTATGTGGGAAAAGGTCAATTTTTCCACTCCCTAATGCAGGCATTGTAGTCCCATTGGCAATAACGACATTTTGCTTGGTGGAATGGGGAATGAAATCAGAGACAGACTATGGATTATTAGCCATGTAATCAGTAGCTCCAGAATCAAGAATCCATGAATTAAGATTCGAGGACAAACTGAGATAGCTTGTAAGTTACCTGAAACATGAGCAGTGGCCAAAGGACTTGTTTCAGAAGACATGAATATACGAAGTTGCTGAAGGAGATGATTCAACTGATTCATTGATGCACCATCTACGACTACACGATCTCTCTTATTCTGTGCATAATTATATTTGAGATGAGGATACAACTCCCAACAATGGTCCCTGGTGTGTCTATTTTTAATACAGTAATCACATTGATAAGGTATTCTTTTGCCTTTATGTCAAACAATGTTTTTTTTTGTTTTTCAGACTTACCCATTGAAACACTGGGACAAGGTAGTCAATGATCAAAACAAACGGACCACTTAACGTAGCAGAATTGGAGCGGGTTGAAAGTGGCCCGTCAAACCCTATAAGGCGAGTCCAAAAAAAAAAAAAATCTAATGGATGGGTCCCACCCTTGAACAAAAGTACGTAGACTGGAAATGATTGGGAATTAAAGAAAAGGTGTGGGTATATTTGGAAAGTGAAAAGGTGTTTCTTCCAAGAGCATTGAATGCAATAAATTTGAAGTGATGGGTAGTTGACAAAAGGCCTCACAAGGTCTTGTTTGGTGGAAACGATTCAGAAGTTTGGAAGATGAATGGATTGGAAACAAAGAAGAATGGGATGGCTTGGCTTGGCTTGGCTCGCCCTTACTAAAGTTCCTGACGGTACCACCATTGTTGGAAAAGGTGGGTAATTCCATATGGGTTTGCACTTGAACCATAAAAAAACAAAAAAACACTTTTGAGAGTCTCAAAATCTACCATCAATCTCCTACAGATTCACTGAAGATGGTGGTCCTCAAACCACCAAGTCGAGAAGAGAGAGACAAAACAATCTTTGATTGTCCTTGTACAGGAGCAGTGATGGTTAACCCTGGGCAGCGCCAACGCCGGCTAAAAGAGAAACAAAGACGTTGAGAGGCTGAAATATGGAGAGGGACGACACCGAGCAGATCTAGATCTGACTTAGAGCCGGACCCGATCAGATCTAGCTCACAGATAGACCCTCAGACAACAAAGAATGAATGGTGGGTCTTGGACAGATCTTCAATTAGATTTGATGACAGCAACTCAGTGGAGCAAAGAAAAAAATGAGATAACCAGTAGCAACGGCAAACAGGACCGGAGAACCACTCGTCGAAATCGAAAAACAGCCTTCAACGCATGCTGAATTTAAGATCGAATCTTATACCATGTAGAAAGATATAGTCCCACAAAATAATCACGGAAACCAATCACAAGATAAGACATAGATTTACGTGAAAAATCCCTAAGAAAAAACCCACGGGAGAAAGAGTGATGTTATTATCATATAATAAAGTAATTACAACATATTGTGCTTATAAAAAAACATAGAGGAGTCCTAATTGAATTGGAAGAAGGGAGGATGCTTCATATAAGTGTAGAGAGGAGCAGAGAAGCAAAGGAGAAGAATGATAAATGGCATCGTGTAGAGAGGAGCAACGGCAAGTTTTTGAGGCATTTCAGGCTGCCAGAGGATGCAAAGGTAGATGAGGTTAAAGCAACCATGGAGAACGGAGTGCTATTGGTGACAGTGCCCAATGTGCTAGTTACGAAGCCGGAGTTGAGAAGTATTGAAATCTCCGGCTTAAAGAAGAAGAAGGGGCAAGCAAGCATTAGCAACAGGTGTGAAGTGAGAGTACAAGTAGCAGTGGCAGTTGCCATACAGTGTCGGCGCTGAGATTTCATGGGCCCAGGCGAACTCTTAAAGTGGGGCCTTTTTACCAATTGTGAAACATCCAAATAATATATCATAATCAATTTTTTTATAATGAATAGCTAATATTATTCATTCAAAAGGAGAGTCCACAAAAAAAGGAGTTTACAACCCTTAGCCCGGGTAAGGTAGTGGAACAAAAATCAGGCCCAAACAAACAAAGGCCGAGAGACATGGCCCACAACATGATGGGTAAGCCCACACCCTGGGCCAGGGAAATAAAACACAATCAGTTGTAGTGGCATCCAATACCAAAGGAAAAAAAATGCCAGAAGAGTTACCAGTCAGCAGGTAATTTGGAAAATGCAAAGCGCGAGAGTTCTTGTCGCCGGTAAATTTAACATTGCCAAAGCTGAAGTGCAGAGGAGGGCTTAATCGCTCGAACGTGACAGCACTGGGGTCCAAAGATTGTTGGAGGAAGTCATTTCCTCACAAAGGATAAGGTGATGAAGAGGAAGATCCATAGGAAGAATAGAACAGAGTGGACTGTAACAAAAAGAAGCAAAATAAATTGTGCTCCCAACGTGTTTGTGATAATGGCTTAAGTGTGATCTTTAACATAATCTTAAAAACTGTCCAACGCTTTATGAAGATGAAAATACATTATATACGTTGTATAATTCCAAAAAATGTTTTACCTTAAGACAGTAATTCACCATATCACAAAGTGTCAAATTAAGACTATGACAACCACAAGGAGTATAGAATGCTCTAGGATTTATTTGCGGTACCCTATTTTATTCTCCTTTATGTTTCTTTTTCATATTAGAACCATTATCATATCCTTGTCCTCTTATATCATCAATATTAAGTTCAAGAGTTTTTAGAACATCTATAAGTTTATTAAAAAGTCTTTGTCCCGATGTATCATCCACCTTTAAAAATCCTAAGAAAAACTCTTCTACTTTTATTGGACTTGTTGAAATATCCACACAACGTACCATGATAGACATTTGTTCTTTATGACTTATATCTGGAGTACAATCAAGGATAATCGAAAAGTATTTTGATTCTTTCATTCTTTTAATTATTGCATTTTTTACCTCACCCGCTAATAAAAGTATTAATTCATTTTGAATTTTATGACCAAGATAGTGGTAATGAATTTTTTTATCTTGAATACGTCGAATGTGTTCTTTCATTATAGGGTCAAATTCAGCAATCATTTCAATAAAAGTTAAAAAGTTTCCATTACTTTCTTCATAAATCTTTTCATTGTCTCCACGAAATTCTAAATTATTTTTAGCAAAAGCTTTCACAACACCAATTATTCTTACTAGTACTTGTCTTCAGTGTTCTCTATTTTTATTAATTTGTTCTTGCACAGTTTTTTCAATTGTTTCATTTTTTTGCAATCTTAATTTCAATTCTGTCCATCTTCTCATATTAATAATATGGTCATTAGTAGTTTCATGGCTCTTAAGTCTATAACCAAGATTTTTCCAGTCATACTTCCTTCATCTGTCAATTAAGTTTTAATTCCATCTTGCTTAAACAGCTTACAGCAAAAACAAAATATTTTATCCAAAGCAATTGAGTAAACTAGCCATTCTCTACCTTGTTTTTCTCCACTTGATAAATTTCGAATATAATGTGTGATAGAAAAATGTCTATTGTTTGAATCTTTAGAAAAGTTAATATTAGTATCTCTTATGGGACATCTTTTTACTAATATGTCTTTCAAAGTTTGGTCAATACTTTTCCAATTACCAGCATCATAAATGTTTAAAAGAACATGTTCATTGAAATTTTCATTTTCTTTATTCTCATTCTTATTTTCATTTTCTTCATTCTCATTCTTATTTTCATTTTCTTCATTCTCATTCTTATTTTCATTATCACTCCCATCTATATGTTCTTCATTCACCAAGTTAATGTCATTACGTTCATTTATAGTTTCTTCAATATCATTATGTTTATCATTAACCAAATCTTCAATTGGACTTTTTGTTTGTTCACTTTTGCTAAAATACCTATTAAAAGAACCTGTTTGAGATTCAATTAATTCTTGAACTTGTTTTTGCTATTTTTCTTTTTTCATGTCCTGAAGGATTTTTCTATTAGACATAATGATAGTGATAATCATTATTGTATTATGTAAATGAAGGAAATTGAACTTGTTCCTGATTATGTGAATAGAAGTTTCGTGTATCTTTTTTCTTAGATTAGCATATGTGGGCATGTGGCTATTATGGTTAAGTTCAATTTATGTACAAAAAATTGATATGTAAAGGAAAAGTGCTCAAGCTTGACAAAATTATTATTTCATCCCAAATAATTTTTTTTAATTGGATAATTTGCAGAATTCATCCAAATTCAGTTCCTTGAAGAGTAATTTAAGGTTAAAGGTTTAGGATAATATGAAATTTAATCAACTCAATCTAAGTCAAAAATTAAAAAGTATATTTAATAAACTCAACTTAATCTATGTTAAAATTTATTGAATCAGAATCGACTAGACCCAAATGGTTGACCTGAACGAGTCAACCCGAGTGCACTTAGGTCGAGTTAGATTACGTTGGCTCGGTCAGATTGATTTTAAATTTCTCAACTCAACCCGACCCAAATTTCATACGAATTTTTATTTTCCCAATCCAACCTGACCCAAAATATAAGAATATGTAACTAACCCCCTGAATTTGGTGAGTTTGAAGGAATTAACCTGTGATACCCACCCCTCCCAACTAGATGTGGAAAGTCCCACATCGGTTGGGAGGATGAAAAAGAGAGGGGTTTTTAAGTGGTATACCCCCATTGACCATGTGTGAGGCCTTTTGGGCCGAGCCACGTGGGCCCAGGTCCAGAAACAAAACCGTGCGGGTTTGAGCTATGTGCGAGGCCCAAAGTGGACAATATCACACTAAGTCAAGCCCTAAGCCCTGTATTCGGGTCGGGTCGTTACAAATATGGTATCAGAGCCGAGTTCAACACTCGGACTGTGTGGGCTTTCCTCCTTCCCTGCAGTTGTCGGGCTAAACCGGGTCGGGGACGGCTCGAGGCTTTAGGGAGGGTGATTGTGATACCCACTCCTCCCAACCAGATGTGGGAAGTCCCACATCGGTTGGGAGGATGAAAAAGAGAGGGGTTTTTAAGTGGTGTACCCCCTTTGACCATGTGTGAGGCCTTTTGGGCCGGGCCACGTGGGCCCAGGCCCAGAAACAAAACCGTGCGGGTTTGAGCTGTGTGCGAGGCCCAAAGAGGTCAATATCACACTAAGTCAAGCCCTAAGCCCTGTATTCGGGTCGGGTCGTTACATAACCCATTTTCTTTATGTTAATATCTAAGATATAAAAAATGTGTATAAAACTCTGTGAAGTAAAAAAAATAGTTGTCTTTTAATTGTTTTTCAATGTCCCTAGTGGGAAAGCAAGTTGCATGTAACTAGTTTTTCTAAAAGGATATGACTCAAATATTGATATACATCATATTAGCTTACACACTTACACATGGAGATTATCAAATGGGATAGTGATGAATTTGTTAGAAAAAGATTTTATTTATATGTGGTCCACTAAAATTTATTTTTATCACATCAATTAAGACATTTTTGAGAGTTGCACACTTTATAGATTAAAGAGTAATTTAATGTAGATGGGGCTTCGTAAGGGAAACTAGGATCGACCGGTATTGGGGGTGTTCTTAGGGATCATGTGGGTTTTATTCGTGTCATTTTCTCGGAAGCTGTGGGGATCAAGGAATCCAATGAGGCAGAACTTCTTAGTATAAGGAGAGCCTTGACCTTAGGTATTAGTTTAGGGGGAGTTAAATTAGTGATCGAAAGTGATTCTTCAAATGCTATCAATTGGGCTAGGGGTTTGTGGCGATCTTCTTGGAAGCTAATCACACTAGTTAGGGAGGTTAAGGGGCTTACCGCGGGCATGGAGGTTTCCTTCAACCATGTAAGTTGATCAGCGAATGGAGTTGTGGACTTCTTTGCCAAAAATGGTATTCAAAGGCTGACCTTTGGAGTTTCTTTTTACCACGAAGATAATTGGGTTGTAGTGGTTTTGGTTTTTTCTCTTGTTTCTTTTTCTTGTTTTGGCCTAACCCTCTTAGGCCTCTTGGGTGTTATGTAACTGTTTATCCTTTTATTAATGAAACTTCTTCTTTACAGCTCAAAAAAAAATTAAAGAGTAATTTAACTCGTCAAATTTTTAAGAATTTAAGAAATGTGGCTTAATTGATTCAATCAAGGTGATTTTTAGTAGATGACATATTCACTAAAAGATTATTCCATCAGTCTTATCGTCAACCTATTTACTAGGTTCTGTGCTTCAGTGTTGGGTAACAGAACCAACAAGAGTGTGGGTGATCATTTCATTTTTTCATTACCTACATAGCTAAAATAACTAATTTAATAAATGTGCTAAGTCGACCTAGATAATGATGAAACTTAAATGGGTTAACATAGTTGTTCACGAGGTGGGCTATGCCCTATGGGAGCTCGAGCCCCCTGAAACCTGTTGGGCTTTATAAGGTTAAACCTTGAGCCTGCCTATTTTGAAAATTACTAACGCCGACTATGTTCCTTGGAAATCATTTAAAGGTTAATTATTTAAATTATAAGTAGGCATGATGAGCTATAGATGGACTAAATTTGAGCTCAAAAATTATTTTTTTAGTCAATTGATCTTAATAGTCAAAGTCACAATGCACCTATAAAAACGATCAAGACAAAGATGTTTGTTGACCACTAAGAACAACTGACTATAAATTGAGTTTTGAGCTCAAAATTTGTCCACTTGTAGCTCTTCATGTTTATTTTCAATGTGAATGATCAATTTCCTAATTAATTTCAAAATAAATTTAAAAAGAAAAAATGGACCATGTACATATACATAATGGCTAAATGGGCTAGAAAGCCCAATGTGCTTTCACGGGCTTCTTGTGAAAGCCAAAGCTTGGCTGTTTATATAAGTGGGCTCAAGAATTTAGCCTAAGTCCACCCCAATGGGCTGTTATATGCACTCAAAGCCATTAATTTATGAAAGATATTAGGTTGAGTTTGTTCTACTTTTATTAAATGGTAGACTCAAATCAATATGTACTAATCTCAACCCATTCATAAACATGTTATTCCTAGAGTAAGTGGTAAAACTAGAATAAATATAGAAAAAGCTAATTCCACTAAATCATTTTTTTTTGGAAAATCAATGTGTGTTTGAGGGCGAATTTATGTGCATCCTTTTTTTTAGAAATAGAAAATGATTTCTACGTTGAAATTTCTTTTCATTGTTCTGTCTAAATCTTTTCCATGAAAAATGATTTCTGCAGATTGGTCATTTTCCACAAGAAGTGTGAAAAATGAATTCATAGAAAGGGAGGAGTCGAAAAACAATTTTCACAGCTTATAAATTTCAAGGGATACAATCCAACCAAGGGACTAACCATGGCTCAATCCAATCCATGATCCAAGTGTTGGTGTAAACAACCCACAACAAAATCACACAATCACATAAACACACACAGAAATGAAGAGGAGAAAGATGAACACAAAGATATAGTGGTTCGGCAACCATGCCTACATCCACGGAGCGTGTAACACGAATCCACTAAGAGGAGAAATCAATACAAAGGATTAAATCCATTAACCCTCTCTGGCTCTTCTCTCTCTTTGGTTTTCCTTTCTCTCTTCTCTCACCCAGCTGCTTCAGTGCACACATCGGATTACCCTAAAAGGAAATAAGAGACATTATATACAAGTGGGCTGGGTTACAAGACTGGTCATAAATGGGCCTAAGTTTGGGCTTGGGCCCAAAAGGTTGATCAGGCCTTCTGAGCCAAAAGTCCAACAAATCTCCACCTTGGCGAAAAATGCCGAGTCCAATGAAGAATGATGTGTTGTGCTTGTAACCTCTCCATCTAATACGAACTCCACCAACTCGGGAAATAACCTGAGATAGACTCATGTCTTGCATCTACAGATCTCAGCATATCGGCCCTCTCGGCAATGCTCCACCTGTAGCTGCCATCCTCTACATCTCTGTATGAGATGCGCATCCCCACACTCTAGGATGCTCCACCATCTTCTTCAAGTAAAAGAATCGGCCAAGTCCAAGCCCCGCTTGAACTTGACTACCCATTTCATTGTTGAACCTTTTGTATTCTTCTCTGTGTGGGACGTAGACGCTTTCATCTTTCCATCGCTGCTTTCACCTGCACCATGGAAACCATTCATACTACTACAACCATCCAATGCAAAAGTCACCTTGTTCTTCGGGCCACACTTCGCTGATGTCTTGCGGGTTCTTCTTCTTCTACTCGCAGCCCGACTAGAAGATGCATGTTGTCTGCGAAAAACTGTGTTCCCCAACAGTGTATACAGACCTCCTTGCCTCTTTCCCTTCATCACTATCATAGCTCCTCTAACCACTCTAAGAGCTCCATCTTTTGCTTTGAAGGCGAATCCCTTAGATTTCAAGTATACCTAATGAAATTAAATTCATCTTCATGTCCGGGGCGTGATGCACATTCTCAAGCGTCTTCACCATACCATCAAACATCTTGATTTTGATTGCCCCGGTCCCAATGGTACTGGTAATTGCCCCATTTGCCATTTGGGCAATTCCTCCATTGCATGGTTTGTAGGTGTCAAACCATTCTCTCCTCAAACACACATGGTAGAAACACCCAGTATAAAAAATCCACTTATCATTTAGATTGCTCGTACCTGTAATGACTGTCAACACTCCAACAACTCCAAGAAAAATCTCCTCTGCTGAGGCACCATGTCGCTCGATTGATCCGAGTCTTGTGATCTGCCTTCCCTATTATGCTTAAGTTTGTTGCAGTCCTTTATCTTGTACCCTTCCTTCTCACAGTAATAACACTTGAACTTCCCAACACTCTTTCCTCTTGATTTCGATCTTGACCCAACTAATCTAGTAATTGTCTCATGGTCAACTTAACCCAACTTATGAACCAACACAATCCAATTTAAATTTAAATTTTTTATATTAAATTGAAGTAGGTCAAACTAAGATTTAAACTAATTGTACTCCTTACATAATGTTATCATTTTAAGTAAAATGTAGGTTGAATCAATTATTTAATGTATATAATTATTATGATAATTATGATCACCATCATCACCATCATCATTTAGAATGAGCTATAATTGAGTAACCTATATACTTCTCCCACCTAATAATAATAAAAAATTAATGAATCAATGCTGAAATATTTTATCGTACCAAATTAAAGAAACAAATATTCATGAAAAACAAAATCTATAGATTTTAATGTCTATAAAAATAAAAAATATCGAGAACATCTATTATTATGAAAAATAATTGTGATAAATATGCACTTGTATTAATTTATTTAATATGTGTAAAAGATTGTCAAATTTTACTTTTTAAATTTCACTTATAAATTTAATTAAGATTCTGATTGCAAATGTAAATTAATTTACTGTGAATCAATTAATAATATGAAGGGTAGAAGGAGAAAACACTAGAAAGTTGTGGATTTTTCTGAGAACGAAGGAAGAATCCGCACTCTGCTCTTCTGAAATTTTAAGAACGAACGAGGCTCGAGAGGCAATCCAATATCAGATCTACCATCCTTTCCTCCCTCTCTCTATAAATAGCGACTCCCCTCACCATTTTTCTTCCAGTAGAGACTACTTTCAGTTATCTCTTCCTAACCAACCCATTTCAAATTCATCTCTCGCCTAATCGTTGTAACTCCCAGTCGGAGAGATATTGCTCATTCCAAGCTTCTTTGGCCGACGAACCAACGTCTCCGACCCTTTTCTCTCGACATCTGGGATCCCTTCCTATTTAGCGACAACTCCCTCGCCACCTCCAACCTCGTCGGGGAGACCTCTGCTTTTGCCAATTCTAGGATCGATTGGAAAGAAACGCAAGATGCCCATATCTTTAAAGCAGATCTACCTGGGGTAAAAAATGAGGAGGTGAAGGTAGAAGTGGAAGAAGGGAGGGTGCTTCAGATAAGCGGAGAGAGGAGTAGAGAAGCACAAGAGAACGATAAGTGGCACCGTGTAGAGAGGAGCAGCGGCAAGTTTCTTAGGCGTTTCAAGCTGCCAGAGGACGCAAAGGTGGATGAGGTGAAGGTGGCCATGGAGAACGGAGTGCTTACGGTGACTGTTCCTAAGGTGCCAGTTACGAAGCCGGAAGTGAGAGCTATTGAAATCTCCGGCTTAAAGAAGAACATGGGGCGAGCGAGCATTAGCAACAGGTGTGAAGTGAGAGTACAAGTAGCGGTGGCGTTTGCAATTTGTTGATTTCAGCTGGGTTTGCCATAAAGACAATGTAAAGTGAAGGCATATATTGTATTATGTAAGGAAGGAAATTTGAACTATGTTCCTGATTATGCGAATAAAAGTTTTTTGTAGCTTTTTTTCTCAGATTAGTATGGTTTAGGTTCACTTTATGTACAAACAATTGATATGAAAAATTAACGGATGCTCAAACAGCAAGGTCCTCCTATCCACTCAGGCCCCAAACACCTTTGTACAGGACCTTTTATCTTTTATGGAGGTCATTTCAATGCTTCGCATGTTGGGATCTATCAAGGGCTTCCGATGCAGCCTGAGCCTGCATCTTCAATCCATGAAAATCTCCTCTAGATATCTGACCCACCTCCTTAATGAACTGATGCAGTGGCTCCTGGATAGTCTGCAGAGAAGTCGAGATTTCCTACAGCTTGTCAAAGCCCATTGGTATTTCTGCGACACGAGCTGACTTGAATTCGGCATATGCCTTTTCCGATTTTTTAATGGAAAGTAACCTTAATGCATCACTGGAAACCCATCATTTAGTAGTCCATCACTTGAGCATGGTTTTGCCATCTCTTTCTAGGATAGAATTGAAAATCCCTACAAATCACAGAAGCCAACCCCAAATACTCTTCCATACGGTGCTTTGACAGTAGACCGGTGGCCTCTCATCCTCTCCTAAACCCTTGAAAAACGCTTAGGTCCTATTTGCTTCAACATCCTTTGGCACTCCTTAACTGTCGGCCAAGCCCCTCCAATCTTAAGCAATTCTGTCAAACTCCCAGATCTGAGACAGTCCAGTGAGGGTGACTCTCATGCTATACAATCACTTATTTATATACACAGGCGATGTTGGACTTGTGAACTTTACACCCTCTCTCATGTGGAGCCATTGCATGTGCAGATCCCTGCGGGACCTGGCTCTAATTTTGTGCCCAGGCGATGTAGGAATTGTAAACTTCACACCCTCTCTCACGTGCAACCGCCGCACGTACAGATCCCTGCTTTACTCGACTTTGATATCTTATTAACAGTCTTGAGGTAGAACTCACTCTCAAAAGCTAGCCATTTAGAGGAGGGTGCCTCTCATATTATATACAGTCACTGATTTTTGTACCCAGGCTGTAGAGGTGTCAACAAATACAGTCGACACTTGTGATGAATCTTGAAGAGCATTGGTGGAAGAGGTTGCCCTGCGCTCTGTGCTGGGAATGCAATCAGGGGAACTCAGCCCAAGCATTGAGTCCCTATGGATGGAATGGACTAGAGTGGGAGCCGAACCTTTCTTACTTTGTATCTTTGTGATACCCTCAACCAGCATTGAGGTGGTTGTATGGATCGGGACCAGCTTGGTAGGAGTTCTAGAGGATGGACAGCTGGCACCCACAAGCAACACAATAACAGAAACCTGAGTAATGAGAGAGTTAAGAACCAAGGCATTGCATTTGTCAAGGGTGTGGTCGGAGTTGTTACACTCATAGATTCCATCTGAATAATAGAGGACTTGATGCCTATCACAGTAAGACCGACATGAGACCTAGACAAGGTAGCAACAGCAGCAGCAGAAGCTTCTTGAGCAGCTTTTTCCATGTGCTAGTACCCGACGGCGATGAGGCTACGGGGTTTCTGCAGCAAGAGGAAGTGATAAATTCCTCCCCAAACATTCCTCATCTATTAAACAGAACATACCTGAAATCGGTATGTCATCGACAGAAATGGCACTAATTGTCAGAGCTGAAGTGATTGTCTAGAACTTTTGTGATTGTCGAACTGGTACCGGAGCAGGACTTAGTTGAGAGGAAGAAGTTTTGCAAGTTGAAACAGAGGTAAAGGGAACTCAACTAAAAGCCTTAGGAATAACAAGATCTTTACTTAAACTAATAGTGGCTCTCTCAGTAATACAGGTGACAGTGGTAGAACTTTTATTTTATTTCACCTACTTTATTTGTATTTTCTATTATCTTCCAATGTTTGGAATTTGTTGTTAGGCTAGTTTGGTGTGGCCTGGGTGATGCATTCATGGTGGCTGAGTTGTCATTTTCTTGGGATATAACCTTCATCTCGCCTAAGTGCTCTTCCTTATGGTAATTATCTTTTTTTACCACTCTCTAGAGCCTCTGGTGAGAACGTAATAATAGGATTTTCAAAGATACGGTTAAGTCCAATATTTCGATTGCAAGACATAGTCTCACCAAATGTGCATCGTAGGCCGTCTCACTTCAGGAATTCAAGAATATTTCTATGACTGATATTTTGCGTGTATAGAAAAAATGTGCTGATCTTATATGAGCTCATAGAATCTTATGCAGAGTGTGTTCGCTCCTCTATGGGTGGGTTTTCCAGTTTTTCTTGCTAGTAGTTTTTGTTTTGTTTCTTTTCTTTCTGTACCTTAATTTATTAATAAATGAACCATTTTTTTTTTTTTTTAAAAAAAAGGACAGTATTATTTTACATTCGAGGTATCAGATGTTTATGTGGAATTAGTTGCAAAGATAACACATATTTTGGTGCTTCAACCATTATTTGCACAAAATTGAGGCATTGCTTGTGATATAGCCACCACCAATTGAGGCAAATACCTATGAGGAGGAAATGTTATGGTTGGACCTTGGACATTTGCTGGTGAGTTTGGCGGAATGAGACGCCTCCTTTCCAAATCACTGGAAGAATGTCTGATCATGCCATGTTGCAGACAGAAACGGTACAGATTGTATTCTACAGCCCTCTGAAAAAGGTCAATCTGCAACTTCCCTAAAATAGGAGAAGTGGGATGACCAAGGATGTTACCTACCATATTCAAGTAGGTTAGGAGCAGCTTCAGCATCAAGAACTTGTACGGTCCCATCATACTCACTGGTCCTCGATAATCCCATGTTGGTAAAGATGGAGATCGTTGTACAGCTGAGCAATAATCTAAGGTGAAATAGCCAGTTTGTCCCCCCAGGCTAAGCAGATTGATAGAATAAGCATCTCCATCATGTGGAGTTTTTGCCCCAAAATTGTAGATGATCCGGTTGATCCAAAAATAGATGTACACAGCAAGTTCGTGCCCTTCGTCCACATCATGTTATTGTTAGGATGGAAAAAGATATAAGGTGAAGACATGGATCCATTGGTGCAACATAAATCAATCACGAGTGGCCTTGTCATAGGTTTCTTCTCTAGTTTCCTAGAAAGTCCGCAGAGAAATGAAGAGCTGCTCATTGCTTCGTTGGGCTCGTATTCTGAGACCTCACCAAGAATTGGAACTGAGGCCAACATTTGGACATCAAACAAGCTAATGCCCACTTCACTGGAGGGAAAGATAAAGGCATTAGGTCTCTAGGGATCAGAAATAAGCTAATGCAAAAGGCAGAATAAGGTCAAGATTCATGGGGATATTTTTTACAAAAAACGTCAGTATCCCACCTCATATTGGAGGTGAGACTAATCTCACGAGCACGTGTAAACCTCCCAATTCACAGATAGTAGATAAGTCCATAGGAAGTAATCCAGAGGGGTTGAGCGTGAATCGAACTCAACCTCATTCATGAGGTGACGTCTTGACCATCTGACCAACACCCTCATATTAGTATTAAGCGGACATTTGCTGGACAGACAAAGCCAAGAAGTCTGGCTTTGGTCAGCCTAACACGGTGGCTCTGCTTTTAAAGAATCTGTTTGACCAATTGCGGTCAGTGCTTGGAAGCCATTCAGGGTCTCATAGATTCTCACGAGCAAGGCCTCCTTGCTTAGTCGGAAGTTTTGACAAGTTATGGGATACATCAAGGGGTTGTATTCCTGGAGAGCCAAAAGGGAGAACCAAGAGTAATAGGATTGCTCATAGTCGATCATATTGCACTCAGAATTCAATATTAGTTTCAAGCCTCAAAGAAGTCTAGCCTTAGCCGATATGCTTGTGGAGAATCCTTCCATCTGATGATATAGAGGTTTCATCTTAGCTTTATGAAGATATATTGCATGTTTCTGATGCTAGCACATGAATTATGTATTTTGATGGGTAATTTACCAATAATTCAGGTGGCATTGGTATAGTTCCGTTCTCTCCTGGTTTTCTTCCAATTGCTCATTAGCTCACTTTCACTTGTACCAATTGAGTATAAGGCCCTTCTAGAGGACAATGTCCAAGATTTGGACTGGTATGATGATTCTCAATTAATTATTAAGCAAGTCAATGGGAAATTCACATTAATAACAAGTTTGTTGCAAACTCCTTGATGGGTTCAACTTCTTTTAAGACCAAGGTATCTAGACTTCTTAGAGCACCTAAACTAATCCTTGGAGCATGTGCAAACCTCCCTATCCACACACATTGTGTAAAACTACAGGGAGTGGCCCTTTGTGGGAATGGGAATTAAACTCAAGACCTCCTACTTTCAAAGGTCAATTCTTGGCCCTGACTCCAACCCCATTGGGTTCTTGATGGGTCCACTTAGGTTCATATGGATGGGTGGATTTGAAAGGCCTTACTTGTATATGATTGATGGAGGCATTAGACCTAATGGACCTTAATCACATTGGTGCCAATTGATTTGGTTTCCATGATCCAAATTGCCAAAGGTAGACAATGCTGGACTCATTGTAATAAACTCGATCATTTTGTTAGTCTGATCCTAATTATCAATTAGGCCCAAATAATCCAAACATGCCTATAACTCCAAGTCCATACATTAAACAGGCGAGACTCATCCAAGCCCACTCCATAAAGCCAAATTCCTAAAGCCTCTCCTACAGTGACACTTGGCATAAATCTGACCATGCTAACTTCAAAACGAATTTGGAATGAAAGTTTTGACACAATCTCAGTATTTTGGCCATAACTTTTCACTCCGATGCCTGAATGACTTGATTTTTGCATTAGAAAAGACTTCAAGGGCTACAACTTTGTATATCATGAAAGTTTCGTGATCCAGACGTTTTACTAGGTCAAAATCGATATGCAAGTGGAATCAAGTTTCAAATCCGAGAATAGAAAGAGCTTGACGAATTTTGCAAGTGGACTCTCTCCACATGGGCAACTCTATATTTTTAGGATTTTCTATTTTTATGTTTGTTTTTTTGGGATTTAATCTTCTTCATCCAATAAGCCATGTGACATTTTTAAGGTATGAGATGGAATGGTCAAAATTAGATTACATTTATATCTTTAGTTTTCTTATTTTGAGTTTCTTAGATAGAAAATTCCACTCCTTAGAGTGGTCAACTAAGGAGGGTGTTTTATTCTTTTGACAATTTTTTTTCTCTAAATACATGTACTCTGGTTGAATTGAATAAAATTATTTTGAGAAAAGACTCTTGAAGTTGTCATGTTGATTCACGTCGAGATTCGACCCTTGGCGAAAACTACGTCCTTGGACTAGAACCAATTCTATTTTGCAAGTAATTACGAGTCTTTTTAATTCAATTACTTTTATAGTTTTTTTAGATTACGTTGTGCTGAATTAGATTATACTATAGTCTCTTCTTAATTATACTTCCACAATCCATCATCATATTCGATTAAGAGAGGCTTAATCTAGAGAAATCTGTAGACTAATTTGAATTTTTGAAAACTTTTGCAATCGGTTAATATGTTTGAGCAATTCCCTGTCAAAACAGAATCATTTTATGAACCGTAGTCGGCTGAGTGGGTCTTTCAAAGACCATACTATAAATTGCTAGCCTACTGGCGAACTTTCATTAATTCCACTAAAGCTCTCAAAGTTTCACATTATTCAATAGTGAAAATTTATCGAGTTAGATCAATAGACTTTAAAAGTCAAATTGTATTACATTAAACATGGGTGCAATTAATAGGGGCATGTGGGTATGGGGGAAAATGGACCTATTTGATTCACCACGGACCTCGCAATCTAAAGTTTGCAGAAAACTTCATGTCAAACTTGGTTTCCGGATGATCCTAGCTCCTAGGTGGGTTAATTCTATTTGGTTTTTGAAAGTATCAGTCTGCATTCCATCCTGTCATGGTTTCTTTTTCAACTCGGCTTTGAAGACTAAAATGCTTCTGTATAACTTGGGCATCACTTCAGATCTGTCTTGTATTCTCTGCGGTTCTGATGTGGAGTCTCATCTAACCTCTTTTACTTTGTAGTTTCTCACTTGATGTATGATAAACTTATGAGAAAATTCCAGCCGAACACTCTTTCTGGGAACATTTTAGATAATTCTTCTACTCTTGTTGATGTTTAAATTTTACATTTATAAATCTCATAAGCGCACGAACCATTTATGATATAGTGTTATGAGTTTGGGGTCGATCACACAAGAAACAAGTAAAATGTATGCAAAACAAATATATGATTTTGAATTGTTATGGTTTTTAGAGATCTTAAACTAGTATAATCCCAAAAAAATCACTTCTATTCTCATTAATATCTCTAAGTTAACAAACTTTACATTTAATAAATAGATCTAGAATTCAAAACATTAATTAAATCCAATTAAGATAATGGCTTAATATAGAGTTTATAAATAATCTCACATCCAAATTTAAGAAAACAAAATTACATAAACAAACAAAGAAAAATACATTGGAAAACAAATCAAACAAATAAAATACAACACATAAAAAAATAAAGTAAGCAATGGAAATAAATTGACAATTAAAGTAAATGACAAAATAAAGAAATGCATAATGTAAAAAGTGGTTATTAGAATAGACCGTTCATCATTCAAAAAATAAATAAATACAAAATCTAGATCTGAAATTCATGTAAAATTCCAAATTTCAATTCATGCTCATCATCAAAGTTAAAAATTTATAAATTTAATTTAAATAACCGAACCTTAGTAACTTAGATTCAATATTTACAACCTAAGTTCTAACTATTTCATGTCCAATTAAATAAACAAATTTAGATTTAAAATTAAATCTAAACAATTATAAAAGAAATCTGAAAATTGGATGTTTCAGGGTTCTAAAGGAATATCTCATATTTATTTCATGGAATTAAAGTACAAGATTTGAGAAATAAATACAATAAAAACAAATAAAAATAAAATTACAATGATTGGTCACTTATAAAATTTGAATGATGCTCCTTGTCTTCTTGTTTTTCTCCAATCTTTGGTACTTTTGAGCTCCAAGTCAAATTCGATTTTACATTGGGCTAATGCGGTATTTATAGGACTTGGGATTGGAATGAAAGGTGGAGGATTAACCTTGGTTTAAGTTAATGCATGAAAGGCTAAGATTAAATCTAACTTATGGGTGGATGGATGAGATTTAAGATACAAAAGGCTAGGGTTACAAGGAGGCATGGTCAAATTTTGTATATTGGGTAGAAGTTGGCTTGGAGTCTAAGAAAGTGGGATTTGAAAAGGCTGTGGTCGAATTTGACATGTAGGATTAAGGTTTGAGCATTGCAATGCAATGATATGAATGGTTAAG
This sequence comes from Chimonanthus praecox, assembly GCA_022113865.1. Lineage (NCBI taxonomy): Eukaryota > Viridiplantae > Streptophyta > Magnoliopsida > Laurales > Calycanthaceae > Chimonanthus > Chimonanthus praecox. Next base: position 52,157,875 of record CM039087.1, on the reverse strand, counting down.
ATTGAAATTCATGAATGGTTTGATGAATACACAATGACATGGAGGGTTGACTTATGCAAAATTCGAATGGGATCTAAAAGTATATGATAAAATCGTGTGAGTGGAGAAAGGATAGGTGATGAGGTGTTGGTAATGTGTAAAATTCGAATGGGATAAGGGAAAATCGTGTGAGGTGGCTTGGATTGGCTTGAGAGGCAAGCTAACCTAGATCTAGGGTTTTATGGGATGAATGGCTATGATTTCATGGATTAGAATCTAATGGTTCTAAGATTGAATGGATGAGATAAATGATGAAAATGATGAGATGATGTATGGAAAATTAAGATTTTAAGGTTAATCTAAATGATAGATGAAATGGATGGCCTAGATCTAAGATTATGAATGCATGTATTGGATTTGGTAGGTGGCTCTAGGGTTTTCCTAAGCTTACACATGAGATGAATAGTGTGTACTAAAAGATGATAAATGGATGGTGTGGATGATATGGACAGGGACGAAGGCTTTGGGCGTGTGGACTTAGGGTTTACAATGTAAATTCGAATGTGGATCATGGAGCAAATGGATTGGAACTTGGACTTCTTGGACTTTGACTGGAGCACATGGACTTGCTTGCTGTACTTCACATTGGCCTGGTTGACTTGGACTTAACTTAGGCCTAACTCATATTGCAAAATTCGCATGGACTTCTTAAACCTGGCCCAATGTCTGACACTTGAAACAAAACTTGACCCAATTCACTCGATCTTTGGCCCATGGACATGAAATTCAAATTCTTGTTCTCTTCTGGTTCTTTAATTGCATATTCTCTTTTCTAGAATTAAATAATTAACCATCTACTTAAAATCTAAAATATTGAATTAATCTAGACTCTTATAAATGGATCCAGATTAATCAATTTACAAAATAAATCCTAAAAGTTGTCTGAATTAATCACAAAAATTCTAGATCTTCCAATTATGCTCAATTCTGACAATAATCCATTGATTTATGACTATTTCCTCTATTTCCAATCTTATCTACAAAACTACAAAATTATTAACTGCATCTTTCATTTACAAAATAAATGCTAACTAATCCAAAATTGAAGAGCAAAACTATAATTTTTCTGGACTCAACAACACTCATCAAGAGCAGTAAGGGTCGGCTTGAATTGTTGGTTGCCCACCTCCTTTTGCCTACCATCATTTGACACCTTTGGCATGAGAGAAATGCTAGGATATTCAAGAACTCTACCAGTAATAGTGATAGAATCTGCCATAACATCTTATTTGATATTCGGCAGCGTCTCTTTTTCCTCTACTCCAACTCAGATGGGCAATGCATGAGAAATGAGTTCGCCTCCTCTTGGAACCTGCCACCTACATTCCCTACTCCACCTGAGCCTCTGGACATGATTATTCAGCTGGGTACGGGCAATTGCTCACTGGGAAATTGCAGAATTCAGCACTAGTGGTAGGAGTTCTTATGGTGCTAAATTACTCTGGTGGTGCCACTGGTAATGCCGGTTTCATTGCACTCCTTTGCCTCCCATGGATGCTTCTGTGTTCATGTTAATCTTCATCCAAAGGATCTTGCTTCTTCTGCTCAGATTGAATCTTCCTTTGCATCACCTTTTGATGCGTGGTGTGATTGTCGGTTCCTTCAATTACTCCAGCTTTTTTCAATGGTCATCTTCCATACAGATTAGATCTATCAATTCTCTACTCTTAAGATTTTGCCCGGGTTATGTTAAGATCGCTTGTTGCAAGAAGAGCACTGTTAGAAGGTTTCTGCTCTTCTGGCAACAGCTACAGTAGTGGCATCGTCACTCATGCGAGCAATACGCCAACTACTAGCTGACTGTCTGGGGGGGTCTTTGTTCTTTGTGCAATGCTCTGTACATTGTTTTGATTCATTGATGCCTTTTGCTTGGCTAGGGTCCATATTTTCTTTTTGATATCCTTGCCTGGCCCGGGCTATGGGCTTGTTTATGTATATTTGGGCCCTCTTTGAATGAATTATCTAACCAATCATTATAAAAAATCTTGTTTGTAGGTGGGCCTTGTTATATATACAATCCAAGCCATTGACAACATCGGCCATAACCCATAAGTATCATTCAAAAAGCTCATATGATGGATTTCTACCTGATGTCACAAAAAAATATAGACGAATAGATTATCACGAGCGCTCTCATACAGATGTTAATCATTGAATTAAGATTTAAAATGAATCATTAGATAAATATTTGACCTATCAACTATCTAATGTTCAAGATGCATCAAATGAAAATATAAAAGGTTGGATGTAAGTTTAAAAAAGCGCTAAGTTAAAAAAAAAAAAAAACTGATTGGATTTAGCATCAAATGGGGACATTATGCTCAGGCACCAAACCAACAGGGCGTTCTGTAAATTCGCCGTTTGCCCATAGAGAGAGTAAAAAGTATGAAGTGAACAAGCTTCATTTATTAAGATTATAAACCATGAAAACACACAACTGCACCCACCCTAAATGGAGAAGATGAATCACTAAGAATAATGATAATAATGATCATGACCTAATTCAGTACCACCCATACAAATATCTATAAAGATTCAGCCTTTATTCTATTTGCCCTTCGGTTGGATGATAATTCAAAATTTGTGTGATTGAAAATGGAGAACATTATCAACAAGAAGTAATTTAACAAGAATTTCAGATAAGACCATTTTCTGCAGTTAAAAATGAGGTTTGTTGACACCTAACAAGATTTCAGTAACTAAGTTGTGCATTTCAATAATTCACTTGCCAAGTTTAGAAGAAAGATTTCATTCGTATATTCCCATCATCAGAATAAAGCACAATGGAAAAGAAAAAAGAGGGTCAAAGGGTAAGAACTACAAGCAAGCTAAAATGGGGATTTGTAGAAACCAATTCATTTGTAAATCACAGTATATTGTTCCGCTGAGAACACAACAAAAAAGGGTAAAGGTCCATAAAAGTTCTAAAATAGCTTACCGATGCAACAAAAAATCTACAGAGAATAAGTTAATCTTCATCATCCTCTTCAGAGCTGCCCACATCACTGCTATAGTCGCTGCTGTACTCATCCTGATCTGGGTTAATATCAAGCTGAACAAACCTGACCTGTATTGGCTCTGGTGCTTTTGCTGGCAACTGTGTGCCAGGCATTTGAACAACTGGTCTTTGCCCCTCATCTTTTAGGCCCAACCAAGTTCTCAATGGTGGCAACGGAATGGGGTCCCCAGGTTTCCAGCCAGGTGGCACAGGTGGCAAGTCGCTGGGAAGTTCCACCGGCATTCCAGGACGCCAACCTGAAGGGACTGAGATCGGCGGTGGGATAAGCATTCCCTGGATTGCCGTTTGAAGGGGAGTCTCACTTGGTGGTGCAGCTTCAATCAGTTTCAACTCCCTTATCCTTGGTTTCAACCACTTTAGGCAACCCTACATCTAGGTCAACAAAATTGTAGAGCTGGGATGCACGCATCTGCTCTTCTTGTGGGGCAGGGGGGCCCCACGGAGGGGTGCCTGCCCCGCACCAAATTCAGGTGGGGCAAATGTGGTGTAGCTGGTCCGGTGGGCATATGACAAGATGTCTGAAAGATTCAATAGAGAAGATGAGGAAGATGCAGTGCTACCCGATTTTTGTCGTTTGGGTTGATGATAATCAGAGTAATCATCGACAAGGACCTCTAGGACCTGCACAGCCTCTTTGAGCTTCTTAGCAAAGCAAGGATGGAATTGTCCATGGAACGGATGTCATGGGCAATCTTCTGCTTGGTGTCTTGGAGGTCAAGGATCTCTTGCAGCTGAGCGACAGCTTCAAAAAGCTGAGTTTGGAGGGAGGTGAAGAGAGAAAGGATCTCTTTGGTGGAGGAAACAGCTTCAGCTGTGTGGGTTAGGGTTTGTGAAGGGAGAAAGACAGGGAGAACCACGAAAAGAAGCAAGCCAGAGCGGTTGGGGGAGACATCAAAGAGTTTGGTGCAAGGGCAGCCATGTTAAGGAGGAGTGACTGGGCACGTTGGAGAGGAGGAAGGAGAGAGAGGAGTGTGGAAGGGTTTTTGTTATTACAGGTGTTTTGCTGGTCTGGTGTGCTTGTTGCTGTTGTGGTTGTTGAGAGGAAGATGAGAGTTTGGGTGTGGAAGGGTTTGGGATAGAAGGGGAATTGGGGTTTGTGAGGCCTAGCCTTGCTGGAGAAGGGAGTATCTGTTGGGGGTGATTCTGCAGCATCTTAGATGCCACTGATGATGATAATGGAATAATAGGACTAGGTTTCTTCTATGCTGATTTGCTGTTCCTGTACTTCAGGACTAGGAATCTGCATGTGAGAAGTTTTAACTAGAACATAAGAACAAAAGAATAGGAAAGAAAGGCTATATCCTACAAAAGTCACACAATTAAAACAAAAAATAAATTATTATTCTCTGAAACAAAAAGAATGATTATGGGATTCAAGGGTGAAATATAAAGTTTAAATGCAAGAAACATCTATTAACATTATAAGTTCAAACAAGAGAAATGAAGACAACAGAGTAGAAATTTCACTAATCTTGTCCACCTAAAGTTTCACTGTAGTCTGTTCGGCAACACAGTTTAACTAAAGGAGAACAATTCTATTGCTAGAACAAGAAGCAATGTTTCCCCAGCAGATCAAAAAAAAAAAGATAAAAAAAGCACACCACACAAATGGAGACCCTATACCACAAAGAATCGAACAATACCTTCAACTTTTGCTTTTAATAAAGACAAAAACCCACGTGAATTGTGACAGTTACTGATATGAGGACGAATTATCAAAAAAAATTATGGGTATCCAAAAATATGGGCGATGTCATTTCAGAAAAAAAAATGGGGGAGCCATTGTCGACCATCACCCTTTTTCATGCCTCAATAGTTATCCTTCCAAATAATTAGTTTATGTAGAAAAAAAAAAACAAAATCATCCCATCATTACCAGGTTTGTGCTAACCGGTCTCCAACTGCAAATTAGTTTATTCAAGTAATTCGCGTTTCATTCATTAAATAGTTCAGTACTGATTCTAAACAAATTAGATCAATCAAGTTCAATTTCATTTACAATCTTTCAATTCTAATTTTACTTACATTAATGTGATTAGTTATACTATACTTTGAATAGGAGTCAAAGGCATGCCTTAGTTGCACTAGGCCCTAGTCCCTAGGCCTTTCTTAGACTCCAAACCTATTTCGCGACTCACCTAGCTCCAAGCCAATCTCACCTTACTTAAGCCTAGCTTTTTAGAAACTTTTCTATAATAAGCGCATCTATAAAGTTTTTTTTTTCTAATAACTAGTAAATATTATAGTTAACATTATGTAATTGATAGAAACACTTAATTATACTCTAATTATTATGAAACATACTTGTACATGTATATAATAACATAGGAGCTTAGTTATCAATATATTTGGTGCTTTGGATTTGTATTTGGTTAACATGATGCAACAAGGACACAGCCGTAATCTACACATATATTTGAAGTATATAAGTGCACCTCGCAAAAATAGGCTGATGCTTAAACATGAACCTTGCGCTCTAAAAATTAGGACCCATTAGTTCCTTACCTGCATCTTGCACATTTTACTAATATGATATTTTTGTGTTTCCATTTTTAAAGAGAGTACCTTTATTAAAAAGGAGTTTATCCTTTGAAAGTTTATCAATTAGGTTATATGATTAATGAATAATTTTCTCGATAACTACTTCAAATGACTTTAACAAAGTCATTTAAGATTTGATACATAACGACAGTGAGCATAACAATGATTTAACAATAAACTAGTTTAGCCCATGAACCATGCAAAACAAATAAAATTATATTTAACAAGAAAAGTAAACTACTTCACTTAAGTTAGCAATCTTAAACTACAATTTGATGAACTAAAAATCAAACTAAATGAACATACTTCAACAATTAGCAAATTGTGACATATCAAATTTGTATCTTTGAATTTTTTTTTCTTTTTTTAATGATTAGGTAGATGTTTCATGTTGGACGTAAGAAATCCAAGGCCATAGTCAATTCCATATCAACAAATCATGTTTTAAAAGAATCCTGGAAAAAAAAAAGGAATTTATACACACAAACAAGATTCACGTGATTCTCGCTTTACTCACCTTTAAATTAAAAGGAAAAGAAATTAAATATAGAAAATTCATTAAAAAATGAATAAATACAGAAAAAGAAGAAAAATGGGACATCCCTTTGCAATAATGCGGTTCAAAATTAAAAATGCAAATGCACCGAGAGAGGAAGAATAGACCAAGACACCACATCTGTGATTGGACAGCCAACAGATTCCCATCTGAATTTCAGGGGACATCCATTCAATCAAAAGGTCAACACCTTCAACCATCCAGAATCACCTAACGCAGCCTTGGTTTAATTTCTCCTCAACTAGTTCAACTCATATTCAACTCCATCCAAATGTTTACTGGCTACAAAACTAATTCGCCTAGCTTCCATAGATCTTCAAAAAGAAACAAAACCATACAAGAAACTACATTTGGATTCTTCTTTAATGCATCTAACGTGATCAGAAGACAGCTAAAAAGATAAAGATAAAAGAGATAAAAAACTTTACATGACCGTTGGTTATTTGATCGAATGTATTGACAATTTATACTGTATTAGACAATCAGTTGCTGTGTCGCATATCAGCAACCATTCCAGAAGAATGATCTTTTGCATAAATAGGTCAGACTCATGTAAACTCACAGTCAGTCATTTTTTGCAAGTTCATCTCCTTGATATCCAAGAAATAGTAAACAAGCAAAGGCCACAACATATCATTGAAGAAGTAATGACTCCTCCAAATTATTAAAAAAAAAAAGGTTAATTTATATTTTACAACAAATGTCAGACCTCAGGATCTGCAATTTTTCCCTTTCTACTGGTGGTTGAAAATATTCAACAAATTAACAAAAAGAAATTTCCATCTTATTCTTTGTGGTTCATGAAAAGGGGGAAGGGGGACAAATTAAAAAAAGTAAAAAAGAAATTGTAGCCTTTTATTAACAAAGAAATTTCTATAGTGGTCCATGAGAAATATTAGCCCACCTTGGGTCATAGGAGGGAAGGCCTGTCCATGGATTAACAGCACCCAAACCAGTATACCATCGATATTAAGGGCCCAAAAATCAATGATGTGAACGAAAATTTTCACTGGCTGTGAATCTTATAGTCTTGTCATGATAAAATTTGTATACCTTTAATTGGCTAAGCCAAGCATCATCAAATGGTTGAAGAACATGAAAATGCTCACGGTTTATAGCATTCAAAATCAATAGGAGTTGGAAGTCACTGCTGGAAGACCAAGCTAGAAATGAGATTCAAGATCAATGAAGTTCAGCATGGATGGGACAGCAAGGGGGAAACCGAGATCGACAGGGTTAGGCCGAATCCTACATGACTCCAGGGATCAAGTGCTCGCTTTGCAGGACATGCATGGATAATACATATGAATGAGGCTGAGTTTTTAGACATTATGGAATCACTGAAAATAAAATTTCAGTGGAAAGCTTATTACAGAGGAGAATTTAGAGAATGCAACCCTTGTTCTGAAGGGAAAAATGCCTCCATGAATACTTTCACCTTCATTTAGGGAAGTAGAGAATTTCAAGAAAGAAGGGATATAGAAAATTATCTAGCAAAGCATGGCACCTTAAAATCGGATTTGTTTCTAGATTTTTCCTCAGATATTGCTGCTTTTACTAGTATTCATTTGTATCTCCGTTTGTGGGTAGTATCCATCTCGATATCTTTTTCCAGCTCTCTTTGTATTTATCATTTCTTTCTAACAAAATCTTGTTACCTATAAAGAACAGTTTAAGAGAAGATTTCTCATTATTTTCTAAGTAATAATAAAATAAATAAATAATAATACAATATACTCATTTCTTAGAGTCAAACAGAAGTGGAAAAGGCATCCACTAAGGAAGTTTAAAACTTGTAAAAATAAAATTAAAGGCGCGACAACCTGAGTCAACATGACTTGTGAATGGATATCTCAACCAAGTTGATAAGTTTTAACAGCTTCCCCCAAAAAAAAATCACACAATACTCAAGTTGATTGAATCACACATTGAATCTGGAAGTAGAAGAGATTTGAACTGTGCCAATAAGGAAAGCAAACCATCAACCAAAATCAATAATCTCTCTCCTACTGGGAGGAAAGTATGACTTGAAAGTGATAACTGAGTAGCAAAAGGATATACAAAAGGTTAACTAAGTTGGTGACCAGTATAACTAACAAATCGTATCACCTGATTAATTGAATAATTAGATAAAGAGTAATTGTATAAACCACCACTATTCACCTTTCCCATTTTTCTGTTGAATTACGTACTAAAAATATCTTTTACAAGATAGAATCATCCACCCGGAGAAAACTACAGGAAGCTAGAAACTACCTGCCAAGAGAGCTTAAAGGAAGAAAACAAGCATCCAGAAAAAACACAGACGAAGAAAAAGAAAAAGAAAAGAAAGGTTCAATCTAAGTCAAATTACCAACCTTAACATTACTTCCGTCATCTAAAACAAAGTTGAAATTCATATACCTTTGAATTCCTAAACAACTAAAAAGATTAACAACTACTTCAGCCACCTACAGCTCTGATTCCAAACACCTGCTATTTCTCTAACCCTAAATTGCCCATGAGATTAATAGCCAAATATTAGAGTATCACTTTGAACCAATCAAAGAAAATCATGTTTGAAGAAGATCATCAAATCAATTTGGCATTGCCTGAGGAACACCAAATAAATTCAGAAAATGGTCCAAGAACTAGCAGTGGAAAAGCAGGTACTTGATCAATCCACCTAAATCCATTGATTAATAACTCTTTTTGTTTTCATTTTTTCCTCTTAATGATGATATAGATTTATGAAAAGTGAAGCCAATGATATAAGAAAGGGTCAACAGCCAAAAAACCTAATATATAAGTAACAATGCAAGTCAAAAACAACACAACTAGGATAAGCAAAACTCCATATTTGTTGCCATAAATGAATTATGTTGTTTTAACAGATTGCTTAGGTCATCAACAGGAATAAAAATAAGAAAAAACGTTATCGCCACCATGTCATCATATCAGTCATTTTCCATCTATTTGGCTGTAATACATTTCCACTGAAAATCAGTCTCCATTTCCTCTCTGGTCTATCAAGTCCTTACTCCATCAGTGCAATTCTTGAAAGGCCTTCCTCTTCTCCCATTCGCTTCCACTTGTAGCCTTTCAATTCTTTGTACTTGGGTTTTTGACATGTTCCACCCCCACCCTCTGTCTCGCTCTCAATGTTTTATTATTTAATCTTCCACAATAGGTTTCAACAAACTATCAAAATGTATGAAAAAAATATATAGTTCCAAATTGTAAACCCTATACGATAGCCTCAAGATTCCTAAAAAAGAACTGAAATTCTATGAAATTGCTGGCTATGTGAACAATCATAAAAATTTCATATAGTTCTACGGAATTGTGATTCCCCGTGAGAGAATTCTGAGCTACAAAACAAAACAGAAGACATAGTAATCCACTCTGCATCGTAGCATGTTATTTATTACCTTTGGGGGCTCATCTCATAAAGCATAACCATGTGGTGCTAATCAATCAAATAAAAAGGAACAATACAAATCAATGAACAGTATGTTGTTCCTACGAGTGCCATGGTAACAGGATCAATATCTGCACGCTCAGGTCATATCTTTGTCCTTCATATATATATATATATATATATAATTTTGTTTACTCTTTGTTTTGGCATTCAAAGTGCACCCTGAAGATAATCTTATTGGATAATACAAATCTGATTAAATAAGGCATACAGTAATTTGAAATTTAAACCATAAATAAGATTTTAATCCCCCTACATAATGCTGATTTAAAACGATTTAAATCATCCATATTCTAAGTCAGAATTTAAATCATAAATAAAATTCTATCCTCCTTACCTTAATACTGAACCTTTTGGAACTCAAAGGAGACGGCAACGAATCGAGCAGCTGCGGTTCCTGAGAGATGGGGACTCGAGAGCCGGCCGGCAGAGACTGAGCTTAACTGAGAGCGAGAGGGGAGGGCCATGTGCAAAGGGCGGCGATCGGCGGTGGAAGAGGTGAAGAGAAAAGAGTGGGCGGCAGTCGGCGAGCAGGGACTTGGGGATTTGGGGATTTGAGGGTCGGATTTAGGAGAGGGCTTTGAGAGAGCAATAGAGAAAAGAGAGAAATATGCTTAGAACGGTATGAGTGACGGCGGTGATTGGCGGGACGCAAGGGAATGTGGGGATCGGGTGGTCAAGTGCGGAGAGGAACGAGAGAGGGAGAAATCAAGGGAAAGACATAGGGAGAGTGGGAGACGCGTGACAGAAATAGGGAGAGAGGGAGAGGATAGTGGGAACGGGTGAGAGCATGAGCGAGAGGGAAGGGACCGGTGTGGAAGAGGAGGGAAGAGACGAGGAAGGAAATGAAAGAGTGAGATAAGAGGAACGGGTCGAGGAAGACAATTGTGCTCGAGACAGCAAGGAAGAGCGGGAGGGATTTGGGTTTTATTTGTTTTATTATTATTATTATTTCACTTATTATTTACTTATTATATATTTTTAAGTTGATTATTTATCTAAAAAGTAAGGATATATTTAATTTGATTTATTATTATCATTATTTTATTTCTATTATTTAATTTATTACACTATTTATTTAATATATCTAAGATAATTACTTTTTAATGTATCTAAGTTAATTATTTATTTAGTAGAAATATCTGAGATAATTAGTTATTATTAGATTTAAGTTCCCAAATCCTAAATTATTATCCGGAATAAATTAAAATTCAAGGCTAAGAATTATGCAAATATTATTATAATTAAGTTTAATTATTTGGGTTTGACGAAGAACTACATCATTACAATCTACTCCCCTCAAGAAATTTTGTCTTCGAAATTTTATACTTTTGAAGTGCGTAAGATATCATGAACTCTAGCTAGCCGTGGAGGAAGTGTTAATGAGTAGGCTCAACATGGACCTTAAAACCTCCTACCCCAACTTCTGTTATGTTTCATGCATCCAATTATACACCCTACAGGTGTACCTTGCATCACTGCATGATCTGAAGGCTCCACCAGTTACGGCGCAAGTGGTGTACCTTGCATCACTGAATGATTTGAAGGCTCCACCCCCTGCGGAGCAAGTGCAAATATCCTTCCCTAAGTACTCTGCCCTTGGCTTCCATGTCCCTCACTCTGCCCCTGTTTCTATTTTGACCCAACTAAGGTATAGGACGTCTGATGAGTCTGCTGCCTCTCATAGGGGTGGTAAGTGGTGGGTTGAGTCTAGAACTGTAACGGTGTAGGTCTAGAACCAGGTGGTCCCATGACACTATGAGAAATTTCCCTTCGAGGATAATGTTTCTTGAAATGACCCAGCAGCCAACAAAAAGTTTGTTGTATTTTTGAAATTAACCTAATTTGAATGTATTTACCATCTGTAAATGTCACGCCCCGACCTGAAGGGTGGGCCCAAAACGTGACTGATTTTTTTTTTTTTTAAAGATAAGTAAACTAAACCACAAGCATTCTTATTGGGCCGGATTAATAGTTAGGCCCAGCGGTTACACATTAGCCCATCATGTGGATTCAAACATGTACTGTCACGCCCCGACCCGACCAGTGGGCCCGGAACGCGACTGATTTTTTTTTTTTTTTTTTGAAAGGTAAGTAAACTAAACCACAAGCACTCTTACTGGGCCGGATCAACAGTTAGGCCCAGCGGTTACACATCAGCCTGTTAAGTGAACTCAAACATGTACCATATGCCTGCCTCCAAAAACCCAGACATAAACAATCATCAACACATAACATAATCAAAATCAAACATCATTAATTAATCATAACATTGTCTCAATTGGCAACATAGCCGATTACAACGTAAATTAAGTACCACATCCGGTACTTAATACAAAAACAACGGTTCTAAGAACCAACAGCAAGATCAGGGCATTCCCCTCCGGGGGGAATCCCAAGGCACTGCTTCAGCTTAAACGCCCTAAGCCTGAAAGAGAGGGTCCTCCTCCTCGGGTTCATTGCCTGAAAGGTGAGTGGTGTGAGCTAACTAGCCCAGTGAAGGATAATTAACAATGCACATTAAGTAAATAGTAAAAAAGGTTAGCAACAGTTCAATATCACATGCTTGATAACAGTAAGTATAATTTCAAATAAGATAATAACACCATCAGACTATCAATCACTGCCATTATCCACCGTAACGCCTGCCGACTATACTGAGACCAGTATTAAGTCCCGACACGGTCAAAATACATCCTTGCAAGTACATCTCCGGCTCTTAAACGTAGCCGATACTGACACCCTCAATCAGCAACTGACGACAGCATGGTCCGCCCATGGTCCAGTAGACATAAACCATCTCTCATATGGCCGATGTTGGTTCAATAGCCCAGGTACGTGGAAGCAGTCTTACATACACATACGGTCAATACCGTAATATCAAATCATCACAGCACTCTTACCATAGTGCATCATGTATAGGCACATGAGTGGGTTCATCAAAATCGAAACCACTCATTGCTCAAAATAACACATGTTTACAAAATCTGCAGAGTTAAGTTTCCTCACCGTTTTGTGTGGTCTACGCGGTCTCTGTCAAACAACATACAAGTGCTCAATCAATATACATAACAAATACGTACACATACGTAGTATTTTGGAAATCACACGTTTTCCCGCAAAATATACAGGGTTAATGGAAATGAGTCTCCTACTTGGTTTCTACCCTTTTTAAATTATCCACAAGATAATAATATAATAAACATAAGGGGCTCAGTCCAAACTCATATTGTCTTCTGGGCATTGACCAGATTGACTTATTGAGTAAAGTCTAGATCCTCGAGTCACTTCTCGGTTGTCTTCTGGATATGGACCAGAGCTGACATTTTGAGTAGGCCTCGAGGTCACTCAGTGCCCGACTATAGTGTCGGCCTGAAAGTGAATCACTCAGTTCCCGACTAGTGTCGGACTGAAAGCGTATACAATAGTATTTAGACTATAAATATTAAGAGGAAAATGGGTTAGTACAATTTTAATTAACAGAGGGGGTATAAATTACAACAATTAATCAAACACATCAAATAATCAGTAATCAAGATTAAAACAGTAATCAATAATATTTTATTCATTTAAAACTGTGTTCCTCGGATCATCACTTCGGAACAAGGGTACAGTGGCTTCGGATCACCCGAACCACTCCAAACTGAGTTACTGGCCTCGGATCTTGAGGCCTGACTTCGGATCGTCCGAAGACTGGGTCTCGGACCTTCCGAAGTCCATCCGAAACAGAAAAACAGAAAACAACGAGTCTCGATGGGTCTACAAGGCTCGGAACGTCCGAAGACTGGGTCTCGGACCTTCCGAGCTGGGCTCGGTCCTTCCGAGCTCGGCTCGGTGCGTCCGAAAGAGGTTGGGTTCGCCTTGGGCGGTCTGGGCTTCGGGTTGAAGCTCGGAACGTCCGAGGGTCACAGCTCGGACCGTCCGAAGGTTCGGACCGTCCGACGATCGGCTCTCGGACCTTCCGAGAGTCATCGTCTCCAACTGTCTGCAACAGCAGACAATCACGGCGGAAAAACGGTGAAATGCGATTCCAGAAAGGGAGGGCTTCCCGGATTCGGTTTTCACATCGGTCTGGTTTGATGGACTCCTCTGGGAGTCCTCTTTACACAGGGATTGGTTTGGAGCTCAAAAGCTCAAAGGGCCATCCGATTTTAAGGGTAGATCATCACGGGTACATGAAACCCATGGTTTTTCTTAGTTTTTGAAACTGGTTTTTCTCTATCAAAACAGGGTCAATTTTGGTTTTGCTTGATTCTAAATCGGTTAGAATTGAAAGAGGAATGTAATGGATACCTTGGTTTCGATTCTTGGGTTGAAATTTGGATTTTTGGAAAATCTTCCACTTAGCTTACTGTTACTGAAAAACAGAAGCAAAGCAGGGCTCTCGGTTAGCTTAAGCAGGTATCGATTTGAAATGCAGAGAATGGAGAGGGAGAAGAAATGCAAAGGATTTTGCTGGGAGTTGCAACTGACGGGAGGGACTGAATTTATAGGCTCTCTGTCGAGGAGAGATGCCGGAATTCGGCTGCTCCTGCCAGCAAGGCGATGGGACGGAACACTAGCGGTAATCATTCGCCGGTGTGGGAAGGGATAGGAAGACGGCAGCTCATTATTGCCGGAAATCCCGGAAATCCGGCCGAGTGGGCAGAGCACGCCTGCATGGCGTTGCTGATTTTTCCCTGCGGTTGCAGATCAGCCCTCAGGTAATTTTGAATTTGCAGATAAGTCCTTATTTAAGAAAATTTGATTTTTAAAACTAAAAGTGGTAAATTCAAGATTCAAAAATCCGATCCAACCTTACAGATGGGTTGGGTTTTGAAAACTTAGGTCACCATAAAATTTTTAGATTTTATTTCTTATTAAAAACCCTTGATTTAAACAAAAATCATATTTTTCTCATAATTACTTAATTAATCAAACGTAAAAATAACTAATTTGTAAATCTTATTTTCAGATGAAATGAAATATCTAGATCATTTTTAAAATGGTCTAACACCCGATACCGTTTTCAAAATTTAACTCCTTCCCGAAAATATTTTAAATAATTAAAACTCTCTTTCGGGCGATATTTAAATATCATTTTCTGAAAAATAAATTCATTTTAAACTTAGAATGCAAATCATTCAATAAGGAGAGTATTATCAATCAATGAAAATCATCAATTTACACCAATTATGAAAATTTACACGACAAACGGTGAAATTACCAAAATACCCCTCCAGCTCGATGGGCTGGATCACTGAGCTCACGGGCTCGGATTGGGTCTCTCTTGGGCTTTCCTCAAAGCCCTGACTGAAAACCTTGAGATCAATTGGTTAAACACGGAAATTAAGCTAAAACACGTCTAATCCGGGGCAGGGTATTACATGTACCATATGCTTCCCCCATAAAATAGACATAAACAACATCAACACATACCATGCTCAATTCAAATCCAACATTGATTAATACAAAGCATCAAAAAATCAACCATTGATTCATCATTCAAAACATTGTCTCAAAACTATAAGGCAACATAGCCTAGTACATCAAATTAACATAAATTAGTATCATCCGGTACTTAATAAAAGACAACGGTTCCAAGAACCAACAGAAAAGATTAGGGTATTCCCCTCCAGGGGAAATCCCAAGCACCGCTTCAGCTTATCCAACCTAAGCCTGATAAAGACGGTCCTCCTCCTCGGGTTCATTGCCTGAAAGGTGAGTGGTGTGAGCTAACTAGCCCAGTGAAGGATAATTAACAATGCATATTAAGTAAATATAAAGCAGGTTAGCAACAGTTCAACATCACATGCTTGATAACAATAAGCATAATCTCAAGTAATATATCAACATCATCAAACCACTTCCATTATCCACCGTAACGCCTGCCGACTACACTGAGACCAGTATTAAGTCCCGACACGGTCAAAATACATCCTTACAAGTACATCTCCGGCTCTAACTTAGTCGATACTGACACCCTCAAGTCAGCAACTGAAGACAGCATGGTCCGCCCATGGTCCAGTAGACATAAACCATCTCTCATACAGCCGATATTGGTTCAATAGCCCAGGTACGTGGAAGCAGTCTTACATACACATACGATCAACATCGTAATATCATAATCATCACAGCACTCTTACCATAGTGTATTATGTATAGGCACATGAGTGGGTTCATCAGAAACTGAAACCACTCATTGCTCAATACTCATCTCATCATAACACCTGTTTACAAAATCTGCAGAGTTAAGTTCCCTCACCGTTATGTGTGGTTTACGCGGTCTCTGTTCAAACAACACATAAGTGCACAATCAATATACATAACAAATACGTACTTATACGTAGTATTTCGAAATCATATGTTTTCCTACAAAGATATCCAGGGTTCATGGAAATGAGTCTCCTACTTGGTTTCTATCCTTTTTAAATCATCCACAAGATAATAATATAATAAAAAAGGCTCAGTCCAAACTCATATTGTCTTCTGGGAATTGACCAGATTGACTTATTGAGTTAGGTCTAGATCCTCGGGTCACTTCTCGGTTGTCTTCTGGATAGGACCAGAGCTGACATTTTAAGTAGGCCTCGAGGTCACTCAGTGCCCGACTATAGTGCCGGTCTGAAAGTGAATCACTCAGTTCCCGACCAATAGGGTCGGCCTGAAAGCGGATACAATAGTATTTACACTATAAATAAAAAGAGAAAGGGGTTAATACATTTTTAATTAATAAGGGGGTATATATATCATCACAAATAATTAAACACATTAAATAATCCTCAATATTAGACAAAAACAGTAATCAAACAATATTTTATCATTTAAAAACGGGTCTCGCGGAACATCACCTCGGAATAGGGCACAGTGGCTTCGGAACATCCGAATCACTCTAAACTGAGTCACTGGCCTCGGAACATGGGCCTGACTTCGGATCGTCCGAAGATTGGGTCTTGGACCTTCCGAAGTCCATTCGAACCGAAAAATCTGAAAACAATAAGTCTCGGTGGGTCTACAAGCTCGGAACGTCCGAAGACAGGTCTCGGACCTTCCGAGTGGGTTCGGTCCTTCCGAGCTGGGCTCGGTCCTTCTGAGCTTGGCTCGGTGCGTCCGAAAGAGGCTTGGCTCGCCTTGGGCATACTGGGCTTCGGGTGAAGCTCGGAACGTCCGAGGGTCACTGTTGTCGGACCGTCCGAAAGTTCGGACCTTCCGAAGAACAGCTTTCGGACCTTCCGAGAGTCGTCTTCTCCAACTGTCTGCACCAGCAGATAGTCACGGCAGAAAAACAGTGAAATGCAATTCCAGAAAGGGAGGGCTTCCCGGATTTGGTTTTCACAATCGTCTGGTCTGATGGACTCCTCTGGGAGTCCTCTTTCCATAGGGATTGGTTTGGAGCTCAGAAGCTCAATAGGCCATCCGATTTAAACAGTGAAAGCTCACGGGTACATGAAACCCATGGTTTTTCCTAAAACTTTAAACTTGTTTTTCTCAATCAAAACAGGGTCAAAATTTGATTTTCTTGATTCAAAACTAGTTAGAATTTAAAAAGGAATGCAATGGATACCTTGGCTCGGGTTCTTGGGCTAAGAATTTGATTTTTGGAAAATCTTCCTATAAGCTTTCGGTTTGCAAACAGTGGGGGTCTCGGCTGAATTCACAGAGAGCAGAGAGGGATAAGAGAAGATAGAAAATTTGGGAGTTCAAACAGCTGATCTGAGGGCCGGTTATATAGATTTTTGGCCGGAAATGGGGGTGATGGGACGGCACGAAGGGAGATCTCATGATTGCCGGAAATTCGGCCGAACACAGTGCATGCGCCTGCATGCCGTGCGCAGGATTTCTGCTGTTGCATATCAGTCCCTCAAGAGTTTCCAAATTGCAGATAAGCCCCGATTTTTATAAAAATCGATTTTAAAACTAAAAGCAATAATTTAAAAACTCAAAAACTTGATCTAACCTTACAGATGGGTTGGGTTTTTAAAACCTTGGTCACCATAAAAATTTCAGAAATTATCTCTCATTAAAAACCCTTGATTTAAATAAAAATCATATTTTACCCATAATTACTTAATTAAACAAATGTAAAAATAACTAATTTGTAAATCTTGTTTTGAAGTGAAATGAAATATCTAGATCATTCCTAAAATGGTCTACCACCAAATACCATTTTCAAAATTTATCTCTTTCCCGAAATTATTTAAAATAATTAAAACTTCCTGTCGGGGTTTTGGCGGGCGGGATTTAAATGCCATTTTTCTGAAAATAAAAATCATTTTAAAACCATAAATGAAAATTCTTTATTGAGGAGAACATTATCCACCAATAATATTCACATATCAATATAATTTATAAAAACATAGCTTAAAGTGGTAAATTACCAAAATGCCCTTCCAGCTCGACGGGCTGGATCTCTGAGCTCACGAGCTCGGATCGGGCCACACTTGGGCTTTCCTTAAAGCCCTGACCAAAAACCTCGAGATCAACCGGTTAAACACAATTAACGAGTTAAAACATGCTTAAACTAGGGCAGGGTATTACAGTAAAGTTGGATTTTTTATTTCTATTGAAAAGCCAACCCATTTGGGAGTTCCACTTTCGAATTTTCATCTTTCTAGAACTATGTTGTGCAGAACGACGATTCTCGGGTGATTCGAACTATCGAATGGACCAATGCTAAGCATCAGAAGATCTGAGCTTTGAAAAAAACTAAACCTGTTGATCGAACGATCCGAGGCCTCGAACCGAGACACGGAACAGAGGCAAGACTTTTATTTTCTCTATTTTTCAATTTGGCAATGATGAGATGATCCGATCCTCCTCTCAGATGATTCGACCCTTGGTAGTGAGGACTCTCTAATAGTGAGGGACTGAACTATTGAAAAATGTCTCTCATTATTACAAAGCCATTGGTTTACAAACCAATGGTGCTCGAATGATCCGACCCTACTGCTTGGATGATCCGAGTCTCTATTATGATGATCTGAGACTTCTTCTAAAAGGATCCAAGACTCTGCTCAGAAGATTCGATCTCTCTGATCGCATGATCTGAGACCTTACTCAGAAGATCCGATAGTGACTAGATGTGTTTTTTTGGGCCTTCATTTATGCATTTATTTATGTATTTATTTACATGCTTTATTCACATACTTAATTTACATGTTTTATTTACTGTATCCACTCTCTTTACTTTCGAAATTTGTATTTACTCGATAAGGAGTTTCAACCACACCTTTATTTTCATAACTGCATCACATATTGCACTAACGAACTTAAAATGGAATGCTATTAATCTAAGTGCAATGATGGGATTATGGACTCTTGAATCAAATTGAAAAAGACGTGAATAAGATCAATATAACGAGATCATATGCTGCTTACATGTAAGGGAGTGTGTATAATCAGTTCTAGACATCAAAGTAAGCATATAATGGTATCTAAGAGTTGAGGCCTAGCCGTCTAAACACTAAGTAGGGACCAGGCCTAGCCGACTAAATGCTAAGTAGGGGACAGTCATGTGCATGAGAGGTTAATATGCTTTTAAGCACTAGATGAGTGTGTTGTAAGCACCAATCTCTAGTAAGGACTTTAAAATGTGAATTCAGACTGTGGATTGTAAACTATGGACTTGAGCTATATGGCCTTTGGACCTTTGGATGTTGGATTGAGTGTGTTGTATACACCAATCTCCAACTTGGACTTTGAACATAGCGGACGTAGTTAAACAAGATAAATGTGTAAAAATGAAATTTTACCGCTTTCATTACTTTTGGCAATTTAAAGCTTGGTTACTTTCGACAATTTACAGCTTTGCAGACTAGTAGTGTTATTTTGCTTTAGTGTGTGTTATTTATCATGTTTATCTATGAGTGAGTAGATGTTAACACTGATAGAATGTTATTGTCTAAATATTAATTATTTGAATATGCATTAATTTATATTGTGATATTGCAGTGTTTATGTGTAATAACACTGTTAGACTGGTAATGTCTAATTTTTTAGATTAACATGTTGATATGTGTAATATGCATGTTGAGATGATGTGATTAGATTGTTTCTCTATTCAAGTATAACATGTTGATATGATGTAATATGCATGTTAAGATTAAACGGTGTATGTCTATATTGAAGATAACATATTGAAGTATGTGAACTGCATGTTATTTTGAATTGTGATGCTCGTAGGAATGCATGCTCCAAGCTTTAGGGTGTGTTATTTACAATGTTTCTATGAGTAGATGTAATACTCCGATCCTAAATTAGAATTTGTGAAAAATATTAGCGAGAAAAAAGACAAAAAATGAAAGGATAATGTTTTGGATAAACATCAAAGATAATGTTTTTTTATAGTGTTTTGGATAAACATTAAAGATAATGTTTTAGATAAACATCAAGGATAATGTTTTAGATAAACATCAAGGATAATGTTTTGGATAAACATCATCCAAAACTTTAGATAATACTTATCCATTCATTCCTTTCCTTATAGAAAGGGATAGCCCCTTCCTCATGTAAACAATTTTTCTTTATTCTTCTTTTTTAAACTTCTTTCCTATTTCGTCCGATAATGATTTTTACAAGTGATATTTTTGGTGGGTTTTAAAGGGAAAGCCAAGACCCTGTCAAAACTTTCCCAGAAGGTATCAATTTCATCGACTTTGAGGTAGGGAGTGCAATGTTTTATTTGCAATAGTTAATTTAATGAGATGATGGTTTGGTTATATAACTATGCTTTTTGAAGCATATTATGATGATGTGAGATCAAATTTGTGATTTGAATTATAATTATATTTTACTTTAGTGCATTTAAATCCTAGTTATTATTTCGTATAATTTGGATTATATTTTTGTTTAATGTGAAAACATGATATGATGAATTATTTATCTTATATTATGTGATTAGTATGATTGGGATATTGTGATATAGCGCGAGTGTAGCCAGTGACTAATACCGGTTATGGATTTTTATGTGAGTTTTATATGCCCCGAAGAACCTAGCCGGACCCGTCAAATTGTTTGAGATCCCATCATATATGAATTATCACTATGTTATGCATGCCCTTAGTTGTGAAATCTATATTTATGGGTGTTCTCTGACACACAACGTATTTGATTGGGCTTATGAAGTTCTGTGTGCACATAATGGATTTCACGTGTGATAAATAGATCTAAGGATCGGACGAATGTCTGGAAAATCTCCAAAATTGAAAATGATTGAGATCTATGGTTGTGTTAGTCGTATAGAGAGGTATGATTAAATTGGAGTTGGGCTGAGGATGAGAATGGGAACGTTCCTTGTGTATATATTTGGGAGTCGTAACTTGATAAATACATGTTGTTTAGAGATCTTGAGACTTCTAGACTGGTGAATGTGTGTTAATCCATGGGTACTATGGACTATGTGGGTGATACTAAAATTATGTTAGTCACATATAGAAGATAGATTTGATTATGGGATGCCAGTTGATGTGTGTGATGAGATGTATTCCACGAGTTGAGCCGCGATGTGAGGGCCAGGTATTTGAGATGTGATAGGCCGCATCGGGTTATCCACGTGTGATATGTGTTTTATAACTAGCATTGTTGAGACTTGAAAAATGACAATTTTACCCCTAATTATTGGACTAGTTTAGCTCTCAACTTTTTATATATTAGGTGCATTTACTACAGTTTATGAGTTTGTAGATAAAAATGGAAAGTACGAGAAATCAGTTTAAATCCAGAAGATATTGCAAGGATTTGTGCTTAAAATGGAAGACCTAGAATTTTTATAATTAATTTTAGACCACTTTTTAAGATTTTAATGTAAATTGAATAATCTGGATCCAAGTATGAGAGTCTAGATTAATTCAAAAATTTTTTAGAATTTAAGTGGTGAATTAATTATCTTAATTCTGGAGGGAACCTTCAATTTAAGAGGCTAGAGAAGAAAAAGTCTGAAATTGGAATCCTATGGGCCAAATATCCACTCCAATTAGGCCTAAACTATGCTTCACAAACCAAGACAATGAGTCATACTCAGTATCCCATTCGCAATTTACAGTGGGCCAAGCCAATGTGCAAGTCCAAGTCCAGCAGGCCAAAGTTCAAGTCCATGTGCTCAAAGTCCAAACTTCATTGGAGGCCCAAATGCTCTAAACCCTGAGATCCAATTACCCATGTTCAAATTTACCCTAAGCCCAATCCATGCCCTCCATGTATATCCACCATCCATTTCATCTTCCTTCATCTAACCATTCATCTCCTGCATGAACTTATGAAAACCTAGAGCCTCCATTTGAAATCCATTGTATACATAATTCATTAGATCTAGGCCATTTAGTACATTATCCATATAGATCAACCTTTGAATCTCAACCTTCCATTAGAAACCTTACCATTTATATAATTTATTTTAACCAATTAACCTTAAAACCATTAGATCCAAACCCAAAGTAATCTAAGCCATTCATTCAAAACCTCCATAAAACCCTAGATGTAGTCAAACTCAATTCCTATTTCCACTCCATCCATGCGCATACACATTCCTAAAACCTAGCAACTCCATACGACAATTCCACTCTCTCCATACGGCTATGACTCATTCCAAATCACTCATGCGCATAACACCTATCTAAAATCCTAAACTTTTGCTCCAACTCCCCAAATCCAATCTTATACGATTGTGCAATCTTCCAAAGTCTTCCATACGACAATATCACCTCATCCATGTGCATAAACATGCATCATGCGGCCACCTTATCTCATTCCACCTCATTCACTACTTGGCACACACGACACCATCATCTTATCTCCAAGCCCTAGCCGTCCATGCTTAACCCAAACCCTAAGCCTTTCCATTAGTTGTATAAATCCTAGCCCTTCATTCCAATAAACCCTAACAATCTCAACCATCCATTCCATCCCAAAATCCTATAAATAGATGCATTGGGAGAGCATTGAATTTGGAATTGGACTGAGGACATCAAGCAGTGGCATGGACACAGAAAGAGGAAAGGAGAAAAGCAAGAGAAAATCCTGAAAATTCAAATGCTCTCTGGTTTGAAGTTATTTTGATTTCCATTGTTTATTTCTTGTATTTCTTTGATTCAAATTCTAGTATTATTAATTTAAGCTTTATGTTTAATAGTAAAATTCAACGTGCAATGAAATTAGTTTCCAGTTCCAATTAATCTATGATTGTATTTGTGTTTATTTTATTTTCTAGAATCAATTCTATGGATGAATTTATTGTGTGAGCAAAAATCTTTGGATGATCCTCTATTTTAATTTCTAAGGCTCCTATTTTAAGAGTGTGATGAAAATTTAGAGTTGAAATAGAAGCTTATCTTTATCATTCAATTAGAAGGTCCATTTTTGGGTGATCCCTTGTTTTGATTTCTAAGACTCTTACTTGTAGAGTAAATGAAATATTTAGTGTCAAAAGATGGGTCTATCTTTATCATTTAAATCTAAGGTCCGTTTTGTGATACGTACTTTAATGAAATCCATGGATTTAATTGTTAAAATAATTATAAACATTAATATAACTTGATTAGTTTACGTGAGCTCTGGGGTTAGGCTTTAATTTTTTATTAAAACTTGAATAATAATGCTATCTTGATCGAAGTCTATTCCATTTTATCATGTGTAAAATTATTAGATCTAGTTATTTTATTTGATTATTGTATTCTTTATTCTTTAAAAATTCTTTGATTGTTTGTATTATTCTTTTACTCTTTAATTCTTTTATTCATCTCCAAACTTCAAGATTTGGAAAATAAACTATGATTGAGATTAAATAAATTATTTTTTCTTAAAATCCATGTCAGATCTAAAGTATCTTTATGTTTTCTAATTGAAACAACCAACATGAGTCTCAAAGTTAGATTTTACATTAATAATTAATAAATGATTGTGAATATTTTATGGATATATTTTTCATAATTTCATTGGGTTCGATCTCGCACTCATATGCTATACTATTAAATGGTTCGTGCGCTTGCGAGTAAATGTAATACTACAACATGCATCGTCTAAATAGGTTATTGATGATTATGATTAGTGGCTTGTGAGAGAAAGATCCCACACGTAAGGTTTGACTAAGAGCGTGAGCGACTCTATAATCTGTAAGAGAGAAGTGAAGCCTAGAGACCCAAAATCCCAAGGGGACAAGTGTAGGTGGGTGGGTGATGGTGAGTGTCAGATAGACGGACTACACACTGGTGAGCTACTACAGTATCCCGAGGTGAGGGTTGCGGTACTCACAAGTCTCACACCGAAGTCAGCGAGTGAGCTCATTGTTTATAATATGGATTGAGAGTATCACTGTACCAGTTGAGATGAGTCTTGGTTGAGTATGGTAGTGAGATAAAGTTACACTCTTTAGTTGGTTAGTCGATGACCGAGTGCCTAAAGACTATGATATATCAGTGGATATAGATGACATGGGTATGATATTGAGATAGACACGTCTAGATAAGTTGTGTTGTAGTCTTGACTGTATATAGTATTATTGGTCGTACCTTAGGCCTTGTCACTGGTTTCGTGACACTTGTATGGGTCCATGTGTTGTTGAGAATGGACTTGTGTGTTGTATGACTGCATGTTGGATCTAATTGCAAGATGTGGAGTGGAGTTGGGTATCCTGCCTTTTTATATTGGATATTGTCGTATGCGGGTTCCCTATTGTTTTATTGTATCCCTACTAAGTTGATGATCCGTTGGCAAGTGAGGCTCACTCCCTAATAGTTTTTTAGGTAATTGTTGAGAAGTGACGGAGCAGACTCTTGAAGTTAGCGGGGTGATGCTAAGTAGAGGATGTCTTCCATTTGACTGACGACTCTTTATCTTTATTTATATTCAGGGTGGTAATTAATTGATTATGGATTTATTCATGTAACTTTAAATTTGATATTGGAAACTAGTAGCCCATGTACATGTATTATAATATGATCGATTGTATTGTTTGAAAAAAAAAAAATTAGTTGCGTTCCGAGACTGGTAATTTCTATTTTTTACAATAACATGTTGATATGTGTAATATGCATGTTGAGATGATGTGATTAGATTGTTTATGTCTATTCAAGTATAAATGTTGATATGATGTAATATGCATGTTAAGATTAGATGGTGTAATGTCTATAGTGAAGATAACATGTTGAAGTATGTGAATTCTCGTAGGAATGCATGCTCCAATATGTGATTTGTTTAGCATATGACGTGTGATTATATGTTTGTGAATGAATGCATGGGTGATATGTTTAACATATATGATGTGCAAGTGAGATATATGTTGTGATTGTGATTATTGAGTCGGGAGGTGCTGGTCTGAGCCTGTCGCAGTGAAGTTGTAGAGGCCACAGTATTGCTCGTAAATACAGCATTGGAATTGCAAAGTCAATGGTGCAAGGTCCACAGTATTGTTGACGCAATAGGCTCTGGGCCCCGTATGTCAAATTGTGGTTACTCAGGATTATGGAGAGAATTAAAATGGCGTAGGACCCCGCGCTTGGGACGCGAGTGACTAGTATTTCAGTTAGCCTGTGTGAGTGGCATGCTAACTATGATTTGCATTTGGGTGTTGACCCTGTGTTATATGTTATAACCATGAGATGCATGTTTTGATTGATAACATGAGTAGAAAATTTAACATGTTTGGTTGATAACATGCTATGTGTATTTGTTGTTTCTTTTCACTAGGTTGTTTAGCTCACTCCTTTACGATTTCAAGAACACTGCCAGAGGAGGGGTTAGAGGAACCCCCGTTGCTTAGCTAAAGGACATGGAACCTTTTGTAATCCCCATTAGAAGGGAACTTATTATGTATATAAAAGAAACATTATTGGGAATCGTAATAATTATGTATGTTTGAATCATTGTTTCTCATGTAATAAAACAATTATGCTTTTGTTTAATTTTTTAATGATGTGTTATGGTTTTGCATACGGTATATGTTTGAATCCACGTGTGACCCTGGATGCTCATACGTAAGCGTATGTGGATTGGGAATTCTACTAACTTACGGTATGACTTCCGATGGATGATGGAATGTAGAAATGTCCCTTGTGTGCGGTTTGTACCAAAAAAAAATCCTCGCGCCTCGTGGTGGAGTGCGACCTCTTTTCTAAACTGGTCTGACTCAAGAACATATAGTTGGCACTGATAAATCAAACCTCCGTCGGTCGTAACCACCCAACCTTCCAACCCATCATCGCTAACTATTTGTACTCACAGTCAGTCAATCTCTGAATCTCGTTGTTGTACTTTCAGTACTTTATCAATCAATTCAGGTTCTATAACCATACACTGAATCTGTGTCGTCTCACTTTCTCAACCAGTTGTAAGTCATATTTGGCCACTGATTCTAACATCTACCATTGTGCAGCCATACATGCAACCATACAATAAGAGTTTCTGTTCAAAGCATCAGCCACTACATTGGTCGTACCCGGGTGGTAGGAGAGTTTAAAGTCATTAGTCTCCCAAAAATTCCATCCATCGTCGTTGCCCCATATTTAGTTTGTTCTGTGTGAACAGATATATGAGGTATGATGATCGGAGAACACCTGAAATCATTTTCCATATAGGTAGTGTTGTTATATCTTCAATGCAAACACCACGGTTGTCAGCTCTAAGTCATAAGTGGGGTAATTCTGCTCATGTCCTTTCAACTGTTTGGAGCCATAATCGACGACTCTATTGTCCTGCATCTGGACACAACCAAGGTTGTCACAGGAAGCGTCACAATATATTGTATGACCATGTTCCCTCTCTGGCACAACCAATATTGGAGAAGTACTTAACTTCTCTTTCAATTCCAGGAATGCCTATTGATAGGCCTCGTTCCACTCAAACTTAACTCCTTTCCGGGTCAATCAAGTCATCGGGACAACTAACCGGGAAGTTCAGAATGAACCATTGATAATATCCAGTTAAGCTCAAGAAGCTCTGAATCTCAAAAACATTTTTTGGTCTAGCCCAGTTCATTACTGCCTCTACGTATGTAGGATCCACTACAACACCTTCTGTAGATACGATATATCCAAGAAACTAAAATTAGGTTAACCAAAACTCGCATTTGCTCAACTTGGCGTACAGTGGATGGTCCTTCAAGGCTTGTAGCACCATTGACAATTGTTGTTCAAGTTCATCCCCAGACGACGAATAAACCAAGATGTCGTCAATGAATACAACCACAAACCGATCCAAATATGGTCAAAATAGTTGTTCATCAGGTCCATAATGTGGTTGGCACATTTGTCACACCGAACATCATAATTAGAAGCTCATAACGCCGGTATCGTGTATATATTTCGATGGTATCCTCCTCTAAACCCTCATCTAATGGTACTAGACCACAGATCGATCTTCTAGAAACATCGCGATCCTCTAAATTGGTCAAACAAATCATCTATTCTCAGTAATGGATACATGTTCTTCACAGTAACCGGATTCAACTACTAGTAGTTTATACACATTTGTAAAGATCCATCCATCTTCTTGGCAAACAAAGCTAGTGCGCTCCAAGGTGATGTACTTAGGCGTATAAAGACAACGCAGAGAATTTCATCTACCTGTTTCAACAACTCTAAGTTCTGTCGGTGCCATCCTATAGAGTGTTATGGAATTGGACAATGTTCCAGGTTGCAGATCAATCGTAAACTCGATCTCTCGGCGTGGGGGCAACTCAAACAACTGCTTGGGAAATACATCTGAGAACTCTCACATCACTCGAGACATCTCCACATCTGTACCTCCTACGTCCTCCCAACCAATACTTGCCACCAAACTATAAAGACCTTCCCCATGGCCAGAACTATCCAATCATGGAGCAAAAGTTGGTTTCAATATCTCCATAAATTTAACACCAACTAGAGCATAACCTGACACTCTTCTCCAACAACAATCCAACATGATCTGGTGGGTAGATAGTCAATCCATACCCAAGATAATGTCAAAACCCATCATCTCCAGTGTCAGTAAGTCAAAGGTCAATTCTAGACCACCAATGGTCATTACACAGTACCTACACACTCGATCATCTACCATCGTCCGTCCCAACGGCGATTGCACAACTAGTGGTCTATTAGCAACTACTAGTTCTAAACCCAAAATAGAAGCATATAATCCAACAATAAAAGAAAGTGAAACGCATGTATCAAATAATACATGAGCCATAGAACTAAACAAGGGCAGAGTACCTTCCATAACAACATGTTCTACGAGCTCCTCAAACTAGGGTGTCACCATATTTACACTCTGTCTTGGGTAATCTGACTGGGACATCCACGTCCCCTGGTTTACCTCGACCCTTGTTGCGAAATACTCGGAGTCACGGAGGCTCTAGAAATCGAAGGCGAGTATTTTCCATAACTAGGAACTGGTGCTTGCTGGGGATTTTGATATGTACCCACTGCACTACTAAACCCACCTTGATGCGGACACTCCATTATCATGTATCTGGGTTGCTTACATGTGTAACATAGTTGTTCTCCTGACTGTTGGTTTCACGCCCCGCCCTAATATGGGTTCGGAACGTGACCTGATAGAACTAAACAAGGGCAGAGTACCTTCCATAACAACATGTTCTACGAGCTCCTCAAACTAGGGTGTCACCATATTTACACTCTGTCTTGGGTAATCTGACTGGGACATCCACGTCCCCTGGTTTGCCTCGACCCTTGTTGCGAAATACTCGGAGTCACGGAGGCTCTAGAAATCGAAGGCGAGTATTTTCCATAACTAGGAACTGGTGCTTGCTGGGGATTTTGATATGTACCCACTGCACTACTAAACCCACCTTGATGCGGACACTCCATTATCATGTATCTGGGTTGCTTACATGTGTAACATAGTTGTTCTCCTGACTGTTGTTTTCACGCCCCGCCCTGATATGGGTTCGGAACGTGACCTGATTTTTTTATTTTTTATTTTAAAAAAAACACTTAGGAATAATCTATGGGCGAAAATGAATGTCCAATTAAAAAATGTCACACGTGGACTCAAACATGTACCATACCCCCGACACAAAGATATGCACATAGCAAAAATACTTATACATTCATCAGAGTAGCACAAAGAAAATGAAGTGGTTTATTACATGTTTAGTTTTATGCCTCAGGCGACATGATTATTAACATTACATCAGTGGCATGAAAATAAAACATAATAAACATATTTCCCATGAACGGGAAATATGATAGAGTACATCTCTACAGCAGCAGTGGAGGTTCCTCAGTTCCCTCCTCGAGCATAACTCCTGCAATGTAAGGGAAATGAGCTAACAACCCAGTTGAGAGAAATCAACTATATATATATATATAATACATATATTATAATCAAAATAATTTATCATGCAATCATCATGTTTTTTTTTTATCATCTTGGGTCAACACCCTAATATGGTTAATCTGTACCATTTTTACATGCATGTGTCTTTCTTATACATAGTTCTGCCTTTGTCAATCGACATGATGTCTATACCAATTTCACAATGCAAATTGGTGCTTCACACAGTCCATAATATGTTCTACATTATGACCCAACACGGTCCAATGCTTCACCCAGTACATATGTACACTCTACATTGTGACATGACACGGTCCAATGCTTCACACAGTGTGTGAATGCAATCCATCTAATAATGGAAAGTCACTTAGCATTTATCTTTTCACATGGATTAAATTATCATATTAACTCATCATATCCCAATACACTCAGCATAATTACCTCACTCAGTCTAACATGCATTCCTAACACATATCCTCAAGGAATGACATGACATATATATAACTCACAATCATCACCACATATAAACAATATTAACATAAATATTGAATTTAAAATTATACAAGCATATAATCTCCCCACATCTCGAGGTTTAATCAAATCTTTACTGAAAATGAAGCATGTGATAGAACAACAACACCTGTTTCGTTCTTATACCATTCATCTATCATTTTGTGCCCATTGCTTAGGGTTACACATAGGAAGAAACTAGATTGAAGTATTGTCACCTAGCCATTTTCCTTTTTTGGCCATTACCAGTTTCAATACTGGGTAAAAGCTGATTTTTATATAAGCCTTGCACAAAGATATACAACAAGTACAAAATATACAATACCACATTTTACACAATAGTCTGAATTGATTACTAACTTTAGCGCGGTTTCATCCAATTCATTTAACCTATTAATCTCTAAACACATAACTAGGTCCCATACTACGTTTATAGACTGCTAGGTCTCGACTCCCCGACTTTATTGTAAGCTTATTTTCTAACTTTTAGAACTTCAATTATATCCCTTATATGTAAGCGATGTCAAGTCTCGCATTCTTGTATAGTTGAAGTTTTTTCAATCATATTATGTCCATGGGTCCCATTATTATCATAGAGTTAAAGGTTTTCCAATTTTAAAGTTAAAAATGCAATATACAATGCATTTGAAAATAAAATAGTATGGTTGAATCTTTTCACCTTCGTCCGGCAAGTTTTTTGAAATAACTGTAAAGATAAAAATGTGTAAATAATCGTTGAAGTTTGAAATACGTGTAATTAATCTATTATTTAAATTCGGGTGTTTAATTATGAGAAAAAGTGTAATTCATTACAAAAGCACATGATAAAGGAAATAACACCTAAGACATGGTGTTATAAAGTAGAAAGTAAATAAATTACTGTAATGCCCTGACCCTAATTAATAATTAATCATGAGATTATTAGCCGTTAATTGTGTCTTGTGCTCCTTTAATCTGAAAGATTACTGTGATACCCTGTCCAGAACCAATGTGGGAGTCCCACATCGGTAATGAAGGAGGAGGGGTGGAGGTTTATTTGAAGGCCACCCTAGGTACTCAAGCATGACACGTTTTGGGCTGGGCCATGTGGGCCCGGGCCCAAAAACAAAACCATACGGGTTCGCTTGTGTGCGAGGCCCAGAGCGGACAATTTCTTGCTAAGTCAAGCCCCAAGCCCTGTATTCGGGTCGGGTCGTTACAATTACAGAGTTGGCTTTGTGTAAAGTCTAAGTTTGACTCAATCCAGGTTCGGAAGTCTTTTGATCCGACTCGTTAAAGTGTAGTGGCAAAGTTGTAATTATCCGAACTTTCTTCGACTGAGACCCTAAAAGCTATTAGTGTTTGGAAAACTACCATTTGAGGTATTTAATTTCTCAAATTGCACATGTTTGCTAAGTTTTGCATTCGAAGTTTAAAAAATTTGTCCCTTTGACATTCTGACTTTTGGAAGTGTAGTTTCTTAAACTTGGGGGTATCCCTATTTTATAAAACCTTAATTTTTAAGTACCTGGGAGAGTCAAAACACGTTTGGGCTTTAGAATTATTTTATCAAGCAAAATTATTTGACTTGACTATAAAGTGCGAATTTTTCCAAAAGGTTATTTTAAATTATGAAATTTTGACAAAAATGTGATTTTTGTTTAAATCAACTGGTATTTGACATATTTTTCTCTCCAGATTTTTGTCTGGCATTCTTAGTTTTCAATATCCAATCCATCGGATCGATGAAGTCGAGTCAGTGGACCTCCATCGTATCCAATTGGTGAAAATGGGTTAAGTAAGTGCATAAACCTAAGTTTTTATTAAAAAATAATATATATGATTATTTCCACCTAAGGCACTGTAGCTGTAGGTAGTGTGGGCGGCTCTCCATCACTCAATGCCTACAGACGTTTATTATAAGAAAGAAGGAAGTGAAGATTGAGGAAGAAGTAAGGAAAAAAAAAGTCCTCTCTTATCTCTCTCGTCCTTTCTTCATTTCCCTTTTCTTGTCTTCTTCTTTCCTATTCTTCCAGTTCATTTTCTTCCAATGACTGAAGTCTTGGTTTTCCCGCGTTTGCTCGGATTTTCAAACACAGTTGATTCTCAATGGAAATTCGCGTTCAAGGTATCAAAATTCATCTCCTCTTGATTTAACTCCGGCACAAATTAGTAGTGAAGAGGGTATAGTTTTGGACTTCAAAAATGAATTTTTAGAAAATTGGAAAAATTGATTTTTCTCTTAATTCTTGAGTTACACCTTTAAAATCTATTTGGATTCGTATCAAAATGTTGTTTTCTCACTCTTAAATTAAAAATGGGAAAAGATTAACCCCATCAAACTCCTTGTGTGTTTACTTTATTGCAATGTACCCTATGGGTCGAAACTCACCATCTATATCGATTTCGGTCACTCGTTGACATCATCTATAGCACAACTATTTCCGCCGCTCGATGGTGAAGGAGTTGGGCACTGAGTATTTTTATTTACATTCTTGCACTATATTCTCTGGGCCTAAATTCTCGGTCTCTACCACTACGATTTCTCGTCACTCGGTGGACTATCTAAGGTGGCGACGATTGCCCGATGGTAGTAGATTGGGCACTGAGTATCTATACTCTCCAGGTCCCGGAGAAAAATGAGGCTGGGCACTGAGTAATTTCCATTTTCTATTTACTGTGTGTTTTGAATGACTAGCAGCTAATTCTGCTGACATAAGTAAATGAAGTAGTAAAAGCTTAGCTGACTCACAAAAATTACCCTGTTTTCCCGTGGAAAATAAACAATGAGGTTTCGCGAATATTTTAAGTGATTTTTTTTATTTAGAACATGAAATTTACAGGTTTATTTCATATATATATAGATTTCTGGTGAAACTTAAGTTGGAGAAGGTGAGGAGACTCAACTTGACTTGTATATTAGGTTTGTGGAAACTGTTAGACTCTATGACGAAAATGGGACCCATGGAAATATTAAGATGGAAAATAGTAAGTGGGTCCAGAATGTGAGAGTTGGCATTGCTTCCATTGTAAGGGATGGTATCTTGTTCTAATTATTAGAACGAAAGTGCGAAAAGGTGTCAGGGAGTCGATGCCTAATAGTCTAAAACATATTATGGGACCCATTAGACGTTTAAAGGATAATAATTGGATAAAAGTGTAAGACGTCCAATGATAGTGCATTGTAGCTATGTGCAATGAATATCTGTGCATGTGGTATATGTTGTATCTGAATGTGCATGTGATTTATCTTGTACTGACAAGGTTGTGTAGGTGGTGAAATGAGAATGTTCTAGGTTGTTAAACTAGAATAGTATACCAGTGGATGGTAAGTAATCTCTGGTGTGAAATCCCTATGGAAAAGGTACACGGAGAAAGGGATAAGTGAATGATGCATATGTTTTATTCCATGTTCATGGAAATGTGATAAATTATATGTGTGGTAATTGCATAAACACACTTGTATAAAGCTCTTGCAAGATGCTACATTTTGTCCGTATCGGGACCTAATACATATGAGGTTGAGTGGGATATCTCACTAGGGCTGAGTGGGATACGCTGAACCTATACATTTGAGGTTGAGTGGGATACCCCAGTGTGTACTAAGTTTGATAAACCTTATAAGTGAAAAGAAAAGAACAAATGGATAAATACTTGTGTATGTTCATTTGTTATAATATATACATGCATTGTATTTTAGTGTATTGATCATGTGAAACTGTGTATTATTGAGTACTCTTCACTGGGTTAGAGCTCACGTCCCTTACAATGCAGGACATGTGCTGGAGGAGGGAGCGGAGGATCCCTCTGCAATGGCTTAAGAGATGAAATCTCTATATTCCAAGAATATACCCGTGGATGGGACCTTGTTTAGCTTAGTTTACTTTGTAAATTTTGGAATAAATATGCCACCCGTGGCATGTAAATGGGTATGTTTGTATGATTTGGTGACATGTGAATATGCCATGGTGTTGGTTGTGAAATTTGTGTGTAAAGGTTGGAAAATATTGACCAACATTGTAGAATACCCAACATCGAGATATCAGTCGACCATCAGTCAACTGATATGCCGATCGAATGAGGGTATCAGTCGAAGATTATATCGACCGATAACTGTTTGAAAATACAGTGTGGTCTCTGAAAGTATTAGACGATCATCAGTCAACCGATTACGTCAACTGATGATGGTTGTCTGCAAAATAATCTAGTCGTCTCTGAAAGTATCAGTCGATCATCAGTTGACTGATACACAACAGATAAATCCACTCTGTCGACCCATTAGTCTACCATCAGTCGACTATTCTCAGTACATGTAAGTTTCGTTCGATCAACCTATCAGTCGACTGAATCGATAGGAGGAATGTTTTCCAAATTGAGATACCTCTCATTGGTCTACTCTATGAGTGGATTGATGAGTTGAAGGGAGGGGACTTATGGTACATGTTTGAGCCCCTCTAGCTCGGGTATGAAAGACCTTTATCTCTCTTGGGCTTGGTTAAGCTCGCCAAGCGACCCATGGACCTTTGCGATTGGTTTATATAAAAAAATAAAATAAAAGTTAGTCGCGTTCCGGGCCCATATCCGGGTTCGAGGGTGACAAGTACTCAGTGCATGGTCTCGAATATCCCCGGCAATAGCTGCATAGTGGATTATGAGAGTTCTATAATACCCTGAGTTAAAATTAAGGCTAATTGTGTTATTTGTATTAATTAATTGTGTTTTGATCCGTTATGATTAACGGATTGGCCTTTTAGAAAAGTCCACAATCGGCCCAATCAGAGCTTGGTAGCTCTTTGATCCAACTTATTTAAGTTGGAAGGGAAAAATGGTAATTTACCATAAATAGTGTTATTTTAATGATTTTAAATTATTGTTTGAATTAAATTGACTTCCTTGATACGGATTTAAATTCTGAAATTAAAGAGTCTTTAAAGTATATTTTTGTTTCAGAAATATTATTATTTTGACCCAAAAGGGTCCCGATATTTAAGAAATAATTATTTTAAATAATTTTAGAAGTTAGAAAATTCTAAGAAAATATGTGTTATCTAATCTATGTTTAAACATATCATTTTATCTTTTTGGATGTTAAAAATTAAGGTTTTAAATCCTTTAAATAAATACAACTTGAGTTAAGGGAATAGTGTGTTAACATGTGATGTTTATTTAAAACAATTTATTTTAATGATTTATAATCCTGCAAAATTAATTGGTATTTATAATTTTTAATATTCAATCTTTTAGATTAGATAGATTAAATAGATAAGACTTTAAATTGCCTTAATTTTAATTAATCTAGAAAATGAATTTTAATATAAATAAAGAAAATCTTGAAATTTGCATTTTACCCCCAAGCTGCTTGCCAGCAACTGGCAACGAAAGCAGCTGCATGGGTATTCAGATCATGCAAGCTACGAGCGTAGCTTGCAGACAGTCATGGAAGTTCTTTCTCCACTGAATACCTATGCCTCCCTACCTTAAAAAAAATCTATATAAAGGAGCAATGGGTTTCACACAGTTTCAAATTCATAACTGCTACTACTCCTCAAGTTTTCTACTTCTTCTTTCCACCATTTTACACAACTCAAGCCAAGTAGGAGCTTTTCAAAATTGTTGAAATCTCCATCGATTTGCAAAGCGAAGGTATACATTAAATTTGTTTTTAAAATTTAACACGTTTAGGATCAAACAGAAGTGGATTAGGTTTTGAAATGAGTCTTAAAATGAGTTTTGAAATTTAGTGGAAACCATGATTTTTCATGTGTTTTGATGACTTCACCTTCAAAATCAGAGGTTTTCCTCTACCATTTTATGTCCGGTTCATTTCAAAAATGTAGGCGACTCATAGAGGGTCACATCTGAATGGTTAGATGTAGAAAATGAATCCAAGGACACCTCTGTTTTTGGATTCATAAGTCACCCTGCTTATCCTGTCAGTGCACTTTCTGCAAGTGGCTGACTGAAGAAGGCAGGTCTCGGAACCTGACTCAGAAGTTTCGAGGTTACTGTAGCAGTACTAAAGTCAAGTTCCGAGGTCACTGTAGCAGTGCTGAAGCTCTCGGAACGTGACTTTGAGGATCCGAAATCACTGTAGCAGGTTCCGAGACTCGAAAGTTTCAAATGAACTATATTAGGTTCCGAATGGATGTTCTGAAGTAGATTTAAGACAATCTAAGACTGTAGCTTTGGAAGTTCTGAAGCCACAGTATCAAGTTCCGAAGCTAGGTTCCAAAACATGTTCCGAAGGAGTTAATTCAAGTTCCGAATGTCCTGATGTAACCCAGAATTTAGGCAGTGGCTCGGAAGTTCTGAGGCCACAATATCTGGTTCCGAGGAACCCAGAACTGGTTTTTGAGATTCATTTTGATTGATTAAGTTAAGAAATTTATGTTAGGTTTAGATCTTAGATTTTGATGTGATGTTTCCTATATCAGATTCTTAATTAAAAATGATATTAACCATTGTTTATATTATTATATATACATATATTATATATTCACTTCCACGCCAATACTCTCTATCTATGGTGCAGTGGAAACGCAACCCGGTAGCTATCAGTAGCTGAGCAATTAATTTCTCCACTCGGTAGAAAAGAAGGGTTCGGGCATTGAGTGATCTCTAAGCCTAACTTAATATACGAGTTGTGGCCTGAGCATCTTACATCTCTAGGCTTAACTCAATACGTCTCCATGGTCATTTCCAGAAGACAATATGTGTAGCAGCGTGATCACCTTTATTGTACTGATGGATTATTGTAACTAAAAATGAATAGTAACTCATTAAGGAGACTCATATCCATTTCCCTTGGAGTTTTTCCAGAAAATAGGACAGAAGAATTTGAAATACTATGAATGTATGATGTACTGTATATAATTGTGTATTTTGTTTGACTATATGATTCATTGTATTTTTATTTGTGTATTTGACAGATACCCGCGATACTCTACGTTTTACGATGAGGAGACTTAATAATACCAGATCGTTAAATCAGGTTTTGTAAACCTAAATCTAGTGCAATGATTGGTTTCATGGATTATACATGATATGGAAAAGACCGAATAGGCCAGAATGCGAGACTTGACACTGCTTCCATGTGAGGGATGAAAATTGGTTCTAACTGTTAGAACGGAAGTATTACTAATGATGTTTATCGTGCATGGTATTGATATTGATGATGATATTATCCGATGTGAGAACTTGAGCATCATGTTATGATAAGAGATTGAAGTATGAAGTTGATATTGATAATAATATTCTCCGATGTAAGAACTTGAGCATCATGTTATCATGAAGACTGAAGTGTGAAGTTGAGATTATTGATAAGATACTCCGATATGAGAACTTGAGCATCTATGATATTGATACTGCCTCCACGTACCCTCGACTACTGAACTATTATCGGCCCAAGTGTGTCAATTACCGGCCCAAGAGTGTCGGTTTGCATCTACTGACTCAGGTATGTCAGTTACTAGCGCATGTGTGTTGGAGATGTTCTTGCAAAATGCTGCATTTTGACCATATCGGGACTTAATGCATTTATAATCAGTGTAGTGCTTTGGTGTTACGGTGGCATGGCAGTATCATGGATGATTTGAAATATTGGTATAGTAGACCAGTTATGATTTCAAGTGTGATAAATGATATGAGAAACCATTGGACAGTGGTTTGGCAGTGGTATGTCAGTGATATGGCAATGGTATGGCAGAGGTATGTCAGCGGCATGACAGTAGTATGACAATGGTATGACAGTAGAATGGCTGTGAAATGGCAATGATAGTAACTTGATAAATTGGTATAGTAGACCAATTATGAATTCAGATAAGATGAATGGTACATGAGACCATTTATGGTAAATTGGTAAGCATGTTAAAATAAACCATTCATGAGTAGATAACTGTGATCTTAAAATGGTAAGAGTAGACCATTATTGTTATTATGATTAGACTGCATTGTTTAACCTGTACATGTTGGTGAATGTGTTAGTTTAAGATCTCTTCACTGGGCTTAGAGCTTACATCCTTTACACTGCAGAGTTGGCACCTGAGGAGGAGGAACCTCCACCGCTGACTTAGGATGAAGGAGTCGATTGTATTTCCCGATGATGGGAAATATGTTTATTACATCTATTTTCATGCAAATGATGTTATGTTGATTTTAGTACCGTCTGTGGTACTATAAATCTATGTATGTGTAAATTGTTATGTTTTTGTTCGTAACTCTAATCGAATAAATGGAGATATTTGGTTGTGAAATATGTATTTGTATATGGTAGATGTTTGAGTCCACGTGAGAAGAGCACGTGTGACATTTTCTATGATAGGTTTTGGCAAATTTGAAGGTCCAGCCCATCTAGGTTATGGTTGATTAGAGATTAAAAATATATAAATTTAGTAGCGTTCCAGGCCCACCATCGGGTCAAGGCATTACAAGTTCAGCCTAGAGGGTGCAAAAACAGTAAAGTAAATAAATTTCAAAAAGTAAATGTACATTCTCCGTTCGACAAGTATTTGGAGCATCTCTCAGGTTCAGGCTAAGGATGAGCCTCCAGTAAACCGATTCAAGTGCGAAACTTTAACAACCCGACCCAAACTAGTGGGTCATGGTCGAGTTAGAGTTAAATCGAGTAGTTCCTAATCGGGTAATCGCTTATTTTAGAAAAATTGTTTGATATTGATTGAAATTGTTTGATTGTGTGTCAGTAAATAGAATTTTGAATTCTAGACCCCCAATATATATTTATCGTAGTCGAAATTGAAGTTTAGAGATGAAAACAAAATTTTGAAATGGGGTTCCAAAAATAGCAGGTGTCTATTTTTGGAAACTTTCCAAATTCAGAAAATCTCAAAATTGGTGTGATACCAGGGCCCGCAATGGTTAAGAAATTTGTTTGAATTTTGTTATCCAAATTTTTAATTTTGGATTCACTTTTGGAAACTTTCTAAACTTGGAAGCAGATAATTTTAGAAACTTTTTAAACTTAGAATTTTTGAAAACTTATATTGACAAAAAAATTAAATTGTCGAAACTTGTATTTTTTTTTTTTTTGTGTGATCTATGAAATATTAGTGATTGAGTTCTCCAATTATTTATAAAATATAATTTAGAAGAGAAGTTTACAAATCATAAAGGAAACCAAATTTGTAAAATTCGAACATTGTGGTCTACGAAGTTAACCACTTGAAAATAAATACCTAGAAAAAAAAATAATAGCAAATAAAAAAAAAGATCAAAGTCGAATGGGCCCCACCTTGGGTGAGTGTGACTAGAGGAAACACATGCCAAGTTCGAATTTGGCATGTGAACCCCATCCACCTCCTTGCTAAATTGGATTTTTACTAAATGACCCCTCCCAATTAGTGTTTAGGGTAAGGAGGTGGGGTGTTTAGTAAAAATTCATTATGAAATCTTATAAATAAGCCACCAAGGGATATACACGAATTTTACAATTCGTGGAAGCCCTCAGAGCAAATTCGTTGGAGGCTCTCTCTCTTGTCTAGGGTTTTCTTCATTAAAGGTTAATAAGGTATTTATTTTTTAATTCCTTTAATTATTAATAATCTTCTTCAAGTAGTTTAATAAATTGATATGAAGAAGAAGAGGATCCTATGAAGATGTCAACTATGGTAAAATCGTGTACAAGAAAAAAATTGCCCAACACCATGGAATTCGATCTCCATGGGTTAGGGTTTTGATTCCAATGATTAAATAATTATTTGTAATTGGAACTTATTAAACCTTTGATGTGGGATGATGATTTTGAATTACCCTACACAAATTTAGTGCACTTGAGTCTTTTTAGATCAAGTTTAGATTTGATTTCCTTGGTGAACCACGAACATGGTCATTCTTCAGATCTGTTCTATGTATCGTCACAAAAAAATTAATATCTGGAGTTCCTGATGGAGGTTTTGGACGAAATTTTTTTTTTTTGGATTCTAATTTCATAGATATAGCTTTTATCTGATTTTGAAATCAAAAAAAGGTAATTTGATGCCCTGGATATTATCTGAAACAAGGACCAAATTCTGGTTCAGGTCTGAGATACAATTTCACTGGGTTTTACTAAATAAATAATAACTTGTACTCCTGGCATTGAAACGACTTAAAATTGGTACCTATTCTGATCATGATGACGAGACATATCTCCAATTAAAATATGATGAATTTTAAATGAGGTTTGATACCCAAAATCATGTCTTCAAGTCGGACCTAGTTGCAGACTGCTGAAAAACGGACAGTTTTACAGCGCTGGATTGTAAAAATTTTATCTCGATCTTTGATCATCGAAAGGGTGCAAAATTTTTTCCTAAACTGAAGTCCATGAAGATATTTGCCTCCAGTAAAAATCTAAGAGGTAAAATCATCGAACTTAAGTGTCGAATATAGTTGTTAAGACAGAAACCTCGGATGAGACTGCAAACTCTTGAACAATGTACATGTCTGAGTACTTTGATCATACTCGGGTTACGAATGTCCGTTTGGGACGACCTAGATAGTTGTAATACTCTCTCAGAGAGCTATCCACTGTACAAATATGAGAGCTTGGTTTTATTTGAACTGATACCAAAAAATTCTGCAAGATAGGTCAAATTTTGCTCTGTTTAACTCTTTTTAACCTTAAACTAATGGTTATTGTTTACCTCCTTCGACTTGATTTGTTTGGACAGAACCAATGGGGTTTATTTGTTGGAATTATTGATTTAAAAATGAGTTAAATGAAATAAAATTATAATGGTCCAAAACTCTAATCAAAGACAGTAAATTCGAGGACCTAAAGCTTGTTGGAACTTGGATTTGGTGGTGTCTGAACTTGATAGATTGCAAAGTTTAGGTGAGGGAAACTTAACCTTGTTTATTGAAGATTATGCTTTATCGTTCGAAAATCCGAGTTGAATGTTTGGATTGTATGTTGAAATGTTAGTATG
The DNA here is from genome assembly GCA_022113865.1 of Chimonanthus praecox. Classification (NCBI taxonomy): domain Eukaryota; kingdom Viridiplantae; phylum Streptophyta; class Magnoliopsida; order Laurales; family Calycanthaceae; genus Chimonanthus; species Chimonanthus praecox. The sequence goes on along the minus strand of CM039087.1, from coordinate 52,117,601 downwards.
AGCATTTTGTGAATGTCATGGTTGGATATCATGTGTATATTGAAATTGTCGACACATGTTATATTTATTATTCGTCGTGTGTTCATTAAATTGATTAACACATGTAATATTTCTTATTCGTCGTGTGTTTATTGAAATTATTAACACATGTTATACTGTTAATCGTTTATTATGATAATGTTGATGGCATACATGACATGGCATCCATACATGAAATATTGTTGATCTGTCATGCATGAACATCCACTTGGGGTGGGGGATTTGTAACGTTGATTCGGTTCATCAGCCCTACACTCCTTTGGGGACATTCATTGTGCAAATTCATTGAAATTCTTGATTCGTTAGTCTCGCACTCCCCTGTGGACATTTGTTGTGCAAATTCGTTGGGTTATGACTAGATGTGCACATGTGTTATGCTTAGATAAGTTGAGTTTTTCATGATTCGTTGATTGGTTTCATTCGTTGGGATGCATGGGCAGTGGATGCATGCATCATAATTGCATTATAACATGACATGCATTTTTTTGAAAGATAATGTTTAAATTTATTTGGATTAATTGTTGTATGCTTAGTTTGAAATTGTCATATGCATATTTCTTGTACTGTTATTTCCTTCATAGGCATGGAGCTCATCGCCTACATTTCAAGAAATCCATTAGAAGGAGAAGCCCGTCAGGAAGATTCGTATGAGGGACTTCGCTGGGAGTGTTGGCTTAAATAGCAGTTGTTAATTTGTTAAGAATTTTCTAGATTTTATTTGAGGAGTGAGACATAACAAGTATCACTGATTTATTCATAGTTTTGGATTGAGTTGTGCTTCTGTTTCCAACTTGTAGTTGAGGAAGCTTTGATTTGATTTGCTTTAATGTAGGACTTATCGTATAATTTAAGATTAGACCTCATTGTTGATAGAAAATTTTAGTTGTTGGACTATTGATTGATTCCATGCTAGATGAGGACTAATCCTATATGGGAATGATGATTAATGAACATGGTTAATTTATTGAAATATTCTGTGCTCTGATTACTTGCAGTATTGTTAATTGAGAGGAAACAAAAATATGGAACCATAAATATGTTATTTTCGTTATTGGATCGTGTTTGATTCGTGTAAGGCTTCGTTCGTTGTGTTAGAATGGGTCCTTACAGAAACACTCATAGAACGGGTAGCCTCGGACCAGTTCTAACAAGAACGTTAGGCATTAGAATCTGTTTTCTGAGAAGGCTAATAAAAGAAAGATAAAGATAAAAGGCCTTGGGACCAGCCCAAACAAAAGTTAGAGAGTTAGCGAGTTGGTAAATCAACGGGTTAATAAGTTAGAGTGTTAGTTGCCTGGACCGAGAAGGCAATAAAAGTAAAAGCCTACGAACCAGTCCAAGCAGAAGTCATTTAGTTAGTCATGTCAGGACTGAGAAGGCCGAAAAAATAAAATGCAAGTAGAAGACACAAATTACAACGAAATTGAATGAAGTGCTCTCGGGTCGGATGTCCTACATATGGGTATCGGACTTTCAATCTGTGAGTATCGGACTTCCGATAATTATCAAAAAGCAACAAAAAATAGTATTTTCTTTTTTAAGTGTCGGAAGTCATTATCGAACTTCCGATAATTTTACATATCAGACTTTCGATGAACTAAATACTGGACTTCCGAGAATAATGTATTAAATAATCAAAATTTTCATTTTTCTGCTAAGGTATCGGACTTCGGATATGGCCTAGATTTCACAGTTACGGGCTGAAAAACATAAATTTTGATTCCCTATTGGAGTGGCTTTAAAAACCCATTTTAAAGATGAACCAATAGAGTTGAAATCGGGTCGGTCTTTTAAAAATCCAACCTGACCTGTTATAAAATATGGAACCTGGGCTGACCGACCTGAATTATAACCCGACTCAACCCGAATTCTGACATGACCTGCATTTTGAACCCATTTTAGGCTAATTTAATCGGGTCGAGTTGGTTTTGATCGGGTCGGGTCGGGTTAACTTGAAAATCCTTCAACCTGACCCGACTCGAATTCAATGCGGGTTTTTGTCTTCTCAACCCGACCCGCTGACCCGACTTTCATGACCTGGCCCGATTGATTTCTCGGGTCGGGTCAACTTCACCCGAGTTTCACCCCTATGAACCAGTAGATGAATTTAGATTTAGTTAACTTTATGACAAACTCATTGAGTGGCATCCATTATATAAGAAAACTATTCATAGGTTTGCCGCCAATCCCAGGCTGCAACTATTAACAATTTTAATTTTTTTATTAAAAACTTAGGTACTTATAAACTTCATTTAAAACATGAGAAATCAAGATGTTCAAGTAATCCGACTCCATAGATGAGTCTAGGGTATTAGATTTAGACTAGTTCATACTGTTTTTTGAAAAGAGGTGACAAAAGCCAATCGATCAGAGGCAAAATGTCAATTTAATAAAATAAACGGTCCATACCTCGACACTTGGAATAAGTGTCTAAAACCTCAAAAGAGAAATCCAAAAATATAAAATGCTTGGTTAAAACACAGATTAAAACACACAATATTTTCTTGTAATTTTTTTACTTTCAGAGGTATTTCAAAATAAAGGCTTTGCAAAGTGGGTCTTCTAAAGGGGTTAAAATATCTGAAAATCGGATAATCGATAAAACGAGCAATGAAGTCCATTGAACTCGACACTTGAAAATATTGAATGTGTGTGAGTTTGATAAAGCAAATATTCCAAATGAGTGGTTTTTTAGAGTGAATCAGTTTTATAATAATTTTTCAAAAAATAATAAATGAGATATAGATATTTACAGTTTTACCTTTCCAATTTCAACGAGTCAGATCAATGAGTTCTCGAGCTTGGATTGGGCCAAACTTAGACTTTTCATAAAGCCCACTCAATAATTTTCACGATTAACCGAACACAAAACACATTTAACGGTACAAAATTACTAAATTAAGATTAATTAAGGGTTGGGGCATTACAATTGGGGTTGAGAACACTACCTCACTGTATGTCCTGGTTGATTACAGGAATAACAGACCACTGGCCTCCAGTTCGAACTGCTCGTTGGATTACACTAATTAGAAAAATAAAGTGCAAATAAGAAAAAATGAATACACAAATAAAGTAGAGGAGATGAAAAGAGATGGAGAGATTGAACCTAGGATTTTTACGAGGTTCAGCATTCTTGCCTACGTCCTCGCCTCAAGTACACCACTTGAGGATTGAATGCACTATACTTCTCCTTTAAGGGTGGAGAAGAAACCCATTACAAAGATTGTAGAAATAACACCTCTCTAATTTTGAAGTTGAAGGCACTTCTTCTTCACTAGGGTTACACCAACCCTTTACAAATATATCTCACAAGAAAGAGTAGTATGATTACAAGTTGTAGCTCAGGATAAACTTTCAAATGTATACAAATCAAGCTTACTAAGAGTCAATCAAAGATTTGAACAAGAATGGCTCAAGATAATATTGCAAGTTGAGGGATTTTGATCTAGAGTATGCTTGGGATTGATTTCAATTGATTTCAAGTTGGTGAATAGTGATCAATGCCCATTGACACTTGGATTTATAGATTTTTCAAGTTTAAGACTGTTGCCAAATAATAAATGAGAAAAATGGCAGTTAGGGAGAGCATTTAATGCACCAAAAATATGCGTTCATGTTTCAGTAGACTAAACTTGAAAAGTTAGTCAACTAAACATTCACTAGAATTTGTATTTAGTAATCAGCAAGAAAGTTGGTCCACTAAACAAGAAGATTCAATCAACTGAAAGTCCACAGATTGAGAAAACAATAACAGTGTTAAAGTCAATCGACTGAATTGACAGATTCAGTCGACTGAAAATCCAAATTCTGAAAGTTCAACAACTGAGTGAGATTCAGTCAACTAAATCTCCTAGTTCAGTTGACTGATATGTCTCTAAATTGGGTTTTGCAGGTTTTGGCCTTGGTCTGTTATTTCAAATATATTAAATGAGTCTCTAGAGACAAAACCCTTTCCTAGGATTATTTAGATGTGCACAAAGCAATCTTAAGATCCTAGGGTCCAATAAAGGGTAGTTTGCCATGGTGTTCAAATGATGAGTAACTTTACAATAGAATTCTAACACTCATGACTAAGACCTATAGACATAGCTTTAATCTTCAATGCTCTCCGATTTACAATCATTGAGTCTTTAAAATTCATGAGCCATTTGATTTCCAAGTTTTGGCTTGATGTCTAAGGCTTGATATCATCACCTTGATCTTCATCTTCAAGGATGATCCAATATATGTCTTCTTTGAAAACAATTGTGATACATGTCTCACAGTATAACACCATTTGAGATATTAAATATCACATGTCAATGGTTTGTTGTCATAAAAAAAATACCAATATATCCTTGGGTTGAAACCTTGGGGCTAATAGAAACCCCTCCAAGACATCGATGCATGTTGTCAGGAGAGGTCCATAATCTCCCACCACTGATAGGCTTCGTCTGCCAATTGATATGCTATTAAATGATCCCGAAGATCTTCCTCAATCCCCAATGTCTCCAAGATCCTCTTTATTTGGGACAATCAATGCTTTGTTGCTTTGGGGTCTGGTCCACCCCTGAATACGAGTGGATATAGGCGCTTGAATTCCTTCAACACTTTCGTTGCTCGACTCTTCGAAACAACTGCTGGAGGATTCCCTTGTCGTAAGACTTCCATAGTCTCCCAAATCATTTTATATAGTGCCTTCTATACTGCGTTAGAAGGAGGAGGTGGTGGTGGATGAAATCAGCTACTACTTCATATGTTGCCAAGCGATGATCATGTCCCGTTGTAGGTCTGAGACAAATGTGTATAGAGTTAAAAGTTTTCACTAAAACCTCCCTCTAGTACCTTCCATGAACCGTGTATGCGCCATGCACAAATCGACTCACCACATCGAACAATTATAGCATAGGAACTTCTTTTCACAGGCTTGAGTGCGAAATTCTTTACATTGCAAATTCCTTTAAAGCCTTTTGAAAACATCTTTGTTTGGAATCACACTGTTTTTTCACATGTCTCAAGGATCAATGTCAAGATTCATTTACTTGAGACAACATGCATTGAGAACAAATTCATCAACAGATGGCTCATTTCTTTGTTCAACAACTTCACTCTCTTATGTTTCAGGCTCATCATACAACGACCGATGCTTATCTTCGACCGTTAAGAGTTCCCCTCTTTGTAACAATTTAGATGAGCTGAATGGGACATTCATTTTATCGCCTTGATTGAGATTGACATGATAATAGGCATCGATTGTCTCATTATTGTATGCTATGTCTGGTTGTATAGTTGGTTCATCTAAAAAGCTCGTGTCGTACGTGTTGGGCATGTGGGCATAAAAGTCTCCACTGTATATATATGTCCTTGTGACGAAGAGAAATGTCTATTAGAAATTAATATGTTCATAAGCATTTATACTTATTGTTTTATTATAAATGCATGTTCAAGTCAACTCTAAAATGTGATGAACTTGGACGACTTGTGTGATCCGAGCTTCTGGTCACACTCATATTTTTTGGGACCACTGTTGGATTATTTATTCGTCTATTGGATGAGGGTAATAATATATTGTCTATGTACATAAACAATAGATAGTCTCTCAATACTTTTTACATCTTCTCAAAATTGTGTTGATCTTTATCATTTAGTATAAATGTTCTACTGGTATAGTACAAATATCTAATGCGTTGTGAAACTTCTTCTCTATGACTAATAAATAAAGATTTATTTCTACCATCAATATAGTTTGGATGTCCTTCATTATAACTTGTCCGTCAAAGAAACCTAATACTGGAATCATCTCTTGCAAATAGAATATGCAACAATAATGAAATTATTAGTTGAAAAAAACAAGATTTATAGATACATCTACTAAATAGAAACACAATATTTGTAATGACGACCGAGTAGCGGGTCAATCGAATCGGGTAAAACTAAAATGGTAAATAGATCTCTTGATTGTGATTGTGTGAAATTGTGTGCTATTTTCTTTTACTTCAAATTGTTTAATATAAAAATAAATAAACACATACAAAATGTGAAATTTAATTTAGGTTCCCCAATGCACACACCTTTTTCCTCAATTAGAATTTTCAAATTTGTCCCCTTCGAGTTGAAATTAAGTGAATGGATAAATTTGATTAGCAAATTAGGTTTTAATTTCCAAACTTTGTATTTCAATTAGAATTATTCAATTAAAAATTGGAAATTTATAATTTTGGGTGGGCCATGGGACCCACACCCCTTGATTGATTTTACAATAGAAATTAGTTTTATCAAAATTCTCTTATTAAATTTATTTAATTAGGTGTATATCTATTATATACATATGTTGGGTTAATAAAAAGGGTATCCAACCCGTGTGGGCCCCTTGAGACCCACACCCGTGTGAATCCCATTCACGGTGAAACCCACACTCCTCTCAATTCTTCTTTCCTCCTAAAATCCTCCCTAAGTCTCGATGGAAACCCATGAAGAAGGAAACCGAAATCCCTTTCACCGCCGCATCTAGGGAAAGTTTCCCCCAAATGCAATCCGATTTTTCCTCCTTCTCTTCTCCAAAACAGAAAGGAACCCTATCTCTTTCCTACTTGGATTCTTCCTTTCGACAATCCCTCTCAAGTCGGCAACAGACCCATTCGACCATGGATTCTATAAATCCACAGTGTGCCAGTCGGATCTCCCTCTTCTCTATAAATCCATGCGATTCGATCGAACCTTCTCCAAATCTCATTCTCCTTCAGCGGCAGCACTGCTAGAGCGTGGATCTCTTTGCCAAGCGAGCTCCAACTTCCTTCTACTTGTACTATTCACACCAGGTATGCATATTCTTCTGGTTCCCTTTTTCTTTTACTTTTCCCTTCCATCCTTCCTAAAGATGAAAAAAAAAAAAAAAACCAGTTGTAGTTTTTTCCCTTTTTCACGGTACACTTCCCAAACACTTCTTGACTAAGAATACATTATGAATTAATCTTTACCAAACCTTCCTAGTAAATTTTATCAATCCCTGACTTTACTTACATCCTTTTTTGTGATTTAAATTATTGTGTTTTAAAATTCATTATCTAAGTTATTGATTTCACTGGTTTTGGAAATAAATAAATAAATAATCCAAATAAAACTCATATTCTAGCCATTCTTTTCAGCTGAACCCTTTGGTGGGTTTTCTATTATATTTTCATCCGCCTAAATTGATTTTTTAGTTCATGATTTAATCTTTCAAGTTATTGTTCTTTCTACAAGATAATCATATTTTTATCTTCTTCACCAATTACCCTATTTGATTTTATTATGTGATACTTTAAAATTTTACCAGGACTTCTCAAATGATTCATTTATTTATATATAAAAATGTTTAAATAATGGTGTGTCTTTCAAATAAAAACCAACCCTTTTTTTCAATCGGTTTTCATGGTCTTTGTAACGCCCCGCCCTCTTTCATTATGCCGAAAATTAGAGTCTATTTTTTTTTTTTTTGAATTAAGAGTGAGAGAGAGTGGGACGTCACGACGTGAGATAAGTCTGAGCTTTCAAACCCCGGCCCTTAACTAGCCAAATACGTGTGCGTGGACTAAGTCCACGAAAAACGGTTCACACGTACAAAGGCTAAAGTTGCGGAATTAAACTTAATTACGGAATTATAATAGAGTCTATCCTACCAATTATTAAATAGCAAGGAAGTACATCACTCTACAACTATTACCTTAACTTAAAATGTCCAAAGTAAAGTCCAAACCATATCAAGTAGTCTAAATTATTACAGTCCAACAAGCTAAGTACTCAAATTACATATCAATGAATAAAACTTAAATAAATCAATCTAGCTCATCCAAGCTCCTAAGCTTGGCTCTGATCACGTCCTTCGCGTCGTCCATTTCCTGCGTCATCATCTAAGGTAGAAGTAGGGCGTTAGACAACAGGCCCAATAGGTACTCCGAGTAGGGTCAACACATGGATTAGTATAACAAAAACACATAGATATAAATAATATCAAAACCATGCAAGTCAATGTCATGCCATGGGTGTCATATACCATGAGTCCGACCCATCATCCATATCACAATCACATAGTATCCCTCTTGATGGAAAATCTTCATCAAGGTATCACAATCACATAGTATCCCTCTTGATGGATAATGCACATCAAGGTATCCCCACGAATGCCTTACGGACGCCCTGACGGAGCGTGGAACTCCGGTTACAATTCAATCATACATCCCTCTTGATGGATAATGCACATCAAGGTATCCCCACGAATGCCTTACGGACGCCCCGGCGGAGCGTGGAACTCCGGTTACAATTCAATCATACATCCCTCTTGATGGATAATGCACATCAAGGTATCCCCACGAATGCCTTACGGAGGCCCCGACGGAGCGTGGACTCCTGTTACATTTGATCCCTCCCATGCCATGCATGAGATGCAAATGCAAACATGCTATGTAATAATAACATCATAGCATTAAAATCCCATCATTAAGACATATCATTTGATACCAAAATAATTCAACTAAAAACATCACATATACATATTCCATGGTTTTCAATGAGGTAGGAATCCTACCAATGACCAAATATCGGGTCCTTGTGTTTCCATCCAAAAATCGACCACCGATCGCGTTAAGCTGATTGTACACTGCTTGTGAGATCCTGTTACCTTATTACATATCAATAAATCAAACCAATGCTCCATTTGACTTCCAACCATGCCTACATCATCCTATGTCCTTTCCATTTACAACCACAGTCTTTTATTTTAACAAAGTGGGTCCAACATCATGCCATCTTTTGATTCATTAATCCAAACACACGTAAGTTAATTATTTAACATTAATAAAAACTCTAAGTCCACAAACATTCTCCGTGTATGGCCGAACCCATGGTCCTTCATTTCCACCATATTTACCTCTTAGCCATTATTCTTTCCATAGCTAGTCACTTAACGTATTTATACATGACTAAAGTCCCAAAAATGATCCATAAATGATTCATTAATCATGACATAAATCCCTAGTAAATCCCTCCATTCCTTAGCTTGATCATTCATTCATTTAAACATGCATAGATCCATAAATGACCCATTAAAATGGTTCATGGGGTTCGGCCATACAACATGGCGGAACCCATGGTGTCTCATTTTCATCCTCCCTTTAAATCATTTACAACATTAGGTGGGGGGGGGGGAAGGGGATCATTTTAAATCGTCATCTACCACATTTAAAACCCGTTAAAATTGCCAACATTCCCCCATCATTTTCATGGTCCAAATACATCTAAGTCCATCAATATCTCTCCATGGGGTTCGGCCAATGTTGGTCCATGGTTCTTCACCATTTACAATATTTGAGACCATTTAAAATCATTAACATTCCTCCATTATCTCCTCCTTTAAAACCCTTTAAGATCACCAACATACTTCCATGGGGTTCGGCCATACAACATGGCCGAACCCTATGGTTCATCACTTACCCTTAAAAATCACATATCTATGATTATCATCCTTAAAAACCATTAACAATTACCAACATCCTTCCATGGGGTTCGGCCATACAACATGGCCGAACCCTATGGTTCATTATTTTCTCTTATCCATCAAATACCAATGGTTAGATCACTTGATGGGGTTCGACCATACACCATGGCCGAACCTCATCCAATCCCTTTTTAGTCCTCAATAGTCCTACATAACAATCTAGGGTTTGGCCATGCAAGGCCAACCCATGATCTTGATCATAATCCATCCCTTACATTAAACATGCATGGGGTCCTTTTGCATAACAATATTAGGGTTCGGCCATTGTTCCTTGATCATCTTTTTCATGCTTAAGCCATATATACATAGTGTCCTTAGTAATCCATCATTTATATAACCTATCTTACCCATTAGGGTTTATCCATTTTTTATCTTATTTTTCTTGGATGGATTTTAAATCCATGGCCCATAATATTTTGGCCAACTCTCGAATCCAAAAATGGGATGTTCCTTTAACCTTTTTTCTTACTTAATAAAATCTTATCAAGTACTTACCGATTCCGCGACTCCTCCAATTTCTTTCGTTCCGACTTGCTCCTCTGCTCTTTTCCTTCCTTAGTCTTTCTTCTTTCTTCCTCCTTGATCTTCGGCCAAGAGTGAGCTTGAGAGGGAGAGAATCTAAGTCTTCTTCCTTTGTCTTTGTGAGAGGGTCGGCCCTAAGGTTCTTGTGAGAGGGAGAAGAGTGAAGATAGAGAACTTCTAAGTCTTTTCTCCTTTGTCTTAGAGGAAGGGTCGGCCTTGAGTGAAAGGGAAAGGAGGAGAGAGTGGATGAGATGGAAAGCTTCCTTTCCATCTTGTCTAGGGTTTGCTTGGTCAAGACTCCACCCTCATCAATGTGGAGTCTTCCCATGAGTCCATTGACCAAACAAAGGAGTGCATGCCCTCCACATAAGCTCTTTGTCTAGCCAAAAGGGGGTGCATGCCCTCCACATGGCACACACCACCCTCATCCAACGATTTTGGTGGAGTGGTTTACATGAGATGAAACCACCCACCCCTCCTTTGACCAACCATGGTCTTGCATGCCTCCACATAAGCTCTTTGTCTAGCCAAAGGGGGTGCATGCCCTCCACATGGCACACACCACCCTCATCCAACGGTTTTGGTGGAGTGGTTTGCATGAGATGAAACCACCCACCTCTCCTTTGACCAACCATGGCCTTGCATGCCTCCACATAAGCTCTTTGTTTAGCCAAAGGGGGTGCATGCCCTCCACATGGCACACACCACCCTCATACAACGGTTTTGGTGGAGCGGTTTGCATGAGATGGAAAACCTCTTTGACTCACCCCATCTTATCTTCCATGTGACTTACCCCATTTGACTCACTCCATTTAAATGCAACTCAATTCCCAATTCAAGCATTGAATTTATTTCCATCTAACTTAGGTGATTTAATTAAGTAATTTAATTTAACTCACTTCACTTATAAATCTTTAATTCACCCATGACTCACCCATGGTTGACCAAGTCAACCATGGTGGCCGGCCCCACTTATGCCTTAACCCACACGCCACCTCACTTGATGAGGTGGAGTGGGACCCAACTTGGTTATGCCCCTTGGATAACTCCTCATATACTTGCCACCTCACTTGATTAGATGGACCCCATGCCTTTGATCTTAATTGGGTCCATGACCCGATTAAATCCACTCCTTACCCATTTACCCTAATCATCAATCCATCTTGACCCATTGGGTCCCAATTGGGCATTTGACCCAATTGACCATCATTGACCCAATTAACTAGAATTAATCATATTCATGGTCAATTGGACCATACTTGGGCCATTGCCCCAACTTTAATCCATCTAACATCCATTCCAACTATTAATCTTAATTTTAAACACTTAAAATAAATAATAGCCAATATATTTATCGCTTTGAAAATCCGGGCTATTACAGTCTTCATCAATTTACCTTCCCCCCTGATTTGTGTATGGTAGTGAATTTGGAAGCCTTCACTGCTTTATTTCAATTGTTTGATTTACGACAAGTATTTTCTCCAATTGTATTTACATAATTATTTGATTAAGACAAGTGGGTTATGCTACCTTCTTATTGGATTTTATTCCCTTTTCATTTACTTAAGATAACCATTTTACCCTACGTCATCCGCTTTTAAGATGTTATTGGAATCTAGGAGACAATATCATTTTTTTTGGTATGCTGTTTTTTTTATGATTCCTTTAAATGGATTTTGGATTTTATTTCAAGTTTTTAAAAGCTTTCAATTTGTGATTCTGCCAATCCCTCAATCGTCCTAAAATGGGACTCTTTTTAATTCAATAGTTTTATTTATTTATTATGTTATTAAGATAGTACATGATTTTAGGAAATACTTTAATTAATTTATTTTATTTTAAGTAAAACTATTAGTAACTTAAAAAACAATTACTCATTTTATGAATAAGGTTTTCATTGTCTAAGTTGGAGTAGACATGGTTCGACCATATAGTGTGTGGACTCAACTTTCAACCTTAACCTTGGACCTTAGGAACTCCTTTTACACTTAATTAGTTCAAGTTGGGAGTAATGTTAAAAAGACTCAAAACTTCAAACGAACTCTATGCAGTACTTTCTGGACGTTCTATTGATTGATTTCAAGTTGGAATGCGTGAGGATTCATCACCTACACTTCACGAACTTTTTAGGTGAGGGAAAACAATACACACTACGTTGGTATTACATGATATTTTCTATTTTTATTTTTGTGATTGGGCCATGGAAATTATTGCATGATGTATTGTATCTTAGAATGTAATATTGGATCTATGAAATAGATTGGGTACTTATTGGAATAATGGTTGTAATACGGTGCTTACTCACAGTAGTGTAAGGGATAGGCTAAATGTTCTAATTGCCATGAGGGGACTCAGTCTGCCCGGATAGTTGGAAATTAGCAATTAGCCTTGTTAAAATATCCAATAGTTATGCTCGACTAGGATGGATGCTTTGTTGATTATTGGAGTATTATTTGTGATGTTATTGAGATTGATTTATAACATTGTGTTGCCATAATAATCTTGTTGTGATATGACTTATTATTATGCACATGTGATATTATTGGGATTGGTTTTGATGTTCTAGAATATGTATGTGATGTTTATGTTAACTTGAAAGCATACAGTCATGTTTGGAGTATATTATATGATGAGATTCATGGCATGTTAATATGATTCATAACATGTGGCATGATGATAGAGATGATGCATGGTAGACATGCATTGCGCATGGCATCTCATATTCATGGGATGGTATGGAGGTGTTGGCCATGATCTTTCATGATGACCACGACGGTGGTAGTTGAGGCCTCCCTTTTAATGAGAAGTACCACGCATGAGGTAGGTTTGGTTGTTAGGCCATGAATGATCACGAAGACTAATATTTGGTGGTAGTTGTATTTTGTAGGCCCCATTCGATATGGAAGTACTACGCTGTGGTAAGTTTTAGGCCTCGCATCGGCGGGATGGCCACCAAATACAGTAGGTGTTATTGTGGATGGATGAGGCACTGGGCATGTGCATTACATGGCATAGTGCATGGACATTAAAAGCATATTATTTAATTATGTTTTAAGATTATATTTATAGAGAATAATAGAGATATTATGTTGGGTATGAGTTATTATATTCCTTCACTGGGGTTGGACCTCACACCCCTTACATTGCAGGTAATCATCTGAACTTAGGATTGGAGGAGACTACTGATGTTTAGAGACTGTCAATGATGGATATTTAATTTCTTAGTATAGTTGTGGATTCATGTGATTGGATTTATTTATTTGATATTGCGTATTTAAAGAGATTTGATTGGTTGGGTTGAAATAGTTGAGAACTTTGAGGATATTAATTTTTTTTTATTTTATGGAATGGGATGTGAGCAGTGAGATTAGTTTTGACGTTGATAATAGATGTTATTCATTTTATATTGTGGATGACATTATGATTATATGACGTGTAAAGTTGGGCTTGCAAATTTGATAGCTTCATTATTCATTTATAATCTTAAAAAAAAAAAAAATATTATCTCCCCCAGCCACAAATCTGTGATGTAAGACCCATTAGTTGTGTCGATGCGTTGGTTCACACCCCGTTAAGGTTGTAAAAAGGAGCGAGGCGTTACAGGTGGTATAAGAGCTTGGGTTCAACCCGCGGACTGTGAGTATAAGATTGGACCTGAGATTAGAGACAAGATAGACCATTTTTCTATCCTAAGTGAGTGAGAGTAAAAACTTTAAGAGGGTAGATTTTGAATATGATGTCTTGATTTGTGATTAGTATATTAATAGTCGAGTATATGTACTAATGGAAAAGAATATTTGTGTTCGATGGCTTTTTATCATGCCTAATAGTGAAACTAATGTATTACTCTTGGTTTTACTAGAATGGCTGGACCGAGAAATCGCCGAGGAAGGAGAGGAGATAAGGCCAGATATGCAAATTGAGAGGCTATCAGAGAAACTTACGTTGAGGGTGTAGTGGAGAGTACGACTTTAGGAGGGTCTCAGAGACATCCTCCACCTCCATCTGCACCACCTCCTCCTCTTCCTCTAGTGAATGTGGATCCAAATACTGTGCTGAGAATAGCACAGAAAGTTTTGACAATACTACAGCAGACTCATGGCACGAACCGTGCTCCTCAAGAAACCAGAGAGATGGTAGCAATCCGGGAATTTAAGCGCCAGCATCCTCTCATTTTCAAGGAAGATTTGGAGCTAGCAGATGCAGAGCGTTGGCTAAGGCTGGTAGAAAGAATTATGGATAACATAGGCGTGCAAGAGGATGATCTCCGTATTATTCTGCCCACTATGCAGCTGAGTGGTGCAACAAATGAATGGTGGATCAATCTACAAAGACTAAATGAAGAAGTAGATACTTGGGATGCTTTCTATGAAGCGTTTCTGGCCGAGTACTTTTCTTCACAGGTCCGTCAGTAAAAAATTTCAAAGTTCTTTGACTTGAAGCAAGGCAACGACACTGTGGTTCCGTATGGGGCTAATTTCAAGGAATTAGCACGCTATACTACAAATTTAATTACTACAGAAGAGATGAATATTAAACGATTTAAACAGGGACTTCGTCCCTTGATCAGATTTTCTATGGATGGGTCGGGACTTTCCACTTTTGCAAAAGTGTACCATAGGGCCATCGAGATTGAGGAGGCATCATCAGAAGCATTCCAGACTTCAAATCAAAGACCTTTTAGTGGAATGAGGCCTAATGATCGGAATGTCCCTTTGTTGGGTTTTCTATTATATTTTCATCCACCTAAATTGATTTTCTTAGTTCATGATTTAATCTTGCAAGTTATTGTTCTTTCTACAAGATAATCAGATTTTTATCTTCTTCACCAATTACCCTATTTGATTTTATTATGTAATACTTGAAATTTTACCCGGACTTCTCAAATGATTCATTTATTCGTATATAAAAAAATGTTTAAATAATGGTGTCTTTCAAATAAAAACCAACCCCTTTTTTAATCGGTTTTCATGGTCTTCATCAATTTACCTTCCCACCTGATTTGTGTATGGAAGCGAATTTGGAAGCCTTCACTACTTTATTTCAATTGTTTGATTTAAGACAAGTATTTTCTCCAATTGTATTTATATAGTTATTTGATTAAGATATTACATAATTCAATTAGTAATCACTTATTAATTCTCCAAAATAATTCTTTTGTATTGTTTCCATCCTTTCCTTATTTAGGGAACCTAAGATAAATAACCAAAATGGTTTAAAGGAATTTAGTTAACCTGAGTTTCAGCTCAGCCGAACCTTGCAAGTGGGTTATGCTACCTTCTTATTGGATTTTATACCCTTTTCATTTACTCAAGATAACCATTCTGCCCTATGTCATCCTCATTTAAGATGTTATTGGAATCTAGGAGACATTATCATTTTTTTTGGAATGTTTTTTTTTTTTTTTATTATTCCTTTAAATGGATTTTGGATTTTATTTCAACTTTTTAAAAGCTTTCAATTTGTGATTTCAGCGAATCCCTCAATCGTCCTAAGATGGGACTTTTTTAATTCAAACCATAGTTTTTTATTTATTATTTTATTAAGATAGTACATGATTTTAGGAAATATTTTAATTAATTTATTTTATTTTAAGTAAAACTATTAGTAACTTAAAAATCAGTTACTCATTTTATGAATAATGTTTTTCATTGTCAAAGTTGGAGTAGATATGGTTTGACCATATAGTGTGTTGGACTCCAACCTTAGGAACCCGTCTTACACTTAATTAGTTCAAGTTGGGAGTAATGTTAAGAAGACTCAGAACTTCAAACGAACTCTATGCAGTACTTTCCAGACATTCTATTGATTGATTTCAAGTTGGAATGCGTGAAGATTCATCACCTACACTTCATGAACTTTTTAGATAAGGGAAAACAATACACACTACTTTGGTACAACATGATATTTTCTATTTTTGTTATTGTGATTTGGCCATGTAAATTATTGCATGATGTCTTGTATCTTAGAATGTAACATTGGATCTATGAAATAGACTGGGTACTTGTTGGAATAGTGGTTAATCCGGTGCTTACTCACAGTGGTGTAAGGGGATAGACTAAGTGTTCTAATGGCCGTGAGGGGACTCAGTCTGCCCAGATAATTGGAAATCAGCCACTAGCCTTGTTGAAAGATCTAATAATTATGTTCGACTATGATGGATGCTTTGTTGATTATTGGAGTATTATTTGTGATGTTATTGATATTGATTTATAACATTGTGTTGCCATAATAATCTTGTTATGATATGACTTATTATTATGCACATGTGATATTATTGGGAATGGTTTTGATGTTATAGAATATGTATGTTATGCTTGTTAACTTGAAGTCATATAATCATGTTTGGAGTATATTATTGATGATGAGATTCATGGCATATTAATGATTCATAACATATGGCATGATGATAGATATGATGCATGGTAGACATGGCATTGAGCATGGTATCTTCATATTCATGCGATGGTATGGAGGTGTTGGCCGTGATCTTTCATAATGACCACGACGGTGGTAGTTTGAGGCCTCATTTTTAGCGAGAAGTACCACGCATGTGGTAGGTTTGGTTTGTTAGGCCATAAAAGATCACGAAGACTGATATTTGGTTGTAGTTGTGTTGTGTAGGCCCTATTTGATATGGGAAGTACCATGCTGTGGTAAGTTTTAGGCCTCGCTTCAGTGGGATGGCCATCAAATACAGTAGGTGTTGTTGTAGATGGATGAGGCACTGGGCATGTGCATTGCATGGACATTAAAACATATTATTTAATTATGTTTTAAGATTATTTTTATAGA
This sequence comes from Chimonanthus praecox, assembly GCA_022113865.1. Lineage (NCBI taxonomy): Eukaryota > Viridiplantae > Streptophyta > Magnoliopsida > Laurales > Calycanthaceae > Chimonanthus > Chimonanthus praecox. The sequence goes on along the minus strand of CM039087.1, from coordinate 52,100,734 downwards.
GAATAATAGAGATATTATGTTGGGTATGAGTTATTATATTCCTTCAATGGACTTGGAGCTCACACCCCTTACATTGCAGGTAAGCCTCTGGACTTAGAATTGGAGAATACTATTGATATTTAGAGACTGTCAATGATGGATATTTAATTTCTTAGTATAGTTGTGGATTCATGTGATTTGATTTATTTATTTGATATTGCGTATTTAGATAGATTTGATTGGTTGGGTTGAAATAGTTGAGAATTTTGAGGATATTGATTTTGTTTGATTTTATTGAATGAGATGTGAGTAGTGAGATTAGATTTGACGTTGATAATAGATGTTATTCATTTTATATTATAGATGACATTATAATTTATGCGATATGTATTTGGTGGCTTCGTTATTTCATTTATAATCTTAAAAAAAAAAAAATTATCTCCCCTAGCCATAAATCTGTGATATAAGACCTATTAGTTGTATTGATGCGTTGGTTCACGCCCAATTAAAGTTGTTTATCATTAAGAAAAAAATATAAAATGCATAGGTACTGCACTAACCAAAATGATAGATCTAAAAAGATAAAACTTTCTTACATATTAGCAGTTGTAAAAAACAATGAACTCTCTTAGACGCTTCTAAGTTATTTCACATGGTTGTGAGAAGGTGAAAAGGAATACTAAGATGAAAGAAAGATTGGAGTTAGGTCACTCTTTCGAAGTAAAGAAATGTCACTTTCACAAGAGTAGGTTAGATCAGAGGTACGTACGGCTTTGAACACTTACAGATGTGTAAGGAGTTGGTGAGTCTTAAATATGTGCTAATATTAGCAATATGCGTTAAAGTTTGTAACTTAAGCTTTGGTTTTGATTAGCGCTGAAGTTTCTAACGCTAGTTTAGACTGGTGCTGCAAATATGTGCTGGTTATGATGAGCGCTAACTTTATGTGCTAGTTCTGGCTAGTAAAATGTTGTATATATGCGCTGGTTTTTGAACTAGCGCTAGTTATAACTAACACTTAGGGCTGCAACTCGTGTCAGGTGGGCTGGATTTTAATAAATCCAATCCTAACCCGACTCACTCCATATTGAACCCAACCCGAAAAAAAAACCCGAGATAGTGAATTCGAACCGACCGGAGATTGTAATACCCTTAACCCAACCCGACCCGACCCGACCCTTAACCCGATCCGACCCGAATTGCATTTTATATTCTCTTAGTTTCATATTAGCATTCCAACAATGCAGAGTCTAGAGCACTGTACAATAGAAGAACATCTAACAAACACAAAATCGGAATTAGAGAGAGAGACAAAGAAAGAGAACCTGCTTGAGTTGAGTACGGGATAATTTAGACATGGCAAAGAACTTGGTAGCGTCATTTCCTGTGATTCGCCCATCATTATCTAAAGACAATCAAGTTCGCATTGCCATCTTAGAACTCCCATGAACATTCCAGCCGTAACATAAATTTACAAATACATAGATATAAAGTAGAGAGAGAGTAGGGACCTGAATCTGCAACAGAGAACCATTGTTGGTAGATTTTTTCATGCTCTTTGAGCAAGAAGTGATCGGAGGTGAGAGGATCTCCATCTTCCCAACACAAAGAAGAAAAGGAGAACTGGAATTTGGGGTTTCGGCATTTTGTTTGGCTTCTCACTTTCAGAGATTCCCAACACAAAGAAGAAAAGGAGAACCGGAATTTGGAATTTGGAAATTGGAAGAGTTTTGCTAGGGTTTCCTAGGCTTTGAGACTTTTAGGCTAAGGCAGCCTTTTATATTAAGTTATGAAAATTGGATCGGGTTGTGTCGGGTCTTCTCGGGTCGGATTTTCTCGGGTCGGGTTAAAATTTAAAAGCCTCAGTCGAACCCGACCTGAATTTCAATTGGGTTTTTCTTTTGTCAACCAGACCCGACCCTATAACCTGACCATTGTAACTCGACCCGCATGATTTCTCGAGTCGGGTCATGCGGGTCGGGCCAAAACCCGACCCGAGTTGCAGCCTTACTAACACTACAGATATGCGCTAGTTTTTACTACCATTGCAATTTATGTGCTAGTTCTGACCAGCACTGCAGATATTACTAGTTATGGGACTGAATGCGCTACTTCGTTAGTAGATGCACGTTTAAAAATGAAAGTTTCAATCTGCATTAGTGTATGAAGTTTTTGTAAAATAAAATGACTGGACCTACAAGACGCTATGACTAAATAATTTTTTTAAACATAATATGTTTTGGATGGCCATTTACACATCCTACTTTTCTTTTAAGAAACACCCCATTTCAAATTTTTGTATGAAAATTAGCATTTTCTCAAAGTTTTTTTAAAAAAAGACAATTCCTCCAGGGGTGCAAAAAACGCCCAAGCTGATATGATTCTCTCTCCTCTTTTTTTTTTTTAAATATCGGTATTATTTTTTTATTTCATTTTTTCTGAATTAAAAAATATAAAAAAATTAAAAAAGAAACTGTTTAAAAAAAAATTTTAAAAACGTAAATATCCGCTGATATCGGCCGATATTTTGAATACGACCAATATTTGGGCCGATATTGTGCTGATATCGGCCGATATTTTGACCCTGGCTCGTCACCATTTTGATTTTTTTTTTAAATACTGATATAAATCATCTCGGCCGATATCGGATCGATATATATCGGCCGAGGAATAGGCTATACAGTCGATAAAATACGTATTGGCCGATATTAAACTGTTGTTAAAAATCGATATATGCCGATACGAAACGTATTGGCCGATATCTATATCCCTACTCTACACAAAACTAAAGGGCAAAATGGTAATTTCACATAAAATTTTGAAATGGAGTGTTTCTTTAAAAAAAAAATCATGTGTTTAAATGACTACTCTGTATTTTAAGTTAAACAAAAAAATTGACACTTCCCTAGAAATTTAGTTGAATCGCATTATTTAAATGGTTGCCACGAAAATAGGTAGCGAAAATGATAAAAAATGAGCTGTGAAAGTTTAAAACCCTAGCTCTAAAACCCTAAACCCCACTTGCTCCTGCTGCTTCCAATTTCTTCTTCTAAGAGCCCTCGTTCTTTCTGCGTCCCCATTTTCCGCACGAACCGAAGGACTTGGTTTCCTCACAATGTCTTCTTCCCCTCCCCCTTCCTCAGACATGAAGAAGAAGAAGAAACACCACAAACACGACAAAGGTGGAGCTGAAGAAGGAGAAAAAACCAGAGGAGAAGAGCCCAAACTCTCTTCGGCCTTGGTCTCTGTCGAAGCCGAAGATCCATCTCAGAAAGACTATCTGATCAAACCCCAGTCTTTCACCCCTTCTTTGGACACCTCTACATGGCCTATCCTCCTCAAGAACTATGACCGCCTCAACGTCCGCACTGGCCACTATACCCCTCTCCCAACCGGCTTCTCCCCACTCAAACGCCCCCTTCTCGAATATATCCGTTACGGAATTCTCAATCTGGATAAACCCTCCAATCCCTCCTCCCACGAAGTTGTTGCTTGGATCAAGCGCATTCTCCGTGTTGAAAAGACCGGCCACAGTGGCACTCTCGACCCAAAAGTCACTGGAAACCTAATTGTCTGCATCGACCGTGCTACTCGTCTTGTAAAATCCCAGCAGGGGGCTGGAAAAGAGTATGTCTGTGTTGCCCGCCTCCATTCGGCTGTGCCTGATGTTGCCCGCGTTGCTAGAGCACTTGAGACGCTAACTGGGAGCTGTTTTCCAACGACCCCCACTGATTTCTGCTGTCAAACGGCAGCTTCGGATTCGAACCATTTATGAAAGCAAGCTGTTGGAATATGACCCAGATAAGCATTTGGTGGTTTTTTGGATTTCCTGTGAGGCAGGGACTTATGTCCGAACACTCTGTGTCCATCTGGGTCTGATACTGGGCGTTGGTGGGCATATGCAGGAGCTCCGACGGGTGCGGTCGGGGATTTTGGGGGAGAAAGATAATATGGTAACAATGCACGATGTAATGGATGCACAATGGGTTTATGATAATTTCCGTGATGAGGAGCTACTTGAGGCGGGCGATAATGCCTCTGGAAGTTCTTTTAACCAGTTACAAGAGGCTGGTGGTGAAGGATTCTGCAGTGAATGCAATCTGTTATGGTGCAAAGCTGATGATTCCAGGGCTTTTGAGGTTTGAGAATGATATTGAAAATGGTGAGGAGGTTGTACTCATGACAACCAAAGGGGAGGCAATTGCATTGGGTGTTGCAGAGATGACAACAGCCGTGATGGCAACATGTGATCATGGAGTGGTGGCAAGGATCAAAAGGGTGGTGATGGATAGAGATACTTATCCTAGGAAATGGGGGTTGGGTCCGAGGGCATCAATGAAGAAGAAGATGGTTGCAGAAGGGCTGTTGGATAAGCATGGGAAGCCGAATGAGAAGACACCTTCTGAGTGGCTGAGGAATGTGGTACTTCCGACAGGAGGTGATTCATTGGTTGCTAGCCTTGCTGCTGCTGCTGCTGCTGAACCTGTTGTTGTGAAGGAAGAAGCAGGGGTGGGAGACAAAGCAGAGAAAGAAAAGAAGCATAAGGATGGAGAAGATGATGATGGACGGAAGCGTAAATTGGAAGAGATCAATGACAGCTCTCCAGCTGTGGTTGCTAAGAAGGTTAAAATGGAGCAAGTTGTGGAGGAGGACCAAAAAAAGAAGTCTAAGAAAGTGAAGTTGGTGGTTGAGGAAGTAAATGAAGTTGAGAAAAGTGAGAAGAAGAAGAAGAAAAAGAAGGACAAAGAGAAGGATGAATTGGAATTGATTGAGGAGGAGAAGATAGAGAAGGAAGAAAAGAAGAAAAAGAAGAAAGATATGGATGAGAAGAACAAAACAGAATCATCTAATGGGGAGAATGCCGAGAAGGAAAAGAAAAAGAAGAAGAAGAGCAAAGAGGATGATGATGGAAGTGCTGAAACATTACCCTCTGGCATGGCTGGAAGTGATGAGGATGCAGATAGAAGTGAGAAGAAGGAGAAGAAGAAAAAGAAAAAGAAGAGTAAAGAAGTGGAAGAATGAAGAGGAGGACATGACCAATGGAAGGTATCCTGCACTTCATCTTCCTTCAACAAATCACTCGTCTTCTTGACTTTAGTATTCATCTCCTGTTCTATTTGATTGAATTTTGGTAGCTTATGTTTCCTGCAGAGCTATATTTATTTTAGTTCTGCTTAATAGACTGGTTATTGTAGTGTAGTTTATATTACGAATCATGGTGTTGTCTTAAGGCCTTGATCTTATGTGCTTTTTGGAACTGGTTATGGAAATGGTTTTGTTTTACTACAATGAGCATGCAATTGTTTAAATTTTCAGCTTTGTAGATTTAAATAGAAGTAAAAGTTTTTGTTTTTTCTTGATTATTTATCAAAGCTGGAAGTATTTCATTATAAGATATCTAATTGATTTCTTTTTTCAATATCTATATTCCTTCATCATGTGTTACTAATGTTGTTACTGTTTCACTTTAGAGCATGCAAAACAATGTAATTTATCATCATCATCATTTGTCATGAACCCATCTCAGCTTTTTGATGTAGCCTAACTTCAAAAATAGATTAGAAGTTCGTCTTTATTGGAAAATTTGGCGAAGGCTCTAAGATTGAGACTTTTAGAGGAAAAAGTCAGTTCTCCAAATTGAAAATTGGGTTTTGCGTTCTTGAAACTTAGCTAAAATTGAAGGAAATCAAATTGATTGATCACCTAAAGCAAAGAAAATATGGCCCAATTTGATATGGTAGCCCAAATTCTCAATGGTGAACCAAAGCCAATTTCACTAAAATCAACTGAAGCCCAAATTTCACCTAGGTTGGAATTTTCTCTAAGGAAAAATCTCACATACTAGGCTTCAATAATGAATTCTTGAAATTTGAATTGCAAATAAATTAAGAATGCAAATTAAGTAACAAGAAATTCAAAGAAAAAACTAGAACTCACCTTAATACAGATCTAAACTTGAAACCAAACCAAGTAATGCATATAGGCATCCAAGGTATGTTTGGATTACAGAATTTGACAAAAATAAACTTTCTTGTTACTTTGAGGCACCTTGTTCCGAAATTGGTTATCACATTGTCTATAATGTCATTGTTCAAAAGAAAAAACCACCTCTGTTTATAAATGTTAGAATTGTACTAACTTGGCTTGTTGGAATTGTCACTATAAGTTTTCTAATGAATCCTATTTTATGAAAATTCATCATCGCTTGGTAGATGAAATAAATGTCTACAATCGCACTTTTATCTGACAATCCTAGAGTGCCATGGTCCTGACATGACATCATCCAAAGAAATTATACCTCATTATTCCAAGATAAACATAAAAAAACAAGAAAAAGAAGTCTAGTAGGTGCCCATGTGGATGTGTATCCACTGTTGCTTGCTAAACAAGTAAGAGGAGAAATAGTGGCCAATGAAATTCAAGTACATCCAATCTTGCATCTCTGGCTATTTGGTAGGAAATGGGCCTCCCCGATGGACTTTTGCACGCCCAACATGTTAAATAAGGCCTTGACCCATATACCAACCCTATGGGCCTTCTATTAGACCATTTCTTGGCCCAAAACCCCCTTAAAAGGACTTCTAAAAATCTTTATTGATTTTTTCTTTAAAGTGTGTGACATCACTTTTTGAGCTCTACTTTTCCATTTAGTCATATCATAAGCCATAATGTCCTTCACTGTGCAATCTATGTTTATCTTTACCCTTCATCTCCAAATTTTCGATGGCATTACTATGCTCCTTGTTCCTTCACCTTGTAACCTCTCAACTCTACGTATGGGGGCATTTCTAGTCTTCTACAATTGTTACCAAAGTGTATTAAGCAAGTTTCTCTCATTTTTTCATCTACTGGGGCTATTTTTAAAGCCTTTATAATGTGATATTTTATGATTCATCTTTTGAAGTTGTTCTGATCATTTATCATAGAATGTGCATATGTATTGCTCTAACTTGGTCTATTTGTCTTTTAAAAGAATGTGATTTATATGTTATGAATATGTCTTAGGTTGTATATAAATCATAGTTATTGCAACATGACTACAGACCGCCGAGGTGGGCTCGAGGTTTCCCCTGAGTCTACAAAAAAAAAAAATATATATATATATATATATATATAGTTATTAATTGCTTGCCATTTTGCCTGAAATTGACCAAAACATTTTGTCATCCTCTTGCAATTTTTTGGTATTTGTTTCAGTCTGTTTCGGTTGTTTTACCTTATTTCAGCCAAAAAATATGATGTGTTTTAGCCAAACAAATATACTTATTTTTTTCCTTTTAATTTACTCACTTCTTTTTAATTCATTAGTAATTTATTTTTGTAATTCTATGATTTTATTATAATTTATTATTTTATTATTTTCAATTTATAATTATTATTTTTCTCATCTCCATCATTTAATTTTTCTACTTATTATTTATCTTATATATGTAATTTTATTTTATTTTTTAAATTTCTTGTAGTGTCTTTTCGAAATGGGATATGTTGAAACAATGGAAACACCGAAGCGTTTTTGTTTCAAAGGCAAATAGAAATGGCCTCCAAAATGAAGTTGGAAACTGATATATAAATATGTACTTTAAATTTGAATGGTTTATTGTATGTCCAAGACATCAATCAAGTATTTTGGACAACTAATTTGAGTTTATGCTAGGTAGATCCACAATTGGTTTTTTATTTTTTTTTTGGAGACAACTGATAGAGAAGTTTAGGGAAAAGGAGAAACTTACACATGTATTTTAGCAAATTTTTGAAGGCTTGTGATGGGCAAGAACATTGAGTTGGTAGTAGTTGAAATTGAAAATTATCCCCCAATGTATTTCTAGTAGAAGGACGTGTATGAATGGGCAATGAGAAATAAAAATGGATGTAGAGATGGAGGAATCTCGGTTGGAGTTGGACTACACTAAGGTTCTGTTTTTAGCTTTATGTATTTCTCTTAATTTTTGATAATATGACATCAGAAACCCAAGATGAGATCTGATGATGCAATTTGTTTATAGACAAGTAAGATAAGGAGTCAATTAAACAATAAATTATATATATGGAGGAAAACTTTGGACTCAAATGGTTTGAAGATTAGCAAAACAAGGGCAGAATACATAAGAATTTAGTGTTAGTTGATCTGGGAATAGAGAAGATTAACCAACTAAAATTGATCAAGTCTAGTATAGTAGTAGTGATAAATTTTACTTAGGTGCTACTTTAGAACCAAGTAGTGGATTTGATTTAGACATAGCCTGTGGGATGGGCATGGGACATGCAAAATGTAGGCAAGCTAGTAGGGTTTTATGCACTAAGATAGGGCCAGCTCGATTGAAGGATGCTTTTGTAAGGCAACAATTACACCAATAATGTTGTATGGAGTGAAATGATGGTCAATAAAAAAAGGGAAGTAGATAAAAGGGAAGGCCATTTAAGATGGTTCGGAATGCCCACAGATCACCAAAAATAGTTGCATTATGAAAAGGTGGCATGGACTGGAAGGAGAGACCTTGAAATGAATCAAGCGGTTGAGAAATCTTAAGTAAAAGAATATGGTGATTTAGAATATGGTTGTTGATGGGGTAGAGTGAAATGTAAAACTAAATAAAAAAAATGGAACACAGATGCGAAAGTAGCAGCTGCTGCTCCTTATTGTGTGATTAATCAATGTGGTATGGGTAATGTGTTGGGTTTGGACTGATTAACAAGTGCTCTTTACTGCGGGCCTTAATGATTTTATCATTTTAAAATATTTCAATTTTTTTTTATCATAAGCTTTTCTTCAAAGATGACCCATGCGGGCCTTTATGTTTTGAGCCTGTTTTGTGATCACATAATAAGGAAGCAAAATTGGTGCTGAAAGATACCTTCCTTTCTCTATCTTATAGGCTGTCTAATGTGTCAAATATAAGCAATACAAAATTGGTTGTGATACTGAATTATTCTGGAGCAAGCATTAAAACACATGATCTTGCCTAACATTCAGGAAGTACTGTGGTTGTCGATTCCTTTATGTTCCATTCTTGCTGGAATACCAAATGTTGCAAATTGGTTATAATGTTGGCAAACATTGAAGACGTTCTGGTAGTCAATTGTATTTCATTCCATTCCAGCTTGTTCCATCAGGTCGGCAGAACTGACCTACCTAGAACCCAGTTCAAATGATTCCCCCACCACCCTTCCTCTTCCTCTCCTTTCATTCCCTGGAATGGCCAGAACATGCTAGTCCAGAAGCGCCCTAGCTGGAACCTGGTCTAAACAATTTAATTCTTTTACTGATCCATTTTTGGCCATTCCACCCTTGTTAGGCCTATAATGAGGGCCAATAATGTGATTTAATTCTATCATTCTATCATTTAAGAATTTAAGGAGAGGACTGTTTTTTGGCAAAAGTCATGTCCATGTGGTCAAGCTCTATACCAAGATTCTGAGACCGTTCATTACTATTTTGTTCTGGATTTTCTTTATTCTAAAGATGTTTAAGTCCTTTGCAACATGTTAACCTTCTTTTTTTTCCCTATTTTCTTTTTAACTCTGCGACCTTTCTTTTTCCTCGGAATGAAGCACTAGAATGTCCAAGTGCCGAAACCTTCCACTCTAGAGGCAAACTAGAACTGCCTCGCCATTGACAATGATGAAAAGTATGGCCTGTTTACATCTCTGATACAGTTTGTGGCAAATTACGGATGCACAGTGATTAAGTAGTACAGTTGGAGATGTGCTATTTTGTAACTGAATTAGGTTTAATCTTATTAGGGGTTCAATTGAAGTTGAAGAGAGCTAATTGGTCTTCTGGGTCTCTTAAGTAGGGCTATAGGATGATTAATACATCTCAGCATTTGGGTGACTTCTTTCTCATATTTTTAGTAGTGATGGTACCTGATTATTCTAAATACCCATTGAGGAAGCCCTGGGCTTTCATACCATGACCGCTTGGTTATGAGTGGTTTATAGGCCGCTTAGGTTGTGTTTCAAGTCTGATGTTGAAAGTCTGGCTTAAGAGCCATGGAGGCCTTTAAATTTGTTTTGAATGTTATTGGAGCTTGAGAGGCTTTGAAGAACTCGAGTTTAGGGCATGTAAAGTTTGTAGGCTGCCGTGGTCGTGAATTTTGGATGGAAGGCTATATGTCTGTCGGATTTGATTTTGAAGGCAACAGGGTGATGTTAAGGCTTCCAATTTCGTTTGTCAGGGTTTAGGGACTTTGGTAGAGGGGGATGTGGCCGAGAAGTGCCACCTGAATCCAACTTGGCAATTCCCCATTTTGATCAGAAGGCCAATGAGGACCTTGGTTTGGCATTAAGCCTGATAATGGTTATCATTGTGTAGATTCATTCCTTGGTAAGATGAATTTGGGGGAGAACATGTGATCGAGGAATTTGATACTAATTCTTGTCTTAAGTTTGTAGTAATGCTCAGGCTTTAGCAGATGTATCAAGGTGAATTGATGTTAGGGGTTCCATCACAGGTGCATTATTAGAATTTGACCTAGGGGTCAAAATATCGGTCGATACATATTGTATCGGCCGATATGTATCGGTTTTTCAGGACCGAACGATATCGGCCGATACGATATGTATCGGCCAGTAAAAAAGGTTATCGGCCGATATGACCGATATTCGGACCGAATATCGATCACCATATCGGCCGATATGCATAAAAATCGGTATTTAAATTTTTTTGAATATTTTAAAAAAAAAAATCAATATGGTTTTTTACGGTTTTCCACGGTTTTTTAATATTGGAAGAGAGAGAAACTTATCGGCCAAGCCGTTTTTTGCACCCCTAATTTGACCTTTGGAACCTACAGGGCTACATTTGGATGAGCGGTAAATTTTACATGAGTTATCTAGGCTGTTTTTGGATGGTGGGTAAATTTTGGAGGGGTTACCCCAGGTAATATGAAAACCCCTCCTTTGAAAAAGGTTTTCAAATCTCCCCCTTGTTATCAAACAGGGGTAATGGGGGGTTACCCACTATTACCCTCTGTTACCTCCCATCCAAATGCAGCCAGAGTTTCTTTGACCAGGGGTTAATAAATACCTCTTGGTTGGAAAGTGTTTTCAAAAGTGAGAGAAGATGGGTAAAAAGTTGATTTTTTACCCCTACCCCTTAGTTACCAAATAAGGCCCATCCAAACTCAGTCCAGGCTAAGCTTCTCGCGTAACACCCCCAGAGAAAGTTGAGGATTCCTGACCAAACCTTATACTTTGCTTCCCTACAACTGCCATATCAGCACATCCCTTGATCGGCTATGAAAACAAGGGAATAATCTTCTTCTTCTTCTTTTATCTGGTAACCATGGCCCATTTATACTCCCCTTTGGTCACCCAGAACTAATTTTGCCAATTGAATCCCTTCTACGATCCCATTTTGAGCCATACTCGTTGTCTATGATATCATTAGTCATTGGGGTTTCCGTGGGTTTTTTTTTTTTAAATCTATTCAAACTGATTTTTGATAGGCTCTCTATTGTAACATTGATCTTCCTAACGAATTCATCTCTATAATTTCGTGCGGATCTCTCTCAAGAGTGTGCATGAGTGGTAAGTTATTGTACGGGGGTTTGTATTTATGAATAATATCCCCCACTATAGAGACCCACTTGGATATTTTCAATTATGGTAGTGGAAATGGGAAATGTTTATTTCGATAATGCTTATTGAAAACCCACTCACATGTGATTAATCTAATGACACTTGGGATGAATGCATCATTGAATTGAAACACAAAAGAATTTTGACAGATACACCATCATTTATTTTAAAGAGGATATTTTTTCTACCTTCAAGTTTATTACTAATTTCTCTAATTTGTGCCCTGTTTGGAGGGTGGCGGGAGTGGTGGTTGGGGGTATTGGGAGGTAACCTCCCGTTATTCTTGTTTGATAATTAAGGGATAGGGATAAAAAATCATTTTTTCTCTCTTTCCTTCTGCTTTTGGAAATCATTTTCAAGCAAGGGTATTTATAATATCCAAGTTATCTCCTAATCCAAAGCAGTGTTATAAAAGTCGGATCAGATTGCTGTCGAACCTCCGGTCCGGCCATGACCATGAGATACACAGTTCGGTTTAGTTAGGAAACCGTCTGAAAGACAAAACCCGTTCTAACTGGTGATTCTATCGGTTTATTCAAGTGACCACTCTTCTCTATACTTGCAGCCAACAATCGGAGGCTCGGAGTTCTCCTCTTCTCAACTTGTTCACGTTGGAAGTAAAAAAGAAAAGAAAGAGAAAAAAGAGGGCTAGGGTTTTGGCGGTTAGGATTTGGGAGAAAAGAGGGAGATATGATTAGGGTTTCTTCCTTCTTTTTATAAACGGTGGAAAGCGAGAACTATGAGGGTTTCTAACTCACCTGATCTTTTTAAAAGAAACTCATGTGAGCACCCTTTTCTAAAGGATTTTGAATACTTTTTATAGTTTTTAAAATCTTAAAAATTATTTTCTTATAATCTTATTTATTAGATTATAAACATAAATAAATAAAATATGTAAGAAGAAAATTTGATCCAATAAAATGTGGTTACCTAGATTAGTTAAATAGAAAAATTCAACTCATTTTTAAGGAGCTAGCAAAGTATTATTTATATTTAATAACATAAATTATTATTTATGTCTAGTATCATATTTATAAATATTTACATGATGCTTAATAACATTTTTACATTGTAAATATACCTAGTACTATTTTTTTATTAACATATAAAAATGATATATATATATATATATATATATATATATATATATTAATATTTTTTATGGATAGGCTTAATATGAACATTATATTTTGTAGAAAATTATATAACTATTGTTAATAATTATAGTTATTATCTTCTTCAAAAAATCGAACCATGACTAAAAAAGTCATTTCAAAAATTATAAAATAAAAAAGTTGTTTCTTTTATTTTTCAAAAAATCAACATCTATTTTTTAATTTTAAAAAATATTTTTTCTTAGAATTTTATTTCAATCAATCAATTAAACTTTAGCTAACAATTTAATATTATTTATAATATTATATTGATGACCACAGGTTTGATCGAGTTTGACCACAGTTGAACTCAGTTGAACCTTATTTAACCCAATTTTCTTCAAAGATGACTAGGTAGATGATCCGATTCTGATAACAATGATCAAAAGTAACTTCGAATAACCTCTATAAAATTTACCCCTTGTCCAAACACAGCTATGCACTAGGCCAAGGAGTTTAGCATCCTCGAATAATTCATGAAAGAGATGTATCATAGGTCACTAATGGTCCATTGGAGGCTCTAATTAATAATTATAGTTTATTATCCTCTTCAAAAAACAGAGAACCATGACTAAAAAAGTCGTTTCAAAAATTATAAAATAAAAAAGTTGTTTCTTTTATTTTTCAAAACATCAACATCTAATTTTTAATTTTAAAAAATATTTTTCTTAGAATTTTATTTCAATCAATTACCAAGATTTCGACCCCTGGACGGTGTATTTTGATTACGAACGATTTACATGGGTTTTTACGGCTTGGCATAAACTATTTTGGTGTGTTCCAATCAAAATGGGCTTGATATGAGTGAAACTAGTTGAAATAGCTCTCTTTGGCCTTGGCCTTGGCCTTGGCCATTTTAATATACTAATTTTTTTTTTACATATTTTTTAAGTATTCATCTAAAATCCAACCATATAGATTAATGCTAAATGCGCATTAAATTTCCTCGGTACTCTTAGGCGCTTTTTTTTTGTCTGATTGATTTTTATTTGATTCATATGATTAAAATTCAAACCATCTTAAATTAATATTTGATAATTTTTGCCAGGGCAATGATTTACGCACTACCTTTTTCTTTTTATCATACACTCCCTTGAAATTTTTCGCAATTTTACCCCTCGATTTCAATCACACATACTTTCTTTTCCTAATTTTTCTCTCTGCTTCAGCCGCATTTAATGTTCCAATCATTACATCTCTTTAAAAATGATATATTCCCTTTAAATTTTTATATTTGATAAATTTAGAGGTCTATGATCAAATATCTGTTTTTCATGTGAAATTAATAGTCAAAGTTGAAAAAATCAAATGGCAAAAAATATAAAATACCTCTATATTTTTGTATTTTGATAAATTTAGAATTTCAGTTTAATTTTGTATAGTAAAATGTGGTATACATTCTCTTCTACAAATTTGAAACTATAAATTTAAATCTATGTAATATGTGTTAAATTTGAGTAAAATTTATAAAAAACTTAGTCTTTTATAATATAAAAAATTATATAGTTTTTTCTTATGAAACAAAAAAGTTGAGGTTTTTTCAAAATTTTTATTAAAAAATTGATGTAATCTATATTTGTAAATATTTATGTATTATATAGGTTAACTTATATAGATATATAGATATGTAATCAACTAAATCATAACCATTAACTTATTGATCATTTTCATTATAGTTATATTAATCATTTTAATAAAACACACACACGATCAATAACTATTTTTAATTAAAATTATTTTAAAATATTTGATATTGAATAGGTTAAGAAATGAAAGATTAGTATATTTAAATTAAGGAAAGATTTCGCTAATTAGAATTATCCCACAATTCCCTCGGGTGGTACTTTCATACATGATTTTTTTAAATAAAAAATAATTTTAAACCATGAAAATGATTAATAAGTTATTGGTCATGATTTAGTTGATTACATATCTATATAAATAACCTATATAATGCATAAATATTTACAAATATAGATTACATCAATTTTTAATAGAAATTTTGGAAAAACCTCTATCTTTTTGCTTAATATGAAAAAATTATATAATTTCTTATATTATAAAAGACTCTAAGTGTTTTATAAGTTTTACTCAAATTTAACACATATTACATAGATTTAAATTTATAGCAGAGAACGTATATCACATTCTACTGTACAAAATAAAACTAAATTATAAAATTATCAAAATACAAAATATAGAGGTATTTTATATTTTTTGCCATTTTATTTTTTTCAACTTCGATTATTAATTTCAAAAGACCTCTACATTTATCAATTATAAAAATTTAAAGGCAATATACCATTTTTTAAAGAGACGTGCCGATTGGAATTACTTCATGAGAGAAAACTAAGCGCATGGAACATTAAACGCGGGTAAAGTTGAGGAGAAAAATTAGGAAAAAGAAGATATCTAACGTGTGAATGAAATAGGTGGGGTAAAATTGGGAAAAACTAAGGGGGTGTATGATGAAAAAATAGGGGTGCGTATATCATTGTCCGATAATGAGATTTGAATAATGGAAAAAGGAAAAGAAATTTTAATTCAATTTACGCAAACTAGAAAACAAGCATTGAAATGGCAACTTACTTGGGAATAAAATTTTGGCTTCGAGACTTCTCAATTCCATTTCTCATTCAACAATTACTCAAGTAATCTTTCATGAAATTTGTGTGTCTTCTCAAATCAGACCACCTTTCTGTATGCGTCGGCCAGTTTAATGAAATTGAAGGGGCCATGGTGCCGGCAATAGAGGGTCTAATGTCGTCCATGAACCTCACGACGATCTGTTTTTCGGTCTTCGGCAAGTTGTTGTGAGCTAGTAGGAGGTTGATCTCCTCTGCATACTCAACTATGGTTCTGCTACTCTGTTTGAGTCTCTGTAGCCTTTGAAATAGTTCTTGTGTAAAATTTGAAGGGAGAAAGGTCTTGTACACGAGTTTTCTTAATTTTGCCCAAGACTTAATTGTTAGTCCCAAGAATTCTGTATGAGTAATTTTGATGATTACAAAACCATTGTCGTACTCCACTAACATTCATGTATGAGCATAATTCTATAAGAATAGGCTTGAAGAAGAACTCCATGGCTTTGAAGGAAACATATATTGGATATCAAGAAATCCTTAACAAGCAAATGTATGTGGAAAACAGGAGACTGATGAACATCAAGACAAAGCATTGAAGATCAAATGGCTCAAGACACGAAGCTAAAGACTGAAGATCAAGTCTGTGTCTCTGGTGTTAAGTCATGAGTGTTTAGGATCTTATTTGCAAAGTTACTCAATGATTCAACACCACAACTCAAACTGACCTTAATCATCTCTCAGACTTCATGAGACTTGTAGACTATACTTTGATAGGTCCCTAGATTTTACCTAAGTCCCATGACTAATTGAAAAATTCTATGTGGACTAAATGCGACTTCAAATTAGGAAAAAACGAAATTCATTGAATTTCGATTGATTGAAACTTGGAGCGGTCGACTGAATCGATACAGAAAGGAACAAAAAGTCTCAGATAATTTCAGATGATCGAAATATTATCCAGTCAACTGAATCATTACAGCAAACAGATGTTCAATCTCTAATATTTTCGAGCGATCGTTAATGAGTGGGTGACCGAAATATTTGAATTGAATGTTCAAAGTGAGAACATTCGGTCGATCGAACTATAGAATGTTAAATCAAATTTGTAGTAACGATTCTTTTGCAAAACATTTAATGTTGTTCGCAACGACCATTTTTGCATTAGCTCAAATGGTCATGAAATTCAAAGGTTATATAAATACTAAGCCTTAATGAGCATTCAATCCTCTTCAACAACTACTATTATTTGAGATTGAAATTTGAAATTCACCAAGTGCTCATAAGCCCCAAATCACTTTCATTGATTGATTTACTCCAAGACTATATCATTTTTCATATCTTTGTAAGTTATTCAAGAGTGCTTCAAAATGTATTTCTTACTTTCTCTTGAGATCAAAATTGTAAAGGGTTAGTTTGACTATATTGAAGAAGACATACATCTTCCACTTCAAACTCGAAGAGTGGTCTATTCTTTGTTGTTGTAACGGTTTCTTCTCCACCTATAAAGAGAAAGATTAGTGGATTTCAATCCTCAAGCGGAACTCTTAAGGCGATGACATAGGTGGGTTGCCTAACCTTGTTAAAATTGGCGTGTTCATTCTCTCCTTATCTTCTCATATCCTCTATTTATTTGATTTTATTTATTGTTATTTCGTTTTTGCTTTTCAAATTGTGTAATTTATAAAAAACATAGAAATTTTTGCTAAAGGACCTAATTCACCCCCTTTTGAGTCTATATCTATGTAACAATTGGTATCAGAGCTTAGTTTATCTATAAACTTAACCGTTGAGAATAATGATCAAATGTCAAACATTATTGAAACTTCATATAATGAAGGACATTCTACCAATAGACCATCATGCTTTAGTGAAAATGATTACACTTATTGGAAAACAAGAAAGAAATTTTATTTGGAATTTTTACATCTTCAAATATGGGAAGTGATTGAGAATGACCCATTTATTCCAATCAAAAAGGATAAAGATGGCGATTTCCCAAAGCCCAAAAGTGAACAATCTATTTTTGCACTTTTGATCACAATGAATTTAGTAGAGTAACCTTGGTGTGCCCTAGAGGTAGTGGGTTCACTTGTGAGAGTTTTACACTAGAAATCCTGCAGTTTTTCACATATAAATTCAAAAAAAATGTCAAAAATAAAAGAAAGATTTGATTTCACATGTGTGAAGACTGACTCATCCTTATCATATTCGTACTACAAATAGAGAAAATTTATAGAAAAAGATTAAAAATAGTAAATAATATTTTAAGATTAGATTTGGTGAGCGAGTTGGAAAGATTTTTCACTTTTATTGTTTAAAAAGCATAAGAAATTTGTGAAACTATAATTCTGCAAAAAAATTGCCGCACTTGAATCATTTAATCAACTTTTAAAAATTGCTTAATTTCAAAATATTTTAAATTAGTTTTATTAGAAGTAATCACCTGCACAACTATAAATAGGGCCTGCCGAATATGATGATAATGGGTCCATGGAAAAGTCTTTTCTTGAATATGTGATCCATCAAAATTAAATTGACTAAATCAATAAAGTCAAATTGTTAAGCGCTCTATAATTTGATCAAATAAAATATATATTTTTTAATCTTTAAACTTTGTGACTTTTAGGTGGCCACAGATTCAACATAAACGGAACCGTCGTCACCCCATTTGGTAGATCTTATAACTAAGTGTGTGGAGCAATTTTGCAGACACAATCATCCTTTATTTTCTAATTCCTAAATATTTTGTGCATACCATGTTCTTCAACTAGTACACAAACTGTTCTGTTGATTGCTTGATTGAAAACGAGGGATAGAATTGGCATAAGAGGGATAAAGAAGGAAATATTTTTTTCTAAAATGTCATTTTATTTATAAAGTTGAATATACATTTATACTTTACAGGGGGTGGAATGAGTCTCGACAATTTTCACTTCGGAAACATGGAATCAAACTTGTCACTGGAATGTCAGCTGTTAAGTCTTAAGCTCAATATCAGTGTCACCAGATTCAAATCTTCGCCGTCTTTCAACTGCAGCCTCTACTCTCTTGCTAAACTCTTCATTTGAGACTGCTAACATGTAGCGCAGCTTGAGATTTATTCGATTTTCCACCAAGATTTTGTGCCTGGGAATTATTCGGTCGTCGAGAGAGTAACTGAAATACCTGCATCATATCTATGATACATCAGTTGCAAGGATACAAAATAGAAAAACAAAGGCAAGAACACAAACCATGTTACGGTAAAGGTGGGCATCAGGTGGAGCATCAAAGGCTGGTCTGGGGAAATAAATTAAGGCATAGAAAAATGAAATGCGCCAGTACGAAGAACGATGCTCGCAAGTAAAAGGCACTTGAAGGGAGCAACCACTAAAGAAGATTAATAAGGTAAGAGAGGACAGGCTAGATTGACGAAAAATACGATTTTTGTTCGGATTGAGAGGAAAGTAGAGTGCTCAAAAGGTCAACAAGATATAATTCATCAACAGTTTGAAGAGCTAAGCTGCAGCTGGACAATACTCTAGTATTTAACACTTGACCTCTCATGAGATTGACCATCATCAAGAAATTAACAGAATTGAGATAACATGTATTTTTGATTGATGGTGAAGAACAGAATAGCAGTGGGTGGCTGAGAATCTGAGAATATCTTACCTCGGAAACTCAATGAGATCCTGCAGAGGGCGGACCATAGTTCTCCTCAAGTAGCGGTACTTGGGACGAAGAATATCCGGATTGTATCTAATTAATGTTGGAAAATCTGCAATCATCTCTCCAAGCGATTGAAAAGAAATGCCCAAGGATAGGAAGTACTTCACATTAACTTCCAGTTTATTTGTGATGCTACACCCCACAAGCTCAGGTTCCAATGCCATCACCTTTCCAATATCCCTGTTGGTGACACCAGCTTTTGTCAACAGGAAAATGACCTGTTGATCATACAAGCACAACAAAGCCTCATTCACCATATGGAGTTGAACTCACATGATGACCAATAGAAATCCAGTAACTAAACCTTAACAAGAAAAAGAAAAAACCAAGAAAGGGAGAAATCCAGCAACTAAAATCAACTCTGTTATAGAGCCAAGAGATGTCATAGCATAGAGAGATTTGCAGGAAATTAGATTTTCATCATCGTCCCAAAATCATAAGAAAATTAGTCAACCCAAGATATTTTGCAGGAAATTAATAAAAAAGTATAATAAGGATACAATAAATTAGATTCCAAATATTTCTTGTTCTAAATTATGAGCCCCAAGACTGGCAATTAGTGTGGCGCTGCTTTTTTATCTTTATTTTTATTTGTAAAAATCTATTATTGATGAAAGAATAGGTACAAGTACCGGAAAGTTAAACGCCATGTAGGAGGAACTGGGAAAGAAAAAACCCTCAATTTCTGCAAGATAACCCCAACTCAATGAGAAGTGCTCCCTATCCCAAAATAAAACCCTAATAAACCACCTAATTATAACCCCCTTCCCCCATCCCTCTCTCCTCTTCAATTCTCCCCTTTTTCTTTTCTTTTCTTTTCTTCAGTTAGTTATCAAGAATGCATTTCTCTATAGTGACATGAAAGAAGAAGTTTACATGCTGCCACCTCCGAACTTTATTAGACAGGGAGAGAAAGGGAAAGCATGCCCGCTTAAGAAAGCAATATATGGTCTCAAACAGTCTCTTTGAGTGCGGTTTGATAAATTTAGCACAACCTTGTTAAATTATGATTTTGCACAATGTCAATCAGATCATCTCATTTTTGTATATCGTGCTAACAATGTTGTTATACTTCTTATGGTTTATGTGGACGATATAGTCTTAACATGGAATAATGAGTCCGTTATCAGTGCTTTGCAATGTTTTAAAACCCGACCCGTGGAGCCACCCGTTTTAGAAGAAGGGTGGGTTAAATAAGGTTCAACCGAATTGACCCGTAGTCAAACCCTGTCAAACCCGTGCCATTAATATAATATTATAAACAATATTAAATTATTAACTAAGGTTTAATAAATGAATTGAAATAAAATTTTATGTAAAAACTATTTTATCAATATATATTTTGTCAATATACGTTTTAGTGTTTTAAAACTCAACCCGTCTACCGAACCATTTCACAGGAAAGTTAGGATAAATAAACTCAGTAGAACTCGTACCAATCAATATATGATAAATAATATTAAACTATTAACTCTTAAATAAGTATGAAATAAATTAATAGATAATAAAATATAAAATACTATAAAAATAAAATATAAAATACAATACACATAATAAAAGACAAGATTATATTTTCATAAAAAAATATTCTTGTTGCCATAAAAACAATTATAAATTTCAAAAGTTAAAAATCCAACGCCTATGTTCCAATATTATCTTAAACAAAAATCTTACATAGTCTATGATCTTATACATCTAATATTTAAATCCAAATTTATTTTTTATTTAAATTTAATCTTTTCTCAAAAATTGTAAAGTGAGCACGATATTTCATTTCACATTTGGTAGTTTGGAAACGAAAAGTTACGTGGTTGTTCAATGGGTTATGTTAGATGGTGAATTTCAAATATCTAAATGATTAGATAGATTAATGTGGAAGTATTAAATTATCTAGGAATAAATTTAATTAAATTAAAGTATTTTTATTAATATAAAAAATAAATTGTGATGTCTCGAAATCAGCACAACTTCCATCTTCTCAAAAGATAAAAAGCAAAAGAAAAATTGAAGACTTATCATATTATTAATATAAAAAATATAATGATTTGTCAATATGCATTTTAATCGTTAAAAAATTTCAATCATTCAAAGAATATTTTAGTATAAATATTGTTTGATTTTTATTAAGTTGTTATTTTATCTCTTTTATTATTATTATTTTAATTTCTAACATTTTTATGATTAAAATCTTACCTTATTAAAAAAAGGTAAACTAAATAATAATTAAGGAGTATTTTGTATTTTATATAAATAACATGAGGTTTCTAACTTTACTCAACGACTTAAATAGTTAAATGTGGAAATGAGGAAAGTTAGAAACCTTGTGTGGCAAAATGAAAAAAAGAAAAGGCGGTGGAAAAAGTTATATGCAGCAATGAAAAAATACAGAGCCAAAGAGAAAATCCTAACTTCATCGCTATGGGAGAAAGGGAGAAGAATAAATGGCCGCCACGGAGGGAAAGAGAAAACCCTAACTTCCATCGCTATGGGAGAAAGGGAGAAGAAGAAATGGCCGCCGCTGTCCCACTGAGAGGATTACATGGGAAACTATGGAGATTTCTTGATCATTTAGGTTTAGATTTTTTTTTTTCCTTTCTTCTCAGTTTTTTCTTAAAAACAGGTTTTACTTCCAACGGGTCACGGGTTTATTACATTAACCGAGTTGAACCACGGGTTGCAGCAGGTTTTTAATCCATATGGGTTTTAAACTGACTCGACCCTTCATGCCGATCACGGTCAAACCGCCGGTTCGCCCGTGGGCCGGGCCGAGTTTGACAACACTGGTGCTTTGTATCTGCAACAGTCTTTTGATATTAAAGATCTTGGTTTACTTCGTTATTTCTTAGGAACTAAAATTGCCCGATCTTCTAAAGGACTTGTTCTTTTCCAACGGAAATATGCTTTAAATCTTCTTCATGATGCTGGATATTCTGGATGCAAGCTTGCAGAGACATCGCTTGCTGTTAATTCAAAAAAAATTGCATCTGATGGGACTCCTCTTATTGATCCTCACTTTTTATTAGCAGTTAGTAGGAAAGCTCATTTATCTTATCACTCGGCCTAACTTGGCCTATGTTATCAGTGTGGTCAGTCAATTTATGATGCTCCTATGGATATGCACCTTCATGCGGTCTTTCGCATTTTACATTATCTTAAGGCCACCATGGTCGTAGACTCTTTTATACGAATAGATCTACATTTAATATTTGTGGTTAGTCTGACGCTGATTGGGCTCAACGATCTACCTCAAGTTTTTGTATTCTTTTAAGATCGCATTTGGTTTCTTGGTAAAGTAAGAAACAAATTGTTGTTGCTCGTTCCAGTGCAGAGGCATCATGCAAGGCCATGGCCAACACAACAATTGATTATTTTGGTTCAAACAGTTTCTTGATGAATATGGTTTTCTATCCTCAGATGCACTTATCATGTTCTATGACAATCAAGTTGCAATCAATATTGCTTCCAATCCAGTTTTCCATAAGCGTACAAAATATGCAAAGATTGATTGTTATTTTCTTCGACATCACGTATCCTCTAGGAATATTGTCACTCCATATTTGAAGTCCAAGGATCAATTAGCAGACATAATCACGAAATCCATCTCACGCTCTCTACTCGATGATGTTTTCAGCAACTTGGGCTTGATTTATATCTTTGTGCCAGCTTGAGGGAGATTGTTGTAGGATATGATGTATCATATTGTACACATGTAGGTTGACGTTTAGATATTGTTGGATACCATTGAATGTAAATGATTGTAACTGATTTTTCTTTCTTTTTCCCTCACCTTGATTGGCTCCATGTACTCTTTATATACATGTATCCTCCTTCATTAGAAATACAAGCAATACAATATACATGGAATTATCTCTCTTTTCTTCCCTTTTCCTCCATCTCTTTCATTTTTTTCTCCCTATTTTCAATATAACACCTTCCACATGAAGCTTTGAAAGCCACGATGCTAAGTGATGAGTACAAAATAAATACATATTTTATTCCTAAATTTATTATTGTTAGTATCTCATTTTATTTAATTTTATCTAATTAGTATAATTTTGTGTTTTGCAGGTTTAAAAGTGAGGATGACAGAAAAAATGCTTAAATATAAAGTCTGGGCCCATTATGAGTTATTTTGGACCTCAAGCCCAATTATTGAGCCTATTAAGAAAAGCCCATGAAGAAATCCACATGTGTGAATAATAGTTTCATCATCTCAAGAAGAAATTCGAAATTTACAAGTCAATATAAGAGGATTTTCGAATTTGGCAAGTGGATTAAGGAAAGAGAGAAAATAAAGAAGGGAGAAAAATAAGGAAGGTTTGATACATGTTCAGTATTTTGGTCATAAATTTCTACTCCGATGTCCGATTGCTTTGATTCTTTTTGCGTTGGAAAGAAGACTTCAAGAGCTACAACTTTGTAGTTTACAACTTTTCCTGATTCGAAAGTTAAAAAGGTCAAAACTGAGCTGCAAGATGGTACATGTGTAAAAAACGGGATTCTACACCCACTTTCCTTATACAAATTTAGCTCCTTACCTCTTTTAAGTCATTCTATATTTAGCACAAATCAAATCCGCCCTCCATGTGTCCCTTGCTTTATTTAAATCTTTGAATCCAATCCATTCATTCCACCTCCTTTCATCTATAAATACTAGCCATCTCCCATTGAGAAAACTGAACTTGGGCATTGAAGAAAAGGAGAGGAGAGGAAGAAGAGGAGGAGAAAGATTGTGGGATTTTCAGTCCACATTGGATTCTAAGGTTGGTGGATTTTGATTTCCATTGTATTTTTCTTATGTCTTTATTCCAAAATTTCATTGATTTGTAATTTTTAATTCCATGTTTTAATTAATAAAAGAAGGTGAGATTATTAGAATTATGGTTTTCCAAATTTTGATTTTTATTATGATGGTTTGAATCATTTTAGTTCTTGACTCCTTCCTTGGTAGTTAATTTGGACATATGAAATAGTTAGATCTTTGATTAACATTACTATTCTAGGTCTAAGGTTCTTTGGGACATGAAATATTTAGATCGGAGAATTGCATGATTAATCTAGATCTAAGGTTCAGATTAATTAGGGAACTAATTTGATGAAAGACTTGAATAAGATTGAAATTTTACGTGAGCTCCATGTTCTAGGCCGTTATTTTATTATTAAAATTTGGATGATAATGCCTCCTTGATTCTTTGATCCAGTTCCATTGTAAATATGTATATAGGTAATTTAGATGTTATTTATGTTTTCTTTTGTTTATAAATACAAATTCTTGAAAATTGTGGAACTAGGTTGGAAATAATTTAATTGCATCTTAATTCTGTATTTTAAATTAGATTGAGATTGTTTATATTTTTATATTAATGCCACCATTTTAATTAAAATTAGTTAAATTGTTAGATTCTATGTTTAAATCTAGAATGTTTCTAAATTACGATTAAAACTCATAGATTAGATAAATTATTCTATATTTATGATTTATCTCCATATTTTCCAAAGTTCTTAAAATACATAATTGAATGGTGTATTTTCATGGATATATTTTCCTAAGTTCCGATGGGTTCGACCTCGCACTTAATCGCTATACTATCTAAATGGTTCGTGCGCTTGCGAGTTATAAATTTAAAATTTGCACAACACTAAGCATTGAGTGTTCTATTTGGTTAGAAAGAAATAAAAGAGTTTTTCAGGGGAAATCGTCTCCAGCTAGCCATGTTATTGAAGTACTCAAGTTTAGAGCTACTTGGTGGATTTTGGGAGCCCACCCTAGCCAGGGGGTCCGTATTTCTAATGTATGTAGGGATTGGGCTGTTCTGAATCTCGTAAAGATTGACGTGTCTTCATCATCTTCAATTCCTTGACAACCTCCGAGGTTGGGGTATCTCAAATAAACTTGGATGGCAACTATATGTGGGAGAGTACGTTGGTTGGGTTTGGAGGAGTGATCAATGTTGGTCCTCTCACCAATTTTTCAGCTATTAAGGCGGAGCTGCATGCCCCTTGGAGAGGTGTGCTCAAGATGGAGGAGCATGGAGTTGCAGGAGGGACTCTGGAAGGGGATTCTAAGGTGATTCTAAGTTGGGCATCGGATCAAGCTGCCTAAGGAAATTCCTGGACAAAGTTAACAGGATTTGGCAGTCAATCTTATCAAATGGTCTTAATGCATTGTGGGTCCCTAGAGTTGTGAACTCTGTAACTGATGATTTCGCTAGGCAAAGTCTTGTAATGTCGTCAGAAGTTGTAGAAAGATCTTTGGTATCATTTTGAGTAAGGGGTGGCAGGCTTGTTTTGCTCGAGTTTGTGGTTTGCTTTTTGTAAAGTTCTATTTCTTGGGTGAATAAAATAGTTATCTTTCAAAAAAGGAAAAAACAATAATTGAAATAATTTGTTATTATTTATTTGTATCATTCTCTTTTCTTAAGAAATTCTTTAAATGCTTTTAGATTATCTAATTTACTAAAACTATTAAAAAAATTGAATCATATAATGGAGTAAAGACAAAATAAGATCCTAGACAACAAGATAAACAAATTATTTTCAATTTTAACCCCATAAAATGAACTTCTTTATAATAGTATAATGCATATTTTATGTGCTACCATTAACTCATTCAAATGAACTAATTTAGAAGTCAGATATATTTGAAATAAATGTATACATAAATATACATCTGCATGCATGCATACTTTCTCTTAAAACAATAGATCTATGAAATTGTTCAAAGCAGATTCATTATATATTTAAGGATTTTTTGCTATGTTTGTCACAAATGTAGGATAGAAAAAGTCACATCAAGATGTAGCTGCTTATGATCATTATTAACATTATAAAAGAACTAAAAGGAAACGATAGTAATATGATCAATTTAATTCTAAAAACTTGAACACAATTACAATCAACATAATTCTACAAAAAGCAATAAACATTTGGAAAAAGAAAGAAAAACGGGCAACAGTAATAACAACTAAAATTTGATGTAAAATAATTAATATTAAATAATAAATCAATAAATATCTCTAAAGTCATATGAAGAATTTGAAATCAAATCCAAATGTTGTGCTATATATATATATAAGTTGCAGTGATCACAGTTACAAACCTCTTTGAGAGGTTGATGGAATGGATAGGAAAGTGGGCCAAGGGCAAACCCAGCGTATGACTCCCAAGGTCAATGAATGTCTGGTCATCCCGATCCAGGGGTTGAAAATAAAAAATGGGTTTTAGGTCATCTTTGTCGCCATGGCAAAAAACTGCCAAAATGGAGGCCTTTTAATGATCGTACCCCTACAAGATCCGTATGGATTGAAGGTAGGAGAGGAAAAGACCTAGGTATTGGTGGGTTATGGATTCAAATCCACAAAGAAAATGCAAATCTAAGGACAAAAGGAAAAAACGTCTTATGAACCAACAAATGCAGAAACAAAACAATACCCTGAACTGTTTGGAGAGGATGAAAAAACGAAAGAGGTCGTGTTAGGTCAAGAATCTCAATAGGCAGCAGCGCACACGCAAATGGTCGATTTCCTAATTGATATATTATTGACATTAAAAATCCTCAAGTGATATGAAATGAAAAAGGACTTTGAAAAGAAAAAGGAATGATTTGAGGAAGAATCGTATTCTATTGACTTCTCTCAAAGATACAAAAATACAATATATAGACAAAGGTGACAACCAACACGGTAGGTCAATCCTGCATTCTCCCCTATAATCTGTAGAACCATATAAATAGATAAACCTACTTTCCTAATATACAGAAAAATACTAAAATAGTGTACAAGATACTACAACAAATCTTCCTTTCCAAAACAAATCTCCCACTCTACTTTGCTGGCTCTACCCTCACCTGCTCCCATCTTACTCTTTTCCTCTGTCTCATGTTTCAACTAATGGTTTCATAGATTTTATAAACATGCATGCTAATCTATGGGTTCATTCAGTGCTCACCTTTAGCCTACCTAAACCTTTGACATAAAATTTTATAAGTAAGACTTGTATTGCTATATTTATCAGCCATGGCTCTCTCTCTCTCTCTCTCTCTCTCTCTCTCTCTCTCTCTCTCTCTCTCTCTCTCTCTCTCTATATATATATATATATATATATATATATATATATATATATATCTGTGTGTGTGTGTGTCTAGTTGAGATCTCATTTTATTATTTTTTTTTTCCTTACTGCTAATTGTGTTTTATGTTTGCCTTTGTGCCCCACTGATCTAGTTGAGATTTAAGAGAGGTTATTTATTGTTGGTTTCTTGATGGGTGTTTGTTTCATTTTTTTAACTTCTATAATTTTTAATAGAGTGGAGAAATTCTCTTTGGTTGCTGAAGAAACAACAAAAGAGAGAACCAACCTCCAATGTTTTTCCATAATATTCATCTCCAGACTCAGAGATGTGTGGTAATCCATCATATTTTCCAAAGAAAAATGAATCACCTGCCAGGTTCCGCCTCCTTTGGTCTTAATAGACTTGAACTGCCCAACTTAGTTATTTAAATGCATATGTTGTCACTATGAGTCAAACAGTTGAAACATCCTTGACATCCTTCGTTTGACTACCTCCTTCTAGGAGCTTGGATGCCTTCTCTTGCTCAGTCCTGAGCACAAACCGACCCTCACTTTTGCCTGGTCAGCATGATTTGCAATATAAGACTAGGAACATATGCAGTTTTCTTTTTCTTAAGGAAACATAAGCAGAAATGAATTGCAATTGTCTTTTTTTGGGCTGTCAAGAACTCAGTATGCATCATGCTCTGTTTACTTCGTGATTTGGGTGGCCAATTCATTTAAGAGGCTTTTTTGTTCATGAGTTAAGTAGGCTGCTTGCTGTAAGTTTTTACATGACTTTTTGAAATAATGCATTAAGCACATAAAGTATCCACATATCTTATCACCCATCTGAAATTCCAGACACCTGATTGACAACAATTAAATCGATAGCGCATGAGGCAGGTTTCACAGTAGCTTCTGACTTAAATAGACACATATATAAGTTTATAAGTGAAATGCCAAGCACATGAATTCAGCATGAAGTATAACTTTATTAGTGGTGCCTCTCATTAAAGGATGCCTAGATTGCATGTTAGACTCCAAAAAATCAAAATACAAAAAGAAGCACCAATGTACCACTACACAAGAAAATATAAACAATGTTCTCTTTTTTCTCGGTGGAGTGGAAACGATGATAGAGCTGTGATCCATTAGCTAATTGTCTTGAAAAAGAAAGGTATTCAAGCTACTTTCTTTGGACTCTTAAGCATCACATCTAGGATCCAACCTCCTTTCTACAGAAATTTGACCATGAACTTACCAATCTTTTAGAGAACTGCAAATTGAAATGGTTAAAGATCAATTGACATTCTGTAATGGCCCACGTTAACAAAATGGTTATGGGAATAAGATGATATATGAATCGTACGATTGATGATATATGAATCGTACGATTTTACGATTTTCGATTCACGATTCACACCCCTATACCAATTTCGATACGATTCGAGTTTGATAACATTGGATAAAATTGGAGAATTCTAAATATTTGTAAAATTTCATGCTCACAAGGTGTGTGATACTATGTTTAAGTGAATGTTGCCTAGTGCACATTCTAATGTATAGTTGGGTAAGGTTATGGTTTGACCTCTTTATGCATGTGTGATTGATGTGAATATATTGTATCAGATACATATGTATGAGTTTCCCAAGTTCCCTATGATTAGATGTTTACTATAATTGAGAATTCATAAATTTGTGATGTGTTGAAGAATGATAGAATGTATGATAAATCAAGATAACCCAAGATGTGTAATGTAGAGCCTTGATAACTTCCCATACTTGTGTATGGTTATAAGTAATGTATGCATCAAATGAATTCTATGATTGTGATTGGAATTCTTAGATGTGTAATTCATATAATAGCATGATGAATGTGTTTTCATGCCATGCTTGGACTTTTATGATAATATGTACATCACTAGCGAGTACCTATGTTGATAATGATTGTGGTGGATCAACCTAACCATGTGTAGAATGAATTTTCATGATTTGAAGAGGAACTTTTTGAAGGGTTAGACTAAGTGAAATGGGTGAGTTAAGGTCAACTATCTTATAATCCTAGGGGGTTAACTTGTGCTACAATGGGAATGGGCAAGTATGATTGAGAATGCATGGAATGCAATGTAAATGCTAAAAAAGCTTTGTTTGATTTTCGCAATGTTAACCCAAACGTGAAAATAAATGAACCACGGTTATTTGTGGTTGTCGTTGAGGAGTATAGCCCCTCACATGCTTCGCGTTGTAGGTCGCTCTCACGACTATTTTGTACACTTGGTGTACAGTTCAAGTAGGGTTAGATACCCATGAGCCTGTGTGGGCGATACTTAGTAAGACGCATTGCGCAGGGTTAGATACTCGTGAGCGTATGCGGGCGGTACTGACTTAGTAAGACGCATTGCGCAGGGTCAGATACTCGTGAGCGTATGCGGGCGGTACTCACTTAGTAAGACGCATTACGCAGGGTTAGATACTCGTGAGCCTATGCGGGCGGTACTGACTTAGTAAGGCGCATTACGCAAGGTCAGATACTCGTGAGCCTATGCGGACGGTACTTAGTAAGACACATTGCGCAAAGTTAGATACTCGTGAGCCTATGCGGGCGGTACTGACTTAGTAAGACAAATTGCGCAGGGTCAGATACTTGTGAGCCTATGCGTGCGGTATTAACTTAGTAAGACGCATTGTGCAGGGTTAGATACTCGTGAGCCTATGCTGACGGTACTGACTTAGTAAGATGGATTGCGCAGGGTCAGATGCTCGTGAGCCTATGCGGGTGGTACTAACTTAATAAGACGCATTGCACAAGGTTAGATACTCGTGAGCCTATGCAGGCGGTACCGACTTAGTAAGACGAATTGCGCAGGGTTAGATACTTGTGAACCCTACTTGGGCGGTACTAACTTGGTAAGCCGTATATCGATCACCTTAGAGTTGACTTAATCACCAAAGTGGTAAAGGAAGCAAGGTGTGGTAGATTGGATGTGTTTCCTGTAGATCTCCCACTTTGTAAGTCGTGGCCTATGTCTCTCAAGGGATCATGATGTTTTTGACAGCCCGTTCCATAGAGGTGTCCTTGAGTAGACATTGTGTTCACATTGATGAAGTTGATAGCAGGACAATGTTGCATAGCATGATATTATGTGGGTGCGTCCCTCACGTGATACTGATATTGAGACATGGTATGGGTATGTCCCTCACGCGATTATGATGTTTGACTGCTCGTTCCAGAGAAGTATTCTGGACAGTGGGGTCGGCTACGAAGACTTAGTCCCATGTGATTGTCGTCGAGGAGTGAGTCCCTCACATGCTACGCACTGTAGGGCGCTCTCACAGCTATATAACACATTTGATGTGCGTTGATACGTACAGCTAGATATTCGTTTACCCCATGGGGACGGTACTAGCTTTATAAGGCGCGGTCCGGCCGCCTTAAAATTTGACTGAATCACACATAAGGAAGGAATGCAGGGCGAAGTAGACTTGATCACGCCAGTCGTGAGTCTCCTGCTTAGTAAGTCATGGGCCCTAAGTCTTGCTAGGGGTCGTGGTATGTTCATAATTTGATATTGTTGCCACAGTCACGTAGTGATTCATGTGAGTGTTGTTCATACGGATAGAACTCATGGTAGATGATGTGTTTCCTGGATGAGTTATGCACATGGATGGCTTATACTCATGGAGGGATTATATGCATGGATGATTTATACCCATGGATAGATGATACTCACTGATAGAGTGTTACCACGGATGAATGATTAGTCACATGGATGTTGTTCCCATGGTAAACATATTGGATTCATGCCCAGATATTGGTTATATAGTAGGCATATTGGCCCCATGATAGACATGTTGGTCCCATGGTAAACGTATTGGTCTCATGGTGGACTTGATGGTTCCATGGATAGATATTATTTTCCCATGATGGGTTATTCCTATGGATGGTTATCCTCATAGAGGGCATTGTGACCATAGATGTATATTATTACCGTGGATGGATATTCTCACGGAGGGCATTGATTCCATAGGTGATTGGACCCATATTTAGAGTATTGTCCCCGATGAGGGATATAGTACTTATGTTCGTGTATAAGTCTCATGGTTGATGTTTATCCCATGAGTGACATAGACTCCATAGTTGGCGGTGTTCCCATGGTTGGTATAGACCTGTGATTGACTAGACCCGTGATGGGTGAGACCTATTTTATTGATGAGGCCCACAGATGGACACTAGAATGTCCTGGTGTGGCATAATGAATAGCATTGTGTTAGTGCTATGAAACAAGTGAAATTAGAACTACGCCAGATCTGATCTCCAATGGAGTATGTATGCAGCTGATGATTCAGTTCGATGAACCCAAGGGTCCAATAAGTCCTAGGATCCGCAGAGATCTTGTTACACGTGTGGGTGTCACGTGTTTGGACTACGAATCATGCATGCTTTAGAGTAAAAAAACATAGATATTCTTGTTTCTCACGTGCCCGTTGGGTCGGGGCGTGACACATCCTTAGTCCATGCTTCTAGAAAACTGGAAATAATAACCAGAGACAAGTGCAATGAGGTCTTATCTACTTCAGATAGTATATTGAATATATATAGGGAAGATGAATTTATAAACGTAAAATGACATTCTATTATATTAGAAGAAAGAATAAACAGGAAGAGATCTTTCAAAAGTACAATTTTTTTAAAGATTTATTGCAGAACTACTAGAGAAGTGAAGCAGGACCAGTGAAACAAAAAAGAGAAAATGTAAGGGGAAAAAGGACAAACCACAGGTCGGATTTTCTTGTAGAGGCTATATGTTAATACTGGTGGGAACTTGACTAACATGCCACCAATTGCTTCTTCTCTAATGCCGATGTCCTGTAAAAATCGTACCTTCAGAGAGAAACAATCTAACTCAGTGTGATCATTTAAAGCTTCAAAGAATCAACAGAAATATTAAGAAGATTTCCTGTCACTCGTCAAAACAACAGAAAAAACCAATGTCTCTTAAATTTCATTAGTTGATGAAATAGCATTTTTTATCTCCCCCTCCCTGTGTGGCAAGAGGAATCCAGCATTGGAGGGGTTCTGGAGGAATTGAAAAGCAAAAATGAAAGAATATACATTCAACAAATTACCACCATGGATTTCAGATTAAAGGCCTACCTTTGGTGCAATTGTCGTTTCCAAGTCGACACAAAAAATCATTGGTTTCATTGTAAGTATTCTTCTCATGCCATCACGTCGGACTCCAAGGTAGTATAGATACTTCACAAGCGGCTTCCATCTGTTCTCAATGCTGCAGCCCATCACTGGGGCTTGAATGCCAACAATCGTCCCATGTCTTCATGACTAAGTCCAAACTCCTTGAGGTATTCAACCTGTATAGTAAGTACAGTTTTTCTCTCACATCATAATGGCATCAAGCAAGATAACAATTTCTTCTGTAACTAATCAGTTTTATGTTACTAGTGCCAAGTGGGTTGGTTTCCACTGTGTCGATGACAAAAACATGTCACCAGCGCAAAAGTTATGTTGCATAGTGTTTCAACAATGAAATCTCTGCTATCTTTCAAAACAAGCAACAAAATTTCTGCCAACATAATGTCCTTAGCCTCTAAAAGGAAACAATCAAGGATATCTTATGGCATAAATCGGCTAAATTAACTCATTGAATCAGCCAAAATACTACATTGAATGTGGAACATTTAATAATACTCCATTGTTTGCGGAGACCAGTGTGACCTGCATGATGAGTGGAGCCGAGCTGATAATTATTCCAGTAGATTTGTATGATTGGTCCTAGTTGAAAAGCAGATTCAAACTTGCACTAAAGTTAGTTAGGTTTGTTATTGTGTAGAAGCAGTTCAGCTTAGCAACCTTGTTCAAAATATGATGGCAAGAGTTCATGCCAAACAGTTATGGAAGCATATTTGACTAGCAAATTGTGTGGTCCTGAAAAGACCAACTAGTGACACCAGCATATCAAGAAGCAAGCACCATCAGTGCACAGTGCAAATACCTTCATGTTCATCTCTTCCAAACTGAAGGAGCCAAGAGCCTTGGGATAATCAAAGAGCAATGTCCCAAAATCATTTTGATTCATACCCATTCCCTATAAAATCTACCCGTGACCTCAGTTCATCCATGGAGAAAGACAACACATGCGGACAACGGCTGACAATGAATCCCATCCACACCCTCCTGACACCATTGCTCTCAAGATAGTCCACAATCTCTTCCAGTTCTGTAAGATTGCGCTCCAAGATCCCATTCGCCCTTGTAAGCACATATCCAAGAAACTCTCCTTTAACGTAAATTGCTTTCAACCACTCTACCAGGCGTCTTATTGACTCAAGCTCCCCTGAATTCATGCATATGATCTTCCCAATTTGTGGATATGTTAATGAATTATGCTTCAACCTATACATTAACATCAAATCAAAATCACCACAAATCTAATTTCACCTTCCTATGATACAAGTTAGGAAGGAAGGTTCTATTCAATAGAAAAATCTAGAAAAAAAAAAATTACAATTCCCTTAAATTCTAGAGTAGCAAATTCTGATAATTGTGGACTTCAGTGAATTTCTCTAATAGCCATTGTCGGTATAAACTTCAAATCTGATGATGGAATACAAGAACTCCACAACCAAAAGGCCTGTTTTTGTATCAAGGGTAGATGCAGAAAATGGAAAAAAGTGGATGTATTGGGGCCTGGCTGGAGCCCAGGTTAATATAATCCATTCCATTTTTCTCTGCTATGTTTGAAACCACACATGGGCAACTTCAGGATTTGTAATTCCAAGATAACACTATCAGAAGGGGATTTATAATCTCCTGAAATTGATGATATGGGTGGTTTCATAATTCGGACTCTCGAATTCTGGAATTGATAACGAGACGTTCTGAATTTGCCAACATTCCAATTTCACCCTAGAATTTCAGGTTATGAAATAGGTCCAAAACATAAACGAATCAGGTTTTGAAATTCCAAAATAACACTTCCAGGTGTGAACATATGGCCCCTGAAATCAACATCTTTGAGGATTCATAATTTCTAGTTCGTAGTTTCAGCTTTGCCAAACATAGGAATTCCAACTCGAGAAATTACTTGATGAGGGGAATGACATTGGAATTCTGAATGTAGGTCTTGGCACGGGCATTGAATGTAGAATGCGAGAACTCAGGAAGCTGCTTCATTGATGCTGCAGCAATCATAACCCGGTCAATGAAACCAGGCAAGCAAGAGACAAGGTTGTTGGAGTAATTTATGCTGAGCTTGGAGCCTCTCATGAGCTGCTTGAGAATGTCAGCAGTAACACTCCGCCTGATCTCTAATGCCTGCATCAGAATCTTTTCTTGGTCCTCTCCGGCAGCCACGCCACCAGCATCACCCTGCTGGAAGAGTCTGTGAAGAGTGGGAGACGAGTCATTGTCTGCAGTGGGGAAGTCAATGGAGCCAGGGAATTGGGGACTTCTTCTGCTTTTTGTGACGAGAGACAAGCGAAGCAATCTATCCGTTTCTGCTGAGTTTCCATCATATTTTAGTTCTTGCTGTTGGTGTTGTTGTTGGTGTTGTTGTTGGTGTTGTTGGGGGAGGTGGGAGAGGAGAAAAGCGGTGGATTTGGAGTTGTGTTTTCGGAGGAGTTGTCGTTCTTGTGGTTGGGGTTGTGGGTGTTGCGCTACGAAAAATTTTGTAGTTGTTCTCGTTGTTTTTTTTCGAATGGTGGTGGTGATGGGGTTGAAAGGGGTTGTTTGGGAGGAGGAGAAAAAGAGGGATTTGGAGAAGCGAGTTGGTGTAGAAAAAGTGGGGGAGTAGGGGAAACGGAGGAGAGAAGGACTGCAAGTGGCTAAATTGAGATAGTTAGGGAGAAGGAAGCGACAGCCATAGACGACAGGGAGTTGGTGGTGCTCAAAGTGCTGCTGCTGGCATAGCAACATCTCTCACCCACTCTCACTCCGCTCGGCCAGACGGCAAATGCACAAACAAGGTATTCTTCTCAACCAATGTCAAGAGTGTCTTAGGATAGTATTTGCTATGGGGATATTTTGAAATTTGATTTTGTCTAGAAAATTTGGTAAAAAATATAATATTTTAAAAATAAAGATTTTTCATTGAAAAAACTTGAAGTTCTCGAATTCATTTGAAGACCGTACAAAAATCGTAATTGACAAATCATGCTTCAAGTGTCGGTTCGAACATCTTCAAGTTACTCCCACTCGACAGAAGGCACCTGCCACTCTTTTATAACTATAGAGGTACCCTACTACAGGGAAATTTACACCTGACATTGCAAATTGTATGCCCTCCAAAGCTGCGTCTAGCGCCATTAGAATCGAACACTTTATCAATGTGTTGGGCACACTGTGCATTTATCACCCCCCAATTAAATGCAGCGCCTTGTTTTACCGCAATGCAAATAATACACGAAATAATTGGCGCTAAATACACGAACTGTGCCATCTCAGCCAATCAGAGATGCAGCGCGTTATTGTTAGAACTCATAATACGGCGAAAAAAGGTTGGAATCTCGTGTCGGGCCAGGCCTTCCTTTAATAAACCCAAGCCAGTCCCATTCCAAAAGTTATTTAACATTACTAGATCGGACCCAATTTGCAAACCAAAATTGTAATACCCCGTCGCGCTATAGGCATGTTATCTCCGAAACATCTCAAGAAATCTCCAAAAAATAGATATCGAGTTTATTTTATTTTTTTTAATAAAAGACACCGCTCCCGCAACCCATACTAACCACGGGCAACACACCAATAGAACCAATAACTAATAGTACCGAGAAAGTATTATTCATAATTAAAAATAATGACATCATCCTATCATAACATTCATCCAACTCATGCGTGAACATATATCTCAATTACATTGACAAGATCTCAACTACAAAATGTAACTATAACCGAAAATAAAGCTACAGCTCCACATCCAACGTCCGCCAGAGAATCCCGCCGATCCCTCCTCTAAGAAGTACCTATGAGGTAAGGGGAGCTCTATATGTCCAATGAGGGTAACACATGCATCATGTCATCAAGCATAAACTGCATAAAATCATATGGACACAATCAATGTCTAGGATGTCTACGTGCACGACCATGCGAACGTATGCCCTACCCTTAGCACACGGGCCCACATCTATAGGGCATCCAGCACATCCTCTAACCAACCCAATGCAACACTAAAGCAACTCCCACATATGCCCATCCGCTACGGTCCACCCAGCCATGGGTACACAGACTGATCTCCAACCAGATTAGGGTCCCTGGCCCTCAACCAATGCTATGACTCTCCCAAGGCGGCTCACACACAGACCACAATCAACTCATGAGTCAAGTTCACTAGAGGCCCAAACAAACTATCACACGGGAGTAATAACCGCATCAGCCATCAACGGACTGCTAACTAGACCCATCTGTGATCTCCTCAACCAAGTACTAGACTCCCGGTAGTTATATGTGTAACCTCAAGCACCATCTGTTGGTCTTAACATAACAAACACATCCACCCCTCACAGAAGTCCATAAGTCTTCTACCGAGTGAGCCGACCTAACTCACTCGTTAGGCGCCCATAAATTTCTAATGAGTCAACACCCACATCATAAGCTTCACACATGAACCCCAAAGTCATAACCGCAGGTAATCATATTGCCATGCCCCTCAGTCAACAAGTGGGTGAACAAACACTCAACCCCACCTAGCTCTCAAGGCGACTCAGTACGTACTCGACGTACTCTATGATCACCCTAACTATATGTTCACCTCCATAGAAATCCACACACACCACAGACTATCCCCACCCCAAAAGTGTCCTAGTCTGAAACATTATACCACATCACACCGTAGGTTGTTCCCACCCTGCAGGTGTCCTAACCTGGAATACTATACCTCATACTGTACCCACCTTGCATGTGTCGTAGCCTGGAATATCA
The DNA here is from genome assembly GCA_022113865.1 of Chimonanthus praecox. Taxonomy (NCBI): domain Eukaryota; kingdom Viridiplantae; phylum Streptophyta; class Magnoliopsida; order Laurales; family Calycanthaceae; genus Chimonanthus; species Chimonanthus praecox. Next base: position 52,063,739 of record CM039087.1, on the reverse strand, counting down.
TACCTCAGACTTTACCCACCCTGTAAGTATCATAGTATGAAATACCACACCTCAGACTGTACACATCATACATGTGTCATAGCCTGGAATATCAGACCTCAGACTGTACCCACCATGTAGGTGTCATAGCCTGGAATACCACACCTCAGATTGTACCCACCCTGCATGTGTCATAATCTGAAATATCATACCTTAGACTGTACCCACCCTACAAGTGTCACAGCAGGAACACCACACCTTAGACTATACCCACCCTGGATGTGTCATAGTTTGGAATACCATACCTCAGATTGTACCGACCATGCAGGTGTCATAGCCTGGTACGTGCATCACAACCGTAACCAACCAAGCCACCCCAGGCTTCTCATCAAACCCGTGCATCCGACCAACCGGTACCACGGGTTGTGCCTCATCCCCCAACCTAAACATGGGTGGAATACCCTCAACCCCAGTCGTCATGTGAGCGGATCACTCAACCGATCAGACCACCGGTGATGCCTCATCCGTCACGCACTCTAGTATCGTGTCTATAATGACCTCTAAGTCTGCCTTGGGCGAACCAGCGCTCGACCCAAGAGATTCCCTGAAGTATCTAGGAACACCTCACCACCTGTCCTTCTTGAGACCCCCCGACAGATCGCCCTCCAAACTAGACCACACTCTCATAGGCGTGTCCGAATATCACAAGGATAGTCAATTCCTCACTAGAGTGTACATCCACTCATGTATGATCACTGGATAATCCATTGCTCAACCATACTTCCACTGCACGGTTTCACACAACATTCAAACCCCAACTACCCGATAAGCTGTAACGACCCGCACTTTTTCCATTGATTAAATCAGAGTATGATTTTTTTAAAAAACAAACGGAAAGAGGACGGATACGTCATGACGTGAGTTAAGTCCGAGTCTGAAGACCCGACCCCCCGACTGGCCCAATTCTATCACACACGTGGGTCAGTCCACCAAATATTTACGCGTGTGCCAGCATAACACTTGTGAAATAAAACGTGCGGAAATAATACTTGCGGAATTATTAATACCAACATTTTAATAACAAGGATGGAAATAACTTAACCATATAAGTCAAACATCAAACCAAATCCAAAGTAAGAGTTATCTAAATTATTACATCATTGGATCATATTAAATTATATAGTTCTATCAAAATGGCAAAATAAGAACTATAAGGTCTCCAAGCATCTCTGGATCCATCTCTTCATCAAGCATGGTTATCACTAGGACTAGTTTCTTCTCCTTTGTCATGATCTGTGTTAACATCTAGGGGAAAAATGTACGGGCTTAGTCAACTTGCCCAGTAGGAAGTTTCGATCATAAAATGCATTATGTGTGAAATCTCATAATAACATATATTAGAAATAACAAATGAGGAAAATCGCAGATAATGATCAATACATGTTTCTCAAAATACGATAAGAGAATACCAAAGTCTTATAACTTAGAAAGCATAAAAATCATATGCTATGTGTGCCATGCATCAATGATATGCCCACCCATTTCCTTGCATCAGATCATGACTATCACTTAAAATAATGATTCTCAATATTGGCCACTTATGTTCACAGCATTTGAGGCGGCGACCACCAGGGTGCTGTTACCCATCCACAAATTAACCGAGACTATAGGTGGAGTGTAGTCTCCTCCCTCTACGCAGTGTTTCGGGGACCATCCCAGGAGCTCTTTGGCCCAACTATGCCGTAACATTCATATCCAAGGACGGGGCCAAAGTCTAATATTTTTATAATCATTTTACATGAGCCCAAGCGAGGTCCGGACATTTCCTTCTTGGCTCAGTACTATCAACCCTCCCGTGCAACCATGCATGAGGTAATGTGTGCAACATGATGATAAAACCATACATTAAATAGTTTCTTTCATCAAATATCTTTTCTATATAATATAATGAATTCATAATAAAAATCAAGATCTCATCAATCAAGTGCTTCAATAAAGTAGGAACTCCTACCTGATCGAGAGTGATCAACTAAAGGGGAACTCACGCGTTTGTTCGAACGGCGTCGAAATTACCCTCAATTCCATTTATCCATGTACATGTTTCAAATCACAGTTTGTAGGTCTAATCCAAACCTAAAGATCAACTGTATGATTTTCTAAGTCTAATAGATTCCATTTATATTTGGTTTTAAATAACAAATATATTAACCTTGTCAAATTGTCTATGTTTCAGGCCAATATATCAAAACTGTCGATACATCTCCTCTGGACACAGTCGACATGTCGAAAATCTCGATATGTCTACAGGAATTTGTTGATTCCAGTTTATATTTTCCAACCGTTCTTCTGTCATATGTATCGATACAGTCGATACATTTATTTATACATGAATTCAATGTGCCATGGACATCGACACATCCTTCTGATTTTCTGATCCATTTACACTTGTATTCGTCCACTGTTTTCAAACCATACACATCGATCAAATCGATACATGTGTCATCTGTTTCCGAACTATATGTATCAACCCAGTCGATATATATACTGGTGCATATATCCGATGTGTCGACATTCGCCGACAAATTTGTCAGTGTTAATACTCATTCTGCGTTCACATGCCGATATATCGACTCCATCGATACCTCGTCCTTGAACCAGTTTATTGTCTTTATTTTGTTCTCAGCATACCCAGACCGATATGTTGGTCTGGTCGATATATTTGTCAGAGATCCGTCGACATATCTACATAATCGATATGTCCATAGATTCATTTTCCCTTTGTCCTCTTTCTTTTTATTTCGGATCATCTCCAGGCTGACATATAGACCTGGTCGATACATCGTCCTAACATTAGTTTATCACCTTTTATTTCATCTTCGATTCTACCATACTCAGACCGACACATCGACTCTGTCGATGGGTCGTGCTGAGACCAGTTCATTATCGATTCGTTCCATATTATATCTGTTGCACCTCAGGCCGGCATATCGACATTGTTGATTGGTCGTCCCGAGATCAGCTCGGCATTTGTATGTTTCATTTTCATTTCAGTCATACCTAGGCCGAGACATCGACATAGGCGATGTGTCGTCCTGGGTTGGGTCCCTTTTTTATAATCCTTCGAAGTCCCCATTCACTAGACTTCATGTTCCAGACAACACATTGACAGAGTCGATATGTCGGCTGGGTTGGGTCGGAAGTCATGGGTTCATCTTCCATGTTTCTCCTCTACTCACTTATTCATTATATGTATTCCTTTGTTCTTTAGATTCGTACTTACATAGTTTCTAAACACCCTAGTGTTATTAGTTTACTTTAAAACACCATTGATCTACCTACCTCGAAGGATTTGTGGGTGTGCTCGAATGGATGCAATCTGATATCCCTTGTCTCGCTCTCCACCCTCCTTGTTAGCTCGATTTATCTTTCCTCTTGCTTGGTCTCTCCTTTCTTTCCCGGAACAGAGGAAGCCCGTGAGGAGGTGTTGGTCGAGTTGAGGGCTGAGATGTGAGTGATAGGGTGCACTCGGATGAGTAAAAGGGTGGTCAGGCACTCTGTTTCTTCTTTGTTTTCTTCTCTCTGTTTTTCTCTCATTTTCTTTTCTTTCTTTCTTTCTTTTTCTTTCATTTTATCTTCCTTTCTTGCTATCTCTAGACTCTTAATTGAGTCCTTGAAAACGGAAGAGACATTGTGAATGTCCATGCATGGAAAAATGAAAGGTTTAGATGGTGGTAGACAGAGCGTTTGTTAAAGACGTTCGGACTACTCAACACATCGACTTGAACCATTTGATTGTCTTTTCCCCAATACATCGACCACGTCGATGTATCCTTCTGACAACTTATACCTCGGGCTTGGATCTCAGTTCTCCCCGACAGATCAATCCAATCGATGCAGCATCATCTAGAATTGTTCGGTTTTCCCGACACATCAACTAAGTCGATGTATCGTCTAAGGGAAATTTAGTTTCCCTTATCTCTGTACATTCACATTATTTGGACAAAAAATCATATTTCATTTATATAATAAAAGAAATTACATAAATATGGAGTTAAAACTCCGGGTCCTTACATAAGCTAAGGAGAGTCTCTAAATCCTGGTATAGCCTAGTACTTATACCCCACTGGCATCCCACAATTACTAGCTACATGCATGCACGGTTGTTTATAAGCATGTTATCAAAATAGTAGTAATGAATCATAATCAAGTATGTGCAGGTTATCTTTAGCAGACTAACATATTGGCATTCGAACATGTTATCAGCGAATCATCATCAACAAGATAACATAGATATACAAAATAATATCACATTCATTTATCGAGTGTATACATCACTAACTATCACATACTAGCATGTTAACATCCAAACACGTCATCAACCAAAACATGTCCCAAACAAATATAGAAGGCAATATCATCTACTATCTACCGCATGCGATTCTACAACATGTTGATTAACTATTAATTGCAAACATCGCAGGTTATCATATATTTCAACCAATCATGTTATAAAACTGTCAATCCATCATGAGATCAAATAAACAATTCATATATGCTCGTGAGCTAAGGGTACGAATACATCTGAATGGTCCTTGCAACATAATGGTATCAACAACTCATTTGCCAAGTGACTCACAACACCAAGGAATCTCATTCACCGCATTCCGTACCTAAACATTTTATAGAGGAGTAATATGTATAAATGCATGATAAAATCGGCGATGAGTTCCCTCACCTGTGTGCGTCTTTCGAAATTCAGGTTATAAAACAGGTTGGAAGGTTGAGAAAAACAACGCATGGGCTACTAGACCTGACAAGTTGGGATAACTCTACAAAACTGGGACGATCCCGCAAAAAGTGAGACGATCCCCCAAATTTCATTGGACACGGGCTTGCAAACAGTCCGAAAAGTGATCCAAAAGTTCTCCATAAAAGTCCTCAAAGCAGGCCAAAAACGAACCCAAAATGCACCCGAAGTGGGCCTGAAACTGCACTGGGTTGGGCCTGGAAGGAACTGGGTTGGGTCGAGTCTGAAATTGGGTCGGGCCACTGGATGGGCCAGGCAGAGTTGGGCCGACTGGATCTACTAAACTGGGTAGGGAAACTAGGATTGATCCATTTAGATAGGAGTTAGGTAGAATCTCGTCACACGCTGGGCTGAACTGGTTCAGCCTGGCTGGGTCTGGTGAGGAGAAGAAATGAAGGAAAAGAAAAAGAAGATGAAAAAAAAAAGAAGGAAAAAGAGAGAGAAAGGGCTGAGAGGGAGAACGGCAACGAAGGAAGGAGATGCAGAGAGAGGACAGAGCTAGGGTCGGGTAGGGTTGGGGCCGAACTGTGATACTCCGTGTAGTGCCCCAGCTTTGTCGAGTCTCTATTTGTCAATTCCATGACTCGGGAAGAAGCACTTGTTAGAAGCTTGAACACTCAAGATGATCAAGAATGAAGATCACGCCCCACCGGATTGAAGCTCATCGTTATGGCAATCACAAAACAGGTATTTGGCCATAGATGACTTTAGGTGGTACCCACACCTTAGAGAGGACCATTCTTAGGCTTAGTTGAACAAATGATAAAATCATTAAAAGCCTATAGAGGAAGCTTGACAGTGAATTGGAACCCAACTTGGAAATATGTATTTGGTTTCTCTGTTAGCTCGACCAGTTATTCTCACCGACCCCTCGGTAAAGACAGGATCAACCCATCGTGGTCAAAGACTGGTCTACCAGATTGACATAGGTTCTGGTTCATAGAACTGTCATTCTGGGAAAGCCTCTGATCAAGAGTCTCGTATGCACCGACCCCTCGGTGAAAGGATGAAACAACCCCTCGTGGTCAACGATTCTTCGATAGAGATTTTTGAGTTCTGGAACTTAGAACTCAGGTGGGCTCTCGAGAAATCAGACATATTTATAGTTCAAGACCGATTGATAGTAGCAGGACCGACCACTCAATAAAGGGCGACAGATTATTCTGAGTAAGACAGGTTTTTAGACTTGAAACTACTGTCAACATGGTGTTGCCCTAGACTGAGCCTCTCGTATGGACCTACCTCTCGGTGCCATGACTGTAGACCCATCGGCGACACCGACATGTCGACCAGGAAATTATTACAGTTGGGAGTGCATTAATGCGCAACGGTCGAGTTGTTGAAAAGGTAACATTTCTAGTAACCAACCCCTCGGTGCGCCGGACCTGTCAGTACATTATCGTTGCTGCAATTGGTTTCCTTCTCTATATAAACTGATATTTATGCAACGAGTTGGTATCCTTTAGTAAAATCAGTTGGACCCTCATCATTATTAGTGAGCTTAAACAAGGGCCAACAGAAGGATCACTCTCTCTCTCGTGCTTACATTTGGAGAATCTAATACAACTAATCATATGGATTGAATTTGTGAGAGAGATGAAAGGATTATAAACTAGGAAACCTTTGGTAAAATCAGTATCCTTGTCGTCCTATATTGTGATTGTTTTACGACGCCTAAAAGGCGGAGCATCAACACACATTAGGTGGATCTTGAAAAAGCACACATCAAGAGATAGAGCTACAAAGGCAAGAGCTTCTTGGTTTTAATTTTGTTTTAAAACCTTTGTCCCGAAAGTGGATTAAGGAGGATTTGCTCCAGAATAACTATAAAAAACTCTAGAGCGTCGTCTCTGGCACAACGGTGGGTGGAATTCTCAGCCAAATAGATAGGTAGAATTCCTATTCTACAGTGGTGGGTGAAATTTCCAACCAATTGAGTGAGGTTGAATTCCTACTCTAATTGTGAGGGTGTAAGTTCTCACTTAGTGGATTTAAGGATGACTCAAGGTTGAGTTAGTCCTAACAGTGGATGTAGGTTGGCTAACCGAACCACTTTAAAATTGGTCTTATGGTGTTTGATCTTTTCGTGTTTGTATTTAGCATTTAGGTACTCTTCTCAACACACATCACTTTGCATGTTAATTATCTTATTTTATACATTATGCACAAGCATTAATAATCAAACAAAATGTAAAAGGGTTATAATTTTAGTGTGATTATTCAAAGAAATTAGAAACAATCATCACACTAAACAAATCTCTTAATTAATGTTCCGCTGCACTTAAAACAATAAAAAAAATTGTAAACACCATGAAAAATAGGATTGACCTATTCACCCTCCCCCCCCCCCCCTTCTCTCTCTCTCTCTATCTCTGTTTGTCGGCTCAATTGTGTTGTTCTAGCACCATGAGAAAGGGGACTTTCAATTGGTATCAGAGCCTCGTGCTCTTGAGAAAAGATCTAACCATTCGAGTTGATCTGTGCTAGAACAATGGCTATGAGAGAAAGTCATGATATTTCCAAACCTCCATTTGTGATGAAAAATGGAATGAAAAACTTTAAATATTTTTATCATTAAATATGTTTGGAAATAGGTGAATAGAAAGTTGTCAATGTCTATAGAAGGGATATTGGATAAAATCCTCAACGTCTATGACCACTCTGCCGAAAGACAAAATAAGCTTGGACTAGCAATGAAATGACTATGCACTTTAAACAAACACTAAGTAGCATTTCATCAGTGTTGTTTCATAATTTTTTTTTTTTAAGATCAATCCAAAGATATGAAGCAACAAAAGAAGCTGAAAGAATCCACGAAAAATTGTCTGTTCTAGCCCAATGGATGACATCACTTATCATGACAAATGTGTGTGCTGAAAGTATAGGTGACTGCCTAAGTTCATCCATAGAATAAATCCAAGTTAAATCCTCTAGAAAAGAGAATAGAGTAAAGGAACTTGATGAAGGAATGACTTCCAAGTATCCTATGAGGCCATGTACCAAAATATTTGCCTCTTATATTAGGCAAACATCATGGTACAAAATCTGGAGTCTTGATTCATAAGATCAAATGGGAAGGCACCTAGATTTAATAAAGGGTCATCACTGGATTATGGACTTAGATTCCAAGTCCCATAAATGCCATATTCAAATGTGTAAAGGGCTACCATTGTTGCCATCACATTTGAAACATGTTTGGAATCATTTGTATATCTTATATTCAATCCATGTTCTTGTTTGATTGTTTGATTGATCTAATGGTAAGATATCCGTTATACATGTAGGTTTGCAGTCTAGTATTGGAATATACTTATCTCATCTCATTTCATTTCATATGCCATGTGATTTGTGTATTTTTAGGAAATGAATGTAGTATGTACATCACCTCATGTATAGGGTGTGTATGGTACTCATACAGTGTCGTTTCATTCCAAGTTCTTAAATTTGTGAATCCCATGTGGAATGAAACAGCTCTATGTCATTAAATGGATTTTTGGTTTGGTGTGACCTACAAAAGTGTTGATCAAAATGATCAAGTGTGCTGATCCAAATCCATTTATATACCAGCTATTTTCAAGGGATTGGAGTATACTTGAAAGAATGGTAAAAGTGTTTATCATGTTTTGGGTAATAACATGATAATAGATATGAGAGTTGTGTGGGTAGCGTCATACCTCATTTTTATATGCTTGATTAATGTCATTAAAACAGGAAATGAATGTATGATTTGTGTGCTTAGTGTCTCATTCCAATATCCATTAGGTTACACATTATGTGGAATGAGTTATGTTCATAGAACATCTTGTCTTTGTTAAATACTGGAAATGCCGCATCACATGACATCATACACCTAGACAATATGTTTGAATTGGTAAATTAAATGTGCCCAATAAACTTAGATTGGTTTGGATCCAAGAGAGATTTGTAATCCATGTTTTGTGCTTACCTTCAAAAGGGAGAGCTAAATCTTCAAATGACACAGAAGCGGTGTGAATGTATGTATCTAAAGTGGCATTGAAAGGTGTATAAGCAAAGCTTGATGAACTATGAACATCGAGAGCACACACACGAGCACACACACACACACCCACTCATCCTTCAAATTAAAAATACCAGGTCGAAGATAGACTAGTCGGAGGAACAGACACATCGGTTCTGTTGGAAATTAGAACACTATTTGAAATGAGAAAAAATCGAAGGAGCGACAGGTCGACCTGGTGGATGTATCGACCAAGACGATGTATCGGCCTGAGAATGAAAGACAGACATGAACACAAATCAAACCCAGGTGGACATGTCGAAGAACTCGACATGTCGCCTCAGTATACAGTTCAATGTATCCACAGTGTCGATGTGTTGAATTGGGAGATGGACAGTTTTCAAGCTTAACATACGATGATCATAGGTTTGAACCACTTAGAGTTATCAATGATGGTGAAACTGACCAGTAGGTTACATAAGCCTTAATAAATCAATTGATGGGAATTTACAAACAGTGAAATTATTTTGTGTTGATACATGGAATTGAAGGAAGAACCGGAGGGAACCCTGACACCGTACCTACTACCACGTGATTCCTACTCCTCCTTGATCAACTGAAATCAGGTATGTTTTCCTCCATCTTTGAAGCACAATGGTTGTGAATTTAGTATTTTACTTTGTCGTTACTATGATAAGTTATGAATTGATTTTCTGATTTAAAATCATGTGATAATGTTTATATTTGAAATGATTTGAGATTCATGAGACATTAAGCTGTTTTGAAACATATGATATATTGTTTTATGTATAGAAGAAATTTGAGATTATATAATGAGCATGTTTTGAATTCATAAGATGCAATAAGATTTGTCATCATGGAACATTTATTTACCTCATGCACGATTGCATGGGATGGGAAATGCATGAATTGGGCTATAAGCTCCTGGGTCAGAAAGAAGTCCCGAAATAAAATACTATTGGGTTATAGTGCTCCTAGGTCAGAGAAGTCCCGAAATCAATATTGGGCCATAGCGCTCCTGGGTCAAAGAAGTCCCGAAATCAATATTGGGTCATAGTGCTCCTAGGTCAGAGGAGTCCCGAAATCAATATTGGGCCATAGAGCTCTGGGTCAAAGAAGTCCCGAAAACTTGCATGGGGCATGATAAGAGCATACATTGATCATGACACCCATGATGTGACATTAAATGATAAGTATTATGCTTGATTTTGAATATGCTATTTTCATTAATGAAATTGACATTATTGGAATATGAGATTTTTTAAAATGATATGATTTGAGAAAGCATGAGAATTTTACCATGATATGATTTAAAATATGATTTTGCTATAAACTCCTATGTGCACCCCTTTATGATCGAAATTCCTACTGGACGCGTTGACTAAGCCCATATTTTTTTCCCTTAGATGCATGTAGATCTAAAGAATGTAGAAAAGCTTGGACCAAGCGATGGCCGAAGATGAACGTGATGGATGCAAGAAAGGAGCTTGGATAGCCTAGCTTATGTTGATGTATCGGAATTTGAGAATAATACAATGTAATATTATATTTGACTCTCAACACTTTTAGTTTTATATTTGACTTAAATTAATGTGGGAATTTCCTTACTTTTGCTTTGAGATATAGTTTGCTAGTCATGCAATATTAAATGTTTAAATATTTCGCAGGTTGTACTGGCACGTGCAAAATGTCATTGTGGGCTTGTACCACGAATGTGCTAGGTTGGGTCAGTCGAGGGTCTGGTCTTCGGACTCGAACTCGGTTCGCATCGTGGCACTCCGTCCTTTCTTCTATTTCTATTTACAAAAAATTAAAAAATTACTCTGATTTAAGCAATGGAAAAGGGCAGAGCGTCACACGAACGGCCAAGGTCGAGCAACAAGGATGCTAGGGTTTGACCGAGGTTGCAAAGGATAGGAAGAAAGAGAAAGAGAGAGAGAGAGAGAGAGGACAAGGGGCGGCGGTGGCTCACGATTAGGGTTTTAGAGTGGGAGGGAAAGGAAGGAGAGAGAAAGAAATGGGCGGCGGCGCCACACGGGATTAGGATCTTAGGTCAAGAGGAGAAGAGGAATAGAAGAGAAAAGGGAAAGGCCGAGAAAAAGAGAGAGATAAGCAGCGGCGATGACTTGAGGGAGGGGGATGAGAGAGTTTAGGGTTAGGGTTAGGAAGAGATGAAAGGAGGAAGGTGAGAGGAGGGGGCCAGGATTTGAGAGTGAAGAAAAAGATATTATATAAGGGGAGAGAGTTAGGATAGGAAGCTAGGGTTTTTGACATTTTTTTTTTTTCAAACACTTTAAAATGCATAAAAGAAATCTGGATCTTAAATTTACAAAAATAAAAAAATTCGTTAAAAAATCAAATGTTGAACATTGAAAAAGAAAACGTGTGTTTTCAATATTTTTTAATGATAAAACATTCTCGAGTGATGCGGGTCATGTGAGATCCCCAACCAAGTTTCACCCCGATAGGATCATCCCAACCAATCACCATTTTCAGTCCTGTCAGAGATTTTCACAATCGAAGTGCAGTTCAATATCTTTTCATAAATCGATCGTCGTTCTATCACATCAAATTTTTCACCAATCCTAAGATAATCTAACTAGGCGTTGTTCAGTGTATTCAACGCTGTTATTCCAACCAGGACATTAATATAGCACCTACCCGCGCGTAAACAGCGCTAACTGCATACAACCGTTACAAGTGAACTGGAAATAATACAAAGCCTTGTAAATGCATCGTAACTACAGCTACCTTGGCTTTAGCTGAACAATTAGTCCATTCATTAAAAAAGTCTCTTCAATAATATCCCCACACCATGAATAGTTAAAAAAATTATTTAAAATTTTGAATTCCCATTAACTCCTATCCAACCCTACGATCCAAGCGCCATTAACAATTTACCTATAAATTCCCAATTTGGTATCCCTTTTCACCACCATCTCTATCCCCAAAATGTCTCCTGCATTCAATATCTCTGGATTCACCTTCTCCCCTCCTTTCCTCCACCTTCTCCATCACCTGACCCACTCTTTGTTTCTTCAGTGGAGAACTCTGTGGATGATTCCTGTAACTTTCTTCACACTTCCCTTCTTCATGACCATCCTAAACACACTTCGGTTATTTACGATCGTGAGAATCACATCCCCGAACTTGTTTTCAAACAAGAGGTTTGTAGAACGTTATTTTTTCTCTCTTACTGTGATTACAAAAAAAAAAAATTTGATGTTTCTTAGTTTCACCCCTTATTTATTTATTTTTAATGTCATTTGTACGTCTTCTTCAAGTGTCATGAAATTTTAAGATGTCGTTACAGGTTGATCTCACTTCAATGGGGCTAGTGAAAGACATTAAAAATTAGGGCTGAAATCGGGCCAAGTCGGGTTGAGTTCTTTAAAACTCAATTCGGTTCGAGTTACTGATATATGGATCCAATTCGACCTGAACTTTGACCCGATCCGACGCGAATTATAACCTGACTCAACCCGAAACTCCACCCGACCCGCATTTGAACCTACTTTAACCTACTTTTTATCGAGTCGAATTGAGTTTGATCGGTCGGATCAGGTTAACTTAAAACTCTCTCAACCCAACCCAACCCTAATTCAATGTGGATTTCTGATTTCTCAATCCGACCCGACCCACTGACCCGACTTTCATAATTCGACCTGCATAATTTTCGGGTTGGATCATGCGGGTTCAGGCAAAAATCCAACCCGAGTTTCACCCCTGTTGAAAATGTAAGGGAATACTCATGTATGATGGGGCTCACGTCATAGGGCTTCTGGGTTTGAGCTCAATGTTGATGGGGTCACAACAACTCAATTCTTCCATATGTCAATCAATGTTCTATCAGCGATCCGAACTTCAATCGACTGTATCAAATCCTTATTCTTTCTTCAGACGCGCATCATTTTTCCAAACAAACAATCTCACGAGGGTGTTCAATTAGTAGATGAGGTTCTCATGTGGGATGCTGGGCGGAATTCAGAAATTTTCATTCCAATGTTATAAAAAAATTCCAAAGTTGATTGTATATGGGTTTTTTTAGGAAATGAATAAGTAGGTCAAACGTTCTTGAATCGAGACCTTCTAATCCTTATTTTGACAAATAAGACATCCAATGATCAACATGGAACATATTTCGGTAAAATCGGAATGAGAACTTTCGAATTTGCCCATATGTCTCATGAGAACCTCGTCCACTAATTGAGCCCCCTCATAAGATTGTGTATGGAGTAAATGATCCATGTCGGTGGAGAGAACAAGGATTTAACTACATTCGATTGAAGTTTTGGCCCAGTGACAAATGGAATTCAGTTCCCTTGCTTCAATGTCGCTTCTTTTCATTCTTAGTTGATAAACCTCATGGATTAATGATATAAGATGAATTCTTTTGAACCATTGTGAGATAAAATGTGATTCCAATGTTGTATTTCTTCCATTTATATTTTCAAATGAGTTTTTGTACTCAAGTCCTACTCGTGATCTCTTTGTCAATAATGTAAACGATATTCAATCAAAGCATTTGTTATAAGATGTGATTTCATGTTGTACCCTCAATCATCGCATGTATTAAATGTGAAACATTTCCATTGCAGATCAATATAGCGGTTGGAAAGAACCCTCATATTTTTATTATTTTATCATAGAAAATTCGGAGAAAAATGTATAATTCTTGATAATATAGTGTTGTATGAACATATTTCTGTATAGTATTCCTCATTAATTTTTTGCACTTTGTCATCCAGAATAGTGTTTTTGTAATCTTGACTGAACTCGGTCGAACTGACGGCTTGATTAAGGGTTGGTTCTTTTAAAAATTTGTTATGGTTTAGTAACCTCAAAAAACCGTACGTCTCGCGGTTTATTCCGATTTCCTTTATCAATCCATGGCCCGTTTAAACTTAAAAATGTTTTTTAATTAAAAAATATCTTCTGAGAGTTAAAACACCTTGTGCGATTCTTTACTTCATGGATATTGGATGTATTAGACGTCAAGCAAACTCTAATGTTATGTACACAAGTTGTTATCCTTACGTCATGTCACACACCCCCACTTCCGAAGAAAAATGGAGCATGAAACTACAACTATACTAACATTTGATTGCCACACTATAATTCGCGGTATATTTTTTTTCAAATTAAAAAACACATATACCAAAACGAAATTCCTCATCCTTGCACACAAAAGTAGAAACTGATCCACAAGTCCATCTCACAAAAATGAGTCCACCCATATAAAACAAACACACTAAATCTCACATTCCCATTTCCATCTAAAATAAATGACATTAACTCAATACCTACAAATACTTGAATTCATAAATTCAAGTCTCAAATTAACAATCCCATTAAAATAAATTACCAACTAAAATATCTCAACTAGTCTCAATATAAACACACCATAGATTAAAAGAAACAAACTATTATTCGTCTTTCTACTAAGATAATAACTCTAATTATCTCCATGTGCAGCCTTTCAACATCTAGGCCTGCTCTTGAGTCTCATCGAGACCCAACTCCAACGGATTCCCTGCAATTTTAAGGGGTTTGAGGTCAACCATGCACAATGAGAATAACAAATAACACATACATATAACACAAATTTACTAGCATGCCTCATATCATACATCACATCTCATATTATCACATAGCAGTCTTCAAAGCATACGAATACATATCATAAATTTCCAATAATTATGAGCAATGCTCAATGCTCATGCGAATACCATGATACTCAACACCAACGGCTACATAGCCAAACAAATAGCACTTAGCTAGACTAGTGTTCGTCATGCTCATGCCATGGAACTCAACACCACACCCCTACGCTCTCTCAATCAACCACAAACAAACCAAAACAAAGCGCGTCCTCACCATGTCCCAACAACTCTCCATAGGTGCGGCCCACAATGTGGTTGGTAATGAGGTCCAGAAACCTCAATAGGAATGGCCCACAGTGTTCCCATATTGCCATTAGGTCCCAGCAGTCTCTCAGTAGACATGGCCCACATATGGCACCACAGAAACCAAGACACCTTCAGCCTCCCCTACACAAGGCACGTCCTACCCATGTTGTTCAATCCACAACCACATCTACAAACATGATCTCATACTCATCACCACACACACACACATGAATATGAGAATGCCAACATGCCATGCCTCAAGCAATGATGTCATAAACATCTACCATATCCACAATTACACTATGCATGTTCCATACCATCTATGCATGTTCTATATCATCTATACAATGTTCCACATCAACTACAAATGTTCCAAATCATCAAAGAACATACATGTATCAAATAACACAGCATGTAACATCTCTCATCAATACTCAATATGTCTATATCCACATATCATGTAACACCCGACCCGTTCCAATGAACAAACGGAGCATCACACGAGTCAAATCGACCCAATTATGGAAGCATCAAATTCATTGCATATTCTTTTCAACAAATAACAATTCACATGTTCATAACAATAATTTAGAGTTCGAAAACTAATTCAATAAATTTGCCTGTTAAAAAATCATGCATTCCCATGTAAGATTGGTCATTCAACATTGTATGGATTTATCATTCTAAACAAATGACAATTTAAATTCTATGGAGAGAGAGAAATCTAAGCTCACCAATCACATACCCATAACTATGAAGCCTTAAACAAATCATAAAATTCAAAATAACTTTAAAAGCTTCAAACTAGCCGAGCATAAAGACAAAAACTTAAAATCCAACTAACCAAGTTTCAAACGACACTTATGTGTCTCAAACAAACAAACCCAAAATCAAAGGTCTAATTGTCTCTAATGAATAAATAACGAATAGTCTTCAATCTAATAGCTCCAGCAAATTCTAACTCTGCTTCTAAGCCTCACCAAGTCCCAACTCCACGGGTTTCCTTTAATGTAAGAGAATGATTCAATGCCCCGTGAAGAAAACAAAATCATACAATGTTCTATGCAAATTTTAATTAATTAGACATTATAAAATATATCCCATATCAAATTAAACTATGCAGTATACAATGCATGATATGCAATAATGCAACAACATGATGCATGCTCCCATCCTATGCATCTCAATGAACAAAATGAATAGCACATGTGCACATGACCTATCAGTGGCGAATCAGAATCCTCTAGTCCGAAGACCCTAAAGGACGTACTCCAAAAGTCATATATGGTCAAGACCTAATAATAGGAAATCACATTCCCACAGTCCGAAGACCCTAAAGGATGTGCTCCAAAGGGCAAATCACGATCCCCCGACCCGAAGACCCGAAAGGATGTTCTCCCAAAAATAGAACAACTGTGATCAGAAGTTCAAACGAATTTGCACAACAAATATTCTCAAGGGAGTGCAAGGTTAGTGATCCGAATCAATAAAGACTCATACGACCCAACGGTCCATAGCCAAGTCTGAATCTCACCACCCACCTAAACGTGGGTGCTCATGCATGAATGCTTAACAATTTATCTCATGCATGAGTGCCATGACATGTATACCAATAGCATCAATAACATGCTCACAATATTTCAAATATTACACAAATTCATATGGCATGTTCAAATCAACAACACAACCTTTATTATACATGGTTATTGAATAAGGCATCAATAAAATCAATATTCATGCAAATCAATCAAGCAACATGAAATATAACAATTTCATATGATTCCAAGCATGAATAACATTCCAACAACAGTAAATTTCCAAGTTTCAAATTACAATTTAGAATACTAAAATTGTGCCTTTCAACAAGGTAAACAAGTAATAACCAAATTTCCAGGCGGACTGAGGTGCTCACACGCATCAAACATTTGGCCAAATAAATTTCTTTTACACTACTTGAGCTAGCACCAGAAATTTACCCATTAAACTAAAAAAATCTGAGTCTTTAATTAAACCAAATTAAAGCATTCACAAAAATTGTTCAAATAACCATTCACAAACTCATCAAACAAAAGTCAACATGTATCAAAATTTCTTTCCTCACAAAGATTATTGAACAAAACCAAAATGTATAAAAAATTTCCTCCTCAACTAAATTTGCAAGGTGCACAATAACTCAAAAATCTAAGCTTTACGATCAACCTTCAAATCAGATTTCTGAAATTGATTTAAAGGTTCAAGCTAATTAGGATTTATTTTATATATCCCATAGGGATCAAAAGAATCCATCAATTAGGGCTGATAGGGTACTGCCCCGTCTATGATCATCCCAAAAACCAAAAGATTTCATTAATAGTCTAAGATTAATTAAGGGTCGAAAGTGCAGAATTTCATCCTTATTAATAATTTTCTAGGAACAATACAATTTTTCATAAATTCTCATATTTTTACAGTAGATAGGTCTCTGAAAGAGGATTCTAGAAATATCTCATTTTCCTCAAACAAGCATAACTCGAGCTCCCAAGCTTGAATTTGGGCCAACTTGGGCTCGTTGGAAAGGCCACCCTCCAAACTATGCTCCGAGACCACATTCATCCGAATCGGAGATCCACGGATCTCCTCAAAACCTGAAATCATGGGTCAGGTCATTACAGGTTTCTGGTCTAAGAATCAACCTGGATAAAAGGAACATAATTGGTATTGGTCTAGAGGAGAGTATTGTTGAGGTATCGATAATGTCGACATTGGTTGTGGGGTAGGTAAAATCCCATTCGTTTATCTAAAGTTGCCTATAGGGGGAAATCGAGATCTACATCAATTTGGACCCTGATACTCGAAAGGGTGGAAAAAAGGTTGAATTCTTGGAGTAAGAGTTATAGCTCAAAAGGAGGTTGGCTAACTCTAATCAGGTTTGTTTTGGCGAACCTCCATGTATACTTTATGTCACTTATTGAGATACTTAAAGGTGTGGCTAGACAGTTGGAGAAATTGCAAAGGGACTTCTTTTGGGAAGCTAAAGGGGGTAAGAAACTAATCCATTTAGTGAAGTGGGAGGAGATCACTCTTCTAAAGGAGAATGGAGGGTTGGGTATTTTTAACATTCAAGATAGGAACCATGCACTGTTGTGAGGAAGGTGTTGGTAACTAGATATGGAGCGGAGGATAGGGGATAATGGAGAATATGCGATGAGGCAGCGAGGGAAAGCTCAGTGTCATATGTAAAATTTTTACATTTACACTCGCAAGGGAACGAACCATATTATAAGTGAACGAGAGCGAGATCGAACCCAACGGAATTACATAAAATATATCCATGTATTTACAACTACTAATCAATTATTTAATTTCATCAATGGCTTGGCTTTTGCATCTCATAATGCTCCTCGCCATTCATATCCATGCCAACCGATTCCCAATCAACAAATTATATATAGCCAGACTACTCCTTTCATGTCAAATCAAAGCCCTCTCATTCCACATCAATTTCTCCATCATACTAGAGAATCATCTCTCTCAAATCATCATAAGGTAATTCCACATACCTTTCACGTAATAATAACATCATTAAACAAAATGGAATCCATACACAAATACAATTTTTTTACTCATAAGGTATAAAGTAACAATCTAGACCATCATGCAATTGAGCGCATAAACAATCCAACGATTCCAAGATATCTTACTAGCCCATAACCATCCATACAAGGTGGTTAGTATTTTCAAACGAGCAACTAGGCTCTAGACACTTATTCACTACACGAGGGTATTCAAACCATTTACACCCAAGTGCATTACATTAAGCCTTGTAGTACAAGCATCACATTGGCTGATCATCACTATCATCGATATAATGGGCCAACGTACTCCGTGTTCAGAGACTTGGGGAAAACAATCCCTCTCATCATAGGAAACTCTCCTCAGAAAATATCTATATATGTTTGGCCTCTTGGACCCACTTATCATTTCCTCAAGGAGCACCCTTGAAGGTTTTACCGACCTCTCCTGAGTCCTTCGAGTCCACAATCCTTGGCTCAGACTTTCTAGAGTCATAAATCAAATCTAACTCACTTCACAAGGATGCCCTCGATTGTTAAAGATCCTTTCTAAACAAAATTAGTGGTCTACCATTACCACTTCTTATAGCCAACTATAGACCTCAACCTCTTAGTCTGGACTAAAAATCGCATTTCAAGCAAATTCTGGTTTACAATACCAGTCATTCCCAACCGATGCCACAGATACACATGTCCTTCTAGTCTTTCTCCAACATGGTAACAGTGACGACCTCACCTCACAGATGTCTATCCGGTGGTTACCTGCCATCGTGTCATCGCCCTATCTATCACATCCCCATCACAGGACCCTCGGCCTAATGGTCTCACTTCCACTTCCTGCGAAGACGGGATCATTTACACCTCACAAGGTGGTTCGTATACGGTTCTAGGGGAATTCCAAAGTTTTCCACTCATGGAGCGTAATCATTTCCTTGCGACCTTTCCAAGTCCGATCAGATCCAGCACCTCACAACTTGGAGTCCACGTGAGTCTAATCCTCATGGGACCAGCTCATGCTATAATATCACTCAGGTCACCCCATCTGAAGTATGGTCTAAACATTAGTAACTTAAATCTGGTGGCAAGAGGAGGTCCCAACCTCACTCAAAATCCTGCTCACCCCATTGCTACCCAAAACAATCTCATGCTTTCATCAGAGTTTAGTACCCCATACACACAGTCCTCGGGAAAATTGAGCCTAAGCTCTGATTCCAACTGTCACGGCTCGACCCAACGGACACGTGATAAACGATAATACTTTTTTTTTTTAACTCTGAAGCATGTACAACTCATAGTCCAAACACGTGACACCTGCACATGTTGCGAGATCCAACGAATCCTAAGACTTATTGGACCCTTGATTTGATCGAACTGAATTATCAGCTGCTTACGTACTCCAATGGAGATCAGATCCTGTGTAGTTTACAATTCATTTATTTCATAGCACTAACCCCGTGCTATTCATGATGTCACATCAAAACATTCTAATTACCCTATCGTGGGCATCATCAATAGAATAAATCTCATCTATCACGAGTCTAGCCAATCACGGGTCTATACCAACCATGGGAACACTGTCAACCATGGGGTCAATGTCACATATGGGATAAACCTCAACCATGGGACCTATACTCGAACATAAATACATCCCTCCTCGGGGACATTACTCTAAATATGGGTTCAATCTTCTATGGAATTAATGCCCTCCGTGGGAATATCTATCAACGGTATACAATACTCATCCATGGTCAAAAAGCCCTCCATGGGAATAACCATCCATGGGAAAATAATATCTATTCACAAAACGGTCACGTCCACCATGAGACCAATACGTCTACCATGGGACAACTATATCTATCATAGGGTCAATATGCCCACCATATAATCAATATCTAGGCATGATCCAATATATCTACCATGGGAACAACATCCATGGGATTCATCATCCATCCCTGGTAACTCTCCATCAGTGAGTATCATCTATCCATGGATAATAACCATCCATGAATATAATCACTCCATAGATATAATCCATCCATGGGCATAACTCATACATTCGTAGAACCAATATGTTATTGTAGGACCAACAGGTCTAACATAAGACCAATACGTCTACTATAGGACCAACATGTCCATCATAATACCAATACGTCTACCATGGGACCAACAATTCTAACATAAGACCAATATGTCTACTATGAGACCAACAGGTCTACCATAATACCAATATGTCTACCATGGGACCAATATGTCTAACATAAGACCAATACGTCTAATATGAGACCAGCATGTCTAGCATAAGACCAACATCCAGGCATGAATCCAAACACCATGGGAACCATCATCCATGGGTATACACATCCATCCTTGGTAACACTCTATCAGTGAGTATCTCTATCTATGGGTAATAATCATCCATGAATATAATCCCTCCATGGGTATAATCCATCAATGGACATAACTAATCCAAGGGCACATCATCTATCATGAGATCTTCTATCCGTAGAAACAACAATTGAATGAATCACAATGTGACTGTGACAACAATATCAAACATCGTATCATATCATAAATATACCACAACCCCTAGAAAGACTTAGGGCCCATGACTTGCTAAGCGGGAGACCCACTACTGGCATGATCAAGTCTACCTCGCTCTGCATCCCTTCACCTCATGGGTAATTCAATCAAGCTCTAAGACGGTCGGACCGTGTCAAATGAAGTTAGCACCACCCCCATGGGGTAAAAAAGTATCTAGCTCTACGCATCAACGCACATCAAGTGTGCTAAATATCCGTGAGAGCGCCCTCCAGCGCATAGCGTGTGAGGGACCTACTCCTCGAAGGCAACCCTATGGAACCAAGTCTCCATAGCCGACCCCCACTGTCCCGAATACCTCTCTGGAACGGTCAGTCAACCATCATAATCACATGAGAGACGTACCCATACCACGTCTCAATATCAAGTGACCAAGTCATATATACATCTCAATGCCACAGTCTCCGTATGCTCATATCGAGGCTCCCACGGTCTCATAGCTACTCTAGACCTTACTCATGGAATCTATATACTCATCTCATCATTTTAACTATACAAAGGTGAGACACAATAATCTACTGATCGGACAGTTTCCTTTTTCAACAGACAAAGGTATAACGTTATCAACATCACGTGAGGAACATACTCATACCACGTCTCAGTCATCAATATCACATGAGGGACACACTCATACCATGTATCAATATAATCAATATCACGTGAGGAAAGCACTCATATCACATTTCAATCAACAATATCATGTGAGGGACACACCCATACCACGTCTCGATATAATCAAGTGACCTAGTCACATACATCTTAGTACCAAAGTCATCATCTATCCGTTAAAGAATTTTCACAGTTCTCTTGCAACTCTAGGATTTACTCGAGTAACAAATATATATGTCTCATCATATCGGGACTCCTAAGGCATCAAAACCTCTTCGGGCCACCTTCGAGGGATCCAATATCTGCATTAGGGTCTATATTAGGGAATGTATATCCCACCAATCCCTTTCTACCCTTCACATTTGCTCAACATCTTACATCATCCTTAATATAAACGGATGACATAATGCTTTCAGTTGCCTATGTATCACATAGCGAATCAGATCAATCGTAGTTCATTATTTTCACATTTAGGTTGACATTGGAGAGTGGTCATACTTTTACTTTGGAGAAATCAAATAAGGTTTTCTTAGCATTTACATTGCATTCCATGCATTCTCAATCATGTTAGTCTATCCCATCCCAATTTTAACACAAGTTAACCCCCTTGGGTTCTAAGATACTGACATTAACTCACACATATCACTTACTCTAACCATTTACCAAGTTCCTCCTCAAATCATGGAAATCCGTTCTACACATGGTTAGGTCAATCCACCACAACCATTATCAACATAGATGCTCACTAGTGATGTGCACATCATCAATTAATCCAAGTATGTCATTAAAATACATTCATCATGCTTATTATATGAGTTTCTCATCTAAGAATTCACAATCATAAGAATTCATTTGATACATAAATTACTCATAATCATATACAAGTATGAAAAATTATCAAGGCCCTACATTACACATCTTGTGCAATCTTGATTTATCATACATTCTATCATACTTTAACATCTCACAAATCTATGAATTCTCAATTATAGTAGACATCTAATCATAGGGAACTTGAAAAACTCATACATATGTATCTGATACAATATATTCACATCAATTACACATAAGCATAAAGAGGTCAAACCATAGCCTTACCCAACTATATATTGGAATGTGCAAAAGGCAACATTCACTCAAACATAGTATCACACACCTTGTGAGCATGAAATTTTATAAATATTCAAATTTCTCCAATTTTATCCAATGTTATCAAACCCGAATCTTATCGAAATTGGTCTAGGGGTGTGAATCGTGAATTGAAAATTGTAAAATCATATGATTCATATATTCTCTTATTCCCATAACCATTTTGTTGACATAGGCCATTACAAATGTCTTTGTCGCCTATTTATTTGTTTGAATTTGTTTGAGATTTAATATTTGATCTAAAAATCAAGTTTTGGCCTGAGACTCTAAAAATAGCAGGTAACTATTTTTGTAAATGTTCCAAATTTAGAAATTTAAAAATATGTTTGTAATCAGGTCCGTAACTATTTGAAAGATTTAATAGAACATAATTATTCAAATTTCGATTTTTGAATCTCGATTTGGAAATTTTTAAAATCTATTTTTTTTTTTTTTTGTGGATTCCAAATTATTTTAAATCTGGAGAGGTTTATTTAAAAATTTACTTTGAGACATTGAAACTCTGTGTTGAAACAAAATTTCATTTTTTGTAAAATTTGATTTTTAATGGATGTAATTTTCAAAAATTTGAGTTGAGATTTTGAGGGCCATGGTCCCACACGAATTTCCCTTTTTTAAAAAAAAAGTTTCAAAAAAGATTAAAAGAAATTTCCACGGCTCCAATTCTTTGGAGAAAGAGAGAAATTTGTTTGCTTAAAATCGTTGGAATGCAATTTTATTTTGAGAAAGGAGTATTATTAGAATAGAATAAACTAAAAATATAGAGGTAAATAAAGGGAATCCAAAATTAGTATGGAAACCCTATAGCGACTACTCCTTATAATGAAATATGGAATTCTTGTACACAATCTTGACTTCTCTCCTTTGCACAGGACTTGGAGCTTATTCTCTCTCTGTTTATTGCACATTGTGGAGCCTTGGTTTTTGAACATGTCTTTTGCTTTACTTTGGTTTGCGGCATGGATCTCCATCTTCTCCAAGAGGTAAGTTCAGATTTTCCATAAATCTTATGTGATTTTCTTTGCGTTTTCTTAATTTTTCCATCTCTTTTCTCTTTAGTTTTCTCTCTCAAACTTTGATCAGATGTTCATGGTTTTTCTTGATTGAATACGAACATGGAGATGAGAGAAATAAAAAGAGAAGGAAAAAAAATGACTGATTTGAGGATTTTAACAAATTGGAAAACAAATTCAAAGAATTCGTTTGGAGTTTTAAGGAACATCTGGTGTACCCATTCAGCAATTCCAGTCTTCATACATTGTGTTAAAAATTCCATAAATCTGGCATCCAATGGAATTTTTCAACAAAACTTGTTCTGTTGGATTCCAATTGATATATCTAGTTGCTATCCAAATTTGGAAACAAAAGAAGGTAATTTGATAACTCAGATCTGATCTGAAACACGGACCAAAATCTGGTTCAGATCCAAGATACATTAAATAAACCATAACTTGTACTCCTAGCATTGAAACAACTAAAAGTGGTTCCTATTCTGATAAGAACGACGACACCTATCTCCAGTTAAAATATGATGAATTTTAAATGAGGTTTGATACTTTAAACCATTGTTGGATTGTAGAAATTTTATCTCGGTGTCTGGTCATCTAAATGGTGCAAAATTTGTGCCTAAACTGAATCCCATGAAGATATCTATCAGTAAAAAATCAGAGTGAAAAATCATCGATTTGAAGGGTTCAATATGGTCTATAAAAAAGAAACCTCGAGTGTAAACTATTGAGCAGTATACATGTCTGAGTATCTTGATCATAACTCGGACTAGGAACGTCTGTTTGGGACGAACCAAATATCGTTGTTATCCTCTCTCAGATACCTATCCGTTGTACGAATAAGAAACTTTGGTTTAATTCTATATGATATCATAAATTCTGCACGATATGTCAAATTCTGATCTATTTAACTCTTTTAAACCTTAGACTAATTGTATTTTGTTTAGTAACCTTTAGACTCGATTTGTTTGGACAGAACCAATGGGGTATATTTGTTGAATTTCTTAATTTAAAAAGGAGTTAAATAAAAGAAAATTGTAATGGTCCAAAACTCTAACCAAGGACAGCAAATTTGGGGACCTGAAGCTTGTTGGAACTTGGAATTGGCGGTATATCTGTACTTGGTGAATTGCAAAGTTTAGGTGGGGGAAACAAACTCTAACATGTATTTATTTTATTTTGGATTCCAATACATATTTTGGTGTGTTTGAATGCATTGAATGGGTTTATTTTAAAAGGACTGAGAAATTATTTTTTAAACAAGTGAGTCATGTGCTTCTCACGGAATGTAAAAGGGGATTTTTGGTTAAATGTTTTAACCAGTGAGTGACTCAGTCAACCGGGACTGTGTGTTATTGTATGTCGTGTTTGATAAGCTATTGTTATTTGTGCATGTTATTTTGAAATAAATGTGTATGAATTTAATTTAGTGTTGAGCATGCTAAATTAATTGGTGGATTTGTTATGGCTTTATTAGCATATTTACATGTGGAAATCTCCATATTAATTTTTAGTATGGCATTGATGTGTGAATGGTATGGTTGGTTATCATGTATGAGCATCCACGACTGAGTGGGTGGTGAGGTTAGAGAATGACTATGGATCGAGTGAAAGGTCGTACTTAGGGCTATGGACCTAGCGGAAGGTTTGTACTTAGCCAAGTGAATGGCATTCGACCGAGCGAATGGTCGTACTTAATCAGGGGTTGAAGGCTATGGACCAAGAGAATGGTCGTACTTAGCCGAAGCTATTTGAAGGTCTGTGGACCATTATGTGCACATGTTGTTTGGTGGATTAGATGACTGCATGGGTTGGGCAATCATTAGCATTTGCATTGCATGCATATCTAATTCTGGTACTATGGATTTTGTTTATGTTTTATTTAATAATGTTGGAAATCCTATTCGGTTTGACACTAAATGCTTGTTTGTATCTTCCACTGGGCATAGAGCTTACACCCTTTACATTTCAGGCTTTCCAAAGGAATTAGGCCAAGGTGACGCTTCGAAGCTAAACTAGAAAAATTCTTGGAGCCACTAGGATGGAAAAGTATAGTTAATTGATTTATTAGTCTTATAGACATTTTATTTGGTTTAAGATTATTTGGGACACATGGAGTGTCAATTGAGTTTGTAATAGACTTTTACTTTGAGATTCTATTTTTATCTCGGGAAGTGAAATTTGATATTTAATTCCTTTGAGATAATTTAGTTATATTTGGAGATGGTTTGATATTCCATGCTTTTTAAATGATACAGTCGATGTGAGATGGAGTTCATGGCTGTTTAAATTAATTACTCTGCACTCTGACTATTTTTGGTGAACCATGCTTATTATTATATGGAGAAAAAAAAATTAGCCATGAATGTGTGTCTCATGTTGGATCAGATCCTTTTAACTTAAGTAGTGCCCTGCTTGTTGGTTAAACGGGTGGGATGTTACAAGGTGTGGGTGTCATGTGTGCCAAGTATGGAGTTGGAGTGTGAGAAAGAGATAGAGGTGTGGCCATATGCAATGTAGGAGGGATTAGGGTTTGTATGTGTTATGTGTGCATGCAATGAATGATTGGGATCTTAGGGTTTTTATCTAAGCTTAAATGGATGGCTGGACAGAGGGTGTGTGTTTAAGGTTTGTAAAGAAAGGCATGGCCGTATCAAACATGGAATTAGGTGACAAAACTCGCATGGATTCTAGGTATGGAGGAGTGAAGGTTTAGGTCTCAATGGTGATTGGCCGAATTCATGTTGGAGTGTTTGTGCAAATTGTGTAAGGGTATACGGATGGGATGGATGTATGTGGACGAGTTTGGAGAGGTGGAGGTGCATGTACGACTTAGAATGGAGGCATGTGCAACACTTAGGGTTTTGGTGTTTTGTTTAAGTAGGAACACTGGGGTTTGTGAAATGGAGGCTAGGGTTTAGAATATGTGTGTGGTCGTTTAACGATTGTTTAGGAGAGTGTAGCCGCAAGCATGAGTGAGTGAGGGCCGTGTGAAGGTGTATTGGATTGGGGTTTTGAGCAGTTAGCCTTCCAGTGGACTCTTAGACTTGGCCTGTGGACTTGGACTCTTAGCCTGTAATCTTGCTGGGCTTTGGACTGTGGCCTGTGTATTGTGGCCTAGCTGGCCCAGTGCTTGGCGTGGAGCTCTGCTTGGTCCAGTGGATTTGATCTCTGGCTCATGGGCTTCAGTCTACAAGCATTGATTTGCACAGGGCTTTCAATCTTCACGGCTTTCATTTTCAGAACTTAACAATAATTAATTTACCACTTAAATCTGAAATTTACTGAAATAATCTAAGATCTCATAAATGGATTCAGATTATTCAATTTACAATTTAAATTCCTAAAAGTGGCAAAAATAATTATTAAAATTTCTAGGTCTTCCAATCTTAGCACAGAACTTGCAATTTCTTCTAGTTTTCTGCTGATTTTTTGCATTTTCCATTTTTATCTTCAAAACTCGAAAATAATATTAAATACATCCAAAAATATACAGACGAGGGCTAACTGGTCTAGAATTCAGGTGTAAAATAGTCATTTTCCCATGTTCAACACAATGGTGGTTAGAGCAATAGCTAAAGTAGGAAATGGGGAGGGCAAAGTAGGACCAGCGTTTAAAGAGGACCTTAGGATCCTGGTGGAAAGAGGAAACAAAAACCATTTTTTGGAAAAAAAAATATATGGGTGGGGAGAGGGCGTTTTTGAAAGTTCAGATAGACCAATGCAGGGTCTTAGAGGGGGGTAGGACTAACCAGTTTTAATATCCAATTTAATTAATTCAATAACCAATTATTTAACAAATAATCAATCAACAATCAATATAAGAATATAAATGGCGAAAACCAATCAAGATAAGCAACCATGCATGTAACAAGAATTTATAGTGGTTTGGTTTAAATAAACTTACATCCATTCTTAGAATCACCCAACTTTGGGCTATCCGGAAATGCATTATGAAAGGGTTTCACTCCTTCACAATATACCCTAATGAGTTTCGACCACCATTGATCTACTACTCTCACCTATTTTTTATGGTCGTTTGGGCACTAAGCTTTAATCCACCATAAAATGATGATGTATAAATGAAAACAAAGAAACACTTGCCTTAGATTGCACACTGAATAGAGTAGACGTGCTTATTCAATAATTTCTTGGCTTTGGTCTTCAGATCTTGATCTCACTGGTGTAGGCAACTGCAGCAGAGATGATAGACTATGATAAAAGGATGCATTGGGGAGTCCTAGGTGATTTTCTCATTGTATCTTCTTCATTGAAGGTTTGTTAGTCTTACTGGATTTTCATGGAGGCTTTGATAGAAGAGATGAGAGAGAGATGCTTGAAATACCCTATGATAGTCTAGGGTTTCGTTTCTGGTCTCAGTGGTGTGCCTAAAGAAAATAGAGGTCGGGTATATATAGAGATTTAATTTAAAATAATGGCTAATTACTGAGGGCCTATGGAACCTCCTTGAGGGGCTCTGGAGAGTCCTCGAGGGGCTTAGATACCTTTTATGGAAATGCTAGCTAAGGGTCAACTAAGGGTCAAACATGGAAGGTACAACTGGATGACTAATGACTAACCTCGAGGGGCTTGGGAGCATCCTCAAGGGGCTTGATCTGAGGGTACACAAGATTTTTAAACATCAGAATAAGTCCTCAGAGCGAGGGGCTCAACCTGAGCACAGGAAGATTTTCTCAGATATATCACTAAGGGCTCAGGACGAGGGGCTCGAGCTGGGGTTAATGAAAATGAACAGACAATTACTTATCCCTCAACTCGAAGGGCTCGACCCAGGACACAAGGGCCTCGAGCTGGGCAAAATTTTGATTTTCCAGTTTTAGTGCTTTAGCCCCTTTTCAAATTTGGTCTTTCCTAAGGTCACCTGATTTTGAAGCCTATGGTCCATCTACGGTTCACATACTTGAATAAGTTGCCAAACACAAGAATGAAATGTCCCAGTAAGAGTAGGCTTTTGATCTTCTGATCTTCTTAGCATCTTCCAAGCATCCAAGGCAAGGTTTGACATGGTCACGAAATTGACAATAAGCTGACTCGGACTAGGCAGGGCATTAACAATTTTATGATGCCTATCCTAGGTTGTTTAGAGCGGTAAGAGATAAGAAGACACTAGTCAGCGACCATTAGCATGAGTTGAGAGGCAAACCTCAATGGTCCACAGAATTTAAAAGGGCCTTAAGGGACTCCGAGGAGGATCAACTCCACTCTTTGCAAGGCGTGATGAGAGAGATACAGATGAGCCTAGAGGAGAAGGATAGGTCGACTTGGACCATCGATCCCTCGAGGATGTTCTCCATTAAATTCATCCTTGAAGTTGTATATTCTCTATATCAAAACCCTAATCCACCTTTTGCACTTGCATAGCATAATATGATCCCTCCTAGGATTCAAGTCTTCTTATGGGCTGCAAATAAGGGCAAAATTTTGGTAAAGTGTAATCGCTGGTATAGAAGTATTCTACCGAAAGGTGATTGAGATTTGTGCGTCTTTGGTTCATCAGAGATCGAGTTTGTCGACTGTTTGACATGTAGATGCATGTTTATGGGAGGGATCTGGCAAGCTTTCTTTAGCTTAATGGGGTGTTTGTGGGTATTAAATGAAGGCTTAGATAAGGTGGTATCAAAATAGGTAGAAGGCCCATTTACCGAAAGGAAAGGGGTGGCTTGGCAATTGATCCCAGTGGTGATCCTTTGGTATTTATGGAAGGAAATAAATGATACGATCTTTGAAGGGAAGTCGAGCACCATAAGGGAGGTCTTCGAAAAGGCAAAATGGAGTCTACTGAGTTAGTTGTCTTTATGTAAGGAGTTCATTGGGTGTACAACAGGCAGGGCCGGCCCTGGCTTTAGGCCAACTAGGCCGCCGCCTAGGGCCCCCCAATGTGATTAATGGGTTGTATGGCCTCCACTTGCACTATTCTCAGGGCCTAGGAGCCCCATCAATGCACTACGCCTAGGCCTCTGAGATTTCAAGGCCGGTACTGACAACAGTGCAATTTTATTTGTCTTGGGAGGGATGTATGAAGGGGGGTTGTATGAGAAAGAAAATCAATATGAAGTGGACCAAACCTGAAGTAGGATTCTTTAAATTTAATGTCGATGATGCAACTAGGGGTAAGCAAGGTTCAACTAAAATAGGGGGCATGGTCCATGAGAGTAATAGAATGATACTAGCTTTCTCAAAATCCACTAGGATCGAATCAAACAAGTCGAAGTTACTTGCCATAAAGAGTGACAATTTTATCGTCGAGGGGATTCAGTTAATGCTTTAGTGTGGGCTATGGGTTGGAAAAACCACCCATGGAGGTTGGTGAACATTGTATGGGATGTCATGAGGATGTGTAGGAGCAGAAATGTTCTTTTCAAACATGTATGTTGATCTGCAAAACCACATCTTAGACTTCTTGACGAAAATCGGGGTACAAAAGTGGTGGTCGATCATTGAATTATTGTAGTTAGAGCTTTGGTTTGGAGTGTTTCAGTTAATGCTATCGTGTGGGCTGCGGGTAAGATGACTCCTCCATGGAGGTTTGTCAACATTGTATGAGATATCATGAGGATGTGAGGAGCAAAAATGTTTTTCTCAGACATGTCCGTCTATCCGCAAACGACATCGTAGATTAGAGATTTGGTTTGGAGTGTTTGGAAGTTGTGTATCTTGCATCTAGAGTATTTTATTTTAATTTATTGTTCGTCTCCTAGTATAATCCTCTTATACAAGGCTCTATCATTGTAAACTACTAGCTTTCTGATTTCAATAAAGTTATTTTCTATCTCTTTTCAAAAGAAAAACCAATTTAGAAAAATAACCTATTTCACCATTTCACTTGGAAGTTAGAATTGGTTGATTCGAGGAAAGTTTAAAGCAAGTTTTTCATGTTTGAAAGGTATTTTCTATTCCAACTTCATTTTTCTTTAAATTTGTCAATTGTGAGTTATTTTAACATTTTTGAACTTTTTTCCAAGATAATCATGGAAAGAAATTAATAAAATAATATTAAGTATTTATTGAATTGAATAAAGTTACTTTAACATGATTGGTATAGTTTGTAGAGTCTTTCTATGATTTTCCTAATTTTCAACATTTTAATGAAATTAAAATTTAAAAAAAAAATCATAAATTTAGAAGATACAAGTCATTATTTGATTTACTAATATTGGTTTTCAATTTTTTCACATGTTTAAACTTTTTAGACATACTTTATTTGTATAAAAAAAATTCCTTTTAAAGGTCTTATTCTCTATGAAAATGACCATTCTTTAACCAAAATATGCACACAATGGATTTTCCATGTTTCTATTTATGTTATTTTTTATATTTTTGGAAAAATAAAAAAATAGAAAATCTTTCACGAAAACAGTTGATAGATACCGTATCGCATGTTGACCGTTGTAAGCAACTGCCATCGTTTTTTAAATGCTTGCTCATAACTCTTAATCGTGTTAGCTAAACTTCACTTTATCTGATTGCGTAAAAAAAAAAAGCAGTAGAAGAAGAAGAAAGAAAGTACAATATAATGTAATAACAGGATTTGTGAATGGCCATAACTATCGAGATTTAATTTTAGAATTGTTGCCATTACGTTAGCTTTCTCTGGTCATAAGGAACACGTACATTTGTTTATATCTGTGGCTGACATAGTTGAAAGATCTCTAAATTTGAAATTGAAATGAGATAAGGGGTAAATTTTAGAAGGGTTATCTTTCATTAGGAGTTTCTCAGGTATTATGAATACCCTTTGCTTGGAAAAAAATTTCAAGAGTGAGAAGGAAGAGAGTAAAAAGTTAATTTTTTACTTCTACCCTTTATTTATCAAAAAAGGGTAATGAAGGATAAGACACATTACCTTTACTCCCCTCGTCCAAACGCAACAACTGGTATGACTTCAAAAAGAAGGAAAGAAATAGAAAAAAAAAGGGACAAACTAAAGGGTAGCGATCCTCATATGGGATTTTTGTATAGTCAGACACGGGAATGAGTGGATTTCTCACTTTATCCTTCGCCTATGCTCTACGGATAACTTAAAAAAAGTAAAAAATCTGCTCCGGCCAACAGTAGGTTTTTCCTGCGTTTGACTTGGATTTTAAAACGAATACGAATAAGGTATCAAAATTCATTTAATCTGAATTTTATGAACTTCGGAACTGATTTTAAGTGAAAAGGGTATAGTTTTGTACTTCAAAAATCGTACCCAAAGAATTAAGAGAGAAGGTCATTTTTCTTAAATTCTTTGGGTACAATTTTTAAGCCCAAAGCTATATCATTTTCATTTAAAATCAATTCCGGAGTTCATAAAAGTCAGAATAGATGAATTTTGATACCTTGCTTGTAGAAATCGGTCGAGAAACGGCCTCGTTTGAAAACCTTAGCGAAAAACCCACAGTTGATGAAGGAACCCGGCTCGCCGTTTTAGAGTGTTACCTGCCCGCCGATCACTCCAAAGCGGCGAGCCAGGTTCATTAATCACCTGTGGGTTTTTCATTCGTGTTTTCAAACGAGGTCGTTTCTCGACCGATTTTTACAAAAAAGGTATCAAAATTCTTCTACTTTGAATTTTATGAACTCCGAGACTGATTTTAAGTGAAAATAGTATAGTTTTGGACTTCAAAAATCGTACCCAAAGAATTAAGATGGAAGACCATTTTCTTAAATTCTTTTGGTATGATTTTTCAAGCCCAAAACTATACCCTTTTCACTTAAAATCAGTTTCAAAGTTCATAAAATTCAGAGTAAATGAATTTTGATACCTTGTTTATATAAATAGATCGAAAAACGGCCTCGTTTGAAAACTCGAGCCAAACACAAGAAAAATCCACAGTTGATGAAGGAATCAGAACAGTTTGTCGTTTTGGAGTGATCAGCTCGCCAATAATTCATTTTTTAAGTTATCCGTACAAAAGAAATAAAAGATAAAGTAAAAAATCCACTAATTCCTTTATCTTGTCACACTACCCCAAACCAAATGTGCCCACGTGAATTTCATCATTGTGTATTCATAGGTGTGATGTGAAAAAGATTACACTTCGAACATAGTTATCAATCTTGTCTCGCTAAACTTGTGCTTATTTTTATGGGAAAAATGCATGAAAGTGATGAAGATTGTTAGTCAAAATTGCAAGGAAAATTCACTCTTCCGAAAACATTAAGCAGAATAAAATTTAGATCTAAATTCTATAATTCGAATTAAGAAATTCAATAATAGAACTTTCAAAATACCAACTCTGCAACAAATTTGATTAAACGAAATCTCACCGCTCAGATAGAACGAAATCTCACCGCTCGGATGGAAAACACTACTATCAATTTCACTTTAAAAAAAATAGAATGGCTCAAATCTCAATAGGATATTAACACATTTCAAATTCACAAATAAAATTCGAAATTCAATTGAAGTAAAATTGAATTATGGAATCTAATTTTAATTATGCAATGTTGGATGCAATCAATCGAGCAGTCAAATTCAAGATGGAATCAAACACAAGACATACATGAATTAAAATTAGCTCAACATCGAGTCAAATTTAAATTCAAAAGATATATTTAGACTCACCATACTTTGTGAGACCAAAAGCAACTTTCCTTGATAAAATTTGATTCAACTTGGTGTACATAGAATGGTCGACCAAGGCCTCAATTTATAGAGGTATAAGGTGAGAAAATTATGAATCTAACAACAAAAATAATAGATCTAAGATCTTTCTCATTACTCTCTGACGCCTTGTCACAAAATTGGCCATAACTTCTTCTACGTATGTGAGAATTGAGCATATTTGAGTTCTTGGAAAGGTAATTGAATAAGTTTTTCAATGAATCAAATTTATGAAAATTTAATATCGTTGGGTACATCAAATCTGTCTGCAAAGGCAAACTACATTTTCTTTCAAATCCCTAAGTGACACGTCCTATCTAAAAATAAAAAAATTAAATTAAATAATAATCTTATACGATATGCACATTGAAAGCTTGTTGAAAGGAGATGATTCTTCTTCTAAATTGGTTTTTGGAGAGAAATGGATGCCATGTCATATTCATGTGGAGCTCTATCCTCTCTTTTCTCCTCTTCTCATCACTCTTCCTTGTCGCCAGCAATGGATCACTTAATTTAATGGACTTGAAGGCCTGACCCAATGCTCAAGACCATGAGCCATTAATTTAAGTATTTCAAGCCCCAATGGAAGTCATTTCAGGCTAATTTTTGTACCACTAAATTCTGCTGTTATTTTATTGCAAGTGCAACATTATCTTCACGGCATCGGCTTAATTCCTATTCAACTTCACCATCAATTTCTGCATTTAGCTGGTGATGATGGGCTCATCAGAAAGCATGAACTATGACTTAGCCATCCCCGGTATGTGCGACTGTTGTTAACCTTGTGGAATAAAAGAGCTTTTACTGTTAAACTTGTTCTTGCTGGCACATAACAAGTGCATCTCTTCATATCCTTATGCCACATTTGAAAACCAGCACTGTGGGCATTAGTGGCTCGTTTATTGATTGAATAAGTATGAAGCCACTTCTTGTCATTTTGAATCTAAACAATCTTCTTTCCAAGAAAGATTCAAATCACTACAGAAGGTGGAAGAAAAGTTGCCCAGGAACAGTCATGATATTCAGCAGTTCTTCAATTTTATGATAACAAACAGATCCTGACATGCCACACTGGAATACCATCCAAATTGAGTGTGGTATGGTATAATTATCAAACATATGAGGTTTTGTTGCCCTCGAAGCTTTGGTTGCCTTGATTTCCAGAAATGCATTGGATAGAAGGTTTTTGCCTTGGCACCATGCTTGAGATTCAAGCAAAACAGAATCATTAGCTCTACAATTCTGCTACTCAGACAAAAGGAGCAGTGTAGTTGCAGATTGCTAAATTGGATGAAAAGGAGACTGATTTATTGCCTCCTTCCAGTATCAGTTGTGTAACCCGATGTGCAGAATTAGAAGCGTCTTTCCATCCTCAGGAATCTACCAATAATCCTTGCATGAGCAAAACCCATCTTGAAAATGATGGAAACGATTTGCATCCCGTACAATGATCTTCCTATTATGAACATATGAAATGAACTTGAATGCAGAATGGCAATCGGTGCAAACACGGAGGTTTTTGGTGACCTGTATGGGAATTCCTGGTTCAATTTTCATGATGCCAAAAGCAACTGCGAGCTTCTCGCTATGAAAGTTGAGCAAGTATTCTTTGTCTTCGTCCTCCACATCATGCAATACACATGAAATGTCTGGGACATATCCGGCCATCTTCATTTCAGAAGCTAGGCTCTCTACCTTCCTGTAGATTTCTATGCACTGTGGATGAGACTGTTCTGCTGTGTGGAATCCATGAACCTCTTTTCCAAATTCAATCACACTGAAAGCTGCAGGTTTCTTCAATCTCCTACTCTTCATCACTTGTCTTAGCTTTTCAACTTCTTGCCATTTGTTTGATGCTGCATAAATATTTGACATCAGCACATAATAACCGGTATGCTCAGGCTCAAGCTGGAACAGATTGTTGGCAGCAAATTCTCCCAATTCTGCATTGCCATGGATTCTACAAGCACCAAGCAAGGCCCCCCACACACTATCATTTGGTTCTAACTGCATTTCTGCAATCAACTCGCAAGCTTCGTTAAAACGACCTGCACGGCCGAGCAAGTCAACCATGCATGTATAGTGTTTCACCATGGGTGTCATAAAGAGCTTCTTTCTCATGAGATCAAAGCATTTCCTTCCTTCATCAACAAGACCAGCATGACTGCATGCTGATAGGAGGCATGTGAATGTGATGTGGTTTGGCTCCACCCCTTCTGCTTGCATCTGACAGAAGAGTTGATGAGCTTCTTTCCCATGCCCATGCATTCCATAGCCTGACATCATCACATTCCAGGAACTAGCATTCCTTTCGCTGGCAGTTCTGCTATTGAAAACCTGAATTGCAGTTTCTAAATCACCACATTTCGCATACATGTCAATGATTGCATTCCACAAAGTGGTGTCCATCTCCATTCTATTACTGATGATGAAACTGTGAACTTTCTTACCCCGGTGGAGGGATCCCAGGTATGCACAAGCAGAGATGACTATCAACGCAGTCACTGGATTTGGCCTTACTCTTGAAGACAGCATTTGATCAAAGAGCAAAAGAGCTTCAGTGGCATAGCCATTTTGAGTGTAACCAGAAAGCATCGAATTCCAAGAAATGCCATCTTTCAAACCAATCTTGTCAAAGACTGCACATGCCGCTTTAATATTGCCACATTTAGCATACATAGCTATGATTGAATTTGCAAGAATGACATCATCAAGGAACCCATTTCGGATTATGTTGGCATGAACAGATCCAGCCCTCAGGAGATCACCCAACTGACCCACTGCAGAAGCAACACTAACTGCAGTAACTGAATCTGCAACAAGGCCTTCTTGTTGCATTTGGTGAAACAGTTCCAATGACTCTGCAGCCCGCTCTGCTTGTTCATAACCTGTGATCATCACAGTCCAGCTGACAAGATCTCTCAGCTGCATTTCATCAAACACCTTCCGACCATCGTCTATCTCACCACATTTAGCATACATATCGACCAAAGCAGCTTCGACAAACCTATCTGACTCAAACCCATTGCGTATTGCATCAAGATGAACTGACTTCCCCTCGTTGATCAGCAGCTTGGACGCACATGCCTTGAGAACAAAGGGGAAGGTGTAATTGTTTGGTGAGATGCCCGAATGGCGCATATTTGTATATAGCTCGAGCGTGTCATTGCAGTATCCGCCATTTGCATACGCTCTCATCATTGTATTCCAAAGGAAGGAATTGCATCCCTTGACGGTCTCAAAGAGCAAGAAAGCACTGTCAAAGTCGCTGAATTTAGAGTATTTGAGGATTAATTGAGCATCCAGATGGGGATTTTGCCCAATGAATCCAGTGGTGGAGAGAGAAGAGTGTATCTGTTTGATGGAATTCAAGCTATTAGAGGACTTGAGGAGATGATCATAGAAGGAGGGAGTGAAAGAGGTGGCGGCGAGGGAACCGTTTGTCGGAATACTTGAGTGGAAAGAATTGAAGAAGTGGAAGAGAGAAGGTCCGTATTTGATTGGGTGGGCAAGGTTTTTGGGTTTTAATGGAGATGGACAGACAGGAGGAGAGAAAATCCAACGGTTAAGGTGGAAGCATAGAGCGCTCATTCCTTGCTAGCTGCAGCGTCTCTTGTTCCGATGCATGGCAGTCGTTAGAGTTTGGAGGCTACATTTTATGTAGAGGCCAAATGGTTTTGTAGAATTTGGAAAATTAATTTAAGATAAGTGAGTTTTGAATATGATGATGAAGAGCTCAGGCCCGAGCGTAACGGAAGCCACATTTTGTACAGTCCACCCATCATATCAAACATCTAATAGTGTAGTATTTTAAGGAAAGAATTTTGAGAATAAAAGTGATTATTAGTCATAAAATTAAAATACATTATAATTGGGAGCACTTACACACATTCAAATTTCCTGCCTCTATATACCCGAAATTGAATTTTTATATGAAATTACAATTTTACTCCCGCATTTTCATTCATTCGAATGAATGAGACTCATTCATTCGAATGATTTAAATAATAAAATTTATTTTAAAATTTTACACTTATTTTTTAAGCACTGTGTATTTCTAAAATTTCTCAAATTAAATATCCAGACTAATTACGATAACCTGATAAAAATACTTTAAGATTTTAAGGTCTTTTGACACTCCTAAATATTTAAAACACAGTATTTTGTAAATAAGGGTATCCCTAGGGTGTGCCGAAAACACATTTAGGAGTGTCAAAAGACCTTTAAGTCTTAAAGTATTTTTATCAGATTTGAACATTCATTCGAATGATTTGAATGAATGTTCATTCGAGTCAGTTAAAATTTATTTTAAAATTTTAAACTTATTTTTTAAGTACTGTGTATTTTCAAAATTTCTCAAATTAAATATCTACAGTAATTACAATAATCTGATAAAAATACTTTAAGACTTCAAGGTCTTTTGACACTCCTAAATGTGTTTTCGGCACACCCTAGGGATACCCTTATTTGCAAAATACTGTGTTTTAAATATTTAGCAGTGTCAAAAGACCTTAAAATCTTAAATTATTTTTATCAAGTTATCATAATTAGTCCGGATATTTAATTTGAGAAATTTTGGAAATACACAGTGCTTAAAAAATAAGTGTAAAGTTTTAAAATAAATTTTATTATTTAAATCATTCGAATGAATGAGCCTCATTCATTCGAATGAATGGGCCTCATTCATTCGAATGAATGGGCTGAGCAGTATTCCTTGTTACTGCTCAGCCCATTCATTCGAATGAATTGAAATTACACTTGGGCATTCATTCGAATGAATGGAAACGTGGGGTAAAATCGTAATTTCACCTGAAAATCCGATTTCGGGTGTGTAGAGGCAGGAAATCCGGGTGTGTGCAGGTGCTCCCATTATAATTATTAGACATTTCACCATTTATTTTTGGGATCTAATTTGATGGCTAAAAATGGTGTTGGCTCTAATTTTTATGAAGTGCACTCTACGACCCTTTATTAAATATGAAGGGCTCTCCATGATCCAAAAAATATACTCTCTCTCTTTCAAATTAGTTGTCTTATATGAATTTTGGAGTTGTTTCAAAATAGTTGTCTCATTTATATTGAAGTAATATAAAGTGTATTGAAAATTGATGAGAGCACATGCAGTGCTAGCCTTATATAGAAAGTCTCTTAAAAAATACAAATCTTTCAAATAAAACAACTAAAATGGGACGGAGGAAATATTATATAAAAATACTTCTATTGTTATTTTATTGAAGTGATAAAAATCTATTACTTCAGCATTTTCTCAAAAAAGTATGATGCTTCTATCAAAATTTGAATTAGCATCAGAAAATTTATAGTGCCGTCATGATAATTGAAGAGTGAATTGTTCCTTATAAAAAATATTTAATTGTATAATCGAAATAACAATCAACCCTTAAATGATCTACGAAACAATTGATCAATGGTGACACCATAAATTGTCTACATCTAACTCAAATTAAACATCTATCGCATACATTTCCAAATTTGGTTAGATCGTGTTTTTCATGTTCATTGAACTAAAATTGAAGCTTTTATTCATAGTTTGCCACCAACGGCTTTTTAAGTTTTAAAATAAGTAGAAATAAATTGGACCTTCTTCAAATTCATTAAATCTATTTCATTCTATTCTTACTCATTCTTAAAATCAACCATAGACTCAAAATATAAAATTTTATATGAATAAATTA
Source organism: Chimonanthus praecox (assembly GCA_022113865.1). Lineage (NCBI taxonomy): Eukaryota > Viridiplantae > Streptophyta > Magnoliopsida > Laurales > Calycanthaceae > Chimonanthus > Chimonanthus praecox. The sequence goes on along the minus strand of CM039087.1, from coordinate 52,024,830 downwards.
ATGTTTATACCAACACTAAAATAATTATCAAAATGCAATTCTATCAGCTCATAGTGAACCTATTTCAGCCATTTTGGTCGTTGACAATTCAAGCCTAATACTATCTTTTTATAACTAGTAAGGAGCATGTGTTTTGTATGTTGTGGCATTATTCACCACACCGAAATCATTGCCATAGTTTGACTTTTGATTTTGCAAAATTTTGATTGCGATTACCCAATGATCTAGAGAGATTTTGAATATGGCCCCAAAAGAGACTTTTGATGTATTTGATAGTCCGAATATTTATATTTAATAAATACATTTACTATTTTTGTATTTACTATAAGTAAGAATTTCTATTTATAGTAAGTGAGTCCTAAAACATTTAAAATAGCATGACATGGATCCGAAAGTGAAAACCATATGTTTTGGGTGGTTCTCTGCCATTGGAGAACTGCCAAGAGGTCTATGTAAATGTAATTATTGGAGAATGGAAAAAAGAAAATCAAAGAATTTCTTGCAAAGTCTCTCTCTCTCTCGTTGGCTCTCGGAATGGTTTTTGGATTAATTGCAAACTCATTTTTAGGAGGTCTAGCATTCCTCCAAAAACAAGTTTGCACCAAGTTTTGTGCAAAATCCTTAATGGGGATGCTTGGGTCCACATGAATGGGTACATTTGAAAGATCTTGACTTTCACTTATATATGATGCATATAAAATTTTATTTTGATTGGATAAGATAAGTCATATTTTTTAAAGCCTTCAAAAATTCACATTTTTCAAACATTGAAAATTTATCGGATTAAACTAATAAATTTTAAAGTCAAATTAGTATTAAATTGGATATAAGTATAATTTATGAAGAGAAGGTGGGTATAAGGGGGAAATGGATTAATTTGATCCACTATAAACTCTAAACAAAATTTGCACCAAATTTCATAAAAACTTTTTCGCCGGCGATCCAAACTTCATGCACCTGATTTTAGTTGTCTTCGTACATAATCATCCATTTAACACAACACTTGTCTTACAAAATCTCCACTAGATAGCTTATATTTAACTCATGTCCACGACTCCATTTTTGTTTGTTATATCTAATTAGGTCCTTAATTTAGCTCTATTATTGCACTTCAACTATCTAAAATTTATACAATGTTGTACTAAATAATTTTCATTTTTAAGTGATCAACCCTTCCATTCTCACACCAACTATAATTTCTCTTTATACATTTTGTCCTTGTTATGCTAACCTTTTCTTTGTTTATTGTTTAATTGATTTTTCGTCTCATTGATTTTTCGTCTCACAATTTATTACTATATCTTCAAAAAGCTACACACATCACGAAACATCCTTTTGAATCCCAATGTTGAACTCTCAATAACTAAAATAAACAAATATGGACTCAAAACATTCTTTAGATGAAGACCAACTCTAATATAAAATTTACCCTCTTTTTATAGACTGTTCTTACTTATTGTCACCCTTTGAAACATATCATATGTATTATCAATGTACCTATTTGGGATGTCTTTCATTTTCAATGTTTGACAAACTAATTTTCTCCAATACCACTCCTGCTCTCTAAACTTTTCCATGGATTTCCTCAATATAAGTGGCTTTTATTGTGATCCACTTAGCATAAAATCAATTTAATTTTTTGAAATATTTGATTTTGGTTTTTATGCATTTTCTCTTATTATCTCCCAATTTTTTAAATCGGATTTGGTGGCCAAAGTTGATAGCTAAATCAACGGAACGCAATTATCATTCCCATTCTAAATCGTGTTTAGTGGCCAAGGTTGAGAGGCACATTGGCAAGTTCTATCTCCTTTATCATTCTAAACTTTTTCCCATTTATCAATTCCTCTCAAAGATCTACTAATTTTATAACCAAAGTGTCCCAGCATCTCTCTTGAACGGGTTAAATTCAATATGAAGTGACCCTTTAAAGTTAAGCATGAATCGAATAAAACTCTAATTTTCTGAGACAAAGAGAATCAACTCTTCTCTTAGAGCTACTGTTGTTGGAATATCATGAGGAGAATCAACTGCGCCTCAAGTGACTTTACGACACAATTTATTTTTATCAATAATTGATTTGTTGAAGAAAATTCCTAGGGTCCTTCAAACCACGTTTAGAATATTATTTGTATAATCAAAATCTGTCGCAGTTAAATTCTCTTAATTTGTTACCAAATGGTTGATAAGAATCACCTGCCAAACAAAGCCATATTTAACACCTGAGTATTTAAGTATAATTTTAGATGTCACATTTATTATTATGGACGGAGACCATAGTGCCCTTTCGTCATTCTTGAAACATTTTTTTAAGCAATGTACTTAATAACAATCTAATTAATCATTTAATCTCATTTTACCTAATGATATCAATCTCTAATTAATAATCTAATCCCATTTTACCTACTGATATTCATACTTATATAAGAATACTATACGGTCCAGATGATCTTTCTTCATTTTTAGTGCTATGTTTTAACTTCTATTTCAAATAATCTACTAATTATACCTTCATTAGCATCTCCCTTTATTTGTGTTGCTTGTATATCTCATGTTAAGTAAGTTCCTAATATTATTTAATTCTAAATCTTTCACTATGACCCAGTAGTTTGTTGAATCTTAAATAATCAAGGTCTCTAGTCGCTGTTTCTTATTTTAGCCATTTTGTATTACTTATTTCGTCATTTAACTTATAAAAAAATTATATTGTCAAATGCTTCCTAATTAATTTTTATTCACAGCTTCTCTAACAACACATTTTACCTTGTGTCCTTTCTTAACTACCTTATATCTGTTCAAGTCTTCCAATGTTACACAAGAAAATATTTTTATTAGTCTAAGATCTCTGACAATTTCGAAATATTTTGTTTGTCCAACACTTGAACAAAGTCAACACAAAGGATTTTCATTAAAGATGGGAGGAAGAAAGGGACTGGATCCGCTAATTCCTCATCTTAAGGTATATATATATATAATATATTTTTTGTCTTGATTAATAGTCTTTTGGACTTTAGATCACCCGGGTGTGGTTTAACTAGTTATCTTCCGTTTCAGAAAGTGGGAGGTTGCGGGTTCGAATCTCCATGGTTTAACCTTAGTGTGTCCTAAGAATAGTGAGCTCAACCGTGGCGGTTTTACGATGGATATCCCACAGTTTCTCACACGTAAATTTAAAAAAAAAAAATTAATATTAAAAACTGATCAATAATAAAAATATAGATTAAAAGAATAATGTACAAGATAATGTAAATACAAATGCAAACGTAAATAAAAGACATAAAGCTACAAATACGAATGTATAATACAATAATCAGAAAAATACATGAAATAGAACATGATCAAAATCAATGTCACTTTTCCGCGAAAGCTTTTTAAATTCAACTCTATCATCAGCCCTATCACTTTAGTCTATAATCAACTCTCTGTTTTATATGTTCCTCCTAAGTTGTTAATAACCTTCGGACTAAAGAAGGTCGATATCATATTTGGTGAAAAATGATAGTCAAATACCTCCAATAATTTTATTTTAAGGAGAAACAAAATATATGGTCCAAAGGAAAATATATGTTCCTCCAAAGTTGAACACTTTGCATGGATTAAAAATCGCGGAAAATTAATAGCCTGTTTTGAATACAGGTAGTATGATGGGCAAACGTCATGCTAATTGTAGATAAATAAGAAAATATTGTATGATAAAAGAGTATTCTGTCAATTAAAAAGAATATTGTGCAATTTTGACTTCCAAAGTTATTTGGAGTTGAATGTTGTGCAAAAGATATGTTCTATAAAAATTGATAACATTAAAGGATAAAAATGAGTGCTTCATGGGAAAATAAGGTCACATCTATGCCTTTCCACACAATTGGAACTTTCTTCTTGGCCCATATGTTGGAAATAAGAAAACATTTTAAACAAAATATAAAGGAAGTCAAAAGAGAGAGAAAAAAGTGAGGAAATGCAAGAGATAGAGAAGTTAGACACCATTAAACATTTGATGTAGTAAGAAGACATGATTGTTAGGTAATTGAGAAATTGATAAGTTAGGGTGAAAAGTATAATTAAAAAAGTCAACTTGAACTAAATGAAACAATGATTTTAATTATGATAATGACGATGACGACGACAATAACGATGATTAAAATAGAAGAAAATAAAAATTCTCTCCCAATTAAGAGAGACTATTTTTTCTAAATTAGGAATATGAGTTGTACCTATAAACCTTTTTGGTTAAAGTAAGGATACTGTCATTTGCACTGCGATTTTGATGATGTGTGAACTGTGTTTTTATTAAATTCCATTCTTACCCTTTCCTTAGCTTCCTCCATCCACACGTCTCCAAAATTTCCTCCCAAAATTTCCTCCTTTCCAAGTAATTCCAACTCCATTTCCCTCCCTCCTGCCATCGTCCTCAATCTTTCAGTCTCCTTTCTTCCTCTCCAACGGACTTCCTTTTAACAATCTCTTTCCCAACGTCTTCCTTCTTCCTCAGTTTTTCGGTCTCTTTCAATTGCCCAACAGCGTCTGAGATACATTTTTCCAGTCTCAGTCCACATTTTGTAGCCATTCTTGGACCATTTTTTGAGTAGTTTCACCGAACATGTTACGTGCCTCATTGGGTCACGCCTCACATGGGACACTTGTTTAGCAATAACTCAATCAACAGTTAATAAAACTGATGTTAATCTTGTTTGGGTTATCATCAAGATTAGGATTTCCTTTTTAGTTTAATTTAAATTCAAAATCAATCGTATCTTCTTCCCTCTTTCTCCTATCTTTCCTCACCCACCTATCTCTCTCACTTTCTAACGCCGAGTCATTCCTTTTAGCCGAAGGGCCCACTACAAAACATTACTTGCAGTCATTAATAAAAGCAATCGCCTTCTTTAAAGAGGCGAGTCAAAACACTGGTGAATGTAAAACCTGGCCTTTCTTTAGTTCGCAAACTTTTCCCTACTCCCCTTATTGGATGAAACTTGGTGGGTGCAACATATAGGCTTTTTTTTTCCCTTTATTTTTTAAGGTGATGTTTTACTGAGAAAGAATAAGAGAATACAACCTAGCTCAAAGAACAAGCATCCAACATAGTCAGAAAAGCACCCAAAACAGAAAGTGCCAGAGCAGCTACACTCACATGCCCAACCCAAAAAACAAGAAGCTAGAAATTTAAGGAAAACAAGTATCTGATAGGCACATTAGAAAGAAAAACACCCTCTTTAGCTAAGCTACTTATCATCGGTGGACCTTGGAATGTGACTTACTAACAGATTTTCTGCCTAGTCTCTTCAATTTTGTGTAAAAACTTCCATGGAAAGACTGAACCAAATGCCCATTGCCTCACGAAGAAAGAATCTCCTTCAACATGGTCCCCTCCATCACCCAACCTGTCCAACTCCTTAATTCCCCACCATATTGCATACCACTCTGCTTGATTGGCAAGGCAATAAGAGATTGGGCCTGCATAATATAAACAATCCTTGCCCCTTTCCTTGCGTATAAGGCCCCCAAATCGTGATTTCATTTAATTTCAGCATTCTTGATGACAGCAGAATCCAACTCATCATGTAGACTTTTTCCTTGAGATCATCATCTAAGAAGGCATTCTTGATATCGAGGTATCGTAAGGCCATTGATAAGTAATTATCAAAGAAATTAATATGTGTGCTGATATAAGTTGAGCAATAGGAGAAGTCTCATTGTATAGTCCACACCATATGCTTGTGTAAAGCTCCTGGCCACCAATTGCAATTTATATTGGGTAATGGATCTGCTAGATTTACGTCTCAGGGTGAAACCCACTTACTCTAGACCGGTTTTTTCTAGGAGGAAGATCCACTATGTCCCATGTATGATTCTTTTCAATGGCAACTAATTCATCTTCTGTAGTAGCCCATCAGGATCAATGACAATAATAGTATCAACCCTCTTAAGAATGGAAATTGTGTCCAGGGAAGTAAGAATGGCATTGTAAGATGGAGAAATTGTATGATAGAAAACAAAGTGTTCAATGAGATGATTGGTACAGGCATGTTGCCATCAAAACTAGGAGAAGTCTGGTTTGGACCTTTAGAGGACATATTATTTTTAGTAATCAATGAAGCATCTGCATGGGTTCTCTTCTGTTGTTAATAAACAATAAGAGGCTTAGAAGAGGTGGATGGCGGAGAATCATGAGAAAGCATAGGCAGAGGAGTAGAAGAAATAGGATTAGTCTTAGCAAAATATACAATATGCTATAAAAAGGTGACATCCATTGGGATGAAACATTTGACATTAATAGGATCAAAACATTTGTATCCAGTAGGATCAACTCTACTGGTGCCCCTAGTGGGTGAGATAATAATACACAATTGCCTAAAATGGTTGAAAGCTTATATTGCTATATATCCTACAACAACCATATCCACTTTTTAAAGCTATTCTCCTTAACTCTTTAAGCTGTTCAACCGTCTGGCAATTCTCTTTATTGTTGCTCTAAGAACGACCAGCATTCTAAGAACTACCAGGCAGTGTGGGAAAGGGGCTGAGTCAAATAGCAATTTCAAGAATTAGCTATTTTAATAGTGATTTAGTATTCCAGTTCATCCCTTGCCAAAACCAGATTCATGGGATCTTTTTTTCAAGAATGCTAGCAATGTTATTAGTGATCTTAGTTTGCATGAAGTAGCAAAGGAGGTTGATGTGGAATGTCGGGGTTGTTGCTGGAAGGAGATAGAGAAAGGACTGTAAAGATGCATGATATGATCCACGAAATGGCCATATTAACTGGCCTTTGGTGATGAGCACGATTGAATAGATCAAAATCATCTCCAGTATAGAATGAAAGCTTTCACCACAACCCCATTTCAGTAATTTCTGAGCTTCCATTTGACCAACGTCATTAAGATTTGAAAAGAAACACAGAAAGTTCTTGATAAAATGGATATATTGTTCACATATGATCCTTTAAAGTGGAGAAATAACTTAAACCAGATAAATTACTGAAGTAGAACCTGTTATATCACCATGCCATGTAGTCTATGAAGGCTTCCAACTAGTGACTAAATCCAAATTCGCTAAAATGTTATTTGCATACACAGTTGAAGTATTATAGCATTTTTTTGAACGTTAAATGGTAAATAGCAATCAAAAAGAAGGGAAACATCTCAAAGAGAAAACAAAAGAATGTAAAAAGAAACCCAAGAATGGGTTGAAGAAAAGAAAAACTATAAAATGATAAAAAGCCCATAGCTCGGGCAAGCATGAACAAAACAAGTCCAGGAAAATACTTCAAACCATAAGAGCAAAAGGACCAAAAATACCTAAGCCCACAGCCCGGGTCAAGCCAGCAACCAGCGAGGGGAAGGAAAGATGCACTAAAGACTAAGCAGCACTCCAGAACTAGCAGGAGAGGAGTTTGTGGTGGTAGAAACACAATTTGATAGTTGAAGGAGCTCGTCTTGATTGCACCAAACAGTTTGAATCTTCTCAAGACAGATACTTGAAAGTAAAGAGTGGCTGCTGCGATGGAGACGCAAAGCGTCGGCCGATGAAATGCTTGAGAAGAGAGGGAATGAGAAAGGGAAGAGGAAAGACACAAATGATTGAAAAGAGAGGGAAGAGGGGGCTGCCTGCAGATGCTTGAGAAGAGATGGAAGAGGGGCTGCCTGGCGATTAAAGGAGACTGCAACATTGAGGAAGAAGAAGACGTTGGCAAAGGGAGGGAAACAGAGTTGGAAAGGAGGAAATTTTGGGAGGAAATTTTGGAGATGTGCGGATGGAGGAAGCTAAGGAAAGGGTAAGAATGGAATTTAATAAAAACACAATGCGCATATCATCAAAATCCCAGTGCAAATAACAGGACCCTAAAATAATGCGACAAGCCAATTGCTTTACATTTTCTATTCAATTTTCTTTACTATCTAGATTCGTAACCAAATTATATATGTTTCATGATAAACACGAAACTACAAAATTAAATACATCACATAGAACAATGAATTCTATTCTAGATTTATTATTTTCATTCAATTTTCAAATACCAATTCCATTTGTTACAACACATTACATGTTCATGTTATCCATCCAATAATACAGAGGTTACAAATGAATATGATACAAATCACAACGAATCAACTATAAATAAATGAATACGGTATACCTCCCCTAAAATCAATTTGGGTTAAGGCAATGCGCTTCTCAAGCAAACCCACTCAAGTGATCACTTCCTGCAATTAACTCACTCTAGCATTATCAGTTAATATCAGAGTTCAGATGAATCAACTTGACTCCAAAGCAGTTCTGCATAGATCTTTTCCTCCTCTCTCTCCTCCGCAACATAGTTAGTTGCATCCACATCTGCTATTTCCTCTTCTCCATCTGATGTCACCTCATCCATCAGATCCTGTTCAGCCATCACTCCCATATATCTTTCTCTGTGTAGTTCAACAGATTCAGCCAAAGCAACTCCCATGGCATGTGCTGTTGCCGGTCTATCATGACACCTATATTTTGGTGCAGGAACAACAAAAGGCAGAATTATATTATCTAAATTCGAACTCTTTTCTTTGTTGTTTTTAGATATCTCTGATGGATGAACAATGAAAATGATGCCAAGCTCGTAATTGCAAATGCGAAGCCCAGAACCCAAAATAGATGTTGTCGTCTCTCCAGCTGAACTAACATTAGGTGAGTGAGATATTGGGTTTCCCCATGCAGCAGGGCTGAAGTTATGTGATCCACAATACACCCACCCAAAGGAAGATTCATCTGTCTTGGATTGGAAGCGTCTTCGAGCCACCTGCTAACACCAGAAAGTCTATCAGCATGGTTTGTTGCAAACCATGATTGGTTTTTCTTTCAGTGAGATGATTCTCTTAAAGTATGAGGAAAAGAAAGTACAAAGCAAAAGTGAACCAGCTTGAAAGTCAGTATGGGAGATGTATGGTTATGATACAACACAAGAAAGATGAAAGAGAGAGAGCTACACAAAATAAACAAATATACAACCATTTCTTTCCACCAATGTTTGGCCAAGAAACGCACCAACACCTCTGCAAAAAAGTTGGCTACTAGTTACCTTTACATGCATTGGATATCCAGCTCGGTCACCAGGATGTGGTACTGCATCATGAAATATATCTGCTTTTCTCAATCTTTGCCATGTTTTCTGAGAAAGTGCAATGAAATGAAATTAAAAATTTTTGTTCGTGTTGAAAAGAAAAAGGAAAGAAAAACACAAAAATGATGATATTTGTGAGACAAAACCATGAAAGTAAAGTTAACAATGTTTTTGTTTCAGCATTCACGCGCAGAGATGGTTTTTCCTTTAACCAGTGCCTAGTACGTATGAGAAATACACTTTGGTTTGTTCACCCTCTCTGACAAAAGTAAAGGCCCTATACCAAAACTGATACCTCTGAGAACGAGAGCAAGCGTCTTGACGGCCAGATTCCACAAGCCCCATTCTTCACTCTTTTAATAGTGGGGAATATGATCCTTAGTGAAGGACTTCTAGATTCAAGATTTGCATTCCAGCAACCCCACTGCAACAAGCATGTGGTAAACTATTAAATCCACTAATAAACACCAGAAGAGAAGCTGATGTTAATGGTTGAAATGGAGTAATAAATGCTACCTCTGGATCAGACTCCTCAGACTCAGAGAATTGGTGCGACCGCTTTCCAGCTGCTGCCGAAAACGCGGCTAAAAATTTTGCATCTACTGATGTTCCAATTGAAGATGAACCTTTAAAGAAAGAAGTTACAAGAAAGAATTATCATACTCATTTTATCTATCATAAGTTGTGGGAAACATCTTTCAAACACATGAAAGAGAACCACTGCAGTTAAGAATCTCACCATAAATAAAATCAGTCTCTAGGGATTCTGGCCACTTGTATCGATGTAATACCTTATCAAAAAGAAGAATGAGTAAATTAATGCAAATTTTCATAATCACATGCAGACAAAATATGGAATGCATGCATGTAGTGGGATGGCTCAAAATCAGTCCCATGCTAAAATCACTGAAGAGTGCTATGCTAGTTAAAATCAGCTTCCAATTCAGCATGTGATAATCACCATTACCTCTTGTAATCGCCAAAGGCCTGAGCACCTTTGTATTGATGCAAGAAGGGAGCATATAGGAGCAACATGTTGCTGATGTATCAACTTTGAAATTTCAGAGAACTTTGGCCCCTACATTGCACAGACCAATATGAAAGACAACTACAAACCAAGATAAGCATTGCATTAACTGTTGAAGTAAATATACAGTGAAATGGAACATGCCTGAAAAACATGAAGTATCAGCTGTACTTTATTGTTGCTTCCTCCTAAAGCAGCTGCAAGTGCTTCTTTAGGATAAATACATGCAGAAAAACTGAAAAACCCACTATCACACAAAGGGGATACCCACTTTGCAACATCTTTTGGTAGAAAACCAAGCTGTAGGTACTCTGAGACAAGGAAATTAATATAGTCATTTCAAGAAATCAAAAAGAAATGTGGAACAATGAGAAACAGAGAGAGAGAGAGAGAGAGGATGTAGATAATGGATTATGTTTTAAGAGGTGAATTGATTTCATGAGGAAAGTTGTACATTTAATATATATTACAATTTTAGTATCATTATAATTTGTTCTAAGCGATAGATTTGGTTTCAGTGGATCTTCTGGAATCAATTGCATTGGTACAATGTGTGAACTATTGCAAAAAGGTTAGAGGTGTTAAATGATAGTCTAGCTCAGTTGATTATTGTATATCCTAAGATCACACATGCTCAACATTTCGTGCCTAGAAATTTCAATGTTGTCATGAAATTAGAGGAAAATATGGAAAGGAGGGGGAATAAATCCTTTACCATCATTTAATATAAAAGAGACAGTTCAAGTCAACCATCAAATGAATATTGACTTTTCTTTTAATCTACAATTGAAAATACTTCTATAAAGACATGAAACTGGAGAAAATTTGTGCAAAATTTGGTTAAAAACGGAAAAAGATATTTTAGGATTACATTTGGTGAGTTGGATTGATTTCTTGCACTTTTGTCAAGTCAATAAGTAAAAATATGTAAAATTCATGTAAACATTTTGCTAAAAATATAAAAAATAATTTAGCTTGAAATATAGAAAAATCACGCAAAAAAATAACTAAAATAGAAATAGAGATTTTAAGACTAGATTTGATAGTTAAATTGATTTATCACACTTTTCCGATGTTAATAAGTAAAAATATATGTAAAATTCATGAAAAATGGCTAAAAGTAGAAAAAATGATTTTAAGATTGAACTTGGTGAGTTGAAGAGATTTAGCCAATCTTGCCCTAAAAAATAAGCAAGATTTGATGAGATTACTCCTATCAAACCTTGATATTTTGCTTTCTGGAAGAATGTCACTCTCTTCTTTAATTTTGTAGATTGGTTATTTTTTCCTTAATTTTGTCTTCCACAAATAAATTGTTGGTTCAATATATTATATATTTTTTTGAAAGATAATATATTATATATTTCTCATTGATATTAAAAGTTTTAATTAATTACAATAGGTTGGACTCTTCATTAGATAGCTATTCCTTGATTAATTACTTCAATTATTAAATAAATGAATAAATGACCCTATGCCACATGCAGAGCAGGTAACACTATACTACACCATATATAAAAAAACAAACATTTTAAGGTGACTACAAGAATCTTGACCTAACATTTATTAAACGGTTGTGATTTATTTATATAATTGCATGAAACAAAAAAAAAAATAGAAAAAAAGAAAGAAAAATCGTCCCAAATAAACATAAAAATAGATTGAAATATTTGACTTGTCCTTATCATATTACTATAAAAATAGAAAAATTTGTCTTAACAAGGTTTAAAAAAAAAAAAGGGAAATGAGATTTCAAGATTAGATTGGTGAGTTGGAAAGGTTAGATTAAACCTTATCATATTATTATCTACAAATAGAAGAAATAAGTGCAAAAATGAAAAAAAAAAAAGTATTTTATGATTAAATTTGGTGAGGTTGAGAATTTGGCCCACATTTCTATATTAGTATCTAAAAATAGAAAAAAAAATGTGAAATGAAGAAAAAAATTATCAACTCTCTTTTTCAATTATTTGACCAATTTTACTCCATAATGCGTGTGCCTCTTACTAGTGAAAGGTAGAGGGAGAGAGAGTGGGGGCAAGGGGAGGAGGAGGAAATATACAAAGAACTTTTTTTCTCTTTGCCTCCATCCATGTAGACATTATGGGATCGAGAAGAGAGTGACTAGAGTAAGTTCATCTCATATGAGTTCATCAGAGTTGACATTGACAATTATTGATGAGAATCAGATCATCAACCAAACACCATAGATAACTTTATATCAGCTGTTCATTGGGTCTTGAATATCTTAAGATTTTGTGTTTCAAAATTTCTGACATGCTCACATCTATACAATATCTGAAGAAATGTTAGTGTCATGATTGATATTAACCTCGTTGCACATGGACTGATATGACAATCGCATACCAATTACTTCAGATTCCAAATTTATGGAATTCAGATAAATACTTGGAATTTGGCAATCCTTGTTCCCTGTAATACTAGTGGACATGGTTGATAATAGGTCATCTAGTTTACATGTGATATATGATAATCACTAAAATTCCTAACCATATTCTAAATTTCTGGAATTATAGAATGACTAGGAATTTGATAATTACTCCTTGTTTGACACTACCTTCAATTATATTGGACCAGTATTTGCATGAATTCCTTTTTTTTTTGCAACTTCAAATTACATGGCTCATAAAAGGGTTTCACAAAAAGCAACATCCTGTGCCAACTTTTCAGAATGTTTACTTGTTTCCTAAGGTCAAAGTTCTACTAAGAAAATTATACATACATACATACATCTAAATATATATACACATTGAAAGGTTAATGAAATATCAGAGACTACTAAATGACTAAATAATAATAAGATTTCAAGAGTACCTCCTTCTGAATATTCATCAAGGTCAGAAACAAGAACGCTCACAGCATTTTTGTCCACAGGTATATTAGCATTTCTTTTCAGTACAACTTCAGTCATTCCATACCCATTTTCTCGGCATTTCTCAAGGAAAGAAGCCAGTGTCTTCAGTTGTGTACCCTTCGAATCAGCTGTGGTTCGAAAGCGGTGGCTTAAACCTACTACAGATGTGTGAACAGTACCAAGGAACTTCATGCCAATTGACTGTCTTCTAACACACTTAACCTGCAATTGAAGCAATCAGCTCAAGGTGGGTTAAGGATTGGCTTTCTGCAGCACACATTTTCGAGAAAATCATATTCCAACCAAAATATATGAAGGGAACATTTGCTCAAAAAGAATATAAGAAGGAAATGTAATAGCTCAGGTCAACAAAATGGTTATAGGAATAAGAGGATCTATGAATAGTACGATTTTACGATTTTCGATTCACGATTCACACTCATACACTGATTTCGATACGATTCGAGTTCGATAACATTGGATAAAATTGGAGAATGCCATACACTTGGAGCATTGGGAATATTTGTAAAATTCCATGCTCACAAGGTGTGATAATATATTTGAGTGAATGTTGCTTTGTGCACATTCCAATGCATAGTTGTGTAAGATTATGGTTTGACCTCCTTATGTGCCTATGTGTGATTGATGTGAATATATTGTATCAGATACATATGTATGAGTTTCCCAAGTTCTCTATGATTAGATATTTACTATAATTGAGAACTCATAGATTTATGATGTGTTAAAGTATGATAGAATGTATGATAAATCAAGATTTCCCAAGATGTGTAATGTAAGGCCTTGATAACTTCTCATACTTGTGTATGGTTATAAGTATCAAATGAATTCTCATGATTGTGATAGGAATTCTTAGATGGGTAACTCATATAATAAGCATGATGAATGTGTTTTAATGCCATGCTTGGATTATGTGATGATGTGTACATCACTAGTAAGTACCTATGTTGATAATGATTGTGGTGGATCGACCTAACCATGTGTAGAACAAATTTCCATGATTTAAAAAGGAACTTGATAAAGAGTTAGACTAAGTGATATGGGTGAGTTAAGGTCAATTATCTTAGAACCCAAGGGGGTTAACTTGTGCTATAATGGAGATGGGCTAGCATGATTGAGAATGCATGGAATGTAATGTAAATCATAAGAAAGGCTTGTTTGATTTCCCCAAAGTAAAAGTAGGACCACTCCCCAATATCAACCCAAATGTGAAAATGATGAACTGCGATTGATCTGATCCACTATGTGGTACGTAGGCAACTGAGAGCATTGTGCCTCAGCTCGATCAAAAGATGCATTGTGTCATCCATTTATATTTAGGATGATGTAAGATGTTGAGTAAATGTGAAGGGTATAAAGGGATTGGTGAGATATACCTTCCATAATATAGACCACAATGCTAGATGTTGGATCCCTCGAAGGTGGCCCGAAGAAGTTATGATGCCTTGGGAGTCCCGATATGATGAGATATATATGTTTGTTCTCGAGTAAAGCCTACATGGCTAGAGAACTGTGAAAATTCTTAAGATGGACAGATGAGGACTTTGGCACTAAGATGTACGTGACTAGATCACTTGATTATTTTGAGACGTGGTATGGGTATATCCCTCACGTGATGATTATATTGAGACGTAGTATGGCGTGTCCCTCACGTGATATTGATGATTGAGATGTGGTATGGGTGCGTCTCTCACGTGATATTGATTATATTGAGGCGTGGTATGGGTGCATCCCTCACGTGATATTAATAACATTATACCTCGGTCCTTTGAAAAAGGAAACTGTCCGATCAGTAGATCATTGTGTCTCACATTTGTATAGGTAAAATGATGAGATAAGTATATAGATTCCATGAGTAAGGCCTACAGTAGCCGTGAGACCGTGAGAGCCTCGATATGAACATATGGAGACTGTGACATTGAGATGTATATGTGACTTGGTCACTTGATATTGAGACGTGGTATGGGTACGTCCCTCACGTGATTATGATGGTTGACTGACTGTTCCAGAGAGGTATTCGGGACGGTGGGGTCAGCTACGCAGACTTGGTCCCATAGGGTTGCCATCGAGGAGTAGGTCCCTCACATGCTACGCGTTGGAGGGCGCTCTCACGACTATTTAGCACACTTGATGTGCGTTGGTGCGTAGAGCTAGATACTATTTTACCCCATGGGGGTGGTGCTAGCTTCGTTAGACGCGGTCCGACCGCCTTAAAGCTTGACTGAATCACCCTTGAGGTGAAGGGATGCAGGGCGAGGTAGACTTGATCACGCTAGTCGTGGGTCTCCCGCTTAGTAAATCATGGGCCCTAAGTCTTACTAGGGATCGTGGTATATTTATGATATGATATGATGATTTGATATTGTTGCCACAGTCACGTAGTGATTTATTCGAATGTTGTTCCTACAGATAGAAGATCTCATAATAGATGATGTTACCCTGGATTAGTTATGCTCATGGATGGACTATACCCATGGAGGGATTATATTCATGGATGATTATTACCCATAAATAGCTGATACTCACTGATAGAGTGTTACCAGGGATGGATGTGTATACCCATGGATGATGGTTCCCATGGTGGTGCTTGGATGTTGGTCTTAGGGTAGACTTGTTGGTCCCATAGTAGACGTATTGGTCTTATGTTAGACATGTTGGTCCCATGGTAGAGGTATTGGTATTATGGTGGACATGTTGGTCCCATAGTAGACGTATTGGTCTTATGTTAGACATGTTAGTCCCGTGGTAGACGTATTGGCATTATGGTGGATACGTTGGTCCCATGGTAGACGTATTGGTATTATGGTAGACATGTTGGTCCCATAGTAGACGTATTGGTTTTATGTTAGACCTGTTGGTCATATGATAGACATATTGGTTCTATGAATGTATGAGTTATGCCCATGGATGGATTATACCCATTGAGTGATTATATTCATGGATGGTTACTAGCCATGGATAGATGATACTCACTTATGGAGAGTTACCAGGGATGGATGATGAATCCCATGGTAGACATATTGGATTCATGCCTAGATATTGATTATATGGTGGGCATATTGACCCCATGATAAATATAGTGGTCCCATGGTAGACGTACTTGTCTCACGATGGACGTGACGGTTCTATGGATAGATATTATTTTCCCATGGATGGCTTTGTGACCATAGATGAGTATTGTATACCGTGGATCGATATTCCCACGGAGGGCATTAATTCCATGGAGGATTGGACCCATATTTAGAGTATTGTCCCCGATGAAGGATGCATTTATGTTCGGGTATAGGTCCCATGGTTGAGGTTTATCCCATGTTTGACATTAACCCCATAGTTGATGGTATTCTCATGGTTGGTATAGACCCATGATTGGCTAGACCCGTGATAGATGAGATCTATTCTATTGATGAGGCACACGATAGAGTAATTGGAATGTCTTGATGTGACATCATGAATAACACGGGGTTAGTGCCATGAAATAAATGAATTGAGAAATACGCAGGATCTGATCTCCATTGGAGTACGTAGGCAGCTGATAATTCAGTTTGATCAAATCAAGGGTTCAATAAGTCCTTTGATCCGTAGGAATCTCACAACACGTGTAGGTGTCACGTGTTTGGACTATGAGTTATGTATGCTTCAAAAAATAATAATAATTTATTATTGTTTCTCATGTGTCCGTTGGGTCAGCCGTGACGGGAAAAGTATCCAAGTCTCTCACATTTAGATGTCCTTTTTTTCTGAAATTGGTAAAATGACTTGAACTTGTAACATTATGGTTGTAACAATAACACTTTCCAATTGTGCTACAAGCTCTTGCCTATTTAAGAGCTCAACCCATGTATTGACGAAATTCCACTACAAGCATCTAACACATACATGTTAGGTCATGTTCCAAGATGTTCAAGGTAAACAATAAATCAACTATTCTTTAAAATATGATAATATATATATATAGTAGGGAAGAAAATTTAACTCATGACCTTAGATTTCTCCACTAAAGGTCATGACAACTGGAGCAAAAGTTCTTCCTCATGCATCAAGTGGAAAGTGAGAGTCCAAAAAGTGAAGAAAATAGTGCAACTACGTAGGAGACTGACTAAATTGGAAGGATGACAAGTGACCAACCTCCAAAAATATCCATGTTCTAAGATATGTGAAAGACCATGGCATGGTAATGTACAACAAATATGAATTGAACAGTAAAAAAATACATCCCATCAAATAGAGTGCCAGGTAGTTAAATTGTGCTTGATCCACTGAAACTGATTGACAAGAGCTCTTTGGTGAAAAGATAGCAAACTCATTGTAAGTGGGAAAAGAGCACAACTCTAGGATTAACCAAGGGTTTTTCAGTTGAAATTGAATACTGATTTGTTTGGGAAAAGAGCACAACTCTAGGATTAACCACGGAGTTTTCCCAAACAAATCAGTATCCAATTTCAACTTGTTTGGTGAGAAATGAAAAGTGGATTTTTACCAAGGGAATTCCAAAAATTGAGCAAAATGGTAAAGAAAAGACTTCCTGTATCAAAAAAAAAGAAGCACAACCAACCCCCTTTACAATGTTTGATCTATTCTTGAGGTGTGCACAATGGGGAGATCCATAGCACCATAAATACAAAAACAACAATAAGGGAGAACACCTTCAATTCATTAATGATCAGGACCACCCTAATGAAGATGAAGATTAGACATTTCTCATGGCCATTGCCTATATGGATGAGAACTGAAGAAGACCAAAAAAGCAAAAGCTGAAACTAAAAGATGTGGGTCATTATTATTAGGCCCAAAACAGTTGGTCTCCACATTGTGAGGTCCAATTGAGACACGCTTCAGTAACTGATGTTCTTCCTATCACCTACTACACTGTTTCACTAAAATACATGCTACATAGCACACTACAATACCTATATTTCAGAAGTTTTCTGTTGTCTTTTGTAGTTTAAGCAGTCTCTATGTTCCAGTTGAATCTCACGTCTAATAATTTTTTTACTCTTGGGGTGAAACTATATAAGCAATGCTAAGGTTGGGCTATCACAAGTTCTTTGGATTTTCTTCATTATCTATGAGATTTCTCCTAGAGTCATATCAACAAAATGGCGACTTTAAATCCTCCACCATTGGATGTTGGCTAGTCTAATAACTATATTCCAGATGAGTTTATAAATACTTTTCCTCTTTTCTATTCTCTTGCTTCCTTTTTGCTTGAGTTTTGGTGAGTGAAATCTAAATTCACATAATTTTCTGGGGTTTGTATTGTGGCTTTTGGCTCATTTGAACCTTAACCTACATCAGTTGGTATAAGAGCCAAGGTTCCTCTCCAAGACGTGCTCCTCACGCACCAAGACAAGATCTCAAGGATAAGGCAATGCCAACCAGATCCAAAGTAGCAAGGTTAATTGCAAAAAAGAGGGAATTAGAGACTCACCCAGTAACTCGCTGTTCTGCTCAACAAATGACATAATGAACCTTAACATTTGAAGACAGTGAATCAAAATCAAAAGCAATTCAGGAAAGGCAGCCTCATCAACCTTTTCTGTCACCATGTTCTATGTCAAGAGTCATAAGGGCAGATCATCGATTGATGGATCGATCCAAGGATGTAAACATCAAACTTAATATCACAAAGTCTGAAGACTTCTAGAAATTGTGAATCAGCGGAGGAAATCATAAATTGAGTGGAGACGCCCTTTTTTATGAAATAGACAATGAAGAAGAGTTCAACAATGATGAGGTACTGACTGAATTTCAATACCATGTCATGAGAAACCATCAAATGAATTAGTTTTTAACCAAGACCTTCCAAATGCTAAAGGTTTTAAGAAAGAATCAACTTCCTGTAGAGATACTACTGAAAACGCAGATAAACCACTTTTGGGAGGGAATTCTTCACAGATCATTATGGTCAAATAAGTTAGCAAACAATATGAATTTCATGATGGGATTGCACATTCCAAGACAAATTATCAATTTGTTTGTTCACCATGGGCTTGTCTTGATTGACAACCATGATTGTTTGTACGTGAAACACCAAAGAAATAATTTTGCAGAGGCATTGCTCTTGAAGACAAGTTTCCCACCATCAAGAGACTCTGGTTTTGGCTGGCATCTGCAAAGATCATAACTTTTTTTTGAAAGTTATCTGCAAAGATCTATTACAATCGAATTTATATCTATCCTGGATTGTCTTCATTGAGAAAAAGGATTCAAATTCAAAAAGTTTAATGGATGGATGTTCTTTTACAATAATCACTAGATTCTCTTGGACTCATCTTATGTGGGGCTGACACTGTGGTTAATAGCATGGTCACAATTTAAGAAGAAGAACTACAAGGATTTCGAGTTGATGGACTTAATGAAGACTTGAGGACGAGTCTTTTTCATCCGAGGGAAAATGTTGAGAACCACAGTAGTTAAGATGCTGAACATTATGTGTTCCTTATGGCCGAAGCCCATATGGATGGACTGAAAAAAAAAATTAAAAAAAAAAAAGAAGAAAGAAAAGATGCAGATCATCACTTTTAGGCCCATAATGTGCATCTCACATTGTGGGTCCAATTGAGACAGGCTTCAGTAATAGCTATAATCCTCACTATAGTAACCTACTACAATGTCTCACTACATTATGTGCCACAGACGTGCTACAGTACCCTTTTTTCTTTTTATGGATTAAACAATCTCTATGTTTTAGTAGTCTCCCGTCTAATAATGTTAAATCCCTAAGGCTGGCCCTACCAACAAGTTCTTTGGGTTTTCTTCATTATTACGAATCCCATGGAGAATCAACCAAGGGACAACCCTAAGTCCTCCATTGGTGGGTATGGGCTAGTCTAAGCCTATTTCACACGAGTTTCTAAATATTTTTCCCTTTTTTATTGTCTAATTTCCTTTTAAGTTTATGAATTTTGGAGGGTGAAATCCAGGATTTGCATAAATTTCTTAGTTTTATATTGTGGATTTTGGTTCATTGGAACCCTATCCTACAACTACTAAAAAGTGTGCAAGCACAAATACTTCCAGGTACACAAGAATAGATGAGATCCTTGTAGATGACCGTATACTTAGTCTCATGCAAAAATAAGCATGCAAGCATATGCTGGAAAATAGCAGTCTACATTTTTTTTTTTTTTTTGATGACTAAAGGTATCCAAGCATCACACCCAACTAATCCTTCGAGACGTATGCACACCTCCCTACACACACACGCCGGGTACTTCGATGGGACCTTACTCTATACATATTCCCATGGGAAGTGGCCCTTCATTGGGGCTCCCATGGTTTGAAGTTTGAACCCAAGACCTCCCTCTAGAGATCTTGCTCCCAAACCAATTGGGATAACCCCTTGGGGTTAATAGCAGTCTACATTTCAAGAACACCAACTGACAAGAATATTACAAAAGCTAAGAAACTAATACAAAATGACTAGGTGAACACATGTAAATACAAACTAAATCTTTACAGAATCCCTTTATTTTCTGATCTTCATAGTGTAATTTTTGCTAAACATTTTTTAAGCAGGAACGCACATCAAATGCAAGAGAATAAGATTTTTTTGTTCTTTTAGTACTAATAAGATATTAAGTTGTGAAAAGGATGGTTCCTGGTATAAAGCTGTTATGCTAGCATAGCATACTAAAACTACCTACAGAGAGGAAATGCAGGGGCTCTGAAGGATGAGGGCTCCGCATGTGTATTCCTGGTATAGATGCACAAGATGACCAACAGCCCCATCAAAATCATACTTAGCCAACTCAATGATCCAGTGTGCCTGACTTGGTACATCAGCTACAAGGCATGACATGAATCCAGCAAGCTGAGCAGCAAAATCAGATTTTGAATCTTTGTTTGATTCCCCAGAGGAAAGGTGATTAAAGAGATGAATAGCCAGGCATACTTTTACGGGGAAAATCTTGCCACCAAACAGTATTTGTCACACTATTCCACTGCCAAGGTAAATAAAAATAAGTATGCAATGTTGAGAAAGAGAAATACAAGGGAAAATAATCCGCATTGCCTCCGGAATTTTTTTTTCCTTTTGAACAGTAACAGAACAAAATTTATTAAAGGGGAAAAAAGGCAACATCATACAGGGTAAGAGACTTATACCAAAAAAACTAAGAAACAAAAAAACAAACAGAACAGCCCCACCCCAAGAAACCCCAAGAAATCAATAAACAAAAAGTACAACGCGACCCCTTCCTCCATCCCAAGTTTTGCTAGGAAGTCTGCTATGACTTCTCCAGAAGATATATATTGCAATGATGTATGTACGGCTCTAAGTATTGAAAGACATTTTATGCTAAACGGAAGATCATTGGAAGCGAGAAGTTCCAATCTTGTTCTCCTTCTTTTCTTTACTATTACTGTTCATTTGATTTTTCCAATAGTGGTTGTATTATTGGAAATGGTTGAACATCCTTGCCATAAAGATGCCAGGATTTGGGGCATGTAGAGCCTTTCATAAATCTAGATCTTCAGGCTAACCCCCAGCCTCCCACCTCCAACACCACCCAAAAAGGTAAAAAAAAAAAAGGAAGAAAAAAGAAAAAGAAACAGCAGTCTTCTTTGTTTCTCTTCTGAATTAGTAGGTCGTATCAATCAGATCCCATCAAACCATGAACCACACCATATGATGGATCAGAGGAAGGAGCTTGACTAGAGTTAACCACAACCCTACCAGCTAGGCCATCCAACTTTTGATGAGGGTGTACAAATTCATGGATGTAAGAACTATAAATTCAACACTCCATCAAACAAAGAATGGTAAGGAAAAAAAGGGACACACCAACAAGTGTATGCCTGTAATCAATGTAATTTGTGAATGGTACATTGCATCTCAGCCTCAGAGTAGTCAGCATAAGGCACTTATCTTTGGGAAGGAAAGATCGGGAAAAGAGAACCTTAACATGTAATAGGAAAGACTGAGCTAATGTGTAAGAGTTCTTGGTTGAAAATTAACTGCATAATGACATCCACTGTTCTGCAGCAGGGAATAATGGCGAACAATAGAAAACTGCAATGACTCTTTAATATCAAGGACTTCAAAACACATAAAATAAAGGAAAAAGATTGCAAGATGCACTTTCAGTATTGAACATTGGATAGAAATAAGCAATCAACACAGCTAAACACCTCAAAAAGAGAAAAAAAAATGTATTGCATATAGATGGAATAGCAGAAAGGGACAACTCAGCCTCAGAGTAGAATAACGACAAGAAATTTGTTTTTAATGAAGAGAAGACTGAGAATACCGTCTATCAAGGTCCTAAAATATGTGATGAGAACTCTTAGCTTGACTCAGTTGATCAGACACAGGGTTGCAGATAAAAAGGAAATTTTGACAAAAAGGGTAAGTCAAATTGATGATGCTATGTAAACATGATAAAAAAGAGAATGGAAGAGCATGTACCTCTTTCTTTCATGAATGGGATATTTATAGAACCAATAGAACCAATAAATGTATTGGGTAATAGGGGCTTAAAATGTCAATGAGAGAAAGAGAGGCTTTCAAAAAATAATTACCTGCTTTGAAACTAAATTTGCTGAAGTAACAATAATACGAATACTTTCCTCTCTTTGCAAAACAATTAGCTTTGGGTGATGGCATGCAATGCCTTGCTTCTTGCGATCCTTACCAAAGGCTACAACAGGAAATGGAGGATACCTACAATAAAATGTAGAACAAGTTCAGAAACTAAAGACAGTGCATCCAAATATTTGGAAAAGCCATATCTGAAAAAAAAAAAAAAAGGTTCTACTTACACTATAACTAAGTTGGGATAGTCTGAGTAAGGCATTGAGGTTCTTTTATCATGACTGGGACTCCAACATCTTTCAGTATTGTGACAGGCCACAGTAATATGGAGAAGCTTGGGCAGTTCACAACATGATAAAAACCTGCCAAAGATCTTACATGTATTTATGCAAACATAGATATATGCGCTGAAGCACACTAAATCCAGCAAATAAAAGCATGTAATCCAATTTCTTAAGTATATTAGAACCAACAACCAAAAATTGAAAAAATCACATCCACCAAAAACAACAATATAAACCCATGATCATCATTTCTTGGCCGAAAACTCTTTTACCTGGCAAAATGAATTCTCAACTAATAAATATAGAGTACTTTTGTTGCACAAAAAAGTTAGGAACGACATAGAAGTTCACTTGCCATAAAATATCACTTGTAAAAGTTGCAATGAAAATGCGTAAGAGGGTTCCAACAGGATAAATAAGCTCTGGCAAAGAAACAGATGTATGCTGATCATGCAGCCCATGGTCCTCAAAATCAAGGCGGTTCAAAAAGAATCTTTTCCCAGCTGAAGATAAACCAATTCTTGAGTCTTTATTTGGACATAAATTATGGTTACTCTGCTGACATTTTTCATTGGAGTTGATTGGATGATCCTCCAACTTTTTATTGTCAACGGCTTTTTCTTCACAGTTCCCTATGCAGTCCATTGGCACTGAAGGCGGCGGGCAAAGGCAACCAGATAGAATTGCTTTCGGAACCCCAAATTGATTGAGGCAATTTGAGCAATTTTCAGAGCCCAAAAGAGCATCAGCATGAGATACAATAGAACCTGTCCTTACTCCATTCAATATTCCATTTACCAATTCCGGTTCACCCCTCAAATGATGGGAATGGATCTGTTCGTTCTCAATAACTTCTCTGCAATTTTCTCTTACCACGCTACTTGAAACTTCAGTCATTTTATATAAAATTAAATCCCTCAAACAATATTTTCTACGGAATGCAGAAAGTGAATTCTGTGGCACTACAATTTCATTGCTTTTATCAAAATTCATATGCTTTCGAATGTATAGTATGGGGTCAGCACTCTGCAGTACCCCTCTGCATTTACTTAGAAGAAATGATGCTCTTGCACTCAGTTCTGCATTACCCAATCTACAAAGAGTAGAATCCCTTACAAACCTATTTGCCTTTGAATCAAGCACACTGCATGCATCCCAACTTCTGAAACATTCCACCTCTTCACGCTTACCCTCAATCTCCTCCACAAACACAACTCTTTCAACAACAAATCCAACTTGGATTCCGAGAATAGGATCTAATCCACTTCCACATACAAATGAAACTTCATCGCCAATGGATAAATTTACAACACTGCCCCTTCGAATCCTATTCCTGTTAACAAATACCCCATTCAAGAGGCTGATACCCCTTGCCAGTCAGATTGACATCTAAGGCTTTTCTTTATCTCGTCTACATCAGAAGTGGAAAATGAAAAGAATCCATCTACTATAAAAATCTTGCGTTCGAAGCTATCGAGAAAAACCTGACAATGTCGCTTGCTGACACAGGAAATCCTCAAAGACAAATTCACAACAACCATTTTTTCGGCCGAAAGTGTAGAGACGATCAGACTGTAGACAAATCAATTGATAGATAGAACCGGTGCTGGAATTGATAAAGGGGGAAACCAGAGATCTCAGGTAGAGAAATCCAGACGTGGAAGTGGCGATGTTCAGTTTCTTTTGGGCGGAGAGGGGGAATTGGCTTCGCGGCCTCTTGCTTGAATCTTGAATTTCCATGAATTAGAAAGATTCTGGTATTTGGAAAAGTTCAAAAATCATTAGAGAAATAGTGGTTCTGGGAACTACTTCAGAAATTTTAGAAAAAAAAAAATAATGATTTTAGAAAGAAGGAGAGATGAAAGGATTCTAGGGTTGGAAATGGAGTGGAAAAAATAAAATGACGAAAGGCTGTTAAAAGAAAGCTCCCGCCATTTTCTTTTCACACAAAACCGTTTCATTGAATTTATGGCTCACTGATAGGACGCTCCGTGTCCTCACCAACATGTGACAAATATCACTGATGTTTTTATTTTTATCATAAAAATATTAGTAAAATAATTTTTTCATTAAAACTTTGAATTTACTGTGTTTGTCATTTTTAACGGTAAATTTTTGTTAAAAATATATTTTTATTGCGAGAAACAATAAATTTTCATTAAAAACGCTTGGGTCAAATATACATTTTTTATATTTTAAATATCATCTATTTTTCAAATTTCGGCCATATAATTTATTTTTTATATTTATTTTTATTATTTTTTAAATAATATATTTTCCACCAGAGTTTTTCATTAAATTTCTGAGAAAACTCTGAAAATTTGAAAATACCTCGCTGTTAACAATTGCCGTTAATATCTCAAGAACAAGATTTGTGATAATGGTTTTAACAAAGGATCACCTACGAAATCACCTAGTTTGAGGGTCTCGTGTTGGGGTGGCACCGAGTTCCTGGTTGAACCAGTCGAGTGGACAATAAAAAATCTAATCATAATTCACAACTTCACAAGTACATCGAGTTTCGAATTGGTTGGACTGAGTGGTTGCGACGTCAACTTAATCAGATAGTTGGTTACTGTTATAATTAATTGTCATTCAGAATCTGTTCTGCTTTTGTGAAATACTTTCGACAACTACTTCAGTATTTTATTTTTTTAAAATGACCTATTTTTTAAGAAAACAAAAAATATTACAAAATTATAAAAAAGTTGTAATTACTTATTTTTTTATTTAATACTTTTATCATTTTCTACTAATTTATATAAATAAAATTATAAATGATCACTGTATACTAATTTTATATTTGTAATCTCAACTCATATAAATGTAATTATCAAATACTAGTTTAAAAGAATTCGGTGTATATAGGGTAGTGGGTTCACCTGTGGGGATTTTACATTGGGTAACCTGTGATTTCCCACACGTAAAATTCAAAAAAGAATGCTACAATTCTAATAAAAAATGCAAAAAAATAAATAAATTTGAATTCTAATTTTAATCAAAACCAAAGTTCAAAAGTCAAAACACATTGTTGCAATAGGTACATTTCATTTTTCCTTCAATTTTTGTCAATCTGTAAAATATCAACCATACAAATTGAAAAATAGACTTTGTAAACTAAATACAGTTCCAACTTCCAAATACATTTTTTAAGATCAAGTAGTTATAAATAAAATTTTGGTGTGAAATTCAATATAGTTAGAGTTGTTTAAGTATAATGTTGTTTTATACGGCTGGATTTTAGATAGATTTGTAAAAAAAATCAATCAAATATAATTTTGTATTCTTGAGAGTGAAATGAACCTTCACAGATGATCAATTAGTTGCATTATATGAACAATATAGTACATTGCACATGTAGAGGGGGACTATAGCTAACATATGAGAATGTGTGGACCGGTGAAAAATATTACACATTTTTTTAGGGTGCCAATATAGACACCGCAGAATTATGTTACTAGACATCGATTTTGTGATTTTCAGTGAAAATTACCATGCTGCCCTTCCGTGTATAATCGATCGATCGAATGTACAATGCACTTTTCGCGTCGATCGATCGATTACACGAACGGAAGAAAACGATCAGAAAAATGTGAAATGATTCTGTCGATCGATTGATAGCATGCTATCAATCGATCGACAGAATACAGTAATTAAATAAAAAAAAATTAAAACTTTAAAGTTATTTTTTAACCACTGTATATTTTCAAAATTTCTCAAATTGAATATCCGAACTAATTACGATAACCTGAACAAAATACTTTAAAACTTTAAGGTCTTTTGACACTCTCAAATATTTAAAACAGAGTGTTTTACAAATAAGGGTATCCCTAGGGTATACCAAAAACACATTTAGAAGTGTCAAAAGACTTTAAAGTCTTAAAGTATTTTTATCAGGTTATCGTAATTAGTTCGGATATTTAATTTGAAAATTTTTGAAAATACACAGTGGTTAAAAAATAACGTTAAAGTCTTATCTTTCCTTTAAACTTTAACATTATTTTAAGCACTGTGTATTTTCAAAATTTCTCAAATTGAATATCCGGACTAATTACGATAACCTGAACAAAATACTTTAAAACTTTAAGGTCTTTTGACACTCTCAAATATTTAAAACAGAGTGTTTTACAAATAAGGGTATCCCTAGGGTGTACCAAAAACACATTTAGAAGTGTCAAAAGACCTTAAAGTCTTAAAGTATTTTTATCAGGTTATCGTAATTAGTCTGGATATTTAATTTGAAAAATTTTGAAAATACACAGTGGTTAAAAAATAACGTTAAAGTCTTATCTTTCCTTTAAAACTTTAACATTATTTTTTAAGCACTGTGTATTTTCAAAATTTCTCAAATTGAATATCCGGACTAATTACGATAACCTGAACAAAATACTTTAAAACTTTAAGGTCTTTTGACACTCTCAAATATTTAAAACAGAGTGTTTTACAAATAAGGGTATCCCTAGGGTGTACCAAAAACACATTTAGAAGTGTCAAAAGACCTTAAAGTCTTAAAGTATTTTTATCAGGTTATCGTAATTAGTCTGGATATTTAATTTGAAAAATTTTGAAAATACACAGTGGTTAAAAAATAACGTTAAAGTCTTATCTTTCCTTTAAAACTTTAACATTATTTTTTAAGCACTGTGTATTTTCAAAATTTCTCAAATTGAATATCCGGACTAATTACGATAACCTGATAAAAATACTTTAAGAATTCAAGGTCTTTTGACACTCCTAAATGTGTTTTCGGCATACCCTAGGGATACCCTTATTTGTAAAACACTCTTTTTTAAACATTTGAGAGTGTCAAAAGACCTTGAAGTCTTAAAGTATTTTGTTCAGGTTATCGTAATTAGTCCGGATATTCAATTTGAGAAATTTTGAAAATACACAGTGCTTAAAAAATAATGTTAAAGTTTTAAAGGAAAGATAAGACTTTAACGTTATTTTTTAACCACTGTGTATTTTCAAAATTTTTCAAATTAAATATCCGGACTAATTGCGATAACCTGATAAAAATACTTTAAGACTTAAAGGTCTTTTGACACTTCTAAATGTGTTTTTGGTACACCCTAGGGATACCCTTATTTGTAAAACACTCTGTTTTAAATATTTGGAAGTGTCAAAAGACCTTGAAGTTTTAAAGTATTTTGTTCAGGTTATCGTAATTAATCCGAATATTCAATTTGAGAAATTTTGAAAATATACAATGGTTAAAAAACAACTTTAAAATTTAATTTTTTTATTTTATTTAATTACTGTATCAATCGATCGACAGAATCATTTCACATTTTTCTGATCATTTTCTTTCGTTCGTGTAATCGATCGATCGACGCGAAAAGTGCACTGCACATTCGATCGATCGATTATATACGGAAGGGCAGCATGGTAATTTCCACTGAAAATCACAAAATCGATGTCTGGTGACAGGATTTTGCGGTGTCTATATTGGAAACTTTTTTTAAATGAAATGATATGATATACATATGGTCTTAAAAGAATTTTATATGAATATTATTGAAAGGATATGATAGGCAGATGTTGAATTTTGTATTATAAGGATATTGTATGATAAGTACACTCGATACGTCTATTCACGAGTTTCTTTTCTCCAATCATGATGGACAAATGGACATCAGATGGGCTTTGCACATTGCAAAGATGAAATGTCTTATGCCCCATGAAATATCAGAACTCTGCAACTCCACAAGGAGGTGTATGCATTGGACCTGGTTGATGGTCCTGTACCTCTGTCTCCCCCAGTACAAACTCGGGCACATGGCATCATCTCCATCAAATCCGAATCTCCATATCGAGATGGTAGTTGATTGTTGGGTACGACGGGTTCTTCCCCTTTGTAATGTTCTCATCTAAATTAGACTTAATTAACATATTTTATTTTTTTAATAAATTATTTTTAACCTATTAATTATGAAGATTACAGTTAGAATTTTTTGAAAAGTCCATGTTTGGCCCAATTAGAGTCCGATAGCTCGATGATCCAACTCATCTGAGTTGGAAGGGTAAAATGGGAATTTACCATTGACAGTGTTATTTTATTATTTATTTAATTATTTGATTATTATTTGATTGATATTGATTTTCTTAATTAAATATTTTAATTCTAAAATTTATAAGTATGTTATTATATTATTTTCAGAAAATGTTAATAAAAAACTACCCAAAAAGATCCAGAAAGTAGGAAATATTTTTTTTTTCAATAAGTTTAGAAGTGAGAAAATTTTAAGAAAAATATGTGTTTTAGATTGTGTTATAACTCATTGTTTTATGTTTTCAAATTTTGAAAATAAAAGTTTTAAACTGTTTAAATAAATACAAGTTGAATTAAGTAAATAGTGACAAAATGTGATTTTTGCTTAAATCAATAATTTGAATAAAATATAAATCTCCAAAAATTTATGATATGTAAAGTTTATAAAACCCAACATTTTGGTTAAAATAGATTAAATTAATTAAGTTAAATAAATCTTTTAATTAGTTAAAATTTAAAATGAAATAAAAATGGACCTAATTGCAATTAAAACAAAAGGACTAAACTGCAAAATTTTCAAAATGATTAGGCCACCTACGTGGCTGTTGAAGCTGCTGCTTCAGCGTCGACTCATGTGATGTGTCCTTCCCTTGGCCTTGGTGGAAGGTCTACTAACCTACGAATCCATAACTATAAATTCAGATCATCTCCCACCTGGATTAACCACTGATCTGTCAAAGAAAACCCACTGCTCCTCTGTTTAAATTTTTTTTTACCGTAGCTTTGAAGTGGAAGTTTTTCCAGTTGCTGAAACTCTACCCAATGTGCAAAGTGAAAGTAATATTTAGATTAATTTTCAAATTATAACCAATTTAGGATCAAACAGAACTAAATTTGATTGAGATTTGAATCTCAAAACTGATTTTGAAATTCAAAGGAAAATTTGAATTTTCATGTGTTACCCTGATTTTTCTGTTAAAATTTGATGTTTTTAATCAATATTAATGTTTTAATTAACTCCCTTTGTAAAGAGAACTCATTATAGAGTCCATCTGACATGTTAGGTATGAAAAACGAATATAGAAAACCTACTGTTTCTGGATTCGTAATTTCCACAGTTCTTTCCGTCACTGCTCTATTGCAGGTAACAAAAGAATAAGACGACTCTCAGAAGATTCGAGAATCGGCCTTTAAAAGTTCCAAAGGTAAGACTTCGGAAGTTCTGAACTTATGCTCAGGGTTTCGAAGCATTCAGAGGCCAAAATATTCATTTTTGCCTCTGACGTTCCAAGAACTCTCGGATGTTCCGAACTGTTCGGAAGTTTCGAACAAACCTCGGCAAATTCTGAGACACACTGAGGCCAACTGTTTTTTTGCTTTTTTTGCTTCTGTTCGGAAGCAAGCTCGGAAGTTCCGAGACCTAAAACTTCGGAAGTTCCGAAGAACAGAACCAAGTTCTGAATGTTTTGTAAAGTCTAGATTTAGGCAGTGGCTCAGAAGGTCCGAAGCCATAGTACCTAAGTTTGATATATCTTTACACAATTTTTTTTTTTTAAATTAAAAGTGATACTGATCTCTCTCTGTGATACTATTATGTAAATATATATTATGTATTCACTTCCAAGCTGATACTCACTATCTATGGCAATGTAGCCCGATAACTATTAGTAGCTAAGCGATTAATTTCGCCGCTCGGTAGAAAAGAAGAGTTCAGGCACTGAGTGATCTCTAGGCCTAACTTGTTATATGAGTAGTGGCATGGACATCTTATATCTCTAGGCCTAACTCAATACGTCTACGTGGTCTTTTCCAGAAGACAATATGAAAAGTGGTATGAGCACCCTATTATATATTGCTTATTATTATAACTTTAAATGGTCAGTAACCCATATAGGAGACTTAGATCCATTTCCATTGGAGTTTTCTAAAAAATATGATATAAAGATTTGAAATGCTATGAATATGTGTTGTATTATTCTATATATTATGTTTGATTAATGATTGAATTATTGTTTGCATGTTTGACAGATACTTTGATACCCACATTTTCGGTGAGGAGACTTAACATTGCAGTAGGAGTAAATCAGGTTAAGACGATCTAGTTTAATGAATGGTTTCAAGGATCAGACTTAATGAACCCACTTATATGCCTAGACATAATGCACTATTATGAAGAATACTTATTGATACTAACGATGTTTATCGTATATTATGACTTTGATGATGAAATGCTTATGAGTTATGATTATATTAATACTGCTTCCACGTACCCTTAACTACTGAACTATTATCGGCACATGTGTGTCGGTTTATGTCTACTGGCACAGGTATGTCAGTTGCGGTGTGTCAATACCGGCTCAAGTGTGTCGGAGATGTACTTACAAAATCTGTATTTTGAACGTGTTGGGACTTAATACTTATAGTCAGTGTAGTGTTTAGGTGTTACGGTGGATGTCAGCAGTTATGAAATTATTTTGAAACTTTGGCAGGATAAACTTTTTATGGTGTTATAATTGATTTTAGCTAACCTGATATTCATTACACTGCATTATTTTGTTATTTTCAATGGGCTGATTAGCTCACACAATTCACATTTCAAGAGATGTACTCGAAGAGGAGGAACCTCCATTTCAAGCTTAGGATGGATAAGCTGTTGTGGTCTTTTGTGATTTCCACGGATGGAAATTTCATTTTTTTTTATTTTGACTATTGATTCCTTTGAACCATGTTTTGTGTAAAGTACCTCATGTGGTACTTATTATGTTGAAATCATGTATGAACCACTATGTTACCATTAGTAACTTTGATATGAATGAAGGATATCTTTTTATAATGAAAATATTTGTTTGTATGATATGTGCTTGTAAATTGGTAGATATATAGTATATGTTTGAGTCCACGTGAGAAGAGCACGTGTGACAATTTCTATGATGGGCTTTTTGAAAAATTTGAAGATCTAACCCAGCTATGATATTAGTTGATGGGAGATTATAAAAAAAAAAAAAAAATTAGTAGCATTCCGGGCTCACCTTCTGGTCGGGGCCTTACACCCTTGGTAGTTGATTGTTTGGTATGACAGGTTCTTCCCCCTTATCTATCCTCATCCTTTATGGTGTCGTTTCTCCCCAGTCTATACCAGATGGTTGTTCACTAACTAGATGGCGACGTGAGATCATTCGACTGATGCTCTCCAACCCATCATGTTGGCCACCCTCAGCCATGTTATTGTCTGCTTTGAGCTCCACCATCCTCATGGTTTTGTTTTAGAATGTGCACCCATACACACTCTTAAAGACCTCATTTTAAAAAAATGGAGAGCGTCACTTATATTCCAATATCAGAACAACCTTCCAGGCGACGTGGGACAACATTCTTGCGCCTCACTGGCAAAATTTTCTCGAATCATCTACGCCCAATAAAGTTCTCTCCCTCATTCCACTGGTGATTTCTCATCTCTAAACCACGCACGACGCTTGGAGTCCCTCCCAACGCCCCCCACTATGTGCGAGCCATCACAATTCCCTCACTTGTGACGAGAGTCGTCATCGGCTCTAATACGATATATAACGACCATGTCTCACCCAACATGATATTGTCCGTTTTGGGCTCTTCCGGCCCGCCTCATGCTGAGAGAAGGGATAACATTAGAACAGCCTCCCAGGCGATGTGGGACAACATTCTAGTGCGACCCCCTTCCTTGGAGCGGGGGTATTACAATCCACCCTCCTTGAAACCAGATCCATCCTTGGCTCTATCACACTACACAAGCAAAGAGCTGAACCGTTGTTTGATACTATTTGTAATGATCCGTTGTTCTAGCAAAACATTGTCCACTTCGGACTTGAAAAGCTCTCACGATTTGTATTGGACCTAAGTCTCACCCTTGGATCCAAAAAGACTTGTGCTAAAAGGGAGGGGTGTTCTCTCAAATATTTCACAAACCATTTTCATCTCATGGGCAGTATGAGACTTTTCTTCTTAAACCATGCTGTCATTCACAACAGCCTCCCTCATTAAGGAGCGGATATTAAAAACATTATATCAACTATTCTCAAACATATTATATTGATTTTAATCAACCTCATCAATTAATTTTATTTTCCTAAAAAAATTTCATAAAAATTTAGAAAAAACAATTCAAAAAATGTAACTCACAAAATCACACATCAATTACCTTAAAATTGAATGATTAAATAAAAAAACAAGAATTTATTTTCAAAACCCTAATTTCTCATTTACTAAAGAGGAAAAATTCAGATTTAATTTTAAAAATAGAAATACGCGAGATCTAATGTTTAAACACCAAATTAAAGTCTTAACACTACATCAACCATTCCCAAACACATTACACTCATTTTAATCAACTTCATTCATAAATTTTATTTCTTAAAAAAATTCATAAAAATTAAAAACAATTTCAAAAAATGTAATCCATAAAATCACATATATTGATTAAATAAAAATAAGAATTTCTTTTTAAAAACTCATAATTTATCATTTGACTTCAAATAAAAATTTAGATTTAATTAAAAAATTATGAATAAATGAAATTTAATGTAATACCCTGCCCCAAATTAGGCGTGTTTTAGATTGATAATCCTGTTTAGCCGGTTAATCTCGAAGTTTTTGGTTAGGGCTTTGAGGAAAGCCTAGGTTTGGCCCAATCTGAGCCCGAAAACTCAGTGATCCAGCTCGCCAGCTGAAGGGACATTTTGGTAATTTACCGCTTTTAGTTATTATTTTATGAATATTGTTGATATGTGTATAATATTGTGGATAATATTCTCCTTAATAAAGGATTTGCATTTCTGATTTTAAAATGAATTTATTTTCAAAAAATGGTATTTAAATCCCGCCCGTCAAAACCCCAAAAGGGAGTGTTAATTATTTTAAAGGGTTTTGGAAATAAATAAATTTTGAAATTTGTATCTTGTGGTAGACCATTTTAAGAATAGTCTAGTTATTTCATTTCACCTCAAAATGAGATCTCTAAATTGTTTATTTTAACAATTGTTTATTTAAGTAAATAGTGTAAATTTATGATTTTTATTTAAATAAATGGTTTTTAGTGAGAGTTAAATTCCAAAATTTTTATGGTGATTAAGATTTTTAAAATCCAACCTATCTGTAAGGTTGGATCAAAAATTTTGAGCTTCTAAAAACATATTTTAGTTAAAAATCAGAAATTTACTTAAAATCGGGACCTTTTTGCAAAAATGAAAAATGTAAGGGGCTGAATTGCAACAAATTTTTTTACTATTGCTAGCATTAGCAACCACGCATGCCGCTGCATGCAGTGGCCGGGTGATCCAAAATTCCAGCCATTTTCCTATAAAAGGAACCCTCAGCCATTAGTTCTCACTCCCAGCAAACCCTCTCCTCTCTCTCTGTCTCTCAGCCCAGCTGAAACCCGACCGGCCGAGCCCCTTTTCTCTCTCTGTTTTCCAGTTTTTCCAGCAGTGAGCTTTTTGGGGAAAATTTTTCAAAAGACCGGATTTCAGCCCAGGAATTCAATTCAAGGTAACCATTACATTCCCTTTTCGATTTCAGTCGATTGTGAATCAAGAAAAACCAGTTTTGGCCATGTTTTCAGTAAGAAAAACCAGTTTGAAGTTTTAAGGAATTCCATGAGTTTCTCGTACCAGTAAGCTTTCGGTGTTAAGATCGGATGGCTTACTAAGTTTCAAAGCTCCAAATCTCTCCCTATGGAAAGAGGACTCCCGGAGGAATCCATCGGACCGGTCAGATGTAAAAATCGAGTCCGGAAAATCCCCCATTTTTCAAGTTCCTTTTTCACAGTTTCCGATTGTTCACTGTCTGTTACAGACAGTGAATGGGAGGAAGAAAAAGGAAAAAAAAAATTACTTTTATTTGATATTATTAATGCTTGTGATTTGTAATGTTAGTTCCCATTGAAAAAATAAATAAAATGATTGAATAAATAAATATTATTATTTTATTCAAAAAAAATTAAAATTAAAGTTAAAATTTTGTTAGATTATGTGATGTGATGTTAGTACCCCATTTTGTTAATTAAAAATGTACTAACCCCTTTTCTCTTATTACTTATAGTGTAAATACTATTGTATCCGCTTTCAGGCTGACCCTATTGGTCGGGCATTAAGTGATTCACTTTCAGGCCGACACTATAATCGGGCACTGAGTGACCTCGAGGTCTAACTCAAAATATCAGATCTGGTCCTATCCAGAAGACAACTGAGAAGTGACCCGAGGATTTAGACCTAACTCAATAAGTCAATCTGGTCAATATCAAGAAGACAATATGAGTTTTGGACTGAGCCCCTTTCTATTATTATATTAATTTAAAAAGGGTAGAAACCAAGTAGGAGACTCAATTCCATGAACCCTAGATATTTTGTGGGAAAATATATGATTTCTAAATACTACGTATGTGTACGTATTTGTTATGTATATTGATTGTGCAATTGTGTGCTTTTTGAACAGAGACCGCGTAACCACACAATCACGGTGAGGAAACTTAACTTTACAAATTTTGTAAACAGGTTTTATGATGAGATGAGTATTGAGTAATGAGTGGTTTCAGTTTTGATGAACCCACTCATGTGCTTAGATATGACGCACTATGGTAAGAGTGTTGATGATGATTATGATATTACGATGTTGATCGTATGAATATATAAGATTGCTTCCACGTACCTGGGCTATTGAACCAATATCGGCTATATGAGAGATGATTTATGTCTACTGGA
Organism: Chimonanthus praecox; assembly: GCA_022113865.1. Lineage (NCBI taxonomy): Eukaryota > Viridiplantae > Streptophyta > Magnoliopsida > Laurales > Calycanthaceae > Chimonanthus > Chimonanthus praecox. The sequence goes on along the minus strand of CM039087.1, from coordinate 51,989,271 downwards.
CCATGGGTGGACTATGCTGTCGTCAGTTGCTGACTTGAGGGTGTCAGTATCGGCTAAGTCAGAGGCGGAGATGTACTTGCAAATATGTATTTTGACCGTGTCGGGACTTAATACTGGTCTCAGCGTAGTCGGCAGGCTTTACGGTGGATGATGGCAGTGTTTGATGATGTTGATGTATTAGTTGAGATTATGCTTATTGTTATCAAGCATGTGATATTATTGAACTGTTGCTAACCTGTTTTATCTTTACTTAAACTGCATTGTTATATTTCTTTCACTGGGCTAGTTAGTTCACACCACTCACCTTTCAGGCGATGAACCCGAGGAGGAGGACCGTCTCTTTCAGGCTTAGGATGGTTAAGCTGCGATGGTGGTTTGGGATTCCCCTGAAGGGGGAATACCCTTATTTGTGCTTTCTGGTTCTTGGAACCTTTTGTAAAGTACCGGATGTGGTACTTAGTTCTTTTGAAAACATTATGTATTGAGACTATTACGTTGCGGTAGTTATTTTGTTGTGACCTTGAATGATGAATCAATGGATGGATTTTGTTTGATGATATTTTGTTGTTATTTATATCTATTTTGTGGAGTAGACTTATGGTATGTGTTTGGGTCCACATGTTGGGATCATGTGTGACTTCTGGGCCTGACCGTTGATCTGGCCCAGTGAGAATGCTTGTGTTAGTTTATCTTCCAAAAAAAAAATCAGTCGCGTTCCGGACCCACCCTTCGGGTCGGGGCGTGACATTTAATATTTAAATATTATATTTATCTCTTAAAATATAAATGAGAAAGAAAAAATAAGATTTTTAGAACCTAATAGTTTGATAAACGAAGAGTTTATTAAAAGATTTGGTAAAATAACTTGCAAGAGAATCTCTGTTTTTTTTTCGCATGCTGCTGGCGCTAATGTTATTAGAATCGGATCGTCTACCAAACCGTCTTCAAAGAAGGTTCGGTTCAACTGGGTTCAGCCGTGGTCAAACCTGGCCCTTAATATTATATTATAAATATTATTAGATTATTAATTAATCTTTTTTCTATATAAATAAAACTCTCATAAGAAAGATTTTTTTTTCAAATCACACTCAATTATGTGCTGTAGAAAGTTGAAAATTGATCATTATTTTTAAAACTACATGATTTCCAATTCTTAATAATCACCGCTTATTACTTTGCAAAGTATAAAACATTTCAATATATACATGTAGACTAATCTTTTCTAAATATATGAGTGGTCTACTGTACATTATTATGGATTGAATCTTATAAATTTAATTTAGATTTCAAATCTATTCTAATTAACAATGTAATTAGTTATTATTATTTTTTTAAAAGCCAAGGCTTACCATGACATTCTAAATTTTTAACTCCAAAATGAAATTTATTATAATATAATGTTTTCTTTCATTTCATAAAAGAGATTTTATTTTTCATTAATAATAATTAGATAAATAAAATTATTAGATAAAATTATGAGCTATAGTTAATTATGTTACATTGATATAATAAAAATAAAGAATACCTTTTAATAATAATGACAATGGTAAAAATATTAGATGGTAAATATAATATTAAATTATTACAATAAAATAAATAAAAGAAAATATTTTAATTTTTATTTTAAGTAAATATTGTATTTAAAATAAAAAAAATATTACTTTCACATTTACACCTTAGTGCTTTAGCAAGTTCTTTTCTTAAAAATGGGTTTTCACTTAAAATCATCTTTTAATACCCTTCTTCTCTTTCACTCTCTCTATTAAACCCTAGCCGCCCCTGCTCTCTGAATTTTTCCTATCAACATAAAAGAAAAAGAAGAGAAAGGAAATACGTGAAATGTGTAGTGATTTTTTTTCTTCAACCTTCTCTCCATATTTTCTTTTTTCTCTTTCCATTCTTTATTCTTTCTCTTCGCCGTTTCATTTATTCTCATTCCATTTTTTTTCTACTGAATTTTACTGTTTTGTAGGGAGGTTAGAGTTTTTAATTTTTTTTTTCTAACTTTCCATTTTTTGCCGAGGCTCACGGCTCACGAGTGGATTAAAAAACCGATTTAAACCGCAGCTTGAAACGGTTTTTTGCGGCTTAATTTATCAGAAGGTTTTTTAATCAGATCGGACCGAGAAGATGGCGGTTGCGGTCGAACCTGCGACCTGACCGTGGCCGGTCCGGTTCTGATAACACTGGCTGCTCCTGCTGCTGCTGCCGCCGACAGTGAATTATCTCTATCCTCTAGGGTTTTTCTATTGCTCCAACTCGCAATTTCCTTCCTAACTACCTGCTCCTTTCTCCTTCCGAGCAATCTCCACAGCCCATCACTCCATCCATGGCAGGAAAGAAAAGGAAGCAGCAGATGCAACAGCAACAGCATCTCCGACCCTTATCTGCTGCCGGAGATACCGATTCCGTTTCCTCCAAGAAACGATCGAAAACTCCTAAATCCCACCAGCAGGAACAAAAGGTATCTTTCTTTATCTTATCAACTTTATCGGTTCTGTTTGTATGCGTGGAAAGGAAACTACTTTCTTTGATAATAAACCATTTTCCTCGAAAGTACTTTCCTTTTCATAATCCAAATTCCAAACAGAGCCTAATGCTCCTCTCAATTTCTCTCCTTCCTTTTCTTTGTTAATTTATTTTCTCTTCTGTGGCCTTTTGCGTAACTTCTCTTGTTCACTTTGGCTGCATGGAAATGTAATTAACCATTTTCTTGGAAAGTAATTTCCTTTTCATTTATGCAAAAAGATGGCTGCACTTTTTCCATTTCCCCGCTCCACTTTTTTTTTATTCATTTTTAATATAATTCTGCCATTTTGCAGCTCATATCAAGTGATCTTTCTTCCAAAATCCTGAAAGAAGCCCTTAAGCAGCAGAAGGAAGTTATCGAAGAAGAGTCTCCACCCCAAGCTGAAACTCCCTTCTCGTTCATTGTTGCTGATCCGTCCCTTGCACCTGACAGTGATGGAGAGAGTGATGTCGATGCGTTTGATGGCTTCTCGGAAACTCAAAGCCAGTTCGATGTCAAATTTGTGAGTTTATCCTTTCATCCAATGCTCCTTCTACCCAAAATGGGTTAAAGGGAGTGGTCACCCTTTGATTGTAAGGGATTATGTTACGGTTAATTAAAAATTCAATCCAGTCTCTTAAAAAAGCGACTATCCTCTCTTCCTTGATGTCCATTTACTGCCACAATGTGCTTGCTATTCGACCCAAGCTTGACAGTGTGACTCGTAAGGTCCATTTGTATTCATGGAAAGGAGAGTTCTTCCCTGAAAAATTACCATTTTAACAAAAAATGGTTAAACCCATTTCTTCTTAGTTAATAATAATAATAGTAATAATAATAATAATAATTATTATTATTATTATTTTAAGAAAGTTCTTTCCTTTCAGGTTGGGGGGGGAAGGAGTTTCCTGTGAAATAGTAATCTTTGTAGCAAAAATAATCACTTGAGCTCGTACTAAAATAAAATAAAATAATCACTTGAGCTCGTACTAAAAATAAAATAAAATAATCACTTGAGCTATTCTAGTTAAAAATGAATATTTTCCAGGAAATACTCCCAATGCATCCAAGCAGCATTAGACTGGATTGTAATTTTTTTCATGGGTTCATCCACACCCTCCACACCATGAAAAATGAATCTGTTTACTTCTGTTGAAAATTGATGTAAATGTTTTCTCAACCAACACAAAACATGACCCTTGTATCCTACATTTGTTTTTTAATAATTTTTGTAGAACTACAATGTGGTCCAGACTGGTCATTGCGTTGGCTCCATCTTCATTGGACTATGCTGCATATACACATCAGAGGCTCCCAACTGTGTGAATGCTGCCTTCCTCCATGCTTATGTTTGTGACATATGTAACCTTAGAACCTTTTACAGATAAATTTATTGATATTGTCATTCCTGGTGGGACATAAAGGTGGACAATCTTGTTTTCTGTAAGGTGGACCCAACCTGGTGGTGTGACAAATAACAATGTAGGCATTTCAGGCCAACGTTGTTGTGCAGTGCCTGATAAGAACGTGTAGCACAACTGGTATGGCCTTGCTGTTATAGCCTAAAAGCTGTGGTTCTAGTCCATGGGTGTCAGATAGGTAGTCAGCCCATGGAAACAGTTAGCCAAATCCCAATGTAAATAGCCAAAACCAAATTTATGGGATAAATGGCTTAGATGATGATGATGATTGTTGTGTAGTCTCTCTTGTTTTGATTACTTTTTCTTGGAACTATTGCATTGTGTTCTCAGGAAGAGGTTGATGAAGAGGATGAAAAGCTCTTGGCAGCCTTCATGTCAAAGGATGCTGGTCCACAACATACTTTAGCTGATATCATCTTACAGAAAATTAAAGAAAAGGATGCCGAAGTTACTTCTGGTATATATATTTAATATTGACAACATTGTTTGACTTGATTGATAGATCTAATAATAGGCACCTGTGTAGTGTCAATTATGAGTTGAATTGTTATTTCTGCATACTTTTACCTGTTTATATTTATGATCAGATGTTGCACTTTGTTGCATGTTATTTAACAAAGTGCACAGTTGGATGACTGAAATTCTGTTGTCTGTCTGTTTATCTCTTTTTTTTTTTTGTTGACAAGGATTTCGTAACTGATAATAAAAAATGATCATTTCATTGTATTAAAAGGTCTCGATGACAAATTGAAAATAACAATTCAGAGAATCAGCTAGGAAGAAATAACAATTGAGGAAATCAGGCAGGGAGATGATGCCATTGGAATTAACTTAAAAAAAAATGATACGTTGGAACTTTGATATCCAGGCCCTAATTTGTGAACCAAATATCTTCTCTATGCTGCAAAAAGAGTCTTGTTTGAAAGTTTATTGAGTTTTTTGATGAACCAAGATTATGGAGTTATGGTACATATGTTACTAATGAACTAATGACCTCATCACGTCCAGTTAAAAAAAGGATCTCATCATTTTCATTGAAGAATTTGCATCATGTATTTGTAGTTGCTTATGAGTTACAACTTTTTTTGCTATTCACTTACCCTACAGATGAGAATATTATAATGTGACAAAAAGAGTGTTTGTTCATCAAATGGGAAAATTTCTTGTAGATATGTGTGTAATTAGTAACTAATACCTTCTTTTGATTGTTTTCAGAAGTGCAACCTCGTCCCGATTGGACAATGCCATCATAGATTTTATAAGGGGTATTGGATTCATCTCATCATTACATTTATCAGATGTTCTGTCATTTATCATGCTATATCTTATACAAGTATTCAATACCATATGTCACAGTGTTGGCAAACTGCTTAGTAGATACACTACCGGTAAACTGCCTAAGGCATTGAAGCATATTCCATCAATGGAATTATGGGAAGATGTGTTGTATTTGACTGAGCCAAAAGTGGTCACCAATGCAATGTTTCAAGCAACAAGGATTTTTTCTTCAAACTTGTGTGTGAAAAAGGCACAACGCTTTTACAACCTTGTTTTGCTTCCACGGGTTAGAGATGACATTTTAAAGAATAAGAAGCTACATTTTTCTCTCTATCAAGCATTGATGAAGTCCCTTTATAAGCCTGCAGCCTTCTTTAAGGGGATTTTGTTCCCACTATGTCAGGTATGACCTTCAATGCAGTTTGTACTTGAATCTTGATATGCTTACTAAATTAATTTACAATCCCTTGACCGTCATGTCTGTGTAGCATGTTTGATGTAGGAAGTGTATGCAATTGCATGGTTGCTTTTCATCACCATTATTTTTTTATCCATTTATTTACTAGTTTGAATGTGCTTCACATGTGGTGCAATGTGAGTAACAAGATCACTTGTGCATCAAAGAGCTGTTTAATTAACAAATAATGCACATACAAGAAATTAAATTTATAAGAATGTGCTTCACATGTGGTGCAATGTGAGCAACAAGTTCACCTGTGCACCAAAGAGCTGTTTAATTAATAAATAATGCACATACAAGAAATTAAACATATAAGTTAGCTAAAAAATAGGAAGAAAAATTAAAACCTAGAGTTCTTAATAATAGGTCATGGTTGTTTGAAAATATATTCAAATTGTTCAACCATATCTACAATCTTAAATAGGTTTATCGACCCATACCCTATTGACCTAACCAACCTTGAATAGTTTTGTGCGGTCTAACATAGTTACTTAGTATTTAACTCGACCCATACCCTATTGACCTAACCAACCTTGAATAGTTTTGTGCAGTCTAACATAGTTACTTAATATTTAACTCGACCTATATGGAATCTAAGCATATTAAATGAATTTATTTGACTGCAGCTATTGCAATTATAAAATGGATTGATCTAGTCTAACATATATCATTTGTTGTTTATTAAATGGTCAACTTGCATATAACAATCATTTTGATGATTCAATCAAGAAGACTCATTCATTGGATATTTGATTCAAACATTTTGTGACCAATATGTCCCAATTTGAAATCGACACACGCCCTTTATGAGGATCACTTTATCATGGTTTCAAATCATGAGTTAGGGTGCAATTTGTAGAGAATGGTTGGGTGACTTTAATGGGCCAACGCCACCTTGGCTCAATCAATTTGACATTCCCTTCCTCCCACTCCCCCCGAAGAAAAATTCTCGATCACACTAACCTTTGATTTTGTAGGCCATAAGATAACAGGGAGTTTTGAATGTTTTGGATGGATTTGACTCAAAGAACAGCATCATGTGGATGTCCCAAATTAGGTTTGTTGACATTACAAGATGTGTAGGGTGAGTGAAGGCTTGGATGAATCATAAGTGGGACTTATTATTGAGAAAATGGAGCTTTTTCATGGGAGGGTTACTTCTTCCAGATAAAGAATGTATCTGCTTGTGTAGATTTTTATTGAATAGTTATTATTCAATGATTAATGGAGGTTAAATATTATTATACTAAATTAATTACAAGAAATATCTGTAAAGCATTGAATCCCAAAGTTATTAAAAGAAGCATTGTTATTATCCACTAAAAGTAAAAAAAAGTTGGTTTTGTAAAAGTCTCAGCTCATTGTCTAATATCATCACTTGTCAGCAAGTGCGCTCATAGGTGTTCTCTGCCTGTTCCCTCTCTTTCCCCCCTCTTCTACCTCCTCAAATTTACTCTTACATTAAAGGTCAAACCTTTTCATAAGCACACACGTTTGCAGCTATTTCCAAAGAAGGTTGAAGTTTTCCTCAAACCACATAACTGATGCATCTACCATATCAATTTCTCTGCACCTGTGTCTCCCTACATCCTTTCCAGGTGCATGTTCTATGAGAAAACCCTCAGTGTTGCTCTTTGGGAAAACCCAATTGCCTCCATTATGGAGATCAAACAAAGAGCTTCTCTGGTATTCTTTGAATGATTTGGATTTTTTGGCTACTCGTACTTCTTTTTGAATTTCCTAATCCCATGTTCTATGATGATCCTAAGTTGATGACATTGCTTGTCTTGAGTCAAATACTCTTAAGGGCACATTTTTCTATTTCACATTCATCATCATCATCATCGTGTCATTTATCTCATCTTCTAAGGTAGACACTCATGATTTTTTTGGCATTTTTTTATTCTTTTTGGGGACTACCTATCTGATGCACATAGGACACGACCTTGCAACCTTGTAGTTACAAAAGTGAGCACTTACTAACTATGCTTAGGTTCTTGTGATTATTCTTATGACACAAAGATTATTTGTTGATTGGAAATTATTCAATTTTTAGCATCCAACAATCAAATTTAAAATATTAGATGCATTTAAAAACAAACCTCATAGGTGAAACACAGGGATGTAATCTCGATTGCTCTAAGAGAAGGAAAACATTGACGTGATGAAAAACATTTGTCTATTTTACATATGATGAAAAAAAGGCTTGCCATGGAGACATTCTTGTTTTTAATATCATTGGCATATATTACTCTTTTTGGTCATGTGAGAGAGCTGCTTGTGACAGAGAGCTGTCTGAATTAGAATTAGAACTAGGAGCCGAAACTCAGTTTTTTCATTATGATGTCAAAAGGTTGTTTCGATGCTTTCCATTTGTTAGAAACTAATTGTTCATTTTGTGTGCAGTCTAGAACTTGCAGTCTTAGGGAAGCTGTCATTATTGGCAGTGTTATTCAAAAGGCATCAGTTCCTTCACTTCATTCAAGGTAATACTTTTGCAAAATGCTACAGGAGAAAGTTGTGTGCTTTCTTGGGATCCAATTCATTTGTAACCTTTGTTTTTTCAAATTTTTTTCCTGAATGGTAATTCATTGGTAAAAGTTAGTTGTATATGCTTATATTTCTCTCTCTCTATGCATATGGGAAATATCTAATGCCTAATGCATATTGAATGGATCCACAGTGTTGCATTGATGAAGTTGGCAGAGATGGAGTATTGTGGTACGACTAGGTATGTATACTCTCCTTTATACTTATATTATTGTTCTTGTACTGTTTTCATAAATAAACTTGTTCTTGTACTTTTTTTATTTATTTAACTAAACTAAGTTTGCTACATCTTGACTATCATCTAACCTCTAAATTTATAGAGAATTTGCCTTGCTGACGCAAGTATGCCTTGATCAATTTTGCATCTCTCAACTCTTTTCCTGCTGGAAATAGGGAAATGGAATTTTATTTTCATTAACATATCAGCTAAAAGAATGTAGCATATCTGATGGTTTCAGAATCTTATTAGTAGGTCATACTCCAAAAGGAATGCATTTTGGGCTGCTTGTTCAGATTTCTTTTTTTTTTTTTAGCGGTAACAAAAAGGAATTTTATTAAAAAAATGAAGATACATAAGGTATAGGGTTCAGGAGGTGTGAACCTAGAGGAAGAAAAAGAAGGATAAAATACAAGGTATACCATCCAAAAATATCATATGCATCAAAATGATCATAAAACCAAAAGTACAAAAGATATGCCCCCATCCCCAAGAACTCTATCCTGTGAGTCATACGTGGAAGACACCTTGGATTGCTGAATCAACTTCCTGCTTCGCGAAGAAGTCTGCAACTCCATTGGCCTATTTGCTAACTTGAGAAGAAAGGATATTTCTTGGCTGATGAGTAGAGCCTTAATCTCCCTAACCACATGTATTATTTTCCACGGTTTTTTTTTTTTTCACTCCTGTGACCCATTTGATTGCATTTGCCAAGTCACTTTCGACGACTAGTTTGTTTAACCTAGGGAAATTCAAATAGTCAAGCTCTCCTAATGCTAAAGAGTTCTGCCTCATTAGATTCTTTCCTACCTATCGATTCTAAGGAAATGATTGATAGCTTCCTAGTGTGGTCACACAGAAGACCCTAGAGGATACTGGAACTGATGTTGCCACCCTTACAACAAGAGTTGCAGTTTTAGAAGCCCCTAGGACCGATGAGGGTGAATTGGATAATGACCATGATAGGAATCTTAGGAATAGAAACCATCGAGGGCGCAAAATTGGTCGTGGTGGATTCCAACTACCACACAGGCAACGGGAACCTATCGAGGACGATGAATGTGCCTTGAAGAATGTCCACGTATAAGCCTCTAACTATGACGGACATCTAGATCCTAAGGTTTTTATAGACTTGTTGTCGGACATGGACCACTATTTTGAGTGGCATGACATGTCTGAAGTCTGTAAGATCCGTTTCGTTAAGATAAAATTGGTGGGACCAGCTAGACTCTTCTGGACCACTGCGGAACAGAAGATGAGGAGAGCAGGAGATGAGCCCTTAAACTTGTCATGGGATGAGATGAAAGAAGTTTTGAAGGAAAAATATGTTCCCCATAGGTATTGGGACAAACTCCTTGATCAGTGGAACTCCTTGCGCCAAGGAAGTCAGATTGTTAGTGAGTACATCACTAAGTTTGACGAGTATTTCATGCGATGTGAAATTGAAGAGGACCCTAGTCAGACCCTCTCTAGGTTCAGATTAGGTCTTCGTCCCGAGTTCTAGCGTGAGCTCATTTTGTGTCATGTTGTTACCTTGGATGAAGCATATCATTTTCCTTCCAAATAGTCCAGAGGATCGCTGCAGGAATTGTATTCCAGGCCATCTTCCTCCTGGGGTTTAGGTTGTGAGATGGACCATGATTGCATAACACCTTCGTAGGTCTTGTCAAGTACCCATGATATTCCCATTAGATTAAAGGAATTCATCCACAATTGATCTGCAACAGGGCACCTTAAAAGAGATGGTCTGCCTCTTCCTCCATTTGACTACATAAGGGACACTAGAGGTCATCTTCTGAATTGAGTAGCCCCTCCTCCTTAAGGCTACTCTAGTAAGTGTCTTTCCTTGAAAATCACGCTCCACACAAAGGCCTGTAATCTCGATGGAGCTTGGTTCGTCCATGCTAATCAAGATAAGGGGGGCTCATTTCTTGTATTGCAGACCTTCTTCACAACTGATCTTACCGAAAAGGCTCTAGAGGATCTCTTGTCCAAATTAATTCATCTCCTCCTCACTATACAGTGGGAAATCATCCAGTAAGGTTTGCAGTCCTTCTAAGCTCTCCTCTTCAAAGTCCTTAAGGTTTCTTCTAAAATCATTGTGCCATTAAGCTTGATCTTCCCCCAATCTATACCAGTCCCTAACTAGTGCATCCTTATCTCTTGCCACCCTATACTGTCTAGGAAGACTTCCTTTAAGGGTCTCTCCTCAAGCTACGCGACCTTCCAGAAGAGGGTTTTGTCCCCGTTTCCCACTAGGAGTCTCAGAGTTTCCTTGAATGCACTACCTACCGATCCTCCCCCTTTCCTATCTTCCACCATCCTTTCACGAGTTGAGAGCCTACCCTTTCAACTTGTTTCCTAGTGACCAACCACCTCTATCCCCTAAGCCATATTTAGCTATTAAGACTCTTACCCATTGCGCTTCTTTTTCTCTTCCGAACCTCCAGTTACAATTGCATAACAACTCTTGGTTCCTTATCTGAAGGTGAGCAATGCCAAGGCCTCCTTGTTGTTTGGGTTTGGTTACTTCGTGCCATGATACTAGATGAACATTCTTCTTATCTTGTTTGTCGCTCGACAGGAAACTCCTAAAGCATTGCTCCAATTTCTTTGAAATTCCTTTGGGCATTTGAAATATGGGCATATAATAGGTGGGAAGGTTCATAAGTACCGGCCTAATGAGAGTGAGCCTACCCCCTAGTGATAAATACCTTCCACCCCGCCGTTCTAATCTTTTCTCCACCCTTTCCACAACCGGTGTCCAGAAGGATTTTGATCTTGGGTTCCCACCCACTGGTAGCCCTAGATATTTAAAAGGTATTGTTCTTGTGGAATAACCTACCATATCCGCCATTCGCCTCACCATATGTTCCTCCACCCCGACTCCAATGAGTGTACTCTTTCCTAAATTGACTCACAATTACGCCTCAAATGTAACAACTCGTCCAAATCCCTCTCCTCCTCTATCGGCTCCAACTTTTTTTTTAACCATAATGCTCTTGATTTTTGTCTCCACTCTACTTCTTCTGGGCACATGTAATCCCAGAGTAGAGCCTTACAATTATGCCTCAAATGTAACTCCTCGTCCAAATCCCTCTCCTCCTCTATCGGCTCCAACTTTCTAATTCCAACATAGTGGCTTCTTTTCTTTCCGTCACAGGACCCCATTGGATTTGCACCATTCTTTGGTTTTTGCTTTCAACATGAAAAGCTTTCTAGACAGTACAAAACCTGGCCAACCACGTACAAGAAAATTATCCCACCAATGCTTAATCTGTTGCATCAATCTTGGGTCCTCCAACCAAATATTATTGAACCGGAGAGGTTTTGGACCCCAATCTATCTCCTCAATATCAAGCATAATCGCGTTGGGGTCAGAGATTGGGCTAAACAACTTGATTTGACTTTCATTTGCAAAGTGTTCATCACAGTCTATCGATAGGAGGAATCTATCCAATCTGCTCATTGCGGACCGTGCCCGCCCATTAGACCAAGTGAACCGGCCCCCAAGTAATGAATGATCAATCAAAGAATTTCTCCTAATGAAATCTGAGAAATCTTCAATTGCCCTCGTGAAGGTTCCTCCTCCTTTCCTTTTTGATGGGAATCTCACCACATTAAAATTGCCCCCAATGCACCATAAATATGTGGCCCATGATTTAATATTTTCCAACTTGACCCAAAAAGCATCTCTCTCCATATGAGTTCGGTCTGTAGACATTGGTAAGGTAGATTTCCACCCTTTCGTTCAGCAATTGTCCCTTTATCGTGATCGACCTTTGGTCCATTCTTCTAGCATTAACTGCAAATAAAGATGGGTTCCATATTGTGATGAGGCCTCCAGACCGACCTTCTGATCCCTTGAAAAAGTCTTCACAGTCATTTTAACAATTATCGCCGAGATTTTCATTTTTATCGCAAAAATCTCAGCAAAATAACGTTATCGCGATAAAAACACGTTTTTAACGTGAGAAATGGTAAAATCGCGATAAAAAACGTGTTTTTACCATTTTACCGTTTTCTCCTCAGGCTCCCAGTCTTCGACTGTGACACTCATGGAATTAATCATGCCTTCCACATTTGCACTTTCCCGCACTTGGATAGTTCCGCACTTTGCCGCCTTGCACGATTTACTTGTTTTTTTTACTTAGTGTTGAATGGGTGGATTTTTTTTAATAGAGATTTTTTTATTCGAAGAATTCTTTTGATTTTTTTTTTATACTATACGAAAAGAAGAAAATAATTTCCTTATGAGAAAAACTTGTTTGATAAATATTAATAGAAAAATTTAATATATCATTAATTTCATGATAATTAATAGTATTAGTGGACTTATATAACATAGATAATTAAAAATTACATTCTAACATGAATATATCATTGAATAATATTCACAAGATTGAATAATGATATTCCATTCTATAAAAAATTATACAAGTGTCTGTAGATTTCATCAAATAAAATTAATGTCAAAACCCATAAACATAATTTGAAATAGAGTATTAATCTTTACATTCCACATGTAAAATGTGAAATAAAAAATACTATGTTACATATAAAATTATTTTTAAGTCCTATCGAACATCAAAACATATAAAATAGATCTATCATTTGGTGGGTTTCGTGCTTAAAGATATAGGGTAAAGTGCCACACTTCAATATGATAATGATCATTTTTTCACCTTCGCTCTTTATATTTTGAAGCAAACATCCAAATTAAAATGACAATTATATAAGTAGAAATTAAATGAATGAGAAGTAAATATTTAATTAACCCAACAATCATTTAAATAAAAATTAAAAATATGAAAAAAGTATGAAATTTCAATCCTTACAACAATATCTAAATGTTAGCAAATTGTGTAATTTGTGCTAATCTAATTTTTTTACTACAATATATATTAAAGTTCTAAAAATATTATATTTAAGCAAAAAATCTCTCTAAACATTAACTAATTGTTTATTTATTTATTATTTTTTAAATATTTATATTTTCCGTGAGATATTCCCGTTAAATTCTTGCTAAAAATCTGAGAATTTAATATTCCGTTATTTATAATTGCCGTTATTATCCCGAGAATGAGATTTGCCCCATTGTTCACAGTCATTGTTGCCCCATACCTCTCTAATGAGTGTAGGAGATAGCCCTGTCTTCTTTGATTCTTGAATCAACAAAACATGGATCCTGTGTTTTCTAATAAATCTGCTAATGGCTCTCCATTTTTCTTGAGGCCCCAGGTTCCTAATGTTCCATGTAAGGATATTCATTGGCACATCGGCTAAATCCCCCTATTCTTTTTCAAGAGTTTTTTCCTGCTGTATTGGAGCTTAAAGAGAGGATTTCTTAGTTCGAGCATGGCCGTGATAGCGCTTCTTGACGTTCTTGATGAAGAGGGGGGGATGCTCTGTCTATGTTTTTAGCCTCCCATAAAGCCTCCTGTGCTCCTGTATCATCATTTGATCCCCAAGGCTTATTCGTTCTTTAGAATTATCCGTGCATCATCCAGACTGTAACCTTTTCGTTTCAGGTCATCCCATCCTTTTCCTTGTGTTGGCCGGTTGAGATTATCATTTACAGATGGTGTCTCTTCGGTTTCCAGATCTGCAAATTCAGAAGCAGATGAGTTGGTTCGTCAGGGTGTGACTTTGTCGTCGGAAATTGTTAATAATTTTATGTAATTTTCGGGGATAGTTTATGTTGTTTTTTGGGTAGCTGGCTCTTTCTTCCTGCTTTGTTTTTTTTTTTTAATATGCTTCCCCTCTTTTTTTGATTAATGAAGTCATCTTTCAATTTTTTTTCTCTAACTGCCACTGATCTTCATCCTGGAAGTCTCTAGTTTCCTTTGGATGCTGGCTAATTAGGACATTAATGTCATTTGTATTTTTTCTAGTATTTGTACTTTTTCCAGCCATTCTTCCCTTGTTGGTGCTAACCTCTTCTTCTCCTAGAGGTCCGGTGTCGGAATGAAGATGGGTGACTTGAGGGTGTGCCCTTCCTCTTTTGTGAGCATCATCTTCTTCCTTGCTCTTCTTCCATCGCTATTCATCGATTTTCTTTCCTTCGAAATTCTGGCATACGAACATTGATCATTGATTCCTTCTTTTGATGCACCTTCGGGGAATGGTGCCATTTTCTGTTATCGAGCCTAAGCCCCTGTTCCTCCTTGAGCTTTTGCCTCTGGATTGTGATTTACCGAAGTTCCAGAGGGCAGAAAGCTGAAATAACTTGGATGGGCCAAGTTACCTTCTGGGTTGGGTTCCTGGCTGGGTTAGAGTTCTCTCCACAGTGGGCTTGGCTCGAAGTGATATTGAGCTGGGTTGGCCCATACCGACAATCCCATCCCTCAAAACATTGGGACTAGATGCCTTAAGGAGAGCCTGCGTTCGACAGACTCCTTTGAGCTTCTCAATTTGAACTCCTATCTCCGATTGGCTGTGTCGTTGCGACTTCTCTGGCTTTTCTGAGGCGACTTCCCCCAGTTTTTCCTTCACATCTCCTCCAGCAGTCGTCTCTGCATGCGACCCTCTGCTGCCACGTGGCAGTTGTTGCAACAATAAGGCGTGTTCCTCTTCCGATTGACTTGATGAGTTTTCCAGTGAATTTTTCGGTGAAACCAAGCATTGCAACCATCGTTTGTGTTCCTGGGATTCCTCGATGAGCACTTTCGAGATTTTGCTGTTGATTGAGAGGCTCACCCTAGTTGGAATCCTCCTCGATACTCATTTCGACCATAAGCCCGAGAGAGGAGCAATCATTGATGGTCAGATTCTGTTCGTCAATCTCAATCAGCCCTGAGCTTGTTTCCAAAAGCCCGAATCGTTCCTTCGGTCCACCCAAAGAGAGGGTATCCCAAGCATTTGATCCAGACTCACCCAATGTGATTGATGAGATCTGAGTTCCATCTGCCTAGAATCCTGATGCTCACAAGGATTGACGACGAGATTAGAAGTTTCAAGACATCCTCTTCTGTCTCCAGGAATATCATATAGCAATTTTTGCCAATAAGGCTTATTTGGAAACCTGGGCTGCCTCTCTGCCCTCTGCCTGTGACTCCTGGCCAGCCACGGTTTTGCCCATATCCGCCACTGCCCTTGCTTGCTGCGACTCCGGCCAGCATCCCACCCGTTGCCCAGATCTACCTGTGCCTGCCCGTACACTCCGTTGATCGTCGTCCCTGCCATCGTTTGAGCACGCCTGATTCTCTCTGATTTGGACGATTTGTACTCATCTTTGCTTGTTGCATACCTCTCGTCATTTCTCAGATCTGTTCTCCCGGGTTGCTCCTTGCTCGCGTTTTGTGTCTGGATCTACTCGTGAGGCATCGATTGTAGACGCCACCTGTTTTGCAGTTGCTTCCGCTTGCTCGGTACACGCCTCCGCCTTCATCAGCTATGCTCGGTCCTCTCTCAGATCTTTCCACCTTCAGATCTTGGTCTCTTTGCACACTGCTGTCTCACACGTGACTGAAACAAAAGTCTCCTTTCCGTTTCTACGCTTGTTCTTGTTCAGCTCCGGCGACCTGTTGCCTTCGATGTCTCCGTTGTGGCATTGACCGATGCGTCCTCTCTCTTGGGTCCTGCATCTGACTTTGCTCTTGTTGGGTCTCTTCTTGACCCAACTTTGTTGGTCCAGATCCACCATATGCCAGTATTTTTTTTTTCTTGGTACGAGTCGTGTCCAGTGTTCTAAATTGTAGGGCTTTCTTGTTGGCGGCCTTCCTGTTGTTGTTTTCCTTTACGCTGCTTTATTTTCTATACTTGCACATCTAGTGCTTCCTTTTTATTAATATGATAACAATTTTTTTTAAAAAAACCCTGAGAAACCATCTTCAAAGATCTTCAGCAGCTCAGCCAATTGGGGAGATCACCACTTTACAAGAGCATGACCTTTTTATTCCTTTTATATAAAATTTGGCTGGGGTGGGGGTTGGGGGTCGGACCACGTGTCCATAAAATTCTGAAGCTTAGGACCATATTACTTGTATTATTAGTTTAATGTTTTCAGGCTGCATTTACTTCTGATTGGATTCCATTATGTATATTTAATCCTGTTTACTCCTGTTCAGTTTAGTGTTGACTTGAGTCAACTGGTAGACAGCGATTATAACACTTTGGTAACAAGATCCTCTATTATTCACTTTTGTTGGTAGTAGAGACATCTTTTTTATCATCTATATTATGGCTTCGGGAGTGTAAACTTATTTCACTTTCGCAATAGAATTTTGGAGCCACTTGTGTGGCCCACTCCCTGTTTCCCCCAAACCACACACGCACACTCACTCACTCACTCATTTGCCACTTGTGAATATCCAATTTGAGCCCATTCCAAGTTTATCCAATTTGAACCAATTCCAAGTTTACCCAATATGAACCCATTTCAAAATTTTCTCACTGTTGGAAATCATCCAAAACCACCCCATTTTGATTGTTGATCTTTGGATCCTTGAAAATCATGGCTTTTCAAATCTGAAGGACTTGATTCTTTAATAGGAAGAATCATCCTGAAGAAACCTTTCAAATGCACTCATCCCCATTGGGATCCACCCATGTGGGTCCCACAGGGCTCAGGGCACTTTATCGCACATGGGTGATGTTGCTCAGGTGAAATGGATTCCTGGAAGTGTTTCCTATCTTTAATGTGGTTTAGGTTGCCATCTAGGTCTCTTTAAGAGGTTTGCTCTTTTATTTTTTTAAGTGCAGACTTCCAAGTTTGTTCATTTTTCTGAAAGGAAGGATCCAGTCATTGACCTGCTTATTTTAGCCCCCTGCAATATGAACTTTTTCATCTAATAATTAACAAAACTTACATTATACTATATTATATGGAAGCACCAATTATACAGATCTCAAGGACTATACTGAGCTCACTATTTACAAGTGTACCCCTTTTCTGCATTATAAACATAATGTTTTGCCAAAAAAAGTCATTCCATGAGTGGTATAACTAATACGAGAAAAAAGATAGCTTGAAAGCCATGAACTCCTCCCTTGAAGTTAACTATATAGCCACTTTCATATTAGCCACCTGCGGCACCTTTTCTACCTACGTTGTCCATAAAAAAATTTCTTGAAGTGCTTTCTTTTTAAATTGTCCAAAAAAAAAATCAAAATGGAACAATCTTCGGTATCAACCTTCCCTCAACGTGGAAAAGACCAGAACCCCTTTGTGCCACCAACTCTTGCACCAATAGCTTTCTTCATCCATGAGATATCAAAAAGAGTAGTACTTTCTCCAAAAACCTGGTAAAACTGCAATGTAACATGATGTTTATCTGTCTCCTATGCTTGACCGCATAAAATACATTCTGAAGGACCCAAAGAGGGACTGATATGTCTTATATGGAACTTTGCACTGATATGAAGTTGTCAACCATGTACAAGATCTGACATACACTATTCACTATTGGTGTTTGTTGGGGGGCTTGAGTTTTAGTTCTCCTCTTAAAAATATCCTAATCATAAAAGGTGAAAAAATAGGATGTTAAACTTCTCTGTTTTTGTGTTGCAGTTATTTTAAAGCTCTTTTTAGACAAGAAATATGCACTTCCGTATCGGGTACTGGATGCTGTTGTTGCGCATTTTTTGAAATTCCTACAGGACAAGAATCATGCCTGTAATATGGCACCAGTCACTGCTTGCTTTCGTGCAAAGGTTAAAATTCTATTTTGTTTTTTGATATTAGCTTATAATCTTCAATTGATGTGCTTCTTAAAAATATAATCTACTGATAGAAATTAAGGACTGAAATAACATCGCACGGGGTAGCTCAACTGGCAGACACTTTAGCTCAGGAACTGGAGGTCTCAGGTTCATCACTTAGTCACCCGATGCCTGTGGTTTGCGGGGCTGCGTGCATCGAGAGTTTTACCCAACACCCTCATACTCGGGGACAGGTGTGGGTCTTGGGGTTCTTCGTCATCCAAAAACAAAGGACTGAAATATATAATTTCTAGAATCCAGTTGAAGGACAGTCTCAAGTGACACTAATTCCATGTATGGTTTCAATAATAAATGGGAATGGAATGGAATGGGCCAAATGAATTTGGAGCCCATTCCATTCCATACCCACTTATTCTTAAAACCAAACAGGCCTTAAATGGCCTCATATTCCTAAAAAAGGTTTTTTTCCCAACCGCAAATTTGACACCTGCCATTAGTCAATCTCTTAAGATGTATTCTTTAATCCTAAATATTGGTGAACTCGATAAAGAATCACGAAACCACCTGCAATCTATTTCCATGTACATCCTACAATTGTTAAGATTAAATGTCATTTTTTTTGAAAGATTCAAGATTAAATGCCATTAGTCTTTGTAAAATAGTAAAACCCCATCTCATGACTTGGTTCTTTGCAATTCACTGCTAGACCTGGCCTGAAAATGACTAAATAAAGCTTCCATCTTTTACATGATACTCCATAACTAGAATCCTATTGAGTGATAGGGCTCTTATCATGTGGAAATCGGTGCTGAAACAGCTGGATTCTGGAGTCTTCTATATCTGATCAAATACATACTGCTTGATTGTGGACCCATGTGTTTAGCTGGAATAGTCAAAAACCCGTAAAAGAGGGTTAGTTTTGGTTATCATTAACTTAATAATGCATGAGTCCCTTCTACTTTAGATATGAAGCGATGTCAAAACTCCAAAAGTTATTGGTTCTGTGTTATCTTCTTTATCTTATAATGTGGGAAGAATTGAGTTTGATATATTTTAGCAATTTTTGTTTTTAATTAGTTCTGAGATGGTAACCAAAATTATATTGCTTGATGAAATGAGTGACAAAAGAAGTGCACAAGAGAGGGGCATATACAAAGTCACTAACTACAGTAGAAAAGAAACAAAGAAGGTCTAATAGACATGTTGTTCTTCTGTTTTTGTATAAGTGTATTATCTTCGAAGTTATTTCCATACAGGTACAAAAATGAACTGACTAAGGTGGATAAAGATAATCTTGACCGCCTCATTCAATACCAGAAGCACCATTTAGTAAGCACCTCAACTTTTTGATCACCTTATGTCATTGAAATTCTGATGTCTTTAACAACCCCATAGTTGTAAATGAGGCAACGTGGTTATTTCTTTTATGAAGGTTACACCTGAAATACAAAGGGAGCTCAAAAATAGCCGTAACCGTGGTGAGGAGGATGACCTTTTGTCAGTAGATATCCTTTTGTTTCAGATATGGTAATTGTTTGCATCATGACTTGAGCTTATTTGTAGAATGGTAATGCTTGAGCATTGAAGAGAATATTCACGTACAGTTTTTATTGTCTATTTATAGACCCCAATCAAAGGGTTATAATTTTCCCATCTAGGGAGTTTTAATCGAGTCTGTCCATAGTGGAACGCTTTATGATTCTTTGTTCTTTCCTTAACATTACTTTACCATCTCCTATTTCTGTGATGAACAAAACTATTGAAGAGGACAGATGGGATTATCCAGAAGTTCCGATGGAAGAGGATTGAGTTTCACCCCAACTACTCTGCTATCTTGTAAGATATTTGCCTTCACTTTTCTTTATGTCATTGTTGTTTTCTTTCATTTGTCTTTTCAAATGAAGAATGCTGGCATCTCTCTCTCTCTCTGATTGCCCGTCAAGTTGAGTAGAATTAATGGGGCATAATTTGTGCATCTGTGGCCATCTCTAGTTCTTTGCGATCCCTTCCTCCCCGATGCATGTTTCTAGGTTTAGCTTCATGGTTCTCTTTAAACCTAGTTCTTTCATCTGTAATTGGATTTTCTTTTTGCTAATTAACAAAAAACTTGTATTAGAAGTAGTTCAATAGGTATGATTGGGAGTGGGATATATGCTGCACCTATTGATTTACTCCTTGGTCTCTTGTGTAAGTGTTTTAAAACCGGCCCAGCCCATCAGTATAACCGCGGCCAGAACTGCATATAGTGTATGCTGGTTTGATTTAGTCTCTTTCTTGCATGGAATCGCATAAATCCATAGCCAACTGCACTTTTCATGGGTTGGGGCAGTTGACCCACAACCCATTGTAGACCTTTTATATATGCTATATATATTTATATTCATTTATTTAAATAGTTGTGAGCTACTTTGGGGCTGTTACCACAGTTCCATGTCTAGGGTTCTCCACATGGACCACACCTTTTGGCCATTGTGGGTTTTCCAGCACAGCATGTCCTTGGAAGTTGGAATGATCAATGGTAGAGCAAATGCTCTGGCCATGGAGGGGTTAAGCTTGAGAGTTACTGTGTGGGGGCATTGGGGGTGGTTAGGGGCTATAGGCTATGTGGCTTTTGTGTTCTTTACCAGGTTTGTTTTTGCCATGTCAGTAGAGGTTCTAACTTTGTATTTTTTTTTTTTGAAGGTCTAACTTTGTATTTTTTCCTTTTCTGTAATAAAAGTTATAACCTTAAAATAAAAAAAGTTTAGTGATTGGAGCTATTTTGTACAAAGACCATGATAGGCACCACCAAATATTTGAAATTTGGTATCTATCCACTTTAGAACTTCAAATCATTGACATAGAATTGGAATTTGGAATTTGTAATTGTTGGATTTTATTGTGAATTTTAATTATGTTAACATTGAAAATGCATTTTCGTTGTTTGTAAAATGTGATTGCAGTCTTTGTGTAATTACGTATTCTGTGTTTTACAATATTTTATTGTTATTTATATTTTTATATTTAAATTTTTTATTTGTTTAATATTTTATTATTATTTATGAAATGTGATGATGTCCCAGTTCGATCACTTTTGACGATGGCCAATGTTGTCAAAATCGTACGAGTCACGAGCCGACTCGTATGATTTGACTCGACTCGGAGGGTCCAGCGATTCAAATCGCATAACGAATTGGTATTTAGCAAAAATCGTATGATTTTAGGGTTGATTGGCAAATTGTACGAGTCAACTCCTAAAATTGCAGAATCAGTTGATTTTGAAAAGTAAAAAAAAAGAGGAGGAAGAAGAGTAAGAAGAAAAGGGAGAAAGAAAAAAGAAGAAAAGACAAGAAAGAGGAGGGAAGGAGGAACATACCCTTTTTTCCCTTTCTTTCTTTCTTCCCTTCGTTTTTGCGACTGTAAACCCTCCTAAACGTTGGTCTTTCCCCGCCTCAGTCTTTCGACATGTAAACCCTAAAGCTTAGTCTTTCACCGGGACATGTAAAGCTATCGCATGCTGCCTTTTGCAGCTCGTCTGCCCGCCAATAACTTATCATTGGCTTTCGTATTTCCCTTTTTTCTCTTTTCTTTCAAATCTTTTATTTATTTTTAACATGTTATTTCTGCCGATAACTTATTTCTCGTATTTTGTATTTTGTTTCTTTTATTATTTTGCCAATAACATGATATTTTTTTTATTTTTTTATTTTTTTTAATCTTTTGTATCTATTTTAAAAGAATAAAAAACTCAAATTATTTTTTTAGTTTTTTAGATTTTTTTTTATTTAATGAATACTAATATAATTTATTTAAATCTCATATCAATATTTTTGTATTTTTTTTATAGATGATTATTTACGATGGATAATAAATGTCAAATTTGTATTGGGTATATGTCATGTTATATGTATTTAATTTAAAAAAAAATATAATGATCTTACGATTCTACGATTTCCGATTCACAATTCACGATTCACCCCTAGACCGATTCACGAAACAATTCGAATTTGGCAACACGATGGTTGAACCTTGGTTGAACTATATTCGACCCGACCTTTCATGGAGATGGTTTGATACATGAGTAAATTTTTAGAACAATGGTGTGAGCTTCCATAGAGTCCTTCTCTTGCTTGAAGCCCATTTCAGAGCATTGATTGAGTTTCCTTCAATCACAAGTCAGCCTTGGAAGCAGTCTCTTATCCTAAATACCTCTTTAATTGCTAGGAATTCTGCCTCATTTGAATTCTTTTGACCCACTAGATCCACAAAGAAGTCTTGCACCTCTCCATTTGAATCATGTAGCATTCCTATTCTCGTCTCTACAATCCCTTTCATTCTTTTAGTCTTCCAAAACAGAAGTCCATTTTCTGTCAATGTCTATGGTTTAGAAGCCTCTATAATATTTTTTTTCTTTTTAGCCCAATTGATCAATGTTGCCTTTGTTAACTGACCATAGAGCTGTTATGTTATCGGAATGGTCTTTGAAAATATGCCTCCTTTGCTCCTAATTGGACCTCTGCCAACTCAACCAATGGTCTCCCAGGTTGTTGAACATCTAGGAGCAACCAATGATGAAAAGGAAGGAGGTCCGAATTGAGCTGGCAAAGAGAAATCTTAATAATAGATGATCTGCATCTTCCATTTCACCCTTGCATAGGTAGCATGATATATTTACTTGTTGAAGAATGAACACGTGTCATTGAAGACCATTTCTTTTAAGCACCTTGTTCGAAAGGGCTGCTCAATAGAAGCTTTGGCCTTGGGTGGGACGAAGTCTTTCTAAACCAAAGCACTCATGGAGCAATTTGTGGGATTTGAGGTGATGCTTTTAATGAAGACATGATAGAGAACTCCTTGATTCAGGTGTCGGACACACATGTTCTTGACTTTTTAACATAAAGGACGATTGCACCACTCAAAATAAAATATAAGTATGATCATATGCACACTGCTGTGAGCAGCGTTACCACACCTAGATATGGGGCTCATCAAATGGGGTGTGATGGGTCAGTTAGAAAGGTCTTTATTTGAGTAGGGATCCACAAAAATCATTTCAATCGAATTAATTAAGCCCTTTTTTGAAGACGGTGAAGTTTAAAGATTAAAAAAATTGTTTAAACAAAAAAAATTGAAGAGCTGAAGAAAGTTGCTTGATTGATTCAATCAAGGTGATTTTTAGTGAACCATACATTCAAGAAAAGCCTTCTCAACGGATCTATAATCACCCATTTAGTGGGGCCCATGCCTAGGTGTGTGGGACAATGTTTTGAAATTGAATTCGTATAAATTATTCTAGTCATGAAATCATATTGTATTGAATTGCAACTCCTATTGTAAATCATAAGATTTTTTATGATTTTCTCAAAAGAGGTTAAATTTTTTAGAATTTTTTTAAAATTAAAAAGAAGTTCATATCTTACGCATTTGGTATTCAAAACATTAATAGTAAAATGCAAATAAAATGATGATAGTATCATACATAAAATTGATTATTATTTTATGTAAACATTGTCCAACATTACATGCTTGCTAATTACATGTGATCATTGATAACTTATAAGACTACTTTTGAAAATTCAGTTGGATTGTAAAGGAGATGATATAATGATAAAACTAACATGTGAATAACATAAATTACGTAGTTCTTAAAAATCATATCATATTATAAAATCCAAATCATTTTCCTTAAAAAATGCATCAAATGGTAAGTTGTAAGGTTTTAACAACTATGGTGCATGGTAATACCACAGACAATGTGCAGGTTGTCATTTCACTTTTAACATCGCTTTCCAAAGTGATTAAAATATTAGCACACCTCTCTCCTCTTGAAACCTAATTAAATATTGATATGTTTGTCACTTGATTATTTAAGTAAGCTAGTATATTTCTTTATTAATGTTATTGTCTCACCTATTTTCATTCAAATGAATTTAAATTTAAAATTTATTTGAATATGGTTCTGAGTCTTGGAATCCCTTTTTTTTTTTAATTAAAATATGCTGAGTTTGGACACCTTGCACTTGTGTACATGGAGGATTCTTTTTCTAAGGATGATTTCTTAACTTATAGACACCAAACAACCTTACTCCCACATACTTAATAGCACCTTTTTATGAAGACCTACTTGATAAACTCTAGGAAAAGATGGTGTTAGCACAATGTCTTCAACCCACAAATCATTGCAAAATGACACTATATACCTTTCTCAACCAATAATCGAAGACCTATTTGGAGACACCCCACCCTTGATCCCTCATTCCCCCGCTTTAATAATGGATATGACTACTTGTGGAAGGTCCTTTTTATCATTCAAGGACTCAAATCACCGATGAACATTTCTTAAATTGGACAAGAACCCATTATGCCTAACTCACTCCGCTTCATTGGTTTCCTGCCAAGCCTATCGCCTTTGTCCATAGATTTTTTCACGTCCTCTAAATGAATGAGATGTATTTTCTTTTCTCATGGTTGCCATCCCATAAGAAATCCCTTTGAATCGTTCTCTAGGTTTTTTTTTCCTGATAGACATCAGCAAATCAAACAATGACATTTAGCACATTCAACAAGCTTTTTGTTTTTTGATGGTGTCCATGCCTCTTAGAGCACCCGACTAATCCTCGGGGCATGTGCAAGCCTTCTTACCCGCACACATCGGGTAACTCTTTGGGGAGTGGCCCTTTAGGGTGGGAATTGAACTTACGACTCCCGCTTCCTGAGGCAGGTTCCTGGTCATCACTCCAACCAAAAAGCTTATTAGGCCTACTTTAATGAATGTTATCCTTCCACCAAGAGAAATTTCCAAGTCGACAGTTTCCTTTAAAAAATTTCCACCATTGGATCCCACAAAAATCGAGCTTTCAAGTTGGTGCTTATTGGTAGACCATATCATTGGAAGCTTCTCGACTACATCCCAATAGACGTGTTAAATTGTTCAGTCTTTCATAATCCAAGTTGATACCCACCATCAAGCTCTTTCCCTAGTTCCTAGAGACCTACTCAAAGGTGCATAGCACTGCCTTGATGCCTTGACTCCCTTTTTGTTTTCAACGTAGAAGAGTATCATTTGCAAATTGTGGATGGGATGTTGTTGGACCTCCATTCGCAACCCCTCTAAACTACTCATCAAACCATCATATTGAGCTTTGACGGTAAGCTCATTAAAATGTCCTTGATACATGTTTCATCCATTTCTTGCCAAAATTTATCTTTTGAAATGTAAAGTTGATAGAATCCCATTCCGTGTTATTATATGCTCTGTGTCCTATCAATCTTGAGTTGTACACCTTTCTTTGATTCTTTTGGCAGAGGGGGTCCTCTTGTTTGTTATTAGAACACCAACCAGAATTTGTCTTTTTGCCACAAATGCACCTTGACTTTTCATGATTATGATAGGGAACACTTTCAATCTGTTATCTTGTAGCATATTGAGGATTTCATAGATGCATTCCGCCAAACTTATGGGCATGAAGTGTAATAGTTCATTGGGATCCTTCCATTGAGGGAACAAGGTGACGAATGTTAATTTCATCGTCTTGTTAATGATACCTCATTGATAAGATTCTGTCGCTGCCCTTTTGAAGTGTGCTTGCATGAGGCTCCAACATCTCATAATGAAAATTGAAGTTAAAGTCATCAGGGACCAGGCTTGTCCCAGTTGGATCTGTCCACAACCACTTTAATCTCCTCTTGGAATTCTTTTTCCAATCACATAGCTCGGTTTCATCGGTTCTAATTGAAACCTTGACGCAGGATAGAAGTGAAGTGTATCCTAAAATGGGTTATGACTGTTAGGGCCTCGGTTGGATCGAGTCTTTATATTGTCAATTCCGTGACTGAGTGTGTGTACTTGCCTTGGAAGCAAGGTTGTCAAAATCGAATCGTATCGTGAATCGGTCTAGGGGTGTGAATCGTAAATCGTAGAATTGTAAGATTCATAATGTTTTGTTCAATTCCTCATAATATATAAGTAAATATGCAAATACATGAATATATGACAAAATATACCAATTCAAAATTAAATCAAAATGCATTAGAAGTCAAGTTTTTATATTCCAAAATACAGTATATTGTACACCATACATTATATAATATAACAGTATACTATATGGTGTATAACAATATACTGTATGACTGTGGAAGGGAAATTGTTGACCTGCAAACTTAATTCTATTTTTATTTCATGAAATTTATTACAAACATAGGTCCTCGCCGGAGGAGCTGCAACTTAAACTGCTTCACCTTTATTTCATATTCATAGGTCTTACAATATTAGGTTTGTGGAGCCTGATTGTCAGATATTTATTGGTGATCCCATCTCCACTGTCCTCGTTTAGGGGTCGAGCTCTTCCTTTCCTTCTTTGGTATGAATCGTACGATTCTACGATTCATACGAGTCCAATCGTACGATTCATGATTCACTAAAAAAACGTGCGTTTTTAAAAGGATTTCGATACTGATGTGACTCGAATCGTGATACCCATCGATTCGAGTCGAATCGCACGATTCAACTCGCGAATTGTGCGATTATGACAACCTTGATGTCAAAGTCACTGAAGAGCATGAAGTTCTACTGTGTAAAGAAGGCTCCACACCATGTGCTTGACTGCCACTCAGGTGAGTAGACCTTAGTGGACTTTAGGTAAAACCAAATTATCCCAAGAAGACAAACGCTAAAACTTATAAATACGGAAAATATTTGGTCTCATCCTCGAGGCCTCAAGCTCTGGTGAGAGCAAGTCTGTCAAAACTGTAACTTTCTTTGGCTCTCAGTCTCTAGACCTCGAGCATTTTGGCTGAGGCCTCGAGACCCTCCATATCCGAGTGAAAAATCGTGACAACTTGTATTTGACATGTGCTCTCAAGCCCAGCTGTCTTTTGACTTGAAATCTCACAAATCTGGAAGGGATAATCTGGAAAGGGCAGGCCACCTCATGATTCGAGATTATGAATATCTACATTATGGAAAATCTTGGAAAGGCATGAGCCCTCATCGTGATTGGCAATCATATGAAATCTGGAAATCCTAAAAGGCTTCTCTTGATTTGAAAAGATTATGAAAAATCTATTTGCCACTTCATGATTTGAGTTTATAGAATAAAGGGGGATAAGCCACATTGGTATTGGCAATCACGTGCAAATCTGAATATATGTGTTGAGTATTGGTGAGCTAGCTTTGACTAAATATCACTAAAATCAAGGATTGATATCTGGAAAATCCCGAGCTATATTACCAAATATAGGCTCGAGGTCTCGAAGGCAATCTGGAAGCCTTGAGACTTGGCCGTTGAGAAAAATCTCTATAAATACTCAGCTCTTGTTTGAAATCTCTACAAAGCTTTACATTGGGAAAAACCTATCTTCCAGAGACCTCTATCCCAGGCGTTCTCTCTTCTTCATCTATCCTTATAGGTTGAATCAAAGCAACCGATGCTTAATCTATGAAGAAGAAATGAGAATCATCTTCAAGGACCAACTTGTAGAATCTTTTGTCTTAGACCTTCCCTTCCACTGTGGCAAAAACATATTGGTGGACGATCAAGATCTGAAGGCTCAAGCGTGGGAATCTCATAAGAAGAACATAACACTCGAGATTGGTTAAGGCCAAGGCAAGTGTTCTTTGTTTGTTTTGTTTATCATTGTACGGTGGATTAGATCAGTGTGATTGAACTACCTTAAAAAATAGGTGTCAAGGATTAGACCATGGCCGTCAAACCTTTCAAACTAGGTTGTAATGTTTGGGTGACTCCCATACATTGTGGATTTGGGATAGCCCTAGAGAGGGTGAGTCCAGCAGTGGGTGTAGGTTCAGGTGAACTGAACCACTATATATTGTTGTACTTCTGTGGTTTGCTTTGATGGTTTGATTAATTTTTTTATCACTTGCACACATGTTTTTTCCACTGTACTAAATTGATTTATTTTAAAGGGAAATAAAATCGGATCAAACCTATTCACCCCCCTCTAGGTCTTGCATGCTTCTAGTAACGGATTTTCAATGACATGAAAGAAAATAAGAATCTGAATGGTATCTACTACCATATGCTTAAAATATGGAATGATAACACTGATTTAAGAAGATAACATTCCATATTCAATGATTAAAGCAAGGTCTATGCAAATAACATCACAAAAATCAAAAGATCTAAAGAGATCCTTAGCATGCGAGATTACTTTTAAGATAACCTAAGATTAGATTCGAGATGCCTAGAATTCCACAAACAAGTGAAGTACAAAATTCTATATGAAGAATCAAGTCCTATTTGGGTCCAAACCCAAAAACACTTAAATAGGGTTAAGACGGGCTGTTTTGGAAGTTTTCTGCACAATGGTGGGCTGCAGGGTAGGGAACCAAGTTAGAAGGCAAATAGGTCAAAAGGGGGCAGATTTGACCCTGCCCGTATAGCTGTATGGACGTTTGTATGGCGGTATGGCCAAGTGGGGTCCGTGTCGTGGCGGCCTGCAATGCTGAGATCTGGCCATAGTTGGGTTTATTTGGATTTTTTTGGCAGTTTTAGGGCTCCAAAAATATAGAAAAAATTTGGGAAGAAAGAAAAGGGAATAAGAGAAAATAGAAAGCACATGATTCTTTTGAGTCACACGAGAGGGATTGAGTCACACCACAAATCTTCTCAGAGCATGTACAATAATTCTTCACTTGTATTCTATGTGAAATAATGAGTTTAAAAGTATTTATAAGAAAAACCATGAAACCCTAGAGGCACACACATGTTTGCCACAAGTGTGAACAATACAAACCCTTTAAATTTACTTATTACATTCCATAAAGTTGATACTCAAATAAAAATAAAATAAACAATAAAGTAAACTTCCTAAATCCACTACTATCGAAACTTTGGATCAATTTGATGGTTTGGGTCAATCTAATCATGATCCGATGGACAAAACAACTCCTAAACCCAATCTGACAAAATGAACGGTCAGATTAGGCCCTCCAAGTGTCACAGATCTCTGTACATACATTAGAATCTTTCTCGATCAAAATACTGGAATGGAAGGCACTGCAAGGTGTCCATATTCATTTTCAAACTGCCTCGCGAAGACGGACGCTTAGAAAGGTTCTCAAGGTTTTCAATCAATTGTCCAAGCATGTGGGAGTGAGACCAAGCCGAGCCACTAGGAGAGTCAGCCCTTCCCATGTGTCAAGTTGAATAAATGCAACCTCAACCAGAGATAACTGGGTCAGCTAGGAAGGAAAATCTACTTTAATTGAAAAATCCTGTGTTTTAAAAACTGGAATGATTGATTCATTTTCTTAACCCAAGTAGTGTAACAAAGAAAATATGTTGATTTATCTCCCAATCATATTGTCCCGATTGCTGTGTTATGTCCCTTCTGAGATCTCTGATTGACCCAGTAGCCATCATGGACGTCCTCATCAAACCTTCCATTGTTAGTCTATCAGTGCTTGGGTGGAAAGGAGGTAAGTGAAATAATCTTGAATGTCCTTTCTAATTGCTTTTGCATTTTCAATCGTGTTCCTTTTTATTGAGAGATTTGATGTTGTTTAGCTTTTCACCTACACTGGCTATTGCATGGAAGAATTTAGGATTCCTTTTCCATCTATTTGCCATATTGTCCTACATTTCTGCCTCCATTCCACATTCTCCTTTCTCAAGCAATCCCAATATTGTTTTTTTTTTTTTTTTCTTATTATTATTTTTTTCATCTTTCTCAGATCCTTTTTTAAAAAAAAATAAAGTTGGTCAAATATTTGAGACCATTTGTTGATCCTTCTTGCTATGATGTCTTTCTCTTCTGTGGCAGGTTGTTATGTATTTTGTTTCATTCCATCAGTTTTTGCTTGAGCACTTTAAGCTTTCCGGGAAGTACATAATGAACCCATTTTTTATGAAAGATGAGTACGTGACCAACCAATCCATTATTAGTGCTATTAGTCCATTACTCTATAAATCATATAAATGAAGCTTGGGACCTCCCAAACTCAACTCTCAAATCGGAAAAAAGAAGTGTGGAACTCCAACCATGCATTGTTAAAGAAAGGTTTTGTACCCCAATTCTCATTTGGATGATGATTTGACAAATGTTTCTCGTTTAGCTTCTCTAATATCACAGCCATGATATAAAATCTATCGGCCAATTATGTCACTGGAATGTAAATGATTGACCATGTAAATATGCCTCCTTACATATGTAGATCAATTAGCTCACTCTCCTCTGTAAAATTTTTAGAAATTGCCATTTGCCATGTGACTAATGACATTGAAGTCACCTCCCGCATACCATGTAAAAGAATTCTTCCCTATTCCCCTGTGCTCCTCCCAAAAACCTTGTCCTTCCACAGGGTTTAATAGTCCACTTCTATTATGTTTAATGAGTTGGTTAGCATGATGGACTTAAATGAGGCAGAAATCCTTAATATTAGGAGATATCTAATCATTTGGAAGGATCATAGTCAAGGAAATTTGGTCATTGAAGGGGATTCAGGTGAATGCACTGAATGGGTGGCTTGGTTGCGGCGTCCACCGTGGAGATTGGTCAGCGTGGTTAGAGAGGTGAAAGAATTGGCAAAAGAGTTGGGAGTATCTTTTTCTAAGTTGGCCGTTCGGTTAATGGAGTGGTGGACTTCTTCGCCAAATTAGGAGTTGACAATCATTTTGCAGGCGTTTCTTCATATGATGTTCTCTTTTGTATTTTCTCATTTCCTTTTTCTTTTGTTTGCTCTTTTTCCTTTCTTTTCTTTTGGTCAAATTCTTTTAGACTCGTTTTATTCTTTTTGTATCTCTCCACTCGTTTTTCCTAATGAAATTTTTGTTATCACTAAAAAAATTGAATCCTTTTGAAAGAGAGGGGTGCCTCCAGGCAGACAGAGGTGGTGCATGGCTGTCATCAGCTCGTGCCTCAAGGTGTTGGGATTAGGCCCATAACGAGGGTAACCCTTGTGTTTAGTTGCCACCATGAGTTTGGAAACCTGAGCAGACCACCAGTGATAAGCTGGAGGATTGCTCACTTTTGTTAAATGGTATCTCCCTATTTAATTGATTATAGGCAGCAATGAAATTTTCATGACTTACAATTGGTTTGAAGGTAAATCAATAGAGGTAAATCATGCATTGTGATCTCTAGCTAATTGGGAGTGTTTTCTTGTTACAGGATTTCTAATAGCATCAGAAAAGGAGGGACGGAAAATATATGGCTGCTTCTATTATGACAATGTGTTAAAAGCTAGTCTCAATTACGAGTGGGGAGTTTTTCACAAGGCTATATGATCGGGGCATTTCACTGGGCGTTTTCGAGTACGAGGACAAGAGGAGATGTTTGGTGTCCCATGTAACTTTTTTAATTGCAATTTTTAAGGGTGTTATATTGGAGCATTTGAGTAAGCATTTTTGAGTTTTAGGTGTCCCATGTTTTTTTTTCTTTTAAATATATCCATGCTTAAAGCAAATATATATTTTTTTCTATATAAATGAGATATTATGTAGGCCATACTCCATATTGATGGGATAAATGATTTTAGTTGATAATGATAAGGGTAATGATTTTTGCATCGAAATAATGCACCGAATGTATTCTTTTTCCAATTTTTATCCAGCAACTCTCTCTCTCTCTAAAGTTGCCATCTCTCACGAAGGCAACTCACGACTTTGTAACTCAGTACGGTTGGGATGCACGGTTGGTGGTGATGCACGGTTGAAGACTGATAGGATCCAGCGGAATACAGTGGCGCAAGTGGCGTCGAACTCGCAAGGCAGCACGGCCTCCATGATATAAGATGAGAACAGAAACAAAAGGAGAAGGCTGAGTGAAAAGATTGACCTGAGTCTCTTCCACCATGAACGACGTTGATTTTTATTGTCTCCTTCTCCTCAATCACCACATGCTGCTGAGGAAACCCATGTCCAATAACTCCTAAATCCTATAAAAAGAGACACCCATAAAAGAAGAAAAACAAGATATCCATTTCACCATGAATACTCCCTCCTCTTTTCTGCCTGCGTTGCCCACCCATGCAAGTAGTCATGAGAACATGGATGGATCACAACCAGCTTGAGAACCATGTCTATTCAAGGCCTATCTCTGGTTGCTGCTGCTGCTCTTATCATGATTGTCTTTGTCGATCTTGCACCCTAAATGGGCTGCATCTGCTCCTAGATTGAGTTACACCAGTCTGGAATCAAGGCTTAGGCTAACCATGCTGCTGTTATTGGAGTCACTATTCATAGGATAGATGGAGGCTGGGGTTCCGCCATTACTGCCGCCGCTGCTAGCACTTCGTTCACGAGAGAGAACGAGTGCTGCAGACTGAACTAGCTTGAGGCAAAGGCGGAGCTTGTTGGGCTGGATGTGGGAGAGTCCCGGGACGGAACCTTGAAGAGGAAGTCGGAGATGAGGGTGCGGAGGACATCTGGATGGGTGTCTACTATCCGAATGCTAGGATCAGCATGGTGATCGAGCAAGACGGTGACCCTCTGGGCACACCATCTCCACCGCAATGCAATGGAGTCTTGCAAGCGGGGCCTGCCAGGTAATTCACGTCGGCATCGCGGAGATCAAGCAAGGCCTTGACAACCTCTCGGCTACAATTCTCAACTGCATAGTGCAAGGCAAGAGCCTCGTCGAGGTTGAGGCCTTCCCCCATGACCATGAGCTTGACGAGCTCCACGTAGAAGGAGTCTAAGGCACGATGCATACGACGGATCTTCTGGTCTTCAAGCTCCAAGAGTCCGAGATCATGAGGGTGGTGATGATGATGCGGCATGAGAAAGTGAGAGATCGGCGGGCGAGGAAGGATTTGATTCGAAGTACTATTCTTGTTTATTCACACTTTCCGGAAAGACAGTGCGGGGGAGAGAGCAGGAGGTTGAAATGGGAAAAAGAACAAAAAAATTAGTGCACCGTGTATATCATTCACGGTGCAAAAATCATTACCCATGATAAAATGGGATATCATATAAATGGTTATATCCAAAAGAGAAGAAAATAATGACTGCCTTTTATGAGAAAATAACTACTACATGTTACCTTGTGCTAAGTGTTTCATTAAAAATCATCTATGAGTAACTCTACCTTTGAAGGCTACAAAGTTCATGGATAAATAGTAATTTAGAGTGATAATTTTAGAGAGTTTAAAAACATAGCTTGTTTAATTCAATTAATGTGAATTTTGTGGATTATATATTTTGAGAAAATACTTTTAAATGAACTTATATGAGCCTTAGGCCTAGGCGTGTAAAGTAATACTGTGCAATTTGGTGTATAGGGTTCTTTTCACTTTCATATTTGGTAAGATAAAGACTCCATGTTAGACTAATAACAATCTTCCATACAACTTATCATCCTATGATCTTCAAGGGTTAAAATGATTGAAGATTATCTCAAAGTTAGTAAAGTTAGTAATGTCATGCATTTAGGGTGTTCATTTGTCGGAACTCATGCATGTGACTGACTTGAACTCTACTTAAATAAATAAGTTTGAACAAGATTTTTATTAAAACTTGAGTGTGGCCCATCAGATTTTTATGTCTATTAATATTTTTATATATTATATATCTATATCACAAGGTCATATCTAGTTCTATATTTAAAAAAAAAATTATTTTGTAAATTAAAAATTTAATTATACAGATTCAAAGTAGACTTGTGTAGGGGGTGGATCAATTCCACCAAGATATGATGGCGTGTGGGGCCCACTTGAGCTGCCAAGTTGGTACACGTCAAATGGAGAAAAAACTCTCATTACTACGACGGCAATACAGAGAAAATAGGAAGAGATTAAGATGTGGACGTGTACAACAAAGGATGACACGATGGATTTCCTATGTGGGTTTGCTATGCTTTGAAAAGGCTAAAAGATGGGATTCATACGGCTATAACAAAGATGTGAGGACCGACTACATGATACTATTAAATCAGTGGTTACTCTGTACGACGGTGTGTGTGAGGTCACACTGTGTGTGCAGGATCACACCAAGGAGACATGGCAAGAGAGGCCTTTGGCCATATGCAGCATGCAAGAGAGGGTGGAGAGAATGAGAGGCGACGACAGAATGCAGTCTACATTTACTGGCGTTGTGGAAACTCTCTGAGTTCTACTGTTAGTGTGGGGTGAACCGCACCCACTGACAACCATATTGAGAGATGCTGTCACACAAGGTATTGGACGTATGAAGGGCTTTTACCGAAAGCATGGCGGAGAGCGCATGAACAGTGCCGGAGAGCGAGATAGAAGATAAGTTCTTCTGGGTATGAGAGTGGTAAGATGAGGGGTGTACAAAGGCTCGAGACTTTGGGTTTGGACTCTTGATTCAAGGAAGTCATTAATCTTATACTTGTATTATCTTTTTTCTCATAATGAAGATTGCTGTTGCTCCGTGGACATAGGCTAGGTGGGTCGAACCACGTAAATCTTGTGTTGTGTTGAGCTTGTTTATTCCGTTCAATTTGTTTATTCCGCTAATATTCCTAACAACTTGAGCCTATTAGCTATTAAAATTTTATCTTAAAAGTTAATTTTCATCCATTTGATTTGAACGGTTAAAATCATTAGGCATTAAATGTTTTCAAGGTTGTCTTTCGACTTTGACTAGTAAGATTAAGTGGTTAAATATTATGTTTTGAAATGAAATTTTAATTGGTGGTAGATCTTTAAGTTTACTTTCAACTCTATGGTTAGATTTTCAAGTTACAAAGCAAAAATTGAAAAAATAAAAATAGTGTCAGGTGCAAAATAGTCAGGTTTTAAACGGTGGATGTGGGCTTTGGCTTTAAAGCCCTAGGTTCGAATTGTTCAGGCTTTTAGATATAAACGGGTTTAGACTTCTGTAGTATATTGAGCTCAGGCTTTGTTTTTACAAAGCCCAGTCGAACCTAGCCCGTGAACTGCATGCATTCTCTTGTAATCCAAGGGGTATGATGAGATGGTTTAGTTTTCATAGACTTTAGTTATCCAGGGGTATGATGAGATGGTTTGCTTTTCTTAGTTTTTTTTTTTAATAAAATCATTTGGTTTTTTTTTTTTAATAACGTATGAGAAATCCGCAACCTCCTGCTTCCTGAAGCTGGAGGCAATCAATTGAGATACACCTATATGGGTAAAATCATTTGGTTTCCCAGTCATAAAATGCTTACTTCACACTCTAGATCATGAAACTTACATATATTTGTTATTTGAATTTGATTTTTTTTATCATTTTACAATTGATAAAAAAACAAAGGTTATTTGTATTAATAAAATAAAAATGGGGGTTTCTTTCATACATCACTGCTTCCTACAAATTTTGACTTTTCAAGTCAATGTCTAGATGGAGAGAATTCATTAGATCAATGTACACAATGATATGATATTTTAGATGTATATAAGAAATTCTCAATAAAGATATAATTTATAAAAAAATAAAATATAAGGTTTCTTGAAGTTCAAAATTATTAATATTACTTCAAGGCTACAAAAATCACCCATAAAATATTGAAAACAAAACTCAAGAGACCTTAATCTCCAAAATGATTAAGAATAATTCCAGGCTTCAAGAATCAATCACAAAACCCATCAATAAATGAATGTGAATAATTAAATATATCACAAAGGTCACATATTATATAATTTATTTTTATTGATTATCATGAACAATTAACACATGTAACATTACCATCATATAAAAGGCGGATTATATTTTTAATAGAAAAGATTTATTTATTGACTTAGGTATTTTTTTATGAGTGCGTGTAAAAATATTTCAATCAAATTATAAATAGTTTTTTCACAAAAATCACGATCAGAGTGATTTAAAAAAAAATAGAGATTAACATATGAAATGTTGATTTAGATTATAAGAATAATATCTTTAATCTCAAATAGTAGTCATCATTTTAGAAAACACTTTTTAAAACTTAGACCTTTAAGAGCTAACATTTTTATGGAATATGAGACCTTTAAGAGCTAACATTTTGATATGAATAAAACACTTCTTGAAACTTTAAAAAATATCTAAACATTTTAGAAAACAGAAAACCAATACGAGGAAGCATTTAATATGAAATTATATACTCTAATATCTGATAATAGCATGTATCTTTTATTACAATTCATTAATTTATTTTAGTAAAAAAATCTCAATTTCATAAAATGTTGGAATGTTAGAAAAAACACAAAAATGTCCTAAAAACTATATCAAACACATTAAAGGATTTTCATTTAATTCGATAAGCATTTGTATAATTTTTTTTTAAAATTGTTTCCACAAGGAACTCCGTAGTGGGAATTATCTTAGAAAATCCTTTTCATGATTTTTTTTTTTTAAAACCTTGGAAAATTATACAACACTAAAACTATATCAATCACATTAAAACATTTTTATTCAATTCCATAACTCTTAATACCATTTCATTAATTTTTTTTGACAAAAAACCCCAATTAAGATTATATTAGAGTAAAAATTCATTTTTTGATGAAATCACACTTTTAAGTATTGGCTGATTCACATCGTATTGATTCTCCAATATACAAGCGCCAATACACCCCTAGTATCGTCAGATACATGTCATTTTCATTTTTAAAAAGAAAATTGGTTTCAACATATTTTCACGTTAATTTCACCGATATTTTTGAATTTAAAAGATTTAAAAGCATGTTATTGAATTTTAGAGTTATTTTGAGTTATTTTCATCCTTTTTATCATTTTGAGTATTTTCATTAATTTCTTTGAGTTTCGACTTTAAGATAATCTCAATTTTGAGTTTTTTTGTGAAAATAATTCAACTAAATAATATCCAGTGCTTATGGGAATTCAATGAAGATGTGTTAATGCCATTCAAACCATTTGTAGGGTGTCTTCAAACAGTTTCTAAGGTGTTTGTGTGATTTTTCAAGATTTTTCTGAAAATTTGATAATAATCAGTATTTCAAAGGTGCTATTAATTTTCGTATTTCTTGTGGAAAAAGTCAAAATTTTATAATGTATTGAAATTGCGACTTTGAAGGGTCCAAAACTTAATAAAAATTACCGTTACTTTTCAAAAAAAAATATGCTCACCCAGAAGTTTTTCATTTTTTTCTTATTTTTTCTATATTATTTCAAACGAAAAAAAAAAAGAGAGAGAGAATGCGCACCCCACGTATGGACACATTTTAAATCTCTGATGAAAAAAATTTAAAATGGACACATTTTAAGAGAATTTTTTTAATAGACAAATAACTTTTACATTTGAAGATCTTCCTTCTAAACCATATTAAAATCATACTAATACAAAATTCAAGCTCAAAAAGGTTTAAACGACTTTTTGTTTTAAATGAGACTGATACTATATCATATCGGCTGACAGTATGACTATTTAATTGGCCACATCGGTTGAGTGTCCTAGTGTTTACTCCCACTAACATTTCACAAGAGCTTTAAAACATTAATAATGATAAAAAATCTAAGAGCCATAAAAATAAAAATCACTTAAATTTTAGTGCATGCCACCTATTGATAGATCTGTGACTTAAGGAGTGCCTTGCGGATCCTGCATTTAGAAAGAAGACAACATTCTCCATTTGATAAATTGAGGTGATATGTAGCTGTCCATCACACCATGAGTACATTAGAAGTTGTCTATTTTCTTTTAAAAATTGTTAATTGCATATATATGATAATAATAATAATAATTATTTTATTTTAATATATTTTAATGGATGATGAATGAAATTATTCCCTTCTATTTTATAGTATTTTTTTGCATAATGATTTTATTACATGGGCTCATAACATGGCAATTACGTTTTTTTTTAAATGCTCATATTTGTTACTTAATTGCAATTTAAATAAGCAATAAAAAATCTTTGAAAGACATCTAATATTTTATTTCAATAGTGTAGGTCACACGCAAATCATCTAAACTTAATTGCTCGGTCATGAATATGATCCTAATAGAAAATTTTGGCAACAGAATTCTTTAAAGTCCGGAACTCGTTAAAATCTAAAATTTTAAATTTCAAATTTCTAAAAGTTGTGGGCACCAAACCCCCTTAGAAGTGTAGAAACAATTTAAGGGCTTTCTGGGACTTTCACAATTGCCACTATTTAGTTGGAAGTTGAAACTTTTGATAAAGTGCGAACATTTTAGAGCACATAACATGTTTGGTCATACAAATTGTCCAAAGGAGATTGGAGATCTTCTGATGCTTATGATGATGAAAGAGTAGTGCAAGGATAAGATTGTAGTTAGATTTCTTTTTCTCTTTTTTTTTTTTTCTAGGGGATGGGTGGAGATAACTTTCAATAGAAAATTTTCCTCACTTGAAAATTTGATGGTCATAATTATTTTTTCTTCATTCTTCACCACCCATGCTTCAACTCTTTAATAGTAGGAATTCATTTTTCTGACAAAAAGAAAATAACTTATGTTGCCTAATTTCTGTGATGCTTTCCTTCTAATAGTAAATATAAGCATTATATAGCCACTCTTTATAGATTTACCCGGTGTGTAGATAAGAAAGCTTACACGTGCTCCAAGAATTAGTCGAGTGCTTTAAGAGGCCTGGACACCTTACTCATAAAAAAATAAAGCACCATGGCAAATCTGTCGATAGAAATCTCAAGCAATCAACAAAACGTCCAGGTTCAACCTTTAAGATTAACCACCATGTCCCTGAATAGGATCCACCAGACAGGGAGGCTTATTACCACTGAGTAATGTCCATACTCCGGCACATCCGATTACGGGAATCTACCAATCCACCCTAGAAAATAGATTTCCAAGTATTTCTTGCATCCAAGAGACTGTGGTGGCAATTGAGACATGAGAAAAGTCCTCAACTTGGAAACAACTATTCCATGGAAACTTGCAGATTTCCTTCTCTCATGTCTCAGCACATAGTTGTATTGCAAATCCTTTCCTTGGGAAAGTAATTGTCTCAGGATTTTATGAGAATTCCTTGCATCTAAATTTGGATTATTTAGGCTCTCTGTCTGGAGAGATCAGACTCACGCTTCAACAGACAAAATGTGACCGTACAGTATCATGAAATTGGACTTGGAAGATAACCCTGGAGCTTCAATGGAACATATTTTTGATAGTTCCATTCGGCTTTTGAACATAGTGAAATATGAATTTTTAATATGTTGAGAAAATATCATCCCCTCGTTTTCTTGGAGTTACTTCGTACCAATTCAGCAGGAGTCTCAAGCAGTAGTTAGTGGAAACAAGAAATGATAACAAATCCGGCATAAAATAAGGGAAAATACAATACACAGATGTTCAAAACGTTGGAAAAAATTGAAAAAAGAATCTGAAAATCAAATCTCAAGAGAAATCATGTGTACACAACTGGAACTCCCATTCTCTAAATTCATCAAGATAACAGACAGATGATAAAAGAAACAATTACAAAATATGGAAAAGATATAATACAACGATGTTCCAAATAATGGAAAAAATTGTAAAAGGAATCTGAAATCGAAGCTCAAGAGAAATTGCATACAAAACTAAGACTCGCGGTCTCTAATCTCTATATCAGGATAAAAGAGGCTAAAACAGCCAATGCTTCTTTCTTGGTTTTTGTTGAATTGGAGCAACTGCAAAAAAAAAAGACCAAGAACCTTTAAATAAAAAGAAAAACCCACAAAAACTATTTTGACATGAGCATTAATATTCAATACCACCAAACTAACCAATCCCCCACTACCTCATGCATGCAGACAGAAGAAACGAAAAGGAAACCCAATTTAGCAATACTTTGGAATGTAAGGGAAATAAGACCTTGATCGTGACTAACCTCGGTTCATAAAGAATTATAGTGTACCTCAGACCAAAACTCAACCAAAGCTCTGCATATAAAAGTACATTCAAGTTGAACAGAATGAGTACCAAGTAAACTGCACGAAAAATAAGCAACGCAAGTACTCTAGCATTTCGGTTATGGATTAAAAACTTAGTGAATTACTCAAATGCAAGTCACATTGGTCTAAATGGGTAGCTTGTCAGATGGAAAGCCACAATTATGAGAGAGAGAGAGAGCTTGTTGTGTGGGGGGGGGTGGTGGTGTTAAAGATTTTGTATGAGAAGATGTTTGAATCCCACAAGTGCTCTGGTTTCCAGATTTATTCCCAACTTTTTACTACTTCAAATTTTATGTAGGCCACCAAAAACCTTTATCCTGTATAGAGTTGAATCTGTGCAAAACTTGGTATCAGTCACACTAATGCAACTGATAATCTGGATTAAGTAGTTTGCATCAGCATCTGGGAGTCTTTCAGGTAGGCAATCTGGATTAAGTAATTTTGTAACACTCCGGATTTTCAGCCTTATTAAACAAGTGATTACCTCTAAATGAACGAAATGATGTGGCGTGATATTTTTGATGATGTTAATGTATCATGTGTCAAAAAATGTGGAATATGCTATGGAAATGTAATAACATGTGAAGTTTGGTGTGACCCCATTTGAAGGTAGAGAATAAATATTTGTATGTGGATCGGAGTATCCAAGAAGGAATAGGAGTTGTATAATATAGGGAATTGAATGGGAGTCATATGAAATTAAATAAGAAACACAGTGTAAAACAAATAAGAAGAAAACCAAAGTTTCTAGTGGTACATATAGACCCAATATGCGACACATCGCCCAAAGGACATATATCGAGCGTGTCCAGCATTTCAAATCCGAGACAAACAGGCTGTCTCCTGTTGCTGTCCCCATCACCCACCAACCACCGTATCGGAGAGCCAATGAGGACCCCTCCAAGTGTCAGGCGTGTTGACCCGAGAAGGAGAATATGAAGTGTAAAGTGACCCGGAAGGATATATCGACCAAACTAGATGTGTCGAGCAGTATGCATATCGACTTATTCGATATGTATGATAAAACACCCGAAGCTTACATTTTTAGAAAAGGCATATTGTATTCGGTCGATACATAGAGTTTCGAAAGATACACATATCAACCTTGTAGATGTATCAAGAAATCTACAGATCGACCTTCGTCGATATGCATGATAGAAAACCCAAAGCTCACATTTTAAGGTGAGTCATATCGTATCTGGTCGATACATCGCATTGTCCAGAAATTATACATATCGACAGTGTCAATGTGTCGACCGTGCCCAGATTTGTTAAGTCAAATCGCACAACCACTACGCTGTTCCTATCTTCTCATGCATTAAATGCATGAGAGAAAGGAACACGCCAACTCCTCCTACACTTCCATCTCCAGTTCAACCGAAACCAAGAGAAGAGAAGCCAGAGGGGGAGAAAAGAGAGAGAAAAGAAGGAAAAGAGAGAGGAAGAACCAAAGGAGAAGAAGGAAGAAGAGAAAAGAGGCAATCCCTTCACTCTCAAATCCAAACCATCATCCTCCTTCACATCACCCTCACCTTCACTTCCCCTTTTCACTCATCTCGTGTCTAGAAACGAGGAGGAGAAGAAAATCCGAGAAACAAGAGGAAGGGAAACAAGGAAGAGGAGAAACTGAGGAGAAGAGGAAGGAACTCGAGATCCAAGTTCAAGGATCTTCTCCACACTTGAAATCTCCAAGATCCACAGAGGTATGTGGTTAATCCTATTATTTAAAACTAAGACAAGGGTTTAGAACACTTAGGAAATGGCTTAAGGAAGTAGAAATGGGGAAAATGGGTGCATGCAATTCGAGAAGAAGTTGTAGGAAAAACCCAGGTCGATGTGTACTCAGAGATATGTATCGATCTTGGTCGATATGTATCTCTGGGAGCTGAATGAAGAGGAAAGCCTAGACTGGTGATTTTCGAACATGACCCAGCACTAGGATATACATCGACAGAAGTCGATGTGTATACTCGGAGCAGCAAGAAGAGAATGAAGGAGGGAAACTGAAGCTAGTGTACACATCGACCTTTGTCAATGTGTACAGAAATCGTCCCACACGATGTATCGACCTAAGTCGATATATGTATACCTGCAGGACAATTAGTAAATGTGGGATTTTAGCTTAATCAAAGTAGTCTAAGTGTGTGGGGTTTCCTTGGACCTCAATGTCCTTTACTAAATGATTATTAGGGCTTGACTTAAACCCAAATAAATGAAATTAAGAGTATACTCAATCCTAATTAGAATTGTTGTATTTTGAATTGCATGGAATGAATCAAAGAACTTGGAGAAACACCGGCGCTGTGCGAGGAAGTTTAAGGATCGATATCCATCCATAATTCGTTGTAATCAAGTAGGTTTTCCTACATTATTGATGTACCATAGTGATATTAATTATGAAAAGTAGGAGATTACTTGATTTGGCGAATGAGTGAGATTACAT
Organism: Chimonanthus praecox; assembly: GCA_022113865.1. Taxonomy (NCBI): domain Eukaryota; kingdom Viridiplantae; phylum Streptophyta; class Magnoliopsida; order Laurales; family Calycanthaceae; genus Chimonanthus; species Chimonanthus praecox. The sequence continues at coordinate 51,946,954 of CM039087.1, read as the reverse complement.
TCATAGACATGCACTTCATATGTTGCATGGGAGGGGAATGCATGAAATCGAGGCAAAGAGACGTACTTTGTCCTCGAATGATTATACATATATGGAATGAAACAAGCATTGTATTGGCCGCGTCCATGGGTTACAAAATTATGGCATTATCATTGGGCAGAAAGCTCCAGGGTTAGTAGAAGTCCCGAAACCTACGCAGGAGTATGGGTGTGTAGCATTCCTCCAGTAGTCCCGGTTAAATGCTAGTATTGGGTAGTAGCTCCCAGCAGGTGCCCCGGGAAAGCTACGGACATAAGTGGCCAACGATATAAACCATTGAAAGAGAAAAGAAAAGTATACTGGATGGGGCATCAAAAGGTCATGTAGGTTCATGGCACCCATGACATAACATTTCATGTGATTTATAAGTATGATTATTTTTATTGAGAAATGATTATGACTTGAATTTAAAGACTCGTTTTTGAATTTGAACATGTGCTTTGATACTTGATTTTTATGGGATTTGAATGAATTATGAGTTATGCATTTCAGCGATATTATGTTTTTCATCACGTGTTGGTACCCATTCGATGGGAATTCCTACTGGGTATTGACTAAGCCCACAAATCTTTTCCCTTTTTAGAAATTGATACAGGAAAGGAGAAAGGCGATGAGGCCGGGCCGAGCGGTACCCAAGCATGAAGGGATGGAGAAAAAATGAAAAACTTGGAGGACTAACACATTTTAATATTTTGTTTACCTTTGTGGAAGTTGTAATTTGTTTATATTTGTTGGAATGTAATAATTCTTGTATATACTCCTAGACTTTGATGTCAACTTATAATTTAGAATTTAACTTATGTGGGACCCTTATGCTTTGCTTTAAACGTGAATGTTGGTCATTCAGACATATCAAATATTTATGCATGATATTTCCGCAGGTACTAAAAGTGTGTTGCAAACATTATAATGGACTTTTGTCCTCGCACACACTAGGTGGTCAGTCGAGGGTCGGGGAGGGTCGGGTCTTCGGACCTGGGCTCGGCTCGCGTCGTGGCGTCCGCCTCCCTCTCCACTGATTAACCATACAAATACACTCTGATGATGGTGGTTAGAGGGAGGGGGCGCTACAAGTTTGCATCAACATCTAGGCCCAAAACTAGATAGTAGACCCACACCATACTTGGGGATGTCCAAAATCATGAGGCTTGTGTCAAATAGTGCCACATTGATTCACAATTTTTTCTTGGTTCGTTACCTCAAGAATAGAAGCATCTTTGTAAATTCATTCATTTTTCTTATAATCAACAACTAAATTAGGAGTTATTCATGGTTCAGATGGAGTCCCACTAGGACCTATTTATAGCTCCAGACACCATACGAAAATTCCATATGGTAGAACTATAGTCTTCACAGGTTTCCTAGATTGAGTTTTGAAGATTCAACTTCTTTTGTTTGGGTTTGGATCAAGTTTTCAGGAGTGGGGGGAAGATGGTATCATCCTCTCTGGATCACTTCAATTAGTTCAGGTGGACCCAAAAGGATGTGGAATGCTCAGTCAAGTCTCCTCATATATAAGTAATTCTGTGATTTTTATTTACTTTTTCCAAGAATGGAGGGCCTTCATAGGGAGATCTCTTGTTCATATGCTTTGGTTTGGAGGTGATCCTGAACTGAATCAGAAATGCATGCTTAATTTCTCCCTCCCCAATTACTCCATGTCAACTTCAGTTTGACCCCATAAGTGGAAAAATGTCAAGGAAACCCTAAGCATCTTGCAGTTAGGATTTCTCCCATTTAGATAGCTATCAAGTCCTTAAAAAAATCTTACATACGATTGTTGCACTGGTAACAAGGGTCATTCCATTTCCAGTTCCCAGTTTCGCAAGCAAAAGCTGGAATTACCTCAAACTTAGTTTGCAAATTCAGTGATTTGACACTTCAGTCACAAAGTCAACTGGTCTATGGCATTTTATGTCACTAGATTACGTGAAGCTCATTTCTTTCAGATTTTGATTGCCAAACATTGAAATTCATTTGACACCTGAGTCAAGCCTTGCACATAAAAGTTTCTTTTTCCCAATTCTCACTTTTCCAAATTCAAATATAAAAGCATAACTAAAGCCTATAAACATTTGGATCTTACATTAGAAGCATAAAATAAAAAAATGTTTTCAAATTCAGTAATTGGTTAAAAAATCCAAAAAGAAAAAAGGAAGGGCAGCTTTTCTCCCAGTTATATTACCCTCATTCCCCTTTCAAAGCAGACTAGCAGAGTGACGTTTTCTCCTCCCCCTTTCAGAATTTATTTTGTGTTTCTTCATTGTTAAACATAATAGATAGATTAATCACTTTAATATCTTAAAACCTAATAAGAATAATCATGTCTCATGCATTAATGTGTCCCTGGTCCATGTCTGGGCTCTGAAAGCTTCAACATTCAAAGAAGATGCTAAACTGAAGTTATTATATGGTTTGCTGAAGTTGCGAGTGCCTTAACAGCAAAGGGGAATTGGGAATTTGGAGGATGCTAAGTGTAGTGGAAGCCATTATTTTCAATCTGAAGCCTAGTTACCAAGTACTAGAGTTGTTAACGAAAGCAGAAAATAATGAAAAACAAGTGGGACCATAGACAAAATAGATTTACATTCCAAAGCAGATATGGAAGCCCTTCAATCCTTCATAGGATCTACCTTACAGGAACTGCTATCATGAATAAAACTGAAGGGCTCAAATGGCTCTGTAATGGATACATAATTCTTTTTTTGAATGTTACCAATGAATACATACTGCCTACAGTTAATTTCCATTAAAAAACATTAACGGAACAATGCATAAAAAAGATGGTGTTTTCCAGATTTTTAATATGACTGATACACATCGATGACTGATACATTTGGTTGGACACTATAAATAGTCTTACCTCGCTGAGGAGCCTGGTGCTGTGGAATGATTTCGATGAAGCAGGTATCTCTAAATGAAGTTAGAAGACATATTTTTGCCCCAAACTGCAGATGAGTAAAGAGCATGAGAAATTATGGTGATGTTCTCTGAAAATGATAATTTGAAGAACTGTCGCATAGAAGATGCAATTGATAACTTCACCATACTATTGATTGGCATTCTAATACTTCAATTCAGCAAGGAAACAAGTCCTCTTATTTCAAGTTGAATTGGTTCAATCAATCATAAATTCAAACAAACTAATTTTTTTTTTTTTCAATCTTTCAAACTGGAATTGAGTTTGATGATCATGAGCTCAGAGAAAACAAGTTCACTAACAACCAGTCCATGTAAATCAGTAACTTCCAACATTGCTTCAGTTTAGAAGGTATGGAGAATGAAATCTTCTAGCATGTCCTGAGAAATGTGATAATTTGAGATTTAAAATTACCAAACCTTATCGGCGGCTGCTTGTAAAGTAACATGATCACCCCATTCACCAGGTCTAAACAAGAACAAAATTACACCAGAAAGTGATCAACTCTATCCAAAGCAAAGGAGCTCAAGATTAAATAATTACAAAAAAGGTTAATTCACAAATCATGTTCATAAAAGACGAAATAAATAAATAAAAATACAATAAGGTGATTTTCAATGTATCCTACTTGGCCATTTTCTTGTAATAGCGTTTGTACTTCATTGGAACATATCCTTCATAAAATGAACGGAAGTCTTTAAGCTGGAGTAAAGAAACAAAAAAAAACAATTATAGTTCATAAAGAAAATCCTCATTAACCATATCAATTGTAACACTAAAAAAAGAGTGCAATATGTAATACTTTGTTAGTTGAAGAGTACAGTGTCATGGAAAATTTATAAAAATAAAATAAAATGACAATAAATAGAAATGACTTAAAAAATTCTCTAATAAATTACCTGTTTTTACAATTTTCTTTGCGCACATACTTGTGATACTCTGGCGATTTGAACATTTGGTCTGAAAGTGCACGAAACTGAAAGAAAACTTGATTATGCTATGCATTTTCATGGCTCCAATCATCAAGCAATTAAATATTTTTCCATCTCCAGTTTACAAGTTCTTTAACAGTCAAACTGACCTGACAATTACCATCCCCATAGACCTTCACTTCATATAAGCCATAGACATTAAGCCTACAAGAGAATGTGGGTGATGAATAATCAGTTAATACTGTTGTGATAGAAATAAGAAGTAAAATTAGAAGTATACTCTGAATAAATCCCTTGAAAACTAGCATGCAAAGAACATATAATATGCTATTGTGCACAAGGAAATGACACTTGCATAAAAATGCATGCATCTCATGTCTAACGCACTTTAGTTTGCACCAGTAGTCATTGTCATCATTATATCATGAGAGCCATCTATCCCATCTACAGAGTTGGCACTTATAATCAGATTGGGAGAATTTTTCCATGGGTCGACTGCCCATTTGATGACAATAGGCAAAGTTTTCAGATTCATTCCACCCATTCCAGTTTTGTTTTTGATATAGGACACGGATGGACATCACACGTGGACCTAATTTGTGTATTTTAGTATTATTTATTTTTATCTCTTTCTTTCCTACTTAGATTAGGTTTTCCATTTTAATATTTTCCTATTTTTAGTAATGGTTGTATTCGATCCTCTTAAGATCGAAAGTCCCTGCATAAGTCCCTGCATAGAAGGATTAGATTTGTTTCCGTTTGGATAAAGTCCTAGTTTAGTAAGGAAGTCAGATCGGTGGCATTCCTAGTTGAGTCTTTTCTATTTTCGAGTTAGTGTTTTCCTATATAAAACTATGTAATGGGTTGAGAAAGATATACACGATGGATTATTGAATGAAATTAATCAAGGTATAGCCTTTTATATCTTCTCCTTTTATCTTTCTTCTTCTTCTAGCCCAGTTGCAGGCTGGTGTTCCACATCAGTTTTCATAGTGGAACGTCCTAGCATTCTGGCGAATTAGACGTTCCGTTTCGGAAAAGATGACATAAAAATTTATAAAATAAAAATATGAAGAAACTTCAATTAACAAAATGTTGCAATTGATTAGTTTTTTCATTTTATACCAAGCTATACAAATAAAAACATATGTATCCATTTACAAGCTTCCTCCAATTGGATTAATGGATCGCTCGATTGGAAATGATAACAGAATGCATAGGTTGATAGAAGGAGTTCTTATAAGCATATACAAATAGTTTACCATCAAATTACCTTATTTTTATTCCCTCTGTAAGTGAGAAAGAACATTGACGAACCCGCAGATGTTGGTAAAACAACAATTACTGTTAACCAAGGAAAGTAACTCGTGGTAAAGACAATATAGATTTGACAAGAAAAACCCATGCTCAAAATAGTCTATTTTTCTCGAGTATGGGTTTTTGTCGGTAAGGAGGAATCAAATGTATTCAAGTGAATTTTCTCAAACGTATCAATAATCTAGAGCTATGCTTCGGGTTATCTCGTGCAATAAATAAACCCGAACACACAAAAAATCCATTGGACAAGCAGATTCACATTTGTTACAACCTACATATAGTCCTTTGTTCTTGGAGCAAAAGCAATTTTCTTAGCTTTATATCCATCCCGAGGTATCATTTCCAATACATGTCTTAGGCAAGCTCATACACATTGAGTACACCCTATACATGTATCATAAATCTTTACTGAATGTAAGATTGGATCTATAAATTTTTATCCGGTCATAAATTAGTAATAATTGAATTATATATTGTAGACACGAGAGGAATCAATGGTTTATCAATTTTTTTTTTGATGATCAATTTTCTTCTGAACTTGTTCATGAGAGAAGGTCAAGATACTTTGATTTCTTACATTTCTACAAACACAGTCATACGTGTTATAGACGCTAGTTCTAAATTGGTGAACTTTCTTCCCTATAAAAAAGAGTTCACTGGACTTATCAAACTTGAAAGTCCGGGCTAGATCAATGTACGGTCCTAGAGGGGGGGTGAATAGGACCTTTTTCCTATTTTTATTATTTATTGAAATTTTGAATCAAACAAATGTGCAATTTACTGAAACAAATGCAAAGTAATCAAACCACATAAACAAACCAAGCACACAAAACTATTTTTATAGTGGTTCGGTTCCCCTGAACCTACGTCCACTCTTGGAATGACCCAAACTCGGGCTATCTGAAACTTATTACTCAAATAGGGTCAACACCCCAAAACAATACACTTCAAGTTTTGAGAGGTTAGACCACCAAGGTCTAATCCTCGACACACTATTTTTTATGGTGGTTCAATCACGGAGGTTTAATCCACCTTTCAAAATAAAAATGAAATAACACTTGCCTCTTGCAGAACCACGGAGGTTTAATCCACCTTTCAAAATAAAAATGAAATAACACTTGCCTCTTGCAGCTCTAAATGATCTTAGAAGTGTTCTTGAATGTCGCCTCTTCACTCCAGTCTTCGATGCTTGAACTGCTTAGGTGAATGCTCAATCGAGGGTAGAAGAGGCTAGGTCTAGGGTAAGTTATTTTGTGTCCTACTGAAGTGTATTTCACCCTAGGAATATGCTTCCCTTAATCACATTCAAGAAAAGTTGTTAAAGCTTTTAAAATTTTCCATTAACACTTGAGAATGTGTTTAGGGATGATTATCAATGGTTCTAAATTGTTTTGCAAGGTCTTAGAACATCCTCTAAGGGTCTGCGAGAGTTTAGGTTAATTTTACAATTAATTAGCTTAATGAGCCTTGAAAAAACAAGTTCTATCACTTTGGTTCCGAAAAAGCCTGGGGCATCAACTTTGAATGATTTCCTGCCTATATCTTTGCTTGGTGGTCCTTACAAGATTCGTACAAAAATATTGGCAGATAGACTAAAGACAATTCTCTCGTCTCTCTCTTATCTCACCAGTACAAAGTGCATTCTTGGTAGGTAGACAGATCGTCGACTTAGTTGTCGTGGCACATAAATGTGTGGATTCAAAATTCTTATCTGGGGAAGCAGGAGTGGTTTGATTTCCAAAAGGCCTATGACAATGTGAGTTGGTCCTTTCCAGACTTTGGATTGGAAAGAATGAATTTTGGGAGTCGTTGGAGGAGTTGGATTAGATCTTGCTTATCATCAGCTCATCTGTCAGTGTTGGTGAATGGGAGTACGAAAGGTTTCTTCTAAATGGGTAAAGGGGTTAGACAGGGTGATCCACTATCACCGTATCTTTATGTTATCGTTGCAGAGACACTTCACCTCATGTTTCAGGCTTTGTCTTCTCATGGCTGGCTTCATGGATTCAAAATCAACCAAACAAATATAGTCATTTCGCATTTGCAATATGCGGATGATACAATTCTTTTCTTCAGGAAAAATAAAGGAGTTACAAACTTTATGAGCAGTTCTAAGGTGGTTCGAGATTTATTTTGGTCTGAAGATAAACTTTGAGAAATGTGAACTGATGGGGGTGAATGTGGAGCACAGACAGTGTATGGAGTTGGTAGCAGTATTGGGTTGTAAAGTGGCCTCGTTCCGATCCACATATATTGGCCTAACCTTGGGTAAAGGATCTCCTCGAAAGGGGAGTTGGGATAGGATTGTTGAAAAGATGGAGAGAAGACTTTCGCAGTGGAAAGGCAAGTGGTTGGCTCTTGGCGTTCGGATTACTCTTCTCAAGGCATTTTTATCCAGTCTACTTTCTTAGTGTGTTTAAGTGTCCTACATAGTGATTGACAAATTGGAACAAATCCAGTAAAAATTCCTACGGAATGATGACAATGAGAGGCGGAAGTTCCATTTGGTTAATTGGTCCCAAGTTTGTAAACTCAAAAAAGATGGTGGGTTGGGAGTTTGTCCAATTTGTCAGTTCAATGTGGGGCTCTTGGGGAAGTGGCTATGGCGTTTGGGTGATTCTTCTAATGGCCTATGGAAGGACATTATTCAGCAAAAGTATAAGATCCAAGGGCAAGACTGCCGAGTAGTACCTATCGACATAAGAGTTTCTGGGTTTTGGAAGGGGGTTACTTCGGTGGCTAAGGTGTTTGATCACCATATTAGATACCGGGCATACACTGGAGATGACGTTTTCTTTTGGCAGGATAAATGGTTGGGTGATGCTCCTTTGGCTACTTTGTTTCCATGCTATTTGCCCTAGTGGATAATAAGGAGGCTAGGGTGAGGGATTGTTTTGAAATTATTCATGGTAAGGTGGTTTGGGGGCTGACTTTTCGATGACAACTGGAGGATTGGATGGTTGGATGGCACCGTTGATTCGATTTGACACTGTTTTTGTAGTGGGTATGGGGACAAAATGACGCATTTGGGAGTTGGATCCACATGGTACTTTTTCTGTGAGCTCCTTCTGTAAGGAGTTGCAAAAGACGAACGAGGTCCCTACAGTTCATCGTAAAATTTGGGCAGGGATATCCCCTCTCAAGGTGAAGGGGTTTGGCTGGATTGTGGGTCTACAGAAGATCCTGACTATAGATAATCTACGGCTAAGGAAGATGATTATAGTCAATGCTTGCCTACTCTGCTTATTGGATGTTGAGTCGGTGAATCATCTTCTTATTCACTGTCGGGTCTCTCATCAAATTTGGATGCATTCTATTCAACGGTTGGGTGTTGATTTTTGCATGCCTCGAGCGTGGTCAGAGATGTTAAATAAAGAGGTGGTGATGTCTGGTAGTTCCTTCCGCCGTATTTTATGGTCCACAACAATGCTGAGTATTGGGTGATCTAGTTGGCTAGAGTGCAATAAAAGAATTTTCAAGACAAAAAAGTTTCACTATCCACTCTACTGGATGTCACTAAAGTACTGGTTGCCTGGTGGATGACTAGTTCTTCGAAGCTCCAATGTCCTTCTATCTCAGATTTGTGTAGGAATTGGGCCTCAGTTGATTCTGTAGTATTGTCGGCAGGTGATAGCTCAAATTCCTTGGGATCCACCCACCATTGGGTTCCTCAAACTAAATTTTGATGGTAGCTGTCGGCGTGAGGTTGGGCTTGCTAGTTATGGTGAGGTCATCCGAAATGACTCGGGATCTACAGTGCTTTCCTTCGCTGGGCCTATACCAAATGCTTCGGTGATTGACGTGGAATTACTTGCTTTGTGGAGGGGCATTTGAAGTTGGGCTCACTAGGGGTAAAAGGGAGTGTAGTTGAAGGGGACTCTAAAGTCGGCATGGAATGGGTGTGCGGGTCTAAATGTCCGTGGATCTTCCTAGATAAAGTTGAGTAGATTCGGCAGATTATTTCCATTAACAATTTTCAAATTGCATGGACTCATCGGACGGCAAACTCCACTGCCGATGATATGGCTAGACAGGGGGTGTCTTTACCTATGGAATTAGTAAACATGCATTTGTAATCAGGGGGGTTTTGTATTGTTTGTAGTTTGGAGGGCTACATCTGGGCCTCCTCTGCTCTTGTATATCTTTCATTTTAATTAATACAGTTACCTTTCAAAAAAAAAAAAGGCAGGGAGCCAACAAGAGGACCAACGAAGGAGGCACAAAACTCACCAGAATGGCCCTAATCACTCATCCCCCCCCACAGAAAACCAGCCAACTGATGCTCACGAATGCAACTGCCATTGAAATTAAGCTTTGACTGCTAGGATTAGGTGGATGCCAAGAGACACTCCGAATGGGCTCAATAGACGGTCTATCATCCACCAAGCCCCAATCCCTACAAATATAAGAAATATTTAGCCCTAGATACTACCTTTGAGCCAAAATCCACCATGTTGCTTTGACTTTAATGAGCACATTAACTTCCCAATGGAGATTCGAAGATAATTGTGGGGTGGGTGTTGGATCTCAATGCCCTTGGATTTTCTTTATGATTAATAAAGTTACCTTTAAAAAAAAAAAAAAAAAAAAACACTATACCCATTAGCTAAAGGAAACGAGTCCGTATAGAGAAGGTGAAGGGGCAATGCAATAATAGATGATTCCCCGCCACGGTATTTGATAGGCAAAGGAGACAAGCATTTAAGATAATCAGTCTACGATGTCTGAACAATATCAGAATATTATCGAAGTTGGCCAGTCACCAAAATACCTTCACTCTAAGCGTGGGACATCTCCCTTCCGAATACCCGGGTACACCCTAGGAACTTAGCCAGTCCGTATCATTTTCCTGCAAAAAGATTTCACACTAAATATGCCATGAATGTCCAGTTCCCAAATTCTAGTATCATTGCCATCTCCTGAGACAAATGAACCATTCAAGAGGCTCATAAAAGACAACCAGTTGTCAACCATCCTGAGCACTATATTCTCAATATCTATGTTGACGATAATATTGTTGTGATAATAGATGTTCTTGCTGCTGTCTTTGATTCTCTGATCTCAAGTAACACCTGTAGTATTTTGAAATTAAAAATCTTGGCCCATTGAAATACTTCCTTGATATTGAAATTGCTCTCTCCAAAGATGGAATTGTCCTCTCCCAAAGAAAATATACCTTGGATCTTCTTCAGGATACTAGAAAATTGGGATGCAAACCTGTTGATGCTCTTCTTGAGCAAAAGCACAGATTATTAAGCACTGATGGTGATCCCCTTTCAGACCCTGGATTTTTTTAGAAGATTGTGGGTAGGCATGTTTATCTCACCATCAATCACCCACACATTTCTCATACAGTTGGCATTGTTAGTCAATTTATGCATGCCCTGCCACACAAGCCATTTGGATATTGTATTTTTGATTCTTGTGATATCTAAAAGGGTCTCCTTGTAAAGGTCTTCTTTATGCTCCTCATGGTCATTAACGTATTCATAGGTTCTTTGATGTTGATTAAGCTAGTTCTCCAAATGATCGCCATTCCACTATAGGTTATTGTACCTTTATTGGTGGAAGCATTGTCAACTAGATGGGTAAAAACAATAATGTCGTCGCTTGCTTTAGTGTTGAAGCTTCGTGCTATGGCCAACACTCTTATGAACTGATGTAGTTAATGTTTCTCACTGAGTTGGGTTTTCCGTTATTTGACAATATAGTACTTGGATGCAACAATAAGGCTGCTACTTATTGCATCCAACCCTGTCTTCCATGAAAAAACCAAATATATTATAGTGAATTATCATTTCATTTGAGATAAGGTTGCTTTTCAAGAGATTGTTACACCCCATGTGAAGTTAAAAGATCAGCTCGCTGATGTGTTTGCCAAATCTATTCAACGATTCCATTTGAAGATTTATGCGGCAAGCTGGGTATGATAAGACAGTTGATAGTTTGAGGGGGGGAGCATTAGAGAGTACAAGTTCTTTCTGTCCTAAGCACATCTACATTTTTCATGTATAGCAACTGTTGACTAGGATTTTAGATTGATTGTAATCCTTTCAATCAAGGGAATGATTCTCTCCTATACATGTATTTCATATTATTTACATCAATCACTTGAAATGAAATGAGACAAGCAAAAGTACTCTTTCCTTACAACATACTCTTCTATGTTCTTCCTTTTTTCCACTCCTACGAAGATCATCAATTGAAAGGTATATTTTCCTTCTATAAGGTACAATAAATTCTATGGTGGTCATATTCAATTGCAATTTTTAAAACTGATACATTAAAATCCATTAAGCATTTGTCAAATAGGGATAGAATTTTGTTTTTTAAAATGAAGTTTGATGTAGTTTTGAAACCCCACCAAATATATTAAACTGAATGAGATATTTAGATTAGCTAAAATATCAAAATTCAACATCATATGAAAAATTTAGCCATCTAATCAAAGACTATGAAAATAATGATTGAATTAAAAATTCAAATGGCTAAAAATGTCAAATGCCTTTGAATTTTTGTAATTAGTTTGTATGGAAGAATGCAGTCTACAACTATGCTCAACTTCAACTTTAAAATTTTTGTGCCCACATACCACTTTTATAATTCCTGGAAAGCACATTTTTTAAGCAAATATGTTACATTAGCTCACATTATGTTTTTTCTACTTGACATTTTTTATTATTTAATTTTTTTACTTGCCGTCTTTTCTGAAAGGGAACCTGGACAAGACTAAAATCATGAAACATTCCAATCTGGAGGGCAAAACAAAAGAGCCTCTAAATTTGAATTGACATATGGCTAAAATAGTGGAGGAAATTTGTCGAGAACAAACAATAGACCTACTGACACAGGAACCCACACTGATATGCTCCATTTTCCACACTAGGTAATTATTGACTCAAGAGAGGGGGTTTTATGTCGAAGAGCAAACCTATACACATCTCTCAAAGTTCTAAAACCAACATGATGCGGCACATCCCCTTTCCTTTTTGCTTCCATGTGTTTTTTATTTTTATTTATTTAGTAAGTTGTTTAGTTTATTTTAGGTAAGGGGTTTTTATGTAATTTCATTTTAGTTTCTTTTGTTTTTAGAGGTGGTGTGTCTATATAAGCCCCCTCCCCCCTCTCTTGTAAAGACACGATGATATGAATAAAAGTTTCTGAGTTTCCGTAAAAAAGATTAGAGCGACTCCTTTTTGGCATGAGGCTACGGTGTGAGGCCATCTTCTTCTTCCAAAGTGCGATTCCTTTTTCTTCTCTCTTCTCTGTCTCTTCTTCTTCCCTATCCTTTTTCTTTTTTTCTTTGCCTACTGAAACCCACCCTACCATACAGATTTCCGACCCTATAGTCTTCACCTCTCATCCAAACTCCCTTTGCAACCTTCCACGCCTTCCCAACTACTCCTTTACCTTCACCCAGTCCTAAAACCCATCCTACAGTTTCGCCTCACCTGTTTTGAAGCCCCACCCTTTTCGCCACCTTCCATATCCCCTTCCAGTGGTGTCGCCTTTCCCAAATCCCACATCTAGCCTTGCCATTCCTTCCCAAATTCCTTCCCTGGACTTCCGTTACCACCCAAAACCTCTCCCTTTGATGTCGCCAGTCTCCTGTGGACTTTCTAACCTTTGCCGCATACCTTCAGTCTCTCTCTTTACTTTCGTGACCCCCCATACTCTCCCTCTTTTCTTCCGTGGCTTATTAAGTCCCTTTCCTTTACTTTATTTTCCCATATTTAAGACTTTAGTCCTAATTCCCTTCTTTTACCTACCCCCAGTGCCTTTAGTTACCCTTTTGACCATGTTAGTCAGTCACCCTTAATTCCCATCATTTTTCCTCTTAGTTACCAAATCACCATTGACCATTTAATCCATTAGACACATTAATTATTCAGTAGTTGCATGATTAGATGTGGCAAATTTTATATTAATTGTTGCCAGTGTTAATTGAAATTTAATTTCAGCCAATATTAGATATAGGGTGCATTATTTTCATCCCTCTTAATTTTTACGGAACCACATTAGGCATTGAGGGTTACCCTATCCTCTGTTCTGCATCACAACATGCTATAAGAAAATAAATATTTCAATGCAAACAGAAAATGAGTGGACTTGCATATATCTAAATATCATCATATTGGCATATAAATGCCTTTATGTCTCAGTGATCAAATTTACTGAAACAAACAACATACCTTTGAAGTAGCCGTTGGTGGTCTAGACCGGCATCGCTCAAGTTGGGAATGTATGTATTGATCCGTGGAACATGCTGAAATTTCCAAGAGGTTAAATGCCATCAGTGATTGAAGGGGCTATCTTTCTGTGGTGACTAGTCAATGTCAACAGGCACTATATAAAAAGGTCAAATTTGAGCTAGATCCAGGATGGACTCGTATCTGAATGTGTGCTAAGGGTTGAACATAGTATAAAATATCAAATGACACATAGGGCATTGGCTGATAATTTACCAGATTCAGAAACCAATGCACATTATGAAGTTGTGTTGGATAGCATATAGAATATATATTACCACTATATAGGTCATGTATCCATCCATACTGTATTAGCTCATGCATACCAATAAAGGCAGATATACACTGATACAGGTCCACTATGTTATGTAATCAGCAATAACAAATTGTACACATACAAGCCGGTAATCAAGACACATCGGATTCAAAAAAAAAAAAAAACAATAAGGAGTCTGATACAATATTTTAAACCATGGAACTATATAGATGGTTCAAAATAAAATGCATCCATATCTAATACTTTACTTTTATGTGAAAATTTGAATCCTTAACACATCTATGGTATGTTACCATATCCATCCACCTGAGCTTCATAGTCATGAAATTTTAATCCCAGATTCAGGCCCAAATAAAGATAACAGCATCAGAAACAGATTCAGATTTAGTTTGCTATTTTTTTTTTTGAGAAGTAACAAGAGAAAATTTTATTAAAGAGGAAGCAGTACAACAGAAGAGAAGGGGGGGGGGGGGGGGGTCTAAAAGCTATAGACCCCACCAAAGAAGAAAAATACAAGAGAAAAGGAGGCAACAAAATGTGAAAATCTGCAAGTAAAGTAAAGCAACATCTCCGAGAAGACATGAGGATCTGTCCAAAGCAATCCAATCTTCCCCAGTCATCTCAAATGTAGAAGACACCAAAGATGGGACCTTCCACACCATTCTTGGCGAAGAAATTTGCCACCCCATTTGTTGAACGACTGATGTGATTGAAGGAGACCTCAAGCCTCCGGACGAGTGCCCTGATCTCCTTAACTATGGTAACCAATCTCCGGGGGGGGGGGGGGGGGGGGGGGGCGCTTTAAACCTTTCGCCTATTTGATGGCATTTACCGAATCCCCCTCTATGACTAATCTTCCACCTCCTAACCCTACATAAATGGCTAATGCTCTCCTAATGCTAAGAAGCTCAGCTTAATTAGAGTCCTTATTCCCTACTGATTTTATGAAAACCAAGGATGTCTCACCGCTATGGTCTCTAAGTACGCCTCTTATCCCTGTTGGTCCCATCGACGTTGAACTTTATCACCCCACATAGAGGGGGTGATGTAGCACAAAGTATAGGGTAACCCTAAATGCCTAAATGTGGTTCCCTAAAGGGATGAAAATAATGCACCCTAAAGCTAAAATGGGCTAAAATTAAATACCAATTAATATATGCAATTAATTAATATAAAATTACCACACATAATCATGCAAATACCAAGAATCTAATCATGTGAATGAAATGATGGGGTTCAAAATATAATGTCTTAAGTGAATCAAATGTGAACATGGGTTAATAATTCGGAAACTTAGGCTCTTGCGATAGTAACTAATTAGAAACAAAGGCGATACGAATGGAAATACTAGGGAATGCAAATGAGGTGAATTAAAGAAAGGCTTGGCTTAAGGTAAAACACGATAGGGTACCAACGAAAGAAGTAAAACAGGGAGAAGGCTTGCGGCAACTGTGAAGGGCTCTATAGGGGTTGGCGACAACAAGTGAAGCAGGAGAAGGGAACGACAAGCATAAAGGGGTTAGAGAGGGATGGCGGCAGCCAATGGAAGGGTTCAAGAGAGTTGGAGATGGCTATAGGAAGGGTTTTAGAGCAGGGCGAAAGTGGAGGGAGTGGTTTGGGCAAGGAACGAAACCCAGGGATGGGTTTAGGGTTATTGGCGAAACTCAGGGAGGGGTACAGATGTGGGGCGAAGGCTTGGAAAGGTTTTGGGAAGGATGGTGCGATGGCTACTGACTCAAGCAAAGGGGCGAAAATGGCTGAGGGACAAATCTGGGCAGATCTGATAGGGAACGGCAACAGTAGATAGGTCTCAAAAGGTCACGACAGTAGGGAAAGAAAAGGAAAAGGAAAAGGAAAGAGAGAAGAAGAAAGATGAGGATGTATAGTACCTGGAGAAGGAAGGATGGTCTCACGCCAAAGGAATCGCTCCCAAATTATTTTCGTTGCACAAACAGCGGAAGAAAACTTCAATTTCATTCATTGATTGTAAAAATGCCCTAAGGCTACATAGAGGTTTTATACCAACTTACATAGAGAAAAGACCAAGTTACCCTTAAGTGATAAAAAGAACAAAAATACCCTCAACTAAAATAAATAAATAAAAGATACATCAAACCAAATAAATGATAAAAATAAAATGATGAATAATACGCTTCAAAAAAATGCTCCACATCAGGGAGAGACCAATCTAGCACAGCTTTAGGTATCCTAGAGCTACCACTCATACAACCTTCCCACGAGGAAAGTAGATCATTGGCCTTAAAGTCCTTGAACTCCTTGTTGGACATGTGGCATAGTCTCCATTTGACCTTTTCAAAAGCTCGCAGGCCTCGGTGGACTTTCCTTCAAAGATTCTTGAATTCCTGGGGATTGAAAACCAGGCCAGCCCTTTTCTAATGTTAAGAAAAGGAGGAGACCATGAGCCCAACATACCATCCCAGGAGTTAGAGCTGGCCCATGATACTCCCGTTAGCTTGCAGAAACTGCCCCAAAGACTCCAAGCAACTGGACATGTGACAAAAAGGTGATCAAGGGTCTCTTCTGCTAACCCACAAAGAGGACAACAAAGATCCTCCTTAGGCCTCAATAAACCTCTCCTCCTAAGGTCCATTCTAATTAGAACTTTCCCCTGCATTATACATCGGAGGAGCTATGTTTTTCAATACCAATCTGGGCAGGAATGTCACGATGTTCAAATGTTGTGTAGCCAAGTCTGTCATTGATTTAGTCAAATATGTCCCCGAAGAGTCTCCTGTCCACACTAGCTCGTCTTCTTCACTCAACGCCACCGGAAGTTCACCTAACTGATCTAGAAGCTCGTTCAAGCTCTCCCTCTCAAAGGACTGCAAGTCTCTACTGAAATCAATCGTATAAGATATATTGAGACCCATCACTTGATACTTATCTCGCACTGAGGCTTGTTTGTGCCTCTCGCAACTAGATATAGTCTAGGAAAACTTTCTCGAAGCGGCCTATGAATCATTCCAAAAGAGGACCTGGTCTCCTTTACCCACTAAAAATCGAAGCTTACACTTAAAAGAGACTGGCTTTGCCTCCATAGTGCTCTACGAGTTACAGAACCAAACTTCTCCACCTCCTCTCACGACCAAACGTCCATCCCCATTTGCGCAACAAAGCTTCATTTCTTACCAGCAAAGGGGTGATTCCTAGGCCCCCTTACGATTTTGGCTTTGTCACCTCTGACCAGGCAACTAAATGAACTTTCCACTTTGAATCCTGGTCACCCCAAAGGAATCTTTTGCATAACATTTCCAATTTTTTGGTGACTCCTCTTGGCATTTCAAAAAGGGACAAGAAGTTCGTTGGAAGGTTGATGAGAGTCAGTGTTCCACCCAGCTAACTGTCTCTCAACCTTTTCCACTACTGGAGACCAGAAAGTCTTAAGTGTTGGGTTACCCCCTACCGGTAGACCTAGGTAGGAGAAGGGTAATTTCCCAGTTCCGCAGCCTATTTCGTCCGACCATTCCTTCACCCCATCCAAATCTATTTCTATGAGGGTGCTTTTGCCTAGATTAATACGTAGGCTAGAAACCAACTCAAAGCACCTAAGAACAACTCTAAAGCCCAAGACCTCTGACTTACTAGGATCACAAAAGAATAGGGTGTCATCCGCAAATTGAGGTGTGTGACAATTGGCCCATTCTGTGACACTGCAAAACCCTTTCACCACTCTTAATTCTCTCGCCTTATCCACTAGCTTATTCAGACTTTCACCCACTAGAGTAAAAATGAATGGAGAGAGAGGATCACCCTGCCTAAGGCCCCTATTACCTGAGATAGGCAGTTCATCCATCTTCTCCAACGATGTCCGAAACCCATTCTTTCGAACAAATACCCTACAAACAACCAATCCACAAAATCATATGCTTTTTCCATGTCAATCTTTAAGAGTAGCCCCGGGCTGCTTATCCTTCCTCCTGATGTGGACCAATTCATTCACAATTAACACTTTGTCTAGGATTTGTCTATTCTCTACAAATGCTCCCTGCAATTCTCCTATCACTTTTGGTAGTGCCTACTCAAGCCTCTCTCCAACACCTTGGCTAACAAATTTGTAAACATTGCCTACCAAACTAATAGGTCGAAAGTGCGAGAGTTCGGATGGAAATTTAGTTTGATATTGAAAGCAAAAAAATTGGATAATATTGGAAGTCTTAGTCATCTTAACTTTGATCTAGCCTCAAGTTCTCCCGTTAAAGACACACAACCCAAACTGCAAATAAATAAATGAATAAACAAATAAAAATACATTTGGCTGTAATTCAATCTATCAGATGGTTAAACAAGTTCAATTTTCTCAAGAGGTTGTAAAGGTCAACCTTAATTATACAGCTGATTTCATAAAGAGCTGAGAAAGCATATGAGAGAAGTTAGTTTGAAATTTTAACATGTAATGAACTGTACAATTTTCTGAAGGGAGCTAATATGATTTTAAAGGGACGGTAATCAAATGATTTTCTTACCAATGCTAGACATGCAGATACTTTACATCACAAGGGAGATAATCACTTACAGGTATAGATGACAGATGAGATACACGTCTTGCAACTTCACCATCTAAGTTGGCATACTCTTCCGATAGTGCAACAGCAATCATCCTGTCATCTTCCGTATCTTGTTGAGAGCATGGGGATGGAGAGTTTGAACAGCCAGCAACATCCCAAACTCTGTCTGCCATAATCTGGCCCCCCAAAAAAGCGTCAAGTTGAAAAAGAATAATCAAACTCTTAGTTGATCTGAAACGTGGAAGACAAATGACGAATTATCATTTTACAGGTACCAACTGAACCACATAAATAAAAATAAATCCTTGTCAAAAGATCATTTCTATTGGTCATGAAAATCCATCATCAACAGCATCATAGCCACTTCCCCCTTTTTCAGTGTTGGTTTTTTGAGTTCTACACTTCCACAACCTAGTACTTCCACTTCTAACCCTTTGATTCTTCATGTTGGAGCTGCTTTCTTGTCCTACATAGATGCCAAAACCATCCAAAACGGCATTCTCTCATCTTCTCATCTATTAGGGCTATCTTTAGATTCCTTTAAAGTGTTCATTTCTAATTCTATCTTTTAAGCCGATTCCCCACATCCATCTCTTAACATAAAGATCTTTATTTACTTTATCTACATCTCTTTTACTCATCATCCAACATTCGGCTCCATCTGACACTGCAAATTCATTTGTGAAAAAGCAAGAGGGTTTGGTTGTCATATTATAACTCTTTAATCTACAAAGCACTATCCTATCACACAAAGCTCCATTTCTTTCCTACATTTATGGCTGAGCCTACTCCCATCAGTCCTATTGAATTTCAAGACCAAACTCACACTAGTCCTATTGATTATCTATATCAGGAAAGCTAATATTTGTTTACATTTATTGTTACAATTCGAGATTTGATAGTATCCATAGAGATACAATCAAAATGCACTCAATATATTAATACATTTCTAATGGAATACTGTACATAAGTTTCATACAATTTTCCAATTGTTCAATAGAGTTGAACCTTGCCTGCATCAGTGTGGAATTTAGATTGGAAGATCCTGCACATACTGAGCTTGCTATCAAGGAGTGGAAGATGAAGTGATGATTACTGAAATTACCAAATTGATCCTCAAGATGCACATTCAGGTGTGATAAAAAATAAATTTACTCATACCCGACTGCATTTAAAAGCCTGGTTAAAATCTACTTATCGTGAAAGCGATAATCATAAATTGCTAGAAGCCTTATAAATTGAGAAGATCCTAACAATGTGTGGAGAACACAGATGGTATAGGAATTTAAAAACGATATTGGATGCCCTAGATACTAAAAAAGTCAAGGAGATGAGGAACACGGTATTTGCCTGGACCGAAAAGTTACAAGGTATCATTTGAGATACAAATTTCAACAACGAGAAAATTTTCAGTATCTGCCTGGACCGAAGAGTTTCAACCAATATTTCCAAAATAGACAATATTTTAGATTTTGGTTGAAATTTGTTACTTAGAGGGTATCATAGAAACAAGATTAGATGTTTTCAACTTGATAATATGTGCAATAAAAAGATGAAAAAAGAATGCCATCAATGAATTAAGATAAATCCTCCACCATGTCTTCTAGAAATCCCAATTCCCAATTGTCTTCTTCATCCACTAAGCCATAGAAAAAGGGAAAAAGAATCCAAAACCAAAACTAAAAACCTCATGTCTCTTTGGTAACATTAAAATAAAAAGAAAAAAGAAAAAAAAAACAACTACTAAATTCCCGTTCCATCTTTAATTGTTAACGACAAAATATTCTAATGTATTTCGATATGTTCAATGCACCCTTGTTAGATGCTCGCACCTGGTGTTGGACACTCACACCCTTTCATGGACAGTATTTTTTACATTTACAATTTTTCCAATATCACTACAACATTACCAAACCTTTTTCCCATTGAAACCTAGTAAAAATATTGATTGTTTTGTCATTTGATTGTTTAGAGTAAACCTAGTACATCATTTTCTATCGATGTTCTTTTTGCACTTTATTTATATTTAAATAAATTTAGATAAAGTGTTGAGTCCCTAAATTCCTATTTCATTTTTTAGTTAGCCAAGTTTAACCCCTGCACCTCTCTCACTCGAATACTTGCACCAGTACCCATGCAACATATGATGCAATATTGCAGTGATGAACTTCAAATCCCCATACATTATATGCTTTCAAGTTTCTTCCAAATGAAATAAAAACAATCAGGAGAAGGAAGAAAGAAAGAAAGAAAAAAAAAACTGAAGAGCCAAATTCATGTATCCTTGCCAAATTCTTATAAAAATATCAACTAAAGAGAACAAATCCCAAAATCTACAGAGCCAATAAGAGATTACATTGCACAATAAATACAATAAATTAATACAAATTGAAGTTAAATACTCTTTCAGATCTAAAAAAGGTTAAAAAAAACGAAAAAGGAGAAAAATAAAAAAGAGGATTGAAATAAGAAGTTCTGGTACATATGCAGGAACGAAATCCAGGAAATAAAAAACTCAAACAAAATCTGCAAAAAGAGAACAAACGGACACTCGAATCACAATAAGGCCTTAAACAGAACCCCAAGCACTTGATTAATCATTTGCGATGCAGGGGATAGAAATAATGAGATTTTAATTTGACCCCAATTTGATTTCCTTCAAAGGTTCAGAGGCATTAGAAGGGAGTACAAAGAGAGGTAGATAATAGAGAGAATTAAAAAAATCCAAAAGAATCCATTCATTTTTTTTCACCATAAAGGCATGATTTTGCAGCTATTACCCAAAAAATAGAAAAGAAAAGTTGTTATTTTTTTAGAGAAATGGGTATGCAACATAAGGGATAGACACACCGCTCAAAAAAAAAAACATAAAGGATAGACATAGTAAGATATTACTCTCACCCCAGTTGATTTCCTTCAAAGGCTCTTCATTAGAACGAGAAGAACAAAGAAAAAGGGCAATAAATTGCGACAATTATAAAAAACAGAAATCCAATTTTCCTCTTCTCTTCATGGTGATGAGAGAAAAAGTAATATATTAGATCCATCTATATAAGCTATTTCAAAAGAAACAAAAACCATCCATATAAAACAATCAAGGAGTATTACCATACACAGGATATAAGAAGAACCCAATTTTCTTACCCAAATTCGCTTTCCTTCAAAGGTTCTTTGTTCGAGAGAGAGAAGCCGATGAATGGCAGAAATAATATGAAGAAAAGAAACCCAAATTTCTTATTATTTTATTAATATTTAGGTAATGACTGGAGACGCACGACTTAAAGATGCAAAAAAATAAACGAGATGAGAACTACGTAATATCTGAAAAAGTCAAAAAATAAATGGGGTTGTTTATTGGAATCTCGTGGTGTTGGAAGTTTGAAGGATGTCTGAGAAGAAAGTGTTCTTAATAGTCATTATTTTATATTTATTGCTTCATGACAAGCAATGAAGACGAAGGACGCGTCAGTTGGGTAGAAGAAGGAAGTAGGAAGTTGGAGGAGATGAGGAAAAAAGGTACCTTTGGTTGGATTTTCTCAACAAAAAAATCGGGTTTCAGCCTTGGAGCGTTTGGCTGCCACCGGAACATGATAGCGGCAAATGTCGGACCGGACGCGAGTACGTCGGTGGCTGCAAGGGACGCGAGATAAAGACAGTTACGGGTACAATGAAAAACAGAAAAATCGTTTAGCTTACGCGTTTTTGAATTGGACAAAAGCACAAGAAAGCAAACAGATTTTTTTATTTTTTGAAAAATAGATTCGGGCAACGGCATTTGAGTAGACCTGGGATGGATTGGGTCGGGCCACGTTCTGTTCGGATCATATTCGACTTGATTCTATTTAGATTTGGATACACTTTCGCGTCTTAATAAATGAGTATAGTCGATTTGGGTTTCTTTCAAATTCGGATATAAATTCAGGTCAAGGTTATTTATTTATCTTGTTAAGTGAATTTTCTTTTATGATTAATTTGTCTGGGGCTCTTAAATTTTATTGATGGTTAAGTGAAGTGGGAATTAAACTCACGACTCCCGCTTCGTAAGATGAATTCCTCTTCAAGAGACTTTTATACTGAAACACATACTTAAACAATTAAACTATTTTTTAGATGTATGTAGACCTTATACAGTTGCACGTGCTTGACAATAATCGGATCAGTCAAGTCTACTCATTTATTTTTGAATTTGATTTGAGGTTATCAATTCATAAACGAATTTAGTTAGGTTTGGGTCAACTATTAAACAAGTCGAAACAGTTCAAGTTATTTATCAAAATGGATGGGTCAATTTTTGTCAGGCCTACACTTGAATACAACCTATTTTGTTTTATTATTATTTTATTTTGATAAAATAAAAATGTAAAAATGATAAATTAAAGATATTATCAATTCTCATGACAAAACTATAGTTAAAATGATTTGCTGTTGTATTTTTAGTAAAAATAATATTATACTATATTTTCTATTTTTTGAAAAATAATTTTTGTGGTAAAATCATCAATATTTGAAAAGGTAAATTGAATCGTGAAATACGACTTAGTTGCACCTGAATTAGTCCATAAGATGGCCTGTATATTAAGATAATTTGTTTAAAAAAAAAGTAATACAAATGTTATTTATTTTTATTCTCTTCTTCCCTTTTGATGAAAATACCGTTTTTCAATGATTTATATTATCGTACCATGACTACAATATGATTTTCACTTTTCAATTTTAAGTAATTTATATTTATATATAATGATGTATTATGTGATTACAATATTATATTGCATAAAGTGATTTGACCAATAGATAAACTTCATTAAACAAAATAATAATTAAAAATAATTGGATTTAATTTTTTTTAAATATCATTTTCTTATAATTTTCTATTACTCCAAAACTAATAAAGTTGCTTGTCGTTTATCTTTCCTTTTCTTTTCTTTTTTAAATACAAACGTAGCTTATAGTTGATCGAGTAGTTGACTACTCGGCTAATTTTTTTCCCAACTCAAGCGTTAATTTTTTTATTAATTTTTCATGGTTTTTGTGTCTTAATTTCAAATTTTAAACTTTACGTATTTGGCGATCTCAATAGGAACAGATTTACGTAGCAGTGCAAGTGGGATGGCTAGGTTGGTCAAATGAGACCATTTGTCACAGGTACCATTCTTGAGATATCAACGATGGTAACATCCAAGTATTTTCAAATTCTCAGTTTTTAGAAAATTTATTGAAAAATCTCATTAAAAATATAAATATTTAAAAAACCATAAATAAAAATATTAATAAAATAAAAATCTTAATACCATTGATGAACAACTAATAACCAATTCAGAACAAATAATATATTAGAATACAGTTCAATAAATATTCTACGATCTTTAAAATATTGACAAATATTTTAAATCATTGCAAAATTTTCATTAAGGTTATTGAAAAGATTTCTAAATCAGAATTTACTGAGATACTATTGCGATATTATTGTTTATTGCATTTTTAACTTGATTTTATAAAAAAATTACCGTTAAAAATGACAGCGCCGATAAAAAAAAGTTATTAACGTGGTAAATTTGAAAATATCGCCGATATTTGTGACATTGTTTAAGACCCAGGCTGTGTTTGGATGAGGGGTAAATTTTACACAGGTTACCCAAGATACCCTTAAGCAGGGGTTACCCTTGAACAAGGATTACCCTTATGCAGGTGTTACCCTTATCTTGTTTGTTAATTATAGAGGTAAAGTTGAAACTTACCCTGAGAGAAAAAAATTGTTTGGTAACTGTAAGCAGGAGTAACCTGATATATTAATAATTTTATGAGAATTAATAATTTTTATTAAATCCACATAATATAAAAATAAAAATAATTTTTTAAGAAATATAATTATTAAATAATATTCATAAATTAAAAAATCTTTTTAAACATTTTTGCTCCATAAGTTCAAAGCGGGGATAAAGAGGGGTAAAGAAGGGAAAGGGTTTTCTGAAAACCCCCATGCTCTAAAGGATTTTCAAAAAATGAGAGGGAGGGATAAAAATTTAAATTTTTACCCTTACTCATCCATTACCGTTTGCTAATGGAGGCTTACCCCCATTATCCCTGATCCATATGCAGCTCCAACCAATCTGAACCAAACTTTTTCAAACCTAGAACCTAGCTAACCCGAACTACCCGACTTTACTGTAGGACCCAGCTGAGAAACTGATCATTTCCTTAAATTCTTTCTGAAGAAATAAAGAGAGTAAGAGTCTTGCCTTTGTTTGTGGGAAAAGATGAGAGAACCCAAACAATGGAAATGCATTAAGTTTTTGCTCCACTAGATCAAAGCGTCTGTGTGAGAAGACGAGAGAATCCAAAACGATCTCTGCTTGAGTCTTGAGAAGACAGAGCAATGAAAAGAAGACGAAGAGAAAAGAGGAGAAAACCCATAATGATCTCTACTAGTGTTTGAGAAGATGAAAGAAACATAAAGAAGACGAGAGAAATGAGGAGAAACCCAGATCTCAAGTCTTTGGGTTTTTACTACATTAACCCAAACTGACCGAAATTTTCATGGGTATTTAAAATTTAGAACCGACCCATGTCCAAACCTAAGGTTTCTAAACCCACGATGATCTTTGCTAGTGTTTGAGACTAGGAAGCAACAGAAAGAAGACGAGAGAGATTAGAAGAACCCTAGATCTCGTTCTGCTTGAAGACGTGAGTAACGAAAACATAATGAGAGAGAAGAGGATTAAACCCAAATCTCTAAAATCCAGGACGAGAGAGAAGAGAAGCAAATGGTAAAATCCAAATTTCAATTTCATGAAGACTAGAGGATGAGAGTAGCAAAAAGAGTGAGGGATAATGGAGAGATGATCGGTATTATCAGTGAAACAGTTGTCTGATAATTTGAAAACAATTGCACGTTGACAATTTCAAGCCTCATTAAGTCCACATATATTTTCAATGAGTCAAGGGACTTAACCAAAGTTCTAGGGACCTAGCCAAGTATGATTGATCCGATAATCAGGATGTTTGGCGACAAAGGATAGAAAATACAACGGAATGAATGAGAAATAAGAAAATACACAGGATTTTGGAAAGTGGAAACTTCATCTTTTTGGTCTTTTTGAATAATTTTCTCAAATACCGTTTGTACAATCTCTCTGGCGTGCATCCATAGGTTGGAGACTGCCAAAATCAAAAGAGAAATGGGATAAAAGTGGACAGAAACTTCCCAAAATTGTCGAAAACTACTCAAACTATCGGCAGTTTTCACGTACCAGCGCCTTGTACATCGACCGGTACTATTCACATACTGTCCTATATGATGTACTAATCGATTGGTACTATTCACAACCTTAGTAGATGATATACCAGTCGACTGGTACTATTCACATTCTCTCCTAAACCTCTCAAACAATCAAATAACAGGACACGTTTCTTCATGCTTTGGGAACTTTTTACATTTGTGGTATCTGGACTTGTCAAATAATAGTGTAGAGGGTGAAATTCCTTCATATTTTGAAAATATTGTAGGATTGGTTTATTTGAGTTTGGAAAATAATAAATTAATAGGACATATACCATCATTGATTGCAAAACTTACAAATTTGGTGATTTTGAATTTATCAAATAATTCTTTGGTTGGTATAATTCCGAGACGATTTGAGAGTCTTTCTCTAGTATTCTTGCATTTGAGCCATAATCATCTTCAAGGAGTCCTCCCTTTGTCTTTGTAAATTCGAGAGAATTGGTTGCTATTGATCTTAGAAAGAATAAATTGTCTAGATCCTTGACAACATGGGTGTGGGAAAGCCTAACTCAAATGAGGTTTCTCAACCTTCGACCAAATATGTTCTATAGCAATATTCCCCTCCAACTATGTCTACTTGCATCTCTTCAAGTTCTAAACCTTGCTGTCAATCATCTATCGGGAGTGATTCCAAGTTCTTTTAGCAACTTCACAACAATGGCAAGGGCACATAATGTAAGGGGAGGAATCCTCTCTTTTAAGATATCTATCTTCCAATAACATATATGGTAAGGTTCCTAACATTCTCGGAATTTTAGATAAGGCGTTACTTTTTTAAGTTCAAAATGTTTTGACGGTTTTCTACTATATCATGTCTTAAATGCAAATAAATTTTTAAGTGATAGCATTCCCTCGTTTTTGTGTGACACTAATCACTTTCTCTCCTAGACCTCTCAAACAATCAAATAACAAGACAAGTTCCTTCATGATTTGAAATTTTTCACATTTGTGGTATCTGGACTTGTCAAATAATAGTGTAGAGGGTGAAATTCCTTCAAATTTTGGGAATATTGCATGATTGGTTTATTTGAGTTTGGAAAATAATAAATTAATAGGACATATACCATCACCGATTGCAAACTTACAATTTGCTGATTTTGAATTTATCAAATAATTCTTTGGTTGGTACGAATCTGAGACAATTTGTGAGTCTTTCTCATGTATTCTTGCGTTTGAACCATAATCATCTTCAAGGAGTCCTCCAACCACGTTTCATCAAATTCGTGAAAGTAGCCGGTGCATTTGTCAACCCAAATGGCATCACAACAAATTCAAACTGTCCAAATCAGGTACAAAAGGCGGTCTTCTGAATATCGCTCTCCCTCACCCTCAACTGGTGATAACCTGATCGGAGATCTATCTCAGAGAAGTACTTGGCTCCTCTCAACTGATTGAAGAGATCGTCGATCCTGGGCAATGGGTATTTATTCTTGACTGTCACTCGGTTCAACTTCCTGTAGTCAATACACATTCTCATAGTGCTATCTTTTTTCTTAACAAGCAAAGCCGGCGTGCCTCAAGGAAAAATACTCAGGCGAATAAAACCAGTAGAAGAAAGTTCGCTGATCTGAGTCTTTAACTCTCTCAACTCTGCTGACGCCATGCGGTATGGTGTAATAGAAATGGGTGAGGTGTCGGGCATCAACTCAATCACAAACTCAATCTCTCGGGGTGGAGGCAACTCTGTAAGTTTCTAAAGAAATACTTTCGGAAACTCCTGCACTACCTGAGGCATAAGAGTATGAGTATCTCGCATATCCTCCCAAACTAGCAATTATGCCTTGTACGACTGCATCAGTGCGAAACACACTAGCAGCTAGACTAAGAATCAGACTCAGTCTACTGGTAAACTCTTCACCCATCAAAGACCGACTAGTTATCTTTCTCTCAAAACAATCCATAGTTACTTGATGGGCTGACAACCAGTCCATGCCCAAAATTATGTCGAAACCAGATATACCAACACCAACAGATCAAACTCAATATCTAAGGTGCCAATTGGCATAACACAATTCCTGCACACTTTATCAACCACAGTTTCTCGTCTCAATGGGGAAGTAACAGATTCAATTTGAAGCCCCAAAAGATGAACAAGCCATGATGCAATGAATGATTGTGATGCACCAGAATCAAATAATGTAATGCCCCGCCCTCTCCGAGAAATGTCAGAGCCTAATTTTTTTTTTTTAAATAATAATACATCGGAAGAGAGCAGGCGGCGTCACGACGCGAGTTAAGTTCAGACTACCCAAATCTGAACATTAACTGGCCACCCATGTGTACATGGAACAAACCATGATAATGAATCACACATGTAACTACCATCAACATGCGGAATAACCTAGATTAATTGTGGAATAGAAAGACTAGATAGCAAGTAACAGTCTCAAACATTAATTAACATAAATCAACCATCCGAAGTTATTAACCTAATCAAACCATAGCAAGTAGTGACTTATTACATGTTCAACAAAATATAGTTCGAATGACAATAATATAAAGAAGTCCAGTCCATCATTCAAGCGCTTAGGCTTGGCTCCCTTCCCGGTCATCGACCTTCTTTTTCCCTTTACTTGTACCTGTATTCTCCTCTGAGGATAGAATTAGGGCGTTAGATCAACGCGCCCAGTAGGTTCCCGATTAGGGCTACCACATGAACAACATATAAAACATGCATATATATATCATAGTACATGATTAGTAAAAACAGGTAAAACAATGCTATGAAGTATGCACATGCAATGAGCCTCCCCCATCATGTACATTCATAGCCACCATCATGTTACTCCTCCTGGCGTGACTTGCACCACCGAGGAAGGACGTAACTCATAACTTGAAACACTGTAGAACCTCATTCATAATCCTATGTCTATGCATGAGATTCCAATGTCTGTATGCCATTTGTTAATGCATAATATATCATTTGAAACACATAAAATAAAACAAGAGTCTCATAAGAAAACTGGGTAAACTGTGGTTACAAGTAGGTAGGAAACCTACAGAAACTTTGCTTAAGTGTCTGTTCCTTTTTGAGCTTCACCTGGTCACGACTCGCTCGTCGTTCAACTTTTGGTACCTTATTATGCAACAATAAGTAAATCATACTCTCATTTACGTATCCATTCACATATGAGACCTAAAACATCTTATAAGTCCTTTGATCAATCTTTTCATTTGGCTTGTATTCATAGATTTGCCATTGGTCTAACCAATGTCTAATCTTGCTCATAATCAAAGTTCATCAAAGTAATCTACCTTAGTGGGGTTCGGCCTATGTCCATGTTTTGGTCTTTCAAACATGTTTTAGGTGTTATTTATTCATATAAAAATCAGTACATTATTGCTGCATTTTTACCTCTCAAAACCATCCAATAAATTCATCACTTTGTCCAAATAACCATAACACCTCATGGGATTCGGCCATCCAAGATGGCCTATCCAAATGGTCCATTTCATCAATTTTAATCCACTGTTTAGACCCATGTTAACTTCAGTCCTTATGTCATTCAAATCCATGTTTTTAACCCTTTCTAAAACATGCATTTGAATCTTAAATAAAACCCAAAAACAGTCCACCAAAAACTCTATGGTTTCCATGTTTCAAAAACATCAAAACCAAACATCATTTGCATGGGGTTCGGCCCTCCATGGTGGCCGAACCCTATGACCTTTGGTTTTGAATTTCTTAATCTTCATCTAGGTCTAAATCAGACTTCCTTATTTATGTTTTAACCTTTTTAAAACATACATTTTAAATCATCTAAAAACAGTCCATAAAACTCCATGGTTTCCATGTTTCAAAACATGAAAACCAACAAATCTTTTACATGGGGTTCGGCCCTCCATGGTGGCCGAACCTAATGGTTATGTTTACCATTTTTAAACCTCTATTAATCAAGGTTAAAACCTTGGTGTATTCGGCCATAACCATGGCCCAATACACACCCCATTTGCTCCATGTTATTAAACCAAAATAACATATAAATACTTACCAAACTTCCAATCTTTCTCTTTGCCTTTGGTCCTTGGTTTCTTCCTTTTATTTCTTCCTTTCTTTTGCTGTTTTGTGCTTGATCTACTGGTGCAAACACCTCTGATGTTCCAGCTAGGAAAAACGAATTGGAGAGAGGGAGAGAGAGATGGAAATTCTTGGCTTACCAATGGTGAAAAATGGCCAATCTTGGTGTTTGTTTCCTTTAGTAATTCAGCCCCCAAGGCCCCTCCATTCCCTCATCAATTCTTACAAAAAACGATGGGTCTTGAGTGCTATCCAAGGCACCCCTTGGTACTTGCCTATGCAGCCTTTCAACTCCCCAAGCAACACCTCTCATTTCCATGTATTCCATTTAAAATTTAACATGGAAATCACCCCAACAAGTCTCCAACGTGTGGGACTTGTTTTGGTGGTTATGACTGAGCCAAACTACTCCTATTCCCTCTGAACTCACTGATTTACAGTCCCATTGACTTCCACTTTGACTCACCCAACTCACATGTCCAACTCACCTCATTAATTGACAATCATTTAATGCATTTGAATCAACTCATTTTTAATTCAAATTAAATAAAATCAGTTCCACTTAACCTGATTTAACTCACCATTGAACTCATTTGTGGGCCCATACGGTGGGCTGTGGTCAACAAAGTCAACCCAACCCATTGGGTCCCATTTTAGCTCCTTGACCCATTTTTGACTCCATGACCCAATTATGGGTATTTTGGTCATTTGTAATTGGTTTTCACATGTGCATCAGGCCTACCCATTTTTACTCCACTTTATTTCCAATCAAATCAGCTTAACCCCATTTAAGTTGAGCTTACACAATGGTCAAATCATCCATTTTGACTTATTGGGTCCAATTGGGGCCTTTGACCCATTTAGCCATTTTCGACCCAATTGATGTTCATTACCCATCTAATCAAACCTGACATTTATAATGTGCTTATATCATCTTAATTTGAGCAATGGACCCCACCATTTCCTTACTTAGCATCACAAAATAATTAATTTAACAAATCAGGGGCATTTTCGTAATTTATCCACTTCATTGAGAAATTACCCATCCAATCAAACTTGACATTCATAATGTGCTCATATGATCTTAATTTGAGCAATGAGCCCCACCATTTCTCATTTAACATCATAATTAATAAATTTACCAATCTAGGGGCATTTTCGTAAATATTCATCTTATTGAGAAATCGGGGTGTTACAAATAATACATGCGCCCATGAACTGTAAATGGGTAAGATACCTTGCATCACTGGAGGATCAGTCGTCGATCTAGTTTGTGGCAATGTAGCAAGCATCCTGCCAGTATTACCTTGGCCCTGTTGGGTTCTACCACTGCCTCGACAAGTCTATGTCTAGGCCCATCTGCTGAAGTCTGAGGTGCATCTTGTTGGTCAATGATGGGTGTCGCCCTCATATTCTGTTGAGGGGCGCCCTATTGGTGCCAGATCTCTTAGGATAATCTCTGAAAATATGTCCTTATTGATTACAATTAAAACAAAGCTTATTTTCTGGTCCACCTCGCTGATAGCAAGTCTCAACAGAATGTCCCTGCTTGCCACATATCTGACACTCCATAGAATGAGTCCCAAATTCATCATCTTTTCCTGCTGATTTGTTGGAAGATCCACGAGATGGATAATAACTGCTCTTCTTCTTATTCTTATTGTTGTCATTGCAGAATACTCTCTGTCCGCAATCAGTAGAAGTCTGAATCTACACTGGTCCTGCCCTTTTTATAGTAGCCTTAGGTAAAAGGGCTCTATCCACGACTTCTACAAACGTCTTAAGTCTCAAGAGGGTAATCTGACTCATAATGCTAGGATGTAAACCTTGCTCAAATCTGCGAGCCTTGGCATTATCATCCACAACTATATTTGGTGCAAACCTAGCCAACTCATTGAAACGAGTCAAATACTGGACAACTGTCATGTTGCCTTGCATTAATGCCAGGAAATCAGTCAACTTGCTCTCTTTAATCACTGTAGGGAAATACTGTGCCAAGAACATCTCTTTAAATTCTTCCCATGTAACTTGCTTGTTTGCTTGAGCAATCTTCATTGCTTTCCCCCAGTGGTGTGCTTCGCGACCCAACTGAAATGTTGCAAACTTGAAGCGAGTGACGTCATCCATGATATCCATAGTGTCAAACATCATCTCAATGTCCTCCAACCACTCTTCTGCGGCCATAGGATTAGGATTAGCCTTGAAAGTGGGAGGGGTCTGCAAGAGGCACTGAAGTATGGTTCTAAGCTGATGAATTTCCTTCTTAATTTGCCTGGGTCTCTTTGACCACACTCAAGTTTGGTCCTTCGGCTTGCCTAGCTATGGTTTCCTGAACTCAACACTCAACTTCATCTTGAATAGCTGCCTCTCGAGCGGCAACATCATCCTGCACACGTACACTATCATTGTTCACTGAATTGTGTGGGTTGTTGTTGATCTTCCTGGTCTTGGCCATTTTTGAAATAATAACAAACATATTCAGTATAGACCAAAACACTAGGATTCACACACAGTATCAATAACCAACTACACACCACTTAATCGAAAACAACTCAAACAAAAGTAACTTCTACCCTAGATGGTTAGCGGTCGACTCCACACACATAGTCCTAGGGGAAAACGAGCCTAAGCTCTGATACCAAGATGTCGCGCCCTAACCCAAAACATAGGCATGTGACGCGGAATAATTGTACTTTCTCGAATATCATACGTGGGAAACACACATGTGCTCACAACTCAAACTCAAAATCCATAAATGATCTTAAATACCATTAACATCTCCAATGGGATATAAATTCTCTATCATAAATGTCATCAAACATTATAGAGTTTATTACAACAAACCCTCAAAGAATAAAATAGTAAAAACAGCGTCACCAAATCAAATCAAATAAACAAAATAAATAAAATAATCAACTCAAATATGTAGGGTGTTCTAAGCAGCATAATAACTAAGCTCTTCCTCGTGGTCCCGCAGACCCATCCGGTGCAACATTAGCTGAAATTGCAAAGACGTGAGTACAAATAATACTCAATGAGGAAATATTCATGCCACACACTCACGTACCCATAAAATAATAATGTATGAAATGAAACATAAATTATGCTATGCAACACTACTATGCTATCAACATTGTAATGCCCTGATCCGAATTTATCTTAATTAATATGATTTATTTTAATAAATCATGCTTTGACTCGTTAATCACGAAGATTAGAGTAAGGGCTTTGTGAAAAGTCAAGGATTGGCCCAATCAGAGCTCGATAGCTCATTGATCTAACCAACTTTAGTTGGAAGGGCAAAATGGTAATTTGCCATAGATAGTGTTATTTTAATAATTTTAATGATTGTTTGAACATTGTTCGAGTTAAATTGATTGCTTTAATAGGGATTTTATTTTTGAAATTATAAAAGTCTTTTATTATATTTTTAATTTTCAGAAATGTTATTAAATCTAATCCGAAAAAATCTCGAAATCTAAGAGTTAAATTATTTTAAACAATTTTAGAAGTGAGAAAATTTTAAGAAAATATGTTTTGTTTTAATTCATTGTTTCATGTTTTTATATTTTGAAAATAAAAGTTTTAAATCCTTTAAATAAAAACAATTCAAATTAAGGTAATAGTGACAAAATGTGATTTTTGTTTAAATCAAGTAATTTTGGTAAATTACAATTCTTCAAAATTTTATGATGTAGAGTTTTTAAAACCCAACATTTTGGGTAAGTTGGATTAAATTAATTAAATGTTTTAATCAGTTAAATATTAAAAAAAATAAGTTGGACTTTTATACAAATAAGTTTGAGGGACTAAAATTGAAATTTTCAAAATTCTGAAACACATGCGTAGCAAGTGATGCAATGAAGCTGTTGCATGGGCATCAACTCATGCAAGCTACGCACGTAGCTTGCAGATCGATGTGTTCTCTCCATAGCCATGCATGGAGTCTACCTCTCTAGTCTCCAAACCCTATTTAAAGGCCTCTGATGCAGAGGGAAATCGTCATTGTATCTTTGCATTCCTTCTTCTTCTTCCTGCTTCTTCTTCACTTAGTTTTTTTACCGTTTCTTTGAAGTGATTTTTTTTTCAACTGTTGGATTTAAACCCAGGAACAGAAACCGAGGTAACCAATGTGTTTATTTTCAAATTCTATCAAGTTTAGGGTCAAACAAAAGTTAATTTGGTTGAGTTTTGAGTCTTAAAATTAGATTTGAAGTTTAGTGGAAAATATAGATTTTCATGTGTTTTACTGGTTTTGCTCTTAAGATCTGGTGTTTTCAATAAGTTTTAACTGTCCAATTCATTCCGAAAGTGAAGAGGACTTAATGTAGAACTCATCTGGCCAGAAGAATGTGAAAAACAAATTCAAAAAGCCTACTTTTCCTAGATTAGTATTTCACTCTGTCCCTCCTGTCCCTGCACTGTTGCTGGTGACAGAGGAAGAAGACGATTCTAAGAAGTTCTAGGAATCACCCTTCGGAAGTTCCGAATTGCAGTTTAGGGTTCCGAATGAGCAGAGGCCAACTGTTGTATTCTTTGCCTCAACGGGACAGACAGGGCGTTCTCGGATGTTCCAAACCGCTCGGAAGTTCCGAGAAGACCTCGCCAGATTCCGAGGCGGACAAAGACTCATGATTTCTGATTTTCTGTTTTTTGTTCGGAAGTAGGCTCGGACGTTCCGAAACCTGAACTTCTAAAGTTCCGAAGGACTAAACCCCAGGTTCCGAGGAACTGAACCCCAGTTCCGAAGGTTGTGCAAAGACCCAGAGTTTAGGCAGTGGTTCGGAAGTTCCGAAGCCACAGTACCTGGTTCCGTGGAACCTAGAACTGGTTTTTGAAATTTAGCCTAAGTTAAGGATTCCATGTTAAGTTTAGACCCTAGTTTTTTATGTGATGTTTATACTTGTTTGTTAATTAAAAATGATACTAACCCTTTCATTTGTATTACTATGTAAACCTATATTATGTATTCACTTACAGGCCGATACTCTCTATCTGTGGCATAGTGGAAATGCAGCCCGATAGATATCAGTAGCTGAGTAATTAACTTCGCCGCTCTGTAAAAAAGAAGAGTTCGGCCATTGAGTGATCTCTAGGCTAACTCGTTATACGAGTAGTAGCCTGAGCATCTTATATCACTAGGCCTAACTTAATATATGAGTAGTGGCCTGAGCATCTTATATCTCTACGCCTAACTCAATGTCTCCTGGGTTATTTCCAAAAGACAATATGTGTAGTGGCCTGAGCACCTATTTATATTGATGAATTATTGTAATTAAAAATGGATAGTAATCCATTTAAGAGACTCATATCCATTTCCCTTGGAGTTTTTCCTGAAAGTAAGATAGACAGATTTGAAATACTATGAATGTATGTTTTGTTATGTGTGTATCATGTTTCATTAATGATTGTATGATTCATTGTATTCTTATTTGTGTGTTTAACAGATACCGCGAGATGTCACATTTTCAATAAGGAGACTTTACATTGCAGTAGGAGTAAATTAGGTTAAGAGGATCTAATACAATGAGTGATTTCATGAATCAGACTTAATGAACCCACTTATATGCCTAGACATGATAAAATGTGCTTATTGCTTTTAACGATGTTTATCGTATATTGTGATTATTGATGATGAAATGCTTATGAACTTGAGCATTATGATGATATTTATACTACCTTCACGTACCCTCAACTACTGAACTATTATCTGTCCAGGTGTGTCGATTACTAGCCCAGGTGTGTTGGTTTGCAACTATTGGCCCAGGTGTGTCAATTGCTGGTCCAGGTGTGTCAGTACTGGCCCAAGTGTATCGGAGATGTTCTTGCAAGATTCTGCATTTTGACCATTTCGGGACTAATGCTTTTTAGTCAGTATAGTGCCTAGGTGTTACGGTGGATATCGATAGTAATAGGGATGGTTTGATATATTGGCATGATAGACCAATTATGATGATGATGTTGATTTATATAACCTGATATTTATCACATAGTATTGTTATGTTCTCTTCACTGGGCTGGTTAGCTCACACCACTCACATTTCATATATTGTATCCGAGGAGGAGGAACTTCCATTTCAAGCTTAGGGTGAATAAAGCTGTTGCAGTTGCTTAAGATTCCCACAGACGGGAATTTCATTTTATTTTGACTGTTGGTTCTTTTGAACCATGTTTTATATAAAGCACCGCATGTGGTACTTATGATATTTTTAATCATGTATGAATCACCATGTTACTGCTAGTAACACTGATATGAATGATATTATCTTTTTGTGATGGAAATATTTGTTTCTATGATATGTACTTGTAAACACGTAGATATATGGTACACGTTTGAGTTCACATATAAAGAGCATGTGTGACATTTATTTTTGGGCCTAACTATTGATCCAGCCTAGTTAGGAGTTATTAAAGATTAAAAAAAAATTAGTAGCGTTCCGGGCCCACCTCTAGATCGGGGCGTTACATCTTGGTATCAGAGCATTGGCTCAAACTCTAGGATTGTGATGGGTAATACATGATTAGAACCTATTTTTGGATTAGAACTGTATATGTTATTGACATGATCTAACAATTTTAGTGAACTGTGTTATACAAATATGTCAAGTAACGAGGAATATACTGAAATTTGGGAACATGGAACACCTAATTGCCCAATAGAAGTGGATACACTGCTGACAACTCCAGCGTTCAATATGGGAATTCAGGAGCACTATCATTTTTAGAAGTGTCATCATCAGTAGGGTAATCAGCTTCGCCCGAGTATACACCATCCACCCCCAATGCAAACGACATGGTAGCATACATTTGCGGGCTGTGCAATCAGGAGGGGCATTATGAAACATATTGTCCTCACCCCATCAACATGATATGCCCAGTATGTGGATTTAGTGGACATGGAAAGGATATGACCAACTGTCCTTACATTTGAGGTCTAGGGATAGTACCATGCCTAGCATGTCCTGACAACATCTTCTTCAATTATGATGTTGATGTGGAGTCCTCTACAGATGATTAGACAAGGGAATGTAGGGGAAGGGATAAGAGAGACCATTGTAAAAAATATAAATATGTATATATGTGTGTGTTGTACTAAGGGTTTACAAACCCTACCAACTCAAGTATATGAATAAAACCTAAGTTATATTTATTTGTGGTTTGGTCCGTTTGGATGCATGTTTATGTTTTACACAACTCATATGGTATGTCTTGATAAATTTTTCGAATTATTTGTGATATTTACGAACGTGAATGACAGGAAAATGTCAGGACCATTCAGAAATACCAGAGGTCGAGGAAGTAGGACATGTCCTCAACCATGCGCCAATCAAGATGTACCTATGAGGCTGTGCGCATAATAATGGAGGCATTCCAGAGGATTGTGGAGGATATGTGACATTCTCCTGTTAGGACACTAGAAGAGAGAACCACTACGGCACTGAAGGAATTCAAACGGTTGAACCCGACAAGCTTTTCGGGAATCGAAGATCCAAGTGTGACAAAGAACTGGATCACCCAGATTGGTCGGATCCTCAATACTCTGGCCATTGTGAATGATCTGCCAGTAAAATTGGCAACCTATTAGCTGGAGGGAAATGCCTACAAATGGTGGAAACAAAGAGTTTGATTCGTAATCACGAGCCTATGACCTGAGAAGAATTTTCAACTGCTTTCCTCATTCGTTACTACCTTAAAATGGCGCAGGAAGCAAAGAAGAGACAATTTCTCAACCTCCAACAAGGATTCGATACTGTGACACAATATGCCATAAGATTCATTGAACTAATGCAGTATGTACCTTGGATAGCTGCAAACGAAGCGGAGAAGATCCAACACTTTGAAAATGGACTTCGACCATTCTTACAACGGCAAGTGGTTGGGCCGACTTTCAACACAATGGACGAGATCATCGAGCATGCTTCAAAAGTGGAAGCCATAGACTCCACCAATAGGAGTACCGAAAGTTTTAGAAACAATCATCCAATAAGAAGGCCAAATTCAACCAAAAAGAGGCCATTCTTTAAGAAGAGCCAACCTGCAACAGGACAGATGAGCCAAGCAAACACACGACAACAGGTGTGCTATTTTTGTAACCAGCCAGGGCATACAACCAGGACTTGCCCAACAGCAAGGGAAATAACATGATATCATTGCAAACATGCAAGACATGCACTTAGGGATTGCCTCTATCTTGGCAAAGTTGTACCTTCACAAAATGTTGGGCTAGCTCAATCTGTTGCACAATCATCTCATGGGAAAGGTTCTCAGCAAACTTCAAGAGAATCGGTGGTCCTTAGGAGTTGACTACCACAGAATGGACAGGGAAGGGGACATGGATGTCCTCAGACCACTCAGGGGAGAGTCTACACAATTGGGACTCAGATGGAAGAGCCAATGGAGAATACAGTAATGGAAGATACACTAACCCTTTTCAGTTATTTGGCACGAGTACTTTTTGATACCGGTACTTCGCATTCCTTTATTTTTTAATCTTGCTGTGATAAATTGGATTTGCAATTGGTAGAAGTAAGTAACCCTTTGATGGTAATGTCACCTTTCGGTAAAAAGGCATTAGTAAACAAAAAATGCAAATCATGCATTTTAAGAATTTGCGGTGGAGACTTCTCTTATGACTTTCTAATCTTAGAAATGACGGACTTTGACATCACTTTAGGCATGAATTGGTTATCAGTTCATCAAATTTTTATTGATTGTTATCAAAGGAGAATTTTTTGGGTCTCTTCGACCAATGAAGGGTTCATAGAGAAATTAATACCTTATGAGAGGATGATAACTAAATTATATAGCCTTAGGGTGTATCTTGGTAGTGTGGTGGCTAGTATGGGGTGGGAAGATGTAGGTGGCGTAGAATCTGATGAACCTGGGGTGGTGTGTGAGTTTATGGATGTGTTTCCTATCCTGTTAGTTGGGCTACCTCCACGCCGAGAGATATAATTTGTTATTGATTTAGAGCCAGGAACATCTTCTATTTCCATGGAACCTTACCGAATGGTGCCAACTGAATAGAGAGAGCTAGATACACAGATAGAGGAGCTTCTCAAACTTGGTTTTATTCGACAACGTAATTCGTCTTAGGGAGCACCCGCTCTCTTTGTGAAAAAGAAAGATAGATCGATGACTCAATCAGGTAACTATAAAGAACAAGTATCCATTGCTTAGGATAGATGATCTTTACGATTTATTGAGAGGATCAAAATGTTTCTATAAGATCGATTTGAGGTTGGGATATTATCAATTGAGAATTCAAGAAGAAGACATTCCTAAGATTGCTTTCAGAACTCAGTATGGTTTGTATGAGTTTTTCGTGATACCATTTGGGTTAACCAATGCACCAGCCATGTTTATGGATTTGATGAATCGTGTCTTCCGATCGTACCTGAGGGAATTCGTGATAGTATTCATAGATGATATTTTGATATATTCTTCATCTGAGAAATAACATGAGCGTCATCTACGCATTGTTCTTCAGAACCTTAGAGGTCACCAGCTGTACACTAAATTGAGCAAATGTGAGTTTTGGTTAACTCAAGTACAATTTCTTGGACACGTAGTGTCTACAAAGGGAATCTCAGTAGATCCAGCAAAGGTAAAAACAGTGAAGAATTGGAAATGACCCAATAATGTGTTTGAAATCCAAAGCTTTTTGGGATTACCCGGATAATATAGGAAATTTATCCCACATTTTTCCCAGATTGCGGTGCCAATGACTCGATTGACGAGAAATAACGTCAAGTTTCAATGGAGTGATGCTTGTGAGAAGGTATTTCAGGATTTAAAGGAGAAATTGACTACTTCTCCGGTACTGATAGTACCTTAATAAGGATGAGGTTATGATGACGTATATTGTGATGCTTCTAAGTTTGGATTGGGATATGTCTTAATCCACGAAGGGAAGGTGGTGGCTTATGGTTTAAGACAACTGAAAGACATGAGCAAAATTATCCAACTCATGATTTGGAAGTGGCAGTTGTTGTCTTCTCATTCAAACTCTGGAGGCATTATTTGTATGGTGGAAATTTAATGTGTTTTCTGATCACCATAGTCTCAAATATTTGTTTACTTATAAGGATCTGAATATGACACAACAGAGATAGATGAAATATCTGGGAGATTACGATTTCAGTCTTTACTACCATGTAGAAAAGACTAATGTAGTGACAGATGCCTTAAATAAGAAGTCACATGGCAACATAGCATGTATGACACATCATTACAATGGAAGATGTTGGAAATTTTATCTGAGTATGATCTGCAGTTGATCGAAGGAAACAGGCCAACAAGAATTCAGAACTTGGTTCTGCAGCCCGAAATAGTTGGATTAGTGATGGAAGGACAACAAAATGATCCAAAAGCAAAGGACTTGGTGATTCAGCTTTCAGGAGGAGCCGCTTTGGAAGAATGGAAGATCAGGACTGATGGAGGTCTGACTTTCAAGGATAGACTATATGTGCCAAAATTGGACGGATGCAGAGAAAAAGTACTTGATCACTTTCATCGTTCTCAATTTGCAGTACATCCTGGTGGTAAAAGGATATATCACGATCTGCGACGACTATTCTGGTGGAAAGGTATGCAATGGGAAGTGGCAGACTTTGCATCTAAATGTCTAACTTGTCAACAGGTTAAAGCTAAACATCAACGACCTGGTGGGAAGACGCAACCTCTTCAGGTGGCTAAATGGAAATGGGAGCATATTACTATGGATTTTGTAACAGGATTCTAAGAAAAATGATGTTATTTGGCTAATAGTTGATCGACTAATGAAATCAACCAATTTCCCACCCATTAAAAATAATGATTCTTTGACTACCCTGAGTAGAATGTATCTAAAGGATATAATTAGATTACATGGGGTACCCGTATCTATTGTATTTGATAGAGACCCTAGATTTGTGTTGAGATTTTGGCAAGGACTAGAGGGAGAAATGGGGACTATACTATATTTTAGCACTGCTTTTCACCCTCAGACTGATGGTCAATCAGAGAGAACCATCCAAACTTTGGAGGATATGCTAAGGGCATGTGTCATGGATATGCAGGGAAGTTGGAAAGACCATTTAGCTTTAATTGAATTTGTATACAACAACAATTATCATTCTAGTATACAAATGACAT
The DNA here is from genome assembly GCA_022113865.1 of Chimonanthus praecox. NCBI lineage: Eukaryota > Viridiplantae > Streptophyta > Magnoliopsida > Laurales > Calycanthaceae > Chimonanthus > Chimonanthus praecox. Next base: position 51,906,261 of record CM039087.1, on the reverse strand, counting down.
CCTATGAAGCCCTGTATGGTAGACCCTACAGGTCACCTCTATGCTGGACAGAAGTAGGGGACAACGCACTGTTGGGTCCAGACTTGGTACGCGAGACGTCTGAACAAGTTGAAGTGATAAGAGAACGTTTCAAGACGGCTCAAAGCAGATAGAAGAGTTATGTTGACAAAAGGCAGAGACCTTTGGAGTTTGCAGTCGGTGACCGAATATTCCTACATGTGGTACCATGTCATGGAATACAATGGTTTGGTCATAAGGGAAAACTATCACTTCGATATGTTGGACCCTTTGAAATTCTGAGAAGAATAAGAGAAATAGCCTACCAACTAGAGCTTCCTTAGACTATGGTGGGAGTACATAGTACATTCCATGTATCTATGTTGAAAAGTACGAGCTTGATCCATCCCATGTGTTGAGTTACGAGGACATTGAAGTCTCGGAAGACCTGACATTTGAAGAAGTATCAGTAGAGATACAAAGATCTCGGACTCAAGTACTCAGAAGAACATCTATACTGGTGCAAGTGCTATGCCAACATCGTGACGTACAACATGTGACGTGGGAACCAGAGTCAACAATATGGAGGCTATACCCTAATCTATACACGGAGTAAAAGGTACGAGGTTTATTTTAAATTTCGAGACAAATTTTTTTAAGGAGGGTAGGATGTAATGCTCCGACCCGAATTTAGCTTAATTAATATGATTTATTTTAATAAATCATTTTTTGACATGTTAATTACGAAGATTACAGTAAGGGTTTTGTGAAAAGTCCAGGATTGGCCCAATCAGAGCTCGATAGCTCATTGATCCAATCCACTTTAGTTGGAAAGGCAAAATGGTAATTTACCATAGACAGTGTTATTTTAATAATTTTAATGATTGTTTAAACATTTTTCGAGTTAAATTGATTGCTTTAATAGGGATTTAATTTATGAAATTATAAAAGTCTTTTATTGTATTTTTAATTTTCAGAAATGTTATTAAATCTAATCCGAAAAGATCTTGAAATTTAAGAGTTAATTATTTTAAACAATTTTAGAAGTGAGAAAATTCTAAGAAAATATGTGTTGTTTTAATTCATTGTTTTATGTTTTTAGATTTTGAAAATAAAACTTTTAAAACCCTTTAAAAAAAATTTAAATTAAGGGAATAGTGACAAAATTAGTAGCGTTCCAGGCCCACCTCGCGTTACAAATATCATCACTGTGAACACAATGTCCACCCAAGCACACTTCTATAGAATGGGCTGTCAAACATCATGGTCCTTGAGGGACATAGGCCACGATTTACAAGTGGGAGATCTCCATACAACATGATAATCTACCTCACCCTACGTCCTTTCACCACTCTGGTGATTTAGTCAGCTCTAAGGTGATCAATATACGACTTACCAAGTTTGTATCGACTAAGTAGGGCTCACAAGTATCTAATCCTACGCAATCCATCTTACTAAGTCAGTACCGCCTGCATAGGCTCACGAGTATATGACCCTGCGCGAACTGTACATCATGTGTACAAAATAGTGGTGAGAGCGACCTGCAACGCGAAGCATATGAGGGACTATATTCAGCAACGACAACCACAAACAACCGTCTTATTAAGTCAGTACCGCCTGCATAGGCTCATGAATATCTGACCTTGCGCGAACTGTACACCAAGTGTACAAAATAGTCGTGAGAGCGACCTACAACGCGAAACATGTGAAGGACTATACTCAACAACGATAACCACAAACAGCCGTGAGTGCGACCTACAGTGCGAAGCATGATAAGAGCTATACTCTTCGACGGCAACCCTAAAGGACCAAGTCCCATATTCGACTCCACCGTTCCAATAGGGTTCCTTAAACAAAACCATTATCCTGTCACACCAACCTCATCGTTCCAATAGGGTTCCTTAAACAAAACCATTATCCTGTCACACCAACCTCATCGTTCCAATAGGGTTCCTTAAACAAAACCATTATCCTGTCACACCAACCTCATCGTTCCAATAGGGTTCCTTAAACAAAACCATTTCCTGTCACACCAACCTCATCTAAGGAGTTGAGACTCATACTAAAGGGGCCCAAATAAGAGAAATGTACATCATCAAGTCCTATAAACTCTTGGGTATCATCCCAATACTAGTAACTCTCAATATCATCATGCTTATTAATAAAATATCATACTCACATCCTATATAATCTCCTAGGCACATATTAGTGAGTAATACAAAAATGATCACATTCACAATTACATAGGCAACATATATATCATAATCACATAATGACTATAATTTCACAATGATAGTAGCATGGCACATTCCATCCCGTTTCATACATTCAACATAATTATCACATTGAGTGATTTTAGGGATATGGACTATACACCAACCCTGAGATACACACGTTGGGTTTATTTACACATATTCTTAGTCCTTGCAATTTATTCAACCCGTCTCATGGTGGTTTAACATCCTAAGTCCAATCACTCCCTTTTCACAGCATAAACCCAATTAAATTTATCAATAAATCATCTTAGCTCATCACAAGGGTCTCCAACAAATATCACAATTTTCTATCATCATAACAAGATAATAGGCATGCTATAAATCACATAATAGGGAATTAATAATATCTCATGCATAGCATAGGGCATTTACATCCTATTTATCATGCATTAAACACATTAATAACACAGTACATTCCCTAAATCAATGAAATAACATATATGCATTCATACAATATGTGTGTAACAATCCTCACCTCAAAATCACGATGTCTCGGGTTGATCTTCTAGTCTTACCTCGACAGGTTCGGGGTTCGAAGGCTCTAATCATGCCAACAGAACATAATATACCATTATTAGTTCATGGATTAAGTCAAAGTACAATTTAGAAGCAAAACCCTCAAATTTAGACCTAAGATTTACCCCTAATCTGGTTTAATCTTTTCAATATAAGGGAAATCCCCAAATCTACTCCCATGAATCATCTCCAAAAATTAGCATATGCCCTTTTCTCCAATTTATTTCCCTTTCCATGGGTTGAAAACTCAATTTCAATTCAGATTTACACCCAAATAAGGTTCCATTACAAAAATCCCTAATTACTTCCATGGATTACTCTACAAATAAAGCCTAAAACCCATCACATACTCTATTCTCAACACATCCCATTAAGATCTCATCAAATAAAAGAAAAGGAAAGAGAAGGATCTCAAATCTTTCTTTTGGAGGAGAAGGAATCGTGTAAAGGGGCTCTCCAAGTGTAGGAAATCTGAATCCAATGCCTTTAGTTGGTGAAAATCAATAGAGGAGAGGTAGATGAAGCAAGGGTTTGCTGTTAGGGAAGAGGAAGGAGGTGAAATAAACTTAGTTTCATGCAAACACGGACTTATGTACAAACTTAATATTTTAATAATATATATTTTTTATGGCGGGGCCATTACAGATCAAATATGTTCTATGGCAATACCCCCCTCCAACTATCTCTGCCTGCGTCTCTTCAAGTTCTAGACCTTTCTGCCAATCATCTATCGGGAGTGATACCAAGTTCTTTCAGTAACTTCACAGCAATGACAATGACACATAATGTAAGGGGAGGAATCCTCTGTTCTAAGATATCGATGATTATGAAGGGGATTGACCTTGAGTTCATGTGAAATCCCCAATGGATTAGTAAGACTTACAAGACTTGAAAGCTTGAATTTGGAAACTATTTAGAAGGAAGCATACCCAAAGATATTGGCAACTTTCAACAGTTAGAATCCCTCTACTTCTTAAGAAATCACTTGTCTAGTATAATAAATTTCTTGAGTAGCTTGAATTTATCATACAACAATCTTTCTGGACCAATTCCACCACACAACCAACTTCAGACCTTAACTGAACCATCAATATAGATGGGCAACTGTAACCTTTGTGGGCCATCACTTTCAGAGATGTGCCCTAATCATGTTCCGCAAATTTGGTTGACCTCAAATGATGGTGATGAAGAAGATGAGAGCAAACAATGATAGTTTTTTTTTGGTTTTGCACCAGGATTTGTGGTAGGATTTTGGGGGTATATTTGGTGCCCTACTGATCAATAGACGATGGAGTATTGCTTTTTTTAGGTTGGTTAATCGCATGAAGTGTAATACCCTGGAATTTTAAAATCATAAATCAATGTGGTTTTCCCTTGATGATGAGGATTGAATAGGACTAATACTATATATTAAGTCCAAAGAGGAAAGAAATAAGAAACTAAGATGTGAAATTAGAGGGATGATGGAGAAGTTGAGTGAGATTAAAGAGGGGCCAAATTAAATGGGAATTTAATTAAATAATTTTGAAAATGGAGTGGAATATAATTAATGTAAATTAATTGATGACATGGCGGGCGTGCCACATAAGCGATGATGTGGTCGGATAAGATGAGGTGGCATGCTATATGGCAAGATGTGACCTCTAACCAACCCACCTTTGCATTAAATGCAATGACCACTTACCTCCACTTTTGGCCAATCCAAGCCCTCCACCTCACCTTTGCTTGTTGACTACACAAACCGAAAGCAAAAGAGGGAAAAAGCTAATGCTTTTTCCTTTCTCTTTCCAATCCATCATCTCTCATACGGTGGCCTCTTTCTCTCTCTCTCTCTCTTTGTTTCTCTCTCTCTCATTCCCTCTTTCCAATCGGTGGTGCCCTTGTTTTCCCTCCTCTCCCATCGGTTCCCTTCCTTCTTCTCCCTCATCTCCTTCACTCCTTCACTCGATTTGGTCCCTTTTATGTGTGATTTTCGGATTGGTCTCACTCTAAGCTCTCTTTTGCACGGCGTTTCCCCTTAAGGTAATTTCTTCAACCCTTCTTCTCTTTTTACCCTAGATTAAGGGGTTTTTGTGAGAAATCATGGGATAGAAGTGTAGAATGGCTATTGGGGAGAGATCCATGGAGTAATTTTGGAGATTCTGAAAACGTGGACATTTCATGGGTATGGACTGAGTTATAAGTGGGTTTTGGTATCCATTGCGAGGCATGTAATTTGGGAAAAAGGGTGCAATGTCGATTTTAAGGTTTATTGTTAGGGACATTTGGAGATTTCTCATGGGTTTGGTGAATTGACCCGAATTAGGGTAAATTGTTGGGTTTAAATTTGGGACTTTTGTGTTTTAAGTGTATTTGAGGCTTAATCAAAGCACTCATGTTTATTATTATTGTGTTAATTGTGATTAGAGTCTTTAAACTCCGAATCCGACGCGGTATGGCCCAAAAGGACAACCTAGATTAACGTAAACCTCAAGGTAAGGAATTCTACACTCTAGGATGAAATGATGTAGATCATATATGTTGAATTATGCTGATGTGTTAAATGCAATGAGTTGAAATGTATGAAAAACGATGAATTCCCATTTTGTGTGATATGTAGCCGACTAATTCAGCATGGATCCCCCTTCGTACACTATGTACCACAATTATGAAGTTGATGAGATCATGGATAATGAACGAAAGGTCGAGGAAAAACCCGGTGTTGCTCCACCAATCGAGCTAGATCAAGTAGGTTTTCCTACTTTGTTGAAGTGCTTGGGGTGAACTATGTACTTACTGTTTTTATGACCAATAATGATTTGATTTTCTATTGAAAAATCCTATAATGTTGACTATGGAAGTATGGTAGATTTCAACTACACTGTATGTAAAATGATTTTATGTATGAGATAATATACATGTGATATGATTCTTGAGATATTTTAAATATGTGAAGTGACATCATATTTTAAAAAGGGTAAGAAAGTAAGATATGTATGAGTAGGAATAAATGTGATAAAGAATATATTGAAATGCATGTCATGGTTATTTGCATCCATTCATATTTCTCATGTGCATGACAAGGGATGGGAAGATTGTTGATGAAGTAGAGGGACATCAGTCCAATTTGTGTTATTGGGTAATGTGATGATTGATATGAGCATTATAGTTGGCGAATCAATGGGCAGAGTAGTTCCGAACAAACCTTGATGTCGTAACTGAAATGGTGGTAGTCACAAATGATGAGACCAATGGTCTGGGAAGTTTGGAACAGACCTTGGTATTGTGACTGAAAATATATGTTTGTGAATGTCAGTATGGGAAAAATGTAAGAATGTGAATGAAATATTCTCCTGTGAATCCGGTTGAAATGATGACATGGGTATAGTACCCCAATGTGTGAAATGAGATAAAGGTATTTGAAGGTAGTAGTCTCTGTAGTTCCAAATGAGTTAGTGAAACCCTAAGCATGGGGCATGATAAGAGCATTACATGGATCATGGTACCCATGGCATAAACACATTGCATATTATCGAGTATTCTATATACTTTGGATATGGTATTTGGAAATAAAGATGTAAGTATGATTTCAATATAAGTTATTGATTTTGACATCGTTATAAGAATGAGGTTATGAAACGAAGTTTGAAATGGTATTTGTATTAAGAAGTTTTCTAAAACAATGATGTTTTGGAGAAGAGTATTAAGTATAATATTTTTCATGATGAAAAACTATAAATTTCAAAAGGAGAGTAAAGTATGATTTGAATGAGAGATTTTACAACTATGTAGAAGTTGGAAAAGTATATGATACTTATAATGATAAAGTATGCTTCGTTTTGAAATCGGAATGTATATGTTCTTGATTATGTTCTTTTTCAAGTTGGAAATATAAGTAAAAGTATAGTTTTCCTATATTGTTCACCGGTACACATTTTAATGATCAGAATTCCTACTGGGTACGTTGACTAAGTCCATAAATTCCCCCACTAGTCATGTATGCAGGTTCAAAGTACGTAATTGAAATCGAACCAAGCGATGGCCGGATATGGACGAAAGGAATAACCAAGTAGAAAGCTTGGAGGACTTGGATAGTTTATATTTGGAGAGTTGTGAGAGTATTGAGATTTGTATAATGGTATTCAAGTATGAGGATTGTAATATTATAACTCTTTTGTACTTTGATTTGTATTTGACTCAATGTAATCATGTGGGAACTTCCTTATCTGCTATGGAATGTATTGTTGACTATTTATGTAAATATTATGAAATGCTTAAATTTTTGCAGGATAATTAGAGTGTGTGCAAGTATTATCATGCACACACTAGTTGGGCCAATCAAGGGTCGGGTCTTCGGACTCGGACTTGCCTCGCGTTGTGACGCTCGCCTCCCTCTGCACTGATTATTCTTATCATACTACTCTAATGATGGTGATTAGAGGGAGGGGCGTTACATGAAGGACTCGCTCAATGAACTCTTCGTGTTTGTGATAGTAAAGATTATAAAAATAAATAAATGACCTGTAACGTTCTTCAAAGAGCCATTTGTATACTTACTCAAGATGTTATCCTCGAGAAATAAAAATGAGCCTATTTAGTATTTGATAATTTTGTTGGATTTTTTTTTCTTTCATTTGAACCTTTTAACACAAGGTAATAATTACTAAGTTTCGACTCAATGCTCAAGCCCACGTGCCTTGTTCCATGAAAGGCCAACAACCTGACTAAAACAAAACTCAAATCCAATTTGACCAATCTATCCTGTCGAAATCTTATATGTAAATCGGGTTGAATATCTTGACTTGCTCAAAAATTGGTTTGATCTAATTCAGATTTATTTAAAATGATTGGATCGTCATAGTGTTGTGATGTAAAGATAATACAGTTGAAATATTATAATGAAAAGAAAAGAAAATTACATCACATAAAACACAACACACTAATGGGTGAAAGGAATAATTACTTCACTAATTAGAAAAGAGAAGAAAGTATGAGAGAATTATAATGTACTCAACACAAAATCAAAGGCTCACACTCTCAATCCAACAAACAAAGAAGCCTCAAAATTACAAAAGAGAATTTTCACAAATCTCTCTTTAAAAAAATTAAAATCCTCTCAAAAGAAATGTAAAGGAAGAACTCTAAATTTCTGCATGTTACAATTTGAGGGCCTAAGCCTCCTCAAATAAATTTTGAATTATTAAAATAAAAAAAATTAAAAAAATATTACTAAAATAATCAAAAGAGACAGAGAAGCGAATGAAATCAAACCACAATGATCATGGTGGACTTTCCCAATTCCAAATGTCCATTTCGGTGCCACCTCCCTAAACATAGAATACAAGTCATTTGATCCAACTCCAAGTTGATCTACTCTAGCAATTTCATTAATGTTCAATGACACTTTTGCTATAAATTGAATGATGGAATGGATTATATCATAGTTTGGTTTTTTTCTTTAAATGCTTTTTAAGTCAAGATTAGAAGTCCAAATTAGAATTTGGATCATCTAGTTGGGATTGGCAACAATTTCTTGTTTTAATTTTGATGAAAAAAAGGATTGAGTGAATATAGTTGATTAAGCAACATATCCAGTTGCATGAATACTATAGTTCAAACCTATGATTGGCCTCTAGGACAATGAGACTTACAATGAACAAATCTTTATTAGTCCCTAGATTTGTTGACTAAGACCCATAGACTCATTCAATATCTTCATGGACTTAGTGAGACTCAATTGGCATCATTGGACTTTAATTGGTTCGTCTGTCTTTAAAAAGGATTATGCATGTGTCGACTCACTATTTGCTGAAAGTTATATATGCCTTTGGAAAAGTGAGTTGCTACAGACGTTGACTTGCGTGTCGACTAATTTATTTTCCAATTGATTTGAAGTCTCTGTCTAGGTGAATTGCTACAAACTATTATGTACTTGTCGACTCACCTTTTGAGCCAGAATTCAAATTGCCACACTAGTCGTCATATCAGTTGACGTGCATCTCGGCTATGAGCAACAACAATTATATTTTGGAAAGCATTTATTGCTTCGAATGGCTATTTCTTGGGCATTTAATGCCTCCAATCGCTATGAGCTTATGCTCTATATTTTGTGACTTGAGAGAAGAAACAATCTCTCTTGAATCTCTTGAACTTCCAGATTATTGATCTCTAAAACATCACTAAGCTTTCAACGTCACTCATCTCTTGGATTGCAACCAAAGGCTTCCTGAGATAGAGAAAAAATATTACTCAGTAATATCTTTTGCCTGAGTTATACTTGTGAGAGCAACTCCCTAAGCTTACTTCACATCCTTTGAGAGTTAGCCAAAGAGATCAAAATTAGGCCAATCTCTGTATTTAGCATATTCTGAGATTGTCATCCTCCTCAACCCCTCAAATACCTTGAAATCCTGATCATAATTTGAGTTGTGGTATTCTACTATTGAGCGACTCTTAGAGAGAGAAATTTACTTGTGCTATCATTGCCATTATTATATTTCTGCAAGAGCAATTGTAACAAGTGGGGAACCCAGTGAGTGAAAGACGGGGAGTCTACTGTACTGAGTTGAACTAGAGAGTGGGGAGCTCAAATATATTTGTACGTGGTTGTTTTCCACCACTAGGAGGGAGAAAGATAGTGGATTAGAATCGTCAAGTAGGGAGCTTAGGAGAAGGATGTAGGTGTTGAAATAGGAAAGAGAGGATGAGTAGGACTCTGAGTCCTAACTCCATTAGGTCTCAGAGTCCTAACTTCATTGGGTCACAGAGTTCTAACTCAATGGGGTCTCAGAGTCCTAAATAGAATTCATACTTGAATTTTCTCTTATAATTATGTCTCCGATGTAAATGGAAATATACAGTGAAATAATATACTCTCTTTCTCTCGTGGTTTTTTCCCTGATGGGTTTTCCACGTAAATCCGGTGTTATGATGTTTTGTGGTATGTGATTTATATTTCTACATGGTATCAGTCAGAATTCGATCATACGTCGGAATCAAACAGCCGAATTTTTTTTCAGCACATCTTGTCACTGTGCTTCTGTAATGCACATCGGAGATTTGATCCAAATCCACAAAAGAAAAAAAAAAAACTTTTCAAGCCCACGGTGAGAGGGCTCATTTGCTACAGCAACTCTCATTTGCTAGACCTCGTTTTTTTTTGCCATCTGCTTGGTCAACCGTGGTTTGTCACCACCACTGGTTGAGATCTGATTGCCGCCGCTTGTTACTGCTGGACGTCGCTCCGCCGCCGAGCGCATATCTGTCGGCATCTTCTCCCGATCTCTCAGATCTGATCTGCCCTTCAGCCGCCGGAATCTTCTCTGTGCCTCGCCGACGACTCTCTCTGCTCGGCTACTGTGCATCTCGTGTGCCTCACTCACGCCCAGATCTGACGTTTACAGCTCTGGCGTACAGATCCGGTCAATCTGTTCAGACCCCGCCGATCCACTCGTGCTGCCGCCGGAGTTGGATTTCGCTGCCGCCGTCTCTCGAGTCTTTCAGATCTGGTTCCGCGCCGGTTGCCATTCCGCCTCAGATCTGAGGTGATTTCTGCACGGATCTGCAACTGCTGAGCTTGACGCCGTCTCCGACGCCCTTAGCAACTTCCTGCTGCTTCGGCCCATCGCGTCCGGCGTCTCTGATTCCGATTTGTTCTTCCGCCTGCACCCTTCAGTCTTCCGCTACTCATCTCCGCTGCATCACCGTCCTCTGCATCATACAGATTCGGCTTCTTGCTGCTGACTCCGTCTTCTGCTGTCCTGTTCTCGCTGTCCTACTCCGATTCGGATTCCGCACTGCCCCTTCGACCGTCCGTCGCCTGAGCTCACAGCCTGCTGCTGTTTTCTCATCTCAGATCTGAGAGTGCCGGCTCGATCTACTGCTTCACTGCCCAGATCTCCGATCGGGTTTCAGATCGGGTTTCTCTATTCAGATCTCGCCTTCTCGCCGATTCGACTCTCCATTTCTGGCTCCGACTCCGATTGTTGTTGTTGGGGATCGTTTTTTGGCTACCGTCAGCGTTCATAGGCGGAGTAGCAAGGCTCGCAGCAGATTGGGTCTTCTCTGCAGATTTGTACAGAGAGGAAGAAGACACACTGCAGCAGATTGGTTCATCAAAGGGGGCTGAGTATCTGCTGTCAGCGTTGTGTGGAATTGTCATTCAAAAGGGGAGTTTCCAGTCAGTATCTACCGCCTGCCGCTCTTCAGATCTGGTATCTTCCATCGGCAGCTCTTCCAGTCGGGCTCTCTCTACAAGTTCCGACGACCGGCATCCGACGACCGGCTGCAGCTCTCCAAATCCGGTCTCAGATTGTTGCTGGCGATCTGCTGCTCTCTCCACCCAGACGCTGCTGCAGTGGACCCGGGAGCTTCTACCTAATTTAAAAAAAATAAAATAAAAATAAACTGATTGTGTTTTTTTGTTTGCAGTTGTTCTGCCTCTCTATCTAAACCAGCTCTGCACCCAGCACCGCTCGATGGGTGATTCCGACTGCAATCCCAGTCTGAAACTTTCTTCTGTCCTTTTGAATACAAATAATTATGTTCTCTGGTCTCGGGCTGTTCACTTATCTCTTGGTAGTAAGAAAAAGTTGGGGTTTATCAATGGCAAGATTGTGCCTCCTACACCTGTCTCCGCATCTAAGGCTTCAGCTACTACTTCGGAAGACGCAGTTACTGACTCTGCTTATGATACTTGGCTCTCTAATGATCAACTGGTTCGATCATGGCTTCTTAATTCTATGGAACCCAACATTGCTGGAATTTTTACATTCTCCGATTCTGCAAAGGAATTATGGGATTCTGTGACCGGTATGTATGGTAGTCGAAATAATATTGCTCGGGTGTTTCAGCTTCAAAATAAGATTGCGACTGCACTACAGGGCGAACAGAAATTTTGCGATCTTACTGGCCATATGAAAAGGCTATGAGATGAGCTACATTTATATCGTCCTCATACCACTGATGCACAAACTCTTTTGCACCGAGATGAAGAAGACCAAGTTTTCTCTTTACTTCGAGCCCTGGGGCCAAAATATGAATATTTGCGGAGTAACATACTTATGACTGATCCGCTACCCTCTTGGATCGCTGTTTGTGCTATCATTCAACGCGAAGAAACGCGACAAGAAACTATGAATGCTGCTCCATCCTCTGAGAACTCTTCCAGTGCTTTTGTGACTCATAAAAATGAGCACCGACCCTCCTCTGAGTCTGAGAAGAAGAAGTTTCATTTTCCAAATAAAGGCCGACGGGACACTATTCGTTGTGATCATTGTGGCAAAGTTGGGCACTCCAAAGAACGTTGTTGGTTGTTACATCCTCATCTCAAACCAAACTTTGAAGCAAAAAGGAGAGCCAAGGCTAATGTCGCAGATACTTCCACCACTCTAGATCAGTTGAGTCAAATCCTATGCGATCTACGACAGTCTTTGCCTTCTACAAATCCGTCTTCCTCGTCTCATACAGCAGGTACCATTCATGCGTCTCTTGCTTCCCATTGTACTGGTCATTTCTTGGATTATTGACTCTGGTGCTACTGATCATATGGCTAATTCTCCTTCTTCTGTGTCTGATTTTTCCACATCATCCCGTAAACATGATGTCTATCTAGCCAATGGCACTGTGGTTCCTGTGGCCGGCCGTGGTCAGATTGATTTTTTTTCAAATAGCGTCTCTTCTACTGCTCTTGTTGTCCCTTCTTTTCCAACTCAACTCATGTCTGTTGGAAAATTTACTAATGCTTTGAACTGTGATGTCATTTTTTCTCCTAACTCTGTCATATTTCAGGATCGAACTTCCAAGAGGACGATTGGTAAAGACACGTATTCCAATGGGTTATACTTGCTACATTCACCTACTAAGGCCTACAAAGCCACGAACTTAGTAGAGAGTCACATCCTGCACCAACGGCTTAGACATCCTTCAAGTCGTATTTTGTCTTATCTTTTTCCTTCTATTTCTGTTCCGTCTAGTGTTTGTGATGTCTGTCAATTTTCTAAACAAACTCGTTTACCATTTGTTTCTTCTAATTCTAAATCTGTTGAACATTTTGATTTGATTCATTCTGATGTATGGAGTGCTCCAGTTGCTTCTTATGATGGTTATAAATATTTTGTTTTATTCATTGATGATTGTACTCGTGTTACATGGTTGTACTTACTCAAATCTAAGAATGAGGTGTTTCTTGCTTTCAAAGCCTTTCACAACATGATCACTACCCAGTTTCATGCCAAGGTGAAATTTTTTCGCTCTGACAATGGCACTGAATATGTCAATGCTAATTTCGCTTAATATTTTCATAGCCAAGGCATCATTCATCAAACTAGCTGCGTGGGTACACCACAACAGAATGGTGTGTCAGAACGAAAAAACCGTCACATCTTAGAAACTGCACGAGCTCTTATGTTTCAAATGCATATTCCTAAGCAGTACTGGTCCCATGGTGTTCTGACGGCCATCTATTTGATTAATCGACTTCCTAGTCGGGTTAACAATTTTAAATCACCATTGGAAATGCTGAAGAATAGAAAGATTGATTTGTCGCATCTGCGTGTGTTTGGGTGTGTCTGTTATGTCCACCGCCAACCTCTTCATCGTGACAAGTTAGATGCCAGATCTGTCAGATGTGTCTTTTTCGGCTATTCTTCTTCACAGAAAGGGTACATTTGTTATGACCCAGCATCTCGCAAGCTCATTGTCTCCCGTGATGTGCGCTTCGCTGAATCTGAAGTGTATTTCTCAGTTCATAGTGATTCTGGGAATCGGTCCCAGGGGGAGAACTTATCTGATTTGTTACCTCTTCCTACTGTAACTGATGATATCTCGTGTAACAGAAATACAGTGATTATATCTCCAGATAACCAAGCAATGTCTGCAGCAATTGAAATACCAACAGCTTCTACTGAGACTACATCTGCAATAATTCAGCCGATTTCTCCACCAACTGACATACCGGCTCCTCCAAAAGGAATGAAAGATTTCTTCACTTACCATGCTGTATCATACCTAATGGAGGCTTCTCTGACATATGATAATGTTACTCCGTCTCATTTGGCTTTCTTGAGTGCAATGTCCAGTGAACAAGAACCAAAGACATTTCGTGAAGCTAATTCCATATCTGTTTGGCGACAGGCAATGAAAGAAGAATTGTAAGCACTTGATGATAATAAAACTTGGAATATAGTCCAGTTACCTATCGGAAAGAAGACAGTTGGGTGTCGTTGGATATACAAAATCAAATATAAAAGTGATGGAACTGTGGAGCGACACAAGGCAAGACTGGTTGCCAGAGGTTTTACACAAACATATGGAGAAGATTACACAGAGACTTTTGCACCTGTTGCAAAGATGAACACTTTTCGAGTGATTCTCTCGTTAGCAGCAAATCAGGGTTGGAAATTATCTCAGATGGATGTAAAAAATGCTTTCTTGCATGGTGACCTAGAAGAAGAGGTATAAATGAGTGTTCCACCAGGACATTCACAAGAATCCAAAGTTGGATTTGTGTGCAAGCTGAAAAAGGCCATATATGGACTTAAGCAATCTCCCCGTGCGTGGTATGCTAAGCTCAGTTCTGTTCTCATGAGTAATGGACTTAAAAGGAGTGCGGCTGATTCTTCGTTGTTTGTAAAAAAAGGTATGTGTGGTACAACTGTTGTTTTAGTATATGTTGATGATATAGTGATCACAGGTGATGACAAAAATGAAATTAAAAGACTTAAGACTCTACTGTACAAGAGATTTGCCATCAAAGATCTGGGAGTGTTAAAATATTTTCTTGGATTAGAAGTTGCCTACTCAAAGAAGGGCATATTCCTTAATCAAAGAAAATATGTGCTGGACCTGTTGCAGGATATTGGAAAGATGGGAGTTAAACCATCAGATACTCCAATTGACAGTGGAGGTAAGCTTGACAATGATGGAGAATTGTTATCTGATATTGGTCAGTTTCAAAGGTTGGTTGGTCGATTGATTTATCTTACGATCACTAGGCCAGATATTTCCTATGCAGTCAGTCTAGTCAGCAGATTTATGCATGCACCTACAGTTACTCACATGAATGCTGTTAATCGAATTTTACAATATCTGAAGGGTTCTCCAGGAAGGGGAATATGGATGCGGAAGAATGGAAATAGTTCCATTACTGCTTACACTGATGCTGATTGGGCAGGTTGTCCAGTTGATCGGCGATCTACAACAGGATATTGTACTTTTGTGGGAGGTAATCTGGTAACTTGGAAAAATAAAAAACAGAGTGTTGTTGCAAGATCAAGTGCAGAAGCAGAATATCGTGCAATGGCCTTAACCACCAGTGAAGTTATTTGGCTTCGGTCCTTATTACAAGATTTGGGTTTTGGTTCTAATCAGCCAACGCAAATGTTTTGTGATAATCAAGCTGCCATTTACATTGCTTCAAATCCGGTGTTTCATGAGAGAACCAAACACATTGAGGTGGATTGTCATTTTGTTCGAGAAAATTTGCAAGCTAATGTTATTTATACTCCGTTTGTTCGCAGTGATCAACAATTAGCAGATATCTTCACAAAAAGTCTCTCCGCTGTTAAATTCCAAGATATTTTGTTCAAGTTGGGCTCAATCGATATTTTCGTACCTACTTGAGGGGGAGTGTTGAAATAGGAAAGAGAGGATGAGTAGGACTCTGAGTCCTAACTCCATTAGGTCTCAGAGTCCTAACTTCATTGGGTCACAGAGTTCTAACTCAATGGGGTCTCAGAGTCCTAAATAGAATTCATACTTGAATTTTCTCTTATAAATATGTCTCTGATGTAAATGGAAATATACAGTGAAATAATATACTCTCTTTCTCTCGTGGTTTTTTCCCTGATGGGTTTTCCACGTAAATCCGGTGTTATGATGTTTTGTGGTATGTGATTTATATTTCTACAGTAGGCAACGGGCCGAACCTCGTTAAACTCTTGTGCAAATTGTTTTTTTAATATTTATATTTGCATTTGATTCATTTGGTTTATTCAACAATATTTAATTTTCATAAATTTTTCACAATAGCAAAAGTTTGTCATAGATCCAATTCAAACCCCGCCCCCTCAGGTCAATATCTGGGTAACATTAACTTCTTTTCCTTTATACAATTGATGAGTTATTAACAAAATTCTCTTCCACCAATCAGAGTCAAGTCCTTTGTCTCATAAAGTCTAGTCTCATAATTTATTTTTCTTCATATAAATTACGGTTGTCCCGTCGACCTAATTTTCTTCATTAGTGTCTTATCCCTGACTTGAGTTAAATTCTCAATTTCAAACAATTAAGTGATGAGTTTTTTTTTTCTTCTAAAATTGTTATATCATCCTAATATACTAATTTGATGTAGTTGGGTCACTTTTTTACGACTCAAACTAAAATAAATAATATTTCATAATAAATTAGGTTTCACTAATTTTATAAAATCAAATGAATAGTTGCTTACGTGATAATTTAAAAAAATATTTAATAAATATATAAAACACTTGATTTTATTAAATGAAATATAGCTAAAGTGGAGTTTTTTTAGCAACTATTTAATTTATTTGTTCAACTCAATTGAATAAAAATGATTACATAAAAATTATTTTCATAATAAACATGTTCAAAATTTATACTTTAATTCTTTAAAATTGATATAGTAAAAAATTAATTATATTAAAAGAATCAAACTAAGTTACAAAAGCTTAATAACAAATTAGAATTTTCGTTTATGGAATGGAGTTGACATTTCAACAGTATAAATTTCTTTTGCCAGTGTCAAATTAGTGACTCAAAAGTCAAATCCAGGTCACGTACAATCAAGTGTTGCAAAGAACTTTTGTAAATCGACATAATTTTCTTGTCATTTACGATCATTTGGAGTCAAATATGTTGAGATGATGGCTCGAATTAATTGGATTCCATGAGAGCCATGCTATTATGTTAATATGAGAAATTGCTAATATTAAGAAAAATGTGAATAATAAGTGATTTTCTAATTTTCGGAGTTTTCTGTAACTTTTTGGATTTTTAAATAAAAAACCAAAAATCGACCTTGAGAGAGAAATATACTAGGCGATATATAGGCTTGAACGGTTTTTCCACCTTGAAAATGTAGGAAAATCACAAAACACTAAAAAAACTTTATCACTTCCATTGAAGCATCTCCATTCAACTCAATAAACACTCAATCTCATTTCATTAAATTTTTTCAACAAAAAACCAAAAATGGAATTATCTTAAAGTAAAAATTCAAAACAATAGGTAAAAAATAACTCAAAATGGATAAACCTAAAGGAAAATGAGGTTAGACATGAAAATTCCTTTCAAAAAATGAAAAATTTGCTTCTAAACCTTCCTTAAATCATACACGATAAAAGGTTTAAAAATAAAAATGGATGCAACGTCTAATTTTTTGAAAAAGAAAGAAAGTGAATTTATCTAATAAAGAGCCAACTCATTCGATATAGACTGCTGAAATAGGTTGTTAAATGGTATGTACCAACTAAGTCGTCGTATGTATAAATGATACAATATGTATTGACTAACAAGTATTGGCCTGGGCTGAACAATACATATCGGATATATTTTTGACCTTTGGTTCATTCAAGTCTATTACAAATGTCATTTTCTTCTTTAGACTTAGATTCAACTTTGATTGTTGTCCATTTGATGTGTTATCATCATTAGATATTATATATATATATATATATATATATATTTTCATTTAATCTTAAAAGAGCAAGGTTTAGGATGACTTGATAGAATCCATTCAGGATAATTTGATAGTCTAATAGTGGTATATCCGATGATTCGATTCTTTTATTGAAACTTTGGCATAGTTTGGCAAAACACTCGAAGATTTTCCATACTTGTTGTAATTATTTATTTGATCTCATTCATGCTCTCGCTATTTCATTGATGGCCAAAGTTGGAAAGGAATAGCAGATTGAATAAACTTTGCCCTTGGTTTAGTGCAATGTCACAAATATCATTTTTGGGATATTAACAACAACAGTTAATAACGGGACATTTTCAATTTCTTGAGTTTTTACTGAGAAAATCTCGTGGAAAATATAAATGTTATAAAAATAATAAAAATAAATATAATAAATAAATAATTCTTGAAGAAAAAAATAATTCTTATCTAAAAATTATTTGAAGAAAAAAATATCATACAATTGTGCATGAGTTCATTGTTAAATACCATATCAAAGTCATCCAATATCAAAATAATATTAAAAGGTACAATCATCTATCAATAAAGTTTAATTTGAAGTTTCAATTACCAAACCATCAAAAGATAAATAAAAAGAGAAAGGGTTTACTTGAAGATACATTGTATCCTCTATTGAGTCTAAATTTGCATGAAGAACTCACAAGATAAGGAGATTGAAAATCAGAAGATATCTTACCCGGTATATAAATTTAGCATATATCTAAATTATCTTTCAATATCTGTCAGTATGAGCTTTGCAAAGAAAGAGATATTTCGAGATATTTGGGTATTAGTCCCAGGAATGTTCTGATATAAAAATAAAATAATTTATAAAATATAACTATTATTTAGCATAATGAAAAATAAGGTTTGTATACATTTATATCTAACAATATGAGATTGGTGGAGATTGATATAGGTATTAATTTATTTTGTTAAATTTCTCTATTTTTTTTTTAGATTTTTTCTAAGATAATCCTTGATTTTGGCAGGTTTTTTTTTTAAAATCGAATGAAAGCATTAAAGCCCATATTAGGGTCCACTGTTTGTAGTCGCAAGCCACGCTTCTATAGATTGAAACCACCGCCAATTTTGCATCTTCTGATAGGTTTTAATTTCTTTTTTTCTATTATATCGTAATTTAAAATTTTATTATTGTTATTATTATGTCTCAATTAAATTTAACATTAAGATGAGTTTTGACCACTTGATAGGCAAATATGTAATAACTAAGACTCGATGATTTGGTAATCAAACCATTAGGAGAGAAACTTGAGTTGGGTTTTAACTCGACCTGTATGATCTGATCTGAGAAGTGGGTTAGATTATGTAATTGTTAGTTTAGGGTCAAGGCGGATTGGAAATAAAACTCGTATGAAATTTGAATTGGGTTGAATTCAAAAATATAAAATCAATATAACTCAATTCAAATTGATCCGATTCAATCTGAGTTTCAGAAAGTACACAAAACCTACTGCTAATTTTTCCCCTATATTTGAATTAAAACAGGCCGGGCTGTCATGCTAGCAATTCAGCTTAGGTCGGATTGAGCAATTTGGGCCAACAATTCGAGTCGAGTCGGGGCAGACTAAATAATTTTTTATATAAGTTAGATTGAATTTATTAAAATCTAGTTTAACCTGCCTGAATTTCAACCCTACAAACCACATATTTGCTGTAATTTCATGAGTCATTGGAATTTAGCAACCATCATTAATTTGAAAATCTGAATGAAAACCTCGTTCTAATGCAAATCTTTTCATTAATAACTATGACGAGGAGTGACCTTGATTTTAATGTTGTTAAATTTTCCATTAATTGACACATTACATAAGTTTTGCCTTGGCTACACATTCATATCAGTCATTGACAGATTCTCTTTTGACCTTTTGTACATCATATGTATCTAACGGACATGTCAGTAACTCTAAAGGAAATTTGAGAAAGCCTAATAAACTAGTAGAGGATTTCATCTGATATCTGCTTGTTTTATGTTTGTAACTTTTCATCAAATCTTTCCATTTAATTTGTTGCTGGGTTAATGTTTTCATGGAGCAGGTCAATCCAAATACTTTATTTTATTTTATTTATTTCAATTGTATTTATTACACACTACTATTTCATTTTTATACTAGGGATTGTTCACTTGGCTTTTAAGTAAGGCTACAGTCTTTTACACATTTAAATGAAGCAACGAATTTGTCCATTTCATGCAT
Source organism: Chimonanthus praecox (assembly GCA_022113865.1). Taxonomy (NCBI): domain Eukaryota; kingdom Viridiplantae; phylum Streptophyta; class Magnoliopsida; order Laurales; family Calycanthaceae; genus Chimonanthus; species Chimonanthus praecox. The sequence goes on along the minus strand of CM039087.1, from coordinate 51,886,576 downwards.
TGTCATAATAGGCTTTGATTGGCAGATTTGGTGCTTCAATGGGCAATCATTTTTCTGGATGCTGCCTCATTCGAATATGGTTGACAAACTTGTGATCAGAGCATTCTTGTCAAAATCTCCACCACTCTTCTCCACAACTTTTGAAGCAAAGGGGTTGGGTGGCGTCGACAAGCTTTCTGCACTTCCTTCCAACATTTGGACCACACTGTTCATACAAGGCCGATCAATTGGACTCCACTGAATGCACCAAAGTGAGACGATAGCTAGTTTCTCAGCCATCACAGCATCCTCATGTGTTGTAAAACTGAAGGCCAATTCCTTCTCCTTGACATAGGCGATTATAATCCACTGTGGAAAATATATTTGACTTTTGTTTCCCACCGTAACATCGTTGTTTTTCCTTCCCCCAACCATTTCTAACAACATGATGCCGAAACTATAAACATCCGATTTGTAAGAGACGTTCCCAAAGTTCCTAGAAAACACTTCAGGTGCAATGTAACCCATAGTTCCTCTGGCAGTGGCAATGGACACAGCACTTTGTCCTTTCGTACAAAGCTTTGCCAACCCAAAATCAGATATCTTGGGATTGAAGTTTTGGTCTAACAATATGTTGTGAGGCTTAATGTCGAAGTGAAGGATACGCTGGTCACATCCTTGATGAAGGTACTCTATTCCTCTAGCAATGCCAATAGCAATATCTTGTAGTTTCTTCCAACCAAGAAAATGTTCACTGTTGTTTCCTACAATGTATTTCTCTAATGATTCATTTGGCATGAATTCATAAATGAGTGCTCGCTTCAATCTGTCGGCACAGAAACCGAAAAGACGGACTACATTGACATGGTGAATCCTACCTATTGTGCCTACTTCATTGATAAATTCCTCTCCATCGCCGCCATAACCTTTCAGAATCTTCACAGCAACAAGAGTTCCATTTGGAAGTTTTCCCTTGAAGACACTGCCATAACCTCCTTCGCCTAATTTGTCTTTAAATTGATCAGTCATCCTTTTCAGATCAGCGTAAGAATATCTCATCGGCTTGAGAGATTTGTAATCTGCCAGAAATTTCTCAATCTTAATTTCATTTTCTAAATCCAACTTCCTTTCAAATTTCCGAGAGAGATAGAATTTAACGCTGATTACTGTAATGACCAAGAGAAGAGAGGAGACTAGGCTTGCACCTGCACATAACGATATTTTAAATTTCAAACAACTTACTAAAGAAACTATGATGTATAGCCATTAACGATGAAGTTAGGTAATGGAGTAGTTTACCTATAATTAGAAGCTTTTTCATTTGAGGTTTTTTCTTTAGACCTGCTAAGGAACAATTGCAAAAAGTAAGTAGAATTGGACATGTGGTCTTCCTTTGAAAGAATAAAGAAGCCGCTAGGGGCTGCATCCAAACTAACAATAGGCATTGCAAGCAAATGGAAGTAAAAAAAATAGTAATTGTCACAATAGAGTATATGAAAAAAGAAAACAAGCAAATGGAATACAATAAGAAAACATGAACCAGAGGAGCTTGGTAATCAGAGATGGAGGTAGAAGTAGATGGAATAAAATTGAATGGAACAGATAAATCTAAGCCAAAACTTCAGGTCCAAGTTCATCCTTTACATTTTATTTTATTCAAAATTTATACTCTTCATTCTTAGGTTAACAAGTCAGGCCACCAATGAGACAATGACCATTCAGTTGGTCCCTTGCTCTTTATACCAAAGGTCCAAATCTTAGGCCTGATATGATATTTTTTTCTTTTGAATTTATGTGTGCAAAACCTCAGACATAGTCCTACTAAAACCCCCACAAGTTGTACCCATGCCCCTTAAGGTATCACCAAGGTTAGCCCGTGGAGTTTAAAACTAAGTAAATGAAACATACATCATCAAACTATGTAATTACAATATGAAATCTCATGTAAATTCTCTAAACATCTAATATCCATTTATACAAAATTTTATTCTTAAAATTCCAAAATAAGAATTATCTTAGATTCAAAACTTGAAAAACTAGAGAAACTTATCAAAATAAATATTCAAGCTTCAAATAGTTAGATCTAAGTAAATAAAAATATTATCTTCTATTATTATTTAACATTTTTTCAAGAAAACCAATTTCATAACAGTCATGAAAAATATTAGAAAAATCAAACAAATGCCATCCAAAATTATCTAAATCGCATCTCCATTAAATTTTTTATTAAGAAAAAAACAAAATGGAAATTATCTTAGGGTAAAAGATTCAAAAAACGAGGTAAAATATAAGTTTAGAAAAAAATTTGGAACTCTCCCAAGAGGTTTTATTGTTGCAAATGACAAAGAAGGAAGAAGATGACGAAGGTTAGGTCAGAAAAACAACCTAACAAAATGGTTTTGGGTCCGAAATTGAGCCGTATAAAATGGGCTGATAAAAGGGCCTAGATGTCGGTGAAACATTTCAGTATTTCTAATATTTGGGCCCAGGCATTCTTAACAACTTTTCTTTTCGATTTAAGGTCATTTAATGAAAGGGCATAATTTAAATTATTTTCTATATCAATATTCAATTCATACCTGAAAACCATTTTAATGTGAGACTAAAATTTATTATATTTCAATATCTTCTTTAATTTGATAAGTACAAAATGGGTGGAGACACCTTATTTTTCAGCCGGGAGATACATTTAATTCAAAATACATGTGAAATTATCATTTTACTCTTAGAGTTTTAAAAAAATTAAAATTTATTATATTTCAATATTCTCTTTAATTTGATAAGTACAAAATACTCTCTTATTGTGGATTCGATATTGGAAAAGGCTGTCGCTTTATGGTAGAGTAGACTTGACAATGGGTCACGTCAGTTCTACTTTAGATTCGAGGTGCCAATATCTAAGTCATCACTTATGCTGCATTTGGAACGGAATAAGAGGCGGTAACCTCCATTATCCTTTTTTACCCTCATTTGGTAATAAAGAGTGAAGGTAAAAAATTAAAAATTTAATCCTCTCATTCCATTTTTTAATACCTCTTTAGAAGTTAGGATATTCAAAATACCCTATCCTTCAATACCCCTTGCCTTCCTCTCTTTATCAATTATATATTGTAATTTTTTTTAAATAATATTATAAGATTAAAAAAATAATATATTTCAAGTAATTAGCAATTTAATTTTGTTTAAAATTTATTTTAAAAATGTGTCAATATTTTCAACGTGATACATTTGGATGAGGGGTAAATTTTGCGGGAGTTACCCTTGAATAGGGGTAACTGTAAGTAGGGGTAAATTGACATATTAATAATTTTATGAGAATTAATATTTTTTATTAAATATATCTAATATAAATAATAAAAATAAAATTTTATGAAACATAATTGTCAAACCATCCTATTTTTAAGGGGTGATTCTGTTGAAATTTCGATAAGGTCTCGAAACTCCGAAAGAGTTTGAAGTTCATCATAATTTCTTTCGGAGTAATTAACAATTTATTATCTTGGAAGTTTATTTTAAAAATATGTCAACATTTTCAACATGATGTATTTGGATGAGGGGTAAATTTTACGGTGGTTACTCGGGGTTACCTTTGAGGGGTAATTGTAAGCAAGGGTAATCTGACATAACAATGTTATAAGAATTAATATTTTTTATTAAATTCATATAATATAAAAAATAAAAATAAAAATTTATGAAACATAATTGTCAAAACATCCTATTTTGAAAGAGTGATTCTGTCCAAATTTCAAAATAGTTTCGAAACTCCGTAAGAGTTTGAGGTTCATGGTAATCTCTTTTGGAGTAATTAACAATTTATTTTGTTGAATGTTTATTTTACAAATTTGTCAATATTTTCAACGTGATGCATTTGAATGAGGGGTAAATTTTGCAGGGGTTACCCTTGAGTAGGGGTAACTGTAAACAGGGATAACCTGACATATTAACAATTTTATGAGAATTAATATTTTTATTAAATTCATATATTATAAAGAATAAAATTATATTTTTTTATGAAGAGATATGTTGATATTTTTTATTCATTTATTGAGATTTAAAATAATAATATAAAAAAAACTCTTTATTTATTTTTTTAATGTTAGAATGCAAGTGTTCATTTTAAATTATAATTATGAAAAATAATTTATAAAACATAGATAATATTATTATAAGTTATATTATTAGAATTTACTTCATGAATATTATTTATTAATTATGTTTTATAAAAAAATTCAAAAAATATTAATATATCAGGTTACCCTTGTTTTTAGTTACCATAAAAGACTTTTTACCCTTTGAGTAAGTTTTTATTTTACCACTGCAATTACCAAATAAGATAAGGGTAATTCTAGTTTAAGGGTCACCTCCACTTAAGGGTAACCTTTACTCGGAGTAACCCCTCTAAAATTTACCCCTCATCCAAACGCAGCCTTAGTTATTTTAAATAGCTATCCCCCTAACCATACATCTACAAAAATAACATGTATGAGTATATTTAGACCCATTTAACCTTTTATATAAATAGCCTTACCAATTTACCCAACTCAAACCCATTTAAAGCAATTTAACATTTTAAAAATTCACAAAAAATATAAATAAATACCAATAAATCCAAAAAAATAAATCATAATCATGTATCGAACAATGAATTCTCATACCCTCTATATTATGTAAAAGAAAATGGCAAATGTAGAGTAATGTACAAGCTATTCTAAAAATATCTCACGGCACTATTTTGCAAGGTAATGAACAAGTAAACAAGAAGTGAAATCTCTTAATATGTATATTTTTCAAAAGATCAACACAAAAATTCTAGAGGAATGATCTTATCCTAATAGTAATGATGACTTCAAATGATACCATCTGAGATATATGAGCTAACCTCTTGAAAATCTAAACCATATATATATATAAGGGAGGCATATAGACCTCCAGAAAATCTTTTCCTATACACCTGTTTTTCAAAAGTTGATGAAAATTATCATTTTGACCTTCCACTTAAAAACGCCACATCCACCGAACCGGTCCACCGAATGAAAAAAATTCATTAGAACGAATTTTTAGTGGGCTGTGAAGTGAGATTTTCAAACGAAACCGTTTCTCGACCGATTTCTACAAAAAAGGTATCAAAATTCATCTACTCTAAATTTTATGAACTCTGGGACTGATTTTAAGTGAAAATGATAAAATTTTGGGATTCAAAAATCATATCCAAAGAAAACTTCCCTCTTAATTCTTTGGGTACGATTTTTTAAACCCAAAACTATACCCTTTTCACTTAAAATCAGTCCCGGAATTCATAAAATTCAGAGTATATGAATTTTGATACATTGTTTATAGAAATCAGTCTTGATATATTTTTTGTAGAAATCGGTCGAGAAACGACCTCGTTTGAAAATCCCACTCCACAATCCACGTACTTCAATTGATGGAATTCATTCATTCGAATGAAGTGGGACTTTCTTCGTTCGAAGGAAGTGGGTTGTAGAGTGAGATTTTCAAATGAGGTCGTTTCTTTACCAATTTCTACAAACAAGTTATAATAATTCATCTACTCTAAATTTAAATTTTTTAGATAGTTAAATGGTTTTTCTATATGAACAATTCATATTTTTAAAAGTTAGACTATATATTTCAAATGGTTTCATTTAAAATCATCGCATTAGCATGACACTTTAAGGATGATATGATCATTCCTCTAAATATCGAGGTGGCTTGTAGGTATTTAGATCTATAATTTTAACAATAGAGTTATTTTGGCATTGGATATAGGGCGAATAAATACTAACTACTAATTTCATGAGTATACTGGTAATATAGAATGAATTAGGAATTCTCATATTAAAATCATAAACCAAACTTTCCTTTCTTGTTAATATTATATTATCTCCATTTCATTTTAATTGTCTCATTTGAAATATTTGTATTTTTTAAATAACTCTTTATATAAGACTAGCACTCCATGTGATCTCATTCATTTTTAACACATTTTATACTACTCAATGAATCGAACAACTATTTTAAGACAAATTTAAAATTCATCTCAGACAACTAAATTAAAAAAAAAAAGTAGTTGTTAAATTAATATAAAAGGTTTTTCTAATGAGACTCAATATAATACCTACTCTTTAAATGTGTTTTGGCCTGTTGCATGCAGCCATGAAAATGGTTGGGGTATATTAGGTTAGGTTACTTTTATGGATATAGTGAGGCCACCTATTTATAAATTACTTCAAGTCTATCCATTTGATAAACGACTTCAAGTGAGATCGGTCCATTTTATAACAGGATCAAAATCTTACCCATATCTTTTAGAATGATTAGGTTCAGATAAATCAAGGGTTTTGCTATTTGCAGTGAGATTTTGCCGAAGCTGGCTTTGATTCATATGTCAACAAAGAAAATCCAAGAAAAATAGGGGTGGTCGCCTCATCCATTGCGGCAGAATGACCTGATTTACTAAAATTTGCTTAAAAGATTACAAGATTAATGATTAAGTAATCCATATTTTGATTAAAAAAAATTAAGAAACAATCCTTACTCTAACACAATTCATGGTGCAATAATTAAATAAATGATGGCCCTTCAGTTAAAAAATAAATAGAGTTTGCACTTTTATTAAAAATGATAAATGAATTCTTCTCTAACAACCATTCTTACGAGAGTTTGAGACAAATTTTAGATTGTAGGACTTACAATAGACTCAATGGATCCATTCCCCTCTCAAACCTCGTCTACTCTTTGTGAGTTGTGCTCGTATCCAATTTGAGACCATTTTGATTGAAAGTCTATTGATTTAATTTTCTGAATTTTTCCTATCATCTAAAGGTGAAATTTCGTAAAATTTTGTAAACAATATATAATCTATCCATTAATGTGAACCAAGTGAGACCCATTAAACCTCTTTAATAAATATCTCACGAAAACTATTTTAAGAGAGCATTCACCCATAAATGTGGTTCAAGTAGGACCCATCAAACTCTTTGCTTGAAGATTTTATGAGAACTATTATTAAAATAATATTCATAAAGATAATATTAGTGTTCAAGGGCGCCCCATGACCTTTCCTGTATAAAGCTGCAATATTTTATTAATAGTTTTGTATTGTTTTAAATGTTTATATTTCAATAATATGTTTTGATATTTTTAAAAGAAAAATAATGAATGTACTCTTGAACTGTACCCATTTTAGCATTCACCAATTTGAAAAAAAATGCAGAAATACCTTGATGGAAACACATAATAGTGCCGCCACTACTTTGGTTCTTGAATCCGCACTTTCCACCTCTCAATTCACATCCATCGCATCCTGGCAGGTCCCACCTCAGATCAAGATAAGCGCTATCTAGACTACCAAATTCCATCCCTACTCTGACTGTCTTTATTGGCTTGCATGATTCCGGTAACCGATCCACCGTATCATCGCCATAGAGAGAATAAGCGTTGCTCAGGCAAGGAATGAAGGTTGTATAATAGAAACTGGAATCAACGTTCTCAGAACAGTTGATGAAGGTGTAGCTATAAACATCGGAATAGTGGAAAGGAGAAGCAGAGAGATTGTCGGTGTTGATGATGAAGCCCCCGAGGCAGTCTTTGGGGTCGGTAATTAACAACTGATGGTACTTGTAATCGATGTCTCTCACGTACATTTTTCCCATGGAAGGGATGTTGATGACGGTTTCATTGCCATCGCAGGAGAGACGGAAGCCAGGATAGCCACAGTATTGAGGGTGTTTACCTTCCAGTGAAAAGGGAAATTGAATCAGTCCAGTGCCGGAGCATTGACGAGAAGGCTTGCAACGATCTTCGAGGCAAGATCCAACTGTAAGAAGAGAGAGCAGAAAGAAAGAGAAACCACCCATTTCTTATCTCTGCCGTGAAATGATAAAAGCAACCTCTTAAAAAGAGGAACGATGTGCAGTGACGAGTCAGACTTTGCTAGTAAGAAGACACTGACTGTGGAGAAGGACTGACTTTTGATTTTTCTACAAAGAAGCAAATATAGCCAGCCCGAATTGACTATTAACTTCAATCAAACCAATACATTGATGGTAAGATGAAAGTTCAGGACGACTTTTCTCTCTCTTTTTTTCTTTTTCTTTTTGCTGGATTCTTGTCAAGGAATGGGCAAGCTCATGGAAGCTTCATATTTTGTTATTTCTAGAGAATCCAAAACATAATTTGATTCTCATATATATCAGATACCAGGAGTGGAGATGAAATTGAAAACAATATGAAGGGAATATCAAAATTAGCATCTCTGTTTATTCTTTGGTCTCTTTTTATAGAAAAAGATAATACTGTGTATTATATATTGAATACCTAAACTATTACATATATTTATAGTCTCTAGCCGATCGTAGGGCTATCACAATCAAACTGTAACTTTTAACATAAGTTTAAATCAAATACATCTCTTAAGTAGAGATAAACCCAAACTAGGAATCCTAATAACATTATAATTCTATTAATATTAAAATTCTAAATATATTTCAACACGCCCCCGCAAGCTGAAGCGTGGATGAACGCAAAGCTTGGAACTTGAAGAAACGGCAAGTGAACTGCAAAGGTGGCACACCGACTGTCCACAGAGATTTGTTGAAGCAGCACACTGATTAGCTGCAAAACTTGTTGAAGTGGCAGCGTTGACTGCATGCAAATATGTGTTTATGTGGCAGCTTTGATTGGCTGCAAATTGACAGGCAGCGAACACCGACGGTGGCCTAAAATTGAGAAAGAGGCTCGAGACGACAGCAGTGGCCGTAAGACAATTGTCCGGCAAACGATGATCGCAATATGCGATAAAGATAGGCAATGAATGATCTGCAAAACAAGGGCATACTAAATGCCAAAACAAGGCTGAAACCATCACATCGATCAATCAGATCGAAAAGGCCTGCAAACAAAGGTTGTAGCCATAAAAAGTCAGCAAATAAGGGCTAAAGCTATAAAAGACCAGCAAAAGGGCTGTAGCTATGAAAGGCCAGCAAAAGCGGGGACGAATTAGAGTCCTCCAAATAAAATGAGTGGATGACTTCTACAACAAATGGACATGTGTCCAAAACATGCCGTCTCATTTTCGAGAAACGATAAAATAAGGTGTGCTCGAACAAAGGGTAAGTTGCGTCCCTTTCTTCGGTTAAAGAGGCCGTCTCATATCGGAGAAACGACAAAACAAGGCTGCTCGAAAGGCAGCTAAGTAGGAAAAGAAGGGCAATTTGTGTTCCTTACTTCACTTCAACATAAAATAGGAGGAGAAAGTCAATTTGTATCCCTTTCTTCGTCTCTCCCCCTTTCTTCTGGACACAGATCTGGCAGATCGGGGCGAGAAGAAACAAACAATCAACAAGAAGCACGCAACAAGAGAGCATAGTATCTCAGCGTCGCAAGTGTTTTACAGTTGCAAGCACAGGCGTGGATAGAGAAGCAGCATAAGTAAGTGCAGATTTGGACCTTCAGAATTCTATTGTTTATTTTGTCCAGATCGGCTACAACAGCCTGAGGAATGAAGGATGAAGGAAGGACGCTAAGACGAACAGATCAGCAGAGAATCGTCTCTAAATTGGTGCAAAAGGTGGTTGTCAATGGCTCAGGCCTTGCAAAAGGGCAGCCTCTGACAGCGGCAAATCTGGTAGCGTGGGCGATCAGTCGGGCTTTCCAACTAAGATTTGGGTTTTGAAAACATACCAGATCTTGAAACGACAAGGCCAAGACGGCGAGGAACAGAACAAACCATGGGAAAGCAATCCCCACACTTCAAAATAAGATGATTTGTGACCAGATCATAATCTGATAGTGGTATGCAATCAGTAACCCAAAATTAGACCTGCCACAAAACTGAGAACAGATACATTTTTTTTCTTCTTCCATTGCATGATGGCTTCTGGGCAACAAAAGTAGCACCAACGACAATTGGGGACGATGATACAGATCTGCGTGACATAGCCAGAGCCAAAAAAATTGTTGCAGATCGAGCAAATATGTGCTCGAAGATTAGGGCCTGTTTCAATGTTTTTGTTGTCAACTGAGATCTGAACGATTGCTGCTCAGGCCACAACGAGCAGAAAGGAACAAGAAGGATATGAGATTTGATAATCATTGAACTGTTGGGCAACCGACTGCAATCACGCTCGATTGGCTGTAATTGTATGTAGATCTGAATGTATTAAAGAGGCGCTAGATATGAAAATCTGCCTAGTGAAAAGCACTGCTGGAAAACAAATCTGGGATCTGTCCGGCGTGAAAAACAGAATGGATACCAGATCTAGAATAGATTTGCGAAGGGCGCTGACGCACAAACGAACGCAAACCAACAACAAGGGAACTGATCTTAGAAAATAAATCAAAGCAGGGCGTGCACAAGATTGCACAAACAGATGGATGACAGTAGGATGTGGCAAGCAAGGCCGAGGTAGAGCAGATCGAAAACAGAGAGAGGTGTCTCAAACAGAGGAGACGAAGGATCTGCAAACAGATCTGGAAAACGTGGAAGGCGCTGATGACCAACAACAGTGGTTGAAGAAAAAACAGAGACACACCCAACTCGCTGGACGATGCGCCAACAAATCTCAGATCTCACAACAACAAAACTTGAGCAGTCCCTCCCTCCCTCCGGCAGAGGGAGAGAAGAAGAGGTGTGGTGATTAAAAATTTACATAATAGAATTGAATTGTAGAAAAGATAAAACTATGTATTCTATTAAATCTCTATACTATTACTTGTATATATAGCCTCTACCTGACCCTAGGACTATCACAGTCAAAATTAAATACATCTCTTAAGTAGAGATAAGCCTAAATTAGGAATCCTAATAACATTATAATTCTATTAATATTAAAACTCTACATATATTCCAATATTTTTCTTCTTGCAAGGTTGCCACTGCAAAGGTAGAAGAAGAGACTGCTCCTCTTCATGTGGGGCTCTTCATAATATTAGATACCCTTTTTGCTTAAAAGAAGATCCAAGCGACTGTGGCGAGCCACAATACGAATTGTCCTGTGAAAGTGGTCAAGCTGTGGTTAATCTAAAGGGAAATCCATGTTGTGGACATCTTTTATGAAATTCAGGTGATAAACGTTGTCGACCCACGACTACATAAAGATGACTGCCCTTCCCTCCCTCTCTACAATATCAATTCCTTGCCTTGGTCGACTAAAGAGGCTCTTTACGTCTCCTCATCGAGTAACAGTTTCGTCGTGTTTGTGAATTGTTCAGTTGCAGTTAACCAGCCAACTTACGTATCAATTTCTCAATGCATCCGACGCACTTCCAAGTCATATCTGTATGCTATTGATGGTTGGATGTCAGTTTCCAATCTAAATCCTTTTTGCGAGGTCATGAAGAAAGCTCCTGTGTTAGATAAATTTCCTACAAATTACAGTGAAATACACAATATTATGGTGAGGGGTTTTCAACTATCATGGCATCCTTTATGCCTCAGAAATGTGTATGAATGGGAATATTATTGGGAGGGGCTCTCATAAATGAGTTCATGCCAAATGGAACTCTAGAAAAATATATTTTCAGCAAAGAAAAAACCAATGCTTTGTGTTGGGATAAGTTGTACCAAATTATGTTGGGAATTGCTCGAGGGATTGAGTATCTTCACCGAGGTTGTGACATGAGAATTCTTCATTTTGACATCAAACCTCACAACATTCTCCTTGATCATAATTTCATCCCAAAAGTTTCAGACTTTGGACTAGCAAAGTTTTATCCAACTGAAGAGAGTATTGTGTCAGTAACAGGTGCCAGAGGGACAATAGGATATATGGCCCCTGAACTATTTTATTAAAGCTTTGGAGGTGTTTCATACAAGTTTGATGTGTATAGCTTTGGAATGGTATTGATGGAAATGACTGGAAGAAGACAAAAATGTTGATTTTTACAGCGGAAAATCAATCAATAAAATCAATGAAACAATCACACATATAAAATAACACGCAGATTTACGTGGTTCGGCTAAATGCCTACATCCACGGGCAACACAGAGAAGAGTTTTCACTAAATCAAAATGAGGAGTTACAATGTGCAGTCAATGCTCTCATCCTTTACTACTTTTTTCATACAAGCAGTAATGACCTATATAAAAGGAAAGACTCCTACAATTATGCTACTGCCCAATGGCATACCAACTCAGTTATGGGCTGAGTTAAATAGAGCCATAAATACCAACTCAGCGATGGGCTGAGTTAAATCGAGCCAAATATCAACAATCTCCACCTTGGCGAGATTTACAGGCCATCTCCTCCTCACCTCTCAACTATCTCCACCTTGGCATGAAAATCTCACACCCAACAAACACAAGTGAACAAACAAACTATGCTGCCTTCAAATGTACCCGAAGATGCCACGCACCCGAAGGTGCTCAAATATGCAGAATGTTGATCAAGTCCAAACAATGCTTGAACTTGATCCCAGTTACCACCTTGGTCAGCATATTTGCAGGATTATCTGCAGTTCCAATCTTCTGAAGGAGAATAACACCTTCATTGACAACCTCTCGAACAAAATGGAAACGGACATCGATGTGCTTTGTTCGTGCATGATGAACCTGGTTCTTTGCTAAGTGAATAGCACTCTGACTATCATAATAGATATCCACGTGCTTCTGTATAAGACCCAAGTCCTCAAGCAACCCATATAGCCAAATGGCCTCACGAATGGCCTCTGTCACTGCCATGTACTCTGCCTCAGTAGTAGAAAGAGCAACTGTAGACTGTAATGTCGACCTCCAACTCACCGGTCCTTTAGCAAGTGTAAATACATAGCCTGAAGTAGACCGGCGTTTATCTAAATCACCAGCATAGTCCGAATCCACATAACCAACCACATGTCGACCAAACTGATTATCCCACTCAAACATTAAACCAACATCTACGGTACCCAGAATGTACCGTAAAAGCCATTTCACTGCTTGCCAATGCATTTTTCCTAGATTATGCATGTACCTGCTCACTATACTGACAACCTGTGAAATGTCGGGCCTAGTACACACCATAGCGTACATCAAGCTACCAAGTGCACATGCATATGGAACCTGAGCCATGTACTCACGCTCCTTATCTGTGTGAGGAGACATCAAAGTACTAAGCTTAAAGTGATGGGCTAATGGTGTACTTACAGGTTTTGTATTTTTATCCATACCGAAACGCTATAATACTTTCTTCAGATATTGTTTTTGTGATAAACACACTGTTCCCTTCACTTTGTCTCTTTCAATTTCCATACTAAGTATTTTCTTGGCTTCCCCAAGATCCTTCATCTCAAACTCATTTCTCAACTAAGTCTTCAATTTGTCAATCTCTAACTTGCTCTTATAGGCTATGAGCATGTCATCCACATATAAAAGAAAATATATGAAGGAACCATCACGTAGCTTACGAAAATACACACAATGATCATATTGGCTTCTTGTGTACTTCTGTCCTATCATAAACCGATCAAATCGCTTGTACCACTACCTTGGAGACTGTTTCAAACCATACAACGACTTTCTCAGTTTACAAACCAAATTTTCTTTTCCAGTAACCTTAAAACCATCAGGTTGAGACATGTATATCTCCTCATCCAAATCACCGTGCAAGAAAGCAGTTTTGACATCAAGTTGTGCTAACTCAAGATCAAACTGTGCAACTAAAGCTAGTAAAATACGAATAGAAGAGTGCTTAACAACCGGAGAAAAAATCTCATTGTAGTCTATCCCTTCTTGTTGTGCATAGCCTTTAGCTACCAACCTAGCCTTGAATCTCACATTGTTTGTTTCTGAAGAACCCTCTTTCTTGGTGTAGACCCACTTGCAACCAATTGCTTTCTTTCCCTTTGGAAATTGTACCAACTCCCAAGTTTGATTCTTGTGAAGAGACTGCATCTCCTTACTCATTGCATCCTTCCATTCTACACTTTCTGAGTTTCTCATAGCATCTCTGTATGTAAACGGAATATCATCATCAACAACTAGAAGTGCGTATGCCACCATGTCTGTGAACCGTGCATGTTTTCTAACCTCTCTTCTTGGTCTACTGACTGCAATGGAGTCTGGCTGCTGTGTAGACTCCTGAACTGGAGCCTCATCTGTAAATGTGTCCTCACCAACTGAATCATCTGTGAGACTATCACCTGTCTGAACAGGTATCACTGAAGTCACTGGAGCCTCAAACTCCACCTGTTGTGGAACCCCCTTGGTCTTGTTTTCCTTCTGATCAACCTTATGCTTGTTCTAAGTGAACATAACAAACTCATCAAAAGTAACATCCCTGCTAAGAATCAATTTCTTCGATTCGGGGCACCAAAGTCGATACCCCTTCATACCACTGCTAAAGCCTAAGAATATAGCTTTCTTGGCTCGAGGATCCAATTTACTTTCTTTGACATGAAAATATGCTGGACAACCAAATACATGCAAAGAATCATAATCTTTAGCAGGTGTTCCAGACCATACCTCAATAGGTGTTTTACCTTCATTTGCAGCTGTAGGCAACCGATTGATGAGATGAGATGCATATGTTACTGCCTCGGCCCAAAATGCTTTGGCCAATCCAGCATTGGACAACATACACCGTACCTTCTCCAATAAAGTACAGTTCATTCGTTCTGCTACCCCATTCTGCTGCGGGGTGTCTCTGACTGTGAAATGTCTCACTATCCCCTTTGTCTGACATATCTGCATGAATGGATCTGATTTGTACTCACCACCATTGTCTGACCTGAGCCTTTTGATTTTTCTGCCAGTCTGAGTCTCAATCATCTTCTTCCACTTCAGGAACACATCCAAGACTTCACTTTTGTGTTGCATGGGATACACCCACACTCGTCTAGAGAAGTCATCAACAAAATTAACAAACCAATGCCTACCACTCAAAGATGCAACTCTGGTAGGTCCCCATACATCTGTATGAACATAATCTAGTATTCCCTCAGTGCGATGAATAGCTGTACCAAACTTGACTCTAGTTTGCTTGCCCAGAACACAATGTTCACAAAATCTAAGTTTGCAGGTTTTAGCACCTTTCAACAGTCCTTGCTTTACCAAACCTTGTAAAACTTTCTCACCCACATGCCCCAAGCACATATGCCATAATTTTGTAGTGTCAGAACCAACATCCTCTTTACTATCAGTGACTGTCGTTGCTCCACCTACAATAGTACTTCATTTCAAGAAATACAAATTGTTCCGTCGGATACATTTCATCACTACCAATGCACCCATGACGACTTTTAGAACTCCACCTTCCAAGGTAAGTTTCAAACCTTTGGATTCTAAAGCACCCAATGAGATGAGATTTTTTCTTAAATCTCGTACATACCGAACATCTGTCAACACTCTGATTGCTCCATCATGCAATCTCAAATGGATTTTACCTATCCCTTTTGTTTTACAGGTATTATCATTACCCATAAAAACTGATCCACCATCCAACTCCTCAAAGCTGGAAAACCAATCCCTGTTGGGACACATATGATAAGTGCAACCCGAATCTAAAATCCACTCCTTAGAATGGTATGGCAATGATGAGCCAATCAGTGCTAACTCAGTATCATCATCGATAACATGTACAACATTTGCTTTTGGATTCTTCTTGTTATTTTTTTTCAATATTGGACAATTTTTTTTCCAATGCCCTTTATGTCGACAAAAGGCACACTCATCCCTAGTAAGATTTCTTCTATTAGATGATGTTGATGCTCCTCTCGTCTTTGAACGAGACTTAAACCGATTACCAAATTTCTTGTTTTGTGACCTGCCTCTAACTGTCAAAGCCTTGACGTTGAGTATCTTTGAGCATGTTTGTCCTTTTTTCGATACTCATTATTGATCAATGCATTCACCACAAGTTCAAATTTAATCTCATTTTTCCCATACAATAGGGTTGTAGTCAGTGATCATACTGGTCAGGCAATGAATTCAATAACAATATTGCTTTGTCTTCATCCAAAATTTTAACATCTAAATTTTGCAAATCAGCAAGAATTTTGTTATAAGCACTTAAGTGATCAATCATAGAAATACCTTCCTGGTATTCAAACCGGAAGAGCCTTTTCTTGAGATAGAGACGATTCTCAACACTCTTGGTCATATACTTGTCTTGCAATATCTCCCATAACTTCTTAGCTGAATTCTCCTTCATAACAAAATATTTCTGATCTTTGGCCAAACAAAGCCGAATGGTGCCACAAGCTTGGCGATTGATCTTCACCCAGTCATTTTGCTCCATGTCTGCTAGTTTCTCATCCTATAGAGCAATATCCAACTCTTGATGATACAGGATATCCATAACTTCGCATTGCCACATGCCGAAGTTGCTTGTTCCATCAAACTTCTCCACCTCGAATTTTGCATTCGAAACCATAGTTCTTGATAGATTGAAGGTTCAGGGGGTGAGTCTCCTATTATTGCTCAAATAATTTGTGGACAGCAAACTAGTAAGTTTATGTGCTCTGTTCTATTTCTCCTTCTTCTTCTCAGGGGCAAATACTCGAACAGTTGGTGGCTCAAAAAAAAATTCCCCTTGGCGATTCTTGGTTCAGATCTATCTAGGACAGAGCGACGACTACCTCTTCTCCTTGTGCTTTAGCCAATCTGCTATCTGAACAAAGAGACTAGCCTGCACCCAGATCTGGCTGCCCAGATCTACTCTAGCTGCCCTTCCTCTTTCTCGATCTTCAGATTTGAGGTTTGCCGCTGCTCCTTCATCCACGTCTGGCGTCGCAGCTGCCGTGCGCCCCTCTTTCTATACAACCGAAAGAGAGCCCTCTGTTCTGCCTGCGATGGAGTGCTCAGATCAGAAAACCCCAATGACGCATCTCGTAGCTCATTCGTACGCGTCGCTACAGCCTCCGATCTCGCTGCTTGCAGCTGATCTCTCTTCCTATCTCAGCCTGCACCTGGACGCTGGCTGCCTTCCTTCTTGGCAGCTGCTATGCTTCCGTCACGGCTCTGAGATCTGAACCCTTATCTCAGATCTGCTTCTAGATCTGGCTGCCCCCGGTTTCTCTGTCTCAGATCTCAGATCTCAGATCTGCATCCAGATCTAGCTGCCTCAGGCTTCTCTGTCTCAGATCTGACCGATCTCTGCTCAGATTTGTTCCTGGACGCTGGCTGCCTTCCTCCTTACTGCCATGATTTGAAGGGAACCCTTGGTCTGCGATTAACCCAGATCTGGTGCTTCCAGATGCCTCTGGCGTCACTACAACTCACAGCCAGGCACTCTGAAGTTTCCGCCTCTCTGGCCTTCCCTTCTATCTCAGATCTGGGTTTTGCTCTGCAAAACCCGAAACTGGGTTTGCTTCCAGGGTCACAATCGTACGCGGAGAGAGAGAAGAGTTTCCTTTCGCCGATGCTTACCGCTTATTGTTTACCGCCGCTACTCTGCGATTGAGTTTTTTTTTTTTCAATCTGCTGTTATGGCGTCGCCTCTGCTCGCCTCAGTTCTCAGATCTGAACCGAGAAACCCTTTTGCGCAGCAGCCTCCTTCGATCTGTGATTGCCTCCGGTCCCGATTCTGAATCCGGAGCTCTGATACCAATTGTTGATTTTTACAGTGGAAAATCAATCAATAAAATCAATGAAACAATCACACATATAAAATAACACGCAGATTTACGTGGTTCGGCTAAATGTCTACATCCACGGGCAACACAGAGAAGAGTTTTCACTAAATCAAAATGAGGAGTTACAATGTGCAGTCAATGCTCTCATCCTTTACTACTTTTTTCATACAAGTAGTAATGACCTATATAAAAGGAAAGGCTCCTACAATTATGCTACTGCCCAATGGCATACCAACTCAGTTATGGGCTGAGTTAAATAGAGCCATAAATACCAACTTAGCGATGGGCTGAGTTAAATCGAGCCAAATATCAACAAAAAAGTGTTAACAAATGCAGAGAACTCAAGCCGAATGGACTTCCCATTGTGGATTCATGATCAACTTCATCAGGGAGGGGACATATTGTTGGAGGATATTGTAGATGCTGATAAAGAGCTGTTTAAAAAGTTGATTGTAATTGCATTATGGTGCATACAGATGAAGCCTATAGATCGCCCTTCCATGAGCAAAGTTGTAGAGATGCTAGAGGGAAAAGTACAAGATCTCCATGTTCCACCCAATTCATCCTTATTTTCTACTGGCCAAATCCATGGTGATGATTATTTTGCTAATTCAGAACTTGAAGAATCATCATCAACAATCAACCAGTCAAGAATTTCTTGCAGAGATATGGAGAATCAATTATCGTAAAGGATAGTTTAGTATGATAATTTTAATATCATCTTAAAAAGAAATAAATGCTTTGTTTTCCTTCAAACTTGTAATGTTAAAAAATGCACTATTTTCTTTTGCTTTTCAGCTTCCCTATGTTACTCTCTCTCTCAAATGTAGATTCAAAGAGGCATTAGTTAAGTACTATGAGCTGGCATAGGTAGAAATGAATTTGATCCAGATCATAACTGAATGTTTAATTTTCTGGACCATGCATAAAAAAGATGTCATTGCATAATCCTCTTATTCAAATATGTTACCTTCTGAAATTTTTATTGGATTTAATATATACATAACATTGCAATTCCAAAATAATGAATTAACTTTTAAACATTCCAAAATAATGAATTAACTTTTAAACATATATACGTACCTCAAACAATGGTTGTATCATTTGTAAATATAAAATTCAGGGCTAAGTGGTGTAGAAGTGATAAATCATTGAACCGTGGAGCAAAATTGGATAAAATTTTTTAACATTGAAGTCGTTTGGTTATAGTCCACTAATAATGCGAATGCAGAAAAGTTTGCTTCAACTATAGACTAAAGCCTTCAAGGTTAATGGATAAATGGTAATAGAATTATTATTTGACTAATCAGAACATGAGAATACTCTCATCTAGCTTTAATAGATTCAAATCTATTAGCGGAACGGGTATTAAAACAATTTAGCTTCAATCATTGATGCAATCCTCTACTTAGACAGATAAAATATAGACCATGCTTAAGCTGAAACGGATTTTAACAAAGCATTTGTCAAAGATTTATACAAAGCCCACATGGGTGTAGCTGAGTTGGTATAAGCTTTTAGGAATAAACTAAAGGTCCTGAGTTCGTTCCATTCATAGAGTTATTGTGGGTGGTTCTATGCATTCATGGGATTAGTCTCACTTTCAATGTGGGGTAGGGATACCTGTGATATTTGCAAAATCAAAGCCTTCGACAAGTTTGGGAAGCAACCAACTTCACCATTGTGCTATAATAATTGTCATTTCACGGGATAAGAATTACCGATGTTAGATATATTAAGTCGTTCTGGTTGTTTTTAAGAACCTTGTAATCTTTAAATATCTTAAATCAAGTCTCAACTAATCCCCATTCTTCAAAGAGAGAGGAGAGAACATGGTAATCATCTGGAAATGTAAAATGTAAAAGAAGAGATTGAATTTGTTCTCTCAATGTATGGAGAGAGGCCTTGATTCCTTGTATTAATAAGGGAAAAATACAATACAAATAAAGAAAGAAAATAATAAAAGGAAAGAAGTTAGCCGTATAATAATTACAGGATATTAATATCAGTGTAAATGGGGAAGGTCAACTCTAATACTCCCCCTCAAGGTGGAGCATGTATGTGAATAACGCCCAACTTGCGAATTAAAGTATGAAAAGGATCTTTACCCAAGGGTTTGGTGAAAACGTCGGCAAGTTGATGAGATGAAGGAATGTGTCGAGGGGCGAGGAGCCCAGACTGAAGCTTCTCTTGAACAAAATGACAATCAAGTTCAATATGCTTCGTTCGTTCATGAAAGACCGGATTGTTGGCAATGTGGAGAGCAGGTTGATTGTCACAAAATAAAGTGATAGGAGAAGGATGAGAAACACCAAGATCAGTGAGTAGGTATTTTAACCGTTGAAGCTCACAAGTCAAGGTTGCCATAGCGCGATATTTAGCCTCAGCAGAGGAGAGGGAAATCGTCTGCTGCTTCTTGGTCTTCCAAGAAATGATGTTGGTACCTAAAAAGGTGCAATAACCCGTAGTGGATCGCCGAGTAACGGGACAACCAGCCCAATCGGAATCACAATAGCCTTGTAAACGGAGGGTGCTGGAGGAAGACAAAAGAATGCCGTTATTGATGGAACCCTTCAAATAGCGAACAACACGGTGTGCGGCGTCCAAATGGGCAGTCCGAGGGGAATGCATAAACTGGCTGAGAATGTTCACCGCATAATTGATATCTGGTCTAGTAACAGTGAGGTAAAGAAGACGCCCACAAGGCGGCGATAGGTGATGGGGTCAGGAAGCAAAGTACCATCATCAAGAGAGAGCCGCAACTGTTGTTCCATTGGAAAATCAGAAATACGCCCTCCAGTAAGGCCTGTATCCTTAAGTATATCTAAGGTGTATTTCCGTTGAGAGAGGAAAATACCCTTCTGAGAACGAGCAACTTCTATGCCAATGAAGTATTTGAGGCGTTCCAAATCTTTAAGATAAAATTTGTTGGCAAGAAAAAGCTTGATGCGCTGAATGGCCAATGCATCATTACCAGTGATGATGATATCATCAACATAGACCAAAACAAATGTTGAGGAGGCGCCTTTGTGATGAGTGAACAAGGAGTAATCAGACTTTGACTGTGAAAAACCTGCCTGGAGAAGAGTAGAGGAGAACTTTGCAAACCATTGTCGTGAAGCCTGTTTCAACCCATAAATGGATTTATTTAAGCGACAGACACGCTGCTCCCCCTGGCGTGCAAAACCGGGCGGAAGAGTCATATAAACTTCTTCATCAAGATCGCCCTGGAGGAAAGCATTATTAACATCAAGCTGATGAAGAGACCACTGCTTGACAGAAGCAATAGAGAGAAGAGCACGAACAGTGACCAGTTTAGCAACCGGAGCAAAAGTATCATGATAATCGAGTCTTTCAATCTGAGTGAAACCTTTAGCAACCAAGCGAGCTTTATAGCGTTCAATGGAGCCATCCGACCGGTACTTGATTTTGTACACCCATTTACAACCAATGGGTTTCTTACCAAGAGGCAAAGAAGAAAGGCGCCAAGTGTTATTCTTCTTTAAGGCAGTAATCTCATTAGCCATAGCGTCCTTCCAGTGTGGAGACTGAACAGCTTGGGAGAAAGTGCTGGGCTTATCTATGGAACAAATAGTAGAAAGAAAAGCACGTTGTGCAACTGAAAGGTTAGAGGTAAAAAGATAATTATGGAGAGGATAAGGAGTACCTGTCAAGTCGGAATCAGATGGAGAGAGTAAACGCTCAGAGGAGGCTGTGGAGCAATGGTAATCAGTGAGATGGGAGGGTGGGCGGCGAGTGCGCGTGGACCTGGTAACAGGTGTAGCAGAACTGGGGGAGACGGGAGCGAGGGGCACATCTGGGGATGGCGAAGGTGGGACAGAAGGTAAAGATTGTGAAGGAGGCAAACCAGATGGAAAATCAAAACTAGGGTCATCAGGAATAGGTTGTGGAGTAACGGGAGGGAGGGGGGTGGAGGAGGGCAAATCATGATAAGGGAAGATGCCTTCAAAGAAGGAGACATCCCGGGAAGTATATATGGTTTTGGAGGCTAGATCAAATATCCGATATCCTTTTTGAGCATAAGGATAGCCAACAAAAAGACCGGGTTTTGCTCGTTGATCAAATTTGTGTTTGATATTGTGATTATGACCGAAACAGAGACTGCCAAAAACATGTAAACGAGAATAATCCGGTTTGGATTGGAACATAACTTCATGGGGTGATTTGCCAGATAAAAGAGGTGTGGGCATTTTGTTGATGAGGTAGGCGGCCGTGAGGACACACTTGCCCCAAAAGGGTAATGGAAGATTGGATTGGAAACGAAGCGCACGAGCGACCTCAAGGAGGTGGCGATGTTTGCGCTCAACAATGCCATTCTGTTGGGGAGTGGCAACGCAATTTCATTGATTGATGATTCCATGAGTAGAGAAGAAAGACTGCATGGAAGCGGAAAGAAACTCAGTGCCATTATCGGAACGAACTTGTTCGATAAGGGAAAAAAGTTCACCACCAGGGCCGGAATGGATGGAGTGAATGTGGGAATGGAATTGAGTCTTCACCATAGCAAAAAATGATTTTAAAATGGATTGGGTTTCAGATTTAACATGCATAAGGAAAATCCATGTGCAACGAGTAAAATCATCTACAATCGTCAAAAACTATTTAGAACCATTTAATGATGGAATAGAAAAAGCACCCCATATATCACAATGAATTAATGCAAAAGGTCTAACAGTGGTAATGGAACTGGAAGGAAAAGGTAAACGTGTATGTTTAGCTTGAGGACAAATATCACAATACTTATTTGGCAAACATGAAATAAAGAAATGTCCTTAGACAATTTATTCAAACTAGTATGGTTCAAGTGTCCAAGCCGAAAATGCCACAAATCAATGGAGGGGGGGTGAAGGGCGCCAGTACAGAAGCCGCATGGAAGTAATAGAAACCCGCATGAGCGTCATCCTGTCCAATCGTCTTCCTCGTTGACTGGTCCTGAAAAAAACAACGAGTGGTAGAGAAAGTTACAAGGCAAGAAGTGGAATAAGCAAGCTCGCTGACAGATAACAAAGTAAACTTGAAAGATGGAATAAATAAAACATGTTCAAGTGTAAGAGATGGAGAAAGATGGACAGTGCCCATGTGTGTGACAACAACATGGGAGCCATCAGGAAGTTGGACAGAAGACGGATTAGAACAAGCTGTGTAGGATGAAAATAAGGATAATAATCCAGACAGAGGTGGAAGGAACAGTGAGGGCAATACCTGCAAGGTGAGCACTAGAACTGGTGCTACCTGAGGGGAGCATGGCCAATAACTGGGCGTACTGCTCATGAGTGAAGTGCGGTGGTGCCTCCGTGGGCTGGATGCTAGAGTGAGCAGAGGAAGCATGAGGTGGCTGAGTCATCAATGCAGGATCTCCAGAACGTGGTGAAGCAACATGCCGAGAAGGATAACCAACCAATTTGTAGCATCGATCACGGGTGTGCCCATCACGATTACAATGATTACAATGAAGGCGAGGCCTGCGAGTTGATGGTGCACCACGCGGAGAAGAGCTTCCACGAGGCATAGGGCAGGCAATAAGTGCTGCAGCATCTGGATGTGAAGAGGAGGAGGAATTAATTTCCTGTTGTTTTTCTTCTTGGCAGATGAGAGAATAAATCTTGGTGACAGTTGGAAAGGGGTCCATGATCAGGATTTGGCTCCGAAGGTTTACAAAACGATCATGGAGGCCTTGTAAAAATTTCATCGCCCGATCCTTCTGAAGTTGATCAATGACCGCGTGAGGATGCTGACAAGTGCAAGGGGGAATGACAATGAGGGAATCAAGTTCATTCCAGAGAGATTTAAGCTTAGTATAATAAGCCGAAACAGACAAATCCTCCTGTCGAAGTGTATACATAGATTCGTGCAACTGATATTCTGTGGATCGTTGGACTGAGAAAAACGTTCTGAGAGGTCCAACCAAATATCCCTGGCGGTAGAGGCATACATGATACTGCTGCGAATGTCAGGAGCAACATAATTAATAAGCCAAGAACCAACAAGGTCGTGACAACGCTGCCATTTAATAAGTTCAGTAGGTGAAGTGGGTGCAGGCAAGGTGCCATCCACAAATCCAAGTTTATTCTTTGCTCGTAAGGCCATGGTGATAGCATGCAACCAAGAGCCATAATTATTGCCGGATAGCATCGGCGAGACAAGGACCATGGTGGGACTATCAGAATGATGAATAGTGAAGGGTCCATAATGGTGTCATCAACCTCCTTCTCGGAAGAAACGATCAAGGGAATTTGCTTCTCAGCCATGAAGAGGTGGAATCTGAGCACCTCTGGGGCATGTCTTATGGCGGACGCAATAAACCAAGACTCCTTTCCGAATTGGAAGAAACAGCAACCAGGGGCAGTGAGCAGCAGCAAAAAAGTAGGCTGGGAAAAAAGCAAATGCCGGTTGTGGAAAAAAACGGGGCAGAGAAGATGTCCCCGATACGTGCTCGGTGGAAGACTGAAAGCAGGTCAGCGAAATCGCCGCGGCCTGCACGCTCTCGAGAGCGGAAAAAAAATGGGACGCCGGAAGGAAGAGAACCCCTCTGAAAAAATCGGCGGCAATCGGTAGTGCAGAGCTGCTTGAACCAGACACGGTGGAAGAGGTTCGATACGCCGGCTGCGATAAACTCACAACCGAGATCTGAAAGATAGATCGGTGATGATGGCAGGCAGAGGAGAGGGAACCGCAGCGGCGGACAGATCAGGGCCCAAATCTGGAAAGGGGCAGCGCGGCGTCGGAGGCAGCCGTGGAAGACAGAGCGCACGACAGGATGAGTCAAGCAGCGACAATGCCCTGAATGGAAGCGCCAGCGGAAGACGGCCCTGGCATGGGCACACGGCGGAGAGGAAACACGCCGAAGTGCTTGAAGAAGAAGACCGGATTTGGGCGAGAAACCGAGCCCAAAAAATGGCACAAATCGAAAAACGACGAACCAAAGCGGACCGGCAGATTTGGATGAAATCGCAGATGGGCGATGAGCGGAAGAGGAAGCAGAGGTAGGGATGAACAGATCTGAAGTCAGATCGGGGTTGCCCACAGGTGACGGAAAATGACCGCCAGTAGAACGGCAGAACCAGCGACAAAGGTTTCCACCGGCGATGGCTGCAATCAGTTTTAACGGAACTGAGAACAGAGCATGCCTGAGCCGGTACGACGGCTAACAGGGAAAAAAAATCACCGAAAAAAAATCGGAAAAAAATCCCTAAGAACGTAACCTTGCTACGATGCCATGTAAAATGTAAAAGAAGAGATTGAATTTGTTCTCTCAATGTATGGAGAGAGGCCTTGATTCCTTGTATTAATAAGGGAAAAATACAATACAAATAAAGAAAGAAAATAATAAAAGGAAAGAAGTTAGCCGTATAATAATTACAGGATATTCCTCAGTGTAATGGGGAAGGTCAACTCTAATAGGAAACCTATGAAAATAAAAGACATCTCAAGAGAGAGTTTATGGAAAAAGTAATAACAATCACGTAAGTTCTTGCATTCTCATTTGCTGGAATCATAGGTTAGAAAACCTTATAAAGAAAAGTACACTTAAAAAGAACACCTCTAATACCGATTGTGTCCAAGAAAATAGATAAAGAAAACATATACAAAACATTGCTATTTTTTTTAGAATATAGTACTTGAATTTCTCATCATCGTCAAAATTTTACCATCTATTTGAGATAAGGTTTTGATGCAGTGTAAATTGATAAATACATAATTTTTATATATTTTATATTTGAATTTATAATTGTTAGTATCTCATTTTATTTAATTTTGTCTAATTAGTATTTTTTTGTACTTTTAGAGATAAGAAGAGTGATACGGAAAAAGAACTCAAAGTGGTATATTTCTCAAAGTTTGTGCAAGAAATCAAAGACGAGAATACTTCTTACACAATGCAGCACAAAGATAGCATTTGGAGGAAGTGAAAAAGAAGCATCAAATCAGGTTGAGATATTGATCATGAACTCATTGTTAAAACGAGAAGTAATTTGGAACAATTCCAAAATGCATGTAGAACAAGTATTTTGAGACGAAAGAAGTAATATTTTATGATGAATTAAAATTATCTATATATTTTTTATTTATCAATAACCGATCTATTCATGATCAAGTTAAAGCTAAAACACTTCATTTTCTTTGGTTGAAATATATTAAACTATCAAAATTTGGTTGTAAATAGTAACTGCGAAGGACAGTCACAAAGCAATATAAGTGGCAATACACTCAATTTTTTTACCAATTGTAATAAGATTGGAGCTGATATTAGGGATTTTAGTCGATGATTGACTGTTGTGAACGAGATTTGAGTTTTAGAAAGAAATAAATGTCAGTTGTTATTTAAAATATGGATTAATTTTTAAAATTTAGAGAAAGAAATTTGTAAATACAGTCCTATGTCTCACATAATCAAGTGTGATATTTTTTTTATCTCTTTATCTTTTTCTTTTAAGAATTGTTATTTCATTTATGTGATTTAGAGTCAAGTCCCATTAATGTCTTCTGCCATGTGACTTTTGTGAATTAGAGTTAAGTCATGTCTGCCACAATCGATTACCATAACTTCTTCATTACTGTGTTTCTCACGTCTTCATCTATGTCACTTCTATGACTTAATTATAAAGAAGTAAGAATTTATAAGAAAATAATATAAAATAGAATTCTGTGTCTCACATAATAAGTGTGATATGTTTTTATCTTTATCTTTTTCTTCTAAGAATTGTTGTTTCACTTATTTAATTTAGAGAGTCAAGTCGTCATTAACGTGTTTCTCATGTCTTCTGCCGTATGACTTTTGTGAATTAGAGTCAAGTCCTATATGCCACAATCGATTACCATAACTTCTTCATTACTATGTTTCTCATGTCTTTATCATAATTGACATTAGAAATTATTATTTACTATTATTTAGCATATATAAAAAATGATAACTTTAGGTGACCATCAAATTAATCTCAATTGCTTATTCATTAGAAGATAGTGATTTTGTTTCCTTCCCAACAACCCAAATATATATATATATATATAAACTCATTAAAAAATGGATACAAAATGAAAATTTAACATTTAATTAAGCGAGCTTCAAATATTTGACGTCTCTTCATTATATTAGTACAAAATAGAGATTTAAAAAAAAAAAAGGGATTCAAAAATAGAAAAAAGGACATTTGAGATTGAATTTGGTGAATTTAAATAATTTGGTCCAATATTATTGTATTATTATCTAAAAAGTTAATATTTTTTTTATTTTAAAATTGAATTTTATGAAATTTAAAGAATTTGACCTAAACTTTTATGTTGACAAAATTTTGTGCCAAATTTTAAGTGAGCGAAAAATAAAATAATTGAAAGAGTTTTGCGAGTATTTTATAAGATTTAATAGAGAGCATTTGTTAGCATTTCATAATGTATTTGGGTTATCCGATTGTAGGACTCAACGTGGATCATTTGTTAATTTTGATAAAGAATCCGTAGAATGAAGCGGGCATCTTAAATTTGATTTTCACTCCGTCTCAAAGGGCCACTGTTTGTAGAATTTATTCAATGTATCTATAAGTACGGAGGTTTGCACATGCCCCGAGAATAAGTTGGATACTTTTAGAGGCATGAACAACTTGGTCATATGTATTTGCACATGCCCGAGAATAAGTTGGGTACTTTTAAAGGCATGAACAACTTGGTCATATGTATTTCACATGTATTTGGTGTCATGTTTATACAAGTAAAATCTGATTTTTTTTTTTTCTTCTGTACAATTGCTGAGTTGTTAACATAATTCTCTTCCACCATCCAAGTCTGTCCTTTCTCTCATACAATCAACTCTCATATAATTTATTTTTCTTCCTATAATTTGCACTTGTCCCCGTCGACTTAATTTTCTTCAAGCAATTAAGTGATGTACTAATTTGATGTAGTTGGGTCACTTTTTTACAACTCAAGCTAAAATAAATACTATTTTATAATAAATTAGGTTTCACTAATCTTACAAAATCAAATAAGTAGTTGTTTATGCAATAATATAAAAGAAATTTATTTAATAAAAAATATAAAGTCACCATATTTAAACTAAATAAGATATAGAGAAAGTGGAATTTTCTAACAACTATTAAATTTATTTATTCAAAACAAATGAATAAAAATGATGGAATGAAAATTATTTACATAATAAATATATTCAATTAATATAGTAAACAAAATAATTATATTAAATCCACTATCACGTTCAATCAAATGTCAAAAAGAATTTTTATGATAGACATAATTATTTTCTTCATGTGTCATTTTCGTGAGTCAAATCCATTATTTCATACAAAGAAGTCATCAACTGCTATAATTTCTCTCTTTTTTCTTTCACATTTTCTAATTAAGTGTTATAATAAACTCTTTTTTTTTTTTTTTAGAATTGTCCTCATTAATGTGTTTCTCATGTCTTCTGCCATGTCACTTTTGTAAATTAGAGTCAAGTTCTATCTCCCACAATCGAGTACCATGACTTCATTAACGTGTTTCTCATGTATAATGATTTAGACAAATTTAGATTATATTTTTCTTATTTTTATTAGAATTTTTATAAATAATGACAAATAAGGCTTGTATACTCTTATATCTAACAACATGAGATTGGTGGAGATTGATTTAGGTATCAATTTATTTTGTTAAATGTTTAGGTTTTTTTAAAGATAATCCTTATTTTTGGCTGGTTTTATAAGAATTTGAATGAATGAATGTTTGACATTTAAAAAGTTAATGGAAATGCCATATTTTGATTTAGATAGTGTGGAAAATATTTTAAGTAGGCCTCAAAACCCATTCATACTACACCTGTTCAGGTGGAAAATATTTTGACATTAGAAATTCCTAATATATATATTATATATATATTATATATATATATATATATATATATACACGTGAGCATCAAATTAATCTCGATTGCTTATTCATTAGAAGATTGTGATTTATACTTCATTCATGACTCTCTCGAGCTCTCACATAATCAAGTGTTATAACTTAGTTTTATTTTTAGAATTACTATAGAACTAAGAAAGTTGATTTGTTTTGATTGGGCTAATCCCATCAGATTTATGATTCACCTACTTTAGATTCATTCAAATTAATCTCTGTGATCACATTATTCAATTCAAATAAACTTTAAAATTGCCATTTTTAATTCATATAAGTTAGATTCAACTCAAAATAACCACGCAAATCTTTGATTATATATGTTGATTTTTTTTCTAATCTTTTTGTTTGTGTGGATTATATAGGTTGAGTATCTTGACTTGCTCATTTCATTATTCTTTCTTTTTCTTTTTGGAATTATGTGTGATTAACATAATTTTATTCATCTGTGTCACTTTTGTGATTTAGGGTCAAGTTCTCAGTCTCACACATCATTTCCTTCATTAGCGTGTTATCCGTGATGTTGTGCAAATTTTAAATTTATAACTCGCAAGCGCACGAACCATTAAATAGTATAGCGATTAAGTGCAAGATCGAACCCATCGGAACTTAGGAAAATATATCCGTGAAAATACACCATTGAATTAAGTATTTTAAGAACTTTGAGAAATATGGAGATAAATCATGAACATGGAATTATTTCTCTAATCTATGTATTTTAATTTTAATTTAGAAACATTCTAGATTTAAACATAGAATCAAACAATTTAACTAATTTTAATTAACATGGTGGATTTACTCAAAAAATATAAACAATCTCAAATTAATTTAAAATACAAAATTAAGATGCAATTAAATTATTTCCAACCTAGTTCATCAATTTCAAGGATTTGAGTTTTTATAAACAAAAGAAAACATAAATAACATCTAAATTACCTATATACATATTTACAATGGAATTGGATCAAGTACTAAGATGGCATCATGTCCCATATCTCAAATCTAATGAAAATAAGACCTAGACCATGGAGCTCTCGTAAATTACAGAAATTTGATTCAAGTTTTTCATTCATAAACAATTTAATTAAAGACTACATGAATTTCTTTAAACATAGATTAATCAAACCAAACCTTGGGCTTAGACAGATTTTATACTTAAATTTTAATTCTAAAATAAATCTCACACTCTGATAGAGTGCCTTAGAATGAAAAATTAAGTTCCAATTATCCCAACAAATCTCATTCAATTTGAAAAACCTTAGATAAACTCCGACATGAAAAATCAAACTTTCATCATCAAATTTTGAGAATTGGAAAACCATAAATCTACAACTCATCTTGATTTCATTAATTGAAATATGAATTAAATTTACAATACAAAGGAATTTGGAATAAAGAAATTACAAGAAAACAAAGAGAAAATTTGAAAAACACCAACCTCTAGAAATCCAATGTGAAATTCGAGTGACCTCTTGCTCCTTGAATCCTACTCCTCTCCTTAGCCTCTTAGCCTTGTTGATACCGTTCGAATTTTGCTTTGGTGGAGAGGTCTTATTTATAGGCTAAAAGAGGCACATATCGATGGATGAGATAGATTGAGATGGAAGAGGAAACTCAATGAATGGTGTGGATAGGATTATTTTAATGGAGGAAAGGATGTGACTTTGGAAAGTTAAGATCGAATAATACAATTTAGGACAGTCGCAGTGTATGGTGGAGATGGAGTTATCTTAATGAAGGAACAAAAGAGGAAGGAGATTAAAAAGATGGTAGGCGCATGAAGTGGGGTTAGCCATTGCATAGTGATGTAGCATGTAGGACACATGGCTTCTAATCTCCTCTGCTGTGCGATTATAATGGGTTGCAAACTAGCAGAGAAACTAGGCATGGGCTCTCGATTCTCATAGTGCTTAGTGGTGTACAATATTCCTTTTATATACAAGATTGGCAGCACAGCAAAACCATCCCAACTCATGCTAATCTCTTCATTGGTTGCTCTAAAAAGCTGCTTTCAATTATCCTTTATCCAGCTGGCATGTCTATTTTATAACAACAAATAGAAACTACTAGTTTCAGCTCCAATAGCATTGGTGGTTCTCCTCCCTGAACTCTATTCATGTGTCTCTCAGTTCCACTCTTTGCTGGCTGATATGTGCTTGCAACATCTGGCTGTAAATCGTTCAACCTATTTGACTCACCCATACTTCTGTTTGCTGTGAATGATAAGGTCAAAACATCCAAGATGCTGCTGGTTTTGATCGGCCAATGATTCCTCTGCTACCGCCTCTGTATTTTGTTAGGCAACTCTCTTCAAACTGCTGTTGTACCTTGCTCTGCTTCTTTAGTTGGGCTTCTTGCTGATATTTACAAAGCTTATCTTCTAGCTATCAACCCGAATACCAGTTCAAGCTGAGAAAACTTGTCAATTCCACCAAATTAAGCCAGCTTTGGGTCTAGAAAGTGCTCCAACCTAAAATACATAAAACACATTAATTAGATAAAATTAATTAATATGAGATACTAATAAATATAAATTTAGGAGTAAAATATGTCATAATTTTACACTTATCACGTGACTTAGAGTCAATTTCTCAATCTCAAGCAATTGAGTGTTCAACTCAAGCTAAAATAAATAGTATTTTATAATAAATTAGGTTTCACTAATCTTACAAAATCAAATAAATAGTTGTTTATGTGATAATTTAAAAGAAATAGGGAACAAAAATAACAAGGGCAAAATTGCAAATACACAAACATTCGGTCCACAAGTCATGTAACTGTCGGTGCCAAAATCATTATCCTAACAAGAAGTTAAACATTTAATTCTTTCAGCGGAGAGAGTGCAGCACAAGCAAAATTGGAAATAAACAAAAATTGGTGCACAAATCATCTAACTGTCGGTGCAAAAATCATTACCCATAATATCCTAAAATTATTGTGTCTTCACGTAGTTCAGTTTTCTTTTTTTTATGATCAAGGGTAATGATTTTGGGATGGAGGAAGTAATATTTTATGATGAATTAAAATTATCTATATGTTTTTTTATCTTTATCTTTTTCTTTTAAGAATTGTTGTTTCACTTATGTGATTTAGAGAGTCAAGTCGTCATTTACGTGTTTCTTATGTCTTCTGCCGTGTGACTTTCGTGAATTAGCATCAAGTCCTGTCTGCCACAATCGACTACCATAACTTCTTCATTAGTGTGTTTCTCATGTCTTCATGTGTGTCACTTCTATGACTTAATTATAAAGAATTAAGTGTTTAACTCTCTTTTTTTTCCAAAAATTACTGTTTCATCTGAATATACAAATTTCACATAGTTATTCAGATTAAAATAAATTAAAATTATCTGGGTGTTTTTGATTCTCTGATGTAACTAGCCCAACTTAGTGCCTGGTCTGATTTTGATTTACCATATGGGAGATCAACTCTAATGAAGACAATGACACATCTGTTATAGGCAGCATGTGTATAAGTGAAATTGCTAAATTATAAAGTTTTCCATGTGCACACTGATAGATTAGAATATGTTTGGTAAAAAGGTCTTCTCATTCACACAGGATTTATTGACTTGTCAAATAATCGAATTTCAGATGCCATGCCTACTTGGTTTTGGAACTTGTCATCCAAAGTTACATTCATAAATCTAGCTTCCAATAACATATCTCTTAAGATTCCAACATCCTTAGAATTTTACAAATCTGGACGAACTATTACTTTAAGTTCAATTTGTTTTCAGGGTTTTCTACCATATCACGTCTCAAATGCACATATCATGAGTGATTTCTATTATTCTGACACTACATTATATACTCGTGATAATTTTTAAAATGGTTGCATTCCCTAGTCTTTTTGTGCCATTAAATCATTTTGGAGCCTAGAACTCTCAAACAACCAAATAACAGGACAAATTCCTTCATGCTTTGGGAACTTTTCAAATTTGGGTTTCTAGACTTGTCAAATAATGGCCTAGAGGGTGAAATTCCTTCATTTCCTAACAATTTTTCACCATTGAGTACTGTGTTTTTGGAAAATAATCATTTACAGGACAGATACCATCATCGATTGCAAAACTTACAAATTTGAAATTTTAGAATTATCAAATAATTCTTTGGTTGGTACAATTCCAAGTCAATTTGATAGCCTTTCTCTTGTATGGTTGAGGTTGAGCCATAATCACCTTCATAGAGTACTTCCTTTGTCTTTTGCAAATTCAATAGAATTGGTTGGTATTGATCTTAGTAAAAAATAGATTATCTGGATCCCTGACAACATGGATGTGGGAAAGCCTAACTCATTTGATGTTTCTCAACCTTGGATCAAATATGTTCATTGGCAGTATCCCCATGCAACTATCGCTACTTTTGTCTCTTCAAGTTCTAGACCTTGCCGACAATCATCTATCGGGAGTCATACCAAGTTCTTTTAGCAACTTCACAGCAATGGCAACAACATATAATCTAAGTGAAGGCCTTTACTGTTTGGAGTTTTCAGTGGTCATAAAGGAGATTGAACTAAAGTACACCACAACGTTTGTTTTTATTTAATACTATTGACATTTTTCAAAATGGTCTATCTGATGAAATCTCCAATCGATTAGTAAGACTTACAGGACTGATAAGCTTGAATTTGTCAGAAAACCATTTGGAAGGAAGCATCCCTAAAGATATTGGCAACTTGCAGCAATTAGAATCCCTTGACTTCTCAAGAAATCACTTGTCTGGTGTAATCCCATTGAGTATCTCTGCATTGAATTTCATGAGTATCTTGAATTTGTCATACCACAATCTTTCTGGGCATATTCCATCAGGTAGACAGCTTCAAACTCTCAACGATCGATCCATCTATACGGGAAACTACAATCTTTGTGGCACACCACTTTTAGATTGCCAAGATGGACCCAGTCCTACATCATTGACCTTTAATGGTGGAGATGACGAAGATAGGTCCAAGCTGCTATGGTTTTCAATTGGTGCGACAATGGGATTTGTGATCGGATTTTAGGCTATATGTGGAATTTTAATCTTTAACAAGTCATGGAGGATTTCATATTATGGGTTCTTTGATAGGTTGATTGAGAGACCCAATTTACTCGTTGTAAATATAATAAGGAAAATTAGGAAGAAATAAGCACCAACAGGATCATCATTTGTGAAAGATTTGCCACCAAGTTTAAGGGTGGTTATTAGTACAATAAATATATGGAATGATCATGTATGTTTTTAACCCTTCATCATGTAAGAAATTCGA
Source organism: Chimonanthus praecox (assembly GCA_022113865.1). Lineage (NCBI taxonomy): Eukaryota > Viridiplantae > Streptophyta > Magnoliopsida > Laurales > Calycanthaceae > Chimonanthus > Chimonanthus praecox. The sequence goes on along the minus strand of CM039087.1, from coordinate 51,852,892 downwards.
TGTTGTCTTCATGCTCTCTCTCTCTCTCCATCTTTTTTGCTAACAAAATGTTCAGGAAATTCTTTTTTGACAATTAATTTATTGTGAGCTAGATAACCAAAGTTTCATGGTATTTATTTTTTTGTCATATGGATGAATTTGTTGAAAAGATTTGATAGTAGCTTGATGAAAGATCAAAATAGATATTCATCGAAGTGTATATATTCAGAGGCTACAAAGATTTAATAGAATTAGTGAGTTCATCTCGATGGATTTAAATTGATTATAGATTTAATTCATTAGAAAATTATGATTGTAAAGGAAAATAGAATGCAAGCATGTGCTCCTTGGGAAAAAAAAGATTACTTCGTTCACAATAAATTGGCTCTCTGTGCATATTTTTGCCAAGATGTTTGGGTGAAGCCTGGTCCTAGGCTAATAACACTGAGTAAATCCATAAATGGGTAAGCCCATGTTAAAGGTGTAGGCCTTTTTTTAGCCTCGTAATTAAAGCTTTTGGTCTTGGGCCTACTAATCATCAAAGTGAGAAACAAGGAATTGTAGGATTCTTTGGAGTTCCCTATGCACATGCCTTTGTAGGCTTTGAAAGTCTGTATTCGGGTCTACTTCTCTGAACATATTTCTGCTTAACGCTAAAGCCCAACAAATGTTCAAGGCCCAACTTGAATGGGCAACATCTTCTGTAATATGGTAAAACTAGGGCTTCAACTTGGGCTAGGCTTAATCTGAGCACATATAAAAACGAATTTGGTTTCGGATTTACACAAGCTCGTTTCGGGCTCATTTTGGGATCTAAATATTAGGCCAAAATTAGAATTCGGGTTGGGCATTGGTCTCCTACCTGAAAGCCCAAGTTTTGCCCTAAATCCTAAAGTTGAACTGCATTTTCTAAAATCTATTTTTCTTTAAATAACAGTGCGTATAAATTTATGTAACATATCAAATTTTATTTTAGAGAACAATAGTAGAAAACCTCCAGTTTTAAGCTCAAAGAAGCCCAAGCTGAGAGAAGCCCACGTATACATTTAGGATGTAAAAAATAAAACTCTCTCAAAAGAGATCCAAAAGAAGAACTCCAAATTTCTGAGCCTAAGACTCCTTTTATAGATTTTGAATTTTTAAAATTAGAAATTAAAAAATATTACTAAAATGATCAAAAGACATGAGAAGGAGAGAACGAAATCAAGCCACAATATTGATCAGTATGCATTTTCACGACAGATTTAGATCTTCAAAATAATATTAATAATAATATTATTAAAGAAATTGATCTTTAGCAATTTTATCTAACAAAACTTGATAAGTAAATAAAGGAGCATTTCCTTATTCATGGTGTTATGTACATATTCCATCTATTTTACATAGATAATTAGTCTCCTTAGAGAAGAAACTATTTACAAATTGTAATATTCGGCTAATCATTGGTGACTATATTTTGAGTGATCCTCAATGTTTTGATTTAATCTGGAAAGTCTCTTTATGAGCTTTAAACTTATCAAATATCAGTCTCTTTAAATAATTTTGAGTGATAAAAATTATTTAATCTATGTAAATCTATCTTGTAAAAATATAAAATTCATAAAAACATTTATTTAAGTGCCAAAAAATCTTAAAAATATTGTTAAGATTATGAATAAATTACAAAAAATAAATATAGTTATAAGAAACACATTATTGAAAATTTTATTACAACATGTTTGTAAGCCATTGATTACTTAAATTGATGTTCTATTTTTTATATTGGATAGTTACAATGTTTAGTAAAATTAAAATATTTATTGAGCGCTTTTCTTCTTTTATCTACATTTCCAATATTTTTCCACTTTTTTAGATACTTATCAGGAGAAAGAGCCAGTGAGATGACCTAGTGCTCCTAAGGACAGTGGGTATCACCCATAAAAAAATATCACTTTCTTTTTTTTACTTTAATTCTTAAAAATTAATATAATAAACAAAATAATTATATTAAATGTACTATCACGTTCAGTGACTCAAATGTCATAAAGAATTTTTGTGATAGACATAATTTTCTTCATGTGTCATTTTCGTGATCAAATCATCATTTCATTTCATACAAAGAAGTCATCAACTGCTACAATTTCATTTAAGAAGTGTCAAAGATTTTTTGTTATCTAACATAATTTTTTTACACGTGTCTCATTTTCATCCAATCATTTAAGAGTTAGACTAGCAACTTGCAAATCTTACAAGTCGTCACTGATTTTTCAAAGACAACTCATCTATTGACTTGTCAAATTTCAAATGCCATGCCAAAAAAAAAAGTGAGAAATAAGGATTTCTAACATTCTTTTAAATTTCTTAAAAACATATATTTAAATGTCAAAACATTTATAAAAAGTTGTTAAGATTATGAAATAAATTACAAAAAATAAATTAATTATAAGACACATTATCTATAGTTTCAAAAATATCACATAGAAATTACTCCCAAACACTCACTCAAGTCGTAAGTTTGATTAATAGCAATTAATTATTTTCTTCGAAGCATTCTCTATTTGTTCAAGTAATTAATCATGGCTCAACTCAATTGGCTTGAATTAATCATGTCAAATTTGTCAAGTAAACTAATTACTCAATAAGATAATGTAAAATTTCCTTTTTCTTTCTTATCTTCCCTTCCATTGATGGCTCAAGTATATGAGTTCGGTTTGAAAACTCTAAGCTCACATGATCGAGTCACGAGATTTAATGACTCAGTTTATTTAGAATAATATGTAAAATTATTAGAGGTAATTAACTAAAGATTTTTAATATTATGAATTTAAAAAGTAAATTTTATTTAAATATCCTGACTTAATTAGGATAAATCTTGCAAAGACTCCAACATCCCCACTTCCACGGCATGAATTGGCACATTTCTGTAGACTCGTCTATTCACTTGTGTAACTTCATTGACTCACAAAGTCTTTTGGTTTTCACAATCAATGTGTAAAAATTTCTTTCTTTTTCTTTTTAAAATTATGTGTGATTAACTTTATTTTTTATATATTTTTGGTCCAATGTTTTAGACTTTTAGTTAAAGTTTAAATCTTGAAAATTCAAAATATAGAGAGGCCATTCTAATAAAGAAATTATTATAATTTTTATATATTTCACATGCATTTGGTGTTATATTTAGAAAATAATATAGATGGTATACAAGTAAAAAATCACTTTATTCTGAGGATAATTGCTTTTATGAAACTAATTTTATATGATATAGGACTATAACAGTGGGATGGATATGTATTTTTTTTTAATATATTTTTACTTCCACACCATGAATTTAGACGTTGCTGTAGAGTCGTCTATTCACTTGTATTGTCCTCTCGTTTTCACAATCAATGTGTAATAATTTCTTTCTTTTTCTCTTTTTTTTTTTTGAATTCAGTGTGATTGATTTTTTTTTTTATATATTTTTAAGAGTCTCTAACCTAACTTTCTATCAAATGGATCACAAAATCTATATAATTAAATGTACTTGATAGATAATTATATAGATGTGAAGTGTCTAAATTTTCATTATTAATTGTTCAATATAATCATAATCATTTTAGTGTCAATAAATATAAGAAATTAATTCTAAAAAAATTAAAATTATGAGATAAGATTATCTACAGGAGTAAACTTCAAACACCCCTAATCATATTTATTCTGTTTATACTATACTCACTCACATGAGGGTCAAGATCCATTTAAAGAATAATCTCAATATCAAATCTCAATAAAAAAAAACATAATTTTATTCTTCATTGCCACATTCATGACTCAGTCGAGCTCTCACATAATCAAGTGTTATAACTTTGTTTTATTTTTAGAATTACTATAGAACTAAGAAAGTTGATTTGTTTTTATTGGGCTAATCTCATCGGATTTATGATTCATCAACTTCAGATTCATTCAAATTAATCTCTGGTGACTACATTATTCAATTCAAATAAACTTCAAAATTGATATTTTTAATTCATCTAAGTTAGATTCAATTCAAAATAACCACGCAAATCTCAGTGATGTGGTTTGATTAAACATCTTTGGACCATCTCGAGAAGATGTGGTGCAGTTTTCTTTGAAAACTTTCTATGAGAAAACAATAGAATGAAAACAAGAAAGTGATTATATGGGGCCTTTAAGTATGGTTGATGTGCTGATGAAGCTAATTACAGTATAATGATTACCCATGAACTGGTGTGCAGTGTATTATCTTGCACTTTTAGGCATGAAACCCATCAAACGGGGTGATGATGAGGTTATTGGAGAGTCCTTGTGACTTGCCAAAAATCATTTTGATAAATGATTCAAGTCATATTTTTAAAGGCAGTAAATTTTAAATATTAAAAAATTAAGTTGTTCAAATTTTAAAGATCGTGGAAATATGGCTAATTAATTCAACTAAAATATTTTTTTATGAATTAAATATTCAAGTAAAGACCTTCTCATGGGGCTCATTCTTAAATCTTCTTTTAATATGCTACACATATGTATGCATGTGATCATCCTTTTTAATTATATCATATTCTCAATCTTTGAAATAATTATGAAAAATTATAAATATTTGTCCATGATTTAGAATGATAAGATTCATTTTACAAGAGTTAAAAAGCTAAATACTCTTCCATTTTCGAGTCCATATAAATCCTGTAAACATCTTCAACATCCCCATTCCCACAGCATGAATTAAGATATTGTCGTGGAGTTGTCTATTCACTTGTGTCACTTCATTGACTTAAAAGTCAAGTCTTTTTGTTTTCACAATCAATTTCTAATAATTTATTTGTTTTTCCTTTTAGGATTCTGTTTAATTAACTTTATTTTTCACCTTTACTCAGACTTGGTCAATAGTTTTGATTTAAGTTTAAATCTTAAAAATTCAAATCATAGAGAGGCAATTTTGATAAAGAATCCATAGAATAGAATAAAGCGGACATCTTAAATTTGATTTCCACTCCATCCTAAAGGGCCACTGTTTGTAGAGTTTATTCAGTGTATCTATGAGTATAGAGGTTTGTACATGTCCCGAGAATAAGTATTTGATGTCATGTTGAGAAAATAATATAGATGGTATAAAAGTAAAAATTCACTTATACTAGGGATCGAAAATCTGACTTTTTTTTCTTCTATACAATTGCTGAGTTGTTAACATAATTCTCCTTCACCACCCAAGTCAAGTCCTTTCTCTCATACAATCAACTCATATAATTTATTTTTCTTCCTATAATTTGCACGTGTCCCATAGACCTCATTTTCTTCATAATTTTTTTTTTGTCATAGGCATAGGTTTCTTAATGTGTCATTTTCGTGACTCAAATCCATCATTTTATACAGTCAAATCCATCATTTTAAGCAATAATTCTTAAAGTTAAAAAAAAATTAATAAATTCAAATTGATTAAGAATTTATTTTGTAAGAGAAAGAAAAAAAGATCTATTGTTTTAAGCTGAGAATGTATTAGTTTTTTTAATATATTTAGTTTTAATCTATTGGTTGTCAAATATTCTAACATCTCTATTTTTTTAACATTTAAATTTCCATCTTTAAATAGGTTAACACATAAAATGGCCGAAATGGCCCGTTCTGACACAGACTTGTAACACTATTGATAAATTCAAAGCACTCGTAATGAAGAAATTTGATGTGATGTAAGGTTAAACAGAGAATTTTGTTAAAAAGGGATTGAAAAATAGGCAAAAGGAAATTCAAGATTGAATTTGGTGAATTTAAATGATTTGTTCCAATATTTATGTGACGTAATTGAAAATAAAATTACATCACATAAAACATAACGCATGAGGTGAGATAAATTTAACATTGTTCGGTGTTTGATATTTCAAAATTAGGGCTGCAACTCGGGTCGGGTTTTGACTCGACCTGCATGACCCGACCCTAGAAATCATGAGGGTCTGGTTGAAAATTTCGGGTCAGCGGGTCGGGTCGGGTTGAGAAGACATAAACCCGTACAGAATTCGGGTCGGGTAGGGTCGGGTTGAGGATTTTACAAGTTAATCCAACCCGACCCGACTTAACCCGACCTGACCTGGCTAAAATTAGGCTAAAATGGGTTCAAAATGGGGGTTGGGTCAAAATTTGGGTTGATTTGTATTAGAATTTGGGTCGGGTCGGGTTGGGTTCCATAAATATTAACTCGGGTTGGATCGGGTTTATTAAAACCCGACCCGAGTTGCAGTCCTACTCAAAATTACAAAAACGATTATAATGGGCGAAAGGAATAATAGGTTCAATAATTAAAAAAAGTGAAGATGGAACCAGAGAACTATAGTGTATTCTACACAAGCTCAAAGGATTAAACTCAATCTCACTCGTAAAAAAGAAGCCTCAAAATTACAAAAAAAGAATTTTCACAAATTTCTCTTAAAAAAATAAACTCTCTCAAAAGAAATCCAAAGGAAAAATTCCAAATTTCTGTATATTACAATCTAAGACTCCTTTTATAGATTTTGAATTTTTAAAATTAGAAATTAAAAAATATTACTAAAATAAATTTAGACTAAATAAAACATATAATTAAAATGGAATTTCAACAACTATTAAATTTTATTTCTCGATATTAAATGAATACACATCTTTAAATGAACATTATTTTTTATAATAAACATATCACATTTTATACATTAAAATTAATATAGTAAAAAATAGTTATATTAAAAAGAACCAAAGTGAGTCCTGTCAACTTAATATCTTTTTCGTCTGTGGAATGGAATTGACATTTCAACAATATAAAAATATAAATTTCTTCTTGGTATCACACAATCAAGTAAGATGGCTTCTCTTCTTTCATAAAAGATAGTGTCATAAAGAAATTTGCAAATCTTACTAAGTCGTCGCGGGTTCCCTTTGGTGAATTGTCAAATAATCAAATTTTCTCAGTTCTCTTTAATTTTGGACGCCCATCCTAACACGAATTGAAATTATCATTTTACCTCTACTGGTGTATCGCTCATTAGGTATCGGTGTACCGATATGCAGAACATGTACATACATAGCGGTGTATTATCGGTACACCTATACTTGATGAGCGGTACACCGGTAGAGATAAAATGAGAATTTCATTTCATCCCATGTCTCCTAACAGATTTTACCTGTGTTAGAATAACTGGCCTTGATGTTTCAAAGACTACTCATATGTCAAGAAAAAGTGACAAATAAGGATTTCTAACATTCTTTTAAAAACTTAAACCAAATCTAAGTAATTTTCTAATATCATAGGACACATTTTAAATAATTTGATATTTTTTGATGATTAATCATCCAACCATACATCTTTGAGTTCCATGTGACCATATCAAAGAACCTTATCATTTAAGCTTGGGAACCTCTGGTAAACAATAGACACCCCTCTTGACAAGTAACAAGAAGTCTAAAGCTCATTTTAGAATATGAAGAAAATAAAGAGACTTTCCAGATTAAATAAAAAAATATTGGGGATTCATTCAAAATATCTTCACCAATGTTTAGCCCAATGTTGCAATTTGTAAATTTTATGAGGAGCATATAATTGTCACCTTAATGAGTCAATCTGATTATTTAATTCAACTTTGAGTGATAAAAAAGATTTAGTCTATGTAAATCTATCTAGTAAAACTATAAAATTCTTAAACACATATATTGAAATGCCAAAATCATCATAAAAATTACAAAGTATCCCATCCTGTCTCAAGATTTTCTTTTTTCTCAGAAAATTTTACATAGGAGAGCACATTTTTTTTTTTAAAAAAAAAAGGAAGAAGAAAATATTATAGAACAACCCATTCAATGGTTCTGTTAAATTGTTGGTTCATTAGATTGGAATTTTAATCAAAGAAAGATAGGAAAAAAGTGCAAATGAGACTCTTTCATTTTCTTTGGTCAGCAGTCCATATATAAATCCAGTGAAAAGGGAAATTGAATCAGTCCAGTGGTGGAGCATTGAGGAGAATGTTGACATTAGTCGTCAATTTGTAATTAGATACCATAATTATAGGGACAGTTACCTATTGTATAGGAAACTGATTGTATATCTGATGTGTATTCCTGTAATAGCCCTCTTCTGAGAGTTTCCGCCGCTCACCCTCATCTTCCCCCGTCGCTCATTTTTTTCCCATCTGGGATTCTTCCGCCTCCAATCTGCGCGATCTTGCAGATCTGTCGACTCAATCTTGATCTGCTCGGTGCTCTTTCACCGTTCTTCACCCACTCTGTTTTCCCTTGCCGGAGCCTCGGACGCACTATGCTGGCTGGCTTTCGAGAACAGGTTGCGGCCGAGCCGTCTGCCTGATGCTTCCCTACTATCTTCCGTTCCTGGCTGGAGGTCTGCTCGTTTCTCACTGTCTTCGATCACTTGCCATTCTCTGATCAGATCAAATCTGGTACCACCGGCAACTACGCTGGATCTCTGTTCTTTTGCAAACCGACGGTATGCGCACGCGATTTCTTTGCACCGACGGGATTTGATTTTCCCTTTGCAGCAGATCTCGTAGTGAAAAACCCAGATTGACACCCTTGTCATCTGCAGCCGCTACTCTCATGTGCAACTTGCTCGCCCGGCTGCTTGCACCTCCGACCCTTTTTCTTTTCTCCGATCTGCACTGCTTCTAGAACGCCAGACTGGTTTAATGGTGTCCGCTGCCATTTTTCCGGCAGCACCAGATATGCCTGCCACTCCTGCCCCTCTTCTGCTCTAGCGCCACCGGCTTATCCGACGCTCCGATCTGCGCCTTCATTTGATTTCAGATTGCTCTCATTTGGTTGCTGCCTACTGTTCGCCCGACTCTGCTTGGCTGCCTTTGGGTTCCTCTCTCCTATCTGGATCAGCTCTTCGGACTGCAGCATCTCTGTTTGCATCTCCGGCTAGATTTAATCTCTGCACGCTCCGCTGCCTCCGTCTGACCTCCACCGGCGACGCTCGGATCTGACGTTTCCTGTTGCCGTTCAGCCATCGCCAGATCGGATATTTGTGCCGTCACTCTACAGATCTAGCAGCTAGATCTGTTGTGTTATTTATGCCTTGTTCTGATAGGCACTTCCAATTTGCTAGATCCACTTTCTATCATGACTGACCTTCTCCCGTACCCTAGATTCTCAAAAAGGCAAAGAGAAGGTTGATCCCACTATCTTGCCTCCATTCCACCTACAAGATATGTCTTCCTTGATCACTCCTGAATGACTCGATGGTACCAACTACATTGAGTGGTCCTTGAATGCTCAGAATAAGATCAAGGGCAGGAAACGTTGGGGCTTTATCTCTGGTAGTAAGAAAGCCCCTGAAGCAACAAATTCTGAGGAATATGAAATATGGGAGGATGAGAACTGTATGGTCAAATCTTGGCTACTTGACGCCGTGACTAAGGACATCAGGTCATTTTTCTACGCCTATCTACTACCAAGGCGATCTGGACGCTGCCAAAGCAACTTATTCTGTCAGCCAAGATGCCTCAAAAGCATACAATTATATTGTGCGGTCACTTCTGTCCACCAAAATGGCGGTTCTGTTATTTCTTACTTTGGCAAACTACAACAATTATGGCAGGAGCTTGATGCTATTGAGCCTTGCACTATGGAATGTATCTTGAGAGGTATACCACCATGGTCAACTCTCAACGATTGTATGTTTTCCTGGCTGGTCTCGATTCCCATTTGGATGGGGTTTGTGGTTGTGTTCTTGCGACTACACCGCTTCCAACTCTATAGGTTGCTTATGCTATCATTTGTGCCGAGGCAAATCGCCAAGATGCTATGCTTGGTGCGCCATCTACTGAAGGAGTTGTTATGGCTATTAAAAAATTTGGTACTCGTTCGGATCCAAAGAAAGGTGTTCGTAAGTGTACTCATTGTAATGAGGTTAATCATGTGATAGATACATGCTTTAAGCTCCATGATTACCCTGATTGGCATCCAAAGGGTAAGACGGCCTCTTCCAGGTCTTATAATCCTACGACAGTGGATTCCATTCCCAAGAGCCACGTCGTCACTACTTCCTGCTTCGTTGCCAAATCAGGTATCACTGATTCTGCTATTACTCATTTTACTAGAAATAGTGCTTGGATAATTGTCACAGGTGCTACGGACCATATGACTTATGATAAATCTTGGTTTAGCTATTTATCTTCTACTTGTCCCAAATCCGCCATTACTAATGCCAATGGTGTGTCTTCCCCAGTTGTCGGTGTCGGCACTATACCCCTGTCACCATCCTTATCTCCCACTAATGTTTTATTGGTTCCATCACTAAATTGTAACCTTATTTTTGTTAATAAGTTATCCGAGTCTCATGACTGTGTTGCCACTTTTTTTCCTACTTACTGTCTTTTTCAGAACTTCCATACCAAGGAGAAGATTGGCAGTGGTAAACAACGTGGAGGCTTGTACTATCTGGACGATGGGTTACACAGATCAGATGATGGAGCACTTGTTCACGTTATGAACTCCTGCGTCTTTAAAAGACAGGAGGAGATTTGGTTATGGCATGCACGATTGAGTCATCCCTCATTTGGTTACCTTAGGAGATTATTTCCCTCATTATTTACTGGTTCTACTATTTCAGACTTTGTTTACGAAACTTGTGTACTGGCGAAAAGCCATCGTTCTGTTTTTCATTCGAATGATAATAAAACTGCAGCACCTTTTGCTTTAGGTCACTCTGATGTCTGGGGTCCTGCCCCACTTTCTACAAATCATGGCATGAGGTGGTTCATTACATTTGTTGATGATTCTACCAGGATGACCTGGGTTTATTTGCTGCGACACAAGAGCGATATATGTACTGTGTATCGCCTTTTCCATCAAATAGTGTTAACACAATTTGGCATTTCTATCAGATTTATTCGTTCTGATAATGGGGGTGAATATTTCAACAATAAATTGACTGATTTTCTGCATTCAGTTGGTACTATCCATCAAACATGCTCTCAGACTCCTCAATAGAACGGGGTTGCTGAACGGAAAAACCGGCACCTTTTGGAGGTCACTCGTTCTCTCTTAATTGGAGGTCATGTTCCATCGCATCTATGGGACGAAGCTTTGAGTTCCGCTGTCTACTTGATTAATTGTACACCATCTAGTGTTCTTGGATTCAGAAGACCTTTGGATGTACTGTCTGACCATTGTATGCTTCGCTCCGTTGTTCATTTGGCACCTCGTGTCATCGGCTGTGTAGTGTATGTTCACTTACATTCCAATCAACGCACCAAGCTGGAAGCACCTGCATTGAAGTGTGTGTTTGTCGGGTATGGCTCCACTCAGAAAGGATATCGATGTTATCGTCCCCCTACTAAGAAGTTTTATGTCTCCATGGATGTAATATTCCATGAAAGCATGTTTTTCTATCCCAAAGCAATACCAGATTCTTCACTTCAGGGGGCGACTAGAGATGAAGTACAGAATCAGGATGAAATAAGGTTCTTTGAAATAATGAGGCCATCTAGTATTGAAGCCGAGACACCCAAATCATCCTCCATTGAGCACTCAGTTGAAGGGCGTGAATGTCAAGTCCATGATAGTACAATGTCTCCTACGTCTACAATCCCACTGATCCAATCATCTCTAGAGGACTCCTTAGACGTATTACCTGATCCTATTCATGTTGACTCTAATATCCATGATATTATTAGTATAACTGAACCTGCATCTGAACCATCCCAATATCATCTTCCACCCCGATCTAATCGTCGTCAACCAGCAACTAGATATGAGCCTAACCTGAAAGCTAAAGTTAAATATCTAATAAGTAACCATGTGTCCTCCCACAAGTTTTTTTAGTCATATGCATATTATGTACTTCAATTATCCTCTGTCTCTATTCCTAGTAAATTGCAGGAAGCTGTAGCAGATTCTAGATGGACCAAGGCTATGGCAGAGGAAATGACAGCATTGGACAAAAATGCCACGTGGGAACTCGTGTACTTACCAAGGGAAAAGAAGACCGTGGGATGCAGATGGGTGTTTACGGTCAAACACAGAGCATATGGGACGATTGAGAGATACAAAGCTCCTTTAGTTGTAAAAGGATATACACAGTCTTATGGTGTAGATTATCAAGAAATGTTTGCACCAGTTGCCAAACTTAATACTGTGAGAGTACTTTTGTCGTTAGCAGCTAATCAACTAATTACTCAATGAGATAATGTAAAATTTCCTTTTTCTTTCGTATCTTCCCTTCGATTGATGGCACAAGTATATGAGTTCGGTTTGAAATCTCTAAGCTCACATGATCGAGTCACAAGATTTAATGACACAGTTTACTTAGAATAATATGTAAAATTATTAGAGGTAATTAACTAAAGATTTTTAATATTCCGAATTTAAAAAGTAAATTTTATTTAAATATCATGACTTAATTAGGTTAAATCTTGCAAAGACTCCAACGTCCCGAATTGGCACATTGCTGTAGACTCGTCTATAAATCCTGTAAACATCTTCAACATCCCCATTCCCACGGCATGAATTTAGACATTGTCGTGGAGTCGTCTATTCACTTGTGTCACTTCATTGACTCAAAAGTCAAGTCTTTTTGTTTTCACAATCAATGTCTAATATTTTATTTGTTTTTCCTTTTAGAATTCTGTTTAATTAACTTTATTTTTCACCGCAATTTTGATAAAGCGGGCATCTTAAATTTGATTTCCACTTCATCCTAAAGGGCTACTTTTCGTAGAGTCTATTCAGTGTATCTATGAGTATAGAGGTTTGCAAATGCCTCGAGAATAAGTATTTGATGTCATTTTTAGAAAATAATATAGATGGTATAAAAGTAAAAATTCACTTATAGTAGGGATTGAAAATCTGACTTTTTTTCTTCTATACAATTTGTAGAGTTGTTAACATAATTCTCCTTCACCACCCAAGTCAAGTCCTTTCTCTTATACAATCACCTCATATAATTTATTTTTCTTCCTATAATATGCACTTGTCCCATAGACCTCATTTTCTTCAATAAATATTTTTTTGTCATAGGCATAATTTTCTCACGTGTCATTTTCGTGCTCAAATCCATCACTTCATACAGTCAAATCCATCATTCTAAGCAATAATTCTTAAAGTTAAAAAAAAATCAATAAATTCAAATTGATTAATAATTTATTTTGTAAGAGAAAAAAAAAGAAAAAAGAGATCTATTGTTTTAAGCTGAGAATGTATTAATTTTTTTAATATATTTAGTTTTAATCTATTGGTTGTCAAATATTCTAACATCTTTATTTTTTTTTAACATTTAAATTTCCATCTTTAAATAGGTTAACACATAAAATGGCCGAAATGGCCCGTTCTGACACAGACTTGTAACACTATTGATAAATTCATAGCACTCGAAAAATGTAATGAAGAAATTTGATGTGATGTAAGGTTAAACAGAGAAAACCTTAGAACTACAAGTGGAAATTTTAATAACTAAATTAGAAAATTTAAAGTGATGACAATGAGATTTAATTCAATCATAATTGAGGTAATCCAAAACTCAAATCCCTAATAGAAACAAGTTAAGAGACCTTCTTGAAGATCTACCTAGAAAATAAGCAGCAAGAAAATTGACTCAATTAAATTGATAAAACTCTAAATGTTTCAATTAATTCAAGTGCCACTACTCTCTCAAAAACAAATTCACACAGACAACATGAATAAATAATTTATTAATCTATTATTGTGGGGCCCAAGGTCTATTCCAAGACCACCAATCCTTTGGGATAATCCTTAAAATTTGAGCAATTTTTCAAATGTAGAATGACATTAGATGGGATTATCCTTTGATTTCTCATGCTCTAATTGACATTTAGATTAAGTGAGTTTAAAATATTTGACTTTTCTTTATTATATTAGTATAAAAATAGAGAATTTTGTTAAAAAGGGATTGAAAAATAGACAAAAGGAAATTCAAGATTGAATTTGGTGAATTTAAATGATTTGTTCCAATATTTATGTGATGTAATTGAAAATAAAATTACATCACATAAAACATAACGCATGAGGTGAGATAAATTTAACAATTTTCGGTGTTTGATGCTTCAAAATTAGGGCTACAACTTGGGTCGGGTTTTGACTCGACCCGCATGACTTGACCCGAGAAATCATGCGGGTCGGGTTGAAAATCTTGGGTCAGCGGGTCGGGTCGGGTCGGGTTGAGAAGACATAAACTCACATGGAATTCGGGTCGGGTCGGGTCGGGTTGAGGATTTTACAAGTTAATCCAACCCGACCCGACTTAACCCGACCCAACCCGTCTAAAATTAGGCTAAAATGGGTTCAAAATGCAGGTCGGGTCAGAATTTGGGTTGATTTGTATTAGAATTTGGGTCAGGTAGGGTTGGGTTCCATAAATATTAACTCGGGTTGGATCGGGTTTACTAAAACCCGACTCGAGTTGCAGCCCTACTCAAAATTACAAAAAGGATTATAATGGACAAAAGGAATAATAGGTTCAATAATTAAAAAAAGTGAAGATGGAATGAGAGAATTATAGTGTATTCTACACAAACTCAAAGGATTAAACTCTCAATCTCACTCGTAAAAAAGAAGCCTCAAAATTACAAAAAAGAGAATTTTCACAAATTTCTTTTAAAAAATAAAACTCTCTCAAAAGAAATCCAAAGGAAAAATTCCAAATTTCTGTATATTACAATCTAAGACTCCTTTTATAGATTTTGAATTTTTAAAATTAGAAATTAAAAATATTACTAAAATAAATTTAGAGTACATAAAACATATAATTAAAATGGAATTTCAAAACAACTATTAAATTTATTTGTCGATATTAAATGAATACACATCTTTAAATGAACATTATTTTTTATAATAAACATATTCACATTTTATACATTAATTTTTTAAAATTAATATAGTATAAAATAGTTTATTAAAAGAACCAAAGTGAGTCCTGTCAACTTAATATCGTTTTCGTCTGTGGAATGGAATTGACGTTTCAACAATATAAAATATAAATTTCTTCTTTGTATCACACAATCAAGTAAGATGGCTTTTGTTCTTTCATAGAATTTTCTTAGTCAATATCTATTCTTTCATAGAAGAAAGTGTCATAAAGAAATTTTCAAATCATACTAGTCGTCGCGGGTTCCCTTCTGTGAATTGTCAAATAATCAAATTTTCAGTTCTCTTTAATTTTGGACCCTCATTCTAGCACGAATTGAAATTATCATTTTATCTCTACTGGTTTATCGCTCATCAAGTATCGGTGTACCGATATACAAAACATATACATGCATAGCTGTGTATTATCGGTACACTTGTATTTGATGAGCGGGACACCGGTAGAGATAAAATGAGAATTTCACTTCATTCCATGTCCTAACAGATTTTATCCGTGTTAGAATAACTGGCCTTGATGTTTCAAAGACTACTCATATGTCAAGAAAAAGTGAGAAATAAGGATTTCTAACATTCTTTTAAAAACTTAGACCAAATCTAAGTAAATTTCTAGTATCATAGGCCACATTTTAAATAATTTGATATTTTTGATGATTAATCATCCAACCATACAACTTCAGTTCCATGTGACCATATCAAAGAACCTAATCGTTTAAGCTTGGGAATCTCTAGTAAACAATAGACACCCCTCTTGACAAGTAACAAGAAGTTTAAAGCTCATTTTAGAATATGAAGAAAATAAAGAGACTTTCCAGATTAAATAAAAAAATATTGGGGATTCATTCAAAATATCTTCACCAATGTTTAGCCCAATGTTGCAATTTGTAAATTTTATGAGGAGCATATAATTGTCACCTTAATGAGTCAATCAGATATTTTAATTCAACTTTGAGTGATAAAAAGATTTAGTCTGTGTAAAACTATCTAGTAAAACTATAAAATTCTTAAACACATATATTTAAATGCCAAAATCATCATAAAAATTATAAAGTATCCCATCGTGTCTCAAGATTTTCATTTATCTCAGTAAATTTTACATAGGAGAACACATTTTTTTTTTTAAAAAAAGAAAAAGAAAATACTATAGAACAACCCATTCAATGGTTCTGTTAAATTGTTGGTTCATTAGATTGAAATTTTAATCAAAGAAAAATAGGAAAAAAGTGCAAACGAGACTCTGTCATTTTCTTTGGTTAGCAGTCCATATATAAATCCTGTAAACATCTCCAACATCCTCATTCCCACGGCATGAATTTAGACATTGTTGTGGAGTCATTTATTCACTTGTGTCACTTCATTCACTCAAAGTCAAGTCTTTTTGTTTTCACAATCAATGTCTAATAATTTATTTGTTTTTCCTTTTAGAATTCTGTTTAATTAACTTTAATTTTCACCTTTATTCAGACTTGATCGATTGTTTTGATTTAAGTTGAAATCTTAAAAATTCAAATCATAGAGAGGCAATTTCGATAAAGAATCAGTAGAATGAAGCAGGCATCCTAAATTTGATACAGGCATCGGACCTGATAAACCCAACATGGGCCCGATGAAGGACGAGCTGACCCAGTTACTCAAAATTGACAAGTTCGCTCTACTAATTTATGTTCAATTAGATGGAGGAAAGCGGGGAGCTCAGACACAATAATGGACTCATTGTACCAGAATTAAAGCCCGTTTGAAAAATTGTGGGCCTGAGCCCATTTAGAGACGAGTTCAGTCTCAAAAGCCCATGAATTTAAATCCGAATGTTGGCAATTCAGTGAACCCACAAAATGCACGTCAGCTTTTGATATGGACCCAGACTTGGACGATTGTTAACCTGATTGCGAAAGAAGAGAATAAGAAGAAAGATGAGACTGCTTTAAGATAATGAGAGATGAGAAGGAAATGAAGGCAACTCGTCGCTTCTCTTTGATTTTTCAAAGACTACTCATTTATTGACTTGTCAAATACTCAAATTTCAAATTCCACGAAAAAGTGAGAAATAAGGATTTTTAACATTCTTTTAAAAACTTAGATAGAATCTAGATTGATGATGCCCATTTGATATATTTAATCTTAAATTGAGAATCATAGGCAAAGTAACTTTCTAATATCATAGGCAACATTTTAAATAATTTGATATTCTTCATCATTAATCATCCAACCACACATCTTTTTTCATTAATTAATGGTGAGTTCCACCCAGTAAGATCCCTGTGCCCATATCAAAGAACATAATCATTTAAGTTTGGGTACCTCTCTTACACAATAAACACCCTTCTTAACCCGTACTGGCCCTGAAATCTCAGGGGCCCTAGTCGAAGTGCATTGGTGGGGCCCTGAGAGCAGTGCTAATGGGGGCCCTACAATCCATTGGTTACATTGGGGGTCCTAGGGAGCGGCCTCGCTGACCAAAAGCCAGGGTCGGCTCTTAACAACTAACAACAAGTTTAAAACTCATTTTAAAACAGGGTAGTGATCCTCCCATGAGAGGTTTGTGTAACGAGACATGGGTTTTAGTATATTGCCAATTTTACTTTTTGTATGAATAGTAAATCGGTTCACCAATCCTTCGTATGAACAGTAAATCGACTCGTCGAAATTCGCATGAGCAGTAAATTGGCTCACCGAAATTTTACTATTCATGCAAAGGGTAAACTTGGCAATACACTAAAACCTGTGTTGGATTACACAAAATACCCGTGAGAGTATTGCTACCCTTTAAAATATGAAGAAAATAAAGAGACTTTCTAGATTAAATCAAAATATTGGGGATTCATTCAAAATATCTTCACCAATGTTTAGCCCAATGTTGCAATTTGTAAATTTTATGAGGAGCATATAATTGTCACCTTAATGAATCAATCTGATTATTTAATTCAACTTTTGAGTGATGAAAAATATTTAGTCTATGTAAATCTATCTAGTAAAATTATAAAATTCTTAAAAACATATATTTAAATGCCAAAACATAGAAATTACTCCCAAACACTCACCCAAGTCTTAAGTTTAATAAATATCAATTAATTACTTTCTTCAAAGCATTCTCTATTTGATCAAGCAATTCAATCATGGCTCAGCTTGATTGGCTTGAATTAATCATTTCATATTTGTCAAGTACACTAATTACTCAATCAGATAGTGTAAAATTTAGTTGCATGCAGTTTAATTTATCTAATAATCAGATATATATGATTAGACTGAATTGACTCAAGCATATGAGTTCGGTTTGAAAATTCTAAGCTCACTTAATCAATTCACGAGATTTAATGACTCAGTTTACTTAGAATAATATAAATTATTAGAAGTAATTAATTAAAGATTTTTAGTATTCCGAATTTAAAAAATAAATTTTATTTAAATATCGTGACTTAATTAGGATAAATCTTGAAAAGACTCCATCATCCCCACTTCCACAGCATGAATTTAGACATTGCTGTAGCGTCTATTCACTTGTGTCACTTCATTGACTCACAAGTCTTTTGGTTTTCAAAATCAATGTATAATTATTTCTTTCTTTTTCTTTTAAAAATTATGCGTGATTAACTTTATTTTTCACCTTTATTAAGACTTGGTCCAATGTTTAAGTTAAAGTTTAAATATTGAAAATTCAAAATCTAGAGAGCCCATTTTAATAAAGAGATTATTATAAATTTTTATATAATTCACATGCATTTGGTGTTATATTTAAAAAATTAATATAGATGGTATACAAGTAAAAAAAAATCACTTTATCCTGAGGATATATATAATTTTTTTATAAAACTAATTTTATATGATATAAGAGTATAGGATTATAACAATGAGATGGATGTGTATTTCTTTTATACTCTTCTCTATTTATATTTTTACTTCCACGCCATGAATTTAGACTTTGTTTCAGAGTCGTCTATTCACTTGTGTCGTCTTCTCGTTTTCACAATCAATGTGTAATAATTTCTTTCGTTTTCTCCTTTTTTGGAATTCAGTGTGATTAATTTCTTTATCTTTTTTTATGTATATTTTTAAGAGTCTCTAACCTAACTTTCTATCAAATGGATCACGAGATCTAAATAATTAAGTGTACTTGATAGATAATTATATTGATGTGAAGTGTCTAAATTTTCATTATTAATTGATCAATATAATCATAATCATTAGTGTCAAATATAAGAAATTAATTCTAAAAAAATTAAAATTATGAGATAAGATTATCATATAGGAGTAAAACTTCAAACGCACCTAATCATATTATTCTGTTCATACCATACTCACTCACATGAGGTTCAAGATCCATTTAAAGAGTAATCTCAATATCAAATCTCAATAAAAAATTACATAATTTTATACTTCATTGCCACAGTCATGACTCAATCGAGCTCTCACATAATCAAGTGTTATAACTTCGTTTTATTTTTAGAATTACTATAGAACTAAGAAAGTTGATTTGTTTTGATTGGGCTAATCTTATTAGATTTATGATTCACCTACTTCAGATTCATTCAAATTAATCTCTATGACCACATTATTCAATTCAAATAAACTTTAAAATTGACATTTTTAATTCATATAAGTTAGATTCAACTCAAAATATTGTTGATTTTTTTTTCTAATATTTTGTTTTTGTGGATTATATAGGTTGAGTATCTTGACTTGCTCATTTCATTATTCTTTCTTTTTCTTTTTTGAATTATGTGTGATGAACATAATTTTATTCATCTGTGTCACTTTTGTGATTTAGAGTCAAGTCCTCAGTCTCACACATCTTGTCCTTCATTAGCGTGTTATTCGGTCCACAAGTCATGTAACTGTCGGTGCAAAAATCATTATCCTAATAAGAAGTTAAACACTTAATTCTTTCAGCGGAGAGAATCCAGAACAAGCAAAATTGGAAATAAACAAAAATTAGGTGCACAAATCATCTAACTGTCAGTGCAAAAATCATTACCTTTAATATTCTAAAATTATTGTGTCTTGACATAGTTCAGTCATTTTTTTATGATTAAGATTAAAATAATACTTCCTCTATCGCAAAACGCCTGCCTGATTTCGAAATTTTTGATTTCTTAAGAATCATTTTATAAAATATTATTGTCAAATGTTGATATTTTATTATTTGGAGAAGTCAAAGCTTATAAAAGAATGTCGTTTTCTCATCACATTAGAATGCGAATTGGAGCTGAAAATAAATGAAGTAAACAAGTAGTTTGGGACAATTTCAAAATGCATATAGGACAAATATTTTGGGACGGAGGAAGTAATATTTTATGATAAATTAAAATTATCTATGTGTTTTTTTATCTTTATCTTTTTCTTTTAATAATTGTTGTTTCACTTATGTGATTTAGAGAGTCAAGTCGTCATTAACGTGTTTCTCATGTCTTCTGAATGTATTGAGTACTAAATTAAATAAATTTATTAAATTTTGTATGGATTTGAAGTCAGAACCAAACTGCCAATATTATTTTAGACAGATTATTATAGATAGTAAAGAGTAAAACTTTACTGCCATTCATCCATTTGGACGATTTAGATCTTCAAAATAATATTAATAATATTATTATTAAAGAAATTGTTCTTTAGCAATTTTATCTAACAAAACTTGATAAGTAAATAAAGGAGCATTTCCTTATTCATGGTGTTATGTACATATTCCATCTATTTTACATAGATAATTAGTCTCCTTAGTAAAGAAACTATTTACAAATTGTAATATTCGGCTAATCATGGGTGAATATATTTTGAGTGAATCCTCAATCTTTTGATTTAATCTGGAAAGTCTCTTTATGAACTTTAAACTTATCAAATATTGTCTCTTTAAATAATTTTGAGTGATAAAATTATTTAATCTATGTAAATCTATCTTATAAAATATAAATTCATAAAAACATTTAATTAAATGCCAAAAAAATCGGAAAATGTTGTTAAGATTATGAATAAATTACAAAAAATAAGTATAGTTATAAGAAACACATTATTGAAAATTTTATTACAACATGTTTGTGAGCCATTGATTACTTAAATTGATGTTCTGTTTTTTTTATATTGGATAGTTACTAATGTTTAGTAAAATTAAAATATTTATTGAGCGCTTTTCTTTTTTTATCTACATTTCCAATATTTTTCCATTTTTTAGATACTTATCAAGAGAAAGAGCCATTGAGATGAGATTTGTGCATGTATATTTTTTCTTAAATAAGGCGTCGAATAATACAATTTTGATTTTTTTTTTTTTCATTTTGTTCTCCTTTGTCTTTGATTCAGTAAACAATGAAAGAGAAAAATAAGAAAGTTCAAAAAATTACATTATTTAACCTAAATTTTTCTGTTAAAAAAATTGTGCCATATTTTATATAAGTAAAAAATAAATTATCTTCTGCCACGTATTAAGCACGTACTTGTCACTCTTAAAAAAATATTAAGGGGCAAGAAAATATTAAGCACGTATTTCTTTTAATACTGCTGTCAACACCTCTTTCACCAATTGTCCTTACATCTTTTCAATTTAATGTTACTCCTTCGGCCTTCCATTTCAATTTATTATATACAATATGATTTTTCTATTAATCCCATACATCTTTTTTGCTAACAAAATGTGTATGAGAAATTCTCTTTTTTTTTTAAAAAAAAAAAGATTAATGAGTTGTGAGCTAGGTAACCAATATTTCACTGTATTCATTTTTGTTCATAAAGATGAGTTTGTTTGGAAACAAATCACTAGAAAAAGATTTATGTGGTTTCCTTTTCAGTAAGTCAGGTTCACACCGATACACTATACTCAAAGGTAAAAACCAAAAAAAAAAAAAATGATGAAGAGACTGATTTCAATACGATATACCTCTCTTGCACACACAAAATGACTATATTTATACTATCCTAGTCAGAGTTTACCCTTACAGATGCTCATGTTGTTTCCCTTCTGAAAAATAAAAAAGAAGAAATAAATATAAAAAGTGTCATCAATTTATAATTAATACAGAAATTTGATACGCAGAATTAAGTATAATTCAATTGTCTTCATCACAAATAAATTATTTATGGATGTCATTGAATGAACAAATGGACACGACAATAATGATGATGACGACAATGACAATGACAATGACAATGACAATAAATTGTCTATCTCAAAGACTTGTACCGTATAGCTAAACTTTTAAGATACAAATGAGCTTAGGTATTTTTTCAATCTAAATATATACTTTCATTTTGTTTAGTTAGATCCGACCTATTCCCAACCATTTTGATCCCACTATTTGAATTTTTTGTAACATGTGAGACAAGGTCTTTATGCAAACTACTAATAAAAAATTGAGTTATATTTTTTGTCATTGTGCTGCGGGCTAGTATACATGACTCCTGTTTTCAATTAATAATCACTGTACTCCAGCACCATTTCATTTAATTCATTCAGATGTGTGAATGTCTCCTATTTTATCTGTCTCTGGCTTTCGGTATTATATCTTATTTATTGATAATTTTTCGGGTTATTCTTGGATTTATCCTATGCGACATAAATAAGAGATTTTCACGTATTTTCAAACCTTTTTGGCATTTGTTGAAAATCATTTTTCTACGACTATTAAATTCTTTCAGAGTGACGGTGGTCGGGAATATGATAATCGTTCCTTTCATACCTTGTGTAACAACCCGACCCGATTTTTTGGGATTTCAAGGTTTTGGTGGCAGTTGGGGAGTGTGGGCCCCGCGATGGGCCTTGGTTTGCCCGATTCCGAGTTTGGAGACTCGGGGCATTTTGGTAATTTCAAATTATTATGTACTTTGTCAAAGAAAAATATTTTAAAATCACACGTTTTCTCTCTGGTGTTTGTCGCTTGATTTATATCAAGTTTTAGATTGTTTTCAAAAACTTGAGATTTGATTTTTAGTAAAAAAAAAGTAAAAGTAAAAATAAAAATAAAAATAAATAAATAATAGAAAATAATTAAATCAAAACCCTAATATCCTAAGTCTTTAAAACCTCCCTAAACCCTAACCCTTTAAAACACCCCCTTCTTCTGTGCAGCACTATAGTACACGGCTACAGTGCTGTCGCTTCTTCTCTCCCGTCTCCTTCCTCTTTCCCTCATCTCAGCCTCCTCTCTTCCTAACCCTAACCCTAAGGCCTTGCAGCCGCCTCCCCTCTCCTCTTCTCTCTTTTCTCTCTCGATCTTTCTTCTTCCTCATCTGGATCTGCTGCCGACCTCCCTCACCTCCTCCTCCGACGTTGGTTCGAGTTTCTCCAGCCGCAGACGAGTCAGATCTCTTCCCTTCTCGGTCGAAACCAGGTATTTTCCCGATTCCCTCTTCCCTCTCCTAGTTTTTCTTTTTTCTTCCCTTTCATTTCTCTTTCTCCCATTTTCCTTCATTTTCCCTGCTTTCCCTTCTTTTTCCCCTCTTTCCCTATTTTTCCCTCAGTTTTCCCAACTGGATTGCTGAGTTAACTCGGTCAAGTCACCGAGTTAACTCGGCTGAGTTCAATTCTGGGCAACCCAGGCCCAGTCCGCTGTGTAGTCAAGTGGGCCTGGGGGCCCGATCCAGCTCGCTAGACTTGGTTCGGCCCAGCCCGCCTTCGGCCCGGCCCGTTTCGGGCCCTGACCGTTTCGACCCAATTTCCAGTTTTGGGCTCAGTTTCTAGCCTGGCCCAATTTTGGACCTCGTTTTCAGTTTTGGGCCCACTTTAGTTAGCTTTGGACCCGACTCGCTTTCTAGCCCATTTGTAGTCCAAACTTATTTTGACCCATTTTGCCCGGTTACTTATCATTGTGCTCTCGTTTCACCTCATTGAACTTCCTTCAACCCAGCGGATCCGTTTTCTTACTTTAGATTTTAGGAACGAGCACATAGATGAGGGAACTCACCACCGATTTCAACATGCACTTACGCACACTACTTCTCTATCAGAGGTGCGAGTACGGAATGCGGCGAATGGGGGTTCCCGTTATTATGAGGCACTCGGAAGGGAACTGTTGATACCATTATGTGGCAGGTCCTCATCCGAGTGTATTCGTATCTGATGTCCGTAGAGGCATATATGAATTGGTCATTTGATGTCATAATTGATTGATTGTATGTTGACGTGATTGGAGTTTATTTTTGTTGATAATATGTTAAGATCCCAGCATGCGAATATGTGATATGTGGTGGTATATGCCTGATTATGGTGTGATGTATTCTGTTGATAATATGCCATATAACTATGTGGTGATATGTGGGACCGCGCAGGGTAGTTAGGGTGGGGATGTTATGTGGGACCGCGCAGGGGAAGTGTGGTTGGAGTATGGGCTACTCGGTGGTTGGACATGGGTTGAAGTTTTTCTTGGCATGGGTAGATTGTCAGGTGTGATCTTCGAACACGCCTATGAGGGATGTGTGTTCCGGTTTAGAGGGCGAGGTGCCCGAGAGTACTAGAGATGTATTTCTGCTTTAGGTTCTTGTTTGGTATTGAGCTTGGTTAGACTTTCATTTTGTGCATTGACTCGTGGTGAGGATGAGTACTTGTTAGAGTAGGGGAAACCATATCGGGGATAGTAACCCGAAGACCTTACGGATTCCCCGACCTGTGATAGAGACTGTGGAGAACTAAGTGTTGGTTAGCAGATTGTCTATCTCCACTGCCAATGTGTGTATACGGAAGACCCGAAGTATCTTGCTAGCCGGAAGTCAGAGTAATTGACCCGAGTAAAACTTCAGTGTAGTAATCTGAGTGTGGCAGCAACACCCTGTATGTGTTAATACATCCTACTGATGCGAGTGATGTGATAGTGCTCCTTTGTTTTTGGTTCTGAGACTTGACTTGATTCAGATACTTGGCTCCCTCGATGACTTTGAGCTTCGCCGTGGTTTGAGTTTGGAAGTATAGATGATGGAGACGCCTTGTTTGTCACGTCTCCGTTGGAGTGATTGGCGGATATTGTGCAGGATTACATGTAGCGTATTATAGTTAAATGCAGATCTCTTAACCGTTGGAATTGTTCTATTTAGAAGCAGTGATTTACCATCAGCTAGGGTGTTGAGGGATCTGATCATCGTGTGGCTTGTTAGTCAGTTTGAGTTGAGAGGGCACTGGGAAGCCAGGCGTTGGGATGACACTAACAGGGGTGTTGGACATAAAGACTAGACTTGTGGGCTAGAGTCGATGGGACCTATTTGCCTAGGTATTTCTCCAGGGGACACACCGACTTTGTTAGCCTAGAAGAAGGGTGACTCAGTGAGATTTTATGCCAGTGGTCAACGATTGAATAAAGTTAAAGAGTGGGATGGAGTTCTTCTACTGGAGATTGACGACTTGTTGAGACAGTTGAGAGAATCCATGTTGCTTCTTGAGGATGTGTTTTCATTCGGGATCTTGTCAGATGTGAGGTTTGATCCCATAAATGTAGCTACTTGGCAATGTGGTTTCGATAGGTAGTGCGACAGGTTTGTCAGGATGGGGCTGAGGTTGTGTCTGGCAGTTTAATCAGATTACTCCAGGTGACCGTGCTTACAGTTAGATTGGTCAGAGAGAACGGTTAGCTCTTGGTACGATGTCGGTGGAACAATTTTCATTGAGTGGAGGCAGACGACCATTATAGTGATGGTCGTACTGGAGGTAGAGAAAAGGCCGTCGGCGTGCAGCTTATTGTGATGTTTCCAGGGATGATAATGGTTGTGTGCTGATACAGGATGGTTAATTGGTAACTTCTGATTCGAGACGACACTATATTGATGAGTATAACTTTTCACTAATAGCTCGGGATGGATGTTGATGGTGCTGTGCTCAGGTTGGAGATATCCATTGTTGAAAGAGGTTCTAAGTGTCCTCCATCGCTGTGGTTTTGAGTACTTATTTATTCAAGAAGGGTCGAGCACGAAGCGGACACAATATATGAAGTTTCATGGACTGATTGGTGATCAGGTGCAAAGACTGGAGCAACCAGATTATGCGAAGTGGTAGTTCTGCAAATGTTGAGTGGTAGAGCCCAGAGAATCAGCGTCCAGTTGCAGGGACAGTCAGACTATGAGATCCTATGATTTGTGGTGGTGGGCCGGATGACATGATAATGAGACCAAATTGTGACTTGACTCTCTAGGACAGATTGTTGGCGCCCCCGTATGAGTGGTGTCGTGTGGAGATGCTTCAACTCCTTCATCATCATGGATTAGTGGTACAGATGGTAGTGGATAGATTGGCGGAATTCACTTATCTCCTTGGGGTGAAGATGCTCGACTTCTTGGAGCTTTTTGGACCGGTTTAGGTTGAGCAGAGAGTTAGTCTGTGCGAGATGTCGAGTCAACGATGCCAGGTCGAGGTTTAAATCTGGCCCATAAGATCAAACAATGTTACAGAGAGAGTTGTATGCTTACCAACAGACAGCCGATCAGGGCAGACCACGCAGGTTTGAAAGAGGCTACTGAGCATATGAGATTGGTCAGGTAGAGGTCATTGGCTTCGGGAGTGGTACAGACTGTTGTCCTATTTGTTCAACTGTTCGTGGTGCTTTGTGGAAAGGTTGTTTCAGTGGGTTGGGTGTTGTGGCATTATGTTGTGAGGTTTGAGACTGAGGTATGTTTTCAGTTTGAAATATCGAGGATGAAATTCCTTAAAGGGGGTAGTATTGTAACAACCTGACCCGATTTTTCAGGATTTTAGGCTTTTGGTGGCAGTGGGGGGAGTATGGGCCTTGCAGTGGGCCTTGGTTTGGCCGATTCCGAGTTCGGAGATCGAGGCATTTTGGTAATTTCAAATTATTGTGTACTTTGTCAAAGAAAAATATTTAAAATCACATGTTTTCTCTCCGATGTTTGTCGCTTGATTTATATCGGGTTTTAAATTGTTTTCAAAAGCTTGAGATTTGATTGTTGGTAAAAAAAAATAATAATAAAAAAAAAAATAATAGAAAATAATTAAATCAAAACCCTAATACCCTAAGTCTTTAAAACCTCCCTAAACCCTAACCCTTTTAAACACCCCTTCTTCCGCACAACACTATAGCACGCGGCCACAGTGTTGTCGTTGCTTCCCTCCCGTCTCCCCCCTCTCTCCCTCATCACAGCCTCCTCTCTTCCTAACCCTAACCCTAAGGCCTTGCAGCAGCCGTCCCTTTCTTCTTCTCTTTTTTATCTCTCGATCTTTCTTCTCCCTCATATGGATCTACTGCCGACCTCCCTCACCTCCTCCTCCGACGTTGATTCGAGCTTCTCCAGCCCCAGACGAGTTAGATCTCTTCCCTCCTGGGTCGAAACCAGGTATTTTCCCGATTCGCTCTTCTCTCTCTGATTTTTTCTTCTTTCTTCCCTTTCATTTCTCTTTCTCCCATTTTCCTTCATTTTTTCTGCTTTCCCTTCTTTTCCCCCTCTTTCCTTCTTTTTCCTTCAGTTTTTCCAGCTGGATTGCTGAGTCAACTCGGGGGCTTGGGGGCTTGATCCAGCTCGCTAGACTTGGTTCGGCCCAGCCCACCTTCAGCCGGGCCTGTTTGGATCCAATTTCTAAGTTTGGGCTCAGTTTCGAGCCCGACCCAACTTTGGACCCAGTTTTTTGTTTTGGGCCCACTTCATTTAGTTTTGGACCCAACTCGCTTTCGGGCCCGTTTGTAGTCTAGACTTAGTTTGACCCGTGTTGCCCGGTTACTTATCATTGTACTCTTGTTTCAACAGATTGAACTTCCTTCAACCCAGAGGATCCGTTTTCTAGTTTTGGATTTAGCAATGCGCACACAGGTGAGGGGACTCACCACCGATTTCAGCGTGCACTTATGTACACTACTTCTCTATCAGAGGTGCGGGTACGGAATGCGGCGAATGGGGGTCCCCGGTATTATGAGCCATACGGCAAAGCACCTGTTGATACCATTATGTGGCGGGTCCCCATCCAGGTGTATTCTTATCCGATGCCCGCAGAGGCATATATGAATTGGTTATTTGATGTCATAATTGATTGATTGTGTGGTGACGTGATTGGAGTTTATTTTTGTTGATAATATGTTAAGATGCCAGCATGTGAATATGTAATATCTGGTGGTATATGCCTGATTATGGCGTGATGTATTCTGTTGATAATATGCCATATGACTATGTGATGATTAGTTTGGACTGCGAGACATTCTAATATGTTTGGATGTTAACATGCCAGCCCATGATAGATAGTGATATATATACACCTGATTATTATATGATGAACTGTGTTAATAGTATGTGCAGAGGTAACTATTCATGCATATAGTTAACATATGAGGGATGCCGGTGGGGCATTGGTACTAGGCCACATCAGGATCTAGAGACTCCCCCTAGCTTGTCAGGTAGTTAGGGTGGGGATGTTGTGTGGGACGCATAGTGGAAGTGTGGTTGGACTATGGGCTACTCGGTCGTTGGACATGGGTTGAAGTTTTTCCTGGCATGGGTTAGATTGTCAGGTGTGATCTTCAAACACACCTATGAGGGATGTGTGTTCCCGTTTGGAGGGCGAGGCACTCAAGAGTCCTAAGAGGGACATGCTGTGGAGTAGTCATGGAAACCTTGGCGTTGTTCTTGGGTTGACTGTTAGCTCACCCAAGGTCGACTTAGAGGTCATCACAGACAAGCTACCCGAGTGCGTGGTGGAAGAGGCTTCCCCAGTGGTCCAATGGTTGAGTGGTCGCCCGAGTGGAGACCAGAGGGTGGGACGGTGACTTGTAAGCCCCGGATGACAGAGTAGGCTGAGGATGTGCTCGCCCGCTCATTGGTCGAGGGATGATGCATTGAGTGACAGCTCCCGCTGGTATGGTTTGTGATTCCCCGGATGACCGAGTAGGCTGAGGATGTGCTCTCCCGCTCATTGGTCAAGGGATAATACGATGAGGGATAGTTCACGCTGGTTTTGTTTGTGATTCCCTAGATGATCGAGTAGGCTGAGGATGTGGTTGCCCACTCATTGGTTGATGGATGATGCGGTGAGGGACATCTCCAGCTGGTATAATTTGTGATTCCCCGGATGACAGACTAGGCTAAAGATGTGAGCTCGCCCGCTCATCGGTCGAGGGATGGTGCGGTGTGATGTTCCAGGCTATGACACCTGTAGGGTGGGGACAACCTGCGCTGTGGTGTGATGAGATGTTCTAGGCTATGACACTTGTAGGGTGGAGACAGCTTGCGGTGTGGTGTGATTAGATGTTCCAGGCTATGACACCTGTAGGGTGGGGACAATGTGCGGTGTAGTGTGATGAAATGTTCTAGGCTATGCCACCTGCGGGGTGGGTACAGTCTGATGTATGGCATTCCAGGCTATGACACATGCAGGGTGGGTATAGTCTGATGTATGGTATTCCAGGCTGCAACACATGCAGGGTGGGTACAGTCTGAGGTATGGTATTCCAAGCTAGGACACCTGTATGGTGGGGACAGCCTGTGGTTTGATGTGGTAGTGTATTTACCCGCAGTCATGACTCTGGGTCAATGTTGAGACCTATGTTGTGGGTGTTGACTCATTAGGAATTTATGGGCTCCCAACGAGTGAGTTGGTCGGCTCACTTGGTAGAAGACCCATAGAATTCTGTGAGAGATGGATACGCCAGTCATGTGGAGACTAATAGATGGGGTCCAAGGTTATAGGTTTGACTATCGAGTCTCTGGTACTTGGTTGAGGAGACCATAGATGAGTTTGGTTGGCAGTCCATTGAGGACTAGTGAGGTGGTTACTCTCGTGTGGTAGTCGGTTTGGGACTCTAGTGAGCCCGACTCTTGGGTTGGTCATGGTATGTGAGGGTTGTCATGAGAGAGTCATAGGTCTGGTCGAGAAGTATGGATCCTGATCCGGTTGGAGATCAGACTGTGTACCCGAGGGTGGGTGGACCGCAGTGGATGGGCACATGAGGGATTTGTCATAGAGTTGTATTGAGTTGGTTAGAGGATGTACTAGAGGCCCGATAGTTGTGGGCCTGTGTATTAGGGGTAGGGCACCCGGTTGCATAGTTATGCACGTAGACATCATAGACATTGATGTGTTCATATGATCATATATAGTGTATGCTTGGTGACAAATGATGCGTGTGTTACCCTCACTGGGCATGTAGAGCTCAACCCTTGCCTGACAAGTACTTCATAGAGGAAGGGTGGGTGGGACCCTTAATCGGAGGTTGGGCGTAGAGTTGCAACTTCGTACTTTGTCATGGTTCCATTTAGTAATTGAGGATTTGCTAATGCATTTGAGATATGTGTACTTTTCATTAAGTTGGATGAGTGTACTAATGGAATGATGTTATGTTTCCAATTATGATTAATACTTTTTTTGTACTATTGGTCCTTGATTTGAGTGTGGGTTGCGGGAACGGTACTCCCTTTATTTTGAAAAAAAATGCCCCTGAAATGGTATTAGATCAGTGTTTTGAGACTTTGTATCAGTTTAACGTGCCCGTAACGGGTCGGGTCGTTACACCTTGTGTGCGTATAAAGGGATTACTCACCGTCTCTCATGTCCGCATACCCCGTTGTAAAATAGTATTGCTGAATGCAAACACCACCATTTGTTGGAAATGGCCCACACCTTTCACGTTGCATCCCACCTACCTTCCCACTTATGGGTTGAAGCTATCTCCACTGCCGTGCATCTTGTCAATTGACTTCCGACACCCATCCTACAATGGGCTTCACCCTTTCAAAAGCTTTTCGGCACGAGACCCGACTACCTCTCCGTTCGCTCCTTTGGTTGTGCGTGCTACCCTTATTTTGGAGATTATATTATTAATAAACTTCAACTTCGATCGGTTGAGTGTGTTTCTCTTGGTTACAGTTCTCGGCACAAGGCCTACCGCTGTCTTCATCCTTCCACCGGCCGCGTCTACATCTCATGACATGTCTTATTCAATGAAGTTGTTTTTCCATATGCAGTCAACGCCATCTTCATCTTTTGATGTTGTCTTCATCTCGCTTCTCACCATGCCTTTTCCTCCGCAACTGCTACCTCTGTCTCATTAGAGTTACTATGCCGCTCCAATATCTAGCTATTCATTCAGTACCCTCTTCATTGGAGTCGCCACCTACTGCCTCCTCATCACCTGAGTCTCCTCTTGCATCACAGGAGCTGTTGCTTCTCCCCACAACGAAATTGCCACCTGTGGCGTCCTCTTCACTTCCTTCTGCCAATGCTCATCCTATGATCACCCTTGTTAAAGATGACATTACTAAGCCGAAGACGCAAGCTACTTGCGCCATTCGCCATCCACTACCACAGGCCTTTGCCTTTTTGATATCCTCTTAAACCTCTGAACCCACCTGCTTTACTCAGGCCGTTCGGTCTGTAGAATGGAGACACGTTATGACTGAACAGTTTAATGCACTCCTCCGACAACATACTTGGTCGCTTGTTCCACCTCCGTCTCATGCTAACACTGTAGGCTGCAAATGGATGTTTAAAATCAAGATTCGCTCTGATGGTAGTACTGAACATCACAAAGCACGCTTAGTGGCCAAAGGTTTTCATCAGCAACCTGCCATCCACTATGACGATACTTTCAGGTCGGTTGTCAAGCCAACCACTAATAGCACCACTATTAGTCTTGTTGTTTCCTTTGCTTGGCCTGTTCACCAACTTGATGTGAAAAATACTTTCCTTCGTGGCACACTGACTGAAGAGGTATATATGACTAAACCGCCGAGCTTCACTGAACCACATCATCCACGACACGTCTGCAAACTTCATAGGGCTCTTTATGGTTTAAAACAGGCTCCCAAGGCATGGTTTCAACACTTCAGTTCCTTCCTCTTGTCGAAATGATTTGTTCAAAGCAAAGCTGACAGCTCGATGTTTACATACAGATGTGGTTCCAATGTTCTCTTTCTCCTTCTTTATGTTGATGACATCGTCTTGACTGGTAATCAATCGTCGCTTCTTCCTTCTTTCACTCAAGGACTGGGTACCGAATTTGAAATTAAATATTTGGGTCCGCTACATTACTTCTTGGGTCTCGAGGTGACTGTTCTCTCAAATGGATTGCATTTGTCTCAAACCAAGTATACACTTGATATTCTCAACAAAAGTAAGATGGTTGATTGCAAACCTTGCTCCACGCCAGTTGCTGCTAAGACTCACTTATCTTCGGACTCTGGTGATTTTCTTTTATACCCCTCTGAGTATCTCCACCTTGTCGGTTCTTTGCAATACCTCACTCTCATACGGCCTGATATTGCCTTTGCTGTTCACATTGTCTCTCAATATATGAGTCAGCCACGCACCTCACATTTGGATGATGTCAAGTGCATCCTTCGCTATCAAGGTTCCTTTGGACGTGGTTTGCATCTTGTATGTGACTCAAAACCCTTTCACCTACTTGCTTATTCTGATGCTGATTGGGCTGGTTGTACTGAGATACGTAGGTCCACTACTGGTTATTGCATCTTCTTGGGGTCTAATCTCATTTCTTAGTGTGCAAAGAAACAACCGACGGTCTCTCGCTCCGGTGTGAAAGTTGAATATAGGGCCTTTGTATACACCTGTACGGACACAGTCTGGATTCAGAATCTTCTACTTGAGATCAGTTTTTCTTTTTCTTCTCCGACTTTTCCTCTTTGTGACAATCTCAGTGCAACTTTTATGGTTGTTAATCCCGTGTTTCATGCTCGGACTAAACACATTGAGCTGGATTATCATTTTATCTGCGAACGTGTTACTGACGGCTCTCATCACATTCAATTCGTCTCCTCTCAAGATCAACTTGATGACATTTTCACCAAGGAGCTACCTAAGCATAGGTTCTCCGTCCTTAGTTCCAAACTTATCGCTTCACTATCGTCACGTTTGTAGGGGAGTATTAACGGAAAGTGTTGACTTCCTATCTTAGTGTATTCTTTGTAATTATTTGTGTCCCTTATTCAAGGGATTGTAATTGATTTGTACACAATACTATAAATATAGGATGCAATGAGAAAGGCATTAAGCCATTATCTTCTCAATTTCTACAGAGCATCATAACTTCATGAACGTGTTTCTCACGGCTTCATCCATGTCACTTCTTATGACTTAGAGTCAAGTCTTCTCTGCCACAATTGAATACCATAACTTCGTCATATGTTTCCATGTCTTTATCCATGTCACTTCATAGACTTGGGGTCAAGTGTTCTCTCCTGCAATCAAGTTCATGTCTTAGAGCCAAGGCCTCAATCATAAAGAATTAAGTATTTAACTTTAAAAAAAAATAAAATATTGTGTCATTTGAATATACTAATTTGACATAGTTCAGTCACTTTTTTATGATTCAGATTAAAATAATAATATTTTATGATGAATTAAAATTATCTATGTGTTTATTATCTCTCAATAATCCGTCTATTCAAGATCAAGTTAAAGCGAGAGACTCTTCATTTTCTTCAGTTGAACTATATTAAACTATAAAAATTTGGTAGTAAGCAGTAACCACAAAAGACACTCGCAAAGCCATCTAAGTGACAATAGACTTAATTATTATATTATTAAATATTGGTGTATCTATATTATTGTATCAGTGATATATTATATTAGCAATATATAATTATATCAACAATATCTTGACTAAATATCGATGATTCGTGATTATATCAAACAAAATATTTAAACATTTCAAAAATGATATATATTGGCCGATATTAAAACTCATGACTCAATTATAGGTAAAAATGTCAAGCAACACATATAAATTTAGGTGTAGTTAATAAGTTCCTAATCAATAGATACGGGGATACTGATACTGCAACATATTGTCAACATTTTGTAAATATTGATGGAGATCTTTATTTCTTGAAAGATTTTGGCCATGTATCTCTATCACATTTTTAAGTGTTTTTGTTCTTAACCACATTCCTTACTCTTTTCCATCTTCTCTATCAGTTGTAAACTTGTAATAGATAATCCTCGTGGGATGTTTCCAAACAATTTTTAAGCCAATATTTTACCTCAGTTTTTTGGATTTTTTTTTGGATTTTCTCCTCTAACTAATATCCATTTTTGTTTTTTAGTGAGAACTTTTAAATGAAAGCAGCTAGAAGGTTAGAGAATGTAATAGAGGTGTAATATTTAATCTAGACATATTAGATTATGTTTTTCTTATTTTTAGTTTTTATAAATGTCATGTAACTAAGTTTTTAAGAAATAATTTTTTTATATAATAATGAAAAATAAGGTTTGTATACATTTATATCTAACAATATGAGATTGGTGGAGATTGATATAGGTGTTAATTTATTTTGTTAAATTTCTATTTTTTTTAGATTTTTCTAAAATAATCCTTGTTTTTTGGCTGTTTTAAAAAAAAAAATCGAATGAAAGCATGTGTGACATTTAAAAAATTAATGGAAATTCCATATTTTTATTTACATAATGTTAGAATTTTTTCTGTTTTTTATACGATTTCGTAATAAAATTGTTGTTTTCAACATTCTAATACTTCTAAAATGCCTGAAATTTAAATAATAATTATGTAAAACACAGCTATCTCATCTGTTTGGCCAAAGTAGACTTGTAACTAAAGCAAAAACGAAGAAGTTTTGCACATTAGAAAGACGTTTTCATTCAGATTTTCAAATTAATGATGGTTGCTAAATTCCATTGACTCATGAAATTACAACAAGTATGTGGTTTCTTCGTTGCATGTGCACGACTATGTTATTTTCTTTTAAATTCATGCTGGCCATTTAGACACCGCTCTTTTCTACCAAGAGAAACTGCCTTGTTTGAAAATCCGAGCCAAACGCGCAAAGGTTACAGTTGGCAGGGAGGCGATTTCTCTACCAATTTTTACAAACAAGGTATCAAAATTCATCTAGTCTGAATTTATGAATTCCGGTACTGATTTTAAGTGAAAAGGGTATAGACTTCAAAAATCGTATTTAAAGAATTAAGAGGGAATGCAATTTTTCTTTAATGCTTTGGGTACGATTTTTGAAGTGTAAAACTATACCATTTTCACTTAAAATTAGTACCAGAGTTCATAAAGTTTAGAGTAGATGAATTTTGATACCTTTTTATGTAGAAATTGGTCGACAAACAGCCTCATTTGAAAATCTCTCTCCACAATCCACAGATAGAAGATCATTTGAACGAATGCATTTCAAACTGATAATTTCATACTATTTTTAGAAACACGGTGTCTCTTAAAAAAAACCTTGTCTAAATGGCCAGCCTTCTTCATATATTGAGACATCGGTGGAAGTTGATTGGACAAAAGCCATCAACATTAAAGCGCATAATAGGGTCCACTGTTTGTAGTCGCAAGCCACTCTTCCATAGATTGAAACCACCACCAACTTTGCATCTTGTGATGGGTTTTAATTTCTTTTCTTCTATTATGTCATAATTAAAAATTTTATTATTGTTCTTATTATTTGTCTCAATTAAATTTAGTATTAAGATGAGTTTTGATGTAGGTTAGGTAGGATTAAGAATACCCAACCTCAAACTATAGCGGAAGCATAAGAAACTAACTGGTCTGAAAGAAACAAATAGAACTTGCAAAAGAAAACTAATGAATGTAATATCTCTCTTACGAACCAATACTAAATCTGCAACTGATTTGCGCAACCCCTCTTCTCTGTTTCTCCTGAACTGATTGAAGAGAAGATGTCTCAAACTAGGGACTGTCGCAGATACTGGACAACAGAATTCGCCTAGAAAACGACTGCCAATTGTGGCTTGAAATTCCTTCTGGCTGCTCTGTATTGTACGCCTGAATTCCAAACAAAACTGCCTACTGCTTGCACTTGGGGGTTGATGGAAAATGAGCACCCAGATCTGATAGAACTAAAGCTATTGGGCCTGGTGTTGCCCGATCGACAAAGTCTGCAAACTGTTGCAGATCTCCACTTTCCACGTGTTGCAGAGCTTTCCTTCAAAGAAGCCTAGATTTCCAAGGAGGTGTGTAAATAAGTCTCGACACATGTCCTTGCCTGGATTCAACAGAGAACTTGCTTGTTGTGGCCAGGTTTGTCCTGGATTTCAGAGAAAAGCCTGCAAGGTGTTGCGGCTAACAAGTCTTCACAAAACCACTATGGTTTGCTCAGGAAGAAAACAAATTTAAAATTTTATTCATAAAAAATAACTCCCCTAAATCTGCTAATTACAACTCTTTAAATAAGAAAAGAACCACCCACTAACAAGAAGGAGCCAAACCTCCATACACGTTAATAACAATTTCGAACCTAATGCAACTAGGACTCAAATTTAAAAATAACAATATCCTAATCTAACTATTGTAATGACCCACTATGGAATCCTATTAAGAATTGAATTAAGACTCCCAAAAGCATTGGTACCCTTTTGGAAAACTACCACTGTTGGCTATGGTCCCACTTGAAGAACTGCCATTGTTGGGTGTCTCACTGAACACCTGGGCCTGACTTGCTATAGCTAGGCTAGAGCTGTTGGACCTGGTCTTGGCTTCGCTCTTTTGTGCTCTTTTGGGCTTCAGCTCATTTCCCGCCTGGATCGAAGATAAAGTTTCCATCTTTCGACTCGAGGCTCGAACTTGCTAATTTAATAATGCACCCGTCCAGGTCAAAATTAAAATTTTGATTAAGTCCACAGATACCCGCATCATTCTCCCGCTCTCGGAGAAAACTCGTCCTCGAGTTTATAAGGTTCATCGACGAAGGGTGTGGTCTTCTCATAGTCTTTCTCCTGTGCTTCCATGAAATTTCATTATGTTGAATACTCAATCGCTGTGGAGTACTCGCTTTAGGAGATATCGCCTCGGGGCCTACCAAAAGTGATTGGATGGTAAGTGTTGAGGACTGTCTCTCATAACCTTTCCAAATAGGGTCGACATATGGCCGGATAGTGTAGTCTGAGTCCACAAGATACCGGTCATCTCCATTTCCCAGTGTACGAACTTGTATTGACCATTCTCTGTCGTCTCTATCACTAGCATCTTCTAGTTGCTGATCACTGGACTGTGGCTCAAGATGGTGTGTCTCAAGTTCCTGCTTCAAGTTGGAACTTGCCTCAAACTGTCGGATACATCCCTCTGTTGCACATGTATCTACCATAGCTTCATGAATTGCTAAAACGGGTGAGATACTGAGTGAAGCCAACTGGTTCAGGTGTTCGTCCCACATTGGATAGACATAATGTCTTTGTTCGCCCAATGTTCTCGTGGAATGAGCATCACAAAACACAACCTCATCAATGGCCTCGGCCTCTGTGCCACTGTGTTGCATATCGTTCACTTGGGATTCATAACAATGAACTGGATGTTCCTGTATCGCCTCCAAGAGTTGTACACTCATGGAGTCTGTCTCCACAGTATCATCGACATCTTCCTCACTAGAGGATTCTGAGTCAACAATTTCGACTTGTACAGTCGTGTCTACTTCATCAGTAAATTGAATGAATCGTCGCCTTCTCTTAGACTGTCGAACAACATGTCTTGCCCTATGTCTGTGACAGTAGAAACTTTCGTCTGAACTTTCATCCGAACTTTGATTTGAACTGTCATCTGAACTTTCTTCAGAAGATGAGTATCGAGAGTACCTTGATCTCACTGATGGCGAACTAGAAGGGTGTTGGCTTGTTTGATTCTTTAGAGCTGCAAT
This sequence comes from Chimonanthus praecox, assembly GCA_022113865.1. Lineage (NCBI taxonomy): Eukaryota > Viridiplantae > Streptophyta > Magnoliopsida > Laurales > Calycanthaceae > Chimonanthus > Chimonanthus praecox. The sequence goes on along the minus strand of CM039087.1, from coordinate 51,815,560 downwards.
CTCTCTCTGTAGATTAACACATGACTCAAATAACCGATCAAACTGCCAGTCGCGGTCTTTAGAGAATTCAACTCAATCATCTTCTGGAGCGTGTCTCACATGACGACTCTTAGTAGAGTGAAACCAGTCACTATTCCTGACTTGTCGGCTACGAAGGCGGTCACGTCTTGTCATAACTAACCCTTGATCGAAGGATGAGTCTCAATTGACTCCGAAGCTCTGATAGCCATTCTGATGTAGGTTAGGTAGGATTAAGAATACCCAACCTCAAACTATAGTGGAAACATAAGTAACTAACTGGTCTAAAAGAAACAAATAGAACTTGTAAAAGAAAAATCAATGAATGTAATATCTCTCTTACGAACCAATACTAAATCTGCAACTGATTTGCGCAACCCCTCTTCTCTGTTTCTCCTGAACTGATTGAAAAGAAGATGTCTCAAACTAGGGACTATCGCAGATACTGGACAGCAAAATTCGCCTAGAAAACGGCTGCCAATTGTGGCTTGAAATTCCCTCTGGCTGCTCTGTATTGCACGCCTGAATTCCAAACAAAACTGCCTACTGCTTGCACCTGGGGGTTGATGGAAAATGAGCACCCAGATCTGATAGAACTAAAGCTATTGGGCCTGGTGTTGCCCGATCGACAAAGTCTGCAAACTGTTGCAGATCTCCACTTTCCATGTGTTGCAGAGATTTCCTTCAAAGAAGCCTAGATTTCCAAGGAGGTGTGTAAATCGGTCTTGACACCTGTCCTTGCCTGGATTCAATAGAGAAGTTGCTTGTTGTGGCCGGGTTTGTCCTGGATTTCAGAGAAAAGCCTGCAAGGTGTTGCGGCTAACAAGTCTTCACAAAACCATCATGGTTTGCTCAGGAAGAAAACAAATTTAAAATTTTATTCATCAAAAATAACTCCCCTAAATCTACTAATTACAACTCTTTAAATAAAAAAAGAACCACCGACTAACAAGAAGGAGCCAACTCTCCATACACATTAATAACAATTTCGAACCTAATGCAACTAGGACTCAAATTTAAAAATAACAATATCCTAATCTAACTATTGTAATGACCCACTTTGGAATCCTATTAAGAATTGAATTAAGACTCCCAAAAGCATTGGTACCCTTTTGGAAAACTACCACCGTTGGCTATGGCCCCACTCGAAGAACTGTCATTGTTGGGTGTCTCACTGAACACCTGGGCCTGACTTGCTATAGTTGGGCCAGAGCTGTTGGACCTGGTCTTGGCTTGGCTCTTTTGTGCTCTTTTGGGCTTCAGCTCATTTCCCGCCTGGATCGAAGATAAAGTTTCCATCTTTCGACTCGAGGCTCGAACTTGCTAATTTAATAATGCACCCGCCCGAGTCAAAATTAAAATTTCTATTAAGTCCACAGATACCCGCATCAAGTTTTGACCTCTTGATAGACAAATATGTAATAACTAAGACTCGATGATTTGGTAATCAAACCATTAGGAGAGAAATTTGAGTCGGGTTTTAACTTGACCTGTATGATCCAATATGAGAAGTAGGTTAGATTATGTAATCGTAAATTTAGGATCAAGGCGGATTGGAAATAAAACTCGTATGAAATTTGAATTGGATTGAATTCAAAAATTTTAAATCAATATAATCCGACTCACATTGATCCGATTCAATTTGAGTTTCAGAAAATACACAAAACCTACTACTAATTTTTCCCCTATATTTGAATTAAAACAGGCCGGGCTGTCATGCTAGCAATTCAAGTCAGGTCGGGTTGAGCAATTTGGGCCAACAATTCAAGTCGAGTCAGGTCAAACTAAATAATTTTTTATATGAGTTACATTGGATTTATTAAAACCTAGTTTAACCTGACTGAATTTCAACCCTACAAACCACATATTTGCTGTAATTTCATGAGTCATTGGAATTTAACAACCATCATTAATTTGAAAATCTGAATGAAAACATCGTTCTAATGCAAATCTTTTCATTAATAACTATGACGAGGAGTGCCCTTGATTTTAGTGTTGTTAAATTTTCCATTAATTGACACATTACATAACTTTTGCCTTGGCTATTCATATTAGTCGATTGGCATCTTCGGTACCAGCGTTTGTTCTCTTTCGACCTTTTGTACATCATGTCTATCTAATGGACATGCTTGAACTCTAAACTAATAGAGGATTTCATCTGATATCTGTTTGTTTTATGTTTTTAACTTTTCATCAAAGCTTTCCTTTTAATTTGTTGTTGGTTTAAAGTTTTGATGGAGCAGGTCAATCGAAATTATTTATTTGATTTTTTTATTTCAATTGTCTTTATTACACTCTACTATTTCATTTATATACTACGGATTGTTCACTCGGCTTTTAAGTAAGGCTACTATCTTTTACACATTTAAATGAAGCAACGAATTTGTCCATTTCATACATTGTCATAATAGGCTTTGACTGGAAGATTTGGTGCTTCAAAGGGCAATCGTTTTTCTGGATGCTGCCTCACTCGAATATGGTTGACAAACTTGTGATCAAAGCATCCTTGTCAAAATCTGCATCACTCTTCTCCACAACTTTTGAAGCAAAGGGGTTGGGTGGCGTCGACAAGCTTTCTGCACTTCCTTCCAACATTTGGACCACACTGTTCATATAAGGCCGATCAATTGGATTTCACTTAATGCACCAAAGTGAAACGATAGCTAGTTTCTCAGCCATCACAACATCCTCATGTGTTGTAAACTGAAGGCCAATTCCTTGTCCTTGACACTGGCGATTATAAATCCACTGTGGAAAATATATTTGACTTTTGTTTTCTACCGTAACATCGCTGTTTTTCCTTCCCCCAACCATTCCTAACAACAACATGCCGAAACTATAAACATTCGATTTATAAGAGACATTCCCAAAGTTCCTAGAAAACACTTCAGGTGCAATGTAACCCATAGTTCCTCTAGTAGTGGCAATGGACACAACACTTTGTCCCTTCGTACAAAGCTTTGCCAACCCAAAATCAGATATCTTGAGATTGAAGTTTTGGTTCCACAGATTCATTCTTCCTTCATCATCTTTATGTTTATTCCGGATCATCACCGGTTCTACCATAATCGGACCGACACATCGACTTTGTTGATGGGTCGTGCTGAGACTAGTTCATCATCTATTCGTTCCATATTATATATGTTGTACCTCAAGCTGACATATCGACATTGCCGATGGGTACCCAGGCCGAGACATCGACACAGGAGATATGTCGTCCTGGGTTGGGTTCCTTCTATTTAATACTTCAAAGTTCCCATTCACTGGACTTATTGTTCCAGACAACACATCGACATAGTTGATATGTCGACCGGGTTGGGTCGGAAGTCATGGGTTCTTATCCATGCCATTCCTCTCCTTATATATTTATTAATCTTGGTCCTCCAATTCATAAATCCATCCACACATGTTCTATAGACATCCTAGTGTGATTATTTTTATTTGAAAACACAATAAATCCACTTACCTCGAAGGATTAGTAGGTGTACCAGAGTGGATGAAGGACGAGCTCCTTGCTTCCTTCGTTCCTTGTCGGCTCGGTTTCTCCTTCTTCTTTGTCTAGTTTCTCCTCCTTTTCCCTGAGAAGATGAAGTCAGTAGAGAGAGGATGGGGTTTACCGTCGAGCTGAGGGGTGAGATGTGAGTGAGAGGGTGAGGTTGAGGGAATGAAAGAGGTGGTCGGGTGTTTCCTCTTTCTCTATTTCCTTTATTTCTTTTCCTCTCTTCCTTTTTCTCTTTTCTTTCTTTTTCCTCTATTTCTTTTCCTTCCTTTTCCCTTCATTTTCTCTTTCTTTTTATTTCCTCTTTTGGTTGCCCTAGACCCTTTAAGGGGTGTTTGGAAGAATGGAACAACGTTGGTGGATTCCCATGCATGGAAAGTGGTGCACGGTTGGTGGTTATAGAGCGTCTGTTAGAGGCGTTTTAACTACCTTGAGACATCGAATTTTGTTGATGTGTCGATTGGTTTGATTTTGACTTTTCCACCGACACATCGACCACGTCGATGCATCCACCTAGTAACTTACGCTTCGGGTTTGTATTTCAGCTTTTACCGACACATCGATCTAGTCGGTGCATTGTCTAAGGAGGTTCAGTTTACTGACACATCGACCTAGTCGATGTATCGTTGGAGGAGACATTCGGTTTTCCTTACTTATTTCAATGTACATTCACTTCTACATTTTATTCACATTATTTTGACCAAAAATCATTATGTATTTCATTCATTTAAAAAAATATATCAAATAGTGAGTTAAAACTCCGGGTCCTTACAATACTACCACCTTTTTAAATTTTCATCCCGAAAATTAGACGAAGGTTGGATTCCAAAAGATAACAAAATTGCACAAATAATTCCGGGTGAGATGATCTCATTTCAGATTCCATTTCCCAAGTGGATTCTTCATTTTCGTGTCGCTCCTAGACCACTTTGACGAAAGGGATCACTCTGTTTCTTAGTACCTTTTGTTCTGTGCTTATGATTCTGATAGGTCTCTCGATGTAGGTCACGTCGCTCTGAACATCTAGCTCTTAGACATCCAATACATGTGATGGATCAGGATTGTACTTTCGCAACATTGAGAGTGAAATACATCATGCATGCTTGACAGTTGTGTGAGAAGTACTATGCGATGAGCAACCTCGCCGATCTTCTCAATAATTGGGAATGGTTCTATAAACCTTGGTGTTAGTTTCCTTTTCTTCCCAAATCTCATTTGGCCATTCCGTGGTGAGACCTTTAGGAATACCAGGTCTCCCACTTCAAATGTCAAGGGTCGTCTTCATTTGTCAGCATAAATCTTCTGTCGACTCTGGGCAGTAACAGGTATTGATGAATGACCTTGATCTGCTCTATAGTCTCGGCGACCAAATATGGTCCAATGACTGCAGACTTTCCTGCCTTAGTCCAACAAACCGGAAATCTACAGGGTCGACCATACAATGCTTCAAATGGAGCCATTTGAAGGCTTGCCTGGTAACTGTTGTTGTACGAAAACTCCACTAGTGGAAAATGATCTTCTCAACTGCCCTGGAAGTCTAGGAAACAAGCTCTTAGCATATTTTACAATGTCTGCATGGTCCTTTCCAATTGTCCATCAATCTGTGGCTAGAATGCCGTACTATATAACAAATATGTTCCCATAGCTGTCTGCAAACTCTCCCATACCTTCACGATTGGACACAATGGTCTTGGGTATCCCATGTAATCTGATAATGTCTATGATGTACCGCTTACCTAGTGTCTCAAATGAATCTGTCATCTTAATATGTACAAAATGTGTTGATTTCGTGAGGCGATCAATTATGACCCATATGGCATAATTGCCCTTGGCTGATCGAGGTAATCTGGTCACAAAGTTCATGGTGATGTGCTTCCATTTACATTCGGGTATAGAGAGAGGTTTATGTAATACTGGTGGCTTTCGATGCTCTATCTTGACTCTCTAACACGTTAGGCAATTGGAGACAAAATTTGCTACATCCTTCTTGAGTCCACACCACCAATACTGCCTCTTAAGATCATGATACATCTTTGTACTTCTAGGGTGTATGGAGAACTTTGATCTATGATCTTTTGTCAGTAGTGCTTCCCTACAATCCTGTGGCACATAGACTCGGCCTCTGAACATGAGACCATGTCTAGGTCGCAGTTCCCAATTTTGCACTGTCTCTCTTGTAGATAGTTTGGCCCATATCTCTGCCACTTCTGGATCTGACCTTTGTGCCTGTTCAAGCTGGGATATCATGGTAGAGTGGGCCATCTTCATGCGTCCTCTGCCACATATATGCAAATTCAACTCCTCACTTGTTGATATCATCTCCTATTCTTGCATAATTAGACTTGTTACGGTTCCATGAGGCATGCGACTAAGTGCATCCACAATCTTGTTTGCTTTGTCCGGATGATAGTGAAGGGTGAAGTCATAGTCTTGGAGGTACTTCATCCATCTTTTTCTGCCTCATATTGAGTTCCTTCTGATCAAACAAGTACTTCAAACTCTTATGGTCAGAGTATACCTCAAATCTTTCTTCGTAAAGGTAATGTCGCCAACTCTTTAGTGCGAATACTATTGCTGCTAATTCAAGGTCATGGATGGGGTAATTCCGCTCGTGGATTTTCAATTGTCTAGACCCGTAAGCCACTACATGTGGACCTTGGGTAAGAAAGCACCCAAGTCCTTCATCTGACGTATCACAGTACACTTCATATCCTTTGCCTCGCTCTGGGAGGAATAAGATAGGAGCTGTTATGAGTCTTTCTTTCAACTCTTCAAATATTCTGTCACACAGATCTATCCATTCGAACTTGACTCCATTTTCAGTCAATCGGGTGAGTGGGGCTGCAATCTTGGAGAAATCTTGGATAAACTTGCGATAATATCATGCCAACCCAACGAAACTTCAGATTTTCGGGACATTCTTTTGAGCTTTCCAATCTCTTACTGCTGCTACCTTTGCTGGGTCCACTGTTCCCTTCTACGGTTACAACAAGTCCCAAAAAGTTTACTTCAAACTACCAAAACTCACACTTGCTAGCCTTGGCAAACAACTTGTTGTTTCTCGGTGTGTTTATTACAATTTGCAAGTGTTTTGTATGTTCTTCCTCACTTGTTGGAATAAATGAGAATGTCATCAATGAAGACAATTACAAATTGATCCAAATATAGCCGGAAGAGCTGATTCATCAAATCTATGAACACTGCCGGTGCATTTGTCAGTCCAAAAGGCATCACAACATACTCTTACAGTCCATATCGAGTTCTGAAAGTTGTTTTCTCTGTATCCTCATCTTTGACTCTGATCTGATGATAGCCTGATATGAGGTCCATCTTAGAGAAATGATTGGATCCTCTAAGTTGATCAAATAAGTCGTCAATCTGGGGTAGAGGATATTTATTTTTTATGGTGAGTTGGTTTAATTTTCTGTAATCCATGCACATTCGTAGATAACCATCTTTCTTTTTGACAAACAGTGTTGGAACTCCTCACAATGAAGTACTGTGCCGGATAAGTCCCAATTTGAATAAATCATCAATCTATTTCTTCAAATTCGACATTTCTACAGGTGCCATCCGATAATGTGGGAGTGACACAGGTGTAGTGCCGGGAAACAACTTAATGTCAAAATCAATTTCCCGCTTTGGGGGTATGCCAGGGAGTTCTGTCGGAAAGACATCTGTGTAATCTCTCACTATTGCAAGTAATGTGGGTACAAGTGACTTTTCTAACTTGATACTGTTTAGTAAAACCTGATTTGTCTCGTCATGGAATCTCCCATACACTAGAATTTTATGTTTGTTCCCATGAACTATAAATCGTTGTCCATTTGGTGACCAAAATGTCACTCACCTGAGGTAGCAATCTATACCCGCCTGGAACGTGGTCAACAAATCCATACCAAATATGATGTCAAACTATGTCATGTTCATAACTAGATAGTCAAATTTAAATTTCAAATAGGCCAATTCGGTGTCAACGGAAGTGCAAATCAAACCAAGGGATATATCCCCGACTCGTGATACTATAGTGAGTGTAGTTGATAACTGTTGTATAAGCAAACCAGTAGCAGATACTAAAGGTGCAGATAAAAAGGAATGTGATGATCCGGAATCGAACAATGCTACTGCATAAGAACTGCCAATAACTGCCATACCTCAGATTACTGAGTGATCCGCTGTCTCAGGTGTGGGGACCAAGGAGTACAGTCGTCCTGAAGGTGCTGGGATAGATGGTCGTCCTGGCTGAGTCTGTGCTTGAGATATCTGCGACTGTGTTGGCCTGCCTGGTGGATGGAAAAAGTTTCATGCTTGAGGTAACTTGTGGAGCAGTGGACAGTCTCTCTTCATGTCCCCCGCTAGACCACACTGAAAACATGTGATGCCACCCCTGGATGCTTGCCCTACTGGTGCTGAGGCTACAGGGTGACTCGGGCCATGTCAACCAGTAGATGCTGTAGAAACTGAAGGCTTTCTGGAGTTGGGACGAAATTTCTTGCTAGGTCGATAAGAGTTTCCCTCGCTCTGACTCCTTCTGTTTTCTATGTAATTGGCCGATCCATCAGTTCTTGTTCTGTGATACTGGCTCTATTGACTACCTCTGCTAAGGTTTCTGATTTGAATATTATCATCTTGGCCCTGATGTTGCGGCGTAAACCTCTCTCAAACTTTTTAGCTTTCTTATATTCGGTGTCCACCATGTATGGAGCATAACAAGAAAGTATGATGAATTCTTGCTAATACTCAAGAGCTGTCATACGTGTAAATCCCCGTCCCGCTACGGGCGCGTTACCTCTAAAACAACTCAAAAAATCACGAAAAGTAAGATATCGAGCATTTTTTTTTTAAACAGGGTAACTACCTCCCACTCAACAATCTAACAAAAGTCAAACCAAAATAGTAATAAACAACACAAACTACTACCGATTGTTCAAAAGGTTATACAGTTGTCCAAACGAAACATTTGATAACGAGTTCATATAAGCAAGAGTCCCTCCAAAACTAAATCATGAGCATAATACATGACATTTAACTGCTGCTACTCCTCTCCGGGTATCTCCTCAAGGACCCGTCTGGCCTCTTCGCAATCGGGCACCTGAAAGGTAAGGGGTGAGCTAACTAGCCCAGCGAAAAGATAATGCTTAACACAAGTTAACAACATAAATAGACATCACATGTACGAATGTAAGAATATCATAATAACAAAGGTGCTCATATGTACAATATTTAACCACACCGCCAACTAATGGTCCATCGACCAAATCCTAGACATCATCTCGATAGCCCACCTCAGGCCCTCCAACAAGCTCTGGTCTCCCTACCAAAATGTAAAGGGGAGCTAACTAGCTCAATGAAGAGATAAAGCATATCACCTGTTGACAACATAAAAATATATCACGCATGAAATGTAACGAACGTCACAATAGAATGGATACCTAAGTACATGAGTACTCAATTGTACTACTACCAACCAGTGGTTCCACTGACCAGTCAGAGACATCGCCTCCATAACTCACAACGGTTACCCAGCAACTCTGGTCCCCCTACCAATACAAATGGGAGACCGCACAACCGCTTCAACCGCCAGAATGCAACGGGGAGACTCGCATCCTCTATGGGGCCTTGACCACCGGAGCATAACGGGGAAGCCAATCTCAAGGGCAGGCACCTCAACCGCCAAAACGCAACGGGGAAACCCGCATCTCCTATGGGGGTCTCGACCGCCGGAGCGTAACGGGGAAGTCCTCCCAACAACCAAATCGTCATCTCATCAAAACATACACACAGATACACATATAAACTATTCCTCAATCTCAACACCCAACGGCACACTGACTGTGGCGGTTTACCTTCCCTGCATACATATAATGTCAGGATCAAGTTTAACAATATAAACATGTTTTTTCCTCCTGATGACCAATCATCATCTCATCGTAAACATACACACATGTAAGCATTTCCTCAATCTCAACACCCAACGGCACACTGTCCGTTGCGGTTGACCTCCCCTGCATGCATATAATGTCAGGATTCAAGTATAACGGTATACATGTGTTCTGAAGTAATAAGCTAAAATCAATAGCATACTTCATCAGGCGGTCCAAAGAAGCACATAACAGGTTCTTAAACACACATCTATGTCCAACATGGTTACATTTGCATCTTATGCGTAAACACACAATGCATCATTACGTCTTCCAAAATTCATATTTAATATCAATTTATCAAGTTAAAGTTTCTCACCAATTCATATAATTGAAAGGAATACACCCGAGCGGACCCTTTGCCACATTTTTCTTTTTATTCAACAGTTTTCCCTTACCAAGTGGCTAAATAAATAGAGGAGTTACGCGCGGGCCATTCCATGTCCAGAGATACATATTTGATATATGCAATGCATGCTAAAACTGTGATAAGTCCCCTCACCTGTGTGAATTTTTGAAATCCAAGTAATGAAAACAGGTCGAAGGATTTAAGGAAGCGACACACGAGCAACCGGGCCTGAGAAACTGGGGCAGGTCTACAGAAAACTGGGACAATCCCGTAAAACTGGGTTGATCCCACAATCTGGATGGAGATAAGCTAGAAACGATCCAAGAACGATCCAAAAGGGCCTAGAATTGCTCCAGAAATGATCTCAAAACAGGCCAGAAGCAACCCAAAGCTGGGCCTGATATGGGCCTAAAACGGGCCTAAACGGGCCGGGTCGGGAACTAGGCCGAACCTGGTTGCTGGGTCAGGTTTGTCCTGATTGGATCAGCTGGACCGAAGAAGGCTAGCTAGGCCCAAGAAACTAGGCTCGATTTAGGTCGAGCTGGGCCCAAAAGGTTTGGGCTTGGAGCGAACTGGGCCAGGGGAGCCAGATGGGCTTAACTCGGATTTGTTGGGCTTGAGCTCGGCTGCTAGCTTGGGAAGGGTTGCAAGAAGACAAGAGGAAGATGAAGAAGAAGGAAACCAAGAGAGAAGGCGGCGGCGGGTTAAGGGTCTTTGTATTGGGGAGGGGCAGCGGCACAACAAACGGAGATGAAGAAGAAGATAAAATATGAGAGGAGGAGAGAGCAAGAAAGAGGATGAACGGCAGCGGCTTGGGGTTTAGATCTAGGGTTAGGGTTTTGCTAAGAGGGAAGAGAATAGAGATGGAGATTTGCTAAGAGAGGGGGGGGTTGGGGGCTCAAGGAGGGAGAAGGGGAGGTAGGGTTTCAAGTAAGGGGGAGGAGAATGAGAAGAGAGGCGAAAGAGAGTGAGAAAGGGAAAGAGAGAAACGAAAGAAGGGAAGCAACCAAGGGAGGGGCGGCGGCTCCACTAGGGATTAGGGTTTTGGTGAGGTTATAAGAGATGAGAGAAGAAGAAGATGGAGGCTAGGGTTTCTCAAGGGAGAGAAAGAGAGATTAAATAGGGGGATTGAGCTAGGGCTTTCGAATTGGTTTTTTTTTTAAAAAAAGAGAAGAACACAATATTTATAAAATAATTTCAAGGTAATGCTAAAAGTGTGATTTTCCAATATTTTTGCATGAATAAATAGACAATAAACCAAAATTACCAAAATACCCGTCGAGCCTTGGCGCTCGAAATTAGGTCAACTGGGGCCCACCACAGAGCCCACACTCTTTCCATTGCTACCAAAACACATAATCCGACACGGAGATTTGAAATTCTCCCCAAAAATCCTGAAAGATCGGGTTGGGTCATTACAGTACGTCCTTGAGCTAAGGCTATGAATTCCTGGGCCTTGAGTTCTTTCTCCTCTTCTGGAAAGTAATAGGCCAAAAACACCTCTATGAAGTCTGCCCAGGTGATCTCCGCCATTGTCTGACTCTGTTCTACTGTCTTCCACCATTTACCCACATCACCTATTAGTTGCGATATGGCCAACAAAATTCTATCTTGATTTTTCATGATCCTTAACAATTTCAAGATCTTAGTAGTATTTTAATCCAGTTTTTAGTTCCAATGGGCCCTTCATTTCCACGAAAATAAGGGGGATGCAGCTGCTGAAAATCCTTGACCAGAGCTCTATCCTGGGAATCAGTTGCGGCATTGGCACCACCACCTGGTTGATTTTGTTGCAGCATTGAATTCACTACCGCTTGTACGAAACTCTAAAGCTTGGGAGGTATAGGTGGAATATTGCCACTTGTCTCTTCGACGCGTTCTACATTGCGTCGGGTGCGCCTTTTTCGTGGCAACATTCTTCCTATGTCATGAAATATTCATTTAGTAATTTCCTAAGATGCTTCCCAACTTGTCATGATTCATTGATAGTCAAATCAGTTCTTATTATTGATTTGATTGGGGAAGATACCTAGGTTCGTTGGATAAGTTTGACTCAGGGTAATTTCCTTCATTTACTTTTTCCTTGAACTCTGATACCAACTGTAACGCCCCGCCCTTTTTCAATGCTAAAATCAGGGTATTTTTTTTTAAAGGACGAAGATGTCACGACGCGACTAGAGTCCGAGTCCGAAGACCCGACCCACGACTGGCCCAATCTAGCACATGCGTGGGAATAATAATTGTGGAAATACGTTACGAATCAGTTTATAGCAAAGATAAGAAATTAATCAAACCATAAGTCAAATACATTGCCAACTCAAAATATAACTCAAAAATTTTAGTTATTACATTCCCAATAAGTTTTCTCCTATGAATAATAATGTCCAAATAAAAAACTAAAGAGATCTCCAAGCATCTCTGAATCCATCCTTTAATCATGTCTGACTACCACTGGGTCCAGCTTCTTCTCATTTACCTTGATCTGTATTAACATCTAGGGAAACTATATGGGCTTAGTCAACTTGCCTAGTAGGAATTCCGATCAAGGAAATGCACTACGTGTGTAGTATCATATGTCTTATAACAAAACAATATTGGAGAAAAATCACATGTTATGTCAAATATATGTTTCTCAAATAAAGAATATCAAAAACTCACAATTTAGAAATCATACTTGATATTAATCCATGATGATATGCCATACGTGTCATGTATCAATGAAATGTCATCCCATACCCATGCACTCAAATCATAATTCTCTTTTCATATCAATGTTCTCAGTATTGGCCACTTATGTCCACAGTATTTGAGGCGGCAACCACCAGGGTATTGTTACCCATCCACAATTTAACCGAGACTATCAGTGGAGTGTGGCCTTCTCCCTCTGAGGAGAGTTTCGAGACCTACCCAAGAGCTCTTTGTCCCAATTAATGCCGTAACAACCATACACAAGGACGGGGCAAAAGTCTAACACTTGTATTATCAATATACCCGAGACCAAGAGAGGTCCGGACATTTCCTTCTTGGCTCGGTAATGTAAATTCCTCCCACGCGACCATGCATGTGGTACATGTATGCAATCATGATGACAAATCATGCACCATATAGTTCAAATACTTTTTCAATACACGAAACTACCATAGTAATCTAACTCAATATACATCAGGTTGAAATGATCATATTTTCATACTTCAAAACTCATAATTTCAAGAAAATACAATCATAGAATTGATAAGTAATGTCACACTTATGTGCTTCGATAAAGTAGGAAATCCTACCTGATTTAGAATGATCAACTAAAGGGGAACTCACGCAGTTGTTCGAACGGCGTCGGGATTACCCTCGGTTCCTTTTGTCTACGTACATGTCTCAAATCATAATTTCATGTTATTAAAATGTAAAATCTTTTTAATTCCAATTATGTAGGTTAAATCACGACCTAAGGGTCATCTGTATGACCTTCAGAGTCTAAAAGACTCCAAGCGTATCTGATTTATCATCAAATATATTATCCTTATGAAACTGTCCATGACTCAGGACGACATATCGATACTGTCAATACATTGTACTCTAGACATAGCCGACATATCGAGCATCTCGATATGTCAATTTGGGTTCTGTCTGTTTTAGTTCATATTTTTTCCAGTTGTTCTCAGTCCACATGTATCGACCCAGTCTATAAATTTAAGGATTCATTGGTCTAAGGTGTCAAGCATGTCAACTTGTTCGATCTACCAGTGTTTGTTCTCTGTTCTCAACCCATATGTATCGATCCAGTCGATACTTGTACTGCTGCATATGTCCTCTGAGTTTTTGTCTATCAATATTAATATTCATCCTGCGTTCACAGGCGATATATCAATTCTGTCGATACATTGTCCTTGAACCAATTGATTCATTGTTCCAGGCCGATACATAGGCCTGGTCGATACATTTGTCAAAGATCCGTGGGCATGTCAACACAATCGATATGTCGACAGATTCATTCTTCCTTCATCCTCTTTCTGTTTATTTCGGATCATCTCTAGTTCTACCATACTCAGATCGACACATCGACTCTGTCGATTGTTCAATCCATATTATATATGTTGTATCTCAGGCCGACATATTGGCATTGTCGATAGGTCGTCCCAAGATTAGTTCATCATTTGTACGTTTCATTTTTATTTCGGTCATACCCAAGCCGAGACATTTCCACAGGCGATTTGTCATCCTGGGTTGGGTTCCTTCTGTTTAATACTTCGAAGTTCCCATTCAATGGACTTTTCGTTCCAGATGACACATTGACATAGTCGATATGTCGACCGGGTGGTCGGAAGTCATGGGTTCTTATCCATGCCTTTCCTCTCCTTATATATTTATTAATCTTTGTCCTCCAATTCTTAAATCCATCCACACATGTTCTATAAACATCTTAGTGTGATTATTTTTATTTGAAAACAAAATAAATCCACCTACCTCGAAAGATTTGTAGGTGTACCCGAGTGGATGAAGGACGAGCTCCTTGCTGCCTTCGTTCCTTGTCGGCTCGGTTTCTCAACTTCTTTGTCTCATTTCTCCTCCTTTTCCCGGAGTGGATGAAGTCAGTAGAGAGAGGAGGGGGTTTATGGTCGAGTTAAGGGGTGAGACATGAGTGAGGGGGTGAGGTTGAGGGAGTGAGAGGGGTGGTCGGGTGTTCCCTCTTTCTCTGTTTCCTTATGTTCTTTTCCTCTCTTCCTTTTTCTCTCTTCTCTTTCTTTTTCCTATCTTTCGTTTCCTTCCTTTTCCCTTCCTTTTCCTTTCCTTTTTATCTTCCTCATTTGATTTCCGTAGACCCTTTAATGGGTGTTTGGAAGAATGGAACGACGTTCGTGGATTCCCATGCATGGAAAGTGGTGCACGGTTGGTGGTAGATAGAGCATCTATTAGAGGCGTTTGTACTACCCCGAGACATCGACTTTTGTCGATGTGTCGATTGGTTTGATTTTGACTTTTCCACTGATATGTTGACCACACATCGATGCATCCTCCTGGTAACTTACGCTTTGGGTTTGTATTTCAGCTTTTACCGACACATAGACCTAATCGATGCATTGTCTGAGGAGGTTCAGTTTACCGACACATCAACCCAGTCGATGTATCATTGGAGGAGAAATTTGGTTTTCCTTACTTATTTCAACGCACATTCACTTCTACATTTTATTCACATTATTTGGTCCAAAATCTATTATGTATTTCATTCATTTTAAAAAAAATACATAAAATAGGGAGTTAAAACTCCGGGTCCTTACAGTGCAATGGAATAAACGTGTGTGCAAGTGATAAACAAAGGAGTCAAACCATCAAAGCAAATCACACATGCACAACGATATATAATGGTTCGGTTCACCCGAACGTACATCCACTGTCTGAATTCCCAACTTTCGGATCGTCGCAACATACTATGAATGGGCTTCACACCCAGATAGTACAACCTAATTTTTTATAGAGGTTCGACTCCCATGGTCTAATCCTCGACGCCTATTTCTTTGGGTGGTTCGAACACAGTGTTCTAGGCCACCTTACAATTGATTCAAATGAAAAGAAAAAATGAACACTTGCCTTGGGCCGTAACTGATCTTCAGAGTGTGTTCTTATTGTTGAAATCTCTGCACCTTCTACCTTCAAATCTGGTTCATCTTTCGGAGAGCATTGGCACAGAAAAACATGGGTTCTAAAATAAAGATGTGACTGGTTTTGGGTCCTAGAAAGATTGCTTTCATCTCCTCTAAGAGTCAAGCGTTGAATAGCTTTAACCTCATTGTGAATGTGAATGAAGGAGACTGAAAACGGCTGTGGAAGGTCTCTAGTAGTGTTTGGATATTCCAAGTTACAGGTCTGGCTTTTAAAATAGAACTGCCAAATATTTATAGACAGACCTTCCAATGGTTCAGTCTCGAGGCCTCCAGCCTGTAAGATATAATACAACACACTTGATTTTCAAATTTCAAAACTTCATTCAATGAAACTTAGTCAAAGACCAGCTCACTTATTCGCCACATGTCCTTGATATCCAATCAGGATATTTGACTTGACAAATTATGAGGTGGCAAGATGATTTTCAAAATCTTTAAAAATCAAAGGGAGCCTCTTGAAATATTCCAGTTTTGGCAATCATGATACAGATCGATTTGTTAAGAGGCTAAAAAGATGTTCCATAATCTTTTAGGTAAGGAGCCTCTTAAGATATTCCAGATTTGTAAACATTTCAAAACCGAGGAGCCTCTAGCAATTTTCCTGTTTTGTAATGAGAGGAGCCTCTAACGATTTTCCCTCCCAGATTATGATTGACATTAAGTTGAAGAACAGCTAGGCTTAGGTGCACACATCAGATACATGGTGTCACGATTTTTCATGCAGATACATACAATCTTGACGTCTTCAAAAAGATTCAAGGGCTCAACACTGGGAGCCAAGGAATTTTACAAGTCTGCTCTCATATGTTTTAGTCTCGAGGGCGCGAGACAAAGCTTGAGGCCTCGAGGTTGCGACTCATTTTCAGATTTCCAATTTTTAAACCATTAACTTCTAAGGTAATTGGGATTGACCTAATGTCCACTAAGGTCCACTTACCTGTGTGCCAACCACGTGTCCGATGTATACCCTTCCATGCATTGAGATCTTCTTGCAGATTTCTGTCATCATCAAATTCTTCCAAGGCAAGAACTCACACACGGTCACAGAATTGACAAAACACAGACTCGGTCAAACCAAGGCCCTAACATCTTCAAATTTCAAAAATGATAATAATTATCACAAAATTTGATTTTTTTAATAAGTAGGTGAATTTTCAAATTTCAAAAACGACAACGTATTATCACTACATTTGACGGAAAATTTATTGGCTACATTTAATACTGATTAAATTTACAAAGTCATTTTTTCAAAAATTAGGTGACTCTTCAAATTTCAAAAATTATAGTAATAATCACAAAATTCAATTTGAAAAAAAATAAGACTTTTAAAGTTTAAAAATGATTATAAATTATCACCCAATTTGATGGAAATTTTATTATCTACATTTAATACAGATTAAATTTCTAAAATCATTTGTTTTTAAAAAAAATGGATGAGTTATAAAATTTCAAAACTGATTACAGTTATCACCAAATTCGATTTTTTTTTTAAAATAAGTGACTTTCAAATTTCAAAAATGATAATAAATTATCACCCAATTTGACTGAAAATTTATTATCTACACTTAATACGAATTAAATTTCCAAAATCATTTTTTATTTATTTAGGTAACTTTTCAAATTTCAAAAATGATAATAAATTATCACCCAATTCGATGAAAATTTATTAGCTACATTTAATACAGATTAAATTTCTGAAATCATTTTCTTTAAATTAGGTGAATTTTTCAAATTTCAAAAATGATTATAAATTATCACCCTATTCAATGAAAAATTTATTAGCCACATTTAAAACAGATTAAATTTCCAAAATATTTTTTTCAAAAAATTTGGTAACTGTTCAAATTTCAAAAATGATAATAATTCTTCCCAAATTTGATTTTTTGTTTAAAATGTGACTTTTCAAATTTCAAAAAAAATAATAAATTATCAAAACTTGGGTCAATAAACTATCGAAATATTTCTTCAAATTTTTCCTAATTTTTTATAATTTTCCATCATTTTATTATTAATTTTTGAAGTTCTCGATTTCGTAATTTGAAAATAATATTTAAACATTAAAATGACCGACATGTAATGAAAAAATTGCACATATATATGTAGCCCATAATTTTTGGAGTTTTTTGTAATTTTTCAGATTTTTTTTTAAAAAAACCAAAAATCGACTAGGAGAAAGAAATAAATCGGCCAATATATTGGCGTGAACGATTTTTTCACCCTGCTTCAAACATATCTTGAGGACACTTTGAGACTTAAAATTTTGCTTCTCATACACCTTAGTTTCATGAAATTGTTGAAAACTTAGGAAAATCACAAAACACTAAAAACCTTTATCACTCCCATTGAATCATCTCCATTCAACGCAATAAACACTTAATCTCGTTTCATTAAATATTTTCAACAAAAAACCAAAAATGGAATTATCATAGAGTAAAAAATCAAACAAATAGGTAAAAAATAGCTCAAAATGGCTAAACCTAAAGGAAAATGAGGTTAGACATGAAAATACCTTTCAAAAAAAATGAAAATTTTGCTTCTAAACCTTCCTTAAATTATACATGATAAAAGATTTAAAAGTTAAAAATGGATGCAACTTCTAATTTTTTCAAAAAGAAAGAAAGTGAATTTATCTAATAAAGAGCCAACTCAGTCGATATAGACTACTGTGATAGGTCGTTAAATGGTATGTACCAACTGAGTCATCCTATGTATAGATGATACAATACGTATCGACTAACAAGTATTGGACTGGACTGAACCAATACAAATGGGATATATTTTAGGCCTTTGGTTCATTCAAGTCTATTACAATTGTCATTTTCTTCTTTAGACTTAGATTCAACTTTGACTGATGTCCATTTGATGTGTTATCATAAATTAGATTGTACATTATATATATATATATATATATATATGTTTTCATTTAATCTTAAAAGATCAAGGTTTAGGATGACTTCATAGAATCCATTGTGGATAATTTGATAGTCCAATAGTGGTATATCCAATGATTCAATTCTTTTGTTGAAACTTTGCCATAGTTTGGCAAAACACTCGGAGATTTGCAATACTTTCCGTAATTATTTATTTTGACCTCGTCCGCGCACTCGTTATGTCATTGATGGCCAAAGTTGGAAAGGAATACTAGATTGAATAATCTTTGCTCTTGGTATAGTGCAATGTCACAAATACCATTCTCGGGATATTAACAACGATGGTTAATAACGGGATATTTTCAATTTCTCGGGTTTTTACCGGGAAAATCTCGCAGAAAATATAAATATTTTAAAAATAATAAAAATAAATAATTCTTAAAAATATCATAAAATTCTGCATGAGTTCATTATTAAATACCATATCAAAGTCGTCCAATATCAAAATAATATTAAAAGATACAATCATCTATCAATAAAGCTTAATTTGAAGTTTCAATTAACAAACCATCAAAGATAAATAAAAAGAGAAAGGGTTTAGTTGAAGATACATCGTATGCTCTACTGACTCTAAATTTGCATGAACAACTCACAAGGCAAGGAAGATTGAAAATCAGAAGATATCTTACCCGGTATATAAATTTAGCATATATCTAAATTATCTTTCAATATCTGTCAGTACGAGATTTGCAAATGAAAGAGATATTTCGAGATATTTGGGTATCAGTCCTAGGAATGTTCTGATATAAAAATAAAATAATTTATAAAATATAACTATTATTTTAGCATAAATGAAAATATATCGATCAAGAGTTTGATATTTCCATTTGATTTGAAATTTAACGAGAACGGCCCAACTCAAATTATTTTGGCAATCTTCTTTTCCATCCATTTTGTTCTCCCTTTAAAAACAAATGTTCTATTTTTTGCCTATGTATCCCTTAATTTCCTCCCTACCTTTACTACTGTCCTTGTTGCCGTTACTGTTATCATCTTTTCTTCGTCCGTGATTGGTGGCCAACAAATTAGGAATTCTAAATCGTGACTCGTGAGGGTTGACCACTTGAAAACAGTGAAACACGGTTTTAGTGGGAAAATGAATTTCTCGATAAAAACGTGTTTTTAAAGGAAATTTCTCATTAAAAATAACATTTGCGTTAAAAACACATTTTTAATACGAGAATATTATTATGTCGATATTTTCATGATAAAAACAAAAATATCAACGGTATTTGTTACAGTGATTTAGTGGGCCAACCCATTAAGATTGAATGGTCTTGGTCTATCAACTCCACCATCCTAATGATGCTAAAAAGCGTGATCCATATACTTCATTAACGTGTTTCCCGTGACTTCATAGGTGTCGCTTTTGTGACTTAAAGTCAAGTCGTAAGTCTCTCACAATTGAGTATCATAACTTTGTCAACTTGTTTAATATGTCTTCTTCCGTGTCACTTCTTATGACTTAGAGTCAAGTCTGTCGGCCACAATTGAGTACCATAACTTCATCAATGTTTTCCCATGTCTTTATCTATGTCACTTCATAGACTTCGGGTCAAGTGTTGTATACCACAATTAAGTATTTAACTATTTTTTAAAAAAAAATATTGTCTCATTTGAATATACTAATTTGACATAGTTCAGTGACCTTTTTATGATTCAGATTAAAATAATAATATTTTATGATAAATTCAAAATTATGTGTTTATTATCTCTCAATAATCTGTCTATTCATGAACAAGTTAAACCTAGATACTCTCCATTTTCTCTAGTTGAACTATATTAAACTATAAAAATTTGGTAGTAAGATGTAACCACAAAAGACAGTCACGAAGCCATCTAAGTAATAATAGACTTAATTTTTATACCATTAAATATCGGTGTATCAATAGCATATTATATCAGTGATATATTTTATTAGCAATATACAATTATAGCGACAATATCTTGACTTAATATCGATGATACATGATTATATCAAACAAAATGTTTAAATATTTCAAAAATAATATATATTGGACGATATTTAAACTCATGCCTCATTATTGGTCAAAATGTCGACCAATACATATAAATTTAGGTGTAGTTAATATTTACCAATCAATAGATACTGCAACATCTATCAACCCATCTTTCTATGTTCAATTTTTGTCCCGAAACCAATTTTAATCGTTTTTTTTTTTTCTTAACCACATTCCTTCACTGTTTTCCATCTTCTCTATGAGTTGTAATAGATAATCCTCGCGGGATGTTTCCAAACAATTTTTTAAGCCCATATTTTACCTCAATTTTCATGATGTCTTCTCATCATTTGATTGTACATTATAGATATAGATAAAAATATATATCGATTCTTTCATTTTATCTTAAAAGAGCAAGGTTTAGGATGATTTGATAGAATCCATTGTGGATAATTTGATAGTCCAATAGTAGTATATTCGATGATTTGATTCTTTTGTTGAAACTTTGGCTTAGTTCATCAAAACACTCAGAAATTTGCCATATCATAATTATTTATTGTCATCTCATCCACCCACTCGCTGTGCCATTGATGGCCAAAGTTGGAATGGAATACTAAATTGGATAATCTTTACCCTTGGTTTAGTGGGCCAACCCATTAAGACTGAATGGTCCAGATCTATCCACATACTTCACTAACGTGTTCCCCGTGACTTTGTCCGTATCACTTTTGTGACTTAAAGTCAGTCAAGTCGTAAGTCTCACAATTGAGTATCATAACTTCATGAACGTGTTTCTCACGTTTTCATCCCTGTCACTTCTTATGACTTAGAGTCAAGTCGCCACAATTGAATACCATAACTTAGTCAATGTGTTTCCCATGTCTTCATCCATGTCACTTCAAAGACTTGGGGTCAAGTGCTGTCTACCACAATCAAGTTCATGTTCTAGAGCCAAGGCCTAAATCATAAAAATTTGAGTATTTAACTTTTTTTAAAAAAAAATTATTGTGTCATTTGAATATACTAATTTGACATAGTTCAGTCTCTTTTTATGATTCAGATCAAAATAATAATATTTTATGATGAATTAGAATTATCTATGTGTTTATTATCTCTTAATAATCCGTCTATTCATGACCAAGTTAAAGCTAGAAACTCTCCATTTTCTTTAGTTGAACTATATTAAACTATAAAAATTTGATAATAAGAAGTAACCACAAAAGATCGTCGCGAGCAATCTAAGTGACAATAGACTTAATTTTTATACTATTAAATATTGGTGTATCAATAGTATCTTATATCAGTGATCTATTATATTAGCAATATACAATTATATCGACAATATCTTGACTTAATATCATTGATACGTGATTATATCAACTATATATAATTTTATCAAACAAAGTGTTTAAATATTTCAAAAATAATATATATTGACAGATATTTAAGCTCCTGCCTCATTTATGAAGAAACACAAGATCGGGATGCGGTAAGCTACTTCATACCCCTGTATTATCGATATTGTTTTACAGGTTTTTCACCCACATCTTCGGTCATACAATTTGTGATATTTATAACAAAAGGATAAAAAGAGAATGGAAAGGAAGGATGAATGAATTAGACTTCTTGGCCTTGAGGATCTCCATCGATAATGATCCTTATCTTCTTTAGATGAGGGTCGGTGGTCTCAATCTCTTTTGTTGGATGAGCTAGATGACCCTAATTTCTTTGGTAGAAATCAGGAGTTGTACCGTCAATATCCCCCTTCAAACTGAGCCGCGGAGGGTGTTAGAGGCCCAGTTTGGTACATAACGAGTGATGGTGCTGGCGTGGAAGATCTTTAGTAAAGATGTCAGCGACTTGTTAAGAAGATGACACAAACTTTGTGACAAAAGAACCAAGAGCCATCTTTTCCCAAACAAAGCGATAATCAATTTCAATATACTCAGAGCGCGCATGAAAGACATGATTGATAGTGAGGTGTAATGCCGAAATATTATGAGAGTGAAGAATCGGGGGAGATGAGAGATGGAGAGCGATATCACACAGAAGTGAAGTGAGCCATGTGAGTTCAGCAATGGCAGGGGTGAGAGCTCGATACTCTGCTTCTGTACTAGATTTGGTCACAATAGGTTTTTTTTTTGCAGTCCATGAGATACAGTTACTTCCTAGATATGTGCAAAAACCTGTTGTTGAACAGCGAGTGGTTGGGCAGCTGGCGCAATCAGCATATGAGAATGCATAAAGTTGCATATGATAGCGAGCCAGAAGACAAAATCCGTAAGTGACAATCCCTTGAATATAGCGAAGAATAAGCTTCACCATTTGAAAGTGCAGAAGAGTAGGATTGTGAAAATACTGGAACACATAATTAACACTGAAGGAGAGATTAAAACAAGCGATAGTGAGATATTGCAAACCTCCAACAATGCTGCGATAAAAGGAAGGATCTGGAAAATGATCATTATCAATTGGACTCGGGCGCAAATTGGTGGCCATAGGTGTGGAAACGAGCTTTCAACCTTGCATTCTGGCACTTCATCTGCGTGAGGAATAAGCCACTAGAGAATGGTATAACGGAGATGCTAAGGAAATAGTGTAGAGGGCCAAGGTCTTTCATTGCAAATTCCTTACTTAGTTATGTAAGAAATCCATGAAGCAAGGCAGGATTGGACCTTGTGACTATGATGTCATCAACATACAATAATAACAATAAAGTACCTAGACGACCGTGATAAAAAAATAGTGAGGAGTCAGCTATGCTGCAGAAGAAGCCAAGGCCCAAAAATGAAAGAGTTGAAGCGATCAAACCATGCACGCGGAGCTTGTCGCAACCCATAGAGAGCACGCTTAAATGAACATACATGAGTTGGTCATACGGGATCTTTAAAGCCTGGACGTTGCTCCATAAAAATCGAGTCAGTTAAATTTCCATGAAGAAATGCATTTTTAACGTCTAATTGACGAATCTCCCATCCATTAGCTAGAGCAATAGTAAGAATGAGCTGAATCGTAACAAGCTTGACCACATGAGAGAAGGTTTCAGAAAAAATCAATACTGGGAATTTGGTTGTAACCCTTTTCCACGAGGCAAGCTTTTAAGCGTTCTAAAGAACCGTCGACCTTGACTTTCGTATTGAAGACCCACTTACAACCGAGAACATTCATGGTGGACTGTCGAGGAACTAAATCCCAAGTGTCATTGAGAGAGAGAGAGAGAGCTGACAATTCGTCTTTGATGGTGGCGGTCCAGCCGGGATGCTTGAGAGCGGAGACAATGGATTTTGGTTCAAATGGTACAGACTGCGCCAACAAACAATAATCAGAATTAAAATACTTGGGATTAGGTTTGGTAATACCATGACTGCGACGAGTAGCTAATGGAGAGGTTGAGCCTGCCGTAGATGAGATGCTGGTGGGATGAGGCTCAGATACTGTACTGGATGGGATGATATCATGAGCATCAGACTGCATAGGAGAGCTACTGGATGATGGAGATGGATCACCCTGTGTAGACTGGTCAGTCTCATGATCAAGTGCTAAAAGTGAAGAAGGTGTGCCATCCATACTAGGATAGGGAGGAGGGTTCTCAATATGAGTCGACAGATCTAAAGTGGAGGGAGATCGTGTGTCATAAGTAGTGGTGTTGGAGTCCACGGCTACCACTTGATCATCAGGTTCATCAGCCATGTGAGATGTGGTGCCTATGTCGGGAGACCAAGTCTGTTCTGGATTATCATTCAATGTGGTTGCTGCAAGGGCCTAAGTCACATCATCTAGTTGATAGACTTAATTAAATCTATTCCAGCACTTGAGAGCTGTATGTCGTGGTTTGCCACATATTTGACACCTGATCTCTTCTTTTGGTTGAGGGGAATTTGTATGAGTAGTTACTTGTGAGGGGCGATGAGATCCACCAAAGTTATTTGAGCCTGCAGGAGAGACTCGCTGATTGTTACCACCAGACTGGGGAGATTGAAATCGTCCTTGAGTGAAGCCTCATCCTATTGAGTTAAAACTACTAGCCATATTGTGATTGGGAGAGGAGGAGTTGCTTGAGTTGTGAAGATTCTTCATAGTTTCATAACTTTGTAGCAGAGGGATAAGGTCTCGGTAAAAGGAATAGGTGGTTTGAGTATGGCAGTAACAAAAGACACATATCCTCGACCTAGTCCTTTAAGAATACCAAAAACTTTTTTTCTTATCACCCACAGGTTTGCCAATGGCAGCCAGATCATTACAGTAAGTTTTGAATGTACGAATGTACTCGGACATGGAACAATTATCTTTAGTGTGCAACTGCATGCTTTGAAGAAGATAAAATTCTCTCGTGCGAATCTTGGGCAAACAAATCCAGCAAAGCACGCTAAACATCGGCTGATGTGTCAAGTCCGACAACCAACCCAAGAACTTCTTCTGAAAGAGTTCCAGTAATCCATCCACAGAGAAGTCTATCAGACCATTTCCATGCAATATAATCAGGATTAGTTGTTGTAGTGGTCTCACCCCCAGCTATAGGTGAGGGTACCTTAAGCAACAGATCTGGGCATTGAAAAATCTCCGTAAAAAAAACCAAGCATGTCTTGGCTTTCTATGAGACCCATTACTTGGGTTTTCCAAAGGAGAAAATTTGTTTGGGTAAGCTTGATGGAAACAAAATTTCCAACATTTAGGGAGGAAGGGTAGGGATAAGCTTTTAGTGATGAGGAAGCCATTGGTGAATGAGCAAGTAGGTGTAAGATATTAAGGAGGGATGTTAGCCAAAAATATGATCCAATTTCACCCGATGCACCCTTTTATTTATTTATTTTTGTCTTGAAACGGCGGATAGGAACCTGAACAGGGGTTTTTGGCTAGGGTTTGAGGGAACTAATGTTGAGATCTGAGGGAAGAACACCCTCAATGGTTCGGCTGTGCTTAGATAACAACGGAAAACACTGTGGCTGCTTGTTGAGAAGGCAGAGAGAGATTGGTAGCACCGTCATTGTCGCTGGCTGAGTGAGCTACAGTGGAGGAGGGCTGTATGAAGGCGATGGAACTGGTAGGAGATCACAAATCTGCCGATCTGTTATGTCGTGGAAACAAAGATGGACGCCTGAAAGAGAAGTAGTAGAGCTTACGCAGGAGACACACACCCTGATAGTTCCCATTTTCAATGTGCTAGAACAACATATTTGACCTAAGAGGGGGGGAGGGGGTGAATAGGTCAATCCCATTTTTCAAGGTGTTTACAAATTTCTTTATTTAAAGTGCAGCAGAACATTCATCAAGAGATTTGTTTAGTGTGATAATTTCATTACCCGATTACACTAAGATTATGACCCTTTACATTTTGTTTGATTATCGATGCTTGTGTAGAATGTATAGAATAATTTCTCAATCTCTTTTGATGGATGAGCTGAATGACCCTGATTTCTTTGCTGGAAATCAAGAGTTGTACCGTCAATAAATTATAGGTCAAAATGTCAACCAATACATATAAATTTAGGTCATGTATCTATCAACCCATCTTTCTATGTCCAAATTTTGTCCTGAAATAAATTTTAAGCGTTTTTTTTATCTTAGCCACATTCCCTCACTATTTTCCATCTTCTCTATCAGTTGTAAACTTGTAATAGATAATGTTCGTGGGATGTTTCCAAACAAATTTTTAAGCCCCTAGTTTACCTCAGTTTTGGATTTTCTCCTCTAACTAATATTCATTTTTGCTTTTGTTTTAGTGGGAACTTTTAAATGAAAGCAGCTAGAAGGTTAGAGAATGTAATAGAGGTATAATATTTTAATCTAGACATATTATATTATGTTTTTCTTATTTTCTTAGATTTTTTATTAATGTCATGTAATTAATTTTTTTATATAATAATGAAAAATAAGGTTTGTATACATTTATATCTAACAATATGAGATTGGTGTAGATTGATATAGGTGTTAATTTATTTTGTTAAATTTCTCTATTTTTTTAGATTCTAAGATAATCCTTGTTTTTGGCTGTTTTTTTTTTTTAAAAAAAATCGAATGAAAGCATGTTTGACATTTGAAAAGTTAATGGAAATTCCATATTTTGATTTACATAGTGTGGATGGTGTTTGTTTGATTTACATAATGTTAGAATTTATTTCTCTGTTTTTTATACATTTTCGTAATAAAATTGTTGTTTTCAACATTCTAATACTTCTAAAATATCTGAGATTTAAAGAATAATTATGTAAAACACACCTATCTCATTCGTTTGGCTAAAGTAGACTTGTAAGTAAAGCAAAAACGAAGAAGTTTTGCACATTAGAAAGAGGTTTTCATTCAGATTTTCAAATTAATGATGGTTGCTAAATTCCATTGACTCATGAAATTACAGCAAATATGTGGTTTCTTCGTTGCATGTGCACCACTGCTTTATTTTCTTTTAAATTATTTATATATTGAGCAGGGGTATAAATCTCGGTTGATACGCACAGTATTGGCCGTACTAGCGAGATATCAGACGATATAGCTGAGATCTCGCCGATATCAGCCAATACACATTTATACGGCCAATATTTGTTCAAAAAATTTTTGGAGAGAGAGAGATATCGGCAGAGAACGGCCGATTTCTCAGCAGAAATCCGACATACTGAGATATCAGTTCAGTAAAGGCGATTTTTGTACCCCTGAAATTAAGACATCGGTGGAAAGTTTATTGGCCAAAAGCCATCCACATTAAAGCCCGTAATAGGGTCCACTGTTTGTAGTCGCAAGTCACGCTTCTATAGATCATAATAACGGCCAACTTTGCATCTTGTGAGGGGTTTTAATTTCTTTTTTTTCTATTATGTCGTAATTTAAAATTTTATTATTGTTATTATTACCTGTCTCAATTAAATTTAGTATTAAGATGAGTTTTGACCTCTTGGTAGAGAAATATGTAATAACTAAGACTCGATGATTTGGTAATCAAATCGTTTAGATAGAAACTTGAATTGGATTTTAACTCGATGTGTACAATCCGATCTGAGAAGTGGGTTAGATTATATAATTGTAAATTTAGGATCAGAGCGGATTGGAAATAAAACTCGTATGAAATTTGAATTGGATTAAATTCAAATTTTAAAATCAATATGACCCGACTCAAATTGATCCGATTCAATTTGAGTTTCAGAAAATACACAAAACCTAGATTGAATTCAAATTTTAAAATCAATATGACCCGACTCAAATTGATCCGATTCAATTTGAGTTTCAGAAAATACACAAAACCTACTGCTAATTTTTCTAATAAATTTGAATTAAAACAGGCCAAGTTGTCATGCTAGCAACTCAGGTCAGGTCGGGTTGAGCAAGTTGGGCCAACAATTCAAGTCGAGTCGGGTCAAACTAAATAATTTTTATATGAGTTGGGTTGAATTTATTAAAACCCAGTTTAACCTGCCAAAATTTTAACCCTATAAACCACATATTTGCTGTAATTTCACGAGTCATTGGATTTTAGCAACCATCATTAATTTGAAATTCTGAATGAAAACCTCGTTCTAATGCAAATCTTTTCATTAATAACTATGACGAGGAGTGACCTTGATTTTAATGTGGTTAAATTTTTCCATTAATTGACACATTGCATAAGTTTTACCTTGGCTACACATTCGTATCAGTCGATTGGCAATCTTCGGTACCAGCATTTGTCAGTAACTCTAAAGGAAATTTGAGAAAGCCTAATAAACTAATAGAGGATTTCATCTGATCTCTGCTTGTTTTATGTTTGTAACTGATCATCAAATCTTTCCATTTGATTTTTTTTTCGATTGTATTCATTACACTCTACTATTTCATTTATATATTAAGAAATGTTCACTCAGCTTTTAAGTAACGCTACACTCTTTTACACATTTAAATGAAGTAACGAATTTGTCCATTTCATACATTGTCACAATAGGCTTTGATTGGCAGATTTGGTGCTTCAATGGACAATCTTTTTTTCTGGATGCTGCCTCACTCGAATATGGTTGACAAACTTGTGATCAAAGCATCCTTGTCAAAATCTGCATCACTCTTCTCCACAACTTTTGAAGCAAAGGGGTTGGGTGGCGTCGACAAGCTTTCTGCACTTCCTTCCAACATTTGGACCACAATGTTCATACTAGGCCGATCAACCGGATTCCACTGAATGCACCAAAGTGCGACGATACCTAGTTTCTCAGCCATCACAGCATCCTCATGTGTTGTAAACTGAAGGCCAATTCCTTGTCCTTGACATAGGTGATTATAAATCCACCGTGGAAAATATATTTGACTTTTGTTTTCCACTGTAACATCGTTGTTTTTCTTTCCACCAACCATTTCTAACAACAACATGCCGAAACTATAAACGTCCGATTTGTAAGAGACGTTCCCGAAGTTCCTAGAAAACACTTCAGGCGCAATGTAACCCATAGTTCCTCTAGCAGTGGCAATGGACACAGCACTTTGTCCCTCCGTACAAAGCTTTGCCAACCCAAAATCAGATATCTTGGGATTGAAGTTTTGGTCTAACAATATGTTGTGAGGCTTAATGTCGAAGTGAAGGATACGTTGGTCACATCCTTGATGAAGGTACTCTATTCCTCTGGCAATGCCAATAGCAATATCTTGTAGTTTCTTCCAACCAAGAAAATGTTCACTGCTATTTCCTACAAAGATGTATTTGTTAGAATCTCATGTAAATAGGAAGGTTGTTATCAACTTACTATAATTCTTCCTCTAATATTGGATCTCATGTAATCGAGGAGAATCCAATATTAGATTTTCTATGATTGTGGAGAATATTATTTGTATAAATAGACCCCTTGTAATCATAATCAATAAATAGAGAAATCATTTTGACATGATATTAGAGCCAAGGTTCGATCTCCTTCCATAGGAATCGAATTTTTTTTTTCTTTCTCTTGTCTGCTGTGCTTCTGCACAGTATTTTTTCCAGGCCTCTCACCCACATCCTGCGCTATTTGTACGATTCACCTCCGTCAGAATCCCTCGACTGTCGCTGCCGTTTCAAGGCCTTCTTCTAGGATTTTTTCCCGATTGCGTTCTCGGTCCGGTGAAGAGACCGCATTTGCACTGCTCAGTTTCTTGTGTTGGCCCGTCGGATCTCCTCCTCTGCTATCGTTCTTGCCTGGTGCTCGCCTCTCAGATCTGGGTTTCCTGCTCCTCCGTGAGTCCCGGTCTTTATCTGCCGGCCATCCCTGTTTCCAGATTTGCCGACTGTTCCAGATCTGAAGTGCCCTTGCTTCAGCATATCGCTGCTGCTCGGACCTTTCCGCCGAGCATCTCTCCTCTTCCTGTCGTGTCGGATCTGCGGGATCTGCGGCCCCCTCGCCTGCCACCTTGGTCTGTCTCCCTGCTCAGATCCGACGAACGATCGGGTTTCGCAGTCTCCTCTGCCGATCTGATTTCCGCTCGGCTTGTCAGCACCGGCGGCTCTAATTTCAGACCCCAGCATACTGCTCCAACATTGCTGCCCTTTTCTCTGTCCATCTGTGGCTACCCTTCTCTGCTGCGCAACCTCTTCGCCTCCTCCTCTGTCACTGTCGCGGCTGCTAGAAAGCCTCTGTCACTGCCGCAGCTGTCCGATCTGAACTGCTTCTGGTTCGCTGGGCTGGACTGGTTTGCCATTTTTCCGGCTGCACCAGATCTGCCTGCCACTCCTGCCCGCCTTCTACTATAGCGCCACCGGCATCTCCAAAGCTCCGATTAGCGCCTTCATCACTGCTAGGTCGAGAGTGCTGCTGGATGCGATTCGACTCGAGTGCTTTTGCGCATGGTAGAGAGTCGGCATTTTTGGACTCCATCGAGGTTTCGGCCTCTTCAAGCTTCTATCATGACTGATTCCTCCTCCCGTACCCTCGACTCTCAGAAAGGGAAAGAGAAGGTTGATCCCACTGTCTTGCCTCCATTCCACCTACAAGATATGTCCTCATTGATCACTCCAGAACGACTCGATGGTACCAACTACATTGAGTGGTCCTTGAATGATTAGAATAAGATCAGGGGCAGGAAACGTTGGGGCTTTATCTCTGGTAGTAAAAAGGCCCTCAAAGCAACAAATTCTGCGGGAATATGAGACATGGGAGGATGAGAACTGTATGGTCAAATCTTGGTTACTTGCCTCCATGACTAAGGATATCAGGTCACTTTTTCTACACCTCTCTACTGCCAAGGCGATCTGGGACACTGCTAAAGCGACTTATTCTGTCGGCCAAAATGCCTCAAAGGCATACCAATTATATTGTGCGGCCATTTCTGTCCGCCAAAATGGAGGTTCTGTTATTTCTTACTTTGGCAAACTACAACACTTATGGTAGAAGCTTGATGCTATTGAGCCTTGCACTATGGAATGTACCCGGGATCTTGAGAGGTATACCACAATGGTCAACTCTCAACGACTGTACGTTTTCCTGGCTGGCCTCGATACCGATTTGGATGGGGTTCATGGTCGTGTTCTTGCGACTACACCGCTTCCAACTCTACAGGTTGTTTATGCTATCATTTGTGCCGAGGCAAATCGCAAAGATGCTATGCTTGGTGCACCATCTCATGACGGAGCTGTTATGACGATTCGAAAATCTGGTACTCGTCCAGACCCAAATAAAGGTGTTCGTAAGTGTACTCATTGTAATGGGGTTAATCATGTGATAGATACATGCTTTAAGCTCATGGCTACCCTGATTGGCATCCAAAGGGTAAGGCAGCCTCTCCCAAGTCTTATAATCCCACGACAGTGGATTCCGTTCCCAAGAGCCACGTCGTCACTGCTTCCGGCTTCGTTGCCAAGTCAGGTATCACTAATTTTGTTATTACTCATTTTACTAGAAATAATGCTTGGATAATTGACACAGGTGCTACGGACCATATGACTTATGATAAATCTCGGTTTAGCCATTTATCTTCTGCTTGTCCCAAATCCGCCATTACTAATGCCAATGGTGTGTCTTCCCCAGTTGTCGGTGTCGGCACTGTACCCCTGTCACCATCCTTATCTCTCACTAATGTTTTATTGGTCACATCACTAAATTGTAACTTTATTTCTGTTAATTAGTTATCCGTATCTCATGACTGTGTTGCCACATTTTTTCCTACTTACTGTCTTTTTTCAGAACCTCCAGACCAAGGAGAAGATTGGCAGTGGTAAACAACGTGGAGGCTTGTACTATCTGGACGATAGGTTACACCGATCAGATGATGGAGCCCTGTTCACGTTATGGACGCCTATGTCTTTAAAAGGCAGGAGGAGATTTGTTTATGGCATGCCCGATTGGGTTATCCCTCATTTGGTTACCTTATGAGATTATTTCCCTCATTATTTACTAGTTCTAATATTTCAGACTTTGTTTGCGAAACTTCTGTACTGGCGAAAAGCCATCGTTCTGTTTTTCATTTGAATGATAATAAAACTGCAGCACCTTTAGCTTTAGTTCACTTGGATGTCTGGGGTCCTACCCCACTTTTTACAAATCATGGCATGAGGTGGTTCATTACATTTGTTGATGATTCTACCAGGATGACCTGGATTTATTTGCTGCGACACAAGAGCGATGTATGTACTGTGTATCGCCTTTTTCATCAAATGGTGTTAACACAATTTGGTATTTCTATTAG
Source organism: Chimonanthus praecox (assembly GCA_022113865.1). Taxonomy (NCBI): domain Eukaryota; kingdom Viridiplantae; phylum Streptophyta; class Magnoliopsida; order Laurales; family Calycanthaceae; genus Chimonanthus; species Chimonanthus praecox. The sequence continues at coordinate 51,783,627 of CM039087.1, read as the reverse complement.
ATTTATTCGTTCTGATAATGGGAGTGAATATTTCAACAATGAATTAACTAATTTTCTGCATTCAGTTGGTACTATCCATCAAACATCTTACTCTCAGACTCCTCAACAGAACGGGGTTGATAAACTGAAAAACCGGCACCTTTTGGAGGTCACTCGTTCTCTCTTAATTGGAGGTCATGCTCCATTGCATCTATGGGGTGAAGCTTTGAGTTCTGCTGTCTACTTGATTAATCGTACACCATCTAGTGTTCTTGGATTCAGACGACCTTTGGATGTACTATCTGACCACTATACGCTTTCCTCCGTTGTTCATTTGGCACCTCTTGTCTTCGGATGTGTAGTGTATGTTCACTTACATTCCAATCAACGCACCAAGCTGGAACACTGCATTGAAGTGTGTGTTTGTCGGGTATGGCTCAGAAGGATATCGCTGTTATCATCCCCCTACTAAGAAGTTTTATATCTCCATGGATGTCATTTTCCATGAAAGCATGTTTTTTTATCCCAAAGTAATACCAGATTCTTCACTTCCAGGGGAGACTAGAGATGTAGTACATAATCAGGATGAAATATGGTTCTTTGGAATAATGAGGCCATCTAGTATTGAAGCCGAGACACCCGAATCATCCTGCATTGAGCACTCAGTTGAAGGGCGTGAATGTCCAGTCCATGATAGTGCAATGTCTCCTACGTCTACAATCTCACTGATCCAATCATCTCCAGAGGACTCCTTAGAGGTATTACCTGATCCTGTTCTTGTTGACTCTAATATCCATGATATTGTTAGTATAACTGAACCTGCTTCTGAACCATCCCAATATCATCTTCCACCCCGATCTAATCGTGGTCAACCAGCAACTAGATATGAGCCTGGCCCGAAAGCTAAAGTTAAATATCCAATAAGTAACCATATGTCATCCCACAAGTTGTTTGAATCATATGCATCTTATGTACTTCAATTATCCTTTGTCTCTATTCCTAGTAAATTGCAGGAAGCTGTAGAAGATTCTAGATGGACCAAGCTATGGAAGAGGAAATGACAGCATTGGACAAAAATGTCACTTGGGAACTCGTGCACTTACCAAGGGGAAAGAAGACCGTGGGATGCAGATGTGTGTTTACGGTCAAACAAAGAGCAGATGGGACGATTGAGAGATACAAAGCTAGGCTACTTGCAAAAGGGTATACACAGTCTTATAGTGTAGATTATTAAGAAACGTTTGCACCAGTTGCCAAACTTAATAGTGTGAGAGTACTTTTGTCGTTAGCAACTAATCAAGATTGGCCACTTCTTCAGTTTGATGTAAAAAATACTTTCTTGCATGGAGACCTTAGTGAAGAAGTATATATGGATCCTCCTCCATTTATACCAAAATACGTAGATACAACAATGGTGTGCAAACTAAAAAGGCATTGTATGGGTTGAAGCAGTCTCTAAGGGCTTGGTTTGGCAGGTTCACCAAGTCTATGAGGAATTTTGGCTACAAACAAAGTAACTCAGATCACACTTTGTTTTTAAAGCACAAAAGAGTAAAACCACTGCCCTAATTATCTATGTTGATGATATGGTAGTGACAGTTGATGATCATGAGGAGATTTCTAGCTTATAACAGTATTTAGCATCTGAGTTTGAAATGAATTAGCTTGGAGATCTTAAATATTTTCTTGAGATTGAGGTAGCCCGATCAAAGCTTGGTATTTTCTTATCCCAACGAAAATATATCCTTAATTTATTGTCTGAAATAGGAATGATAGGATGCAAGCCAGTTAATACTCTCATTGAGTAGAATCATAAACTCTTTGAGTGTCGGAGTGCATCTCTTACAGATAAAGGGAGATACCAGAGGCTTGTTGGAAAACTAATTTATTTATCTCATACCAGGGCAGATATTGCGTATGCAGTAAGTGTGGTGAGTCAGTTCATGCACGACCAACGTAAACCTCACATGGATGCTGTAGAACGTATATTGAGATATTTAAAGTCTGCTCCGGGTAAAGGTTTATTGTTCTCAAATCATGGTCACCTAAAAGTTGAAGGTTATAGCGATGCCGATTGGGCAGGATCAGCTGATGACAAAAGATCTGCCTCAGGATACTTCACCTTTGTAGGTGGGAACCTTGTGATTTGGAGAAGTAAAAAGCAACAAGTAGTGTCAAGATCAAGTACTGAAGCTGAGTATAGAGGTATGACACTTGGGGTATGTGAGTTGCTCTGATTAAGAAATTTACTGAATGACTTAAGCATCAAACCAAGAATGGCAATGAAACTATACTGTGACAACAAGTCAGCTATAGACATTCCTCATAACCCTGTTCAACATGATCAGACTAAGCATGTGGAGATTGACAGACATTTTATCAAAGAAAAACTTGAAGCCGGAATCATTACTTTTCCATTCGTGAAGTCCGAAGACCAACTGGCAGATGTCCTCACTAAAGCTGTAGATAGCAGGGTGTTTCTCGACTCTCTTGTCAAGTTGGACATGAGCGATATCCACGCACCAACTTGAGAGAAGGTGTTAGAATCTCTTGTAAATAGGAAGGATGTTATCAACTTATTATAATTCTTCCTCTAATATTGGATCTCATGTAATCAAGGAGAATCCAATATTAGATTTCCTATAATTGTGGGGAACATTTTTTGTATAAATAGACCCCTTGTAATCATAATCAATACATAGAGAAATTATTTTGACAGTATTTCTCTAATGATTCATTTGGCATGAATTCATAGATGAGTGCTCGCTTCAATCTGTCGGCACAGAAACTGAAAAGACGGACTACATTGACATGGTGAATCCTACCTATTGTGCCTACTTCATTGATAAATTCCTCTCCATTGCTGCCATAACTATTCAGAATCTTCACAGCAACAAGAGTTCCATTTGGAAGTTTTCCCTTGAAGGCACTGCCATAACCTCCTTCGCCTAATTTGTCTTTAAATTGCTTAGTCATCCTTTTCAGATCAGCATAAGAATATCTCATCGGCTTAAGAGATTTATAATCTGCCAGAAATTTCTCAATCTTAATTTCATTTTCTAAATCCAACTTCCTTTCAAATTTCCGAGAGAGGTAGAATTTAACCGTTGATTACTGTAAAGACCAAGAGAAGAGAGGAGCCTAGGCTTGCACCTGCACCTGCACATAAACATATTTTAAATTTCAAACAACTTACTAACGAAACTATGATGTATAGCCATTAACGATGAAGTTAGGTAATGGAGTAGTTTAACTATAATTAGAAGTTTTTTCATTGGAAGTTTTTTCTTTAGACCTGCAAAGGAACATTTGCAATAAGAAAGTAGTAATGGACATATGGTCTTCCTTTGAAAGAATAAAAAATCGACAAAAAAAAAAAAAGGAAAACACATTTTGTCCATTTTTTATTTTAAATCTTAGACACTTTGATGGTGTATATGATTTTGAAAAGAAAAATTTTCAATGTGAATAAGATATTTTAAGGTGTATAAAATTTGGAACTAAGTAAATGAAACAAACATAATCAAACCATGTAATTACAATATGACATCTCTATTAAATTCTTCAAACATCGAATATGTTTCAAAATAAAATTCCAAAAGAAGAATTATCTTACACTAAAAAACTTCAAAAACCAGAGAAACTTATCAAAATAAATATTCAAAGATATATTAATATCTATGAACCTCAAATAGTTAGATCTAAGTAAATAAAAACATTATCTTCTATTATTATTTAATATTGTTACAAGAAAACTAATTTCATAACAATCATGAAAAATATTAGGAAAATCAAACAAATTCCATCCAAAATTATCTAAATCACATAATAACATCTCCATTAAATTGTTTAAAACTTTAATATAATTTTATTAAAAGTAATCAAAACAGAAATTATCTTAGAGTAAAAAATTCAAAAAATGAGATAAAAAAACTTTTCAGAACTCTCCCAAATGGTTTTATTGTTGCAAATGACAGAGAAGAAAGTAAGATGAGGAAAGTTATGTTACTAAAAGCACCTAACACCATGGTTCCGGGCCCAAAATTGGGCCTTTAAAACGGCTGATAAGCGGCCTAGATCTCAGTGTAAAATTTCAGTATTTCTAATAAAAAGTACTTCATTAAAAGATTTACGAAGGTTATCACAATTCAGACTTATAAAATTTCAGATTGTTTAGATGATTAAAGGGGTTTTTCTATCTTAACAATTCAGACTTTTTAGAGCTAGATTCTATATATTTCAAATGGTTTCATTTAAAATCATCCCTATCAAGTCTATATATCAAGTCTGGTAACAAGTTGAGGTGGCTTGTAAACGAGTTCAAGTGAGATCCGTCCATTTAATAACAGAATCAAAATCTTAGACCCATATCTTTTAGAATAATTAGGTTCAGATAAATTAAGGGTATTGTGATTTGTGCTGGGATTTTGCCCAAGCTGGATTTGATTCATATGTAAACAAAGAAAATCGAAGTAAAGCAGTGGACTATGAACTGTCAATTTTGACCAGATGAACTCATTTACTAAAATTTGCTTAAAAGAATACATGATCAATGATTAAGTAATCCATATCTTGACTAAAAAAATTAAGAAACAATCCTTACTCTAACACAATTCATGGGGCAATAATTAAATAAATGATGGCCATCCAGTTAAAAAATAAATAGAGTTTGCACTTTTATTAAAAAAAAGAATTCTTTTCTAACAAACAACCAACTGTTACGAGAGTTTGAGAGAAATTCTAGATGTAGGACCTACAGTAGACTCAATGGATCTAATTGATTTTCCCTCTTAAACCTCGTCTATTCTTGTGAGTTATATTAACCAATTTGACTGTTAAAGTCTATTAATTTAATCCGACGAATTTTCACTATCATCGAAATTGAAATTTCAAGAGGCTTAACAAATATAATTACACTTATCTTTTTATAAACAAACGTATACAAGATAAAACCTTTCAAAACTATCTATTAATGTGATCCAAGAGAGATCCATTGAAACTTTTTAATAAAGATCTCACGAAAGCTATTTTGAGAACATCCACCAATAAAGGTTCAAGTAGGATCCATCAAACTCTTTGCATGAAGATTTCATGAGAACTATTATTAAAAGAATATTCCTAAAGATAATATTAGTGTCAAATTAATAGTTAAATATAATATATACAAGGTTTCCCTTTTATTCTTATCTTAATAATTATGTAAATTTAAAAAATGTCGAATAGACATCTTATTCTTTTTTCTAGTTACGACCTATATTACAAAATAAGTTCTAATATTCTTTTAGTTATTTGAAAAGGGCTTTTTTAGATTTATTGAAAGAAACTTCTATTTTATGATAGATAGATGCATAAGAAATAAAATAAAAAAAAAAATGAATGTACTCTTGAACTGTACCCATTTTAGTATTCACCAATTTGGAAAAAATTGCAGAAATACCGTGATCGAAACACATAATAGTGTCGCCGCTACTCTTGAATCCGCACTTTCCACCTCTCAATTCACATCCATCGCATCCTGGCAGGTCCCACCTCAGATCAAGATAAGCGCTATCTAGACTACCAAATTCCGTCCCTACTCTGACTGTCTTTATTGGCTTGCATGATTCCGGTACATCATCCACTGTAGCACCGCCATAGAGAGCATAAACGTTGCTCAGGCAAGGGATGAAGGTTGTATAATAGAAACTGGAATCAAAGTTCTCAGAACAGATGATGAAGATGAAGCTATAAGCATGGGAATAGTGGAAAGGAGAAGCAGAGAGATTGTGGGTGTTGAAGATTAAGCCTCCGAGGCAGTCTTTGGGTTCGGCAATTAACATCCGATGGTACTTGTAATGAATGCCTCTCACGTACATTTTTCCCATGGAAGGGATGTTGATGATGGTTTCATTGCCATCTCAGGAGAGACGGAAGCCCGGATAGCCGCAGTGTTGAGAGTGTATACCTTCCGGTGAAAAGGGAAATTGAATCAGTCCAGTGCCGGAGCATTGAGGAGAAGGCTTGCAACGATCTTCGAGGCAAGATCCGACTGTAAGAACGCCCTGAGATTTCGGGGGCCCTAGGCGCAGTCTCGGTTAGGGCCCCTGAGATTATGAATAATTTCTAATTTTTTGGTAGACTTGGAGGTTCAAATCACATAATTTCTAACTTGAGGGTAATTTCTAATGTTTTGAAATTAAATTTGCTGCTTTAAGACAACCTTTAAAATTAAAAAATAATTAAAATGAACTAAAATTGAAAGGTTAAAGAATAATAGAATATCGGCCGCAATATCGGCCGAGCCGATATATCGGCCGCAATATCGGCCGATATTTTTATCTCTCCTCCCGATATCGGCATTTTCTCTCTCCTCCGATATCAGAACCGTGAAAAAACTGTAAAAAATCGTGACGAACCGTGAAGAACCGCAAAAAACCGTAAAAAACTGCAAAAAACCGTGAGAACCCATGAAACCCGTAAACCCTGAACCGTGAAAAACCGTATTGGTGTTTTTAAAAATAAAAAATAAAAAAAAATAATTAAATACCGATATTTATGAATATTGGCCGATATTGTGACCGATATTTCGGACCGAATATCATCCATATCGGCCGATATTCGGTATGTACGGCCGATACTTATCGTAGCGGCCGATATTACACGGTCTAAAAAAACTGATATATATCAGCCAATACGATATGTATCGGCCGATATTTGGACCTTTGCGTAGCACTGAAAGTATGAGAATTGAGAGGTTGCAATTTCCTCTATTATTTTGTCAAATCACTAAAAAATCTCTAAATTAAAAGTCAGAGTTTGATCTACATTGAGGAAATATATTGGTAGAATTGAATTGAGATGCATCGTAATATACAATGAATTAAAAACCCTTATTATGTAAATGATTGTGAAAGGGTAAAATTGAAAAACAGAAATATGACACAAGTATCTTTATTTTCAATTTTAATTGAAAGAGGAATACCTGAGCAAGCCATATGAGAGTGAACATTGAGATCAAAGATTGAATAGAAATTCTCAACTCGGACATTTTACAATTATTTCTTGCAATCTTAATGATGAAATGATTGGTATATCTTGAAATAAACTTTGAATATTTTGCTTAATCCAAATAAAAAACCACAACATATTTATATTTAAAAAATGTCTTTTATCTTTTTATAAAATCTTTTCTCATTTTATTCTAATTCATCTTACAAATTTAATCTCATATTTACCTCCTACACTTTTTTAAATTTCACTTTTCTGTTCCACTTGAAAAAAAATAAAGCCCAAAACTCAAGAAATTATCCTTTTCCATTCCTTCACAGAAAAAGAGGACAGAGAAAGAAACCCAACAATTCCAAAGTCCAATTTCATGGAAACCTGCTCCTCCTTCTTAGTTCTTCTCCTTACTTTAGTCATTCTCTTCCTCTTGCAACTTTACATTCCAAGACCTTTTTTTAACGGCGAGTGTGGGCAGAAAGAAAGAGAAACCACCCATTTCTTATCTCTGCCGTGAAATGATAAAAGCAACCTCTTAAAAAGAGGAACGGTGTGCGTCTCTTTCTTTTCTTTTTGCTGGATTCTTGTCAAGGAATGGGCAAGCTCATGGAAGCTTCTTCTTTTGTTATTTCTAGAGAATCCAAAACATAATTTGATTCTCATATATATCACATACCAGGAGTGGAGATGAATTTGAAAACAATATGAAGGGAATATCAAAATTAGCATCTCTGCTTCTTCTTTGGTCTCTTTTCTTCTTGCAAGGTTGCCACTGCAAAGGTAGAAGAAGAGACTGCTCCTCTTCATGTGGGGTTCTTCATAATATACCCTTTTCGCTTAAAAGAATCCAACTGACTGTGGCGAGCCAGAATACGAACTGTCCTGTGAAAGCGGTCAAGCTGTGGTTAATCTAAGCGGAAATCCTTACAACGTTGTGGACATCGTTATGAAATATGTGATAAACGTTGTCGACCCAGGACTACATAAAGACGACTGCTCTTCCCTCCCTCTCTACAATACCAATTCCTTGCCTTACTGTGGAGGATCCTTACATTCATTTACGTTACCGTGTCGTCGTGTTCGTGAATTGTTCGATGCAGTTAACGAGCCAACTTACGTATCAATGCTCCATACATCAAAGTTATCTGTATGCTATCATGTGGTTAGTTTCCAATCTAAATCCTTCTTGCGAGGTCGTGAAGAAAGCTCCTGTGTTAGATATAGACAAATTTCCTACAAATTACAGTGAAATACACAATATTATGGTGGGGGGTTTTCAACTATCATGGCTTTCTTTGTGCCCCGGAAATGTGTATGAATGGGGATATAATTGGGATGTGAGGAGGTGCTCATCATGTGGAACATCATTCCAAAAATTTAGATGTAAGTTTCTCAACACTAATCTATTGTTGCTCAATTTTCATTGCCTGTTTCTTAGCTGATTCATTGGTAGAATGAGAATAATTTCTAGTCTCCAAAGTCTCAATTTTCACTGCCTGTTTTTAATGTCACATAATAAAAATCTCAAAATTGTATATTAGTCCCAACAATGTATCTGATCACCAAACATGAATTTGAAATTCAGATCCATTAGCATCGATCACCAAACATGAATTATATTTAATTTAGTTCATCAATCCAATAAGTTCAAAACCAATAGTCACCAATTGGATCTAATAGAGGTGTAGATCTAAATCAATTCTTCAAATTGACGTTCCAAATATTTCAACAATAATTCTGCAAGCAATCATCAAAATAAATAGATCTAGTTTATAATTTGATGATGTAGTTCTAAATTTCCCATCAATAGTCACAATCAATCTTGAAAAATCACCAAAACAACCAAAGCGTCTAAGCTCTCTGTCTCATATTTTTTACTGCAAACGATCAAAACAAGACTAGGTCATTTTCCATTCATTTTGGTGCTACTTTTCTAAATACTACAACTTCTAAAAAATGATTTCTAAAATATAGTAAGGAAAATAATGGTAATTAATCACATAAAGCCCTAGTTTCTAGATGCAGGTAGACTAGGTCCCACATTTGCACAAATTGTGGTATTCAAATTTCATTTTCATGTATTTTTTCCATGAGCTTGAGCGTTATCCAATGGGTTTACGCTCTCTCAAACCCCCATTTTTTTTTTATCATGGATCCGTGGAGCTTAATTTTTCTTTGATTCGGAAAAATACTCTGCTACACATTTTTAAATGGTAAGGTAATTACCCAATGAGACAATCAGTAAAGGAATAGAGCGATTATCTCAACTTGTCATCAGAACAGAGTTCGTCATGTATTAACCATGGAAGGGGCTTCTAAGCTCTCAAGTCAAGAACAACATGGAGTGCACCAAAGCAGGCGAACTGGGGCTAGAATTCATCATTATTCTTAGTATAAATGGGATAAATTAAACACAGAATGCTAAGATAGCAGAAACAAGAAAAAACTTGGATTCCTGCAACAGATACTATGAATTTGATGGACCAAAACAAACAACATAGTGATACAATTACCATTCAGTATATTGCATAATGTTCTTATGAACTAGCCTAGTTTATATAACTATGTTGATAATTCACTAGTAAATACAGATTTAAATGCTAACAATATCCCTTGTTTGGCATGCAGGTTTCTTCATAATTTTATTGATCTACCTAAAAGGTAAAACCTTCAGAAGCACTTTCTTCCACACAGTTCTAATGACCGACTTCTTTTATTACATTCTTTTATTTGCATTTTTCAATAGCTGATCTTGCTTTGCTTCCTGATTTCCCTTGCAAGCATTGTTTTAACCGCCCTTCCCTTCGGTGGTAAGACTAAACTCATATATTCTAGTTATCCTGATAATCATGCCTCCTTGGTACATCTAGAAGAAAAGTGAACTGCATTGACTCCTTAAATAGTAATGACAATTCATTTCAACAAGGCTAACACATTTTCTCCATGTCTTTGTAAAGTGTTGTTTTGCTAGGAGAACAGCAATTGGAATCTTGTGCCTCTTCATATTTTTGGCGTACAAATTAAAGAGGAAGCACATATGGATGGATAGCACAGTTGAAGAATTCTTGAGTAATTATAATGTCAAATGCCAACAAGGTACTCTTACAGGGATATAAAGAATGACAAAGAATTTCAAAGAAAAATTAGGCGAGGGAGGCTTTGGCACTGTTTTCAAAGGAAAGCTCTACAATGGACGTCTTGTTGCAATAAAGATGTTGAAGAAATCAAGGGAAATGTCCAAGAATTTATCAATGAAGTTGCTACAATTGGAAGGACACACCATGTCAATGTGGTAAGACTGTTTGGGTTTTGTTCAGAGGGATCAAAAAGGGCTCTCATATACGAGTTCATGCCAAATGGATCTCTAGAAAAATATATTTTCAGCAAAGAAAAAACCAATGCTTTGTGGTGGGATAAGTTGTACCAAATTATGTTGGGAATTGCTCGAGGGATTGAGTATCTTCACCGAGGTTGTGATATGAGAATTCTTCATTTTGACATCAAACCTCACAACATTCTCCTTGATCATAATTTCATCCCAAAAGTTTCAGACTTTGGACTAGCAAAGTTTTATCCAACTGAAGAGAGCATTGTGTCAGTAACAGCAGCCAGAGGGACAATAGGATATATGGCCCCTGAACTATTTTATAAAAGCTTTGGAGGCGTTTCATACAAGTCTGATGTGTATAGCTTTGGAATGGTATTGATGGAAATGACTAAGGACAAAAAGTGTTAACAAATGCAGAGAACTCAAGCCGAATGGATTTCCCATTGTGGATTCATGATCAACTTCATCAGGGAGGGGACATATTGTTGGAGGATATTGTAGATGATGATAAAGAGATGTTAAAAAGTTGATTGTAATTGCATTATGGTGCATACAGATGAAGCCTACAGATCGCCCTCCATGAGCAAAGTTGTAGAGATGCTAGAGGGAAAAGTACAAGATCTCCAACTTCCACGCAATTCATCCTTATTTTCTACAGACCAAATCCGTGGTGATGATTATTTTGCTAATTCTGAACTTGAAGAATCATCATCAACAATCAACCAGTCAAGAATTTCGGCAGAGATATGGAGAATCAATTATTGTAAAGGATAGTTTAGTATGACAATTTTAATATCATCTTAAAAAGAAATAAATGCTTTGTTTTCCTTCAAACTCGTAATGTTAAAAAATGCTCTGTTTTCTTTTGCTTTTCAGCTTCCCTATGTCTCTCTCTGTCCAATGTTGATTCAAAGAGGCATTCGTTAAGTACTATGAGCTGGCATAGGTAGAAATGAATTTGATCCAGATCATAACTGAGTGTTTAATTTTCTGGACCATGCATAAAAAAGATGTCATTGCATAATCCTCTTATTCAAATATGTTACCTTCTGAAATATTTATTATTGGATTTAATATATACATATAACATTGCAGTTCCAAAATAATGAATTAACTTTAAACATATATACGTACCTCAAACAATGGTTGTATCATTTGTAAATATGAAATTCAGGGCTAAGTGGTGTAGAAGTGTTAAATCATTCAATAGAGCAAAGCTGATAAGAATTTTTAACATTGAAGTCATTTGGTTAGTCCACTAATAATGCAATGCAGAAAATTTTGCTTCAACTATAGACTAAAGCCTTCAAGATTAATGGATAAAAGGTAATAGAATTATTATTTGATTAATCAGAACATGAGAATACTCTCATCTAGCTTTAATAGATTCAAATCTATTAGCGGGACGGGTATTAAAACAATTTACCTTCAATCATTGATGCAATCCTCTACTTAGACCGATAAAATATAGACCATGCTTAAAGCTAAAAGGGATTTTAATAAAGCATTCGTCAAAGATTTATACAAAGCCCACATGGGTGTAGCTGAGTTGGTATGAGCTTTTAGGAATAGACTGAAGGTCCTGAGTTCGTTCCATTCATAGAGTTATTGTGGGCGGTTCTATGCATTCATGGGATTAGTCTCACTTTCAATGTGGGGTAGGGACCTGTGATATTTGCAAAATCAAAGCCTTCGACAAGTCTCGGAAGCAACCACTTCACCATTGTGCTATAATAATTGTCGTCAAAACTGTCATTTCACGGGACTAGAATTATCGTTTCTGGTTGTTGCAAGAACCTTGTAATCTCTAAAGATCTTAATCAAGAATCAACTAATCCCCATTTTTCAGAGAGAGAGAGAGAGAACGTGGTAACCATTTGGAAACCTATGAAAATAAAAGACATCTCAAGAGAGAGTTTCTGGAAAAAGTAATAACAATCACCTAAGTTCTTGTAGTCTCATGTGCTGGTATATCGGTTAGAAAACCTTGAATTCATTAGGTGAGACAGCACAATTAATGGCATTTAACCATTTCCATTTGTATATAACGTTTTTTCCATGTCTGTCCAGATGAAGTAATCCTTAGGTTTAGTACCAACAATTTATTGCACAGATTTTCCTGCTTCATCTTTAGTAGATTTTTCAGTGATTTCCCCAACCGGATGTTCCCAACCTCTTACTACTGATTCCCAGACGGCTCTATCAAGTGATATAAAAAACTTTTTATTTTTGCCTTCCAGGAGGCATAGTTAGAGCCGTCAAAATAGGGAGGTTTAGAAATAAGGTGACTATCACTTTTATGCATGACTCTAGTACAAGATTAACTCAGATGATTAAGTCCAATTCAGAGTAACCTTGCTCTGATATCAATTGAAATTCCATTAATAGAGTAATGCACGATCTAGAGGGGGGTGAATAGGTCGGATTTCTAAATTCAATTCCTTTTTTAAAAATCCTCTACCGAATTATTACTTAAATGTATGAGATATGCAATGAGTGCATTTTCCTTTTGAATTAACAATTGTTAATTAAAAATGGCCGAACCTACCTATGTGCGCAAGTGGCATAATATTCAATCAAACCATTCAAATCAAAAGCATCACCCACATATATGCACAGAGATTTTATAGTGGTTCAGTTTCAATTTACCTTACGTCCACTGTTAGACCTCCCAACTCTAGGGTCGTCTCAATTATACTATGAATGGGTCTCACACCCAAATAGTACAACCTAGATTTTTATAGCGGGTTAGACCCAAATGGTCTAATCCTCGAAACCTATTTTTTTGGGTGGTTCGAACACAATGTTCTAATCCACCTTACAATGATATAAAATAAAAGAGAAGAAGGAACACTTGCCTTGGGCCTTATCCAATCTTCAGAAAGTGTGTTCTTCTTTACTCGATGTTTTTTGTGCTTCTTCCTTCATATCAGGTCCATCAGAGTTGATTATTGGCACAGCGGTATGAGGGTATTAGGACAACAATATGACTGATTTTCTGGTCCTAGGTGAGCACCCTTAACCCTCATCAAACATAAAGTATTGATTACCCAAACATGTTCTTGTTAGAGGATGATGAAGAAGGTGTGACAAAGAGGCTCGAAATCTCTCTGGTTCCAGTTATTCTTTCTCAAGTATTCAGCATACCAATTTTCATTAAGCCAATTGAGATTAAATAAGATAGACTGTTATATAGCAGTCATGTCTCGAGGCGTCTAGATTTCTTTCGAGGCCTCGAGGCTGTATAAGACAATACAACATACTGACTTTTCGTTGATTTAAATCTTTCTTTTAAGATAATAAGTCAATGACCAGCTTATCTACACGCCACCTGTTTGTGATAGACAATCAGATTATTCCACCAACGAATCATGAGATGACACCATGATTTTTAATAATCTTTTGAGATCACCGAAAGCCTCATTAGATTTTTTTCAAATCTTTCAAATCAACGATTTTCTTAGACTTTTCATATTTGAACGTGATTGTCAATCACACATAAGTTTATCTTAGATAAATTGAGGAGCCTTTTCAAACAGGTAAAGGATAGTCATTCATGATGCTAGGCTCCAAAAGATTTGTTCAACCGTGTGAGGTGGCAATTGGATTTTCACTATAAAACAGGACCCTTGTAAAAAAATCCCAATTTAGGAATTTTTCAAAATCAAATAAAGCATTTCCCTCTTTTCAGATTTATCTAACCAAATCTGTAAGATACTCTGTCAAAGGACACTTGGCCTTATGGTCCCACACTGAATTACAACTGTCATAATTTTCACTCAGCTGAACACAGTCTTTGAGGCCTTGACAAAATGCTTGAGGCCTCGAGGCTAGAAGTCAACCATTTTCTAATTTTCTAGTTTATTAACCATCGACTTCTAAGTTATTTCGGGCTTAGCCTAAGGTCTAATAAGGTTCACATACCTATGTGCCAATAACAAATTCTGTGCAGAGTCTTCAATGCATAGTAGATCTTTCGTCGTCTTCATATTCTTCCAAAGCAAGGTCTAAGTGAGTCACGTAATTGACAATATGGGTGACTCGGATGGGCGGGGTACTAACAGATAGAAGTCCAATCTTCTTCACCATGGGATGCAAGTTAGATTTCTATTTTTGTTTTCAAATAAGACTAAATAAACAACCAATATCTACAATCAATTTTTCGGGCATCCATGATGATGTTCTAACACGGATCAACTAGGATGGTTAGATCCTTGGATATGAGCACCACGCTCTGATACCAATTAAAATTCCCGGTGTAGTAGAAAGGATTGACTAGAGGGGGGTGAATAGGTCAATCCCAATGTTAATGATCTTTTCAAATTATTAATGGCGATTGTGCATATTAAATCTTAGTTAATCAAGTGTGTGATTTTGAAGGTGTGCAAGATAATAATCAATCAATCACACAAAGGAACAATGCACACTATGTATGGTGGTTCTGTTCGTCAACCTACATCCACTATTAGGACTAGCTCTGTGAAACCCTATTCCAAACTGATGTGGAAAGTCTCACATCGATTTGGAAGGAAATAAGAGGAGGGCTTATGTGAAGCTAGCCCTTCTTGACCAAGTGTGAGGCCTTTTGGGCCGGGCCATGTGGGCCAGGGCCCAAGAACAAAACTATGCTGGTTCGAGCTGTGTGCGAGGCCCAAAGCGGACAATATCACACTGAGTCATGCCCTTAGCCCTGTATTCGGGTCGGGTCATTACAAATTTGGTATCAGATCCGATTCAACACTCGGACTGTGTGGGCTTTCATCCTTCCCTAGAGTGGTTGAGCTGGACTGGGTCGAGAGGGCGACTCGAGGATTTAGGGGGGTGATTGTGAAACCCTGTTCCAACTGATGTGGGAAGTCCCACATCGGTTTGGAAGGAAATGAGAGGAGGACTTATGTGAAGCCAGCCCCTCTTAACCAAGTGTGAGGCCTTTTGGGCCGGGCCATGTGGGCCCGGGCCCAAGAACAAAAAAGTGCCGGTTCGAACTGTGTGCGAGGCCCAAAGCGGACAATATCACACTGAGTCATGCCCTAAGCCCTTTTTTCGGGTCGGGTCGTTACAAGATCAACCTTGAGCTATCTCCAAATTCACTCAGTGGGGACTTACACCCTCACAATTAGAGTAGGAATTCCACCTCACTCAATCGGCTGAGAATTCCACCCACCAGTATGCTAGAGACAACGCTCTAGAGTTTTTTATAGTGGTTCCAGAACAAATCCCCCTTAATTCACTTTACACTTAGATGGTTTTAAAAATGAAATAAAATCAAGAAGCACTTTCGTTGGAGATCAATTCTGATGAAGTGTGCTTCTTGAAGATCCACCCAATGTGTGCTCACACAATCCCGATGTTCCGCCTTGTAGACTAGTCGTGTAGAGCAATCACAGTCATTGGGTGACTAGGAAATTGGATATACCAATATCTATACTAAAATGATGTGCTTAATCCTTCTCTCTTAATCTCAATCTCAACTGGATTGGATACTTGAATGATTTGCCAAGAGAGAATAAGCCAGAAGGTTTTATCTTTGTTCCTTAGGAGTTTTTCCTTGAGAATATGGTTATTTTTATGCTCTGAGGATCTCACCCAAACTCACCAACAATTGAGATATTTATAGGAAAAAATAGAACTTCCAGATAGCAAAACCACACTATTGGTCGTGACCACACGATCGATCATCCGTGTTTAAGTTCATATTTACCAACCCGACCATTACGCATTAAATGCACTGTCACGGTACAATAACAGTAACAACGCGATCGGTCGTAGACATGATTGATCGTCCGTGTTCTGGATAACAGATCGTGGGTTTATGATTGAATCAGCCTGAGGTTATCCTGTCATGACAGTTCTTTGTCAAGACAGACCTCACCCAAACCTAGGGCGATAGTTCGTGTGCCCGATGTAATATTGCCCTGTCCTAGTGATTGATCGCATGACCGACAACTCGTGCTATACCACATGAAGGGTCACCGCCAGACGATTTGATCATCCTAAGCCTGACTGTAAATGACAGTCCAGATTATGGCTAAGTCCCGCTGACAAGTTGTTGTGACCGATGGGTAGTTAGATATGTAGCCGAGTGGTCGTATCACCACAACCGGTCGTATGATGTCAATGGCAATGGGTCGCCTAGATAATGTGTTATCCTTGACAGTTCGTTTACACATTCCAAGATGACTTCCTTTTGGTGTCAAACACTTTTTAGGCTTGGTTACTTGTCCATATGATGTCTAAGCCTAGGGATGGTCCTCTCATGTTTGGGTTCCACCTAAGGTTATCTATGGCCAATTACCTTCCGTGATTGCCATACTTGTGTTAATCCGTTGAGTCTTCATACTTCAACCAACACTTGAGTTTTGAGTCTTGAGCTTCTCTATTCAAGGCAAGCCTTCTCTCGAATCATGAACTTGACAAACAGGTGACTCGGCAGGCCGAGGCACTAACAGTTTATTTAAAAATGTGTCATATTTTCAACGTGATGCGTTTGGACAAGGGTAAATTTTACGGGGGTTACCCGGGGTTACCCTTGAGTAGGGGTAATATAAACAGGGGTAACCTGACATATTAACAATTTTATGAGAATTAATATTTGTATTAAATTCATATAATATAAAAAATAAAAAATAATTTTTTATGAAGAGATATGTTGATATTTTTATTCATTTATTAGGATTTAAAATAATAATATAAAAAAATTCTTTATTTATTTTTTTAATGTTAGAATGCAAGTGTTCATTTTAAATTATAATTATGAAAAATAATTTATAAAAAATGCATAATATTATTATAAGTTATATTATTAGGATTTACTTTATGAATATTATTTAATAATTATGATTTATAAAATTTCTCAAAAATATTAATATATCAGGTTACTTTGCTTGTTGTTACCAAAAAAGTTTTTTTTACCCATAAGTAAGCTTTTACTTTACCACTGCAATTACCAAACAAGATAAGGGTAATCCTATTCGAGGGTCACCCCCACTCAAGGGTCAACCGAGTTCAATGCGGGTTTCTACTTCTCACCCGACCTGACCCGCTGACTCGACTTTCATAACCCCCGCATGATTTTCGGGTCTGGTCATGCTGGTTCAGACTAAAACCCGACTCGAGTTTCACCCCTACTTGGACAGGAGTCCAGAAAACAGAAATCTAGACAGTTCACAGGTTTGACCTGCACGTGGTTTTGATTGTGGTTTTGGACCTCTTATGACTTTCCAATAGTGGTCAAAATACCAGTAGACTTTGGAGAAATATTTTATAAATTTGTTTATGTATATTCACAAACAAATGGTGCATGTATGTGATCTGGGGAACAACCTAAAGTTACATGCATGAGCACTGGTCCAGGAACTGAACATGTATAGTTTTGGCAGCTTATCGGGTACATGAATTTGACCATGTATTTGGATATGTTAGAGATCTCAAAGCTTGATAATCTGTTCCATGAATCTAAAATAAATGTTAATGAATAGATCGGTGGAAAATACATACACAATGGATATATGCATGGAACCCATGAAAGACACATACTTGGAAAACAATCCAGAAAACAAAAATCTGACAGTTCTGTAATTTAACAGGTAGGTGATGAAAACCCAAGATTTGAACCACATACTGTGTACCATTGTTAATGAACAAACGAGTAGGTTTTAGATAAGCATTTTATCAATCAACTATGTGATTTACAGATAGAACACATTGGTGTATGAAATCTGAGAACGAGTGGAACATAGGTACCTGAACAACAGTCCAGAAAACTGGAAATCCACAGTTTGACAACTTATCAGGCATGTGATAAGAAGAATGGATTTAGACCCCTGGTAATGTGTAAATGTGGATAAATGTACCCATATATTGAAGAGAAACTTTAGTAGATGAATTATTGAAATCTATAGAAATATGGACAAATGTGTAAGATCGAGAGCAAGTAGAAAACACATACCTGAGTAGTATTTCCCAAACTGATGTATGTTATGTTCTGGCGATACATATTGACAGAAGTCGATATGTGCACCAGTAAAACTATCAATTTTTTTTAAGATTAAACATATTTGATGCAAATTTGGGTATTATGACCCACTTAGACCTTAGTGGACCCCATTGGATGACCTTAGATGATGAGTAAGACCTTTGTAGGTCAAAATTAAAGGATTTTACAATATGACAACACAAATGTTATATTTTGAAGCATGAAATTGATTGAGAAGAAACGGGAGTAACTCCGACGCAGTCTGAGCTACTTAGTAAGACATTTCTCATCGCTGATCAGTCTAGAATAGGTAGGTTTGCCTACATTATTGAAGCACATGAGTATGAAGTAAATATGTTGTTATATATATCATTCCTTTAAAATTAAATATTTTGAATTATGAGGATATTACTAGTTCAATATGATTTACATTGAAATATTGCATTATGGTGTTTTACGCATTAAAAGCTATTGAATTTATATGATGAGTGATTTTGTCATCATGTTGCATACATGTACCTCATGTATGGTTGCCATGGGAGGGAATTGCATTAGTGAGCCAAGAATGAGATGTCCGGACATTGCTTGGTGTTGTGTACGATGATATAATATAATGAAACAAGAACTATACTTTTGCCCCATCCCTATGTATAATTGCACTGCTTTGTACTGGGCCAAAGAGCTCCTAGGAAGGTCTCGTAACCCTGCGCAGATGGACGAGTCTACACTCCACCGATAGTCTCAATTAATTTGTGGATGGGTACAACACCCTGGTGGTTGCCGCCTCAAATGTGGACATAAGTGGCCAATAACGGAACCATTGAAATGAAATGAACATTGTGATCAATGCATGGGTATAGAAGGACATTCATCAATGCATGACACCCATGGCATGACATTTGTGAGTTTATGGAATTATATAAATTTTATATTATATTATGAATGATGATTTTAAAGTACATTATGTTTTTCCAATGAGTCTTCCTATTACTATTGGACATAATACTCTATAGTGCATAGCCTTTTATTGGAATTCCTACTGGACGCGTTGACTAAGCCTATAAATTTTCCCCCTCTAGATGTTAATGCAGATCATGGCAAAGGAGAGGAGACTGGACCTAGTGCTAGCCAAGCTTGATCGTGAATCGTACAAGAGATGCTTGGAGGACTTGGTTGATTTTTGATATTTTGTGAAACAATGATGTAATTTGTAGGAGTGGCATCATGGAATGTAATGTTCTAGAATAACTCCTAGTTGGATATGGTGTTGTTTATATTTGACTAATGATTTTTGAGTAATTCTTATCTTTGCTTTGGAATGTAGACTTGAATGAGATGTGTCAAATATTATAGTATTTCTGTGGGTTTATGCTCTTTCATGTGTAAATATTGTCGTGGACTGAGTCCACACACACGCTACAGTTGGCCAATCAAGGGTTGAGTCTTCAGACACGGACTTGGCTCCCGTTGTGGCACTTCGTCCTTTTACTTCTATTTCAATTCACAAAAAAAAATATATACTCTGATTTTAAATGTTGGAAAAAAGGCGGGGCGTCACAAGAGTTACCTTTGATTCAGGATAGGAGATTGAGAGAGTAGCTTTAGAGAGATACATTCAAACCAATATAGGAGATTGAGAGAGTAACTTCAAAGAGACACCTTCGAACCAAGATACGAGATTGAGGGAGTAGAGTGGTTCGTTTTGGAAAGGGGGTTTGAGGGAGAATGGTTTAGAAAAAAAGTTTGAGGGAGAGGGATTTGGAAATGGGTTTGAGGGAGAGGGGTTTTGAAAGGGCATTGAGGGAGAAGATTTCGAAAGGGGAGTATGAGGGAGTAGGGTTTGGAAAAGAGGGTGCGATCCGAACTTATTTTGAGTTTCGCATTTGTGATCGATCGGACGATCCTCTATGATTGTCTGATCTATCTTACACTTATATTCAATCGTTTGATTGAATATAAGTAATCGTCTGATCCATTTTATACTGGTATGCAGTCGTTCGATTGATCCCTAGTGATCGTCCGATAGATCGTCACACAAGAGGTTGACTGTTAAATTTTCGGCCTCTCAGTTAAAATCGATAGGACGATCACAGGGGATCAATCGAACGATTGTATACCCGTATAAAATCGATCGGACGAAGTTAAATTGAATTGTTTGTTCAATCGAATGATTATATACGTATAAGATTGATTGGATGAAGATAAAATGAACTGTCTGTTCGTTCAGTCGAAAAAACACAGAAGGGTAAAATGGTAATTTCTCCCTAAAAAGTGAAATGCGGTGTCTGCTGGCAAGAAAGTGGGGTGTCTATATGGCAAGCCTATTCTTGTTATCGTGATAATCATGCCTCCTTGGTACATCTAGAAGAAAAGTGAACTACATTGACTCCTTAAATAATAATGATAATTCTTTTCAACAAGGCTAACACATTTTCTCCATGGGCTGCGTTTGGATGGGGGTAAGAGGGGGTAACCCCCATTACTTCTTGTTACCCTCGTTTGGTAACAAGAGGGTGAGGGTAAAAATTTGAAAATTTACACCTCTCATCCCATTTTTGAATACTCCTTTGGAGGTTGGGGTATTCACAATACCCTATCCCTCAATACCCCTTCCTTCCTCTCTTTATCAATTATATATTATAAAATTAAAATCTTTCAAAAAAATATATATTATATAATTAAAAAAATATATATTTCAAGTAATTAGCACTTTAATTCTGTTTGAAATTTATTTAAAAATGTGTCAACATTTTCAACATGATGCATTTGGATAATTGGTAAATTTTATGGGGGTTACCCTTGAGTAAAGGTTACTATAAGTAAGGGTAAGCTGACATATTAACTATTTTATGAGAATTAATATTTTTATTAAATCTATCTATACTAAATAATAAAAATAAAATTTTAGGAAACATAATTGTCAAAATATCCTATTTTTAAGAGATGATTATGTCGAAATTTCGATAAGGTCTCAAAACTCCGAAAGAGTTTGAGGTCCATAATAATCTCTTTCGGAGTAATTAACAATTTATTCTATTGGAAGTTTATTTTAAGAATATGTCAACATTTTCAACATGATGCATTTGGATGAAGGGTAAATTTTACGGGGGTTACCCTTGAGTAGGGGTAAATGTAAGCAGGGTAATCTAACATATTAATAATTTTATAAGTATTAATAATTTTCATTAAATTTATATAATATAAAAATTAAGAATTAAATTTTATGGCCGATCTATCACCCATACTGGGCTTGGCCCCATCCCGTGTGGAGAATGCCCCCCTTACGGCATAGCTTAGCCTGTTATTCTTGCAGTTCAGATAAGATTCGGACCGCCACTTCTCTGAAAGCATGGTTCTTGCCTCCGTCTCTCCTCCCTCCTTGGAGCTCGTTGGGTGATCCCTTGCTTTCACATTCGAGTGTTTGCTCGTCATTTAGGCCGTTAAGTGACATTTTTGCTCATTGCAGTCACCTCTGGGTATTTTTAAGGGGTGATTCTGCCTAAATTTCGATAGGGTCTCAAAACTTTGAAAATAATTTGAAGTTCATGGTAATCTCTTTAAGGGTAATTAGCAATTTATTCTGTTGGAAGTTTATTTTAAAAGTGTGTCAATATTTTCAACATGATGCATTTGGATGAGGGGTAAATTTTACGGGGGTTACCCTTTAGTAGGGGTAACTGTAAGAAGGGGTAATCTGACATATTAACAATTTTATAGGAATAAAGAATTTTTATTTAATTCATATAATAGGAAAAAATTAAAAAAATCTTTTGAAATATAATTGTCAAAATGTACTATTTTTAAGGGGTGATTCTGTCCAAATTTCGATAGGTTCTCGAAACTTCGAAAGAGTGTTAGGTTCATTGTAATCGTTTTTGGGGTAATTAGTAATTTATTCAATTGGAAGTTTATTTTAAAAATGTGTCAATATTTTCAATGTGATGCATTTGGATGAGGGGTAAATTTTATGGGGGTTACCCAGGGTTACCCTTGAATAAGGGTAATTGTAAGCATGTGTAACCTGACTTATTAACAATTTTATGAGAATTAATATTTTTATTAAAGTCATATAATATAAAAAAATAAAAATTATAAATTTTTATGAAGATATATATTGATATTTTTTATTCATTTATTGGGATTTAAAATAATAATATAAAAAAATATAAAGGTAGCCTTAGTTCAAGGGTCACCCCCACTCAAGGGTGAACCCTACTCGAGGCAAGGGTTTAAAATTCGGTATCGGTATATATCGACCGATATCTTGTTATCGGCCGATATTTTTCTCTCTCTTGATTTTTTTCTTTTTAAAAAAAAAAACGTATTACTATCGGCTGATATCGCCGCTATATATCGGATATTGGTCGATATTGTAAATATTGGCTGATACATATTGTATCGGCCGATATCTCGACCCCTGACTCGAGGTAACCCCTCTAAAATTGGCCCTCATCCAAACACAGTTCATGTCTTTATAAAGGGTTAATTTTGCTAGGGAGAGCAACAATCGGAATCTTGTGCCTCTTCATATTTTTGGCGTACAAATTAAAGAGGAAGCATATATGGATGGATAGGACAGTTGAAGAATTCTTGAGTAATTATAAATATCAAATGCCAACAAGGTACTCTTACAGGGATGTCAAGAAGATGACAAAAAAATTTAAAGAAAAATTAGGCGAGGGAGGCTATGGCACTGTTTTCAAAGGAAAGCTCTCCAATGGTCGTCTTGTTGCAATATAGATGTTGAAAAAAATCAAAGGGTAATGTCCAAGAATTTATCAAAGAAGTTGATACAATTGGAAGGACACACCATGTCAATGTGGTACGACTGATTGGGTTTTGCTCAGAGGGATCAAAAAGGACTCTCATATATATGAGTTCATGCCAAATGGATGTGTAGAAAAATATATTTTCAGCAAAGAAAAAACCAATGCTTTTTGTTGGGATATGTTGTACCAAATAATGTTGGGAATTGCTCGAGGGATTGACGATCTTGTTGTGGGCCAGCCCCACTTATGGGCCTATTGGGCTTAGGCCCAGTAGGGTGACTTATATCTATTATTGTATTCCTGTGTATGTGACACAGAAAGAGAGGGATTAGAGAGAGAGTGAGAGACAGAGAGATCTGAGAGGAAGAGACCTTGTAATCCTCTGTACTTGTTTTTCTACATAGTAGATTTCATCTCACTCCGTGGACGTAGGCGTTCTAGCCGAACCACGTAAATCTTGTGTCGTGTGATTGTGTTTGCATTAATTAATCCCTAATCCCCAACAAGTGGTATCAGAGCCGAAGGTTATCGGATTCAGACAAGGTTCCGTCGAATCGGAGTCGGTAAAATCACACGGACCATCGGACGACAAACCAGCCGCCGGCTGAAGAGGATATTGTTCCATCGATTAAAGAAAAAAAAAAACCACCGATCTGCTGAGAGCAGGTCGGCTGAAGGGGCATCAGGTGGAATCGACGCAAGGATCTGCAAATCTTTACAATTCGCGGCAGAACAGCAGCAGACAGCCAGTTTTTTGTTTTTCAGTTTCGAAGGAGAAGAACGGCAGTCGACAACCAGATCTGGTCTTAGGGCATCAAACTCACCCAGATCTGAGACTCAGCCAGAGAGAAGAACGCCGGTATTTCGGAGGTAATCGCAAATCAGATCTGATCTTTGCATCAAGAAAGGTTCAGATCTGTTACAGAAAAAAAAAATCGCAGAAAACTGTAGAGAAAACAGAGGCGATTCCGATCTGAGATATGTGGCAAAGCAGAGAGTGGCAGCCAGTGGTAGCGGCGGCAAGAAGCGCTGCAAACAGCAGCGGATTTTCAGCCGGAAGTAAAGGCAGCCAGTAGCGGCCATCGGTGGAGAGATCAGCAGTGAGCCAGATCCGAACAAGAGGCAGTCACCGAGATCGCATCCTGCAGCCGGCGGAACTGCAGACTAAGCGGCGCGAGCTCCAGCAGTGACAGCAGCAGGAGGATCACCGGAGACCAAAACCCACCATGAACAGACCCTGTTCACAGATCTGCAGAGTAGATTAGTCCAGATCGGGCAGAGCGGCTGAGAACCGTCGAAGGAAAGAGCAAGAAAGGGGATCAGACCGACAGATCGGCAGAAACGCCGGCAAAAATCCCGGCAGGCGCTAGGAAGAGGGCCGGTGGAGCAGTCAAATTTGAGAAGGAGGTGGCGTCGGGAAACAGAGGATCGAAATAAAAAAAAAAAAAAGGGGTTTTTTTCATTAGTCCGCAGGACCATCACTTCACGGTACACTCGTGGGACCACCAGCTCAGGTGCACCCGCAGCGGGGAAATCAATGGTCCAGAATTGTTTTGCAATTTCCGGAGTCACCAGGACTCGGAATTGAGATCCGTCTTCGCCTGTACGATCGTGGCAGTGTGATCTACACAGTGACCGGTGTGGATCTAGTTTCTGGAGAGTTGACAGTGAGCGCCAAGCAGTGGCGTTTGTAGAAAGGAGATCACATGAGTTCTCTTTTCTCTTATTTTTTCATAACTGTCATTTTTTTTACACATTATTCTGCTATGTGTATGATTGAACCACCCAAGTGGTGAGGAGTTCGGGGGTAATCGGTTGGATGCAAGTAGTAGATCCCTAGGTTTGTGCAGGGCTACAAATCTACACTGTTGGTTATTTGCTTTCGCATTTGCACACCAAATTAAACAGAGGACAGTGATAGAATGACATCCAGCGCCAGTTCTACAGTCATGAAATTGGTCCCGGGCAATTATCTCCTATGGAAGACCCGGATGCAAGATCTCCTGATTAAGCATGACTTATATTATCCCATTTTAGGAGATGTATCTATGCCTGAAGATATGAAGGCAAAGCCAAAAGAATGGGAGTACAAGCATTTGAAGGCTGTGAGCCTGATCAGGGAGTATGTCGATGACAACATTCTTCACCATATCACAGCAGAAAAGAAGGCAGATGAACTGTGGACCAAATTGTCTACAATGTATGAGAGTAAGGCGCCAGTGAACAAAGTCTCTATTATCAAGAGACTGGTGAAACTGACATACAATGAGAACATGTCAATGTCAGAACACCTCAACAACTTTCAGGGTACGGTGAACCAGTTGGCCAGTGCGAAGATCATATTTGCAGATGAGATTTTGGCTCTTCTTCTCATGGCGACACTACCAGATTCTTTTGAGACTCTGGTGATTGCTTTGAGTAACTCTGCACCCGGTGGCGAGCTATCCTTAGAGACAGTTAAGGAGTCATTGGGTAAGAACAAGTACTTTGTTACCTTTATTGATGATTCTACGAGAAAGTGCTGGATTTACTTCATGAGATCCAAAGATCAGACTTTCTCATTCTTCCGTGAGTTTGTTGCCTCTGTGGAGAGAGGGACGGGTAGAAAACTGAAATGTCTGAGGACCGATAATGGTGGAGAGTACACGTCGGGAGAGTTTAAAGAATTCTGCAAGAAGCACGGCATTCGACATGAGTTGACAGTGTCAGGGACTCCCCAGCATAATGGTGTAGCCGAGCTCTACAACCGCACCATTGTTGAGCGAATGCGTTGCATAGTTCACAACGCAAATCTACCCAAGAGATTTTGGAGCGAAGCAGCGAGGACAGCAGTATACCTCATCAACCGCTCACCATCAACTCCCTTAAATGGTGAAGTGGCAGAATGTTTGTGGACAGGCAGAAAAGTTTCCTACAAGCATCTCAGAGTTTTTGGTTGCGTTTGCTATGCACACATCCCTGATATGTCAAGGAAGAAATTGGATGTAAAGTCGACATTGTGTGCATTTATTGGTTATGGTGGTCCAGAATTCGGATACAGACTGTGGGATCCAGCTCAGCAGAAAATGTTCAGGAGCCGAGACGTGGTATTCCGTGAAGATGAATTCTTCAATGAGAACAATAAACCCACATATTCCAGTGACCTAGATCAAGGTCCCATCTCCACTCCTGACACATCTCAGTCAACAGCAACACCTTCTCCTTCACCTGCACCGCCAGTCAGTCAGTCAGACGACAATGGGTCAGATGTTCCTTCTAGCAGTCACAGTGACAGTGTCAGTGGGCCAGCAGATACGTCTACAGATGACACAGTTAATGAGCCGGTACATGATACAGCTGAGGACACAGTGGAGGATGATCAGGACAGAGATAGACAGTTGAGCGAGGGGGAGCATCCCCCCAGTACTTCTACATCGGAGGATGTTATACCTCCTAGGAGATTTGTTTAGAGAGCATAACCCATCCAGGAGATACCCAAGTTCCGATTATGTGTTGATGACCAGTGAGGGGGAGCCTGAGAGTTACTCAGAGGCTATAGGCTACAAAAACAGAATTCACTGGGGGAAGCTATGGTAGAGATGATGTCTCTTAAGAAGAACAACACATATGAGTTGGTTGATCTACCAGTTGGCAAGAAGGCCCTACAGAACAAATGGGTCTTTCGGGTGAAAAAGGATGGAGAAAAAGTTCTGAAGTATAAAGCCCGCTTAGTGGTGAAGGGCTTTGGACAGAAGAAGGGAGTGGACTTCGATGAGATATTCTCACCAGTGGTGAAGATGAGCTCCATACGAGTTATGTTGGGCTTAGCCGCGAGTCTAGATCTTTAGATTGAACAGATGGACGTGAAGACTGCATTTCTTCACGGTGACCTAGACGAAGAGATCTACATGAAACAACCCGAGAGGTTTGAGTTGAAGGGCAAGGAGAATCTTGTTTGCCGACTCAAGAAGAGCTTGTACGGACTGAAACAGGCACCGCGGCAATGGTACAAGAAGTTTCACTCTTTCATGACAGGACAAGGATATAAACATAGTTCAAGTGACTCGTGTGTGTATTATCAGGAGTTCAAGGGTGATCAGTTCATCATCCTGTTATTATATGTGGATGACATGTTGATATTTGGAAAGAGTTCTGAATTGATCAAGCTGTTGAAGGCAGACCTATCAAAGGCATTTGCATGAAAGATCTGGGCCCTGTTAGACAGATTTTATGTATGGAGATTCACAGAGATAGAAAGAAAAATAAGATTATCCTGTCTCAAGAGAAATACATTGAGAAAGTCTTTGAGAGATTCGGCATGAGGGATTGCAACTCCGTTAGCACTCCTCTCGCCGCTCACTTCAAGCTGAGTAAGGAATGTTGTCCTTCATCAGAGACAGAAAAAGACAAGATGAGTCAGAATCCATATCAGTCGGCAGTTGATAGTCTCATGTACGCGATGGTTTGTACGAGACCAGATATAGCACATGCAGTTGGATTGGTGAGCAGATTTATGTCAGACCCAGGACATGATCATTGGGAGGCAGTGAGATGGATCTTCAGATACCTACGAGGTACATCGAGTATGGGCATCATGTTTGGTGGAGACCCTTTTATTACCGGCTACACAGATGCAGATATGGCTGGTGACCTTGATGGTCGCAAGTCCACTTCTGGTTATCTTTTCATATTTGCTGGAGGAGCCGTCAGTTGGCAATCCAAGTTACAGAAGTGTGTAGCACTTTCTACGGCAGAAGCAGAGTACATTGCTGCTACAGAAGCTGGGAAAGAGATGGTTTGGCAAAAGGGATTTCTTCGGGAAATAGGCATCAAACAGGAGGACTACACAGTGTATTGTGACAGTCAGAGCGCCATCGACTTGAGTAAGAATGTCATGTATCACTCAAGAACCAAGCACATTGATTTGAGATATCACTGGCTGAGAGCAGCTATTGAAGAGAAATAGATCAGTGTAAAGAAGATCCATACAGACCACAATCCAGCAGACATGTTCACCAAAGTTCTTCCAAAGAACAAGTTTGAGTTCTGCGTAGGGGCATCTGGCCTCTACAGAAGATGACATCCATGTCAGAGTGTTCTCCTCCTCCTGGGGCTGGAGGGGGAGATTGTTGTGGGCCAGCCCCACTTATGGGCCTATTGGGCTTAGGCCCAGTAGGGTGACTTATATCTATTATTGTATTCCTGTGTAAGTGACACAGAAAGAGAGGGATTAGAGAGAGAGTGAGAGACAGAGAGATCTGAGAGGAAGAGACCTTGTAATCCTCTGTACTTGTTTTTCTACATAGTAGATTTCATCTCACTCCGTGGACGTAGGCGTTCTAGCTGAACCACGTAAATCTTGTGTCGTGTGATTGTGTTTGCATTAATTAATCCCTAATCCCCAATAGATCTTTGGTTAGATCTTCTTTGATTTTAAGAAGTTCTACAGCTCATAGGAGAAATGCTTTTTAAATGTCATGAGAAGGAGTAGAAGAAGATGTGGGAGATTTTTCTACAACTTGTTTAGAAAGAGGGGAGAATGGGAATGAAGATGAAGGGATTGACATGGATAGAGGGGAGTCAGTATTACCATTTTGAGCAGTTTGAGAAGATGCATTAAGTGCATCAACAAAACTAAGACTTAACATTTTTGCGGTATTAGCAGAATATTCATGATATATTAATTTAATCCCATCAGAGATAATTTGAGTAAAATCAAATTTATCCTAGTTTTTCACTTCAATCTTTTTTGTCAAAACAGGAGAACGCAAATCCATTCTTTTTTAAAAATGCCATTTGCAAATCCATGGTATATTGAATTGGCAATAAAACATTATAGTAATCCAGTCATCAACAACAAACATTATTTTCTCAATATGATCTTTATTTTCTTTTCTTAGAATTGAAGAATAGGTTTGAAAAACATGTTGAACTCTAGAAGGCAAATTTTCCTTATGAGCACAAAAAAATTGACCAAAATTTTGAAAACCACCAAATTGGGATTTCATCAAGATCACTAATTTTCACTCGAATAAGCCAAGAATGAATAACAGCGGGATTTTGAAAATACAAAATAGTTTCCCAAGCGGAAATATAATCCCAGTAATAAAAAAACAAGGTCGTGCATATCAGGTATTTGAATTGTGCAATTTTGGTAAAGAGGTTGATCCCATTTTTCTTCAGTCAAAATATTCATGTTTTTTATTTTTGAATAACTGACAAAAACATTTGGAGGGAAAAATCCTTCAGTTTTTGTCTTTGTCAAAATGATCAAATGTTTATATAATCTCTAGTTGACCCAGGGTTATTAGAATCAGACTCAAACACTTGTCTTATTTTAAGTCAACTATATCTCTTATTTATAGATAAAGACACATTAAAAATCTTAATTACAATAAATCTACTAATTGATAAAATTATAAATATATTCTAACACGCTCTGCAAGCTGAATCACTTTTCAAGAAACACTTTTTTTCAACGTCACACTGACTGGAGGAGGAAAGACTTTGATTTTCTACAAAGAAGCAAATATAGCCAGCCAGAATTGACTATTAACATCAATAAGACCCAACACGTCAGCATTGATGACAAGATGAAAGGTCACGACGACTATTAACATCAATAAGACCAATACACGTTAGCTCATGGAAGCGAATATGAAGGGAAACCACCCATTTCTTACCTCTGCCGTGTATTGATAAAAGCAACCTCTTAAAAAGAGGAACGGTGTGCAGTGACGATTAATGTCCTCAACATAAAATTTGAAACTCAGATCCATTAGCATCGATCACCAAACATGAATTATATTTAATTTAGTTCATCAATCCAATAAGTTCAAAACCAATAGTCACCAATTGGATCTAATAGAGGTGTAGATCTAAATCAATTCTTCAAATTGATATTCGAAATATTTCAACAATAATTCTGCAAGCAATCATCAAAATAAATAGATCTAGTTTATAATTTGATGATATAGTTCTAAATCTCCCATCAATAGTCACAATCAATCTTGAACAATGGCCAAAACTTCTAAGCTCTCATTGTCTCATATTTTTTACTGCCAACGATCAAAACAAGACTAGGTCATTTTCCATTCATTTTGGTGCTACTTTTCTAAATACTACAACTTCTAAAAAATGATTTCTAAAATATAGTAAGGAAAATAATGGTAATTAATCACATAAAGCCCTAGTTTCTAGATCCAAGGAGACTAGGTCCCACATTTGCGCAAATTGTGGTATTCAAATTTCATTTTCATGTCCTTTTTCCAATGGGTTTACGCTTTCTTATAACCCTTTTTTTTATCATGGATCCGTGGAGCTTAATTTTTCTTTGATTTCGGATAAAATACTCTGCTACACATTTTTAAATGGTAAGGTAACTACCCAATGAGACAATCACTAAAGGTATAGAGCGATTATCTCAACTTGTCATCAGAACAGAGTTCGTCATGTGATAACCATGGAAGGGGCTTCTAAGCGCTCAAGTCAAGAACAACATGGAGTGCACCAAAGCAAGGGAACTGGCGCTAGAATTCATCATTATTCTTAGTATAAATGGGATAAATTAAACACGGAATGCTAAGATAGCAGAAACAAGAAAAAAAACTTGGATTCCTGCAACAGATACTATGAATTTGATGGACCAAAACAAACAACAAAGTGATACATTTACCATTCAATATATTGCATGATGTTCTTATGAACTGGCCTAGTTTATATGTATGTTGATAATTCACTAGTAAATACAGATTTAAATGCTAACAATAGCTAATCTTGATCTACCTAAAAGGTAAAACCTTCAGAAGCACTTTCTTCCACACAGTTCTAATGACCCACTTCTTTTATTATATTCTTTTATTTGCATTTTTCAATAGCTGATCTGGCTTTGCTTCCTGATTTCCCTTGCAACCATTGTTTTCTTCCTCTTTCGCATCGGTGGTAAGACTAAACTCATATATTCTAGTTATCCTGATAATCATGCCTCCTTGGTACATCTAGAAGAAAAGTGAACTGCATTGACTCCTTAAATGGTAATGACAATTCATTTCAACAAGGCTAACACATGTTCTCCATGTCTTTGTAAAGTGTTGGTTTTGCTAGGGAGAACAACAATTGGAATCTTGTGCCTCTTCATATTTTTGGCGTACAAATTAAAGAGGAAGCACATATGGATGGATAGCACAGTTGAAGAATTCTTGAGTAATTATAAATGTCAAGTGCCAACAAGGTACTTTTACAGGGATATAAAGAAGATGACAAAGAACTTCAAAGAAAAATTAGGCGAGGGAGGTCATGGCTTTGTTTTCAAAGGAAAGCTCTCCAATGGACGTCTTGTTGCAATAAAGATGTTGAAGAAATCAAAGGGAAATGTCCAAGAATTTATCAATGAAGTTGCTACAATTGGAAGGACACACCATGTCAATGTGGTACGATTGATTGGGTTTTGCTCAGAGGGATCAAAAAGGGCTTTCATATATGAGTTCATACCAAATGGATCTCTAGAAAAATATATTTTCAGCAAAGAAAAAACCAATGCATTGTGTTGGGATAAGTTGTACCAAATTATGTTGGGAATTGCTCGAGGGATTGAGTATCTTCACCGAGGTTGTGATATGAGAATTCTTCATTTTGACATCAAACCTCACAACATTCTCCTTGATCATAATTTCATCCCAAAAGTTTCAGACTTTGGACTATCAAAGTTTATCCAACTGAAGAGAGCATTGTGTCAGTAACAGCAGCCAGAGGGACAATGGGATATATGGCCCCTGAACTACTTTATAAAAGCTGTGGAGGTGTTTCATACAAGTCTGATGTGTATAGCTTTGGAATGCTATTGATGAAAATGATTGGAAGAAGACAAAAAGTGTTAATAAATGCAGAGAACTCATGCCGAATGGACTTCCCATTGTGGATTCATGATCAACTTCATCAGGAAGGGGAATATTGTTGGAGGATATTGTAGATGATGATAAAGAGATGGTGAAAAAGTTTATTGTAATTGCATTATAGTGCATACAGATGAAGCCTACAGATCGCCCTTCCATGAGCAAAGTTGTAGAGATGCTAGAGGGAAAAGTACAAGATCTCCAACTGCCACCCAATTCATCCTTATTTTCTACAGACCAAATCCGTGGTGATGATTATTTTTCTAATTCAGAACTTGAAGAATCATCATCAACAATCAACTAGTCAAGAATTTCTGGCAAAGATATGGAGAATCAATTATCCTAAAGGATAGTTTAGTATGATAATTTTAATATCATCTTAAAATGAAATAAATGCTCTGTTTTCCTTCAAACTCGTAATGTTAAAAAATACTCTGTTTTCTTTTGCTTTTCAGCTTCCCTATGTTACTCTCTCTCTCAAATGTAGATTCAAAGAGGCATTAGTTAAGTACTATGAGCTGGCATAGGTAGAAATGAATTTGATCCAGATCATAACTGAGTGTTTAATTTTCTGGACCATGCATAAAAAAGATGTCATTGCGTAATCCTCTTATTCAAATATGTTACCTTCTGAAATATTTATTATTGGATTTAATTTATACATATAACATTGCAATTCCAAAATAATGAATTAACTTTTAAACATATATACGTACCTCAAACAATGGTTGTATCATTTGTAAATATGAAATTCAGGGCTCAGTGGTGTAGAAGTGTTAAATCATTCAACCGTAGAGCAAAGCTGGATAAGAATTTTTAACATTGAAGTCGTTTGGTTATAGTCCACTAATAATGCAAATGCAGAAAATTTTGCTTCAACTATAGACTAAAGCCTTCAAGATTAACAGATAAGAGGTAATAGAATTATTACTTCACTAATCAGAACATGAGAATACTCTCATCTAGCTGTAATAGATTCAAATCTAATTAGTGGAACGGGTATTAAAACAATTTAGCTTCAATCATTGATGCAATCCTCTACTTAGACAGATAAAATATAGACCATGCTTAAAGCTAAAAGGGATTTTAACAAAGCATTCGTCAAAGATTTATACAAAGCCCACATGGGTGTAGCTGAGTTGGTATGAGCTTTTAGGAATAGATTAAAGGTCTTGCATTTGTTCCATCCCTAGAGTTATTGTGGGCGGTTCTATGTATTCATGGGATTAGTCTCACTTTCAATGTGGGGTAGGGATACCTGTGATATTTGCAAAAACAAAGCTTTCGACAAGTCTCGGAAGCAACCAACTTCACCATTGTGCTATAATAATTGTCGTCAAAACTGTCATTTCATGGGCCTAGAATTACAGTCGTTCTGGTTGTTGCAAGAACCTTGTAATCTCTAAATATCTTAAATCAAGACTCAACTAATCCCCATTTTTAGAGAGAGAGAGAGAACGTGGTAACCATTTGGAAACCTATGAAAATAAAAGACATCTCAAGAGAGAGTTTCTGGAAAAAGTAATAACAATCACCTAAGTTCTTGTATTCTCATGTGCTGGTATATCGGTTAGAAAACCGTGAGTTCATCAGGTGAGACAACACAATTAATGGCATTTAACGGCTTTCCATTTGCAATATATAGCGTTTTTTTCATATCTGTCTAGGTGAAGTAATCTTTAGGTTTAGTACCAACAAATGATTGTATCATTTGTAAATATGAAATTTGATTGAGGCCTAAGACAATCGACGTTGCAGCAGAGTGTAGCCTTGTGCTACGGAGTCCTTACCGAGTTGAGGAATCTTGAGGATCGAATGAACTATCCTCTTTGAAGAACCTGGTAATTCTTAAGTCTCTTAAGTGTTTGGAGTTTAATTGAATCCAGGTTATGTAATTAATTAAACTCGAGATTCAACGAGGCTGCTGATGGTTAATTAATTGAATCGTATTGACTCGTCATCTAAAACCCATATTTCACGTTGAGTCTGGACGTGAGTGGGTTGGAGTTTTCTTAAACAGTGTTTTTTGAATTGATTCAAGGTCCAAATTTGATTTTTAAAATCTGTCTGAAACTGGATTTTTCCATTAAACTGTAACCAGTTTTTGAAACGGTGGAAACCATTGAATAAATTGTTTACAATTATTTCAATTGAAAGGGTTAATTCAATTTCCAACTTTGATTGGGTTTATTTTGTTGATCGTTAGGTACAGTTTTCTTACAGTCGTTTAAGTGAATGATTTACAACAATTTTTTTTATATAATTGGGTTTTTGAATTTGGATTTTATTAGGAACTTTACCCAGCTTTTGTGCAGTATTATGGGCTGATTTAAAATGGAAAATTAAAGTCCAATTTTAATGTGATTTGATAGTTGTGAGTGGCTTTTTTTGTCAAAATTAATTGGTCTTTTTTTTTTAAAAACCCGCTCGTGTAGTATTTGAGTCAACTTGATTCAATTAATTTCATTGCTTAAAGAGTTGGGTTTACTATTTGATATTCGCGGGTTGCGTTAAACCCATATTGATTTTTATTAAGTTTTCGCTACGCGATTCAGTAGGTGTCTATCCTACACAGCCTTCATCAGAATGGCTATTAGAGCTTTGGAGTCATTTGAGACTCATACTTCGATCAGGGGTTAGTTATGGTAAGGCGTGACCGCCTTCGTAGCCGACAAGTTGGGAATAATGACAAGTTTCATTCCAGTCAGAGGTCGTCATGTGAGACACACTCTTGAAGATGATCGAGCTGAATTCTCTAATAACAGACAGTTTGATCGGTTATTTGAGTCATGTGCTCATCTATAGAGAGAGCTTGCGGCTCTAAAGAATCAAACTTGCCAACGCCCTTCTAGTTCGCCATCAGTGAAATCAAGGTACTCCAGATACTTATCTTCTGAAGAAAGCTCAGATGAGAGCTCAGATAACAGTTGAGATGAAAACTTCTACTGTCACAGACAATTCATGGGCAGTTGACAAAGAAGGCAGATGTATACAACATTGGAGTCCTTATACTTGAAATAGTTGGTGGCAGAAGTAGTGCCAAGTCTACATGGTCAGGGATGTCAGTAAACTTTACCACTACCATTGAATCATCTCCATTCAACTCAATAAACACTCAATCTCATTTCATTAAATATTTTCAAGAAAAAACCCAAAATGGAATTATCTTAGAGAAAAATTCAAAAAAATAGGTAAAAAATAACTAAAAATGGATAAACCTAAAGGAAAACGAGGTTAGACATGAAAATACCTTTAAACAAAATGAAAATTTTGCTTCTAAACCCTTTTTAAATCATACACGATAAAAGATTTAGACTATTACAAATGTCATTTTCTTCTTTGGAGTTAGATTCAACTTTGATTGATGTCCATTTAATGTGTTCTCATCATTAGATTGTACATTATAGATAAAAATATAATTCTTTCATTTATTCTTAAAAGAGCAAGGTTTACGATGATTTGATAGAATCCATTGTAGATAATATGATAGTTTAATAGTAGTATATTCTATGATTCGATTCTTTTGTTGAAACTTTGGCTTAGTTTATCAAAACACTTGAAAATTTGCCATACTTGTCATAATTATTTATTTTGATCTCATCCACCCATTGGCTATGTCATTGATGGCCAAAGTTGAAAAGGAATACTAGATTGGATAATCTTTATCCTTGATTTAATGGGCCAACCCATTAAGACTGAATGCTCTTGGTCTATCCACATACTTCACCAACGTGTTCCCGGTGACTTTGTCCGTATCACTTTTGTGACTTGGAGTCGGTCAAGTCGTAAGTCACCCATTCCACCCATTCCTTATCTCTTTCGTGAAATGATAAATCGACCTCTTAAAAAGAGGAATTGTGTGCAGTGTTAGGATAATGACGAGTTAGAAATTGATTTTTCGACAACGAAGCAATTAAAGTCTGCCAGAGACCATTTAACTTTGATTGAATTTGTATACAACAACAGTTATCATTCTAGTATACAAATGATACCCTATGAAGCCCTGTATGGTAGACCTTACAGGTCACCTCTATGCTGGACATAAGTAGGGGACAAGATACTATTGGGTCCAGACTTGGTACGCGAGACGTCTGAACAAGTTGAAGTGATAAGAGAACATCTCAAGACGGCCTAAAGCAGACAGAAGAGTTATGCTGATAAAATGCGGAAACCTTTGGAGTTTATAGGCGGTGACCGAGTATTCCTACGTGTGGCACCACGTCATGGAATACAATGGTTTGGTCACAAGGGAAAACTATCACCACGATATGTTGGACCCTTGAAATTCTGAGAAGATTAAGAGAAGTAGCCTACCAACTAGAGCTCTCTCAGACTATGGCGGGAGTACATAGTATATTCCATATATCTATGTTAAAAAAGTACGAGCTTGATCCATCCCATGTGTTGAGTTACGAGGACATTGAAGTCTTGGAAGACCTGACCTTTGAAGAATTACCAGTAGAGATATAAGGGTCTCGGACTCAAGTACTCAGAAGAAAGTCTATACTGGTGCAAGTGCTATGCCAACATCGTGACGTACAACATCTGACGTGGGAACCGGAGTCAACAATGTGGAGGCTATACCCTAGTCTATTCACAGAGAAAAAGGTATGAGGTTTATTTTAAATTTCGGGACAAAATTTCTTTAAGGAGGGTAGGATGTAATGCCCTAACCCTAATTTAGCTTAATTAATATGATTATTTTAATAAATCATGTTTTGACCTGTTAATCGTGAAGATTATAGTAAGGGTATTATGAAAAGTCCAGTATTGGCCCAATCAGAGCTCGATAGCTCATTGATCCAATCCACTTTAGTTGGAAGGGCAAAATGGTAATTTGCCATAGACAGTGTTATTTTAATAATTTTAATGAATGTTTGAACATTGTTCGAGTTAAATTGATTGCTTTAATTTCTGAAATTATAAAAGTCTTTTATTGTATTTCTAATTTTTAGACATGTTATTAAATCTAACCCGAAAAGATCTTGAAATTTAAGAGTTAATTATTTTAAACAATTTTAGAAGTGAGAAAATTCTAAGAAAATATGTGTTGTTTTAATTCATTGTTTTATGTTTTTAGATTTTGAAAATAAAAGTTCTAAACCCTTTAAATAAAAACAATTTAAATTAAGGGAATAGTGACAAAATTAGTAGCGTTCCGGGCCCACCTCCGGGTCGGGGCATTACAAACATCATCACTATGGACACAATGTCCACCCAAGCACACCTCTATGGAACGGGCTGTCAAACATCATGATCTCTTGAGGGACATAGGCTACGATTTACATATGGGAGATCTCCATACAACATAGATAATCTACCTCACCTTACGTCCCTTCACCATATTAAGTCAGCTCTAAGGTGATCAATATACGACTTACCAAGTTAGTATCGACCAAGTAAGGCTCACAAATATCTAGTCCTGTGCAATCCGTCTTACTAAGTCAATACCGTCCGCATAGGCTCACGAGTATCTGACCCTACGCGAACTGTACACCAAGTGTACAAAATAGTCTTGAGAGCGACCTACAATGTGAAGCATGTGAGGGACTATATTCAACAACGACAACCACAAACAGCCGTGAGAGCGACCTACAACACGAAGCATGATAGGAGCTATATTTTTCGACGGCAACCCTATAGGACCAAGTCCCATATCCGACGCCACCGTTCCAATAGGGTTCCTTAAACAAAACCATTATCCTGTCACACCAACCTCATCGTTCCAATAGGGTTCCTTAAACAAAACCATTTCCTGTCACACCAACCCCATCTAAGGATTGAGACTCATACTAGTGGGGCCCAAACAAGAGAAAGGTACATCATCAAATCCTATAAACTCTTTGAGTATCATCCTAATACTAGTAATTCTCAATATCATCATACCTATTAATAAAATATCCATACTCACATCCTATATATCCTCCTAGGTATATATTAGTGAGTAATACAAAAATTATCACATTCACAATTACATAGGCAACATATATGTCATAATCACATAATGACCATAATTTCACAATGATAGTAGCATAGCACATTCCATTCTGTTTCATACATTTAACATAATTATCACATTGAGTTATTTTAGGGACATGGACTACACACCAACCCTGAGATACACACGTCGGGTTTATTTACACATATTCTTAGTCCTTACAATTTATTCAACCCGTCTCATAGTGGTTTAATATCCTAAGTCCAATCACTCCATTTTCACAGCATAAGCCCAATTAAATTTATCAATAAATCATCTTAGCTCCTCACAAGAGTCTCCAACAAATATCACAATTTTCTATCATCATAACAAGATAATAGGCATGCTATAAATCACATAATAGGGAACTAATAATATCTTATGCATAGCATAGGGCATATACATCCTATTTATCATGCATTAAATACATCAATAACACAGTACATTCCCTAAATCAATGAAATATCATACATATATTCATACATTATGTGTGTAACAATCCTCACCTCAAAATCACGATGTTTCGAGTTGATCTTCGGGTCGTA
Organism: Chimonanthus praecox; assembly: GCA_022113865.1. Classification (NCBI taxonomy): domain Eukaryota; kingdom Viridiplantae; phylum Streptophyta; class Magnoliopsida; order Laurales; family Calycanthaceae; genus Chimonanthus; species Chimonanthus praecox. The sequence continues at coordinate 51,745,203 of CM039087.1, read as the reverse complement.
CCTCGACAGGTTCGAGGTTCAAAGGCTCTAATCATGTCAAAAGAACATGTTATACCATTATTAGTTCATGGATTAAGCCTAAGCACAGTTTAGAAGCAAAAATCCCCAAATTTAAACCCAAGATTTACCCCTAATCTGGTTTAATCCTTTCAATTTAAGGGAAATCCCCAAATCTACTCCCATAAAGCATCTCCAAAAATTAGCATATACCCTTTTCCCCAATTTACTTCCTTTTCTATGGGTTGAAAACTCAATTTCAATTTAGATCTACACCCAAACAATGTTCCATAACAAAAATCTTAAATTACTTCCATGGATTCCTTTCTGAATAATGCCTAAAAACCCATCACATACTCCATTCTCAACACATCCCATTAAGATCTCATCAAATAAAAGAAAAGGAAAGAGAAGGATCATAGATCTTTCTTTGGAGGAGAAGGAACCGTGCAAAGGGGTGCTCCAAGTGTAAGAAATTTGAATCCAATGCCTTTAGTGGGTGAAAATCAATAGAGGGGAGGTAGAGGAAGCAAGGGTTTGTTGTTAGGGAAGAAGGATTGACTGTTTGGAAAAGGAATGAGATGAAATAAACTTAGTTTCGTGCAAACACGGACTTATGTACAAACTTAATATTTTAATAATAATATATATATATATATATATATATATATAAATTTTTTTTTAAGGCCGGGCCATTATAGATCAAATATGTTCTATGGCAATACCCCCCTCCAACTATCTCTACTTGCGTCTCTTCAAGTTCTAGACCTTTCTGTCAATCATCTATCAGGAGTGATACCAAGTTCTTTCAGCAACTTCACAGCAATGGCAATGACACATAATGTAAGGGGAGCAATCCTCTCTTTTAAGATATCGATGATCATGAAGGGGATTGACCTTGAGTTCATGTGAAATCCCCAATGGATTAGTAAGACTTACAAGACTTGAAAGCTTGAATTTGGAAACTATTTAGAAGGTAGCATACCCAAAGATATTGGCAACTTGCAACAGTTAGAATCCCTCTACTTCTCAAAAAATCACATGTCTGGTACAATAAATTTCTTGAGTAGCTTGAATTTATCATACAACAATCTTTCTGGACCAATTCCGCTACACAACCAACTTCAGACCTTAACTGACCCATCAACATACATGGGTAACTATAACCTTTGTGGGCCACCACTTTCAAAGATGTGTCCTAATCATGTTCCGAAAATTTGGTTGACCTCAAATGGTGGTGATGAAGAAGATGAGAGCAAACAACGATAGCCTTTTTTTGGTTTTGCACCAGGATTTATGGTAGGATTTTAGGGGCATATTTGGTGCTCTACTGATCAATAGACGATGGAGTATTGCCTTTTTCAGGTTGGTTGATCCCTTGAAGTGTAATATCCCGGAATTTTAAAATCATATATTAATGTGGTTTTCCCTTGATGATGAGGATTGAATAGGACTAATACTATATATTAAGTCAAAAGAGGAAAGAAAGAAGAAACTAAGATGTGAAATTAGAGGGATGATGGAGAAGTTGAGTGAGATTAAAGAAGGGCCAAATTAAGTGGGAATTTAATTAAATAATTTTGAAAATTGAGTAGAATATAATTAATGTAAATTAATTGATGACATGGCGGGCGTGCCACATAAGCGATGACGTGGTAGGATAAGATGAGGTGGCATGCTACATGGCAAGATGTGACCTCTAACCAGCCCACCTTTGCATTAAATGCAAGGACCACTTCACCCCACTTTTGGCCAATCCAAGCCCTCCACCTTACCTTTGCTTGTTGACTACACAAACCAAAAGCAAAAGAGGGAAAAAGCTAATGCTTTTTCCTTTCTCTTTCCACTCCATCATCTCTCATACGGTGGCCTCTTTCTCTCTCTCTCTCTCATTCCCTCTTTCCAATCGGTGGTGCCCTTGTTTTCCCTTCTCTCCCATCGGTTTCCCTTCCTTCTTCTCCCTCATCTCCTTCACTCCTTCACTCGATTTGGTCCCTTTTATGTGTGATTTTCGGATTGGTCTCACTCTAAGCTCTCTTTTGCACGGCGTTTCCCCTTAAGGTAATTTCTTCAACCCTTCTTCTCTTTTTACCCTAGATTAACGGGTTTTTGTGAGAAATCATGGGATAGAAGTGTAGAATGGCTATTGGGGAGAGATGCATGGAGTAATTTTGGAGATTCTGAAAACGTGGGCCTTTCATGGGTATGGACTGAGTTATAAATGGGTTTTGGTATCCATTGCGAGGCATGTAATTTGGGAAAAAGGGTGCAATGTCAATTTTAAGGTTTATTGTTAGGGAAATTTGGAGATTTCTCATGGGTTTGGTGAATTGACCCGAATTAGGTAAATTGTTGGGTTTAAATTTGGGACTTTTGTGTTTTAAGTGTATTTGAGGCTTAATCAAAGCACTAATGTTTATTATTATTGTGTTAATTGTGATTAGAGTCTTTAAACTCCGAATCCGACGCGGTATGGCCCAAAAGGACAACCTGGATTAACGTAAACCTCAAGGTAAGGAATTCTACACCTCTAGGATGAAATGATGTAGATCATATATGTTGAATTATGCTGATGTGTTAAATGCAATGAGTTGAAATGTATGAAAAACAATGAATTCCCATTTTGTGTGATATGTAGCCGACTAATTCAGCATGGATCCCCCTTCGTACACTAAATACCACAATTATGAAGTTGATGAGATCATGGATAATGAACGAAAGATCGAGGAAAAACCCGGTGTTGCTCCACGAATCGAGCTAGATCAAGTAGGTTTTCCCACTTTGTTGAAGTGCTATAGGGTGAACTATGTACTTATTGTTTTTATGACCAATAATGATTTGATTTTCTATTGAAAAATCGTATAATGTTGACTATGGAAGTATGGTAGATTTCAACTACACTGTATGTGAAATGATTTTATATATGAGATAATATACATGTGAAATGATTTTTGAGTTATTTTAAATATATGAAGTGACATCATATTTTAAAAAGGGTAAAAAAGTAAGATATGTATGAGTAGGAATAAATGTGATAAAGAATGTATTGAAATGCATGTCATGGTTATTTGCATCCATTCATATTTCTCATGTACATGACAAGGGATGGGAAGATTGTTGATGAAGTAGAGGGACATTAGTCCAGTTTGTGTTATTGGGTAATGTGATGATTGATATGAGCATTACAGTTGGCGAATCAATAGGCAGAGTAGTTCCAAACAAACCTTGATGTCGTAACTGAAATGGTGGTAGTCACAAATGATGAGACCAATGGTCTGAGAAGTTTGGAACAGACCTTGGTATTGTGACTGAAAATATATGTTTGTGAATGTCAGTATGGGAAAAATGTAAGAATGTGAATGATGTTGATGTGAACGAAATATTCCCCTGTGAATCCGGTTGAAATGATGAGATGGGGTATAGTACCCCCAAGGTGTGAAATGAGGGGAAGGTAGTAGTCCCTATAGTTCCAAATGAGTCAGTGAAACCCTAAGCATGGGGCATGATAAGAGCATTACATGGATCATGGTACTCATGGCATAAACACATTGCATATTATCGAGTATTCTACATACTTTGGATATGGTATTTGGAAATAAAGATGTAAGTATGATTTCAATATAAGTTATTGATTTTGACATTTTTATAAGAATGAGGTTATGAAATGAAGTTTGAAATGGTATTTGTATTAAGAAGTTTTTTAAAACGATGATGTTTTGGAGAAGAGTATTCAGTATAATATTTTTCATGATGAAAAACTATAAATTTCAATAGGAGAGTAAAGTATGATTTGAATGAGAGATTTTACAACTATGTAGAAGTTGGAAAAGTATATGATACTTATACTGATAAAGTATGCTTCATTTTGAAATCGGAATGTATATGTTCTTGAATATGTTTCTTTTTCAAGTTGGAAATATAAGTAAAAGTATAGTTTTCCTATATTGTTCACCAGTGTACATTTTATGATCGGAATTCCTACTGGGTGTGTTGATTAAGCCCATAAATTCCCCCACTAGTCATGTATGCAGGTTCAAAGTACGTAATTGAAATAGAACCAAGCGATGGGCGAATATGAACGAAAGGAATAACCAAGTAGAAAGCTTGGAGGACTTGGATAGTTTATATTTGGAGAGTTGTGAGAGTATTGAGATTTGTATAATGGTATTCAAGTATGAGGATTGTAATATTATAACTCTTTTGTACTTTGATTTGTATTTGACTTAATGTAATCATATGGGAACTTCCTTGTCTACTATGGAATGTATTGTTGACTATTCATGTAAATATTATGAAATGCTTAAATTTTTGCAAGATAATTAGAGTGTGTGCAAGTATTATCATGCACACACTAGTTGGGTCAGCCAAGGGTCGGGTCTTCGAACTCGGACTTGGCTCATGTTGTGACGTTCGCCTCCCTCTCCACTGATTATTCTTATCATATTACTCTAATGATGGTGGTTAGAGGAGGGGCATTACATGAAGGACTCGCTCAATGGACTCTTCATGTTTGTGACAGTAAAGATTATAAAAATAAATAAATGAGTTGTAACATTCTTCAAAGAGCCATTTGTATACTTACTCAAGATGTTATCCTCGAGAAATAAAAATGAGCCTATTTAGTATTTGATAATTTTGTTGAATTTTTTTTCTTTCATTTGAACCTTTTAACACAAGGTACTAATTACTAAGTTTCGACTCAATGCTCAAGCCCACGTGCCTTGTTCCATGAAAGTCCAACAACCTGACTAAAACCAAACTTAAATCCAATTTGACTAATCTATCCTATCGAAATCTTATATGTAAATCGGGTTGAGTATCTTGACTTGCTCAAAAAATGGTTTGATCTAATACAGATTTATTTAAAATGATTGGATCGTCATAGTGTTGTGATGTAAAGATAATAAAATTGAAATATTATAATGAAAAAAAAGAAAAGAAAATTAGATCACATAAAACACAACACACTAATGGCTGAAAGGAATAATTACTTCACTAATTAGAAAAGAGAAGAAAGTATGAGAGAATTATAATGTACTCAACACAAAATCAAAGGCTCACACTCTCAATCCAACAAACAAAGAAGCCTCAAAATTACAAAAGAGAATTTTCACAAATCTCTCTTTAAAAAAATTAAAATCCTCTCAAAAGAAATGTAAAGGAAGAACTCTAAATTTCTGCATGTTACAATTTGAGGGCCTAAGCCTCCTCAAATAAATTTTGAATTATTAAAATAAAAAAATTAAAAAAATATTACTAAAAGAATCAAAAGAGACAGAGAAGCGAATGAAATCAAACCACAATGATCATGGTGGACTTTCCCAATTCCAAATGTCCATTTCGGTGCCACCTCCCTAAACATAGAATACAAGTCATTTGATCCAACTCCAAGTTGATCTACTCTAGCAATTTCATTAATGTTCAATGACACTTTTGCTATAAATTGAATGATGGAATGGATTATATCATAGTTTGGTTTTTTTCTTTAAATGCTTTTTAAGTCAAGATTAGAAGTCCAAATTAGAATTTGGATCGTCTAGTTGGGATTGGTAACAATTTCTTGTTTTAAATTTGATGAAAAAAAGGATTGAGTGAATGTAGTTGATTAAGCAACATATCCAATTGCAGGAATACTATAGCTCAAACCTATGATTGGCCTCTAGGACAATGAGACTTACAATGAACAAATCTTTATTAGTCCCTAGATTTGTCGACTAAGACCCATAGACTCATTCAATATCTTCATGGACTTAGTGAGACTCAATTGGCATCATTGGACTTTAATTGGTTCGTCTGTCTTTAAAAAGGATTATGCATGTGTCGACTCACTATTTGCTGAAAGTTATATATGCCTTTGGAAAAGTGAGTTGCTACAGACGTTGACTTGCGTGTCGACTAATTTATTTTCCAATTGATTTGAAGTCTCTGTCCAGGTGAATCTCTACAAACTATTATGTACTTGTCGACTCACCTTTTGAGCCAGAATTCAAATTGCCACACTAGTCGTCATATCAGTTGACGTGCATCTCGGCTATGGGCAACAACAATTATATTTTGGAAAGCATTTATTGCTTCGAATGGCTATTTCTTGGGCATTTAATGCCTCCAATCGCTATGAGCTTATGCTCTATATTTTGTGACTTGAGAGAAGAAACAATCTCTCTTGAATCTCTTGAACTTCCAGATTATTGATCTCTAAAACATCACTAAGCTTTCAACGTCACTCATCTCTTGGATTGCAACCAAAGGCTTCCTGAGATAGAGAAAAAATATTACTCAGTAATATCTTTTGCCTAAGTTATACTTGTGAGAGCTTACTTCACATCCTTTGAGAGTTAGCCAAAGAGATCAAAATTAGGCCAATCTCTGTATTTAGCAAATTCTGAGATTGTCATCCTCCTCAACCCCTCAAATACCTTGAAATCCTGATCATAATTTGAGTTGTGGTATTCTACCATTGAGCGACTCTTAGAGAGAGAAATTTACTTGTGCTATCATTGCCATTATTATATTTCTGCAAGAGCAATTGTAACAAGTGGGGAACCCAGTGAGTGAAAGACGGGGAGTCTACTGTACTGAGTTGAACTAGAGAGTGGGGAGCTCAAATATATTTGTACGTGGTTGTTTTCCACCACTAGGAGGGAGAAAGATAGTGGATTAGAATCGTCAAGTAGGGAGCTTAGGAGAAGGATGTAGGCAACGGGCCGAACCTCGTTAAAATAATGAGTTTGATTTCCTTATCTTCTCACCAGCTCTTTTACTTGTGCAAATTGTTTTTTTAGTATTTATATTTGCATTTGATTCATTTGGTTTATTCAACAATATTTAATTTTCATAAATTTTTCACAATAGCAAAAGTTTGTCATAGATCCAATTCAAACCCCGCCCCCTCATGTCAATATCTGGGTAACATTAACTTCTTTTCCTTTATACAATTGATGAGTTGTTAACAAAATTCTCTTCCACCAATCAGAGTCAAGTCCTTTGTCTCATAAAGTCAAGTCTCATAATTTATTTTTCTTCATATAAATTACGGTTGTCCCGTCGACCTAATTTTCTTCATTAGTGTCTTATCCCTGACTTGAGTTAAATTCTCAATTTCAAACAATTAAGTGATGAGCTTTTTTTTTTTCTTCTAAAATTGTTATATCATCCTAATATACTAATTTGATGTTGTTGGGTCACTTTTTTACGACTCAAGCTAAAATAAATAGTATTTGATAATAAATTAGGTTTCACTAATTTTATAAAATCAAATGAATAGTTGCTTACGTGATAATTTTAAAAAATATTTAATAAATATATAAAACACTTGATTTTATTAAATAAAATATAGCTAAAGTGGAGTTTTTTTAGCAACTATTTAATTTATTTGTTCAACTCAATTGAATAAAAATGATTACATAAAAAATATATTCATAATAAACATGTTCAAAATTTATACTTTAATTCTTTAAATTTGATATAGTAAAAAATTAATTATATTAAAAGAATCAAACTAAGTTACTAGAGCTTAATAACAAATTAAAGTTTTCGTTTATGGAATGGAGTTGACATTTCAACCGTATAAATTTCTTTTGCCAGTGTCAAATTAGTGACTCAAAAGTCAAATCCACGGTCACATACAATCAAGTGTCACAAAGAACTTTTGTAAATCAATATAATTTTCTTGTCATTTTCGATCAGTCGAAGTCAAATCTGTTGAGATGATGGCTCGAATTAACTGGATTTCATGAGAGTGCTATTATGCTAATATGAGAAATTGCTAATATTAAGAAAAATGTGAATAATAAGTGATTTCACTAGACCCGTTTCTCAATATGAATGTAAGGATACAAGGCAATTTCCTAAATATTTTAGATTGGTTCATAGAAGATTGTTAATATTAGCATGGGCTTGGGTTTATGAAACCTTCCAACTATATAAGTGGCTAAAAAAAGATAGGCAAGAGATCTTGCCATCAAGGGATTGACTGTCATGCAATGTGGGTTGCTTGCTGCTTCGATTGCTTACAGCCACGTGAAGGTGCTTTATAAATAGCATATTCAAGACACGGCAAGATATAGCCTTGTGCCGCATGTGACGAGGGCCTCGGTTGGCCGCATGCAATCGTGGCCAATTGATTTGCTTTCAATGGTGGAGGTGCAGTCTCCACACAACAATGGAGGACATACAGCAGCGTGTAAGACAACAAGAAGCAGCCAACAATATTGATCGGAGACACAACCTCGCGTTCGTAAAGCACATCGGGATGTGCTCGTAGAACGTAGGAAACGGAGAGAAGAGCGAGATCTGAAGGACATACAGCAGCGTGTAAGACAACAAGCCAACAACATTAATCGGAGACACAACCTCGAGTTCGTGAAGCACATCGAGATGTGCTCGTAGAACGTAGGAAACGGAGAGAAGAGCGAGATCTAAAGGACATACAGCAGCGTGTAAGACAACAAGAAGCAGCCAACAATATTGATCGGAGATGCAGCCTCGCGTTCGTGAAGTACGTCAGGATGTGCTCGTAGAACGTAGGAAGCGGAAAAAAGAGCGAGACAGAAGTTGAGTTCACTTTCTTGGGTTTGAAAGTGAGATAGTAGGATGGTGTACAAAGGGACTCGGGACTTTGAGTTTGGGCTCAAAACTCAAGGGAGTCTTTATTATGTACATGTATTATTTCTCTCATATAGTGAATTTTAATGTCGCTCTGTGGACATAGGCTGGGTGGAGCCGAACCACGTAAAATTCTCTTGTGTTCTTGTGCTTATTTTCCCATTCGATTTTTCTTGTTTCTGCGCAGAACTCTAACAAAGTCCATCATCTCATACAATCAAATCTTCAATTACTATAATTTCTTTCTCTTTTTCTTTGATATTTTCTATAAAATTGAACTTTCAAATTATATAATCTTAACCTTTTAAATGTTAACAAATATAAGTAACTGATTTTTTAAACTTTAAAATTATGAGATAAGAATATAAGATAGGAGTGAAATTTTATACATGCCTAATCATATTATCATATTTACATCATACTCATCAAGACCTATTTAAAAAATAGTCTCAATATCAAATCTCAATAAAAAAATATCTGAAGGAGTTTTTCTTCTTAGTTTATGTGATTTTATTCATAATGTAACTTCCATGACTCAATTTTGTCTTCAGTGTCGCACAATCAAATGTTATAATAACCTCTTTTTATTTATTTAGAATTTTTATATTATTAATTTAATTTTTTTTAATATTATTTACTCAGTATCTTTTCCATGAGTAAGAGTCAAATTCTTCCTTTCACGAAGTGTCGTTTAACCTTTTTGATAGAGACTGAATAGAGTACGACACATAACCTCAATCGCTTGAGTAGAAGAAATGACAAAACTCATGTATTCTCGCTGTGCAAATCAAGAATCAAAATTGATTTAACGCAATCAGTTGATCTTCAACAGTAAAACTCAACTCATTAAAAAATGAAATTAATAGAATCAGTTTACCTTAACATTGCGCAAATGGATTATAAAAAAGTTCAATTGGTTTTATCGCGTACAAAAAAGAAAAAAAAATCTTTCACAATCACAAGTCTAATTTGAATCCTATTTTTGAAATCCAAATTTGAAGTAATTTAAATCTGATGGTTTTTTTCTTGAAAACACCCCAATACCCTATTCGGATCTGATAGGGGTCGGACTTGTTGACGTTAAGCGGATCAGTCTGTAGATAGGCCTGTATTCAAACGGACCTATTGATGAACAGGGTAAGTTCGGGTCTGAACTGCAGTCGGTACTGTGATCCAAGTCTCAACTGAGACGGGTTTCAAACCTGGCTCGGCCCAGTTATCAAACTAGCCTTCTAGCTGGTCAGACAGGCCCAAATAAACCTGGTTTCAAACAGATTTCAAACTACTTTTTTCAGTCCAAAAAACTGGGTTTGAGTCACTGCTTTCAAAGCATCAGCATGACGACTAATCTTCATGCATGGAATTAATTGTCATGCATGAATTAATTTCATGCAAGTTGCTAAACCATGGTGCTTACTTGGGCTTTTGAGTTGGGCCTATGTTTGGGCTTGACTTGCTCACAGTAGGCCTGCGTTTACTTGGCTTGTATAAGGGCCCAATAAACCAACCCGTCCATTTTGGAGCCCGAATCGGGTAAGCTTCTCATGCACCTGCCGGGATCAATGTAAAAATTTTATTCACATTTATGGATGTCCAATCATTTTTACTTTAGAATTTCTTTTGTCTTATCAATATATTACTATTATTTTTTATGAGCTAGAGGTGGTTGCTGCAGCCGCACTTTTTTTGGAGAAGATAAGGTTTTAAAGGTAGTAACAAGAATCACATATATACTAACTTTGTGAATGACACGAATTCATCACAGGGTTCTAGGGTTTTTAACACCCCTCGACAGGTTACCACCATCATTCATCAACCGTCAGAAGAAAAGCGGCGGCAAAGGTCAGAGACTTCATCAATCCCCTCTCATGTAGACCCTTTAAGTTCGAGGATGAGTTATGATGGCCCCGTCTGTAGGAGAAATAGGCCTCTGCTAAGGCCTCCAAATAGATAGGGCCCTCAAGTCTATAAACTTCTTTGTTATACAAGTCCAAAAAAATGTCCATCTTAAGAGTTCGCCTAGGAGCCACGAAATCTTAGAGCCAACACTGTGAGGACACAAGAGTTCAATCGAAGATGACATGAAGATTGAAGATAAAACTTCTATCTCCCAAGCATTCAAGAGTTTTGGTCAAGGAAGAATTGAAGACTTCTTCCATGTTATGTATGATTTTTCAAATCAATTCCATCAATTGAGCAACCATCAAGAGGACATTACCCATAGAACAACACGAATGGCAATAATTGGGTATGGCAAAGATAATGGAGCCAAAAAACCGCTTCCAAAATTAGCCTACGATCATGACATATAGATCCTATGGTCAAAGTCCCCAACCAATTTTCATCTTATACGAATTTTGAGTTCACATGTATGAAGGAAACTTGGTGAAGAAGTAAAGTCCAATTTTAGCAACGTTTGGGAAAAGAAAGTAGGTGGCTTGGGTGAATTCCATGCATAAATTAGGCAATTGCTCGCTTTAAGAATTTTCTTTCAATCGTTGGGATTTGTTTATAATTTAAGTGGGTGGAGCCAACGGTGATGATAGATGACACTTTTGTAATTTTTTTTTGCACTTTAGTGTATAAATATTACCCTTGGAGTTCATTTTAAAGCACACAAGAAATCCAATTGAGATTTATTCAAAAGACTTTGGGCAAATTTTCTCTCTCTAGTCTTGAGTTTGAGTTGAGTGAGTCTTCTAGTTTTCTTCTAAGTTTTGAAGTCTTTTTTCAAGATAGAGTCTAGCAAATTCATCCCTACCTTAGGCGAATTTTGTTCACAAATATCTAATTGAATTTTAAGAATTCAATTCTAGAGTTCTAAAATTCTTTATTTTCTTAGGTGACTTTGCATGGTGCCAATTTCTCCTAAGAAAGTCATCGACCTTATCTCCTTATTCGAGTGGAAATTGGAGGTTTTGGTTATCTCCTTGAAGCCCCGTTTGCCATGATCTCCTGTTGGTGATTAAGGAGTGCTGCTGCGTCGAAATTGGTCCTAGGATCTTTCTAGACGATTCGATCCTCTCCGCCTAGGTATTCTTGGAGTTCTACTGAATTTTCTAGCCAGTTCTTGAAGGATTTTCTATTTATAAGGTGGAAGCCTAGGTAAGCGTTAAACCCGATCCTACCCTTCATAAGCCAAGGAGAGAGAAGCCCACATATACATTTTGGATTCAAAATTAAGCTCGAACCTAATAAAATGTTAAGCCTCCGTGATGACTTTGAAAGAACTCCTTGTGAAGTTCTCTAAGTGCTAAAAGAGTTACTGAGTGTGTATCTTGAGGACACTTCAAAACTTTTAAATAAATATCGATCGATACATATCGTATCGGCCGATATATATCGGCATTTAAGGGCCAATATATATCTGCTATGCGAAAATAATATTGGTCGATATGGCTGATATATCGGTAATATATATCAACCGATTTAGTATCGTTTTTAGAATTTTTTTAAGAAAAGATATCGGCCAAAAAATATTAAAAAATATTGGATGAAATTTATTAGTGACATTTAAGATGGGTGAAATTTCAAAAATCATTTTTTCAAATACTTTGGTGACTTTTTAAACTTCAAAAATGTTAATAATTATCACCAAAATTGTTTTTTTTTTTTTAAATTGGTGACTTTTAAATTTTCATAAAATGATATGATGATAAATTATCATCCAATTTGTAGGAAAATTATTAGCTACATTTAATACGGATTAAATTTCCAAAATGGTTATTTAAAAATTAAGGTGACTTTTCAAATTTCAAAAATGATAGTAATTATCATCAAATTCAATCGTTGAAAAAAATTAGGTGACCTTACAAATTTAAAAATTGATAATAAATTATCACCCAATTCGATGGACATTTTATTAGCCACATTTAATAAAAATTAAATTTTCAAAATTATTTTTTCAAAAAAATTGGTGACTTCAAATTTCAAAAATGATAATAATTATCACAAAATTTGATTTTTTTAATAAAAATGTGACTTTTGAAATTTCAAAAATGATAATAAATTATTACCAAATTTGATGGAAAATTTATTAGCTACATTTAATACTGGTTAAATTTTCAAAGTAATTTTTTCAACAATTAGGTGACTCTTCAAATTTAAAAAATGATAATAATTATCAGAAATTCTATTTTTTTAATAAATAGGTGACTTTTCAAATTTCAGAAATGATATTAAATTATCACTGAATTTGATGAAAAATTTATTAGCTACATTTAATACTAATTAAATATCCAAAATCATTTTTTTGAAAATTAGGTGACTCTTCAAATTTAAAAAATGATAATAATTATCACAAAATTCGATTCTTTTAATAAATATGTGACTTTTCAAATTTCAAAAATGATAATAAATTATCACTGAATTTGATGGAAAAATTATTTAGCTACATTTAATACTGATTAAATATCCAAAATAATTTTTTCAAAAATTAGGTGACTCTTCAAATTTCAAAAATGATAATAATAATCAGAAAATTCTATTCTTTCAATAAATAGGTGACTATTCAAATTTCAAAAATGATAATAAATTATCACCGAATTTGATGGAAAAATTATTAGCTACATTTAATACTGATAAAATTTCCAAAATCATTTTTTCAAAAATTAGGTGACTCTTCAAATTTCAAAAATGATAATAATAATCACATAATTCGATTTTTTAAAAAATAGGTGACTTTTCAAAACGTAAAAATGATTATACATTATCACCCATTTTGATGGAAATTTTTTTAGCTATATTAAATATGGATTAAATTTCTAAAATCGTTTTTAAAAAATAGATGACTTTTAAAATTTCAAAACTGATTATAATTATCACCAAATTCGATTTTTTTTTAAAAAAATAACTTGCTTTTTAAATTTCAAAAATGATAATAAACTATCACACAATTCGATGGAAAATTTATTAGCTACACTTAATACAAATTAAATTTTTGAAACCATTTTTTTAAATCAGGTGACTTATCAAACTTCAAAAATGATAGTAAATTATCACCCAATTCGATGGAAAATTTTAGCTACATTTAATACAGCTAATTATTTAGTTAATAAAGTCTTAGAATATTACGGATTTTTCTATAAATTAAATGACAAGATGTGACGTATCACATTTATTTTTCAACAACAAAAAACAAAGAAATTGAAAGAAATGCTAATAAGTCATTTGAACTAGACTATTGATGCAGTCAAAATTCCCAATTGATGTAGAATTTAATGTAAATATATTTTTTGGATTTTTAAGTTTTTTGGGATAAATTTTAGACCTAGATCTGGGGATCTGAACAAAGATGAAATCCTGAGGAGGCCTACTCTCAATTCACTCAAGGAAAGAAAAAATGAGACTTGGAATCTAATGACTTTCACTTAATTTCTATAATTTTTTGAAGTTAATGAGAGTTGCTGAAGAAACCATTTGAATATTTGGATTGACGAAAGGATGCCCATGGTAATAATAAATTATTTTTGAAGTACTGAAATTTTATCCAAATTTTAATCTTATTAATGACTTCGATTATATAAATTTGAATTAAAATTTTAAAAAAATTGGACTAAATTTTGGCTGAAATGGACCAAATGGACAAAGATTTTCACAAGTTTTAGCTGAAATTAAAATTTTTAAATATCCAATTAACCTTTTTTTTTATATATAGTAGATGACACTTGACATAATGCTTGTTAATAAGTCACAGGTACTTACCTATATGGGTATAACTTAACTAGTTGTGTCCATAGAGATTTTACACTGGATATCCCGTTATTTTCTACACATAAATTCAAAAAAGAAAAATTATAGTTATTTGAAAATCGATTGCAATAAGTTTTAGTCACCCCATTTTAATCAGGTCTTTCAAAGGTCTTAACAACAATGATCCACCCCACTTGTATATAATGCTTCCATGGATTAGGATAAGAAAATGGACAATGAAATCCATTGGAAAGAAGATTGCATGATCTATAATTTTTGTCTATTCCGGCTCTTGTCATTTTTCCACTATTATAGAGATTCCATCAAGAAAACGCGTAAACATTTTTGGCACCCAACACATGAGTTCCACGTGGAATTATTTTATATTAAATTTATTTTGTTAATTTTTAAAAAATGCTTAAATTTAATTTTTGTTTGTTGCATTTCACTGTTAAATCAATTATAATAGACAAAAACGCTTATCTAATAGTTTATTTTTAATCTTAAAAATTAATAGGTGAATAGATCTCAATTTTTGCAATAATTGTCCCATAAAAGTATTAGAGTACTATTGATGGTGTAAAACTTTGTGAAAGAGTTTAAAATTGTGGGGACCCGTAGGAGAGTTAGATAGCCTTGAAGTTGTATGGAACTACGGATTTGAAGGAAGTGATGCTAGTCTTGAATTATGTCTAAAATAAATGCCGCTAGAAAATCATAAATCTTCAATTGCTTCCCCAATTTAGTCTTCTAGATTGGAACAAAGCCTTACGCATAGACATTTAGAAAAAAATGATAAAATTTTATTTTTGGATTATTTTAATCTTAGAAATATCATTATTATCATCATCAAAGTCAATCAGTCACGCAGTGCGTACACTTAAATCTGAAATCTAAATAACCTACGCAGATTGTAGTCTTCTACACACCAAGGCACAAGGACACCCATGAAGAGCTCAATTTATAAAAAATTTTTCTTTTTAAATTAGATCTAATTTCTTTTATATCCATGTGATACACGATAGATAAAAATATTTATCCAATAATTTTATTTTAATCTAAAAATCAAGAGTTAGGATAAGATAAGACTCCTTACCAATCGTTAAATAGAACTAAGGGTAGTAATCTTCACACGGGATTTTTTGTAACCAGACACGAGAATGAGTAGATTTTCCACTTTACCTGTCACCCCACGGATGACTTTAAAAAATGTCAAAAATCGGAGCACTTATCACTCAAAATGGCTAACCGCTTTGATAACTATAACCTTTGCACTTTTAGCTCGAGTTTTTAAATGAGGTCATTTCTTGATCAATTTCTATAAACAAGATATCAAAATTCATCTATTCTGAATTTTATTGAATGCAGACTGATTTTAAGTGAAAATGATATAGTTTTGGTGTAATACCCAAGCCCAATTTAGGGGTTAATTATAATTAATTGTGATTAATAAAATAATTTTTAGTTGTTAATTATGAATTATTTTTCTCTAGTCATGAAGATTATCAAATAAGTTTTCCAATGGGTCGGAGTTTGACTCGATCCGAATCGATAGATCATTTAATTAAGTTTCAAAGATATATGGGTAAGTTATGAATAAATAATAATATTATTTAGATTGAAACTTTAGCTGCTGTATAAACTCAGTCATTGACTTAGTTTGAACTTCAAATTTTAGATTATCCATTATTTTTAAATTCCGAACCTAATGACATGCCAATCTCGTTATAATTTCGCTAATTTATTTTACCCCTAAGTTTTAAAGTGATAAAACCCCAATTTGATAGGGTAGAGAAAGTCCTAAAAATATATGGAAAGAGTCAATACTCAATCTGTATTATAATTAAGCTGTTTATTTCTTTACACTTTAAAATAGTAAGTTTTTTATATTTAGTTTAAGCCATGAATTATGTACCGTTGAATATTCTTTAACTTGGAAAAGGTAGTTTTTGACTTCAAAGCACTTTTAAACTTTAAAATGTTTTTATCGGACAAATTTATTCTATCAACATATAAGGTTGGATCTTTTCAAAGAGAATCTTCAAAATTAGTTCTTGTTAAAACGGTGATTTTTAGCAAAAACACTGGGCTTTTTAGATAGATTTCACTCCAAATTTTAATACCATGCTTAGTTTTTTAATACCTGACCTACTAAACCAATTGTATCAATTTAGTGAGACCCTGAAATACCCAGATGAAGAAAGGACATAGATGTAAATAGTTAAAAGAATAAACTAATATTATATTATAAAATAATAAAAAAAATATATAAGATAAGTTTCAAACCTACTGGCTTGTAGGTGTGCTGAACGGTTACAACACTGTCAAATGCCTAAGTCAGTGTTGTGATAATTGTAATAATAATTATATATATAATAATAATAAATGCATGGTTATCTGTAATAATAATTATATATATAATAATAATAAATGCATGGTTATCTAAATCCTATAAAGCTAATGAATAGCTTAGGCAACGTGTATGATTAAAAATTCATACGGTTGCTTATAAATGAGAGTAATGGGAGAGGAAGCAAGAAGGTAAAAAAAATCCCTCAAAGTCTTTTTGCCGTTTTGCTCTCTCTCTTTCAAGTAGCCAAACGTTCAGGTTTCCCGCGTTCTTTCAAGGGTTTTCAAATTTAGTCAATTTTATACGGAATTTTGCACCCAAGGTATCAAAATTATTCTATTCTTATTTTTATTAACTCCAGAGCATATTAGGAGTAGAATAACTCAGTATTGATGTTCAAAAAATGAGATTTTTAAATGGAGGGAAAATAGATTTCCTCTTAAAATTAAATTTCACCCTCAAGATTTGTATTATTTACGTTCAAAATATAGTTTTCGACCCTAAATAGGGAAAAAGATTAACCCCAGCTGACTATTGTGTGTTTATTTTTCCGCCTTTTGTGTTTAAATTCCTGTACTGTACCCTCTGGGCCAAATTCTCAATACGTCTTCATGGTCCTTCTTCCAAAAGACAATACGAGGATAGGGCACTGAGTACTTTTATTTACTTTACTGTCTCTTTACCCTCTAGGCCTCTCACAATACGTCTTCATGGTCCTTCCTCTAGAAGACAATACGAGAAGGCACTGAGTACTTACATTTTTTTTTATTGTAATGTTTTGGATGGCTGACAACTAACTTTCTGACATAATTTAAAGGAGTAGAAAGAGCGTAGGCGACTCATTACACATATCATGTTTTTTTTGGAAAATAGCACAGGGTTTGGGAAATTATTTTGTGTATATACTGATAAATAGAAAATTTATACATTTTACTCTATCTTACAGATTATCTGTGAAAAAACTCAACTGGAGAAGGTGAGGAGACTCGAACCAACACTTGTATTGTGTTATATGTTAAACCCACTAACACCAGACTGAAATGAGACCCATGGTCACTTAAAGATGGAAACGGCTATATAGGTCTAGAATGCGAGACTTGACACCGCCTACATGTAAGGGATGTAAATGTTCTAACTATGTAAAACGTAGGCGTAAAAATGGTGTCGGGAAGCCGAGGACTTATAGCCTCTAACTCAGTATGGACCCATGGAGTGTTTGGGAATTGTCGGGTAAAAACTGGGTGAAGGCATTCGTGTTATTAAATCAAGTTTATATGTTTGTGTGAATATTGTTTCTTTATTGATCATTTTATATTGGTGTTGGGTACACTAAAATGATAAGGCTGAAATTTGGTGATTCTCAGAATAAGTCCCTGTGTAAGGAAGGCACTGGAAATCATGCATTCGACATTTATATGTGAAAATTTTGATTATAAGTTAAATCTGTGAAAGATAATAACTTTAGAAATCTGATATTGGTCATTGGGCTATAATTGCTGAGATTAGCTGAACCCCGTTGCGAACCGTTGGGTTGAACGTTAGTATGCTGAGGTCGACCGCCATCAACCGTTGGTGTTGGATGGGCTAGTAGACCAAGTCGTGGAGACCTTATGAGTTAGGCTGAACACCGTTTGCGAACCGTTGGGTTGGATGTGTTAGTAAGCTGTGGTCGACCACCATCAACCGTTGGTGTTGGATGGGCTAGCAGATAGGGTTGCGGAGACCTTATGCACTTTCAAGTTGCTAAATGAGGGTTGACCCCGGTAAAAATTAATAAAACACCTTAGAAAGTGAGCTTAAGGTGAAAATGGTTTAAGTGGATTAATCGCATTGCATTCATGAAACATGCATTATTTATTGTTTCATATATTATGTTGGATTGTAAGTTATGGTGAAAATGAATTAAGTAGATTAACTGCATTTCATTCATGGAACATGCATTGTTATTTATTCCATGAATATTCTATGTTGGATTTTATGGTGAGCTCTCTTCATTGGGCTAGTAGCTCACGTCTCTTACAACGCAAGATATGAACTGGAAGATGGAGTGGAGGAACCAATGGTGCCTCGTTAGGAGTCAGAACTTGGAAATTGTCTATGATTTCCCGCACGTGGAAACTAAGCATGCCTTTGGCTATTTTATGTGTTTTTATTATAAATATATCTCATCTAGCATAAGAAACTTATGTCTGTAAGTTTTAATGTTGTATACATTATATTCGCTATGTTTTCGTTCGTAACACTGATGAGATGAATGAAAATATTCGTTATTTGATATGAGTTTGTATACGGAGACATATGGTATATGTTTGAGTACATGTGTGAAGAACACGTGTGACATTTTCTATGATCGGGTTTTGATAAACTTGAAGATTCAACCCAATCATGACGTTAGGTGATTAGAGTTTATTGTTGAAAAAAAAGTAATTAGTCGCGTTCCGGGCCCACATTTGGGTTCGGGGCGTGACATTTAGGCTTAAAAAATTGTACCCAAAAAATTTAGGATAAATGGCATTTTCCTCTTAATTCTTTGGGTACGATTTTTTAAGACCAAAACTATACCATTTTTCACTTAAAATTAGTCCTCGGAGTTCATGAAATTCAGAATAGATGAATTTTGATTCATTATTTGTCGAAATCAGTCGAGAAACAGTCTTTTTTGAAAACCCGAACCAAAACGGGAAATTACATGGCTCGTTGTTATGGCCTTCATCGTTGAGCAACAACCAGTTGTGTAACTTCCCGCATTTGGCTCGGGTTTTCAAATGAGATCCTTTCTCAACCAGTTTTTACAAACAAGGTATCAAAATTCATCTACTCTCAATTTTATGAACTCCGGAGCTGGTTTTAAGTGAAAAGGGTATATTTTTTTCTTCAAAAATCGTATTCAAAGAATTAAGAGGGAAGGCCATTTTTTCAAAATTCTTTGGATACGATTTTTGAAGCCTAAAGCTATACCCTTTTCACTTATAATCAGTCATCGAGTTCATAAAATTCAGAATAGATGAATTTTGATATCTTGTTTGTAGAAATCGAGAAATGACTTCATTTGAAAACCTGAGTCAAATGCGCAAGATTACCATTGGCAAAACGGCTACCCATTTTGGAGTGAGAAGTGCCGATTTTTGACAATTTTTTAAATTATCCGTATGACAGGAGTGAAGGGTATAGTGGAAAATCCACTCATTTCCGTGTCTTATTACAAGAAAATCCGTATGAATTGCCACCCTAGAACTAATGATGATATAGCCAAATATTTAAAATTTCACTGAAGAATGGATCTCATCCTCTGATATGAGAAATGGTGTTGTATCATATTGACTGATACACAGTCAATATTTTAAAAATAATTTCAGAAAAATTATAGAAAAATAGAAAATCTTATGTTAGCATAATTTAATTAAAAATTGTTATTTTTATAGAGTATTAGATCCTTTAGAGTTAAAATTTTGATAGACTAAAGTATATCTAAAATAATTGAAAAATGTAAAAAAAAAAAAAAAATCAATATGAAAAAACACTAAAAAATTCCAGACCGCGTCTTATTCCTTCCTTTTTTTGTCCTTTAGTCAAAGGGTATGCAGAATATGAATGGTATTCTTTTTCTTTTTTAATGCCCTTTGTTATGTAAACAAACCAAAAACGTGTAACGCCCAGCAGATCCGAACTAATTTATTTTCTTTTAATTTACTTCTTTTTAAGTTTGTTTGAGTCTATAAATTTGATGTTCGGCCAAGAATTTTAACAAACAAACGAATTGTGTGAAATTTAAGTATAGTTTGCTTATTTGAGTCTAAGTTTGGTCACTTATTTGGGTTTCTTTTGATTTTGAGTTGACTTCGTATTTGAATTAGTTTTTAATTTATGTTTTAATTGTTTGCATGGTGAATTTAATTAGTTTATGTCTTCTATGCTTCAATTACCCGATTAAATTTTAATTCCACGTTCAAATTGAATTTTTAGAACGTTCATCAATTTTCAATTAGAATTCGAGCCATATTAGAATTGATGTATGTTTAAATTTTAATTTTATTTAATTTGGTTAATTATGTGCATTAAAATTAATATTCACATTTTTTATTTTTTATTCGAATTGAATTCCTAAAACACTTAATTTCTTCAGTGAATGGTTGCAATGTCTAATTTTTTGAAAAAGAAAGAAAGTGAATTTATCTAATAAAAAGCCAACTCAGTTGCTATAAACAGCTGAAATAGGTCGTTAAATGGTATGTTCCAACTGATTCATCCTGTATATAGATGATACAAGTATTGGCCTGAGCTGAACCAATAAACATCGGATATATTTTTGGCCTTTGGTTCATTCAAGTCTATTACAAATGCCATTTTCTTGTTTAGACTTAATTTCAACTTTGATTGATGTCCATTTGATGTGTTATCATAAATTAGATTATATATATATATTTTCATTCAATCTTAAAAGATCAAGGTTTATTCGATTCTTTTGTTGAAACTTTGGCATAGTTTGGTAAAACACTTGGACATTTGCCATACTTTCAGTAATTATTTATTTTGATCTGGTTCGCCCGCTCGCTATGTCATTGATGGCCAAAGTTGGAAAGGAATACTAGATTGAATAATTTTTGCCTTTGGTTTAGTGCAATGTCACAAATACCATTCTTGGGATATTAATAGCAACCGTTAATAACGGGATATTTTCAATTTCTCATATTTTTACCGAGAAAATTTCACAGAAAATATAAATATTTTAAAAATAATAAAAATAAAAATAAAAAATAAATAATTCTTATCTAACATTTTCTGAAGAAAAAAATATCATACAATTCTACATGAGTTCATTGTTAAATACCATATCAAAGCCATCCAATATAAAAATAATATTAAAAGATACAATCATCTATCAAGAAAGCTTAATTTGAAGTTTCAATTAACAAACCATCAAAAGATAAATAAAAAGAGAAAGGATTTAGTTGTATGCTCTACTAACTCTAAATTTGCATGAACAACTCACAAGATAAGGAAGATTGAAAATCAGAAGATATCTTACCCAGTATATAAATTTAGCATATATCTAAATTATCTTTCAATATCTGTCAGTACAAGCATTGCAAAGAAAGAGATATTTCGAGATATGTCGGTATCAGTCCTAGGAATGTTTTGATATAAAAATAAAATAATTTATAATATATAACTATTATTTTAGGATTCTGATATAAAAATAAAATAATTTATAAAATATAACTATTATTTTAGCATAAATGAAAATATATCGATCTAGAGTTTTGATATTTCCATTTGATTTGAGATTTAACAGAATGGCCCAACTCAAATCATTTGGCAATCTTCTTTTCCATCCATTTTGTTCTGCCTTTAGAAACAAATGTTCCATTTTTTTGCCTATGTGTCCCTTAATTTCCTCCCTACCAACTACCATCCTTGTTGGCGTTACTGTTATCATCTTTTCGTCGTCCGTGATTGGTGGCCAACAAATTAGGAATTTTAAATCGTGACTCGTGAGGCTTCACCGCTTGAAAACAGTGAAACAGGGTTTTACTAGGAAAATGATTTTCTCGATAAAAATACATTTTTAAAGGGAATTTCTCGTTAAAAACACATTTTCAATATAAGAATATTATTATCACTTTTTCGTGAAAAAATGAAAATCAGTATTTATTACAGTGATTTAGTGGGCCAATCCATTAAGATTGAATGGGCTTGGTCTATCGACTCCAACATCCTAAGGATGCTAAAAAGAGTGATCCATATACTTCATTAATGTGTTTCCTGTGACTTCGTAGGTCTCGCTTTTGTGACTTAAACCTACATTAGTGACTTGGAGTCAAGTCTTGTCTCCACAATTGAATACAATAACTACATCAATTTGTTACCCATGTCATTTCAGAAACTTGGGGTCAAGTGCTGTCTCCCACACTCAAGTTCATGTCTTAGAGCCAAGGCTTCAATTATAAACAATTAAGTATTTAACATTTTTAAAAAAAAATTATTGTGTCATTTGAATATACTACTTCGACATAATTCAGTCACTTTTATGATTCAAATTAAAATGATAATATTTTATGATGAATTCAAAATTATGTGTTTATTATCTCTTAATAATCCATCTATTCATGACCAAGTTAAAGCTAGAGACTTTCTATTTTCTTTAGTTAAAATATATTAAACTATAAATTTTTTGTAGTAAGCAGTAAGCCAGTAACCACAAAAGACAGTCACGAAGCAAACTAAGTGACAATAGACTTAATTTTTATACTACTAAATATTAGTGCATCAATAGTATATTATATCAGTGGTATATTTTTATTAGCAATATACAATTATATCAACGATATCTTGAGTTAATATGGATGATACGTGATTATATCAAACAAAATGTTTAAATTTTCAAAAATAATATATATTGGTTGATATTTAAACTCATGATTTAATTATAGGTCAAAATGTCAACCAATCAATATAAATTTAGGTGCAGTTAATGGAGATTCCATATTTTTATTTACATAATGTTAGAATTTTTTCTGTTTTTTATACATTTTCGTAATAAAATTGTTGTTTTCACCATTCTAATACTTCTAAAATATGAGATTTAAACAATAATTATGTAAATTACACCTATCTCATTCGTTTGGCCAAAGTAGACTTGTAACTAAAGCAAAAAACGAAGAAGTTTTGCACATTAGAAAGAGGTTTTCATTCAGATTTTCAAATTAATGATGGTTGCTAAATTCCATTGACTCATGAAATTACAGCAAATATGTGGTTTCTTCTTTGCATGTGCACCACTGCTTTATTTTGTTTAAATTCTTTATATATTGAGCAGGACTATAAATCTCGGTTGATAGGTACAGTATCAGCCGTACTAGGTAGATATCGGCCGATATAGCTGAGATCTTGCCAATATTTATTCAAAAAATTTAAGAGAGAGAGAGATATCGGCCTAAAACGGATGATATCCCAACCGAGATCTGAGATATTGATTCAGTAATTTCACTGGATAAAAAAACCGTGTCTAAAAGGCGAGCCTTCTTTATATATTGAGACATTGGAGGAAAGTTGATTAGGCAAAAGCCATCCACATTAAAGCCTGTAATAGGGTCCACTGTTTGTAGTCGCAAGCCACACTTCTATAGATTGAAATCACTGCCAACTTTGCATCTTGTGATGGGTTTTAATTTATTTTCTTCTATTGTGTCGTAATTTAAAATTTTATTATTGTTATTATTATCTGTCTCAATTAAATTTAGTATCAAGATGAGTTTTAACCTCTTGATATACAAATATGTAATAACTAAGACTCGATGATTTGGTAATCAAACCATTAGGAGAGAAACTTGAGTCGGGTTTTAACTTGACCTCTATGATCCAAGCTGAGAAGTGGGTTAGATTATGTAATTGTAAATTTAGGGTTAAGGCAAATTGATAAAAAAAATTGTATGAAATTTGAATCGAGTTGAACTCAAAAATTTATAATTAATATGACCCGATTCAAATTGATCCGATCCAATCTGAGTTCTAAGTTTCAAAAAATACACAAAACCTATTGCTATTTTTTTCCCATAAATTTGAATTCAGAATAGGTTGGGCTGTCAAGCTAGCAACTCAGATCAAGTTGGATTGAGCAATTTGGGCCACCAATTCAAGTCGAGTCGGGTTAGACTAAACAATTTTTTATATGAGTTAGATTGGATTTATTAAAACCTAACTTAACCAGCTTGAGTAACCACATATTTGTTGAAATTTCATTAGTGAATGGAATTTAGCAACCATCATTAATTTGAAAATTTGAATGAATGCATGGTTCTAATGCAAATATTTTCATTAATAACTATGAGGAGGAGTCTCCGATAAATATCACAATTTTCTATCATCATAACAAGATATAGACATGCTACAAATCACATAATAGAGAATTAATAATATCTCATGCATAGCATATGATACATCCATCCTATTTATCATGCATTAAATACATCAATAATACAGTACATTATCTAAATCAATGAAATAGCATACATGCATTCATACAATATGTGTGTAGCAATCCTCACCTCAAAATCGCGATGTCTCGGATTGATCTACGGGTCGTACCTTGATAGGTTCAGGGTTCGAAGGATCTAGTTATGCCAAAAGAACATAATATACCATTATTAGTTCATGGATTACGCCTAAGCACAGTTTTAAAAGCAAAATCTTCAAATTTAGACCCAAGATTTACCCCTAATCTGGTTTAATTCCTTCAATCTAAGGGAAATCCTCAAATCTCCTCCCATGAATCATCTCCAAAAATTAGCATATACCATTTTCCCCAATTTACTTCCCTTCCCATGGGTTCAAACTTCAATTTCAATTCAAATCTCCACCCAAACAAGGTTCCATAACAAAAATCCTTAATTACTTATATGGATTCCTCTCCAAATAAGGCCTAAAAGCCATCAAATACTCCATTATCAATACATCCCATTAAGATCTCATCAAATAAAATAAAAGGAAAGAGAATGATCATAGATCTTTCCTTTGGAGGAGAAGGAACCGTGTAAAGGGGTGCTCCAAGTATAGGAAATCCGAACCCATTGTCTTTAGTGGGTGAAAATCAATAGAGGGGAGGTAGAGGAAGGAAGGGTTTGTTGTTTGGGAAGAAGGGTTGACTGTTTGGAAGAAGAAGGAGGTGAAATAAGCCTAGTTCGTGCAAACATGGACATATGTACATACTTAATATTTTAATAATATATTTTTTTTAAGGTCGGGGTATTACAGATCAAATATTTTCTATGGCAGTATCCCCCTCCAACTATCTCTACTTGCGTCTCTTCAAGTTCTAGACCTTGCTGTCAATCATCTATCGGAGTGATACCAAGTTCTTGCAGCAACTTCACAGCAATGGCAATGACACATGTAACGGGAGGAATCTTCTCTTTTAAGATATCGATGATCATGAAGGGCATTGAACTTGAATTCATGTGAAATCCCCAATGGATTAGTAAGACTTACAAGACTTGAAAACTTGAATTGGAAACTATTTAGAAAGAAGCATCCCCAAAGATATTGACAACTTGCAATCGTTAGAATCCCTTGACTTCTCAAGAAATCACTTGTCTGGTACAATAAATTTCTTGAGTTGCTTGAATTTATCATACAACAATCTTTCTGGGCCAATTCCGCCACACTATCAACTTCAGAACTTAATTGACCCATCAATATACATGGGCAACTATAACTTTTTTGGGTCACCACTTTCAGAGATGTGTCCTAATCATACTCCACAAATTTGGTTGACCTCAAATGGTGGTGACGAAGAAGATGAGAGTCAAGTCTCCAAATTTTGTAAATCGACATAATTTTCTTGTCATTTTCCATCACTCGGAGTCAAGTTTGTTGAGATGATGGCTTGAATTAACTGGATTCCATGAGAGCCATGATATTATACTAATTTGAGAAATTACTAATATTAAGAAAAATGTGAATAACAAGTGATTTCACTAGATCCATTTCTTAATGTGAATGTAAGGATACAAGGCAATTTCCTAAATATTTTGGATCGGTTCATATAATAGAAGATTGTTACTTGGGTTAACGGAAACCTTCCAACTATATAAGTGGCTAAAAATAAGATAGGCAAGAGATCTTGCCATCAAGGGATTTACTGTCATGCAGCGGGGGTTGCTTGCTGCTTTGATTGCTTACAGCCACGTGGAGGTGCTTTATAAATAGCATATTCAAGACAGGCAAGATGTAGTCTTGGGTTTGAGAGTGAGATAGTAGGATAGTGTACATAGGGGTTCGGGACTTTAGGTTAAGGGAGTCTTTATTATGTACATTTATTATTTCTCTGATATAGTAAATTTTAATGTCGCTCTGTGGACATAGATTGGGTGGAGCCGAACCACGTAAAATTCTCGTGTTCTTGTGCTTATTTTTCCATTCGATTTTTCTTCTTTCCGCGCGTCACTCTAATAAAGTTCATCATCTCATACAATCAAATCTTCAATTACTATAATTCTTTCTCTTTTTCTTTGATATTTTCTATAAAAGGATTTTTTAAACTTTAAAATTATGAGATAAGAATAAAAGATAGGAGTGAAATTTTACATCATACTCATCAAGATCTATTTAAAAAATAGTCTCAATATCAAATCTCAATAAAAAAATTCTGAAAGAGTTTTTCTTCTTAGTTTATGTGATTTTATTCATAATGTAACTTCCATGACTCTATTTTGTCTTCAGTCTCGCACAATCAAATGTTATAATGACCTCTTTTTATTTATTTAGAATTTTTAAATATTATTAATTTAATTTTCTTTAATATTATTTACTCAGTATCTTTTCAATGAGTAAGAGTCAAATTCTTCCTTTCATGAAGTGTCTTTTAACCTTTTTGATACAGACTGAGCGGAGTACGGCACCTAACTCAATCACTTGAATAAAAGAAATGACATAACTCATGTATTCTCGCTGTGCAAATCAAGAATCAAAATTGGTTTAACACAATCCGTAAAACCCAACTTCGCAAAAAATGAAATTAATAGAATCAGTTTAACTTAAGATTGCGCGAATGGGTTATAAAAAAGGCCAATTGGTTTTAAGGCTGGTTCTGTTCAATCAGTCCAAATAGCAATGGACCTCACTAACTGGGTGGTCTGAGACTCCAATCGGTACTTAAATAGGTTTCAAAAACTGGTTCCAACTCCCCAAATGAACCCGGTTTCAAACAGATTTCAAACTACTTTTATCAGTCCAAAAAACATGGTTTAAGTCACTGTTTTCAAAGCATCAGCATGAGGATTAATCTTCATGCATGGAATTAATTGTCATGCATGAATTAATTTCATGCAAGTTGCTAAGCCATGGATCTTACTTGGGCTTTTGATCTGGGCCTATGTTTCGGCTTGCCTCGCTCACATTAGGCCAGCATTTACTTGGCTTGTATAAGGGCCCAATAAACCAACCCGTCCATTTTGGAGCCCGAATCGTCTAAGCTTCTCATGCACCTGCTGGGATCAAAGTAAAAATTTTACTCGCATTCATGATGTCCAATCATTTTTACTTCAGAATTTCTTTTTGTGTTATCAATATATTATTGTTATTTTTTTATGAGCTAGGAGGTGGTTGCTGCAGCTGCAGTTTATTGGAGAAGATAAGGTTTTAAAGGTAGTAACAAGAATCACATATATACTAACTTTGTGAATGACACGTATTTATCACAGGGTTCTAGGGTTTTTAACACTCCTCGACAGGTCACCACCATCATTCATCAACCGTCAGAAGAAAAGCGGCGGCAAAGGTCAGAGACTTCATCAATCCCCTCTCATGCAGACCCTTTAAGTTCGAGGATGAGTTATGATGGCCCTGTCTGTAGGAGAAGTAGGCCGCCGCTAAGGCCCCCAAATAGATAGGGCCCTCAAGTCTATAAATTCCTTTGTAATACAGGTCCCAAAAAAAGTCCATCGTAAGAGTTCACCTCAGGCCCCTGAAATCTTAGGGCTGGCAATGTGAGGACACAAGAGTTCAATCGAAGATGAAATGAAGATTGAAGATAAAACTTCCATCTCTCAAGCATTAAGAGTTTTGGTCAAGGAAGAATTGAAGACTTCTTCCATCTTATGTATGAATTTTCAAACAAATTCCATCAATTGAGCAACCATCAAGAGGACATTACCCATAAAACTACACTAATGGCAATAATTGGGTCTGGCAAAGATAATGGAGCCAAAGAACCGCTTCCATAACCTCAAAAGACACTCCATTTGACCCAAAATCAGCCTACGATTGACATATAGATCCTATGGTTAAAATCTCCAACCATTTTTCATCTTATACGAATTTTGACTTCACATGTATGAAGGAAACTTGGTGAAGAAGTAAAGTCCAATTTTTAGCAACGTTTGGGAAAAGAAAGTAGGTGGCTTGGGTGAATTCCATGCATAAAGTAGGCAATTGCTTGTTTTAAGAATTTTCTTTCAATTGTTGGCATTTGTTTATAATTTAAGTGGGTGGAGCCAACGGTGATGATAGATGACACTTTTTAATTATTTTTGCACTTTTGTGTGTAAATATGACCCTTGGAGTTCATTTTAAAGCACACAAGAAATCCAATTGAGATTTATTCAAAAGACTTTGGGCGAATTTTCTCTCTCTAGTCTTGAGTTCGAGTTGAGTGAGTCTTCTAGTTTTCTTCTAAGTTTTGAAGTCTTTCTTCAAGAGAGAGTCTAGCATATTCATCCCTACCATAGGCGAAGTTTGTACACAGATTGAATTTTAAGAATTCAATTCTAGAGTTCTAAAATTCTTTATTTTCTTAGGTGACTTTGCATGGTGCCAATTTCTCCTAAGGAAGTCATCGACCTTATCTCCTTATTCGAGTGAAAATTGGAGGTTTTGGTTATATCCTTAAAGCCCCGTTAGCCATGAACTCCGGTTGCTGGTTAAGGAGCGCTGCTGCTTTGAAGTTGGTCCTAGGATCTCACTAGAAGATTCGATCCTCTCCGCCTAGGTTTTCTTGGAGTTCTACTGAATTTTCGAGCTAGTTCTTGAAGGATTTTCTATTCATAAGGTGAAAGTCTAGGTAAGCGTTAAACCCGATCCTATCCTTCATTAAGAAGCCAAGGAGAGAGAAGCCCACATATACATTTTGGACTTGATGCTCGAACCTAATAAAATGTTAAGCCTCCATGATGACTTTGAAAGAACTCCTTGTGAAGTTTTCTAAGTTCTAAAAGAGTTACTAAGTGTGTATCTCGAGGATACTTCAAAACTTTTAAATAAATATCTACCGCTACATATCGTATCGGCCGATATTGCGAAAATAATATTGGTCGATATGGCTAATATATCGGTAAATATATATCGACCGATTTCATATCATTTGTAGATTTTTGTTAAGAAAAAGATATAGGCCAAAAATTGTTAAAACTATTGGATGAAATTTATTAGTCACATTTAATACGGATGAAATTTCAAAAGTCATTTTTTCAAATACTCTTGTGACTTTTTAAATTTCAAAAATGTTAATAATTATCACCAAAATTGTTTTTTTTTTTAAAAAAATTGGGTGACTTTTAAAACTTCAAAAAATGATGATAAATTATCATCCAATTTGTAGGAAAATTATTAGCTACATTTAATACAGATTAAATTTCCAAATCGTTATTTAAAAATTAAGGTGACTTTTCAAATTTCAAAAATGATAATAATTATCACCAAATTCAATCTTTGAAAAAAATTAGGTGACGTTACAAATTTCAAAATTGATAATAAATTATCACCCAATTCGATGGACATTTTATTAGCCGCATTTAATACAGATTAAATTTTCAAAATCATTTTTTCAAAAAAAATTGTGACTTTTCAAATTTCAAAAATGATAATAATTATCACAAAATTTGATTTTTTTAATAAATAGGTGACTTTTGAAATTTCAAAAATGATTATAATTATCACCAAATTCGATTTTTTTTTTAAATAACTGATTTTTTACATTTCAAAAATGATAATAAATTATCACCCAATTCGATGGAAAATTTATTAGCTACACTTAATACAAATTAAATTTCCGAAATCATTTTTTAAATTAGGTGACTTTTCAAACTCAAAAATGATAATAAATTATCACCCAATTCGATTGAAAATTTATTAGATACATTTAATACAGATTAAATTTCTGAAATCATTTTTATTAAAAATTAGGTGACTTTTCAAATTTCAAAAATGATAATAATTGTCATCAAATTTGATTCTCTTTAAAAATTAGGTGACTTTTCAAATTTCGAAAATGATAATAAATTATCACCCAATTCGATGGAAAATTTATTAGCCACGTTTAAAACGGATTAAATTTCCAAAATCATTTTATCAAAAAATTTGGTGACTTTTCAAATTTCAAAAATGATAATTCTCCCCAGATTTGAATTTTTTTTTAAATGTGAGTTTTCAAATTTTCAAAAATAATAAATTATCAAAACTTAGGTCAATAAACTATCAAAATATTTCTTCAATTTTTTCCTAATTTTTTGTAATTTTCCATCATTTTATTATAATCTTTTGAAGTTCTTGATTTCGTAATTTGAAAATAACATTTGAACAATAAAATGATCGATATTTAATGAAAATTTAGATATATATATATATATATATATATATATATATATATATATATATATATATATATATATGAAGCCCATAAATTTCAGAGTTTTCTGTAATTTTTTGGATTTTAAATAAAAAACCAAAAATCGACCTTGAGAGAGAAACATACTTGGCGATATATAGGCTTGAAGGGTTTTTCCACCTTGAAAATGTAGGAAAATCACAAAACACTAAAAAAACTTTATCACTTCATTAAATTTTTTCAACAAAAAACCAAAAATAGAATTATCTTAAAGTAAAAATTCAAAACAATAGGTAAAAAATAACTCAAAATGGATAAACCTAAAGGAAAATGAGGTTAGACATGAAAACTCCTTTCAAAAAATGAAAAATTTGCTTCTAAACCTTCCTTAAATCATACACGATAAAAGATTTAAAAATAAAAAATGGATGCAACGTCTAATTTTTTTGAAAAAGAAAGAAAGTGAATTTATCTAATAAAGAGCCAACTCAATCGATGTATAGGTGGTTAAATGGTATGTACCAACTAAGTCGTCCTACGTATAAATGATACAATATGTATTGACCAACAAGTATTGGCCTGGGCTGAACAATACATATCGGATATATTTTTGACCTTTGGTTCATTCAAGTCTATTACAAATGTCATTTTCTTCTTTAGACTTAGATTCAACTTTGATTGTTGTCCATTTGATGTGTTATCATCATTAGATTATATATATATATGTGTGTGTGTTTGTTTTCATTTAATCTTAAAAGAGCAACGTTTTGGATGACTTGATAGAATACAATGTGGATAATTTGATAGTCTAATAGTGGTATATCGAATGATTCGATTCTTTTGTTGAAACTTTGGCATAGTTTGGCAAAACACTAGAAGATTTGCCATACTTGCCGTAATTATTTATTTGATCTCATTTGTGCACTCGCTATTTCATTGATGGCCAAAGTTGGAAAGGAATATCATATTGAATAATCTTTGCCCTTAGTTTAGTGCATTGTCACAAATATTATTTTTGGGATATTAACAATAACGGTTAATAACGGGATATTTTCAATTTCTTGAATTTTTACCGAGAAAATCTTCTGGAAAATATAAATGTTTTAAAAATAATAAAAATAAATATAATAAATAAATAATTCTTATCTAACATTTTTTGAAGAAAAAAATATCATACAATTGTGCATGAGTTCATTGTTAAATACCATATCAAAGTCATCCAATATCAAAATAATATTAAAAGATACAATCATCTATCAACAAAGTTTAATTTGAAGTTTCAATTACCAAACCATCAAAAGATAAATAAAAAGAAAATGGGTTTAGTTGAAGATACATTATATACTCTATTGAGTGTAAATTTGCACGAGCAACTCACAAGATAAGGAAGATTGAAAATCAGAAGATATTTTACCCGGTATATAAATTTATCATATATCTAAATTATCTTTCAATATCTGTCAGTACGAGCTTTGCAAAGGAAGAGATATTTCGAGATATTTGGGTATCAGTCCCAAGAATGTTCTGATATAAAAATAAAACAATTTATAAAATATAACTATTTGTTAGCATAATGACAAATAAGGTTTGTATACATTTATATCTAACAATATGAGATTGGTGGAGATTGATATAGGTGTTAATTTATTTGTTAAATTTCTCTATTTTTTTTTAGATTTTTTCTAAGATAATCCTTGTTTTTGGCTGTTTTTTTTCAAAATCGAATGAAAGCATTAAAGCCCGTAATAGGGTCCACTGTTTGTAGTCGCAAGCCACGCTTCTATTGATTGAAACCACCGCCAACTTTGCATCTTGTGATAGGTTTTAATTTCTTTTTTTCTATTATGTCGTAATTTAAAATTTTATTATTGTTATTATTATGTCTCAATTAAATTTAACATTAAGATGAGTTTTGACCCCTTGATAGACAAATATGTAATAACTAAGACTCGATGATTTCGTAAGCAAACATACAAACCATTAGGAGAGAAACTTGAGTCGGGTTTTAACTCGACCTGTATGATCCGATTTGAGAAGTGGGTTAGATTATGTAATTGTAAATTTAGGACCGGGGCAGATTGGAAAAAAAATATATGAAATTTGAATCGCATTGAACTCAAAAATTTAAAATCAATATGACTCGACTCAAATTGATCCGATTTAATCTGATTTTCAGAAAATACACAAAACCTACCGCTAATTTTTCCTCTAAATTTGGATTAAAAATGGGTCAGCTGTCAAGCTAACAACTCAAGTGAGGTCGGGTTGAGCAATTTGGGCCAACAATTCAAGTCGAGTAGGGACATACTAAATAATTTTTTATATGAGTTGGGTTAGATTTATTAAAACCTAACTTAACTTATGTGAATTTCAACTCTACAAACCATATGTTTGCTGTAATTTCATGAATCATTGGAATTTAGCAACCATCACTAATTTGAAAATCTGAATGAAAACCTCGTTCTAATGCAAATCTTTTCATTAATAACTATGACGAGGTATGACCTTGATTTTGATGTGGTTGAATTTTTCCATTAATTGACACAGTGCATAAGTTTTGCCTTGGCTACACATTCATATCAGTCATTGACATGTTCTCTTTTGACCTTTTGTACATCATATATGTATCTAATGGACATGTTAGTAACTCTAAAGGAAATTTGAGAAAGCCTAATGAACTAATAGAGGATTTCATCTGATCTCTGTTTGTTTTATGTTTGTAACTGATCATCAAATCTTTCCATTTGATTTGTTGCTAGTTTAAAGTTTTGATGGAGCAGGTCAATCCAAATTCTTTATTTGATTTTTGTTATTTCGATTGTATTCATCACACTGCCATTTCATTTATATACTAAGAATTGTTCACGCAGCTTTTAAGCAACGCTACACTCTTTTACACATTTAAATGAAGCAACAAATTTGTCCATTTCATACATTGTCATAATAGGCTTTGATTGGCAGATTTGGTGCTTCAATGGACAATCCTTTTTTCTGGATGCTGCCTCACTCGAATATGGTTGACAAACTTGTGATCAAAGCATCCTTGTCAAAATCTGCATCACTCTTCTCCACAACTTTTGAAGCAAAGGGGTTGGGTGGCATCGACAAGCATTCTGCACTTCCTTCCAACATTTGGACCACACTGTTCATACAAGGCCGATCAACCGGATTCCACTGAATGCACCAAAGTGCGACCATAGCTAGTTTTTCAGCCATCACAGCATCCTCATGTGTTGTAAACTGAAGGCCAATTCCTTGTCCTTGACACAGGCGATTATAAATCCACTGTGGAAAATATATTTGTCTTTTGTTTTCCACCGTAACATCGTTGTTTTAACAGTTCTAGCTAATAATAGGCATTGCAAGGAAGGGGAATAAAATATAGTAATTGGCTCTCCTCAAGTTATCACAATAGAGTATATGAAAAAACACAATCAAATGGATTCAATAGGAAAGCATGAACTAGGGGAGACTGGTAATAAGAGTAGAGGGGTAGAAAAGGACCTTAGAGAGATGAGAGGATAAGAGGAGGAATGGAAGCACAAAAAAGGGAGAGGTGAAATGATTACCTCTTGAGATGGACGGGTTTTTATTTTCGCATGTTTACATGTAAATAATAGATTGTTTAACCCTTGAATATTGTTACTAAACTGGGGTAATGAGGGGAAGCCCCTCGTTCCCCTTACACCCCCTTCAGCCCGACGTAGTCTTATTAACCAGAGATGGAGGTGGAAGTAGATGAAATAAAAGTAGAAAAAAAAAGGAAAACACATTTTGTCCATTTTTAATTTTAAATCTTAGGCACTTTGATGGTGTATTTGATTTTGAAAAGCAAAATTTTCAATGTGAATAAGATATTTTAAGGTGTATAAAATTTGGAACTAAGTAAATGAAACAAACATAATCAAACCATGTAATTACAATATGACATCTCTATTAAATTCTTCAAACATCGAATATGCTTTCTTACAAAATTTTCAAAATAAAATTCCAAAAGAAGAATTATCTTACACTCAAAAACTTCAAAAGCCAGAGAAACTTATTAAAATAAATATTCAAAGTTATATTAATATCTATGAACCTCAAATAGTTAGATCTAAGTAAATAAAAACATTATCTTCTATAATTATTTAACATTTTTACAAAAAAACTAATTTCATAACAATCAAGAAAAATATTAGGAAAATCAAACAAATTCCATCCAAAATTATCTAAATCACATAATAACATCTTCATTAAATTGTTTAACACTTTCATATAATTTTATTAAAAGTAAAAAAACCAAAATGGAAATTATCTTTGTAGTACCCCGCCCCAATGGGGGCCCAGCCTGAAGCCAGATAGCACCACTGAAGGAGAAAAAGTCGCCAGCTGTGTTGGGCGCATGTGGGAAGTCCCACATCCCAAGTGCAGGCATGATCACCTACTGAAGGAGAAAAAGTCGCCAGGTGCACTGGGCACATGTGGGAAGTCCCACATCGCCAGTGCAGACGTGATCTCCTCTGTCTATAAGTTGTGGTTCCTCCTCATGTAGCACAAGGTCTTTTGGGACCATTCCTTAAGTCTGCTCACCAAAAACAAAGTCATGCGGGCCCTGCAACAGGCCCAAGCTGACAATATTGTGTTGGGTGGACTGGGACATTAAAAATTGTATTAGAGCAAAGTTCAACTTTCAGATTGAGGATGTGGGTTGGTGCGTGTTTGGACTGGCAGAAAAGTCGGGGGCAGTTCTGGTCTTAAGAGGGTAGGTTGTAGTACCCCGCACCAATGGGGCCCCAGCCTGAAGCCAAATAGCACCACTAAAGGAGAAAAAGTCGCCAGGTGCGTTGGGCTCGTATGTGGGAAATCCCACATCGTTTGTGCAAGCGTGATCTCCTCTATATATAAGTTGTGGTTCCTCTTCTATCTAGTACAAAGCCTTTTGGGAACATTCCTTGGGTCTATGTGGGAGACACAAAGCCGTGCAGACCTGGTTGCGGGTCCAAAGCTGACAATATTGTGTTGGGTGGACTGAGGAGTTACAATCTTAAAGTAAAAATTTTAAAAATGAGATAAAATATAAAGGTACCCATTTAGACACGGGCGTTTTCTATCAGGAGACACGAGAATTCAAATTTCCATGCAAAATTCTCATGTTACCCTTTCGTTTTAAAAAAAATTATAATATATACAGATCGTCTGAACATTAGTTTAGAACATTGTTCGGCCATTCAACTGTTGTGATTGGGAAAGAACCGTTCGAACATTTCTTTAAAGGTAAAAGACGACCGTCCGAATGTTTTTATAAATTAAATAGAAGTGTCTAAACATTTTTTGCTCTTTCTTCTCAAGAACGTTCGAACACTCTGAGAGTAGAAGCTTGGGATTCTTATTTCTTTTTCCTTTTTCATTTTGAAATGTGCTTCTTGGTTCGCCTGATGCTTGCCTCTCCTTCTTTTGACCGATGATACTGTCAGGACGACAGTGGAATGTTTCCTCCTTGCTATAGGCGCTGTTTCATGTTCCAAACGGAGAAAACCCAAACTCCCAAACTGCCGTTCTCTGAAGAGGAAGGAGATCTGCAAAACAGATCTACAGACTTTTGCAGATGTTGGATTTTTGGTTCAGAAGGCTTGATCAACCTTTTGGGCCTAAGCCCAAACTTATCCCAGTTAGGTCCAGTCTTGTAACCTAGCCCACTTGTATATAACATCTCTTAGTTTCCATTTAGGGTAAGGTTATGAGTGCACGGTAGGTAAGAGAAGAGAGAAAGAAAGGGAAAAACCAAACAGAGAGAAGAGAGACAGAGGTTTAATGCTTTAATCCTTTGTAATGGTTTCCTCTTCTTAGTGGATTTCTGTTTCGGATGTGGGCATGATTGCCGAACCGCGTAAACTTCCTGTGTTTATCTTTCTCCATTTATCCATCTCTTCTTCTCCTCCACTTCTCTTCTTTTATCCATCTCTTTTTCTTCTTCTTGTTCTTTTTTTCCTTTTTCTCTGCTCCAAATTTTCTCCCTCACTCTAATAACAAAAGAAACAGTATTTCGCTTCTTCTTTTTTACTCATTTTGCAGAAAGATAAAATAAAATTAAAAATAACATTTTTTTAATTATTTTACAGCTTTTCTCCCCTTGCTATGGTATCCATAGTAAGAAAGGTACCATTTCACGAATTTCCTCAGACCCGTATGCAGATCCGTTGTCGGCTTGTAACCCAACTCCCTCCTCGCCACACTGACGTTGGCATGCGTGAACGGAACGTCGCCGTTGCCAGGCATCTCAACGATGTTCTTCTTCGCTTTCACCTTGAGACTCTTCTCCAGAATATTCACAAGTGTAGGACCCGTAACGGGTGAAGTATTTCCAAGGTTGAAAATCCGAAACGGGGCGGGTCCGCGCTTCTTTCCGCCGCTGCCGGTAGACTTTCCGGACGTGTCGAGAGATCCCAAACAACCCTTGACGATGTCGTCGATGTAGGTGAAGTCTCGGGCCAGATCCACGTGATTTTTGCCCCCTGATAAACCGTAATCGGCTTTCCTTGAAGGATGTTTCGGGTGAAAGAGAAATATGCCATGTCGGGACTGCCCCATGGCCCGTATACGGTGAAGAACAGTAGACCCATTATCGACAATCCGTAGATGTGATTGTAAGTGTGGGTGATTTCTTCGCCGGCTTTCTTCGTCGCGGCGTATAGGGAAGCGGGTTGGTCGGTCCGATCCAACTCGGAAAATGGGACCTTTTCGTTCAACCTCTAAACGGAGCTTGAAGACGCCCAGACGATTGAGGGTTGTGGGTTTGCGGATTTGCAGGTTTCTAAGGGGGACCAGACCCGCAATGTTGCTGTGAAGGTACGACGCTGGATTCTCCATCGCGTACCGGATGCCGGCCTGGGCGGCGAGGTGCATGACGTGGGAGAAGGCGACGATGTAGAAGAGCTTCGCCAGCAGCCGGGCATCGTTGATATCACCTTCGACGATGAAGATCCCGTGCGACCCCAGAAGGATTTCGGGCCCGTTTAAGAGACGGATCGTAGTAAATTATTGAAATTATCCAGACCCACAACCCCGTCTCCTCTTTTTTGAAGGGCCAATGAGACGTGAGTGCCGACAAAAGCGGCGGGCCTGGTCACCAGCACTGACATCCCGCCCGGACGGCGAACCTCGGCGCTGTGCCTGACCTGTTTCTCCCACCGGATTCCACCCCACAAGGCGGTGAAATACTTGCTGCCGCTGTCAACGAAGCTCTGAAAACTGAGATAAGAAACCGTCAAAGCGATCAGAAAGAGAGCCCACAAAAATATGGTGCTTGTCGAAGCAAAACAACGGTGGAATTGACGGTGGATCGTATGGGTCCTCTCGATCTTCACCTTCCTCGGCGTCGACGGAAAGAGTTCATCTTCTAACAACGGCATCTTCGATTGTTTTCCCCCTTTTGTATCTAACTGCTATCTTTTTAGTTTTCTCTCTTTCTGGAAGATGGAGATGGGAAGAAAATAACAAGAAGAAGAAAAAGAGATGGACAAAAGAAGAGAAATGGAAGAGAAGAAGAGATGGAGATGCAGGAACAAAAATAAACACAGAATTTTTGCCGAACCACTTAAACTTCTGTGTTTATCTTTCTTCCTTTGTGTGTGTGTGTGTTTTTCTCCTAATTTGTGGTTTGTTTTGTGGGCTATATTCATAACAGCAGATCTGTTCGGAGAAGGAGGGTAGCCAGATAGTCACCGGATGCTACAGAGAACAGAGGAACAGCGGTAACTGTTCAGGGCACAGATCGACAGATCTTGGATCTTCAGATAGGTGTAGATCCGAGAAGGAGCAAGGAGAGGTAGCAGCGTCACACAGCTGCAGGTGAAGTCATGCTCAAACAGTGAGCGCAGAGGAGATCTGAGGCGGAGCAGCAGCCGGATCATGGCTGGTTTGTTTGCAGATCTCAGTAGAAAGGGGGCTGCCAATCTTAGAGCAGTAAGGTGGCTGTAGCTGGCGGAACAAGATGAGATCTGGTCTGGAATGTTGCACTGAGATTTTGCCCAAGCTGGATTTAATTCATACATAACAAAGAAATCCAAGTAAAGCATGCGTGGTCGCCTCATCCATTGCAGCACTGGACTATGAACCGACAACTTTGACAAGATGACCTAATTACTGAAAGTGCTTAAAAGATTACAGATCAATGATTAAGTAATTCATATTTTGATTAAAAAATTAAGAAACAGTCCTTACTCTAACACAATACATGAGGCAATAATTAAATAAATGATGGCGATCCTGTTAGAAAATAAATAGAGTTTGCACTTTTATTAAAAATAATAAGAGAATTCTTCTCTAACAATAATTCTTGCCCGCCAGCATTCACCCAATTTGAGACCATTGGATCCATTTCTCCCCTCAAATCCAGTCTACTTCTTGTAAGTTATACTCGTATCTAATTTGAGACTATTTTGATGGTTAAGTCTATAGATTTAATCCGAATTTCAATATCATCTAAAGTTGAAATTTGGAAAGAATTAAAAAATATAATTACATGAAGTTAAAATTTTATAAAATATAAAACTTTTAAGAACTACTATTAATGTGAATGAAGTGAGACCCATTGAACCTTTTTAATAAAGATCTCACGAAAACTATTTAAGAGAGCGTTCACCCATAAATGTGGTTCAAGTAGGACCAATCAAACTCTTTGCATCAAGATAATATTGGTGTTCAAATTAATAGTAAAATATAATATATACAAGGTTTCCCTTTTATTCTTATCTTAAAAATTGTGTAAGTTTTAGAAATATGTGGAATAGACATCTTATTCTTTTTCTATGAGTTACAAACCTATATTACAACATAAGTTTAATATTCTTTTATTTTTGAAAAGGACTTTTAATTTATTGAAAGAAACCTCTATTTTATAATAGATAGATACATAAAGAAATAAATAAGAAAGGGCAACATGACCTTTCCTGTATAAAGCTCCAATATTTTATAAATAGTTTTGTGTTATTTTAAATTTTTATATTTCACTAATATCTTTTGATATTTATTAAAAGAAAAATAATGAATGTACTCTTGAACTGTACCCATTTTAGTATTCACCGATTTGGAAAAAATTGCAGAAATACCTTGATCGAAACATAAATAGTGTCGCCGCTACTTTGGTTCTTGAATCCGCACTTTCCACCTCTCAATTCACATCCAACGCATCCTGGCAGGTCCCACCTCAGATCCAGATAAGCGCTATCTAGACTACCAAATTACGTCCCTACTCTGACTGTCTTTATTGGCTTGCATGATTCCGGTACATCATCCACTGTAGCACCACCATAGAGCATAACGTTGCTCAGGCAGGGATGAAGGTTGTATAATAGAAACTGGAATCAAAGTTCTCAGAACAGATGAAGATGAAGCTATAAGCATGGGAATAGTGGAAAGGAGAAGCAGAGAGATTGTGGGTGTTCAAGATTAAGCCCCCGAGGCAGTCTTTGGGGTTGGCAATTAACATCCGATGGTGCTTGTAATGAATGACTCTCACGTACATTTTGTTATAATTTTCTTTATGGATTTACAATTTGAATATGAATTTAATAATTAATTAATTTAATTCATTATTTAATTCATATCCAATTATTAATTTAATTCAATCCTCTATAAATCCATAAGATCTTGAATCATCAATGCTTTACAAAATTAAAATCATAATGCAGAAATATACTTCATAATTTAAAACATACCATAATCCATCGCTACTGTTACTGTAACAAAAGCTTTCACTGCATTGCTTTTATTTCCTACTGCTTTCTTTCTGTTACAGTGCTTTCTCTCCTTTAGCCCTTTTGAAAGAAATCAAACAAAGCAAAAGACAGAGAAATGGAGATGCCTTTGGATTTCTCTCTCCTGCCCTTCCTTTAGTCTCAATGCTTTGTTATTCCTTTTGGTGATGGGATCCGATAATTGCAGAGAGAAAATATTTATTGGAGATAAAGGACCCTCAAGTGGTTATTAAAACTAAAAGTCACAACCCATCATAGTGACAACTGAATTCATCTCTTCATAACCGACACTTCCTTTCATTTGATTATGGGTCCTATGTTTGACTCAAGTTAAATGGGTCCTAATGATGTGGGTCATATTATTTTATATTCTCCCACTTGGCCCACATTAACTTCATCATGAGTCAAAATAAGGATAACATAAGGTGCGCACATAATCCATATTCAAATAAATAATACGGTTATCATCATAATGCTAATACTAAATGACTCACAAGTACGAGCAATGGCGGTTGCACATCATCTTATCCGATATGGTCCCTTCCATCAACTACAAAACAAATAACACACTCAATACAGCTCTTAAGTGGAATTTTACATAATTGTCCACATAAATGTCTTCATATAAAGATTATTCCTGTTAGTGATAAATAATCATACATAATGTATACATATAAACATAATAAAAGGAATAAAATGTTAGAAACGCTATCATGAGTATTCAAGTGTCAAAATCACAGATATATATATAAATCAGTCCAAAATAATACATCATGATGGGTTACATTCAAGACCCATTTTATTGGTATGTTCCTTGAAGGTCTTTATAGGCAAACCCTTCGTGAACGGATCTGCAATCATAAGTTGTGTGCTGATATGCTCAATTGACACTTTTCGTTTCTAAACCTCTTTTTTTACGACAAAGTACTTTAATTCCATGTGTTTCGATCCTATAGAGTATTTGTCGTTCTTGGAGAAGAAAACTGCTGCGGAATTATCACAATGAATTCTCAGCGGCCTGGCAATATTGTCAACAATTCTAAGTCTTGAGATAAAGTTCCTCAGCCACATTCCTTGAATAGTGGCCTCATAGCACGCCACAAATTCCGCTTCCATGGTAAATATTACAATAATAGTATGTTTGACACTTTTCCATGAGATTGCTCCATTAGCCATAAGGAATAATTAGCCAACGTTGACTTTCTGCTATCAACACATCCACCAAAGTCCGAATCCGAATAGCCAATAAACTTCGAGATTCTCGGACCTCCTAAAATGTGAGCATGAAGTCCTTAGTACCATATAAATATCTCATGACCTTGTTTGCAGTTTTCCAGTGATCCATTCTACGGTTAGTTTGATATCTGCCCAGCATACCGACGGCAAAGCTGATGTCTGGTCTAGTACAGGTCTGTGCATAAATGAGACTACCCACTGTTGAAGCATAAAGCAATTCCTCCATTTGTTTTCTTTCTAGTTCATTTTGCGGACATTGCTTAAAATTGAATTTGTCTCCTTTTTAATAGGGGCATCTTGAGGGGAACAATTTTACTTTCCGAATCTCTCCAAAATTCTTTCTATATAGGCTTTCTGAGACAGACCTAATAGCCCACGCGTTCTATCACAGAATATTTCTATTCCAATAACGTAGGATGCCTCTCCCATATCTTTCATTTCAAATTGTGCCGAGAGAAACTTCTTGGTTTCATACATAAGACCAAGATCATTAGTGGTAAGCAAAATGTCATCAACATACAATATCAAAAAGATATATTTGCTCCCACTGACCTCCAGATAAAAGTGATGAAGTAGAATTCTCCACCAAAAGATGAAACATCAAATGGGCCACATATATTGGTATGGATCAGTTCAAGTAGCCTTTTACTTCTTGTGGCCTCTTTTTTAGTGTGTTTGGTCTGTTTACCCTTAATACATTCCACACACACTCCTAAGTCGGTAAAGTCGAGATTCGGAAGAATCTCGTCTTTAACCAGTCTTTCAATTCTTTCTCGGGAAATGTGTCCCAAATGTTTATGCCACAAATTTGAAGAGTTTTCATTAATCAACCCACGTTTAATTCCAACATTATTATGCAGGGTTAGGATAATGTTTGCAAAGTCATTATTAAGCTTAATACGATAAAGGTCATCAAATAATAAACTAGACCCAATAAAAGAAGAAGATTTAAACAAACTGAAAGCATTATTATCAAATTTACAATGATAGCCATTAAGGTCCAACTTAAAAACAAAAATAAGGTTTTTAGTTACTGTAGGTACATAAAGACAGTTAGATAAATCCAAATGACAACCGGTATCAAGGAAAACGCGATAGGTTCCAATGGCTTCAATAGGTGTTTTTTTCCGATTGCCAAATTAAAGGGAGACTTTAATTGGGTCGATAGTCTGGATTGTAAGGTATCCATACATTGTATTAGAAACATGAGTTATTGCCCCAAAATCAAGCCACCAAGTGTTAGA
Source organism: Chimonanthus praecox (assembly GCA_022113865.1). Classification (NCBI taxonomy): domain Eukaryota; kingdom Viridiplantae; phylum Streptophyta; class Magnoliopsida; order Laurales; family Calycanthaceae; genus Chimonanthus; species Chimonanthus praecox. The sequence goes on along the minus strand of CM039087.1, from coordinate 51,702,246 downwards.
AAATACTTCAGTTAAATTAGATTCGAAACATACTGAAATGTAATGAATACCTTTTTTTCGAACCAAGCTTTCCTTTATGGCAATTCTTCTGGAAGTGCCCTTGCTTTCGACAGAAATGACACCTCACACCACCCTTTCCCTTGTCATTAGTCTTGGAGCTCGTACTAGATTCATGTGGTTTTGACATGAATTTCTTAAATTTCTTAAGTTTCTTTCCTTTCTTACTTGGCCCTTAGTTGTTAAAGAACTGAGTGATGACCCATTTTTTTAAGTCTGGCCTCCTCTTGGATTAACATGCTAGATAGCTCATTGATCTGCCATTTATCTTTCATGGTATTATAATTAATTTGGAATGACCCATACGGAGGAGATAACAAGTTCAGGATGAACTGTACCAGAAATGATTCATCTACAGTCATACCTAAGTTCTTCAATTGAGCAGCGATATTGGTCATTTCAATCACATGCTCAGACATACTATGACTCTCATCGAACATTATGGTGGTGAGTCTGGCCATAAGAGTCCCAACTAGGCGACTTGTCAGGAGATTTGAACTTATTTTCTACATTCTTAAGAATTTTTTTTGCATTCTCGGAGGTGGGTAGAGAATACCTGATGTTGCTGGCTATTGTCATACGCATAAACTTAAGGCTAAACCTATTCGACTTAACCCGTGCCTCATGGGCTGACTTCTCTGCAGCCGTACTAGTTTCAGTAATAGTAGGCATGTCATTTATTAGTGATTTGTCTAAATCAAGTACACGTAAGTTAAATTCAATATGTTTTTTCCACTCAGAGAAGTTTAACCCATTCAACATGGGGACAGAGTTATGCGTATGCAATGTGACAGATGAAGATGCTGTAAGATACACATAATATCATGGTCACTACTTAATGCTATGAGTTGTATTTAAATTGAAACACATAAATTATAACTTTAGCAAATAGTGTTACTGGTGATCTATCTTTGGGTAATCTAATAGTACATTATTTATAAACATTACGGTGATTCTCAGTCACCGATAGGACTAACTAATAAAATACATGTGATAAAATCACCGTCACCTTTGGGTGTCCGGATAAATATCAATCACAAATACCCATCAATTATCTATCACAATCCATTAACCATTTGGAACAGTGTACCTTTGGGCCAACGTAATATCTTTATGGCTAGGAATTACATTTTGCAAGGTCATTATTATCCAATACTTGGGAGGAGTACTGAATCTTGTTTATAAGACTCAAAATTCGACTCATTCCGATTGAGTCACTTTGGTGACTACCGAATCGTGTCTTTATGTGAATTTAAGTCAATAACAATGACCTCACATCATAATCGAATCAAATTTTATTTATATTCAATTTATCGAAGACATAGTATATCATCAGGTGTTCTTATAATAATAATAATTTTTTTTTAATTACTTTTGGAAAATCAAAACCAGTAATTTCTCTCTGGAAAATCAAAAATAGTTTGAGATTTGTGAGGTTTTCCGTACCATTTTGAACAATCTGTGTCATACCAATTTTTTTTTTTTTTAATTTCATCATGGTTGTATTTGTTTCTCTCAGAAGAAACTTCACATAAATATTTTGACAAATCAAATAATTTTAACATAATATACTATTCAGACATGGGACTTATGTACTTTCAAAAATTCATTTCATTATGTGATACTTGATAATGAATTTCTAACATCATACTTCATCATAAAGTATATTTCCCTCTATTTTAAATACTTGAAAGTCTCCTGCTTCCTTATTATCAACAAAGGCTCGACACGTGTCTTTGTTATTGAGGAATTTCCACCCAAATCCGTAGAACCATTCAAAGTTCAGATTCGTCGAGATTATGAGAGGACGATCAATGGTGGATTGATGAAAATAAAATTCTCAAGGTTATTATTTTAAAATGAATTAATTAATGAAAATAAAATTCTCCATCATTTATCTTTAATGAAAACATCATTGATTCATAGAACATTTGGCTTTGATATCAATTGTTATAATTTTCTTTATGGATTGACAATTTGGGTATGAATTTTATAATTAATTAATTTAGTTCATTATTTGATTCATACCCAGTTATTAACTTAATTCAATCCTCTATGATAAATCCACAAGATCTTAAATCATCAATGCTTTACAAAATTATAATCATAATGCGGAAATATACTTCATAATTTAAAACATACCATAATCCATCGTTACCGTTACTGTTATTGTAACAAAAGTTTTCACTGCACTGCTTTTGTTTCCTACTGCTTCTTTCCTTTAGCCCTTGTGAAAGAAATCAAAATAAAGCAAAATATAGAGAAATGGAGATGCCTTTGGATTTCTCTCTCCTGCCAGTCATTTAGTCTTAATGCTTTGTTATTCTTTTTGGTGATGGGATCAGGTAATTGCAGAGAAAAAATTTATATGAGAGAGAGGACCCTCAGGTGGTTATTAAAACTAAAAGTCACAATCCATCATAGTGACAACCGAATCCACCTCTTCATAACTAACACTTCCTTTAATTTGATTATGGGTCCTATGTTTGACTCAAGTTAAATGGATCCTAATGACGTGGATCATATTATTTTACACATTTTTTCCATGGAAGGGATGTTGATGATGGTTTCATTGCCATCTCAGGAGAGACGGAAGCCCGGATAGCCGCAGTGTTGAGGGTGTATACCTTCCAGTGAAAAGGGAAATTGAATCAGTCCAGTGCCGGAGCATTGAGGAGAAGGCTTGCAACGATCTTCGAGGCAAGATCCAAGAGAGAGCAGAAAGAAAGAGAAACCACCCATTTCTTCTCTCTGCCGTGAAATGATAAAAGCAACCTCTTAAAAAGAGGAACGGTGTGCAGTGACGAGTCAGACTTTGCTATTAAAGAGGACTCTGACTGTGGAGAAGGACAGACTTTGATTTTTCTACAAAGAAGCAAATATAACCAGCCAGAATTGACTATTCACTTCAATCAAACCAATACATTGATGATAAGATGAAAGTTCACGACGACTTTTCCATGTGTTTCTTTCTTTTCTTTTTGCGGGATTCTTGTAAAGGAATGGGCAAGCTCATGGAAGCTTCTTCTTTTGTTATTTCTAGAGAATCCAAAACATAATTTGATTCTCATATATATCACATACCAGGAGTGGAGATGAATTTGAAAACAATATGAAGGGAATATCAAAATTAGCATCTCTGCTTCTTCTTTGGTCTCTTTTCTTCTTGCAAGGTTGCCACTGCAAAGGTAGAAGAAGAGACTGCTCCTCTTCATGTGGGGTTCTTCATAATATCACGTACCCTTTTCGCTTAAAAGAAGATCCAACCGACTGTGGCGAGCCACAATACGAACTGTCCTGTGAAAGCGGTCAAGCTGTGGTTAATCTAAGCGGAAATCCTTACAACGTTGTGGACATCGTTTATGAAATTCATGTGATAAACGTTGTCGACCCAGGACTACATAAAGACGACTGCTCTTCCCTCCCTCTCTACAATACCAATTCCTTGCCTTACTTAAGTGGAGGGGGTCCTTACTATTCATCGGGTTACGTGTACCGTGTCGTCGTGTTCGTGAATTGTTCGATGGCAGTTAACGAGCCATCTTACGTATCAACTGCTCCATACATCAAAAGTTATCTGTATGCTATCAATGTTCCGATGTTAGTTTCCAATCTAAATCCTTCTTGCGAGGTCGTGAAGAAAGCTCCTGTGTTAGATATAGACAAATTTCCTACAAATTACAGTGAAATACACAATATTATGGTGAGGGGTTTTCAACTATCATGGAGACGAAGTCTCAATTATTACTGCTGTGGATTGGATTGCTGGAGAGATCCATACAGTTGTGATGGAGCAAATATTTGGGAACAGGGGAGGCGCTCATCATCGTGTGAAACATTATTCCAATCATTTAGATGTAAGTTTCTCAACGCTAATCTATTCTTGTTCAATTTTCACTGCCTGTTTCTTAGCTAATTCATAGGTAGAATGAAAATAATTTCTTCAATTCTACAACTCAATAGAATTGAAGTCTCCTTTAAAAAAATTGGTGAATGCTCCCAACATTTCCAACTTATACAGGTTACCAAACAGGGTTTTCTCTGTTTAGTGGAGTCATTGGGCACAGCGGCATGTCACATACGAACAAATATTGAGGTGTAGATTTAAATCGATTCTTCAATTGATGGATCCAAATGTTGCAACAATAATTCTTCAAGAAATCATTAAAATAAATGGATCTAGTTTATAATGTCATTGGGCAGAGTGTGAAAAGCACAAATTGGGGGTGTAATTTGTGTCGGGAAAAAACTCTTATTATACATGAAATTGTATAAAAATTAACGAAAAAGATAATCCGACACCTTTGGGTTGTCTAAGTAAAATGTGTGGTATGTTTGCTTAGCCTTAACTCACCCAAATCATCCCATGTCATTAGTAATCTTCTCCCTCAACGGCTATATGACACAAGCATGCAATAAGAAATAAACCACAAATATCCTACAGAGCAAGGGAACTTGGGCTAGAATTCATCGTTATTCTTACTATAGATGGGATAAATTAGTCTCATATTTTACTCCATTTTACAAGAAAAAAATAGGAGTCCTGCGACAGATATTATGTATCTGATGGACCAAAACAAACCCCAGAGTGATGCAAATACCATTCAATAGATTGCATGATGTTCTTATGAACTAGTCCAGTCTATATAACTTATGTTGATAGGCTAGTAAATACAGATTTAAATGCTAACAGTGCCCCTTGTTTGGCATGCAGGTTTCTTCATAATTTTATTGGTCTGCCTTAAGGGTAAAACCTTCAGAAGCCCTTTCTTCCAACACAGTTCTAATGACCAACTTCTTTTCTGATATTCTTTTATTTGCAGTTTGCAATAACTGATCTTGTTTTGCTTCCTGTTTTCCCTTGCAGTCATTGTTTTCTACGCCTTTTTCAAGAGAAGAATTGGTAAGACCAAACTCATGTATTCTAGTTATCATGATAACCATGCCTCCTAACAACATCTAGATGAAAAGTGTGATAGAATATTTTCTTAATAGGATTGAGCATTTGGGCATGGAAACATCCTTTAATGGATTATGTAATCTCACTAAATATGTGCCCAATCAAATAGGATTTCGATCCATATATATTAATCCACAAGATCTGAATCAAATGGTATTTTACAACCATAATTGTAGTATACATAAATCGGAATTAGAACAAAGTGAACTACATTGACTCCTTAAATAGTAATGATAATTCATTTCAACAAGGCTAACACATGTTCACCATGTCTTTGTAAAGTGTTGGTTTTGCTAGGGAGAACAGCAATTGGAATCTTCTGCCTCTTCATATTTTTGGCGTACAAATTAAAGAGGAAGCACATATGGATGGATAGCACAGTTGAAGAATTCTTGAGTAATTATAAATGTCAAGTGCCAATAAGGTACTCTTACAGGGATATAAAGAAGATGACAAAGAATTTCAAAGAAAAATTAGGCGAGGGAGGTTATGGCACTGTTTTCAAAGGAAAGGTCTCCAGTGGACGTCTTGTTGCAATAAAGGTGTTGAAGAAATCAAAGGGAAATGTCCAAGAATTTATCAATGAAGTTGCAACAATTGGAAGGATACACCATGTCAATGTGGTACGACTGATTGGGTTTTGCTCAGAGGGATCAAAAAGGGCTCTCATATATGAGTTCATGCCAAATGGATCTCTAGAAAAATATATTTTCAGCAAAGAAAAAACCAATGCTTTGTGTTGGGATAAGTTGTACCAAATTATGTTGGGAATTGCTCGAGGGATTGAGTATCTTCACCGAGGTTGTGATATGAGAATTCTTCATTTTGACATCAAACCTCACAACATTCTCCTTGATCATAATTTCGTCCCAAAAGTTTCAGACTTTGGACTAGCCAAGTTCTATCCAACTGAAGAGAGCATTGTGTCAGTAACAGCTGCTAGAGGGACAATAGGATATATGGCCCCTGAACTATTTTAAAAGCTTTGGAGGTGTTTCATACAAGTCTGATGTGTATAGCTTTGGAATGGTATTGATGGAAATGACTGGAAGAAGACAAAAAGTGTTAACAAATGCAGAGAACTCAAGCCGAATGGACTTCCCATTGTGGATTCATGATCAACTTCATCAGGGAGGGAACATATTGTTGGAGGATATTGTAGATGATGATAAAGAGATGGTTAAAAAGTTGATTGTAATTGCATTATGGTGCATACAGATGAAGCCTATAGATCGCCCTTCCATGAGCAAAGTTGTAGAGATGCGAGAGGGAAAAGTACAAGATCTCCATCTGCCGCCCAATTCATCCTTATTGTCTACTGACCAAATTCGTGGTGATGATTATTATGCAAATTCAGAACTTGAAGGATCATCATCATCAACAACCGACCAGTCAAGAATTTCTGGCAGAGATATGGAGAATCAATTATTGTAAAGGATAGTTTAGTATGATAATTTTAATATCATCTTAAAAAGAAATAAATGCTCTGTTTTCCTTCAAACTCGTAATGTTAAAAAATGCTCTGTTTTCTTTTGCTTTTCAGCTTCCCTATGTTACTCTCTCTCTCCAATGTAGATTCAAAGAGGCATTAGTTAAGTACCATGAGCTGGCATAGGTAGAAATGAATTTGATCCAGATCATAACTGAGTGTTTAATTTTCTTGACCATGCATAAAAAAGATGTCATTGCATAATCCTCTTACTCAAATATGTTACCTTCTGAAATATTTATTATTGGATTTAATATATACATATAACATTGCAATTCCAAAATAATGAATTAACTTTTATAACATATATATACGTACCTCAAACAATGGTTGTATCATTTGTAAATATGAAATTGAGGGCTAAGTGATGTAGAAGTGTTAAATCATTGAACAGTAGAGCAAAGCTAGATAAGAATTTTTAACATTGAAGTCATTTGGTTATAGTCCACTAATAATGCGAATGCAGAAAATTTTGCTTCAACTATAGACTAAAGCCTTCAAGATTAATGGATAAAAGGTAATAGAATTATTATTTGACTAATCAGAACATGAAAATACTCTCATCTAGCTTTAATAGATTCAAATCTATTAGCGGAACGGGTATTAAAACAATTTAGCTTCAATTTTTGATGCAATCCTCTACTTAGACAGATAAAATATAGACCATGCTTAAAGCTGAAAGGGATTTTAACAAAGCCCACATGGGTGTAGCTGAGTTGGTATAAGATTTTAGGAATAAACTAAAGGTCCTGAGTTCGTTCTATTCATAGAGTTATTGTGGGCAGTTCTATGCATTCATGGGATTAGTCTCACTTTCAATGTGGGAAGGATACCTGTGATATTTGCAAAATCAAAGCCTTCAACAAGTCTGGGAAGCAACCAACTTCACCATTGTGCTATAACCATTGTCATCAAAATTGTCATTTCACAGGACAAGAATTACCGAATTGTTAAAGCTTGGTGGCGGTTATGCAGAGGGAGGTCGGAAATTGGTAAGCTCTTCCAAGGAAATTTGCGTCATTTAGTGAGTAAAGGCAATCGAACTTTCTTTTGGGAAGATTTATGGACGGGGGATAGAGCGTTGAAGGATGTTTCCCTAGGCTATATAGAGCATCTAGAAATCGGAAGGTGAGGGTGATGGATGTCTTTCAGGCAAATAGTAATGAGGACCGTTGGTGTTTTGACTTCCGTAGAGAGCTCAGAGATTTTGAGGTGGTTAGCTTGGAAGATCTTAAGACTATGTTGAAGGAATTCCAATGGACTTAGAAAGTGATGATGAGCTTATTTGGATAGGGAACTCCTCTGGGATCTTCTCTATCAAATCTATGGTTGAAGTAGCAACTCAGAACTTGGGTGGGGTGGAGGTTCCTAAGACTCTTATCTGGAAAAGCTTATCCCCACCTAGAGTTCAATTGTTTCTATGGTGTTGTGCAAAGAGGAAGGTTGACGAGGATGGAACTGAGGAATAGGGGTCTTATTAATTCGGAGGGGGATGTTAAGTGCCCCCTTTGTGAGTTAGTGGAGGAATCTATTGATCATCTCTTTGTCTCTTGTCCAGTAGCGTGAAAGCTTTGGTGTAGTTTCTTGGATCTATTAGGAGTTTCTTGGGTGTGTCCTGGATCTTGGGTTGGGTTGTTAAATCATGGTATCACGTAGGATTGAGATCAAGGAGGAAGTGTGTATGGAACACAATACCAGCTGTGGTCTTATGGTTCATTTGGAAGGAAAGGAATTTAAGGACATTCGAAGGGAAAGCTACGGATTTCAATGACTTGTTTTACAATGCTAAATGGAGATTATGTACGTGGTTGTGTACTAATAAGGAGTTCAGTAACTGCAAAGCAGGAGACTTGTTGATGTCTTGGGAGGGGTGCTTGATATCCTACCCTCAGAGGAGTAAGCAACGGAGGTCTGGACTCCTCCATTGCTTGGTTCTTTAAAATTCAATGTCGATGGTGCTTCTAGGGTAAGCCTGGACCTGCTGGGATTGGAGGAGTTCTTAGAGATTATCGAGGCCACACTTGTGTTGTATTCTCAGAATCTGTGGGGTCATTGGAATCGAATGAGGCGGAGCTTCTTAGCATTAGGAGAGCCTTAACCTTAGGTGTTGGATTGGGGGGAGGTAGGTTAGTGATTGAGAGTGATTCTTCCAACTTTATTAAATGGGCTAGAGGAGTGAAGCGTTCCCCGTGGAGGCTTACCTCTTTGGTGAGGGAGATTAAGGTGTTGACAGCCGGGGTGGAGGTGTCCTTTTCACTTATCAGTCGATCAGCTAATGGGGTGGCGGATTTTTTTGCCAAGAATGGAATTGATGGAACTATTAGGGGAGCTTTTCATTTTTAGGAAGGATTTCTATTCTTGTTGGACTGTATTTGTTTTGGGTTGGTTTTATCTTGTTGTTGTTTTCTATTTGGTCTATCTCTCTAAGGCCTTTTTTCCTTTTTGCTTTTCTGTAATTTGTTCCTTTTATTAATGAAATCTTCATTGTCACCGTTCAAAAAAAAAAAAAAAAATCTTAAATCAAGTCTCAACTAATCCCTGTAGAATATAGAATAACTGCATGCATTCTATTCCATTAGCATCTATATTTATATTGTTACAAACCTCTCTAATGGAGGCAATAATCAATTACATGAATCAATACAATCTCTTGATTAGGGATATTCCAAAGAGGAAGGTCAACCGTCTGAGTTGGTATGTGTGCTAATACTCCGCCGCAAACTCGACGGTGGTAAGTAGACGAGTTTGGAACTAAGTACAGAAAATCGATGCTTGGGAAGGCCCTTAGTAAAGTGTCAGCAAGTTGATCTTTGGAGGGCACAAATTGGATGTGATGAGAGCCGGCAGCAACACATTCTTGAACAATGATAATCTAGTTCAATATGTTTGGTCCGCGCATGGAAGGCTGGATTCGCGGCCATATAAGTGGCAATGAGATTATCACAAAGAAACAATGTCGGAGAAGAGAGAGGCAATTGAAGCTCTTTGTAAGAGGTGACGAATCCAGAAGGTGTCAGCGCAACCATAGGCAAGTGCTCAATATTCAGCTTCCGCGCTAGAGCGAGAAACAGTCGGTTGTTTCTTAGTACACCAAGAAACTAAATTCGAACCAAGGAGGATGCAGTAACCAGTGGTGGAACGACGACTGTCAGGACAACCAGCCTAGTCAGCATCAGAGTAGGCAAGGAGACGTAGGGTTGTGCACGTGTGAAAGCAAACCACGACCAAGGGAACCTTTTAGGTATCTCAGGATTCGTTTAACAGCTTCAAGATGCGACGTGCGAGGCTGACATGAACTGCGATGCTAATGAAATGAATAAGTAATGTCGAGACGAGTGAGTGTGAGATATTGCAAAGTACCCATGAGTTGACGATACTCAATAGGATCAGAAAATAAATCACCATCAGTAGAAGATAACTGTTTCTTGGCTGCTACAGGTCTAGAGCAAGGTTTAAATTCATGAAGATATCCTCGACGAAGTAGATCAAGTGTATACTTGTTTTGGGACAAATGTAATCCCTGAGAGAGAGGAGTCACTTCAAAACCCAAAAAGTAATGAAGAGTACCAAGATCCTTAATCTCGAATTCAGTGCCAAGGCGACGAGTGAAGAATTGAAGGAGTGATGAATCGTTGCGAGTGAGAACAATATCGTCAACATACAGTAGAAGGATCATAAGGCGAGAGTCTCGTCGAAAAACAAACATGGAACTGTCAGCCTTGCTTTGAAGAAAACCAGAGAGGCGAAGGCCTGAGGAATAGGATGTCGACTGGCGAAGTTAGCCCGCTTTTTAGATTTGGAGGTACCATCCTTGGCACGTGTGACCATGGGATGAGCATTGGCCAGAGTGGTAGGTAACTCCAACACTGATGGTGGAGGTGGCGGAAGAGCAGATGGTAACTCCAGGGCTGGCGGAGATGATGGCAAGTCCGGTGCTGAAGGAGGAGTAGGCATAGAAGATGGAGCAGCTGCAGAAGTTGAGGTCGTGGAGAGAACCGGAATGAAGACCCTGTCGGGAGACAGGTGAAGACCTGTCTGTGGGTAATGCATAAGGAAAAACAGCTTCATTGAACAAGACATGCCTTGAGATATAGACTCTGCCAGTAGAAGGATGCAGACATCGGTAGCCCTTGTACCGAGAACTGTAACCAAGAAAAACACATTCAACTGATCGAGGTTGAAGCTTGTTAGTAGTATAATCACCAAGAATAGGGATAACACGTACATCCAAAAGTGCGAAGGGACACATAGTTGGGTTTAGTGCCAAAGAGTGTTTGAAAGGGCCAGGACCATTGCAAGAGAGAGATCGGTAGACGATTAACAATGTGAACTGCAGTAGAAAAGGCTTCGACCCATAGGGTAAAGGGGAGTTGGGAGGTAATAAGGAGGGTGCGGCCCATTTCTGACAAATGATGATGTTTGCGTTCAGCAAGACCATTTTGCTGGACGGTGAGTAATTCCCTTTTGCGTACACAAAGTTGAAAAAAGCAATTATCATTCCCGACCACCATCACTTTGAAAGTATTTAAGAGTAGTAGAAAAATGATTTTCGACATAAGTGAGAAAAGTTTGAAAATGGAGGAAGACCTCCGATTTTATGTCTCATAGGATAAATCCACGAGTAGCGAGAAAAATCATCTGTAAATAAAACATAATAACGAAATCCAGAGACAGATAAAACAGGAGACATCCACACATCGGAATGAACTAAATAAAAAGGTGTTGGAGCACGTTTATTATGAACTGGAAAAGCCAGTCGCGTAGACTTGCCCGTAGCACAATGACAACAAAAAGGAGTGCGAGAAAATTTGAAAGAAGGTCCTAAACATTTATTTTGAGCTAAGACACGAAGCATCAGAAGAGGGATGTCCAAGACGCTGATGCCATAGTGATGGTGATGCAAGAGGCAAGGACTTGTTTGGAGGAAACAGTGGCTTGATGGGGTAGAGACATGCTTCACATTGGCCCTGAAATAAAGTAGCACCAGTACGTAAGTCACGAATTGTAAAACCCCATGGGTAGAAATGGAAACTAACAGAGTTATCACGAGTAACCTGAGCAACAGAGAGCAAATTTTTATGCATGTGAGGAACATGAAGCACAGAAGAAAGATGAAAAGTTGAAGACCCAGATGATAAAGACAAAGTACCAGTGTGCGCAATAGGAAGAGAGTCACCGTTACCCAGAAGGACAGAATCATTACCCCCATAGTCATATGATGGGTGGCTCCAGTGTCAGGGTACCAGTTTGGGTCGGATGTTTGCAAGCTGCGTCCCAGTAAAAACAGACGGAAGGTCCTCATCAGTGTGAAAGCCCTGGCGTTGAATTTGATAGCAGGAGGCAGCCGTATATCCAATCTTGAAACACAGTTGACACTGTAGAGGAGAGGAAGGTTGATGACCAAGAATACCATTAGAAGCATTAACGCGTCCCCGATTGCGATTTCCACGGCCGCTACGACCATTTGGGGTGAAATAAGAATCGGATCGTCCTCCACGACGACCACGTCCACCGCGATAAGAGTTCCCACCCACAAGCGGAGAAAAGCGCAGTGGAGTGGACTTCTGCTGAGCTGTCTTGTGTAGCACTCAAAGCGAGAGTGGCAAGCTGTAACTCAAAGAGAAGGAGCCGAGCGCGCAGATCAGTGAACACCGGAAGAGGTGGAGTGTTGAGGATGGCGGTGTACAACATGAAGTAATCGGGTCCAAGTCCCCGAAGCACTGATGTAACAAGATCGTCGTTGGAGACGGTCTGATGAATAGCGGCCAGGGCATCGGCAAGAGATTTTGCATGCTGCAAATATTCGGAGATGCATTTGGTGCCTTTGGAGAGCGATAACACTTGAATCCGCAAATGAGTAGCATTGGCTAGAGAAAGTTGCGAGAAGTTGCGTTGAAGGCAGTCCCAAATCTCACGCAAGGTGGAAAGACCAACAACCTGAGCAAGTACGGGTTCGGAGAGAGTAGCAATGATGATGCCAACAAGATTCTGATCCATCTCGACCCAAGTGGTGTATGCAGGATTGGGAGTAAATTTGGTCGCGTCAGCAGAGGGAAGAGAGGGAGGGGGACATGGGTAAGTACCATCAATAAAGCACCAAAACTGTTGACCAATGAGAAAAGGCTTGAGTTGGGTCTGCCATAGGAGGTAGTTAGTTTCTATGAGTTTGATGGAAATTAGACTCGAAAAGTTGGGAATAGTAACGGGACCCATTGTAGAAGATGAAATTGATGCAGAGGAAGCCATTGAAAAACTATGCCGCTCTTCCATTTCTTTTCTTCTTCTGTTGGTTTTTTTTGTTTTTGGGACAAACAAGCCCTAAAAGGGGCAAACCGAAGAATCTAGCAGATCCGGCGAAAACGCAGTCGCCACCTCCACCATCAGTGTTGGAGTCACCTACCACTCTGGCCAATGCTCATCCCATGGTCACACGTGCCAAGGATGGTATCTCCAAGTCTAAAAAGCGGGCTAACTTCGCCAGTCGACATCCTGTTCCTCAGGCCTTCGCCTCTCTGGTTTCTTCAGATTCAGAGCCCACCTGCTACACTCAGGCTGTCAGCTCTGCAGAATGGCATCACGCTATGACTGACGAATTCAATGCCCTCTTCCGGCAACAAACTTGGTCGCTTGCTCCACCTCCTTCTCATGCTAACACTGTCGGCTGCAAATGGGTGTTTAAGATTAAACGCCGCTCTGATGGTACTATTGAGCTCTACAAAGCACGTCTTGTTGCTAAAGGCTTTCATCAGCAGCCTGGTATTGACTATGATGAGACATTTAGCCCTGTCGTCAAGCCTGTTACTATACGTCTCGTTCTCAGCCTAGCCATCACGTATGCTTGGCCTATGCATCAGCTGGATGTCAAGAATGCCTTCTTTCATGGCAATCTCAATGAGGAGGTCTATATGAGTCAGCCACCTAGTTTTTATTGATCCTGGTCGTCCTACTCATATCTGCAAGCTCCACAAAGCTATCTATGGCTTGAAACAAGCACCCCATGCTTGGTTCCAACGATTCAGCACCTTCCTCATCTCCTATGGTTTTCTTCAAAGCAAGGCTGACAGCTCCATGTTTGTTTTTCGACGAAACTCTCGCCTTATGATCCTTCTGCTGTATGTTGACGATATTGTTCTCATTGGCAATGATTCATCACTCCTTCAATTCTTCACTCGTCGCCTTGGCACTGAATTCGAGATTAAGGATCTTGGTACTCTTCATTACTTTTTGGGTCTTGAAGTGACTCATCTCTCTTAGGGATTACATTTGTCCCAAGACAAGTATGCATTTGATCTACTTCGTCGAGGACATCTTCATGAATGTAAACCTTGCTCTAGACCTGTCGCGGCCAAGAAATAATTATCTTCTACTGATTGTGATTTGCTTTCTGATCCTACTGAGTATCGTCAACTCGTGGGTACTTTGCAATATCTCACACTCACTCGTCTCGACATTGCTTATTCAGTTCATTTAACATCGCAGTTTATGAGTCAGCCTCGTACGTCGCATCTTGAGGCTGTTAAACGAATCCTGAGATACCTAAAAAGTTCCCTTGGTCGTGGTTTGCTTTTCACACGTGCACAACAACAACCCTTACGTCTCCTTGCCTACTCTGATGCTGACTGGGCTGGTTGTCCTGACAGTCGTCGTTCCACCACTGGTTATTGCATCTTCCTCGGTTTGAATTTAGTTTCTTGGTGCGCTAAGAAACAACCGACTGTTTCTCGTTCTAGTGTGGAAGCTGAATATCGAGCGCTTGCCTATGCTTGCGCTGACACCGTCTGGATTCGTCACCTCTTACGAGAATGTGTTGCTGCCGGCTCTCATCACATCCAATTTGTGCCACAGCTAGAGGGAGGAGGGGGAAGGGAGGGAAAGAATCTGGTAAGAGGATTCTCTGGCTCTGATACCATGTAGAATATGGAATAACTTTATGCATTCTATTCCATTAGCATCTGTATTTATATTGTTACAAACCTCTCTAATGAAGGCAATAATCAATTACATGAATCAATTACAATCCCTTGATTAGGAATAGGAAATATTCCAAAGAGGAAGGTCAACCGTCTGAGTTGGTATGTGTGCTAATAATCCCCATTCTTCAGAGAGAGAGAGAACATGGTAATCATTTGGAAACCTATGAAAATAAAGACATCTCAAGAGAGAGTTTCTGGAATCATAGGTTAGAAAACCTTATAAAGAAAAGTACACTTAAAAAGAACACCTCTAAAACCGATTGTGTCCAAGAAAATAGATAAAGAAAACATACACAAAACATTGCTATTTTTTTAAGAATATAGTACTTGAATTTCTCATCATCGTCAAAATTTTACCATCTATTTGAGATGAGGTTTTGATGCAGTGTAAATTGACAAATACGTAATTTTTATATATTTTATTTCTGAATTTATAATTGTTAGTATCTCATTTTATTTAATTTTGTCTAATTAGTATTTTTGTGTATTTTTAGAGGTAAGAAGAGGCCTACGGAAAAAGAACTCAAAGTGGTATATTTCTCAAAGTTTGTGGAAGAAATCAAAGACGAGAATACTTCTTACACAATGCAACACAAAGATAGCATTTGGAGGAAGTAAAAAGAAGCATCAAATCAGGTTGAGATATTGATCATGGACTCATGGTTAAAACGAATCAGACAAGTAATTTGGAACAATTCCAAAATGCATATAGAACAAGTATTTTGAGATGAAGGGAGTAAGATTTTATGATGAATTAAAATTATCTATATATTTTTTATTTATCAATAACCGATCTATTCATGACCAAGTTAAAGCTAAAACACTTCATTTTCTGTGGTTGAAATATATTAAACTATCAAAATTTGGTTGTAAATAGTAACTGCGAGGACATTCACAAAGCAATATAAGTGGCAATACACTCATTTTTTTTTACCAATTGTAATAAGATTGGAGCTGATATTAGGGATTTTAGTTGATGATTGACTGTTGTGAACAAATTATTCGTGTTCGATCTATTAAGTTGTGAGATTTGAATTTTAGAAAGAAAAAAAGTCAATTGTTATTTAAAATATGGATAAGTTTTTAAAATTTAGAGAAAGAAATTTGTAAATGCAGTCCTATGTCTCACATAATCAAGTGTGATATTTTTTTATCTCTTTATTTTTCTTTTAAGAATTGTTATTTCATTTATGTGATTTAGAGTCAAGTCTCCCTTAATGTCTTTTACCGTGTGATTTTTGTGAATTAGAGTCAAGTCCTGTCTGCCACAATCGACTACCATAACTTCTTCATTACTGTGCTTCTCATGTCTTCAACTGTGTCACTTCTATGACTTAATTATAAAGAAGAAGAATTTATAAGAAAATAATATAAAATAGAATTCTATGTCTCTCATAATAAGTGTGATATTTTTTTATCTTTATCTTTTTCTTCTAATAATTGTTGTTTCACTTATGTAATTTAGAGAGTAAGTCGTCATTAACGTGTTTCTCATGTCTTCTGCAGTGTGACTTTTGTGAATTAAAGTCAAGTCCTATCTGCCACAATCGACTACCATAACTTCTTCATTACTGTGTTTCTTATGTCTTTATCATAATTGACTTTAGAAATTATTATTTAGCATATATAAAAAATGATAACTTTAGGTGACCATCAAATTAATCTCAATTGCTTATTCATTAGAAGATTGTGATTTTGTTTCCTTCCCAACAACCCAAATATATATATATATATATATATATA
The DNA here is from genome assembly GCA_022113865.1 of Chimonanthus praecox. Taxonomy (NCBI): domain Eukaryota; kingdom Viridiplantae; phylum Streptophyta; class Magnoliopsida; order Laurales; family Calycanthaceae; genus Chimonanthus; species Chimonanthus praecox. The sequence goes on along the minus strand of CM039087.1, from coordinate 51,686,024 downwards.
TATATATATATATATATATATATATATAAACTCATTGAAAAATGGATACAAAATGAAAATTTAACATTTAATTAAGCGAGCTTCAAATATTTGACGTCTCTTCATTACATTAGTACAAAATAGAGATTTAAAAAAAAACATAGGATTCAAAAATAGAAAAAAGGACATTTGAAATTGAATTTGGTGAATTTAAATAATTTGGTCCAATATTATTGTATTATTATCTAAAAAGTTAATATTTGTTTTATTTTAAAATTGAATTTTATGAAATTTAAAGAATTTGACCTAAACTTTTTTGTTGATAAAATTTTGTGCCAAATTTTAGGTAAGCGAAAAATAAAATAAGTGAAAGAGTTTTGCGAGTATTTTATAAGATTTACTAGAGAGCATTTGTTAGCATTTCATAATGTATTTGGGTTATCCGATTGTAGGACTCAACGTGGATCATTTGTTAATTTTGATAAAGAATCCATAGAATGAAGGGGGCATTTTAAATTTGATTTCCACTCCGTCCTAAAGGGCCACTGTTCGTAGAATTTATTCAATGTATCTATGAGTATGGAGGTTTGCACATGCTCCGAGAATAAGTTGGATACTTTTAGAGGCATGAACAACTTGGTTATATGTATTTCACATGTATGTGGTGTCATGTTTATACAAGTAAAGTCTGACTTTTTCTTTCTTCTGTACAATTGCTGAGTTGTTAACATAATTCTCTTCCACCATCCAAGTCAAGTCCTTTCTCTCATACAATCAACTCTCATATAATTTATTTTGCTTCCTATAATTTGCACTTGTCCCGTCGACTTAATTTTCTTGAAGCAATTAAGTGATGTACTAATTTGATGTAGTTGGGTCACTTTTTTACAACTCAAGCTAAAATAAATAGTATTTTATAATAAATTAGGTTTCACTAATCTTACAAAATCAAATAAGTAGTTGTTTATGTGATAATTTAAAAGAAATAGGGAACACAAATAGCAAGGGCAAAATTGCAAATACACAAACATTAGGTCCACAAGTCATGTAACTGTCTCTGCCAAAATCATTATCCTAACAAGAAATTAAACACTCAATTCTTTCAGCAGAGAGAGTGCAGCACAAGCAAAATTGGAAATAAACAAAAATGGGTGCATAAATCATCTAATTGTCGGTGCAAAATCATTACCCTTAATATCCTAAAATTATTGTGTCTTCACATAGTTCAGTCATTTTTTTTTTATGATTAACATTAAAATAATACTTCCTCCATCCCAAAACGCCTGCCTCATTTCAAATTTTTTATTTCTTAAGAATCATTTTATAAAATATTATTGTCAAATTTGATATTTTATTATTTGGATAAGTCAAAGCTTATAAAAGAATGTCGTTTTCTCATCACATTAGAATGCGAATTGGAGCTGAAAATAAATGAAGTAAACAAGTAGTTTGGGACAATTTCAAAATGCATATCGGAATAATATTTTGGGACAGAGGAAGTAATATTTTATGATGAATTAAAATTATCTATATGTTTTTTTATCTTTATCTTTTTCTTTTAAGAATTGTTGTTTCACTTATGTGATTTAGAGTGTCAAGTCGTCATTAACGTGTTTCTCATGTCTTCTGCCGTGTGACTTTTGTGAATTAGAGTCAAGTCCTGTCTACCACAATCGACTACCATAACTTCTTCATTAGTGTGTTTCTCATGTCTTCATGTGTGTCACTTCTATGACTTAATTATAAAGAATTAAGTGTTTAACTCTTTTTTTTCCTTCAAAAATTACTGTTTCATCTGAATATACTAATTTCACATAGTTATTCAGATTAAAATAAATTAAAATTATCTGGGTGTTTTTTATTCTCTGATGTAACTAGCCCAATTTAGTGCTTGGTCTGGTTTTGATTCACCAAATGGGAGATCAACTCTAATGAAGACAATGACACATCTGTTATAGGCAGCATGTGTATAAGTGAAATTGCTAAATTATAAAGTTTTCCATGTTCACACTAATAGATTAGAATATGTTTGGTAAAAAAGTCTTCTCATTCACACAGGATTTATTGACTTGTCAAATAATCGAATTTCAGATGCCATTCCTACTTGGTTTTGGAACTTGTCATCCAAAGTTACCTTCATAAATCTAGCTTCGCAATAGCATATCTCGTAAGATTCCAACATCCTAAGAATTTTACAAATCTGGACGAACTATTACTTTAAGTTCAATTTGTTTTGAGGGTTTTCTACCATATCACGTCTCAAATGCACATATCATGAGTGATTTCTATTATTCTGATACTACATTATATGCTCGTGATAATTTTTAAAATGGTTGCATTCCCTTGTCTTTTTGTGCCATTAAATCATTTTGGAGCCTAGACCTCTCAAACAACCAACCTGACAAATTCCTTCATGCTTTGGGAACTTTTCAAATTTGTGGTTTCTAGACTTGTCAAATAATGGTCTAGAGGGTGAAATTCCTTCATTTCCTAACAATTTTTCACCATTGAGTACTTTGGTTTTGGAAAATAATCATTTAACAGGACAGATACCATCATCGATTGCAAAACTTACAAATTTCAAAATTTTAGATTTATCAAATAATTCTTTGGTTGGTACAATTCCAAGTCAATTTGATAGCCTTTCTCTTGTATGGTTGAGGTTGAGCCATAATCACCTTCACAAAGTACTTCCATTGTCTTTTGCAAATTCAACAGAATTGGTTGGTATTGATCTTAGTAAAAAATAGATTATCTGGATCCCTGACAACATGGATGTGGGAAAGCCTAACTCATTTGATGTTTCTCAACCTTCGATCAAATATGTTCACTGGCAGTATCCCCATGCAACTATCGCTACTTGTCTCTTCAAGTTCTAGACCTTGCCGACAATCATCTATCGAGAGTCAGACCAAGTTCTTTTATCAACTTCACAGTAATGGCAACGACACATAATCTAAGTGAAGGCTTTTACTATTTGGAGTTTTCAGTGGTCATAAAGGAGATTGAACTAAAGTACACCACAACGATTATTTTATTTAATACTATTGACATTTCTCGAAATGGTCTATCTGATGAAATTCCCAATGGATTAATAAGACTTACAGAACTGATAAGCTTGAATTTGTCAGGAAACCATTTGGAAGGAAGCATCCCTAAAGATATTGGCAACTTGCAGCAATTAGAATCCCTTGACTTCTCAAGAAATCACTTGTCTGGTGTAATCCCATCGAGTATCTCTGCATTGAATTTCATGAGTAGCTTGAATTTGTCATACCACAATCTTTCTGGGCATATTCCATCAGGTAGACAGCTTCAAATTCTCAACGATCGATCCATCTATACGGGAAACTACAATCTTTGTGGCACACCACTTTTAGATTGCCTAGATGCACCCAGTCCTACATCATTGACCTTTAATGGTGGAGATGACGAAGATAGGTCCAAGCTGCTAGGGTTTTCAATTGGTGCGACGATGGGATCTGTGATCAGATTTTTGGCTATATGTGGAATTTTAATTTTGAACAAGTCACGGAGGATTTCATATTATGGGTTCTTTGATAGGTTGATTGAGAGACTCAATTTACTTATTGTAAATATAATATTGAAAGTTAGGAAAAAATAAAGCACCAATAGGATCATCATTTGTGAAAGATTTGCCACCAAGTTTAAAGGTGGTTATTAGTACAATAAATATATGGAATGATCATGTATGTTTTTAACCCTTCATCATATAAGAATTTCGATGTTGTCTTCATGCTCTCTCTCTCTCTCCAACTTTTTTGCTAACAAAATGTTCAGGAAATTCTTTTTTGACAATTAATTTATTGTGAACTAGATAACCAACGTTTCATGGTATTTATTTTTTTGCCAGATGGATGAATTTGTTGAAAAGATTTGATAGTAGCTTGATGAAAGATCAAACTAGATATTCATCGAAGTATATATATTCAGAGGCTACAAAGATTTAATAGAATTAGTGAGTTCATCTCGATGGGTTTAAATTGAGTATAGATTCAATTCATTAGAAAATTATGATTGTAAAGGAAAATAGAATGCAAGCATGTGGTCCTTGGAAAAAAAAAAAGAAGATTACTTCGTTCACGATAAATTGGCTCTATGTGCATATTTTTGCCAAGATGTTTGGGTGAAGCCTGTTCCTAGGCTAATAACACTGAGTAAATCCATAAATGGCTAAGCCCATGTTAAAGGTGTACGTAATTAAAGCTTTTGGTCTTGGGCCTACTAATCATCAAAGTGAGAAACAAGGAATTGTAGGATTCTTTGGAGTTCCCTATGCACATGCCTTTGTAGCCTTTGAAAGTCTATATATTCGGGTCTACTTCTCTGAACATATTTCTGCTTGACGCTAAAGCCCAACAAATGTTCAAGGCCCAACTTGAATGGGCAACATCATCTGTAATATGGTAAAACAAGGGCCTCAACTTGGGCTAGGCTGAATCTGAGCACATATAAAAACGTATTTGGGTTCGAGTTTACACAAGCTCGTTTCGGGCTCATTTTTGGATCTAAATATTAGACCAAAATTAGAATTCGGGTTGGGCATTGGTCTACTACCTGAAAGCCCAAGTTTTGCCCTAAATCCTAAATTTGAACTGCATTTTCTAAAATCTAATGTTCTTTAACTAACAGTGCGTATAAATTTATGTAACATATCAAATTTTATTTTAGAGAATAATAGTAGAAAAGCTCCATTTTTGAGCTCAAAGAAGCCCAAGCTGAGAGAAGCCCACATTACATTTAGGATGTGAAAAATAAAACTCTCTCATAAGACTATCAGAGATCCAAAAGAAGAACTCCAAATTTCTGAGCCTAAGACTCCTTTTATAGATTTTGAATTTTTAAAATTAGAAATTAAAAAATATTACTAAAATAATCAAAAGACATGAGAAGGAGAGAACGAAATCAAGCCACAATATTGATCAGTATGCATTTTCACGACAGATTTAGATCTTCAAAATAATATTAATAATATTATTATTAAAGAAATTGATCTTTAGCAATTTTATCTAACAAAACTTGATAAGTAAATAAAGGAGCATTTCCTTATTCATGGTGTTGTGTACATATTCCATCTATTTTACATAGATAGTTAGTCTCCTTAGAGAAGAAACTATTTACAAATTGTAATATTCGGCTAATCATTGGTGACTAAATTTTGAGTGAATCCTCAATGTTTTGATTTAAACTGGAAAGTCTCTTTATAAGCTTTAAACTAATCAAATATCAGTCTCTTTAAATAATTTTGAGTGATAAAAATTATTTAATCTATGTAAATCTATCTTGTAAAAATATAAAATTCATAAAAACATTTATTTAAATGCCAAAAAAATCTTAAAAAATGTTGTTAAGATTATGAATAAATCACAAAAAATAAATATAGTTATAAGAAACACATTATTGAAAATTTTATTACAACATGTTTGTGAGCCATTGATTACTTAAATTGATGTTCTATTTTTTATAATGTTTAGTAAAATTAAAATATTTATTGAGCGCTTTTCTTCTTTTATCTAAATTTCCAATATTTTCCACTTTTTTAGATACTTATCACTAAAAAGAGCCACTGAGATGGCCTAGTGCTCCTAAGGACAGTGGGTATCACCCATAAAAAAAATATCACTTGTTTTTACTTTAATTCTTCAAAATTAATATAATAAACAAAATAATTATATTAAATGTACTATCACGTTCAGTGACTCAAATGTCATAAAGAATTTTTGTGATGGACATAATTTTCTTCATGTGTCATTTTCGTGATCAAATCATCATTTCATTTCATGCAAAGAAGTCATCAACTGCTACATCTTCATTTAAGAAGTGTCAAAGATTTTTTGTTATCTAACATAATTTTTTTATACGTGTCTCATTTACATCCAATCATTTAAGAGTTAGACTAGCAACTTGCAAATGTTACAAGTCATCACCGATTTTTCAAAGATAACTCATCTATTGACTCGTCAAATTTCAAATGCCATGCCAAAAAAAGTGAGAAATAAGGATTTCTAACATTCTTTTAAAATTCTTAAAAACATATATTTAAATGTCAAAACATTCATAAAAGGTTGTTAAGATTATGAATAAATTACAAAAAATAAATTAATTATAAGACACATTATCTATAGTTTCAAAAATATCACATAGAAATTACTCCCAAACACTCACCCAAGTCTTAAGTTGATTAATAGCAATTAATTATTTTCTTCAAAGCATTCTCTATTTGTTCAAGTAATTAATCATGGCTCAACTCAATTGGCTTGAATTAATCATGTCATATTTGTCAAGTAAACTAATTACTCAATTAGATAATGTAAAATTTCCTTTTTCTTTCGTATCTTCCCTTCCATTGATGGCTCAAGTATATGAGTTCGGTTTGAAAACTCTAAGCTCACATGATTGAGTCACGAGATTTAATGACTCAGTTTACTTAGAATAATATGTAAAATTATTACAGGTAATTAACTAAAGATTTTTAATATTCCGAATTTAAAAAGTAAATTTTATTTAAATATCAGGACTTAATTAGGATAAATCTTGCAAAGACTCCAACATCCCCACTTCCACGGCATGAATTGGCATATTGTTGTAGACTCGTCTATTCACTTGTATCACTTCATTAACTCACAAAGTATTTTGGTTTTCACAATCAATGTGTAAAAAATTCTTTCTTTTTCTTTTTAAAATTATGTGTAATTAACTTTATTTTTATATATTTTTGGTCCAATGTTTTAGACTTTTAGGTAAAGTTTAAATCTTGAAAATTCAAAATCTAGAGAGCCCATTCTAATAAAGAGATTATTATAATTTTTTATATATTTCACATGCATTTGGTGTTATATTTAGAAAATAATATAGATGATATACAAGTAAAAAATCACTTTATTGTGAGGATAATTGCTTTTATGAAACTAATTTTATATGATATAGGACTATAACGATGGGATGGATGTGTATTTTTTTTTTATATTTTTAGTTTCACACCATGAATTTAGACATTGCTATAGAGACGTCTATTCACTTGTGTCGTCCTCTCATTTTCACAATCAATGTGTAATAATTTCTTTCTTTTTCTCTTTTTTTTTTTTTTTAATTCAGTATGATTAATTTCTTTTTCTTTTTCTTTTTCTTTTTTTTTTTATATTTTTAAGAGTCTCTAACCTAACATCTTTGGACCATCTCAGGAAGATGTGGTGCAGTTTTCTTTGAAAACTTTCTATGAGAAAACAATAGAATGAAAACAAGAAAGTGCTGATGAATCTAATTACAATATAATGATTACCCATGAACTGGTGTGCAGTATATTATCTTGCACTTTTAGGCATGAAAACCATCAAACGGGGTGATGATGAGGTTATTGGAGAGTCCTTGTCACTTACCAAAAATCATTTTGATCAAATGATTCAAGTCATATTTTTAAAGGCAGTAAATTTTAAATGTTAAAAAATTAAGTTGTTCAAATTTTAAAGAACGTGGAAATATGGCTAATTAATTCAACTAAAATATTTTTTTATGAATTAAATATTCAAGTAAAGACCTTCTCATGGGGCTCATTCTTAAATCTTCTTTTAATATGCTACACATATGTATGCATGTGATCATCCTTTTTAATTATATCATATTCTCAATCTTTGAAATAATTATGAAAAATTATAAATATTTGTCCATGATTTAGAATGATAAGATTCATTTTACAAGAGTTAAAAAGCTAAATACTCTTCCATTTTCGAGTCCATATAAATCCTGTAAACATCTTCAACATCCCCATTCCCACAGCATGAATTAAGATATTGTCGTGGAGTCGTCTATTCACTTGTGTCACTTCATTGACTTAAAAGTCAAGTCTTTTTGTTTTCACAATCAATTTCTAATAATTTATTTGTTTTTCCTTTTAGGATTCTGTTTAATATACTTTATTTTTCACCTTTACTCAGACTTGGTCAATAGTTTTGATTTAAGTTTAAATCTTAAAAATTCAAATCATAGAGAGGCAATTTTGATAAAGAATCCATAGAATAGAATAAAGCGGACATCTTAAATTTGATTTCCACTCCATCCTAAAGGATCACTGTTTGTAGAGTTTATTCAGCGTATCTATGAGTATAGAGGTTTGTACATGTCCCGAGAATAAGTATTTGATGTCATGTTGAGAAAATAATATAGATGGTATAAAAGTAAAAAATTCACTTATAGTAGGGATTGAAAATCTGACTTTTTTTCTTCTATCCAATTTGTAGAGTTGTTAACATAATTCTCCTTCACCACCCAAGTCAAGTCCTTTCTCTTATACAATCACCTCATATAATTTATTTTTCTTCCTATAATATGCACTTGTCCCATAGACCTCATTTTCTTCATTAAATATTTTTTTGTCATAGGCATAATTTTCTCACGTGTCATTTTCGTGCTCAAATCCATCACTTCATACAGTCAAATCCATCATTCTAAGCAATAATTCTTAAAGTTAAAAAAAAATCAATAAATTCAAATTGATTAAGAATTTATTTTGTAAGAGAAAAAAAAAAAAAGAGAGATCTAGTGTTTTAAGCTGAGAATGTATTAATTTTTTTAATATATTTAGTTTTAATCTATTGGTTGTCAAATATTCTAACATCTTTATTTTTTTTTAACATTTAAATTTCCATCTTTAAATAGGTTAACACATAAAATGGCCGAAATGGCCCGTTCTGACACAGACTTGTAACACTATTGATAAATTCAAAGCACTCGAAAAGTAACACTATTGATAAATTCAAAGCACTCGAAAAATGTAATGAAGAAATTTGATGTGATGTAAGGTTAAACAGAGAAAACCTTAGAACTACAAGTGGAAATTTTAATAACTAAATTAGAATATATAAAAGCTCATTGAAAAATGGATAAAAAAATAAAAAATTGACATTTAATTAAGTGAGTTTAAAATATTTGTCTTTTCTTTATTATATAGTATAAAAATAGAGAATTTTGTTAAAAAGGGATTGAAAAATAGGCAAAAGGAAATTCAAGATTGAATTTGGTGAATTTAAATGATTTGTTCCAATATTTATGTGACGTAATTGAAAATAAAATTACATCACATAAAACATAACGCATGAGGTGAGATAAATTTAACATTGTTCGGTGTTTGATACTTCAAAATTAGGGCTGCAACTTGGGTCGGGTTTTGACTCAACCCGCATGACCCGACCCTAGAAATCATGAGGGTCGGGTTGAAAATTTCGGGTCAGCAGGTCGGGTCGGGTTGAGAAGACATAAACCCGTACGGAATTCGGGTCGGGTAGGGTCGGGTTGAGGATTTTACAAGTTAATCCAACCCGACCTGACTTAACCCGACCTGAGCCGGCTAAAATTAGGCTAAAATGGGTTCAAAATGCGGGTCGGGTCAAAATTTGGGTTGATTTGTATTAGAATTTGGGTCGGGTCGGGTTGGGTTCCGTAAATATTAACTCGGGTTGGATCGGGTTTATTAAAACCCGACCCGAGTTGCAGTCCTACTCAAAATTACAAAAACGATTATAATGGGCGAAAGGAATAATAGGTTCAATAATTAAAAAAAGTGAAGATGGAACCAGAGAACTATAGTGTATTCTACACAAGCTCAAAGGATTAAACTCAATCTCACTCGTAAAAAAGAAGCCTCAAAATTACAAAAAAGAGAATTTTCACAAATTTCTCTTAAAAAAATAAAACTCTCTCAAAAGAAATCCAAAGGAAAAATTCCAAATTTCTGTATATTACAATCTAAGACTCCTTTTATAGATTTTGAATTTTTAAAATTAGAAATTAAAAAATATTACTAAAATAAATTTAGACTAAATAAAACATATAATTAAAATGGAATTTCAAACAACTATTAAATTTATTTCTCGATATTAAATGAATACACATCTTTAAATGAACATTATTTTTTATAATAAACATATTCACATTTTATACATTAAAATTAATATAGTAAAAAATAGTTATATTAAAAAGAACCAAAGTGAGTCCTGTCAACTTAATATCTTTTTCGTCTGTGGAATGGAATTGACATTTCAACAATATAAAAATATAAATTTCTTCTTGGTATCACACAATCAAGTAAGATGGCTTCTTTCTTTCATAAAAGATAGTGTCATAAAGAAATTTGCAAATCTTACTAAGTCGTCGCGGGTTTCCTTCGGTGAATTGTCAAATAATCAAATTTTCTCAGTTCTCTTTAATTTTGGACGCTCATCCTAACACGAATTGAAATTATCATTTTACCTCTATTGGTGTATCGCTCATCAGGTATCGGTGTACCGATATGCAGAACATATACATACATAGCGGTGTATTATCGGTACACCTATACTTGATGAGCGATACACCGGTAGAGATAAAATGAGAATTTCATTTCATCCCATGTCTCCTAACAGATTTTACCTGTGTTAGAATAACTGGCCTTGATGTTTCAAAGACTACTCATATGTCAAGAAAAAGTGAGAAATAAGGATTTCTAACATTCTTTTAAAAACTTAAACCAAATCTAAGTAATTTTCTAATATCATAGGACACATTTTAAATAATTTGATATTTTTTGATGATTAATCATCCAACCATACATCTTTGAGTTCCATGTGACCATATCAAAGAACCTTATCATTTAAGCTTGGGAACCTCTGGTAAACAATAGACACCCCTCTTGACAAGTAACAAGAAGTTTAAAGCTCATTTTAGAATATGAAGAAAATAAAGAGACTTTCCAGATTAAATAAAAAAATATTGGGGATTCATTCAAAATATCTTCACCAATGTTTAGCCCAATGTTGCAATTTGTAAATTTTATGAGGAGCATATAATTGTCACCTTAATGAGTCAATCTGATTATTTAATTCAACTTTGAGTGATAAAAAAGATTTAGTCTATGTAAATCTATCTAGTAAAACTATAAAATTCTTAAACACATATATTTAAATGCCAAAATCATCATAAAAATTATAAAGTATCCCATCATGTCTCAAGATTTTCTTTTTTCTCAGAAAATTTTACATAGGAGAGCACATTTTTTTTTTAAAAAAAAATGGAAGAAGAAAATATTATAGAACAACCCATTCAATGGTTCTGTTAAATTGTTGGTTCATTAGATTGGAATTTTAATCAAAGAAAGATAGGAAAAAAGTGCAAACGAGACTCTTTCATTTTCTTTGGTCAGCAGTCCATATATAAATCCAGTGAAAAGGGAAATTGAATCAGTCCAGTGGTGGAGCATTGAGGAGAATGTTGACATTAGTTGTCAATTTGTAATTAGATACCATAATTATAGGGACAGTTACCTATTGTATAGGAAACTAATTGTATATCTGATGTGTATTCCTGTAATAGCCCTCTTCTGAGAGTTTCCGCCGCTCACCCTCATCTTCCCCCGTCGCTCATTTTTTTCCCATCTGGGATTCTTCCGCCTCCAATATGCGCGATCTTGCAGATCTGTCGACTCAATCTTGATCTGCTCGGTGCTCTTTCACCGTTCTTCACCCACTCTGTTTTCCGCTGCCGGAGCCTCGGACGCACTATGCTGGCTGGCTTTCGAGAACAGGTTGCGGCCGAGCCGTCTGCCTGATGCGTCCCTACTATCTTTCGTTCCTGGCTGGAGGTCTGCTCGTTTCTCGCTGTCTTCGATCACTTGCCATTCTCTGATCAGATCAAATCTGGTACCACCGGCAACTACGCTGGATCTCTGTTCTTTTGCAAACCGACTGTATGCGCACGCGATTTCTTTGCACCGACGGGATTTGATTTTCCCTTTGCAGCAGATCTCGTAGTGAAAAACCCAGATCGACACCCTTGTCATCTGCAGCCGCTACTCTCATGTGCAACTTGCTCGCCCGGCTGCTTGCACCTCCGACCCTTTTTCTTTTCTCCGATCTGCACTGCTTCTAGAACACCAGACTGGTTTACTGGTGTCCGCTGCCATTTTTCCGGCAGCACCAGATATGCCTGCCACTCCTGCCCCTCTTCTGCTCTAGCGCCACCGGCTTATTCGACGCTCCGATCTGCGCCTTCATCTGATTTCAGACTGCTCTCATTTGGTTGCGGCCTACTGTTCGCCCGACTCTGCTTGGCTGCCTTTGGGTTCCTCTCTCCTATCTGGATCAGCTCTTCGGACTGCAGCATCTCTGTTTGCATCTCCGGCTAGATTTAATCTCTGCACGCTCCGCTGCCTCCGTCTGACCTCCACCGGCGACGCCCGGATCTGACGTTTCCTCTTTGCCGTTCAGCCATCGCCAGATCGGATATTTGTGCCGTCACTCTACAGATCTAGCAGCTAGATCTGTTGTGTTATTTATGCCTTGTTCTGATAGGCACTTCCAATTTGCTAGATCCACTTTCTATCATGACTGACTCCTTCTCCCGTACCCTAGATTCTCAAAAAGGCAAAGAGAAGGTTGATCCCACTATCTTGCCTCCATTCCACCTACAAGATATGTCTTCCTTGATCACTCCTGAACGACTCGATGGTACCAACTACATTGAGTGGTCCTTGAATGCTCAGAATAAGATCAAGGGCAGGAAACGTTGGGGCTTTATCTCTGGTAGTAAGAAAGCCCCTGAAGCAACAAATTCTGAGGAATATGAAATATGGGAGGATGAGAACTGTATGGTCAAATCTTGGCTACTTGACGCCATGACTAAGGACATCAGGTCACTTTTTCTACGCCTATCTACTACCAAGGCGATCTGGGACGCTGCCAAAGCAACTTATTCTGTCAGCCAAGATGCCTCAAAAGCATACAATTATATTGTGCGGTCACTTCTGTCCACCAAAATGGCGGTTCTGTTATTTCTTACTTTGGCAAACTACAACAATTATGGCAGGAGCTTGATGCTATTGAGCCTTGCACTATGGAATGTATATTGAGAGGTATACCACCATGGTCAACTCTCAACGATTGTATGTTTTCCTGGCTGGTCTCGATTCCCATTTGGATGGGGTTTGTGGTTGTGTTCTTGCGACTACACCGCTTCCAACTCTATAGGTTGCTTATGCTATCATTTGTGCCGAGGCAAATCGCCAAGATGCTATGCTTGGTGCGCCATCTACTGAAGGAGTTGTTATGGCTATTAAAAAATCTGGTACTCGTTCGGATCCAAAGAAAGGTGTTTGTAAGTGTACTCATTGTAATGAGGTTAATCATGTGATAGATACATGCTTTAAGCTCCATGACTACCCTGATTGGCATCCAAAGGGTAAGACGGCCTCTTCCACGTCTTATAATCCTACGACAGTGGATTCCATTCCCAAGAGCTATGTCGTCATTACTTCCTGCTTCGTTGCCAAATCAGGTATCACTGATTCTGCTATTACTCATTTTACTAGAAATAGTGCTTGGATAATTGTCACAGGTGCTACGGACCATATGACTTATGATAAATCTTGGTTTAGCTATTTATCTTCTACTTGTCCCAAATCCGCCATTACTAATGCCAATGGTGTGTCTTCCCCAGTTGTCGGTGTCGGCACTATACCCCTGTCACCATCCTTATCTCCCACTAATGTTTTATTGGTTCCATCACTAAATTGTAACCTTATTTCTGTTAATAAGTTATCCGAGTCTCATGACTGTGTTGCCACTTTTTTTCCTACTTACTGTCTTTTTCAGAACTTCCATACCAAGGAGAAGATTGGCAGTGGTAAACAACGTGGAGGCTTGTACTATCTGGACGATGGGTTACACAGATCAGATGATGGAGCACTTGTTCACGTTATGAACGCCAGCGTCTTTAAAAGACAGGAGGAGATTTGGTTATGGCATGCACGATTGAGTCATCCCTCATTTGGTTACCTTAGGAGATTATTTCCCTCATTATTTACTGGTTCTACTATTTCAGACTTTGTTTGCGAAACTTGTGTACTGGCGAAAAGCCATCGTTCTGTTTTTCATTCGAATGATAATAAAACTGCAGCACCTTTTGCTTTAGGTCACTCGGATGTCTGGGGTCCTGCCCCACTTTCTACAAATCATGGCATGAGGTGGTTCATTACATTTGTTGATGATTCTACCAGGATGACCTGGGTTTATTTGCTGCGACACAAGAGCGATATATGTACTGTGTATCGCCTTTTCCATCAAATAGTGTTAACACAATTTGGCATTTCTATCAGATTTATTCGTTCTGATAATGGGGGTGAATATTTCAACAATAAATTGACTGATTTTCTGCATTCAGTTGGTACTATCCATCAAACATCTTGCTCTCAGACTCCTCAATAGAACGGGGTTGCTGAACAGAAAAACCGGTACCTTTTGGAGGTCACTCGTTCTCTCTTAATTGGAGGTCATGTTCCATCGCATCTATGGGGCGAAGCTTTGAGTTCCGCTGTCTACTTGATTAATTGTACACCAGCTAGTGTTCTTGGATTCAGAAGACCTTTGGATGTACTGTCTGACCATTGTATGCTTCGCTCCGTTGTTCATTTGGCACCTCGTGTCTTCGGCTGTGTAGTGTATGTTCACTTACATTCCAGTCAACGCACCAAGCTGGAAGCACCTGCATTGAAGTGTGTGTTTGTCGGGTATGGCTCCACTCAGAAAGGATATCGATGTTATCGTCCCCCTACTAAGAAGTTTTATGTCTCCATGGATGTAATATTCCATGAAAGCATGTTGTTCTATCCCAAAGCAACACCAGATTCTTCACTTCAGGGGGCGACTAGAGATGAAGTACAGAATCAGGATGAAATAAGGTTCTTTGAAATAATGAGGCCATCTAGTATTGAAGCCGAGACACCCGAATCATCCTCCATTGAGCACTCAGTTGAAGGGCGTGAATGTCAAGGCCATGATAGTACAATGTCTCCTACGTCTACAATCCCACTGATCCAATCATCTCTAGAGGACTCCTTAGACGTATTACCTGATCCTATTCATGTTGACTCTAATATCCATGATATTATTAGTATAACTGAACCTGCATCTGAACCATCCCAATATCATCTTCCACCCTGATCTAATCGTCGTCAACCAGCAACTAGATATGAGCCTAACCTGAAAGCTAAAGTTAAATATCTAATAAGTAACCATGTGTCCTCCCACAAGTTTTTTGAGTCATATGCATCTTAGTACTTCAATTATCCTCTGTCTCTATTCCTAGTAAATTGCAGGAAGCTGTAGCAGATTCTAGATGGACCAAGGCTATGGCAGAGGAAATGACAGCATTGGACAAAAATGCCACTTGGGAACTCGTGTACGTACCAAGGGAAAAGAAGACCGTGGGATGCAGATGGGTGTTTACGGTCAAACACAGAGCATATGGGACGATTGAGAGATACAAAGCTCGGTTAGTTGTAAAAGGATATACACAGTCTTATGGTGTAGATTATCAAGAAATGTTTGCACCAGTTGCCAAACTTAATACTGTGAGAGTACTTTTGTCGTTAGCAGCTAATCAACTAATTACTCAATGAGATAATGTAAAATTTCCTTTTTCTTTCGTATCTTCCCTTCGATTGATGGCACAAGTATATGAGTTCGGTTTGAAATCTCTAAGCTCACATGATCGAGTCACGAGATTTAATGACACAGTTTACTTAGAATAATATGTAAAATTATTAGAGGTAATTAACTAAAGATTTTTAATATTCCGAATTTAAAAAGTAAATTTTATTTAAATATCATGACTTAATTAGGTTAAATCTTGCAAAGACTCCAACGTCCCGAATTGGCACATTGCTGTAGACTCGTCTATAAATCCTGTAAACATCTTCAACATCCCCATTCCCACGGCATGAATTTAGACATTGTCGTGGAGTCGTCTATTCACTTGTGCCACTTGATTGACTCAAAAGTCAAGTCTTTTTGTTTTCACAATCAATGCCTAATATTTTATTTGTTTTTCCTTTTAGAATTCTGTTTAATTAACTTTATTTTTCACCACAATTTTGATAAAGCGGGCATCTTAAATTTGATTTCCACTCCATCCTAAAGGATCACTGTTTGTAGAGTTTATTCAGCGTATCTATGAGTATAGAGGTTTGTACATGTCCCGAGAATAAGTATTTGATGTCATGTTGAGAAAATAATATAGATGGTATAAAAGTAAAAAATTCACTTATAGTAGGGATCGAAAATCTGACTTTTTTTCTTCTATACAATTTGTAGAGTTGTTAACATAATTCTCCTTCACCACCCAAGTCAAGTCCTTTCTCTTATACAATCACCTCATATAATTTATTTTTCTTCCTATAATATGCACTTGTCCCATAGACCTCATTTTCTTCATTAAATATTTTTTTGTCATAGGCATAATTTTCTCACGTGTCATTTTCGTGCTCAAATCCATCACTTCATACAGTCAAATCCATCATTCTAAGCAATAATTCTTAAAGTTAAAAAAAAAAATCAATAAATTCAAATTGATTAAGAATTTATTTTGTAAGAGAAAAAAAAAAAAAGAGATCTATTGTTTTAAGCTGAGAATGTATTGGTTTTTTTAATATATTTAATTTTAATCTATTGATTGTCAAACCGACACTGGTCGTCCATGTGCCCTTGGTTGGTGATTTCATGTGGTTGGCCAGGCTTCGAGTGTTGGTGTTATTTACGTGTACAATATTTATAAACGTTTTATTGCTCAAAAAAAAAAATCTATTGATTGTCAAATATTCTAACATGTTTATTTTTTTTTAACATTTAAATTTCCATCTTTAAATAGGTTAACACATAAAATGGCCGAAATGGCCCGTTCTGACACAGACTTGTAACACTATTGATAAATTCATAGCACTCGAAAAATGTAATGAAGAAATTTGATGTGATGTAAGGTTAAACAGAGAAAACCTTAGAACTACAAGTGGAAATTTTAATAACTAAATTAGAAAATTTAAAGTGATGACAATGAGATTTAATTCAATCTTAATTGAGGTAATCCAAAACTCAAATCCCTAATAGAAACAAGTTAAGAGACCTTCTTGAAGATCTACCCAGAAAATAAGCAGCAAGAAAATTGACTCAATTAAATTGATAAAACTCTAAATGTTTCAATTAATTCAAGTGCCACTACTCTCTCAAAAACAAATTCACACAGACAACATGAATAAATAATTTATTAATCTATTATTGTGGGGCCCAAGGTCTATTCCAAGACCACCAATCCTTTGAGATAATCCTTAAAATTTGAGCAACTTTTCAAATGTAGAATGACATTAGATGGGATTATCCTTTGATTTCTCATGCTCTAATTGACATTTAGATTAAGTGAGTTTAAAATATTTGACTTTTCTTTATTATATTAGTATAAAAATAGAGAATTTTGTTAAAAAGGGATTGAAAAATAGACAAAAGGAAATTCAAGATTGAATTTGGTGAATTTAAATGATTTGTTCCAATATTTATGTGATGTAATTGAAAATAAAATTACATCACATAAAACATAACGCATGAGGTGAGATAAATTTAACAATTTTCGGTGTTTGATGCTTCAAAATTAGGGCTACAACTTGGGTCGGGTTTTGACTCGACCCGCATGACTTGACCCGAGAAATCATGCGGGTCGGGTTGAAAATCTTGGGTCAGCGGGTCTGGTCGGGTCGGGTTGAGAAGACATAAACTCACATGGAATTCGGGTCGGGTCGGGTTGAGGATTTTACAAGTTAATCCAAACCGACCCGACTTAACCCGACCCAACCCGTCTAAAATTAGGCTAAAATGGGTTTAAAATGCAGGTCGGGTCAGAATTTGGGTTGATTTGTATTAGAATTTGGGTCAGGTCGGGTTGGGTTCCATAAATATTAACTCGGGTTGGATCGGGTTTAGTAAAACCCGACCCGAGTTGCAGCCCTACTCAAAATTACAAAAAGGATTATAATGGACAAAAGGAATAATAGGTTCAATAATTAAAAAAAGTGAAGATGGAATGAGAGAATTATAGTGTATTCTACACAAACTCAAAGGATTAAACTCTCAATCTCACTCGTAAAAAAGAAGCCTCAAAATTACAAAAAAGAGAATTTTCACAAATTTCTTTTTAAAAAATAAAACTCTCTCAAAAGAAATCCAAAGGAAAAATTCCAAATTTCTGTATATTACAATCTAAGACTCCTTTTATAGATTTTGAATTTTTAAAATTAGAAATTAAAAAATATTACTAAAATAAATTTAGAGTAAATAAAACATATAATTAAAATGGAATTTCAAAACAACTATTAAATTTATTTGTCGATATTAAATGAATACACATCTTTAAATGAACATTATTTTTTATAATAAACATATTCACATTTTATACATTAATTTTTTAAAATTAATATAGTATAAAATAGTTATATTAAAAGAACCAAAGTGAGTCCTGTCAACTTAATATCGTTTTCGTCTGTGGAATGGAATTGACGTTTCAACAATATAAAAATATAAATTTCTTCTTTGTATCACACAATCAAGTAAGATGGCTTTTTTTCTTTCATAGAATTTTCTTAGTCAATATCTATTCTTTCATAGAAGAAAGTGTCATAAAGAAATTTCCAAATCATACTAGTCGTCGCGGGTTCCCTTCTGTGAATTGTCAAATAATCAAATTTTCTCAGTTCTCTTTAATTTTGGACCCTCATTCTAGCACGAATTGAAATTATCATTTTATCTCTACTGATTTATCGCTCATCAAGTATCGGTGTACCGATATACAAAACATATACATGCATAGCTGTGTATTATCGGTACACCTGTATTTGATGAGCGGGACACCGGTAGAGATAAAATGAGAATTTCACTTCATTCCATGTCTCCTAACAGATTTTATCCGTATTAGAATAACTGGCCTTGATGTTTCAAAGACTACTCATATGTCAAGAAAAAGTGAGAAATAAGGATTTCTAACATTCTTTTAAAAACTTAGACCAAATCTAAGTAAATTTCTAGTATCATAGGCCACATTTTAAATAATTTGATATTTTTTGATGATTAATCATCCAACCATACAACTTTCAGTTCCATGTGACCATATCAAAGAACCTAATCGTTTAAGCTTGGGAATCTCTAGTAAACAATAGACACCCCTCTTGACAAGTAACAAGAAGTTTAAAGCTCATTTTAGAATATGAAGAAAATAAAGAGACTTTCCAGATTAAATAAAAAAATATTGGGGATTCATTCAAAATATCTTCACCAATGTTTAGCCCAATGTTGCAATTTGTAAATTTTATGAGGAGCATATAATTGTCACCTTAATGAGTCAATCAGATATTTTAATTCAACTTTGAGTGATAAAAAAGATTTAGTCTGTGTAAAACTATCTAGTAAAACTATAAAATTCTTAAACACATATATTTAAATGCCAAAATCATCATAAAAATTATAAAGTATCCCATCGTGTCTCAAGATTTTCATTTATCTCAGTAAATTTTACATAGGAGAACACATTTTTTTTTAAAAAAAAAGAAAAAGAAAATACTATAGAACAACCCATTCAATGGTTCTGTTAAATTGTTGGTTCATTAGATTGAAATTTTAATCAAAGAAAAATAGGAAAAAAGTGCAAACGAGACTCTTTCATTTTCTTTGGTTAGCAGTCCATATAAAATCCTGTAAACATCTCCAACATCCCCATTCCCACGGCATGAATTTAGACATTGTTGTGGAGTCATTTATTCACTTGTGTCACTTCATTCACTCAAAGTCAAGTCTTTTTGTTTTCACAATCAATGTCTAATAATTTATTTGTTTTTCCTTTTAGAATTCTGTTTAATTAACTTTAATTTTCACCTTTATTCAGACTTGATCGATTGTTTTGATTTAAGTTGAAATCTTAAAAATTCAAATCATAGAGAGGCAATTTCGATAAAGAATCAGTAGAATGAAGCAGGCATCCTAAATTTGATACAGGCATCGGACCTGATAAACCCAACATGGGCCCGATGAAGGACGAGCTGACCCAGTTACTCAAAATTGACAAGTTCGCTCTACTAATTTATGTTCAATTAGATGGAGGAAAGCGGGGAGCTCAGACACAATATAATGGACTCATTGTACCAGAATTAAAGCCTGTTTGAAAAATTGTGGGCCAGAGCCCATTTAGAGACGAGTTCAGTCTCAAAAGCCCATGAATTTAAATCCGAATGTTGGCAATTCAGTGAACCCACAAAATGCACGTCAGCTTTTGATATGGGCCCAGACTTGGACGATTGTTAACCTGATTGCGAAAGAAGAGAATAAGAAGAAAGATGAGACAGATTAAAGATAATGAGAGATGAGAAGGAAATGAAGGCAACTCGTCGCTTCTCTTTGATTTTTTAAAGACTACTCATTTATTGACTTGTCAAATACTCAAATTTCAAATTCCACGAAAAAGTGAGAAATAAGGATTTTTAACATTCTTTTAAAAACTTAGATAGAATCTAGATTGATGATGCCCATTTGATATATTTTAATCTTAAATTGAGAATCATAGGCAAAGTAACTTTCTAATATCATAGGCAACATTTTAAATAATTTGATATTCTTCATCATTAATCATCCAACCACACATCTTTTTCATTAATTAATGGTGAGTTCCACCCAGTAAGATCCCTGTCCCATATCAAAGAACATAATCATTTAAGTTTGGGTACCTCTCTTACACAATAAACACCCTTCTTAACCCGTACTGGCCCTGAAATCTCAGGGGCCCTAATCGAAGTGCATTGGTGGGGCCCTGAGAGCAGTGCTAATGGGGGCCCTACAATCCATTGGTTACATTGGGGGTCCTAGGGAGCGGCCTCGCTGACCAAAAGCCAGGGTCGGCCATGCTCTTAACAACTAACAACAAGTTTAAAACTCATTTTAAAACAGGGTAGTGATCCTCCCATGAGAGGTTTGTGTAACGAGACATGGGTTTTAGTATATTGCCAATTTTACTTTTTGTATGAATAGTAAATCGGTTCACCAATCCTTCGTATGAACAGTAAATCGACTCGTCGAAATTCGCATGAGCAGTAAATTGGCTCACCGAAATTTTACTATTCATGCAAAGGGTAAACTTGGCAATACACTAAAACCTGTGTTGGATTACACAAAATACCCGTGAGAGTATTGCTACCCTTTAAAATATGAAGAAAATAAAGAGACTTTCTAGATTAAATCAAAATATGGGGGATTCATTCAAAATATCTTCACCAATGTTTAGCCCAATGTTGCAATTTGTAAATTTTATGAGGAGCATATAATTGTCACCTTAATGAGTCAATCTGATTATTTAATTCAACTTTGAGTGATGAAAAATATTTAGTCTATGTAAATCTATCTAGTAAAATTATAAAATTCTTAAAAACATATATTTAAATGCCAAAACATAGAAATTACTCCCAAACACTCACCCAAGTCTTAAGTTTAATAAATATCAATTAATTACTTTCTTCAAAGCATTCTCTATTTGATCAAGCAATTCAATCATGGCTCAGCTTGATTGGCTTGAATTAATCATTTCATATTTGTCAAGTACACTAATTACTCAATCAGATAGTGTAAAATTTAGTTGCATGCAGTTTAATTTATCTAATAATCAGATATATATGATTAGACTGAATTGACTCAAGCATATGAGTTCGGTTTGAAAATTCTAAGCTCACTTAATCAATTCACGAGATTTAATGACTCAGTTTACTTAGAATAATATAAATTATTAGAAGTAATTAATTAAAGATTTTTAGTATTCCGAATTTAAAAAGTAAATTTTATTTAAATATCGTGACTTAATTAGGATAAATCTTGAAAAGACTCCATCATCCCCACTTCCACAGCATGAATTTAGACATTGTTGTGTAGCGTCTATTCACTTGTGTCACTTCATTGACTCACAAGTCTTTTGGTTTTCAAAATCAATGTATAATAATTTCTTTCTTTTTCTTTTAAAAATTATGCGTGATTAACTTTATTTTTCACCTTTATTAAGACTTGGTCCAATGTTTAAGTTAAAGTTTAAATATTGAAAATTCAAAATCTAGAGAGCCCATTTTAATAAAGAGATTATTATAAATTTTTATATAATTCACATGCATTTGGTGTTATATTTAAAAAATTAATATAGATGGTATACAAGTAAAAAATCACTTTATCCTGAGGATATATATAATTTTTTTATAAAACTAATTTTATATGATATAAGAGTATAGGATTATAACAATGAGATGGATGTGTATTTCTTTTATACTCTTCTCTATTTATATTTTTACTTCCACGCCATGAATTTAGACTTTGTTTCAGAGTCGTCTATTCACTTGTGTCGTCTTCTCGTTTTCACAATCAATGTGTAATAATTTCTTTCGTTTTCTCCTTTTTTGGAATTCAGTGTGATTAATTTCTTTATCTTTTTTTATGTATATTTTTAAGAGTCTCTAACCTAACTTTCTATCAAATGGATCACGAGATCTAAATAATTAAGTGTACTTGATAGATAATTATATTGATGTGAAGTGTCTAAATTTTCATTATTAATTGATCAATATAATCATAATCATTTTAGTGTCAATAAATATAAGAAATTAATTCTAAAAAAATTTAAATTATGAGATAAGATTATCATATAGGAGTAAAACTTCAAACACACCTAATCATATTATTCTGTTCATACCATACTCACTCACATGAGGTTCAAGATCCATTTAAAGAGTAATCTCAATATCAAATCTCAATAAAAAATTACATAATTTTATACTTCATTGCCACAGTCATGACTCAATCGAGCTCTCACATAATCAAGTGTTATAACTTCGTTTTATTTTTAGAATTACTATAGAACTAAGAAAGTTGATTTGTTTTGATTGGGCTAATCTTATTAGATTTATGATTCACGTACTTCAGATTCATTCAAATTAATCTCTATGACCACATTATTCAATTCAAATAAACTTTAAAATTGACATTTTTAATTCATATAAGTTAGATTCCACTCAAAATAACCACGCAAATCTTTGATTATATTGTTGATTTTTTTTTCTAATATTTTGTTTTTGTGGATTATATAGGTTGAGCATCTTGACTTGCTCATTTCATTATTCTTTCTTTTTCTTTTTGGAATTATGTGTGATGAACATAATTTTATTCATCTGTGTCACGTTTGTGATTTAGAGTCAAGTCCTCAGTCTCACACATCTTGTCCTTCATTAGCGTGTTATTCGGTCCACAAGTCATGTAACTGTCGGTGCAAAAATCATTATCCTAATAAGAAGTTAAACACTTAATTCTTTCAGCGGAGAGAATGCAGCACAAGAAAAATTGGAAATAAACAAAAATAGGTGCACAAATCATCTAATTGTCAGTGCAAAAATCATTACCTTTAATATTCTAAAATTATTGTGTCTTGACATAGTTCAGTCATTTTTTTATGATTAAGATTAAAATAATACTTCCTCCATCGTAAAACTCCTGCCTGATTTCGAAATTTTTGATTTCATAAGAATCATTTTATAAAATATTATTGTCAAATGTTGATATTTTATTATTTGGAGAAGTCAAAGCTTATAAAAGAATGTCGTTTTCTCATCACATTAGAATGCGAATTGGAGCGGAAAATAAATGAAGTAAACAAGTAGTTTGGGAAAATTTCAAAATGCATATAGGACAAATATTTTGGGACGGAGGAAGTAATATTTTATGATAAATTAAAATTATCTATGTGTTTTTTTATCTTTATCTTTTTCTTTTAATAATTGTTGTTTCACATATGTGATTTAGAGAGTCAAGTCGTCATTAACGTGTTTCTCATGTCTTCTGAATGTATTGAGTACTAAATTAAATAAATTTATTAAATTTTGTATGAATTTGAAGTCAGAACCAAACTGCCAATATTATTTTAGACAGATTATTATAGATAGTAAAGAGTAAAACTTTACTGCCATTCACCCATTTGGACGATTTAGATCTTCAAAATAATATTAATAATATTATTATTAAAGAAATTGTTCTTTAGCAATTTTATCTAACAAAACTTGATAAGTAAATAAAGGAGCATATCCTTATTCATGGTATTAATGTACATATTCCATCTATTTTACATGGATAATTAGTCTCCTTAGAGAAGAAACTATTTACAAATTGTAATATTCGGCTAATCATTGGTGACTATATTTTGAGTGATCCTCAATGTTTTGATTTAATCTGGAAAGTCTCTTTATGAGCTTTAAACTTATCAAATATCAGTCTCTTTAAATAATTTTGAGTGATAAAAATTATTTAATCTATGCAAATCTATCTTGTAAAAACATAAAATTATAAAATTCATAAAAACATTTATTTAAATGCCAAAAAAATCTTAAAAATATTGTTAAGATTATGAATAAATTACAAAAAAAAAATATAGTTATAAGAAACACATTATTGTAAATTTTATTACAACATGTTTGTGAGCCATTGATTACTTAAATTATGTTCTTTTTTTTATATTGGATAGTTACTAATGTTTAGTAAAATTAAAATATTTATTGAGCGCTTTTCTTTTTTTATCTACATTTCCAATATTTTTCCACTTTTTTAGATACTTATCAAGAGAAAGAGCCATTGAGATGAGATTTGTGCATGTATATTTTTTCTTAAATAAGGCGTCGAATAATACAATTTTGATTTTTTTTTTTTCATTTTGTTCTCCTTTGTCTTTGATTCAGTAAACAATGAAAGAGAAAAATGAGAAAGTTCAAAAAATTACATTATTTAACCTAAATTTTTCTGTTAAAAAATTGTGCCAAATTTTATATAAGTAAAAAATAAATTATCTTCTGCCACGTATTAAGCACGTACTTGTCACTCTTAAAAAAATATTAAGGGGCAAGAAAATATTAAGCACGTACTTCTTTTAATACTGCTGTCAACACCTCTTTCACCAATTGTCCTTACATCTTTTCAATTTAATGTTACTCCTTCGGCCTTCCATTTCAATTTATTATATGCAATATGATTTTTCTATTAATCCCATACATCTTTTTTGCTAACAAAATGTGTATGAGAAATTCTCTTTTTTTTTTTAAAAAAAAAAAAATTAATGAGTTGTGAGCTAGGTAGCCAATATTTCACTGTATTCATTTTTGTTCATAAAGATGAGTTTGTTTGGAAACAAATCACTAGAAAAAGATTTATGTGGTTTCCTTTTCAGTAAGTCGGGTTCACACCGATGCACTATACTCAAAGGTAAAAACCAAAAAAAAAAAATGATGAAGAGACTGATTTCAATACGATATACCTCTCTTGCACACACAAAATGACTATATTTATACTATCCTATTCAGAGTTTACCCTTACAGATGCTCATGTTGTTTCCCTTCTGAAAAATAAAAAAGAAGAAATAAATATAAAAAGTGTCATCAATTTATAATTAATACAGAAATTTGATACACAGAATTAAGTATAATTCAATTGTCTTCATCACAAATAAATTATTTATGGATGTCATTGAATGAACAAATGGACACGACAATAATGATGATGACGACAATGACAATGACAATGACAATAAATTGTCTATCTCAAAGACTTGTACCGTATAGCTAAACTTTTAAGATACAAATGAGCTTAGGTATTTTTTCAATCTAAATATATACTTTCATTTTGTTTAGTTAGATCCGACCTATTCCCAACCATTTTGATCCCACTATTTGAATTTTTTGTAACATGTGAGACAAGGTCTTTATGCAAACTACTAATAAAAAATTGAGTTATATTTTTTGTCATTGTGCTGCGGGCTAGTATACATGACTCCTGTTTTCAGTTAATAATCACTGTACTCCAGCACCATTTCATTTAATTCATTCAGATGTGTGAATGTCTCCTATTTTATCTATCTCTGGCTTTCGGTATTATATCTTATTTATTGATAATTTTTCGGGTTATTCTTGGATTTATCCTATGCGACATAAATAAGAGATTTTCACGTATTTTCAAACCTTTTTGGCATTTGTTGAAAATCATTTTTCTACTACTATTAAATTCTTTTAGAGTGACGGTGGTCGGGAATATGATAATCGTTCCTTTCATACCTTGTGTAACAACCCGACCAGATTTTTGGGATTTCAAGGTTTTGGTGGCAGTTGGGGAGTGTGGGCCCCGCGATGGGCCTTGGTTTGCCCGATTCCGAGTTCGGAGACTCGGGGCATTTTGGTAATTTCAAATTATTATGTACTTTGTCAAAGAAAAATATTTTAAAATCACACGTTTTCTCTCCGGTGTTTGTCGCTTGATTTATATCAAGTTTTAGATTGTTTTCAAAAACTTGAGATTTGATTTTTAGTAAAAAAAAAAGTAAAAGTAAAAATAAAAATAAAAATAAATAAATAATAGAAAATAATTAAATCAAAACCCTAATATCCTAAGTCTTTAAAACCTCCCTAAACCCTAACCCTTTAAAACACCCCCTTCTTCTGTGCAACACTATAGTACACGGCTACAGTGCTGTCGCTGCTTCTCTCCCGTCTCCTTCCTCTTTCCCTCATCCCAGCCTCCTCTCTTCCTAACCCTAACCCTAAGGCCTTGCAGCCGCCTCCCCTCTCCTCTTCTCTCTTTTCTCTCTCGATCTTTCTTCTTCCTCATCTGGATCTGCTGCCGACCTCCCTCATCTCCTCCTCCGACGTTGGTTCGAGTTTCTCCAGCCCCAGACGAGTCAGATCTCTTCCCTTCTCGGTCGAAACCAGGTATTTTCCTGATTCCCTCTTCCATCTCCTATTTTTTCTTTTTTCTTCCCTTTCATTTCTCTTTCTCCCATTTTCCTTCATTTTCCCTGCTTTCCCTTCTTTTTCCCCTCTTTCCCTATTTTTCCCTCAGTTTTCCCAACTGGATTGCTGAGTTAACTCGGTCAAGTCACCGAGTTAACTCGGCTGAGTTCAATTCTGGGCAACCCAGGCCCAGTCCGCTGTGTAGTCAAGTGGGCCTGGGGGCCCGATCCAGCTCGCTAGACTTGGTTCGGCCCAGCCCGCCTTCGGCCCGGCCCGTTTCGGGCCCTGACCGTTTCGACCCAATTTCCAGTTTTGGGCTCAGTTTCTAGCCTGGCCCAATTTTGGACCTAGTTTTCAGTTTTGGGCCCACTTTAGTTAGCTTTGGACCCGACTCGCTTTCTAAACCATTTGTAGTCCAGACTTATTTTGACCCATTTTGCCCGGTTACTTATCATTGTGCTCTCGTTTCACCTCATTGAACTTCCTTCAACCCAGCGGATCCGTTTTCTTACTTTAGATTTTAGGAACGAGCACACAGATGAGGGAACTCACCACCGATTTCAACATGCACTTACGCACACTACTTCTCTATCAGAGGTACGAGTACGGAATGCGGCGAATGGGGGTTCCCGTTATTATGAGGCACTCGGCAAGGGAACTGTTGATACCATTATGTGGCAGGTCCTCATCCGAGTGTATTCGTATCTGATGTCCGTAGAGGCATATATGAATTGGTTATTTGATGTCATAATTGATTGATTGTATGTTGACGTGATTGGAGTTTATTTTTGTTGATAATATGTTAAGATCCCAGCATGCGAATATGTGATATGTGGTGGTATATGCCTGATTATGGTGTGATGTATTCTGTTGATAATATGCCATATGACTATGTGATGATGTGGGGACCGCGCAGGGTAGTTAGGGTGGGGATGTTATGTGGGACCGCGCAGGGGAAGTGTGGTTGGAGTATGGGCTACTCGGTGGTTGGACATGGGTTGAAGTTTTTCTTGGCATGGGTAGATTGTCAGGTGTGATCTTCGAACACGCCTATGAGGGATGTGTGTTCTGGTTTAGAGGGCGAGGTGCCCGAGAGTACTAGAGATGTATTTTTGCTTTAGGTTCTTGTTTGGTATTGAGCTTGGTTAGACTTTCATTTTGTGCATTGACTCGTGGTGAGGATGAGTACTTGTTAGAGTAGGGGAAACCATATCGGGGATAGTAACCCGAAGACCTTACGGATTCCCCGACCTGTGATAGAGACTGTGGAGAACTAAGTGTTGGTTAGCAGATTGTCTATCTCCACTGCCAATGTGTATACGGAAGACCCGAAGTATCTTGCTAGCCGGAAGTCAGAGTAATTGACCCGAGTAAAACTTCAGTGTAGTAATCTGAGTGTGGCAGCAACACCCTGTATGGGTTGATACATCCTACTGATGCGAGTGATGTGATAGTGCTCCTTTGTTTTTGGTTCTGAGACTTGACTTGATTCAGATACTTGGCTCCCTCAATGACTTTGAGCTTCGCCGTGGTTTGAGTTTGGAAGTATAGATGATGGAGACGCCTTGTTTGTCACGTCTCCGTTGGAGTGATTGGCGGATATTGTGCAGGATTACATGTAGCGTATTATAGTTAAATGCAGATCTCTTAACCGTTGGAATTGTTCTATTTAGAAGCAGTGATTTACCATCAGCTAGGGTGTTGAGGGATCTGATCACCGTGTGGCTTGTTAGTCAGTTTGAGTTGAGAGGGCACTGGGAAGCCAGGCGTTGGGATGACACTAACAAGGGTGTTGGACATAAAGACTAGACTTGTGGGCTAGAGTCGATGGGACCTATTTGCCTAGGTATTTCTCCAGGGGACACACCGACTTTGTTAGCCTAGAAGAAGGGTGACTTAGTGAGATTTTATGCCAGTGGTCAACGATTGAATAAAGTTAAAGAGTGGGATGGAGTTCTTCTACTGGAGATTGACAACTTGTTGAGACAGTTGAGAGAATCCATGTTGCTTCTTGAGGATGTGTTTTCATTCGGGATCTTGTCAGATGTGAGGTTTGATCCCATAAATGTAGCTACTTGGCAATGTGGTTTCGATAGGTAGTGCGACAGGTTTGTTAGGATGGGGCTGAGGTTGTGTCTGGCAGTTTAATTAGATTACTCCAGGTGACCGTGCTTACAGTTAGATTGGTCAGAGAGAACGGTTAGCTCTTGGTACGATGTCGGTGGAACAATTTTCATTGAGTGGAGGCAGACGACCATTATAGTGATGGTCGTACTGGAGGTAGAGAAAAGGCCGTTGCCGTGCAGCTTATTGTGATGTTTCCAGGGATGATAATGGTTGTGTGCTGATACAGGATGGTTAATTGGTAGCTTCTGATTCGAGACGACACTATATTGATGAGTATAACTTTCCACTAATAGCTCGGGATGGATGTTGATGGTGCTGTACTCAGGTTGGAGATATCCATTGTTGAAAGAGGTTCTAAGTGTCCTCCATCGCTGTGGTTTTGAGTATTTATTTATTCAAGAAGGGTCGAGCACGAAGCGGACACAATATATGAAGTTTCATGGACTGATTGGTGATCAGGTGCAAAGACTGGAGCAACCAGATTATGCGAAGTGGTAGTTCTGCAAATGTTGAGTGGTAGAGCCCAGAGAATCAGCGTCCAGTTGCAGGGACGGTCAGACTATGAGATCCTATGATTTGTGGTGGTGGGCCGGATGACATGATAATGAGACCAAATTGTGACTTGACTCTCTAGGACAGATTGTTGGCGCCCCCGTATGAGTGGTGTCGTGTGGAGATGCTTCAACTCCTTCATCATCATGGATTAGTGGTACAGATGGTAGTGGATAGATTGGCGGAATTCACTTATCTCCTTTGGGTGAAGATGCTCGACTTCTTGGAGCTTTTTGGACCAGTTTAGGTTGAGCAGAGAGTTAGTCTGTGCGAGATGTCGAATCAACGATGCCAGGTCGAGGTTTAAATTTGGCCCATAAGATCAAACAATGTTACAGAGAGAGTTGTATGCTTACCGACAGACAGCCGATCAGGGCAGACCACGCAGGTTTGAAAGAGACCACTGAGCATATGAGATTGGTCAGGTAGAGGTCATTGGCTTCGGGAGTGGTACATACTGTTGTCCTATTTGTTCAACTGTTCGTGGTGCTTTGTGGAAAGGTTGTTTCAGTGGGTTGGGTGTTGTGGCATTATGTTGTGAGGTTTGAGACTGAGGTATGTTTTCAGTTTGAAATATCAAGGATGAAATTCCTTAAAGGGGGTAGTATTGTAACAACCTGACCCGATTTTTCAGGATTTTAGGCTTTTGGTGGCAGTGGGGGGAGTATGGGCCTTGCAGTGGGCCTTGGTTTGCCCGATTCCGAGTTCGGAGATCGAGGCATTTTGGTAATTTCAAATTATTGTGTACTTTGTCAAAGAAAAATATTTAAAATCACATGTTTTCTCTCCGATGTTTGTCGCTTGATTTATATCGGGTTTTAAATTGTTTTCAAAAGCTTGAGATTTGATTGTTGGTAAAAAAAAAATAATAATAATAAAAAAAATAATAGAAAATAATTAAATCAAAACCCTAATACCCTAAGTCTTTAAAACCTCCCTAAACCCTAACCCTTTTAAACACCCCTTCTTCCGCACAACACTATAGCACGCGGCTACAGTGTTGTCGTTGCTTCCCTCCCGTCTCCCCCCTCTCTCCCTCATCACAACCTCCTCTCTTCCTAACCCTAACCCTAAGGCCTTGCAGCAGCCGTCCCTCTCTTCTTCTCTTTTTTATCTCTCGATCTTTCTTCTCCCTCATATGGATCTACTGCCGACCTCCCTCACCTCCTCCTCCGACGTTGATTCGAGCTTGTCCAGCCCCAGACGAGTCAGATCTCTTCCCTCATGGGTCGAAACCAGGTATTTTCCCGATTCGCTCTTCCCTCTCTGATTTTTTCTTCTTTCTTCCCTTTCATTTCTCTTTCTCCCATTTTCCTTCATTTTTTCTGCTTTCCCTTCTTTTCCCCTTCTTTCCTTCTTTTTCCTTCAGTTTTTCCAACTGGATTGCTGAGTCAACTCGGGGGCTTGGGGGCTCGATCCAGCTCGCTAGACTTGGTTCGGCCCAGCCCACCTTCGGCTCGGCCTGTTTGGATCCAATTTCTAGTTTTGGGCTCAGTTTCGAGCCCGACCCAACTTTGGACCCAGTTTTTTGTTTTGGGCCCACTTCATTTAGGTTTGGACCCAACTCGCTTTCGGGCCCGTTTGTAGTCTAGACTTAGTTTGACCCGTTTTGCCCGGTTATTTATCATTGTACTCTTGTTTCAACAGATTGAACTTCCTTCAACCCAGAGGATCCGTTTTCTAGTTTTGGATTTAGCAATGCGCACACAGGTGAGGGGACTCACCACCGATTTCAGCGTGCACTTACGTACACTACTTCTCTATCAGAGGTGCGGGTACGGAATGCGGCGAATGGGGGTCCCCGGTATTATGAGCCATTCGGCAAAGCACCTGTTGATACCATTATGTGGCGGGTCCCCATCCAGGTGTATTCTTATCCGATGCCCGCAGAGGCATATATGAATTGGTTATTTGATGTCATAATTGATTGATTGTGTGGTGACGTGATTGGAGTTTATTTTTGTTGATAATATGTTAAGATGCCAGCATGTGAATATGTAATATCTGGTGGTATATGCCTGATTATGGTGTGATGTATTCTGTTGATAATATGCCATATGACTATGTGATGATTAGTTTGGACTGCTAGACATTCTAATATGTTTGGATGTTAACATGCCAGCCCATGATAGATAGTGATATATATACACCTGATTATTATATGATGAACTGTGTTAATAGTATGTGCAGCAGTAACTGTTCATGCATATAGTTAACATATGAGGGATGCCGGTGGGGCATTGGTACTAGGCCACATCAGGATCTAGAGACTCCCCCTAGCTTGTCGGGTAGTTAGGGTGGGGATGTTGTGTGGGACGCATAGTGGAAGTGTGGTTGGACTATGGGCTACTCGGTCGTTGGACATGGGTTGAAGTTTTTCCTGGCATGGGTTAGATTGTCAGGTGTGATCTTCAAACACACCTATGAGGGATGTGTGTTCCCGTTTGGAGGGCGAGCACTCGAGAGTCCTAAGAGGGACATGCTGTGGACTAGTCATGGAAACCTTGGGGTAGTTCTTGGGTTGACTGTTAGCTCACCCAAGGCCGACTTAGAGGTCATCACAGACAAGCTACCCGAGTACGTGGTGGAAGAGGCTTCCCCAGTGGTCCAATGGGTTGAGTGGTCGCCCGAGTGGAGAGCAGAGGGTGGGACGGTGACTTGTAAGCCCCGGATGACAGAGTAGGCTGAGGATGTGCTCGCCCGCTCATTGGTCGAGGGATGATGCATTGAGTGACAGCTCCCGCTGGTATGCTTTGTGATTCCCCGGATGACCTAGTAGGCTGAGGATGTGCTCTCCCGCTCATTGGTCAAGGGATAATACGATGAGGGACAGTTCACGCTGGTTTTGTTTGTGATTCCCTAGATGATCGAGTAGGCTGAGGATGTGGTTGCCCACTCATTGGTTGATGGATGATGCGGTGAGGGACATCTCCAGCTGGTATAATTTGTGATTCCCCGGATGACAGACTAGGCTAAGGATGTGAGCTCGCCCGCTCATCGGTCGAGGGATGGTGCGGTGTGATGTTCCAGGCTATGACACCTGTAGGGTGGGGACAACCTGCGCTGTGGTGTGATGAGATGTTCTAGGCTATGACACTTGTAGGGTGGAGACAACTTGCGGTGTGGTGTGATTAGATGTTCCAGGCTATGACACCTGTAGGGTGGGGACAATGTGCGGTGTGGTGTGATGAAATGTTCTAGGCTATGCCACCTGCGGGGTGGGTACAGTCTGACGTATGGCATTCCAGGCTATGACACATGCAGGGTGGGTATAGTCTGATGTATGGTATTCCAGGCTGCAACACATGTAGGGTGGGTACAGTCTGAGGTATGGTATTCCAAGCTAGGACACCTGTATGGTGGGGACAGCCTGTGGTTTGACGTGGTAGTGTATTTAACCGCAGTCATGACTCTGGGGTCAATGTTGAGACCTATGTTGTGGGTGTTGACTCATTAGGAATTTATGGGCTCCCAACGAGTGAGTTGGTCGGCTCACTTGGTAGAAGACCTATAGAATTCTGTGAGAGATGGATACGCCAGTCATGTGGAGACTAATAGATGGGGTCCAAGGTTATAGGTTTGACTATCGAGACTTTGGTACTTGGTTGAGGAGACCATAGATGAGTTTGGTTGGCAGTCCGTTGAGGACTAGTGAGGTGGTTACTCTCGTGTGGTAGTCGGTTTGGGACTCTAGTGAGCCCGACTCTTGGGTTGGTCGTGGTATGTGAGGGTTGTCATGAGAGAGTCATAGGTCTGGTCGAGGAGTATGGATCCTGATCCGGTTGGAGATCAGACTGTGTACCCGAGGGTGGGTGGACCGCAGTGGATGGGCACATGAGGGATTTGTCATAGAGTTGTATTGAGTTGGTTAGAGGATGTACTAGAGGCCCGATAGTTGTGGGCCTGTGTATTAGGGGTAGGGCACCCGGTTGCATAGTTATGTACGTAGACATCATAGACATTGATGTGTTCATATGATCATATATAGTGTATGCTTGGTGACAAATGATGCGTGTGTTACCCTCACTGGGCATGTAGAGCT
This sequence comes from Chimonanthus praecox, assembly GCA_022113865.1. Taxonomy (NCBI): domain Eukaryota; kingdom Viridiplantae; phylum Streptophyta; class Magnoliopsida; order Laurales; family Calycanthaceae; genus Chimonanthus; species Chimonanthus praecox. The sequence goes on along the minus strand of CM039087.1, from coordinate 51,652,686 downwards.
CAACCCTTGCCTCATAAGTACTTCATAGAGGAAGGGTGGGTGGGACCCTTAATCGGAGGTTGGGCGTAGAGTTGCAGCTTCGTACTTTGTCATGGTTCCATTTAGTAATTGAGGATTTGCTAATGCATTTCAGATATGTGTACTTTTCATTAAGTTGGATGAGTGTACTAATGGAATGACGTTATGTTTCCAATTATGATTAATACCTTTTTTGTACTATTGGTCCTTGATTTGAGTGTGGGTTGCGGGAACGGTACTCCCTTTATTTTGAAAAAAAATGCCCCTGAAATGGTATTAGATCAGTGTTTTGAGACTTTGTATCAGTTTAACGTGCCCGTAACGGGTCGGGTCGTTACACCTTGTGTGCGCATAAAGGGATTACTCACCGTCTCTCATGTCCGCATACCCCGTTGTAAAATAGTATTGCTGAACGCAAACACCACCATTTGTTGGAAATGGCCCACACCTTACACGTTGCATCCCACCTACCTTCCCACTTATGGGTTGAAGCTATCTCCACTGCCGTGCATTTTGTTAATTGACTTCCGACACCCATCCTACAATGGGCTTCACCCTTTGAAAAGCTTTTCGGCACGAGACCCGACTACCTCTCCGTTCGCTCCTTTGGTTGTGCGTGCTACCCTTATTTTGGAGATTATATTATTAATAAACTTCAACTTCGATCGGTTGAGTGTGTTTCTGTTGGTTACAGTTCTTGGCACAAGGCCTACCGCTGTCTTCATCCTTCCACCGACCGCGTCTACATCTCATGACATGTCTTATTCAATGAAGTTGTTTTTCCATATGCAGTCAACGCCATCTTCATCTTTTGATGTTGTCTTCATCTCGCTTCTCACCGTGCCTTTTCCTCCGCAACTGCTACCTCTGTCTCACTAGAGTTACTGTATGCCGCTCCAATATCTCTAGCTATTCATTCAGTACCCTCTTCATTGGAGTCGCCACCTACTACCTCCTCATCACCTGAGTCTCCTCTTGCATCACAGGAGCTGTTGCTTCTCCCCACAACGAAATTGCCACCTGTGGCGTCCTCTTCACTTCCTTCTGCCAATGCTCATCCTATGATCACCCTTGTTAAAGATGACATTACTAAGCCGAAGACGCAAGTTACTTTCGCCATTCGCCATCCACTACCACAGGCCTTTGCCTTTTTGATATCCTCTTAAACCTCTGAACCCACCTGCTTTACTCAGGCCGTTCGGTCTGTAGAATGGAGACACGTTATGACTGAAGAGTTTAATGCACTCCTCCGACAACATACTTGGTCGCTTGTTCCACCTCCGTCTCATGCTAACACTGTAGGCTGCAAATGGGTGTTTAAAATCAAGATTCGCGCTGATGGTAGTACTGAACATCACAAAGCACGCTTAGTGGCCAAAGGTTTTCATCAGCAACCTGCCATCCACTATGACGATACTTTCAGCTCGGTTGTCAAGCCAACCAGTAATAGCACCACTATTAGTCTTGTTGTTTCCTTTGCTTGGCCTGTTCACCAACTTGATGTGAAAAATACTTTCCTTCGTGGCACACTGACTGAAGAGGTATATATGACTAAACCGCCGAGCTTCACTGAACCACATCATCCACGACACGTCTGCAAACTTCATAAGGCTCTTTATGGTTTAAAACAGGCTCCCAAGGCATGGTTTCAACACTTCAGTTCCTTCCTCTTGTCGAAATGATTTGTTCAAAGCAAAGTTGACAGCTCGATGTTTACATACAGATGTGGTTCCAATGTTCTCTTTCTCCTTCTTTATGTTGATGACATCGTCTTGACTGGTAATCAATCGTCTCTTCTTCCTTCTTTCACTCAACGACTGGGTACCGAGTTTGAAATTAAATATTTGGGTCCGCTACATTACTTCTTGGGTCTCGAGGTGACTGCTCTCTCAAATGGATTGCATTTGTCTCAAACCAAGTATACACTTGATATTCTCAACAAAAGTAAGATGGTTGATTGCAAACCTTGCTCCACGCCAGTTGCTGCTAAGACTCACTTATCTTCGGACTCTGGTGATTTGCTTTTATACCCCTCTGAGTATCTCCACCTTGTCGGTTCTTTGCAATACCTCACTCTCATACGGCCTGATATTGCCTTTGCTGTTCACATTGTCTCTCAATATATGAGTCAGCCACGCACCTCACATTTGGATGATGTCAAGTGCATCCTTCGCTATCAAGGTTCCTTTGGAGGTGGTTTGCATCTTGTATGTGACTCAAAACCCTTTCACCTACTTGCTTATTCTGATGCTGATTGGGCTGGTTGTACTGAGATACGTAGTTCCACTACTGGTTATTGCATCTTCTTGGGGTCTAATCTCATTTCTTGGTGTGCAAAGAAACAACCGATGGTCTCTCGCTCCGGTGTGAAAGTTGAATATAGGGCCCTTGCATACACCTGTACGGACACAGTCTGGATTCAGAATCTTCTACTTGAGATCGGTTTTTCTTTTTCTTCTCCGACTCTTCCTCTTTGTGACAATCTCAGTGCAACTTTTATGGTTGTTAATCCCGTGTTTCATGCTCGGACTAAACACATTGAGCTGGATTATCATTTTATCTGCGAACGTGTTACTGACGGCTCTCATCACATTCAATTCGTCTCCTCTCAAGATCAACTTGATGACATTTTCACCAAGGAGCTACCTAAGCATAGGTTCTCCGTCCTTAGTTCCAAACTTATCGCTTCACTATCGTCACGTTTGTAGGGGAGTATTAACGGAAAGTGTTGACTTCCTATCTTAGTGTATTCTTTGTAATTATTTGTGTCCCTTATTCAAGGGATTGTAATTGATTTGTACACAATACTATAAATATAGGATGCAATGAGAAAGGCATTAAGCCATTATCTTCTCAATTTCTACAGAGCATCATAACTTCATGAACGTGTTTCTCACGGCTTCATCCATGTCACTTCTTATGACTTAGAGTCAAGTCTTCTCTGCCATAATTGAATACCATAACTTTGTCAATATGTTTCCCATGTCTTTATCCATGTCACTTCATAGACTTGGGGTCAAGTGTTCTCTCCCGCAATCAAGTTCATGTCTTAGAGCCATGGCCTCAATCATAAAGAATTAAGTATTTAACTTTAAAAGAAAAAAAATATTGTGTCATTTGAATATACTAATTTGACATAGTTCAGTCACTTTTTTATGATTCAGATTAAAATAATAATATTTTATGATGAATTAAAATTATCTATGTGTTTATTATCTCTCAATAATCCGTCTATTCAAGATCAAATTAAAGCGAGAGACTCTTCATTTTCCTCAGTTGAACTATATTAAACTATAAAAATTTGGTAGTAAGCAGTAACCACAAAAGACACTCGCAAAGCCATCTAAGTGACAATAGACTTAATTATTATATTATTAAATATTGGTGTATCTATATTATTGTATCAGTGATATATTATATTAGCAATATATAATTATATCAACAATATCTTGACTAAATATCGATGATTCGTGATTATATCAAACAAAATATTTAAACATTTCAAAAATGATATATATTGGCCGATATTAAAACTCATGACTCAATTATAGGTGAAAATGTCAAGCAACACATATAAATTTAGGTGTAGTTAATAAGTTACTAATTAATAGATACGGGGATACTGATACTGCAACATATTGTCAACATTTTGTAAATATTGATGGAGATCTTTATTTCTTGAAAGATTTTGGCCATGTATCATTTTTAAGTGTTTTGTTCTTAACCACATTCCTTTACTCTTTTCCATCTTCTCTATCAGTTGTAAACTTGTAATAGATAATCCTCGTGGGATGTTTCCAAACAATTTTTTAAGCCAATATTTTACCTCAGTTTTGGATTTTTTTTTGGATTTTCTCCTCTAACTAATATCCATTTTTGTTTTTGTTTTAGTGAGAACTTTAAAATGAAAGCAGCTAGAAGGTTAGAGAATGTAATAGAGGTGTAATATTTTAATCTAGACATATTAGATTATGTTTTTCTTATTTTATTAGAGTTTTTATAAATGTCATGTAACTAAGTTTTTAAGAAATAATTTTTTTATATAATAATGAAAAATAAGGTTTGTATACATTTATATATCTAACAATATGAGATTGGTGGAGATTGATATAGGTGTTAATTTATTTTGTTAAATTTCTCTATTTTTTTAGATTTTTTCTAAAAATAATCCTTGTTTTTGGCTGTTTTAAAAAAAAAAAATCGAATGAAAGCATGTGTGACATTTAAAAAATTAATGGAAATTCCATATTTTTATTTACATAATGTTAGAATTTTTTCTGTTTTTTATACGATTTCGTAATAAAATTGTTGTTTTCAACATTCTAATACTTCTAAAATGCCTGAGATTTAAATAATAATTATGTAAAACACAGCTATCTCATCTGTTTGGCCAAAGTAGACTTGTAACTAAAGCAAAAACGAAGAAGTTTTGCACATTAGAAAGAGGTTTTCATTCAGATTTTCAAATTAATGATGGTTGCTAAATTCCATTGACTCATGAAATTACAACAAGTATGTGGTTTCTTCGTTGCATGTGCACGACTATGTTATTTTCTTTTAAATTCATGCTGGCCATTTAGACACCGCTCTTTTCTACCAAGAGAAACTGCCTTGTTTGAAAATCCGACCCAAACGCGCAAAGGTTACAGTTGGCAGGGAGGCGATTTCTTGACCAATTTTTACAAACAAATTATCAAAATTCATCTAGTCTGAATTTATGAATTCCGGTACTGATTTTAAGTGAAAAGGGTATAGACTTCAAAAATCGTATTTAAAGAATTAAGAGGGAATGCAATTTTTCTTTAATGCTTTGGGTACGATTTTTGAAGTGCAAAACTATACCATTTTCACTTAAAATTAGTGCCGGAGTTCATAAAGTTTAGAGTAGATGAATTTTGATACCTTTTTATGTAGAAATTGGTCGACAAATAGCCTCGTTTGAAAATCTCTCTCCACAATCCACAGATAGAAGATCATTTGACGAATGCATTTCAAACTGATAATTTCATACTATTTTTAGAAACACGGTGTCTCTTAAAAAAAACCTTGTCTAAATGGCCAGCCTTCTTCATATATTGAGACATCGGTGGAAGTTGATTGGACAAAAGCCATCAACATTAAAGCGCGTGATAGGTTCCACTGTTTGTAGTCGCAAGCCACTCTTCCATAGATTGAAACCACCACCAACTTTGCATCTTGTGATGGGTTTTAATTTCTTTTCTTCTATTATGTCATAATTAAAACTTTTATTATTGTTCTTATTATTTGTCTCAATTAAATTTAGTATTAAGATGAGTTTTGATGCAGGTTAGGTAGGATTAAGAATACCCAACCTCAAACTATAGCGGAAGCATAAGTAACTAACTGGTCTGAAAGAAACAAATAGAACTTGCAAAAGAAAAACCATTGAATGTAATATCTCTCTTACGAACCAATACTAAATCTGCAATTGATTTGCGCAACCCCTCTTCTCTGTTTCTCCTGAACTGATTGAAAAGAAGATGTCTCAAACTAGGGACTATCGCAGATACTGGACAGCAAAATTCGCCTAGAAAACGGCTGCTAATTGTGGCTTGAAATTCCCTCTGGCTGCTCTGTATTGCACGCTTGAATTCCAAACAAAACTGCCTACTGCTTGCACCTGGGGGTTGATGGAAAATGAGCACCCAGATCTGATAGAACTAAAGTTATTGGGCCTGGTGTTGCCCGATCGACAAAGTTTGCAAACTGTTGCAGATCTCCACTTTCCATGTGTTGCAGAGCTTTCCTTCAAAGAAGCCTAGATTTCCAAGGAGGTGTGTAAATCGGTCTCGACACCTGTCCTTGCCTGGATTCAACAGAGAAGTTGCTTGTTGTGGCCGGGTTTGTCCTGGATTTCAGAGAAAAGCCTGCAAGGTGTTGCGGCTAACAAGTCTTCACAAAACCACCATGGTTTGCTCAGGAAGAACACAAATTTAAAATTTTATTCATCAAAAATAACTTCCCTAAATCTACTAATTACAACTCTTTAAATAAAAAAAGAACCACCGACTAACAAGAAGGAGCCAACCCTCCATACACATTAATAACAATTTCGAACCTAATGCAACTAGGACTCAAATTTAAAAATAACAATATCCAAATCTAACTATTGTAATGACCCACTTTGGAATCCTATTAAGAATTGAATTAAGACTCCCAAAAGCATTGGTACCCTTTTGGAAAACTACCACCGTTGGCTATGGCCCCACTCGAAGAACTGCCATTGTTGGGTGTCTCACTGAACACCTGGGCCTGACTTGCTATAGCTGGGCCAGAGCTGTTGGGCCTGGTCTTGGCTTGGCTCTTTTGTGCTCTTTTGGGCTTCAGCTCATTTCCCGCCTGGATCGAAGATAAAGTTTCCATCTTTCGACTCGACGCTCGAACTTGCTAATTTAATAATGCACTCGCCCGAGTCAAAATTAAAATTTCTATTAAGTCCACAGATACCCGCATCATTCTCCCGCTCTCGGAGAAAACTCGTCCTCGAGTTTATAAGGTTCATCGACGAAGGGTGTGGTCTTCTCATAGTCTTTCTCCTGTGCTTCCATGAAATTTCATTATGTTGAATACTCAATCGCTGTGGAGTACTCGCTTTAATAGATATCGCCTCGGGGCCTACCAAAAGTGATTGGATGGTAAGTGTTGAGGACTGTCTCTCATAACCTTTCCAAATAGGGTCGACATATGGCCGGATAGTGTAGTCTGAGTCCACAAGATACCGGTCATCTCCAACTCCCAGTGTACGAACTTGTACTGACCATTCTCTGTCGCCTCTATCACTAGCATCTTCTAGTTGCTGATCACTGGACTGTGGCTCAAGATGGTGTGTCTCAAGTTCCTGCTTCAAGATGGAACTTGCCTCAAACTGTCGGATACATCCCTCTGTTGCACATGTATCTACCATAACTTCATGAATTGCTAAAACGGGTGAGATAATGAGTGAAGCCAATTGGTTCAGGTGTTCGTCTCACATTGGATAGACATAATGTCTTTGTTCGCCCAATATTCTCGTGGAATGAGCATCACAAAACACAAACTCATCAATGGCCTCGGCCTCTGTGCCACTGTGTTGCATATCGTCCACTTGGGATTCATAACAATGAACTGGATGTTCCTGTATCGCCTCCAAGAGTTGTACACTCATGGAGTCTGTCTCCATAGTATCATCGACATCTTCCTCACTAGAGGAATCTGAGTCAACAATTTCGACTTGTACAGTCGTGTCTACTTCATCAGTAAATCGAACGAATCGTCGCCTTCTCTTAGGCTGTCGAACAACATGTCTTGCCCTATGTCTGTGACAGTAGAAACTTTCGTCTGAACTTTCATCCGAACTTTGATTTGAACTGTCATCTGAACTTTCTTCAGAAGATGAGTATCGAGAGTACCTTGATCTCACTGATGGGGAACTAGAAGGGTGTTGGCTTGTTTGATTCTTTAGAGCTGCAATCTCTCTTTGTAGATTAACACATGACTCAAATAACCGATCAAACTGCCTGTTGCGGTCTTTAGAGAATTCAACTCGATCATCTTCTGGAGCGTGTCTCACATGACGACTCTTAGTAGAATGAAACCAGTCACTATTCCTGACTTGTCGGCTACGAAGGCGGTCACATCTTGTCATAACTAACCCTTGATCGAAGGATGAGTCTCAATTGACTCCGAAGCTCTGATAGCCATTCTGATGTAGGTTAGGTAGGATTAAGAATACCCAACCTCAAACTATAGTGGAAGCATAAGTAACTAACTGGTCTAAAAGAAACAAATAGAACTTGTAAAAGAAAAACCAATGAATGTAATATCTCTCTTACGAACCAATACTAAATCTGCAATTGATTTGCGCAACCCCTCTTCTCTGTTTCTCCTGAACTGATTGAAAAGAAGATGTCTCAAACTAGGGACTATCGCAGATACTGGACAGCAAAATTCGCCTAGAAAACGGCTGCTAATTGTGGCTTGAAATTCCCTCTGGCTGCTCTGTATTGCACGCTTGAATTCCAAACAAAACTGCCTACTGCTTGCACCTGGGGGTTGATGGAAAATGAGCACCCAGATCTGATAGAACTAAAGTTATTGGGCCTGGTGTTGCCCGATTGACAAAGTTTGCAAACTGTTACAGATCTCCACTTTCCATGTGTTGCAGAGCTTTCCTTCAAAGAAGCCTAGATTTCCAAGGAGGTGTGTAAATCGGTCTCGACACCTGTCCTTGCCTGGATTCAACAGAGAAGTTGCTTGTTGTGGCCGGGTTTGTCCTGGATTTCAGAGAAAAGCCTGCAAGGTGTTGCGGCTAACAAGTCTTCACAAAACCACCATGGTTTGCTCAGGAAGAAAACAAATTTAAAATTTTATTCATCAAAAATAACTCCCCTAAATCTGCTAATTACAACTCTTTAAATAAAAAAAGAACCACCGACTAACAAGAAGGAGCCAACCCTCCATACACATTAATAACAATTTCGAACCTAATGCAACTAGGACTCAAATTTAAAAATAACAATATCCTAATCTAACTATTGTAATGACCCACTTTGGAATCCTATTAAGAATTGAATTAAGACTCCCAAAAGCATTGGTACCCTTTTGGAAAACTACCACCGTTGGCTATGGCCCCACTCGAAGAACTGCCATTGTTGGGTGTCTCAGTGAACACCTGGGCCTGACTTGCTATAGCTGGGCCAGAGCTGTTGGGCCTGGTCTTGGCTTGGCTCTTTTGTGCTCTTTTGGGCTTCAGCTCATTTCCCGCCTGGATCAAAGATAAAGTTTCCATCTTTCGACTCGACGCTCGAACTTGCTAATTTAATAATGCACCCGCCCGAGTCAAAATTAAAATTTCTATTAAGTCCACAGATACCCGCATCAAGTTTTGACCTCTTGATAGACAAATATGTAATAACTAAGACTCGATGATTTGGTAATCAAACCATTAGGAGAGAAATTTGAGTCGGGTTTTAACTCGACCTGTATGATCCAATATGAGAAGTAGGTTAGATTATGTAATCGTAAATTTAGGATCAAAGCGGATTGGAAATAAAACTCGTATGAAATTTGAATTGGATTGAATTCAAAAATTTTAAATCAATATAATCCGACTCACATTGATCCGATTCAATTTGAGTTTCAGAAAATACACAAAACCTACTACTAATTTTTCCCCTATATTTGAATTAAAACAGGCCGGTCTGTCATGCTAGCAATTCAAGTCAGGTCGGGTTGAGCAATTTGGGCCAACAATTCAAGTCGAGTCGGGTCAAACTAAATAATTTTTTATATGAGTTACATTGGATTTATTAAAACCTAGTTTAACCTGACTGAATTTCAACCCTACAAAACACATATTTGCTGTAATTTCATGAGTCATTGGAATTTAACAGCCATCATTAATTTGAAAATCTGAATGAAAACATCGTTCTAATGCAAATCTTTTCATTAATAACTATGACGAGGAGTGCCCTTGATTTTAGTGTTGTTAAATTTTCCATTAATTGACACATTACATAACTTTTGCCTTGGCTATTCATATTAGTCGATTGGCATCTTCGGTACCAACGTTTGTTCTCTTTCGACCTTTTGTACATCATGTCTATCTAATGGACATGCTTGAACTCTAAACTAATAGGATTTCATCTGATATCTGTTTGTTTTATGTTTTTAACTTTTCATCAAAGCTTTCCTTTTAATTTGTTGTTGGTTTAAAGTTTTGATGGAGCAGGTCAATCGAAATTATTTATTTGATTTTTTTTATTTCAATTGTCTTTATTACACTCTACTATTTCATTTATATACTACGGATTGTTCACTCGGCTTTTAAGTAAGGCTACTATCTTTTACACATTTAAATGAAGCAACGAATTTGTCCATTTCATACATTGTCATAATAGGCTTTGACTGGAAGATTTGGTGCTTCAAAGGGCAATCGTTTTTCTGGATGCTGCCTCACTTGAATATGGTTGACAAACTTGTGATCAAAGCATCCTTGTCAAAATCTGCATCACTCTTCTCCACAACTTTTGAAGCAAAGGGGTTGGGTGGCGTCGACAAGCTTTCTGCACTTCCTTCCAACATTTGGACCACACTGTTCATACAAGGCCGATCAATTGGATTTCATTTAATGCACCAAAGTGAAACGATAGCTAGTTTCTCAGCCATCACAACATCCTCATGTGTTGTAAACTGAAGGTCAATTCCTTGTCCTTGACACTGGCGATTATAAATCCACTGTGGAAAATATATTTGACTTTTGTTTTCTATCATAACATCGTTGTTTTTCCTTCCCCCAACCATTCCTAACAACAACATGCCGAAACTATAAACATTCGATTTATAAGAGACATTCCCAAAGTTCCTAGAAAACACTTCAGGTGCAATGTAACCCATAGTTCCTCTAGTAGTGGCAATGGACACAACACTTTGTCCCTTCGTACAAAGCTTTGCCAACCCAAAATCAGATATCTTGAGATTGAAGTTTTGGTTCCACAGATTCATTCTTTCTTCATCATCTTTATGTTTATTCCGGATCATCTCCGGTTCTACCATACTCGGACCGACACATCGACTCTGTTGATGGGTCGTGCTGAGACTAGTTCATCATCTATTCGTTCCATATTATATATGTTGTACCTCAGGCTGACATATCGACATTGCCGACGGGTACCCAGGCCAAGACATCGACACAGGAGATATGTCGTCTTGGGTTGGGTTCCTTCTATTTAATACTTCAAAGTTCCCATTCACTGGACTTATTGTTCCAGACAACACATCGACATAGTTGATATGTCGACCGGTTGGGTCGGAAGTCATGGGTTCTTATCCATGCCATTCCTCTCCTTATATATTTATTAATCTTGGTCCTCCAATTCATAAATCCATCCACACATGTTCTATAGACATCCTAGTGTGATTATTTTTATTTGAAAACACAATAAATCCACTTACCTCGAAGGATTAGTAGGTGTACCAGAGTGGATGAAGGACGAGCTCCTTGCTTCCTTCGTTCCTTGTCGGCTCGGTTTCTCCTTCTTCTTTGTCTAGTTTCTCCTCCTTTTCCCTGAGAAGATGAAGTCAGTAGAGAGAGGATGGGGTTTACCGTCGAGCTGAGGGGTGAGATGTGAGTGAGAGGGTGAGGTTGAGGGAATGAAAGAGGTGGTCGGGTGTTTCCTCTTTCTCTGTTTCCTTTATTTCTTTTCCTCTCTTCCTTTTTCTCTTTTCTTTTTTTTTCCTCTATTTCTTTCCCTTCCTTTTCCCTTCATTTTCTCTTTCTTTTTATTTCCTCTTTTGGTTGCCCTAGACCCTTTAATGGGTGTTTGGAAGAATGGAACGACGCTGGTGGATTCCCATGCATGGAAAGTGGTGCACGGTTGGTGGTTATAGAGCGTCTGTTAGAGGCGTTTTAACTACCTTGAGACATCGAATTTTGTTGATGTGTCGATTGGTTTGATTTTGACTTTTCCACCGACACATCGACCACATCGATGCATCCACCTAGTAACTTACGCTTCGGGTTTGTATTTCAGCTTTTACCGACACATCGATCTAGTCGATGCATTGTCTAAGGAGGTTCAGTTTACTGACACATCGACCTAGTCGATGTATCGTTGGAGGAGACATTCGGTTTTCCTTACTTATTTCAATGTACATTCACTTCTACATTTTATTCACATTATTTTGACCAAAAATCATTATGTATTTCATTCATTTAAAAAAATATATCAAATAGTGAGTTAAAACTCCGGGTCCTTACAATACTACCACCTTTTTAAATTTTCATCCCGAAAATTAGACGAAGGTTGGATTCCAAAAGATAACAAAATTGCACAAATAATTCCGGGTGAGATGATCTAATTTCAGATTCCATTTCCCAAGTGGATTCTTCATTTTTGTGTCGCTCCCAGACCACTTTGACGAAAGGGATCACTCTGTTTCTTAGTACCTTTTGTTCTGTGCTTATGATTCTGATAGGTCTCTCGATGTAGGTCACGTCGCTCTGAACATCTAGCTCTTAGACATCCAATACATGTGATGGATCAGGATTGTACTTTCGCAACATTGAGAGTGAAATACATCATGCATGCTTGACAGTTGTGTGAGAAGTACTATGCGATGAGCAACCTCGCCGATCTTCTCAATAATTGGGAATGGTTCTATAAACCTTGGTGTTAGTTTCCTTTTCTTCCCAAATCTCATTTGGCCATTCCGTGGTGAGACCTTTAGGAATACCAGGTCTCCCACTTCATTTGTCAGCATAAATCTTCTGTCGACTCTGGGCAGTAACAGGTATTGATGAATGACCTTGATCTGCTCTATAGTCTCGACGACCATATATGGTCCAATGACTGCAGACTTTCCTGCCTCAGTCCAACAAACCGAAAATCTACAGGGTCGACCATACAATGCTTCAAATGGAGACATTTGAAGGCTTGCCTGGTAACTGTTGTTGTACGAAAACTCCACTAGTGGAAGATGATCTTCTCAACTGCCCTGGAAGTCTAGGAAACAAGCTCTTAGCATATTTTACAATGTCTGCATGGTCCTTTCCAATTGTCCATCAGTTTGTGGCTGGAATGCCGTACTATATAACAAATCTGTTCCCATAGCTGTCTGCAAACTCTCCCATACCTTCATGATTGGACACAATGGTCTTGGGTATCCCATGTAATCTGATAATGTCTATGATGTACCGCTTACCTAGTGTCTCAAATGAATCTGTCATCTTAATATGTACAAAATGTGTTGATTTCGTGAGGCGATCAATTATGACCCATATGGCATAATTGCCCTTGGCTGATCGAGGTAATCTGGTCACAAAGTTCATGGTGATGTGCTTCCATTTACATCCGGGTATAGAGAGAGGTTTATGTAATACTGGTGGCTTTCGATGCTCTATCTTAACTCTCTAACACGTTAGGCAATTGGAGACAAAATTTGCTACATCCTTCTTGAGTCCACACCACCAATACTGCCTCTTAAGATCATGATACATCTTTGTACTTCTAGGGTGTATGGAGAACTTTGATCTATGATCTTTTGTCAGTAGTGCTTCCCTACAATCCTGTGGCACATAGACTCGGCCTCTGAACATGAGACCCTGTCTAGGCCGCAGTTCCCAATTTTGCACTGTCTCTCTTGCAGATAGTTTGGCCCATATCTCTGCCACTTCTGGATCTGACCTTTGTGCCTGTTCAAGCTGGGATATCAGGGTAGAGTACGCCATCTTCATGCGTCCTCTGCCACATATATGCAAATTCAACTCCTCACTTGTTGATATCATCTCCTATTCTTGCATAATTAGACTTGTTACTGTTCCATGAGGCATGCGACTAAGTGCATCCACAATCTTGTTTGCCTTGTCCGGATGATAGTGAAGGGTGAAGTCATAGTCTTGGAGGTAGTTCATCCATCTTCTCTGCCTCATATTGAGTTCCTTCTGATCAAACAAGTACTTCAAACTCTTATGGTCAGAGTATACCTCAAATCTTTCTCCGTAAAGGTAATGTCGCCAACTCTTTAGTGCGAATACTATTGCTGCTAATTGAAGGTCATGGATGGGGTAATTCCGCTTGTGGATTTTCAATTGTCTAGACCCGTAAGCCACTACATGTGGACCTTGGGTAAGAAAGCACCCAAGTCCTTCATCTGACGCATCACAGTACACTTCATATCCTTTGCCTCGCTCTGGGAGGAATAAGATAGGAGCTGTTATGAGTCTTTCTTTCAGCTCTTCAAATCTTCTGTCACACAGATCTATCCATTCGAACTTGACTCCATTTTCAGTCAATCGGGTGAGTGGGGCTACAATCTTGGAGAAATCTTGGATAAACTTGCGATAATATCATGCCAACCCAACGAAACTTCAGATTTTCGGGACATTCTTTTGAGCTTTCCAATCTCTTACTGCCGCTACCTTTGCTGGGTCCACTGTTCCCTTCTACGGTTACAACAAGTCCCAAAAAGTTTACTTCAAACTACCAAAACTCACACTTGCTAGCCTTGGCAAACAACTTGTTGTTTCTCGGTGTGTTTATTACAATTTGCAAGTGTTTTGTATGTTCTTCCTCACTTGTTGGAATAAATGAGAATGTCATCAATGAAGACAATTACAAATTGATCCAAATATAGCCGGAAGAGCTGATTCATCAAATCTATGAACACTGCCGGTGCATTTGTCAGTCCAAAAGGCATCACAACATACTCTTACAGTCCATATCGAGTTTTGAAAGTTGTTTTCTCTGTATCCTCATCTTTGACTCTGATCTGATGATAGCCTGATATGAGGTCTATCTTAGAGAAATGATTGGATCCTCTAAGTTGATCAAATAAGTCGTCAATCTGGGGTAGAGGATATTTATTTTTTATGGTGAGTTGGTTTAATTTTCTATAATCCATGCACATTCGCAGATAGCCATCTTTCTTTTTGACAAACAGTGTTGGAACTCCTCACAATGAAGTACTGTGCCGGATAAGTCCCAATTTGAATAAATCATCAATCTATTTCTTCAAATTCGACATTTCTACAGGTGCCATCCGATAATGTGGGAGTGACACAGGTGTAGTGCCGGGAAACAACTTAATGTCAAAATCAATTTCCCGTTTTGGGGGTATGCCAGGGAGTTCTGTCGGAAAGACATCTGTGTAATCTCTCACTATTGCAGGTAATGTGGGTACAAGTGACTTTTCTAACTTGATACTATTTAGTAAAACCTGATTTGTCTCGTCATGGAATCTCCCATACACTAGAATTTTATGTTTGTTCCCATGAACTATAAATCGTTGTCCATTTGGTGACCAAAATGTCACTCACCTGAGGTAGCAATCTATACCCGCCTGGAACGTGGTCAACAAATCCATACCAAATATGATGTCAAACTATGTCATGTTCATAACTAGATAGTCAAATTTAAATTTGAAATAGGCCAATTCGGTGTCAAAGGAAGTGCAAATCAAACCAAGGGATATATCCCCGACTCGTGATACTATAGTGAGTGTAGTTGATAACTGTTGTATAAGCAAACCAGTAGCAGATACTAAAGATGCAGATAAAAAGGAATGTGATGATCCGGAATCGAACAATGCTACTGCATAAGAACTGCCAATAACTGCCATACCTCAGATTACTGAGTGATCCGCTGTCTCAGGTGTGGGGACCAAGGAGTACAGTCGTCCTGAAGGTGCTGGGATAGATGGTCGTCCTGGCTGAGTCTGTACTTGAGATATCTGCGACTGTGTTGGCCTGCCTGGTGGATGGAAAAAGTTTCATGCTTGAGGTAACTTGTGGAGCAGTGGACAGTCTCTCTTCATGTCCCCCGCTAGACCACACTGAAAACATGTGATGCCACCCCTGGATGCTTGCCCTACTGGTGCTGAGGCTACAGGGTGACTCGGGCCATGTCAACCAGTAGATGCTGTAGAAACTGAAGGCTTTCTGGAGTTGGGACGAAATTTCTTGCTAGGTCGATAAGAGTTTCCCTCGCTCTGACTCCTTCTGTTTTCTATGTAATTGGCCGAGTCCATCAGTTCTTGTTCTGTGATACTGGCTCTATTGACTACCTCTGCTAAGGTTTTTGATTTGAATATTATCATCTTGGCCCTGATGTTGCGGCGTAAACCTCTCTCAAACTTTTTAGCTTTCTTATATTCGGTGTCCACCATGTATGGAGCATAACAAGAAAGTATGATGAATTCTTGCTAATACTCAAGAGCTGTCATACGTGTAAATCCCCGTCCCGCTACGGGCGCGTTACCTCTAAAACAACTCAAAACATCACGAAAAGTAAGATATCGAGCATTTTTTTTGAAACAGGGTAACTACCTCCCACTCAACAATCTAACAAAAGTCAAACCAAAATAGTAATAAACAACACAAACTACTACCGATTGTTCAAAAGGTTATACAGTTGTCCAAACGAAACATTTGATAACGAGTTCATATAAGCAAGAGTCCCTCCAAAACTAAATCATGAGCATAATACATGACATTTAACTGCTGCTACTCCTCTCCGGGTATCTCCTCAAGGACCCGTCTGGCCTCTTCGCAATCGGTCACCTGAAAGGTAAGGGGTGAGCTAACCAGCCCAGCGAAAAGATAATGCTTAACACAAGTTAGCAACATAAATAGACATCACATGTACGAATGTAAGAATATCATAATAACAAAGGTGCTCATATGTACAATATTTAACCACACCGCCAACTAATGGTCCATCGACCAAATCCTAGACATCATCTCGATAGCCCACCTTAGGCCCTCCAACAAGCTCTGGTCTTCCTACCAAAATGTAAAGGGGAGCTAACTAGCTCAATGAAGAGATAAAGCATATCACCTGTTGACAACATAAAAATATATCACGTATGAAATGTAACGAACGTCACAATAGAATGGATACCTAAGTACATGAGTACAATTGTACTACTACCAACCAGTGGTCCCACTGCCCAGTCAGAGACATTGCCTCCATAACTCACAACGGTTACCCAGCAACTCTGGTCCCCCTACCAATACAAATGGGAGACCGCACAACCGCTTCAACTGCCAGAATGCAACGGGGAGACCCGCATCCTTTATGGGGCCTTGACCACCGGAGCATAACGGGGAAGCCAATCTCAAGGGCAGGCACCTCAACCCCCAAAACGCAATGGGAAAACCCGCATCTCCTATGGGGGTCTCGACCGCCGGAGCGTAACGGGGAAGTCCTCCCAACAACCAAATCGTCATCTCATCAAAACATACACACAGATACACATATAAACTATTCCTCAATCTCAACACCCAACAGCACACTGACTGTGGCGGTTTACCTTCCCTGCATACATATAATGTCAGGATCAAGTTTAACAATATAAACATGTTTTTTCCTCCTGACGACAAAATCATCATCTCATCGTAAACATACACACATGTAAGCATTTCCTCAATCTCAACACCCAACGGCACACTGTCCGTTGCGGTTGACCTCCCCTGCATGCATATAATGTCAGGATTCAAGTATAACGGTATACATGTGTTCTGAAGTAATAAGCTAAAATCAATAGCATACTTCATCAGGCGGTCCAAAGAAGCACATAACAGGTTCTTAAACACACATCTATGTCCAACATGGTTACATTTGCATCTTATGCGTAAACACGTAATGCATCATTACGTCTTCCAAAATTCATATTTAATATCAATTTATCAAGTTAAAGTTTCTCACCAATGCATATAATTGAAAGGAATACACCCGAGCGGACCCTTTGCCACATTTTTCTTTTTATTCAACAGTTTTCCCTACCAAGTGGCTAAATAAATAGAGGGTTACGCGCGGCCATTCCATGTCCAGAGACATATTTGATATATGCAATGCATGCTAAAACTGTGATAAGTCCCCTCACTTGTGTGAATTTTTGAAATCCAAGTAATGAAAACAGGTCGAAGGATTAAAGGAAGCGACACACGAGCAACCGGGCCTGAGAAACTGGGGCAGGTCTACAGAAAACTGGGACAATCCCGTAAACTGGGTTGATCCACAATCTGGATGGAGATAAGCTAGAAACGATCCAAGAACGATATAAAAGGGCCTAGAATTGCTCCAGAAATGATCTCAAAACAGGCCAGAAGCAACCCAAAGCTGGGCCTGATATGGGCCTAAAATGGGGCTAAACGGGCCGGGTCGGGAACTAGGCCGAACCTGGTTGCTGGGTCAGGTTTGTCCTGATTGGATCTGGACCGAAGAAGGCTAGCTAGGCCCAAGAAACTAGGCTCGATTTAGGTCGAACTGGGCCCAAAAGGTTTGGGCTTGGAGCGAACTGGGCCAGGGGAGCCAGATGGGCTTAACTCGGATTTGTTGGGCTTGAGCTCGGCTGCTAGCTTGGGAAGGGTTGCAAGAATAGAAGAGGAAGATGAAGAAGAAGGAAACCAAGAGAGAAGGCGGCGGCGGGTTAAGGGTCTTTGTATTGGGGAGTGGCAGCGGCACAACAAACGGAGATGAAGAAGAAGATAAAATATGAGAGGAGGAGAGAGCAAGAAAGAGGATGAACGGCAGCGGCTTGGGGTTTAGATCTAGGGTTAGGGTTTTGCTAAGAGGGAAGAGAATAGAGATGGAGATTTGCTAAGAGAGGGGGGGGGGGGGGCGGGGGGGGGCTCAAGGAGGGAGAAGGGGAGGTAGGGTTTCAAGTAAGGGGGAGGAGAATGAGAAGAGAGGCGAAAGAGAGTGAGAAAGGGAAAGAGAGAAACGAAAGAAGGGAAGCAACCAAGGGAGGGGCGGCGGCTCCACTAGGGATTAGGGTTTTGGTGAGGTTATAAGAGATGAGAGAAGAAGAAGATGGAGGCTAGGGTTTCTCAAGGGAGAGAAAGAGAGATTAAATAGGGGGATTGAGCTAGGGTTCGAATTGGTTTTTTTTTTTTTTTTTAAAAAAAAGAGAAGAACACAATATTTATAAAATAATTTCAATGTAACGCTAAAAGTGTGATTTTCCAATATTTTTGCATGAATAAATAGACAATAAACCAAAATTACCAAAATACCCGTCGAGCCTTGGCGCTCGAAATTAGGTAAACTGGAGCCCACCACAGAGCCCACACTCTTTCCATTGCTACCACATAATTGACACGGAGATTTGAAATTCTCCCCAAAAATCCTGAAAGATCGGGTTGGGTCATTACAGTACGTCCTTGAGCTAAGGCTATGAATTCCTGGGCCTTGAGTTCTTTCTCCTCTTCTGGAAAGTAATAGGCCAAAAACACTTCTATGAAGTCTGCCCAGGTGATCTCCGCCATTGTCTGACTCTGTTCTACTGTCTTCCACCATTTACCCACATCACCTATTAGTTGCGATATGGCCAACAAAATTCTATCTTGATTTTTCATGATCCTTAACAATTTCAAGATCTTAGTAGTGTTTTAATCCAGTTTTTAGCTCCAATGGGCCCTTCATTTCCACGAAAATAAGGGGGATGCAGCTGCTGAAAATCCTTGACCAGAGCTCTATCCTGGGAATCAGTTGCGGCATTGGCACCACCACCTGGTTGATTTTGTTGCAGCATTGAATTCACTACCGCTTGTACGAAACTCTAAAGCTTGGGAGGTATAGGTGGAATATTGCCACTTGTCTCTTCGACGCGTTCTACATTGCGTCGGGTGCGCCTTTTTCATGGCAACATTCTTCCTATGTCATGAAATATTCATTTAGTAATTTCCTAAGATGCTTCCCAACTTGTCATGATTCATTGATAGTCAAATCAGTTCTTATTATTGATTTGATTGGGGAAGATACCTAGGCTCGTTGGATAAGTTTGACTCAGGGTAATTTCCTTCATTTACTTTCTCCTTCAGCTCTGATACCAACTGTAACGCCCCGCCCTTTTTCAATGCTAAAATCAGGGTATTTTTTTTTAAAGGACGAAGATGTCACGACGCGACTCGAGTCCGAGTCCGAAGACCCGACCCACGACTGGCCCAATCTAGCACATGCGTGGGAATAATAATTGTGGAAATACGTTACGAATCAGTTTATAGCAAAGATAAGAAATTAATCAAACCACAAGTCAAATACATTGCCAACTCAAAATATAACTCAAATTTTTTAGTTATTACATTCCCAATAAGTTTTCTCCTATGAATAATAATGTCCAAATAAAAAACTAAAGAGATCTCCAAGCATCTCTGAATCCATCCTTTAATCATGTCTAACTACCACTGGGTCCAGCTTCTTCTCATTTACCTTGATCTGTATTAACATCTAGGGAAACTATATGGGCTTAGTCAACTTGCCTAGTAAGAGTTCCGATCAAGGAAATGCACTACGTGTGTAATATCATATATCTTATAACAAAACAATATTGGAGAAAAATCACATGTTATGTCAAATATATGTTTCTCAAATAAAGAATATCAAAAACTCACAATTTAGAAATCATACTTGATATTAATCCATGATGATATGCCATACGTGTCATGTATCAATGAAATGTCATCCCATACCCATGCACTCAAATCATAATTCTCTTTTCATATCAATGTTCTCAGTATTGGCCACTTATGTCCACAGTATTTGAGGCGGCAACCACCAGGGTATTGTTACCCATCCACAATTTAACCGAGACTATCAGTGGGGTGTGGCCTTCTCCCTCTGAGGAGAGTTTCGAGACCTACCCAGGAGCTCTTTGTCCCAATTAATGCCGTAACAACCATACACAAGGACGGGAAAAAGTCTAACACTTGTATTATCAATATACCGAGACCAAGAGAGGTCCGGACATTTCCTTCTTGGCTCGGTAATGTAAATTCCCCCCACGCGACCATGCATGTGGTACATGTATGCAATCATGATGACAAATCATGCACCATATAGTTCAAATACTTTTTCAATACACGAAACTACCATAGTAATCTAACTCAATATACATCAGGTTGAAATGATCATATTTTCATACTTCAAAACTCATAATTTCAAGAAAATACAATCATAGAATTGATAAGTAATGTCACACTTACGTGCTTCGATAAAGTAGGAAATCCTACCTGATTTAGAATGATCAACTAAAGGGGAAACTCACGCAGTTGTTCGAAGGCGTCGGGATTACCTCGGTTCCTTTTGTCTACGTACATGTCTCAAAATCATTTCATGTTATTAAAATGTAAAATCTTTTTAATTCCAATGTAGGTTAAATCACGACCTAAGGGTCATCTGTATGACCTTCAGAGTCTAAAAGACTCCAAGCGTATCTGATTTATCATCAAATATATTATCCTTATGAAACTGTCCATGACTCAGGACGACATATCGATACTGTCAATACATTGTACTCTAGACACAGCCGACATATCGAGCATCTCGATATGTCGACTGGGTTCTGTCTGTTTTAGTTCATATTTTTTCCAGTTGTTCTCAGTCCACATGTATCGACCCAGTCTATACATTTAAGGATTCATTGGTCTAAGGTGTCAAGCATGTCAACTTGTTCGATCTACCAGTGTTTGTTCTCTGTTCTCAACCCATATGTATCGATCCAGTCGATACTTGTACTACTGCATATGTCCTCTGAGTTTTTGTCTATCAATATTAATATTCATCATGCGTTCACAGGCGATATATCAATTCTGTCGATACATTGTCCTTGAACCAATTGATTCATTGTTCCAGGCCGATACATAGGCCTGGTCGATACATTGTCAAAGATCCGTGGGGCATGTCAACACAATCGATATGTCGACAGATTCATTCTTCCTTCATCCTCTTTCTGTTTATTTCAGATCATCTCTAGTTCTACCATACTCAGATTGACACATCGACTCTGTTGAATTGTTCAATCCATATTATATATGTTGTATCTCAGGCCGACATATTGGCATTGTCGATAGGTTGTCCCAAGATTAGTTCATCATTTGTACGTTTCATTTTTATTTCGGTCATACCCAAGCCGAGACATTTCCACAGGCGATTTGTCATCCAGGGTTGGGTTCCTTCTGTTTAATACTTCGAAGTTCCTATTCAATGGACTTTTCATTCCAGATGACACATTGACATAGTCGATATGTCGACCGGGTGGTCGGAAGTCATGGGTTCTTATCCATGCCTTTCCTTTCCTTATATATTTATTAATCTTTGTCCTCCAATTCTTAAATCCATCCACACATGTTCTATAAACATCTTAGTGTGATTATTTTTATTTGAAAACAAAATAAATCCACCTACCTCGAAAGATTTGTAGGTGTACCCGAGTGGATGAAGGACGAGCTCCTTGCTTCCTTCGTTCCTTGTCGGCTCGGTTTCTCAACTTCTTTGTCTCATTTCTCCTCCTTTTCCGGAGTGGATGAAGTCAGTAGAGAGAGGAGGGGGTTTATGGTCGTTAAGGGGTGAGACATGAGTGAGGGGGTGAGGTTGAGGGAGTGAGAGGGGTGGTCGGATGTTCCCTCTTTCTCTGTTTCCTTATGTTCTTTTCCTCTCTTCCTTTTTCTCTCTTCTTTCTTTTTCCTATCTTTTGTTTCCTTCCTTTTCCCTTCCTTTTCCCTTCCTTTTTATCTTCCTCATTTGATTTCCGTAGACTCTTTAATGGGTGTTTGGAAGAATGGAACGACGTTCATGGATTTCCATGCATGGAAAGTGGTGCACAGTTGGTGGTAGATAGAGCATCTATTAGAGGCGTTTGTACTACCCCGAGACATTGACTTTTGTCGATGTGTCGATTGGTTTGATTTTGACTTTTCCACTGATATGTTGACCACATCGATGCATCCTCCTAGTAACTTACGCTTTGGGTTTGTATTTCAGCTTTTACCGACACATAGACCTAATCGATGCATTGTCTGAGGAGGTTCAGTTTACCGACACATCAACCCAGTCGATGTATCATTGGAGGAGAAATTTGGTTTTCCTTACTTATTTCAACGCACATTCACTTCTACATTTTATTCACATTATTTGGTCCAAAAATTATGTATTTCATTCATTTTAAAAAATACATAAAATAGGGAGTTAAAACTCCGGGTCCTTACAGTGCAATGGAATAAACGTGTGTGCAAGTGATAAACAAAGGAGTCAAACCATCAAAGCAAATCACACATGCACAACGATATATAATGGTTCGGTTCACCCGAACGTACATCCACTGTCTGAATTCCCAACTTTCGGATCGTCGCAACATACTATGAATGGGCTTCACACCCAGATAGTACAACCTAATTTTTTATAGAGGTTCGACTCCCATGGTCTGATCCTCGACGCCTATTTCTTTGGGTGGTTCGAACACAGTGTTCTAGGCCACCTTACAATTGATTCAAATGAAAAGAAAAAATGAACACTTGCTTTGGGCCGTAACTGATCTTCAGAGTGTGTTCTTATTGTTGAAATCTCTGCACCTTCTACCTTCAAATCTGGTTCATCTTTCGGAGAGCATTGGCACAGAAAAACATGGGTTCTAAAATAAAGATGTGACTGGTTTTGGGTCCTAGAAAGATTGCTTTCATCTCCTCTAAGAGTCAAGCGTTGAATAGCTTTAACCTCATTGTGAACGAGAATGAAGGAGACTGAAAACGGCTGTGGAAGGTCTCTAGTAGTGTTTGGATATTCCAAGTTACAGGTCTGGCTTTTAAAATAGAACTGCCAAATATTTATAGACAGACCTTCCAATGGTTCAGTTTCGAGGCCTCCAGCCTGTAAGATATAATACAGGACACTTGATTTTCAAATTTCAAAACTTCATTCAATGAAACTTAGTCAAAGACCAGCTCACTTATTCGCCACATGTCCTTGATATCCAATCAGGATATTTGACTTGACAAATTATGAGGTGGCAAGATGATTTTCAAAATCTTTAAAAATCAAAGGGAGCCTCTTGAAATATTCCAGTTTTGGCAATCATGATACAGATCGATTTGTTAAGAGGCTAAAAAGATGTTCCATAATCTTTTAGGTAAGGAGCCTCTTAAGATATTCCAGATTTGTAAACATTTCAAAACCGAGGAGCCTCTAGCAATTTTCCTGTTTTGTAATGAGAGGAGCCTCTAACGATTTTCCCGCCCAGATTATGATTGACATTAAGTCGAAGAACAGCTAGGCTTAGGTGCACACATCAGATACATGTTGTCACGATTTTTCATGCAGATACATGCAATCTTGACGTCTCCAAAAAGATTCAAGGGCTCAACACTGGGAGCCAAGGAATTTTACAAGTCTGCTCTCATATGTTTCAGTCTCGAGGGCACGAGACAGAGCTTGAGGCCTCGAGGTTGCGACTCATTTTCAGATTTCCAATTTTTAAACCATTAACTTCTAAGGTAATTGGGATTGACCTAATGTCCACTAAGGTCCACTTACCGGTGTGCCAACCACGTGTCCGATGTATACCCTTCCATGCATTGAGATCTTCTTGCAGATTCTGTCATCATCAAATTTCTTCCAAGGCAAAGAACACACACGGTCACAGAATTGACAAAACACAGACTCGGTCAAACCAAGGCCCTAACATCTTCAAATTTCAAAAATGATAATAATTATCACAAAATTTGATTTTTTTAATAAGTAGGTGAATTTTCAAATTTCAAAAACGACAACGTATTATCACTACATTTGACGGAAAATTTATTGGCTACATTTAATACTGATTAAATTTACAAAGTCATTTTTTCAAAAATTAGGTGACTCTTCAAATTTCAAAAATTATAGTAATAATCACAAAATTCAATTTGAAAAAAAATAAGACTTTTAAAGTTTAAAAATGATTATAAATTATCACCCAATTTGATGGAAATTTTATTATCTACATTTAATACAGATTAAATTTCTAAAATCATTTGTTTTTAAAAAAAATGGATGAGTTATAAAATTTCAAAACTGATTACAGTTATCACCAAATTCGATTTTTTTTTTAAAATAAGTGACTTTCAAATTTCAAAAATGATAATAAATTATCACCCAATTTGACTGAAAATTTATTATCTACACTTAATACGAATTAAATTTCCAAAATCATTTTTTATTTATTTAGGTAACTTTTCAAATTTCAAAAATGATAATAAATTATCACCCAATTCGATGAAAATTTATTAGCTACATTTAATACAGATTAATTTCTGAAATCATTTTTTTAAATTAGGTGAATTTTTCAAATTTCAAAAATGATTATAAATTATCACCCTATTCAATGAAAAATTTATTAGCCACATTTAAAACAGATTAAATTTCCAAAATATTTTTTTCAAAAAATTTGGTAACTGTTCAAATTTCAAAAATGATAATAATTCTTCCCAAATTTGATTTTTTGTTTAAAATGTGACTTTTCAAATTTCAAAAATAATAATAAATTATCAAAACTTGGGTCAATAAACTATCGAAATATTTCTTCAATTTTTCCTAATTTTTATAATTTTCCATCATTTTATTATTAATTTTTGAAGTTCTCGATTTCGTAATTTGAAAATAAATTTAAACATTAAAATGACCGACATGTAATGAAAAAATTGCACATATATGTAGCCCATAATTTTTGGAGTTTTTTGTAATTTTTCAGATTTTTTTTAAAAAAACCAAAATCGACTAGGAGAAAGAAATAAATCGGCCAATATATTGGCGTGAACGATTTTTTCACCCTGCTTCAAACATATCTTGAGGACACTTTGAGACTTAAAATTTTGCTTCTCATACACCTTAGTTTCATGAAATTGTTGAAAACTTAGGAAAATCACAAAACACTAAAACCTTTATCACTCCCATTGAATCATCTCCATTCAACGCAATAAACACTTAATCTCATTTCATTAAATATTTTCAACAAAAAACCAAAAATGGAATTATCATAGAGTAAAAAATCAAACAAATAGGTAAAAAATAGCTCAAAATGGCTAAACCTAAAGGAAAATGAGGTTAGACATGAAAATACCTTTCAAAAAAAATGAAAAATTTGCTTCTAAACCTTCCTTAAATTATACATGATAAAAGATTTAAAAGTTAAAAATGGATGCAACTTCTAATTTTCAAAAAGAAAGAAAGTGAATTTATCTAATAAAGAGCCAACTCAGTCGATATAGACTACTGTAATAGGTCGTTAAATGGTATGTACCAACTGAGTCATCCTATGTATAGATGATACAATACGTATCGACTAACAAGTATTGGACTGGACTGAACCAATACAAATGGGATATATTTTAGGCCTTTGGTTCATTCAAGTCTATTACAATTGTCATTTTCTTCTTTAGACTTAGATTCAACTTTGACTGATGTCCATTTGATGTGTTTATAATAAATTAGATTGTACATTATATATATATTATTTATATGTTCATTTAATCTTAAAAGATCAAGGTTTAGGATGACTTCATAGAATCCATTGTGGATAATTTGATAGTCCAATAGTGGTATATCCAATGATTCAATTCTTTTGTTGAAACTTTGCCATAGTTTGGCAAAACACTCGGAGATTTGCAATACTTTCCGTAATTATTTATTTTGACCTCGTCCGCGCACTCGTTATGTCATTGATGGCCAAAGTTGGAAAGGAATACTAGATTGAATAATCTTTGCTCTTGGTATAGTGCAATGTCACAAATACCATTCTCGGGATATTAACAACAACGGTTAATAACGGGATATTTTCAATTTCTCGGGTTTTTACCGGGAAATTCTAGCAGAAAATATAAATATTTTAAAAATAATAAAAATAAATAATTCTTAAAAATATCATAAAATTCTGCATGAGTTCATTGTTAAATACCATATCAAAGTCATCCAATATCAAAATAATATTAAAAGATACAATCATCTATCAATAAAGCTTAATTTGAAGTTTCAATTAACAAACCATCAAAGATAAATAAAAAGAGAAAGGGTTTAGTTGAAGATACATCGTATGCTCTACTGACTAAATTTGCATGAACAACTCACAAGGCAAGGAAGATTGAAAATCAGAAGATATCTTACCCGGTATATAAATTTAGCATATATCTAAATTATCTTTCAATATCTGTCAGTACGAGATTTGCAAATGAAAGAGATATTTCGAGATATTTGGGTATCAGTCCTAGGAATGTTCTGATATAAAAATAAAATAATTTATAAAATATAACTATTATTTTAGCATAAATGAAAATATCGATCAAGAGTTTGATATTTCCATTTGATTTGAAATTTAACGAGAACGGCCCAACTCAAATTATTTTGGCAATCTTCTTTTCCATCCATTTTGTTCTCCCTTTAAAAACAAATGTTCCATTTTTTGCCTATGTATCCCTTAATTTCCTCCTACCTTTACTACTGTCCTTGTTGCCGTTACTGTTATCATCTTTCTTCGTCCGTGATTGGTGGCCAACAAATTCTAAATCGTGACTCGTGAGGGTTGACCACTTGAAAACAGTGAAACACGGTTTTAATGGGAAAATGAATTTCTCGATAAAAACGTGTTTTTAAAGGAAATTTCTCATTAAAAATAACATTTGCGTTAAAAACACATTTTTAATACGAGAATAT
Organism: Chimonanthus praecox; assembly: GCA_022113865.1. Classification (NCBI taxonomy): domain Eukaryota; kingdom Viridiplantae; phylum Streptophyta; class Magnoliopsida; order Laurales; family Calycanthaceae; genus Chimonanthus; species Chimonanthus praecox. The sequence continues at coordinate 51,625,717 of CM039087.1, read as the reverse complement.
TATTATGTCGATATTTTCATGATAAAAACAAAAATATCAACGGTATTTGTTACAGTGATTTAGTGGGCCAACCCATTAAGATTGAATGGTCTTGGTCTATCAACTCCACCATCCTAATGATGCTAAAAAGCGTGATCCATATACTTCATTAACGTGTTCCCCGTGACTTCATAGGTGTCGCTTTTGTGACTTAAAGTCAAGTCGTAAGTCTCTCACAATTGAGTATCATAACTTTGTCAACTTGTTTAATATGTCTTCTTCCGTGTCACTTCTTATGACTTAGAGTCAAGTCTGTCGGCCACAATTGAGTACCATATCTTTATCAATGTTTTCCCATGTCTTTATCTGTGTCACTTCATAGACTTCGGGTCAAGTGTTGTATACCACAATTAAGTATTTAACTTTTTTTTTTAAAAAAATATTGTCTCATTTGAATATACTAATTTGACATAGTTCAGTGACCTTTTTATGATTCAGATTAAAATAGAATAATATTTATGATAAATTCAAAATTATGTTTATTATCTCTCAATAATCTGTCTATTCATGAACAAGTTAAACCTAGATACTCTCCATTTTCTCTAGTTGAACTATATTAAACTATAAAAATTTGGTAGTAAGATGTAACCACAAAAGACAGTCACGAAGCCATCTAAGTAATAATAGACTTAATTTTTATACCATTAAATATCGGTGTATCAATAGCATATTATATTAGTGATATATTTTATTAGCAATATACAATTATATCGACAATATCTTGACTTAATATCGATGATACATGATTATATCAAACAAAATGTTTAAATATTTCAAAAATAATATATATTGGACGATATTTAAACTCATGCCTCATTATTAGGTCAAAATGTCGACCAATACATATAAACTTAGGTGTAGTTAATATTTACCAATCAATAGATACTGCAACATCTATCAACCCATCTTTCTATGTTCAATTTTTGTCCCGAAACCAATTTTAATCGTTGTTTTTTTTCTTAACCACATTCCTTCACTGTTTTCCATCTTCTCTATGAGTTGTAATAGATAATCCTCGTGGGATGTTTCCAAACAATTTTTTAAGCCCATATTTTACCTCAATTTTCATGATGTCTTCTCATCATTTGATTGTACATTATAGATATAGATAAATATATATCGATTCTTTCATTTTATCTTAAAAGAGCAAGGTTTAGGATGATTTGATAGAATCCATTGTGGATAATTTGATAGTCCAATAGTGGTATATTCGATGATTGATTCTTTTGTTGAAACTTTGGCTTAGTTTATCAAAACACTCAGAAATTTGCCATATATCATAATTATTTATTGTCATCTCATCCACCCACTCTCTGTCATTGATGGCCAAAGTTGGAATGGAATACTAAATTGGATAATCTTTACCCTTGGTTTAGTGGGTCAACCCATTAAGACTGAATGGTCCAGATCTATCCACATACTTCACTAACGTGTTCCCCGTGACTTTGTCCGTATCACTTTTGTGACTTAAAGTCAGTCTGAGTCGTAAGTCTCACAATTGAGTATCATAACTTCATGAACGTGTTTCTCACGTTTTCATCCCTGTCACTTCTTATGACTTAGAGTCAAGTCGCCACAATTGAATACCATAACTTTGTCAATGTGTTTCCCATGTCTTTATCCATGTCACTTCAAAGACTTGGGGTCAAGTGCTGTCTACCACAATCAAGTTCATGTTCTAGAGCCAAGGCCTAAATCATAAAAATTTGAGTATTTAACTTTTTAAAAAAAAATTATTGTGTCATTTGAATATACTAATTTGACATAGTTCAGTCTCTTTTTTGATTCAGATCAAAATAATAATATTTTATGATGAATTAGAATTATCTATGTGTTTATTATCTCTTAATAATCCGTCTATTCATGACCAAGTTAAAGCTAGAAACTCTCCATTTTCTTTAGTTGAACTATATTAAACTATAAAAATTTGATAATAAGAAGTAACCACAAAAGACCGTCGCGAAGCAATCTAAGTGACAATAGACTTAATTTTTATACTATTAAATATTGGTGTATCAATAGTATATTATATCAGTGATCTATTATATTAGCAATATACAATTATATCGACAATATTGACTTAATATCATTGATCGTGATTATATCAACTATATATAATTTTATCAAACAAAGTGTTTAATATTTCAAAAATAATATATATTGACAGATATTTATGCTCATGCCTCATTTATGAAGAAACACAAGATCGGGATGCGGTAAGCTACTTCATACCTCTGTATTATCGATATTGTTTTACAGGTTTTTCACCCACATCTTCGGTCATACAATTTGTGATATTTATAACAAAAGGATAAAAAGAGAATGGAAAGGAAGGATGAATGAATTAGACTTCTTGGCCTTGAGGATCTCCATCGATAATGATCCTTATCTTCTTTAGATGAGGGTCGGTGGTCTCAATCTCTTTTGCTGGATGAGCTAGATGACCCTAATTTCTTTGGTAGAAATCAGGAGTTGTACCGTCAATATCCCCCTTCAAACTGAGCCGCGGAGGGCGCTAGAGGCCCAGTTTGGTACATAATGAGTGATGGTGCTGGCGTGGAAGATCTTTAGTAAAGATGTCAGCGACTTGTTAAGAAGATAGCACAAACTTTGTGACAAGAGAACCAAGAGCCATCTTTTCCCAAACAAAGTGATAATCAATTTCAATATACTCAGAGCCCGCATGAAAGACATGATTAATAGTGAGGTGTAATGCCAAAATATTATGAGAGTGAAGAATCGGGGGAGATGAGAGATGGAGACCGATATCACACAGAAGTGAAGTGAGCCATGTGAGTTCAGCAATGGCAGGGGTGAGAGCTCGATACTCTGCTTCTGTACTAGATTTGGTCACAATAGGTTTTTTTTGGCAGTCCATGAGATACAGTTACTTCCTAGATATGTGCAAAAACCTGTTGTTGAACGGCGAGTGGTTGAGCAGCTGGTGCAATCAGCATATGAGAATGCATAAAGTTGCATATGATAGCGAGCCAGAAGACAAAATCCGTAAGTGACAATCCCTTGAATATAGCGAAGAATACGCTTCACCATTTGAAAGTGCAGAAGAGTAGGATTGTGAAAATACTGGAACACATAATTAACACTGAAGGAGAGATTAGAACGAGCGATAGTGAGATATTGCAGACCTCCAACAATGCTGCGATAAAAGGAAGGACCTGGAAAATGATCATTATTGGACTCGGGCAAATTGGTGGCCATAGGTGTGGAAACGAGCTTTCAACCTTGCATTCTGGCACGTTCCAAAAGATCCAAAGCATACTTCATCTGCGTGAGGAATAAGCCACTAGAGAATGGTATAATGGAGATGCTAAGGAAATAGTGTAGAGGGCCAAGGTCTTTCATTGCAAATTCCTTACTTAGTTATGTAAGAAATCCATGAAGCAAGGCAGGATTGGACCTTGTGACTATGATATCATCAACATACAATAATAACAATAAAGTACCTAGACGACCGTGATAAAAAAATAGTGAGGAGTCGGCTATGCTGCAGAAGAAGCCAAGGCCCAAAAATGAAAGAGTTGAAGCGATCAAACCATGCACGCGGAGCTTGTCACAACCCATAGAGAGCACGCTTAAATGAACATACATGAGTTGGTCATACGGGATCTTTAAAGCCTGGACGTTGCTCCATAAAAATCGAGTCAGTTAAATTTCCATGAAGAAATGCATTTTTAACGTCTAATTGACGAATCTCCCATCCATCAGCTAGAGCAATAGTAAGAATGAGCTGAATCGTAACAAGCTTGACCACATGAGAGAAGGTTTCAGAAAAAATCAATACTGGGAATTTGGTTGTAACCCTTTTCCACGAGGCAAGCTTTTAAGCGTTCTAAAGAACCATCGACCTTGACTTTCGTATTGAAGACCCACTTACAACCAAGAACATTCATGGTGGACTGTCGAGGAACTAAATCCCAAGTGTCATTGAGAGAGAGAGAGAGCTGACAATTCGTCTTTGATGGTGGCGGTCCAGCCGGGATGCTTGAGAGCGGAGACAATGGATTTTGGTTCAAATGCTACAGACTGCGCCAACAAACAATAATCAGAATTAAAATACTTGGGATTAGGTTTGGTAATACCATGACTGCGACGAGTAACTAATGGAGAGGTTGAACCTGCCGTAGATGAGATGCTGGTGGGATGAGGCTCAGATACTGTACTGGATGGGATGATATCATGAGCATTAGACTGCATAGGAGAGCTACTGGATGATGGAGATGGATCACCCTGTGTAGACTGGTCAGTCTCAGGATCAAGTGTTAAAAGTGAAGAAGGTGTGCCATCCATACTAGGATAGGGAGGAGGGTTCTCAATATGAGTCGACAGATCTAAAGTGGAGGGAGATCGTGTGTCATAAGTAGTGGTGTTGGAGTCCACGGCTACCACTTGATCATCAGGTTCATCAGCCATGTGAGATGTGGTGCCTATGTCGGGAGACCAAGTCTGTTCTGGATTATCATTCAATGTGGTTGCTGCAAGGGCCTAAGTCACATCATCTAGTTGATAGACTTAATTAAATCTATTCCAGCACTCGAGAGCTGTATGTCGTGGTTTGCCACATATTTGACACCTGATCTCTTCTTTTGGTTGAGGGGAATTTGTATGAGTAGTTACTTGTGAGGGGCGATGAGATCCACCAAAGTTATTTGAGCCTGCAGGAGAGACTCGCTGATTGTTACCACCAGACTGGGGAGATTGAAATCGTCCTTGAGTGAAGCCTCATCCTATTGAGTTAAAACTACTAGCTCATCTTCCTCTCCTGTGACGGTTGTAATTTGACCCGCCAGATCGCTCTCCAACAAAAGCCATATTGTGATTGGGAGAGGAGGAGTTGCTTGAGTTGTGAAGATTCTTCATAGTTTCATAACTTTGTAGCAGAGGGATAAGGTCTCGGTAAGAAGGAATAGGTGGTTTGAGTATGGCAGTAACAAAAGACACATATCCTCGACCTAGTCCTTTAAGAATACCAAAAACTTTTTTTCTTATCACCCACAGGTTTGCCAATGGCAGCCAGATCATTACAGTAAGTTTTGAATGTACGAATGTACTCGGACATGGAACAATTATCTTTAGTGTGCAACTGCATGCTTTGAAGAAGATAAAATTCTCTCTCGTGCGAATCTTGGGCAAACAAATCCAGCAAAGCACGCTAAACATCGGCTGATGTGTCAAGTCCGACAACCAGCCCAAGAACTTCTTCTGAAAGAGTTCCAGTAATCCATCCACAGAGAAGTCTATTAGACCATTTCCATGCAATATAATCAGGATTAGTTGTTGTAGTGGTCTCACCCCCAACTATAGGTGAGGGTACCTTAAGCAACAGATCTGGGCATTGAAAAATCTCCGTAAAAAAAACCAAGCATGTCTTGGCTTTCTATGAGACCCATTACTTGGGTTTTCCAAAGGAGAAAATTTGTTTGGGTAAGCTTGATGGAAACAAAATTTCCAACATTTAGGGAGGAAGGGTAGGGATAAGTTTTTAGTGATGAGGAAGCCATTGGTGAATGAGCAAGTAGGTGTAAGATATTAAGGAGGGATGTTAGCCAAAAATATGATCCAATTTCACCCGATGCACCCTTTTATTTATTTATTTTTATCTTGAAACGGCGGATAGGAAACTGAACAGGGGTTTTTGGCTAGGGTTTGAGGGAACTAATGTTGAGATCTAAGGGAAGAACACCCTCAATGGTTCGGCTGTGCGGAGATAACAATGGAAAACACTGTGGCTGCTTGTTGAGAAGGCAGAGAGAGATTGGTAGCACCGTCATTGTCGCTGGCTGAGTGAGCTACAGTGGAGGAGGGCTGTATGAAGGCGATGGAACAGGTGGGAGATCACAAATCTGCCGATCTGTTATGTCGTGGAAACAAAGATGGACGCCTGAAAGAGAAGCAGTAGAGCTTGCGCAGGAGACACACACCCTGATAGTTCCCATTTTCAATGTGCTAGAACAACATATTTGACCCAAGAGGGGGAGGGGGTGAATAGGTCAATCCCATTTTTCAAGGTGTTTACAAATTTCTTTATTTAAAGTGCAGCAGAACATTCATCAAGAGATTTGTTTAGTATGATAATTTCATTACGTGATTACACTAAGATTATGACCCTTTTTTATTTTGTTTGATTATCGATGCTTGTGTACAATGTATAGAATAATTTCTCAATCTCTTTTGATGGATGAGCTGAATGACCCTGATTTCTTTGCTGGAAATCAAGAGTTGTACCGTCAATAAATTATAGGTCAAAATGTCAACCAATACATATAAATTTAGGTCATGTATCTATCAACCCATCTTTCTATGTCCAAATTTTGTCCTGAAATAATTTTTAAGCATTTTTTTTATCTTAACCACATTCCCTCACTCTTTTCCATCTTCTCTATCAGTTGTAAACTTGTAATAGATAATGTTTGTGGGATGTTTCCAAACAAATTTTTAAGCCCCTATTTTACCTCAGTTTTGGATTTTCTCCTCTAACTAATATTCATTTTTGTTTTTGTTTTAGTGGGAACTTTTAAATGAAAGCAGCTAGAAGGTTAGAGAATGTAATAGAGGTATAATATTTTAATCTAGACATATTAGATTATGTTTTTCTTATTTTCTTAGAATTTTTATTAATGTCATGTAATTAATTTTTTTATATAATAATGAAAAATAAGGTTTGTATACATTTATATCTAACAATATGAGATTGGTGTAGATTGATATAGGTGTTAATTTATTTTGTTAAATTTCTCTATTTTTTTAGATTTTTTCTAAGATAATCCTTGTTTTTGGCTGTTTTAAAAAAAAAAAATCGAATGAAAGCATGTTTGACATTTAAAAAGTTAATGGAAATTCCATATTTTGATTTACATAGTGTGGATGGTGTTTGCTTGATTTACATAATGTTAGAATTTATTTCTCTGCTTTTTATACATTTTAGTAATAAAATTGTTGTTTTCAACATTCTAATACTTGTAAAATATCTGAGATTTAAATAATAATTATGTAAAACACACCTATCTCATTCGTTTGGCCAAAGTAGACTTGTAAGTAAAGCAAAAACGAAGAAGTTTTGCACATTAGAACGAGGTTTTCATTCAGATTTTCAAATTAGTGATGGTTGCTAAATTCCATTGACTCATGAAATTACAGCAAATATGTGGTTTCTTCGTTGCATGTGCACCACTGCTTTATTTTCTTTTAAATTATTTATATATTGAGTAGGGATATAAATCTCGGCTGATACGCACAGTGTTGGATATACTAGCGAGATATCAGACGATATAGCCGATATCAGCTGATACACATTTATACGGCCAATATTTGTTCAAAAATTTCTGGAGAGAGAGAGATATCGGCCGAGACCGGCCGATTTCTCAACAAGAATCCGAGATACCAAGATATCAGTTCAATAAAGGCAATTTTTGTACCCTTGATATTGAGACATCGGTGGAAAGTTGATTGGCCAAAAGCCATCCACATTAAAGCTAGTAATAGGGTCCACTGTTTGTAGTTGCAAGTCATGCTTCTATAGATCGTAATAACGGCCAACTTTGCATCTTGTGAGGGGTTTTAATTTCTTTTTTTTCCTATTATGTCATAATTTAAAATTTTATTATTGTCGTTATTATCTGTCTCAATAAAATTTAGTATTAAGATGAGTTTTGACCTCTTGATAGACAAATATGTAATAAGTAAGACTCGATGATTTGGTAATCAAATCGTTTAGAGAGAAACTTGAGTCGGATTTTAACTCGACGTGTATAATCCGATCTGGGAAGTGGGTTAGATTATGTAATTGTAAATTTAGGGTCAGAGCTGATTGGAAATAAAACTCATATGAAATTTGAATTGGATTGAATTCAAAATTTTAAAATCAATATGACCCGACTCAAATTGATCCGATTCAATTTGAGTTTCAGAAAATACACAAAATCTACTGCTAATTTTTCCCCTAAATTTGAATTAAAACAGGCCGGGTTGTCATGCTAGAGACTCAAGTCAGGTCGGATTGAGCAATTTGAGCCAACAATTCGAGTCGATTCGGGTCAGACTAAATAACTTTTTATATGAGTTCAGTTCAATTTATTAAAATCCAGTTTAACCTGCCTAAATTTTAACCTAACAAACCACATATTTGATGTAATTTTACGAGTCATTGGAATTTAGCAACCATCATTAATTTGAAATTTTGAATGAAAACCTCGTTCTAATTCAAATCTTTTCATTAATAACTATGACGAGGAGTGGCCTTGATTTTAATGTGGTTAAATTTTTCCATTAATTGACACATTGCATAAGTTTTGCCTTCGCTACACATTCGTATCAGTCGATTGGCAATCTTCGATACCAGCGTTTGCCAGTAACTCTAAAGGAAATTTGAGAAAGCCTAATAAACTAATAGAGGATTTCATCTGATCTCTGCTTGTTTCATGCTTGTAACTGATCATCATATCTTTCCATTTGACTTTTTTTTTTTTTCGATTGTATTCATTACACTCTACTGTTTTCATTTATATACTAAGAAATCTTCACTCCGCTTTTAAGTAACGCTACACTCTTTTACACATTTAAATGAAGCGACGAATTTGTCCATTTCATACATTGTCATATGTGGGTTTTGCTTGGGAGAACAGCAATTGGAATCTTCTGCCTCTTCATATTTTTGGCGTACAAATTAAAGAGGAAGCATATATGGATGGATAACACAGTTGAAGAATTCTTGAGTAATTATAAATATCAAATGCCAGCAAGGTACTCTTACAGGGATATAAAGAAGATGACAAAGAATTCAAAGAAAAATTAGGCGAGGGAGGCTTTGGCACTGTTTTCAAAGGAAAACTCTCCAATGGACGTCTTGTTGCAATAAAGATGTTGAAGAAGTCAAAGGGAAATGTCCAGGAATTTATCATTGAAGTTGCTACAATTGGAAGGACACACCATGTCAATGTGGTACGACTGTTTGGGTTCTGCTCTGAGGGATCAAAAAGGGCTCTCATATATGAGTTCATGTCAAATGGATCTCTAGAAAAATATATTTTCAGCAAAGAAAAAACCAATGCTTTGTGTTGGGATCAGTTGTACCAAATTATGTTGGGAATTGCTCGAGGGATTGAGTATCTTCACCGAGGTTGTGATATGAGAATTCTTCATTTTGACATCAAACCTCACAACATTCTCCTTGATCACAATTTCATCCCAAAAGTTTCAGACTTTGGACTAGCAAAGTTTTATCCAACTGAAGAGAGCATTGTGTCAGTAACAGCAGCCAGAGGGACAATAGGATATATGGCCCCTGAACTATTTTATAAAAGCTTTGGAGGTGTTTCATACAAGTCTGATGTGTATAGCTTTGGAATGGTGTTGATGGAAATGGCTGGAAGAAGACAAAAAGTGTTAACAAATGCAGAGAACTCAAGCCGAATGGACTTCCCATTATGGATTCATGATCAACTTCATCAGGGAGGGGACATATTGTTGGAGGATATTGTAGATGATGATAAAGAGATGGTTAAAACGTTGATTGTAATTGCATTATGGTGCATACAGATGAAGCCTACAGATCGCCCTTCCATGAGCAAAGTTGTAGAGATGCTAGAAGGAAAAGTACAAGATCTCCAACTGCCACCTAATTCATCCTTATTTTCTACAGACCAAATCCGTGGTGATGATTATTTTGCTAATTCTGAACTTGAAGAATCATCATCAACAATCAACCAGTCAAGAATTTCTGGCAGAGATATGGAGAATCAATTATCGTAAAGGATAGTTTGGTATTGTAATTTTAATATCATCTTAAAGAAGAATAAATGCTCTGTTTTCCTCAAACAATGGTTGTACCATTTGTAAACACGAAATTCAGGGCTAAGTGGTGTAGAAATGTTAAATCATTCAACTGTAGAGCAAATCTGGATAAGAATTTTTTCCATTGAAATTGTTTGGTTACCATCTTCAAAAACATCTTTTAGTTTAGTAGGCAATTATCTTGATCATTGTCCACTAACAGTTAGAATGTTGAAAAGTTTGCTTCAACTATAGACTAAAGTTTTCAAGAGTAATGGATAAGAGGTAATAGCATTATTATTTTACTAATCAGAACATGAGGACACTCTCGTCTACCCTTGGTAGATTCTTATTTTTTAAACAGTTTAGCTCTCTTTCATTGATGCAATTCTGTACTATAAATAAAATATAGAGCATGCACAAAGCTAAAAGGGCTCAACAACGCATTTACCACTAATAACGCCTTAAACAAAGCCCACAGAGGTGTAGCTTCGATGCAGTGAGCTTCTAGGAATATATTAGAGGTTTTGGGTTCGTCCTTTCTCTCGCATTAATGAATACACAAGGCTTGTGACCAATTTTGTGTATCGATAGGATAAGTCTCACTTTATTTTACTATGACTGTCATTTCAGGCGACTAGAAATATTGATTGTTAGCAATGTCATAAATATCGACGATAATTTCAAATTTATCTCATTTTTATCATCAAAATACTATTACTGTGTTAATAACGTGTAGTTATCGGCCCTGCAATTTTTAATAGTAATTTCATAATAAAATCACGTTGAAACAATAATATTGCAATAATATCTCAGTAAATTCTCGATTAAAAAATCTATGTAATAATCTTAATAAAATTTCTACAATGATTTAAAATATTTGTCAATATTTTAAAGACAGTAGGATATTAATTGAACTATATTCTAATATATTGTTTGATATGAATTGGTTGTTAATTATTCATAAATGGCATTAAGATTTTTATTTTATTATATTTTTATTATTTTTTAAATATTTATATTTTCCTTGAAATTTTCACATTAAATTCTCGATTAAAACTCAAGAATTTAAAAACATCTTGATATCACCTGTCACCATTAATATTCTAAGCATGGTATTTATGACAATAATCATTAGATACATCAAGTCACTCTGGTTGTTGCAAGAGCCATGCAATTTCTAAAGATGTTAATTCAAGACTCAACTAAGACCAGTTCTAGAGAAAGGGAAAACCTGGTAAGCATTTGGTTACCTAATGAAAATAAAAGACGTCTCGTGAGAAAGTTTATGGAAAAAGTGATAAACAATCACATAAATTCTTGCATTCCCAAGTCCACGAATCATCTAACATTGGCTAGAAAACCTTAGTTGGTTTTAGAGGTGTTCTTTTAAGTGTTCTTTCAAGTGTTCTTCTGTGTCCATGAAAATAGATAAGAAAACATACGTAAAATATAGCTAATTTTTTAAGAATGTAGTACTTAAAATTTCCCATCATTATAAAAAAATTCCGTCTATTTGAGAAGCTTTTTGATACGGCCATCACATCGTCCATTGAAGATGGTGGGGCCCAATTGTACGAAATTGATGAATTTGCTCTCCAATTCTATGCAAGAATTGATGGAGGGAAGAGAGGGCCTCGTGAGCTTTGCATTCCACCCACATAAACCGAAACCAAAGCCCATTTGGAACAGCTATGGATAAAGGCCTGCTGTAAATTGTTTTGGGCCTTAAAAGCCCATGATTTCATGCCCGTTTGTTGCCAACAAGCTGGGCATCCAAATTACACATCAGCTGCCATGTCATTGCTTATATAAATGCCACATTGGACACCAACATGGACAAGGAATCCCTCCAAAATAGAATGGTTTGAGCGCATAAGTTTGCATGGACCACAAGGAACCCAATTTGGAAAGCCCAATTTAGAAAACCTTCTTTTGCTTGGCCGTGGGCTGGGTTTTTGTACAGATTTGGGCATTGAAAAACAGCAAGAATTCAAATGAACAGGATTCAAGAACAGCAAGCTTATCATGCTGGGCATGTGGACCTACATTGGGATTGATTTAGGAGTTGTTTTGCGTAGCAAGAATTTGAAATGAAGGGCCGAGATTGAAGCTGTTTTTTGCCCAGTATAATGCACGAATCTAATTTGTATTTTCTATTTTTAATATATTTAATGATGTAATAAGTCCACATGGCATTCAGCGATTGGTGGATCTTAGGATTACCAAACAAAGCCCAATCGGAAGGCTTGGGCATGCAAGCCCAATTAGCTTAGCAATCTTGATTATTGTATTATTTTTTCACCCAAGTTTTAGTTGTTTTGAGGCCTATAAATACTAGACTTGGTCGACAATGTAATGCACAAGTTGAAGTGAATGAAATTTGAACTTAGAGTTTGGGAGTCTCTCCAAGTTTGGGTGAGTTCTTCTTTGGCTTCTTTTGAATTTTAAATTGTTTTTGTACTGAACTGATATTGATCTAAGTATTGGTTTGTGATTGCACGGTGGACGTTGAATATTTATGCCTGTATTTTTCAATGGTTAGATTGAAATAGAATTCCACAATCAAAAGGTTCTAAGGTTCTTTCAATTTTAAATTACAATTAGCGTCGGGTAAGAATTCATGCATGCCCATGGTTTGTAAATTGCATTTAATTTGGAACTAATTAATTGCATTTGAATTTTCAATTCCATGTTCTTATTGAATTTCTAGAACACCAAATTTTATTAGTGAAATTGTTCATTAATTAACCATGGTGAAATTAGAGTCATCTATTTCTCTCGGAGTGAGAGTGAGAGTTGGATCCTAATGTGAGCATCATCACGAGCACCAATAAAATAAGAGAAAGAAGTTGAGGATCAAATTAATCAAATTGATCCTGACTATTGCAATTGTACTCAGTTTGTAGTAAATCTTTGTGGAGAAAAAGTGGATTGAAATGGCTTTGGTTGGGGCCTGAAATATTCAATTTAATAGTTCATAGGTGTTGTTCAAATTTTAAATTTATAACTCGCAAGCGCATGAACCATTAGATAGTATAGTGATTGAGTACGAGGTCGAACCCATCGGAACTTAGGAAGATATATCCATGAAAAGACACCATTGAATTACATATTTTAAGATCTTTAGGAAATATGGAGATAAAACATAAATATGAAATTATTTCTCTAATCTATGAACTTTAATTTTAATTTAGAAACATTCTAGACTTAAATATAGAATCTAACAATTTAACTAATTTTAATTAAGATGGTGGATTTAATCTAAAAATATAAACAATCTTAACCCAACTTAGAACACAAAATTAAGATGCAATTAAATTATTTCCAAAATATTTCATCAATTTCAAGAGTTTTGAATTTTTAAAAGATTAAAATAAAAATAAAACTAAAGTTACTTATTTACATATTTACAATGGAATTAGATCAAGTACTAAGATGGCATCATATCCCATATCTCAAATCTAATGAAAACAAGACCTAGACCATAGAGCTCTCGTAAATTACCGAAATTTGATTCAAATTTTTCATTCATAAACAATCTAATTAAAGACCACATGAATTTCATTAAACATAGATTAATCAAACCAAACATTGGGCTTAGACAGATTTTATACTTAAATTTTAATTCTAAAATAAATCTCACACTCTGATAGAGTGCCTTAGAATGAAAAATTAAGTTCCAACTGTCCCAACAAATCTCATTCAATTTGAAAAACCTTAGATAAATCCCGACATGAATTTGTAATAAAATCAAACTTTCATCATCAAATTTTGAGAATTGGAAAACCATAAATCTACAACTCATCTTGATTTCATTAATTGAAAATATGAATTTAATTTACAATACAATAGAATTTGGAATAAAGAAATTACAAGAAATCAAAGAGAAAATTTAAAAAACATCAACCTTAAGAAACCCAATGTGAAATTCGACTAATCCCTTCCTTGAAATTTTTTATCCTATTCCTCTCCTCCTTGATTGCCTAGTTCGAATTGCACAAGGAGAGGAGACCTCCAATTTATAGAGGTTGGGAGGATGAAATTTAGTAAGCACTGGGACCCAACTTCAGTCGATGTTTTACATCTACAAAGCCGACTCCTTCTATCTTTCATTCCTTCCTCTTTTATTCTTCTTTCAATTTCCCAGTCGGCCAGCATCTCCTTCTATCTAAGTACCTTCCTTTTCTTTTTCATCCGTGTATTGAGAGATTTGTCCGAATCTTCTTTCTTTTTCTGCTACAGGTGTATGCAAGAACGACAACTCATCCTGTTCTTTCGCTGATAGCATATTTTAATTACTTTCTATTCTCTCTATACGTTTGCCAGCACAACAGACACCGTCCCTACGTTTCAAACAGATGCTGCTCTGTTCATGTTTACATGCTTGCAACTACTGCTATCATCTTATCCCCTTCTTCTCTCCATGTCGGCCAACACTTTCTCTTCTCTGCTTCACTTTTTCTCAATGGGTTGCTGCCGATTAGATCTTTCTCTCCATGTCTGGCTAAGAAGATGATGTTATCCAAATAAGACAAGACTGCTTTTGTTGTTTGATTGATGATTGCAACTGATCTCTTTTCCTTTGGCAGCTGATTGCTCTCTGCTGAATGACTTCTCATTTTCTCTGCTTTGCTTTTTGCAAGAGTGGTTGGCTCTGTTCTTTTCTTAATCACCTACCAACGATTGGGTTGCTGCTATGTGTTTTGATACAGATCTAATCTGAAAACACTCACTGTTATCGCCTCATCTCTGGGGTAACATTTCATAGAAAATTACCTTTGATTTTCTCCACATCCAAACACCTGCCATTAAGCACTTGAAAACAGATATAAAACTAAGAGTAAAGTGGTCTCTGTAAATGGCTCTGTATTTGTTGAAGTAGATTGATGAAGGCCTGATACATTACCGTTACCCACTCCAAATCCCCTCCAATAGCTATGGATTGGTCAACTCTCTCATTCATATGACCTCAAAGTCAGTGTAATGGTCTCATACTATAGAGTCATTAGGGGTAGACTTATCATTGCCCCTGATGAATTCATGAAGTTTGAGAACACATCATCTAATTCTTCTCAAGATCTCATATCTATCTTCATATTTGCTTTCAACTAAGTGGTTGCTGCTAACATTTTGCTTACACTTTCTAATGAAGCAGGTCCATGAGAGAAGGTCCACGAGAAATTGAATTAGTAGCATCTTCAGGCTTTATCTTCTAACATGGGCTTTTGCAAATGGGCTTGAGGTCCAAAATAACTCCTAATGGATCAAGGCTTTGCATTTAAGCATGTTTTATATCATCCTCACTTTTAAACCTGCAAAACACAAAATAATAATAATTAGGTAAAATTAAATCAAATGAGATACTAACAATTATAAATTTAAGAGTAAAATATGTAATAATTTTGCACTCATCAATGGGTTTTAGCATTAGGTTAGGCTTTTGAATCTATAAAAATTAGCCCAATCCAATCCAAATAAGTGGCACATTTTCTTATCACAAGGACAAGTGACGACAATCCACATATTATGCCATGTCATTGGCCAACTAACTTACCACATCATATGTAAAGGCCCTAGCCCGGAGGCCCAGGCAAAAATCGAGCCCATTGAACCGAAAAAAAACCATGGAATTGGGCCGAAAAAAATCATAAAATTGGGCCAATGTCGGTCCGACCGATAGGCACTGTCTGTCGGACTGACATGCCATGGTTGCTTGGGCGTGTGCATGTGGGGAAAAGACCTACATCACCCAAGAGCAGTTTTTGAAGGGGGTATATAAAAAGGAGCTCACTTCTAATCCAGCACAATGCATTTTGGCGGCCCTTCTGATCTTCTTTTTCTTGCTCGTTTCCCAACGTGATCTCAGGCAGCTCTCAACTCCTCCAGTCCTCAGCACCAGTCTGTTTCTGATCTCTGCGTCGACACCTCCTATCTCCAACGGCGGCCCAGATCTGTTTGCTCTGTTTTTTCAGAGATGTTTATCTATGCCCGATGGCTATTCTCATTGTTGTGGTTTATAACGTCCCGTCTCGCTACGGGCACGTTAAAATTGATACAAGCTCCTAGAATCGATCTAATACCATTTCGGGTGCTCTTTTTTGTTTTCTTAAGGGAGACATCGGTCCCACAACCCACACTAACCACGAGTATCCACAATTAAACCAATAATCAAAAGTATCAATAAAGTATTAACCACAATTAAAAGTAATAACATCATCCCATTATTACATTCATCCAACTCATGCTATAATACCCAAGCCACCCAAGGTCCCATATCGGTTGTGGACTTGGGTGGTGGGGGCTTTATAAAAGGAGGAAACCCTCATCTCATAGTGAGGCCTTTTGTGCCTGGCCATGTGGGCCAGGGCCAAAGCAAAACTGTGCAGGTCAGGTAGGGCCCAAAGCGAACAATATCACGATGGGGTAGAATCGGATCATCACAAGTGGTATCAGAGCACAGTTCCAAACTTGAACTGTGTGGACCCTCTACCTCCTTTGTGATGTGACAGATCTGGAGATGACTCTAGTCTTAAGGGAGGTGGATTGTAATACCCATCACCCACCTCAAAAAAGTGCCACATCAGTTGTGAGGTGGGTGGGATGGGTGTTTATTTGAGGAAAACCCCCCTCTACCCATGTGAGGCCTTTTGGGCCTGGTCATGTGAGCCAGGGTCCAAAGCAAAACCGTGAGGGCATGGTGGACCCAAAGCAAACAATATCACACTGGGAAGTTGGGGTATGGTCGTTACACATGCATGAACATATATCTCAATTATATTAACAAGCTCTCAATTACAAAATAGAATTATAACAGAAAATAAAGCAGCAACTCCATATCCAACACCCAATTGAGGGTCCCGTCGACCCCTCCTCTAAGAAGTACCTGCAAGGCAAGGGGTGAGCTCTACACACACCAGTGAGACAACACATGCATCGTATGTCATCAAGCATACACTACATATAATCATATTGACACATTAATGTCTAAGATGTCTGCATGCACAATCATGCGAGCGTGTGCTCTACCTCTAACACACAGGTCCACATCTATCGGGCTTCCAGTACATCCCCTAACCAAACCAATGCAACACTAAGGCAACTCCCACATATGCACATCCGCTACGATCCACCCACCCACGGGTACACAAACCGATCCCCAACCAAATCAGTGTGCTTGGTCCTCAACCAGTCCTATGACTCTCCCAAGACAATCCCACACATACCACAACCAACCCCTCAATCAGGCTCACTGGAGTCCCAAATAAGCAATCACACGAAAGTAACCATCGCACAAATCCTCAACGGGCTACAAACCAGATCCACTTGTGGTCTCCTCAATCAAGTACCAAACTACTGGTAGTCACACCTGTAGCATCGGGCCCCATCTACTGGTCTCAACACAACTGGAAAATCCACCCTTCACGAGATTGCAAAGGCTTTCCATTGAGTGAACCGGCAGAACTCAGTCGTTAGGCATCCATAAACTCCCAGTGAGTGAACACCCACATCATAAGTCTCAACCATGAGCCCCATGGTCATAACCACGGGTAATCACACTACCACACCCCTCAACCAAAATGTGGGTAAACAGACACTCAACCCACCTGCCTCCTAAGGCGACCCAATACGTACTCGATGTACTTTACTACCATCCTACCTCTAGGGCCACCTCTACAGAAATCCACAAACACACCACAGACCAGTACCACGAGTCGTGAATCAAAACCTTGCCATAAGGGCCATGGGAGCTGACCACTACCGTGTCAATCGCACCATCCCTCGACCAATGAGTGGGTGAAACACCCTCAACCCACTCGGTCATCCGGGAATCATAAACCATATCAGTAGTAGTTGTCCTCAACCGCATCATCCCTTGACCAATGAGTGGACGAAACACCCTCAACCCACTCGATCATTCGGGGATCATAACCATACCAGCGGGAGCTATCCTCAATCGCACCATTCCTAGACCAATGAGTGGGCAAGACACCCTCAACCCACTCTGTCATCCGGAGATCATAAACCATAACAGCGGGAGCTGTCCTCAACCGCACCATCCCTCGACCAATGAGTGGGAGAAACACCTTCAACCCAATTGGTCATCCGGGGATCATAAACCATACCAGCGGGAGCTGTCCTCAACCACACCATCCCTCGACCAATGAGTGTGCGAAACACCTTCAACCCAATTGGTAATCTGGGGATCATAAACCATACCAGCGGGAGCTGTCCTCAACCACACCATCCCTCGACCAATGAGTGGGCGAAACACCCTCAACCTACTTGGCCATCTAGGGATCATAAACCATACCAGTGAGAATTGTTCTCAACCGTACCATCCCTCGACCAATGAGTGTGTGAAACACCCTCAACCCACTCGGTCATCCAGGGATCATATGTCAAGCCTCGACTCGGTGGTGGGTTCAAAACACGACAATTTTTTTTTATATAATTATCTCCCAAAACTGAACATCATAGCTGGACTGGATCATTAGATAATAATAAAATGTCACACGTACTCTTCGCACGTGAACTCAAACATGTACCATATCTACCCATATACAACATATATCATACAAACAAATATTTCTATAGATACGATCATAAACATCATCAGAGTTATAAACGAAAACATGATAGTTAATACATGCTTAGAGTAATAGGTACCACATGCGGTACTAACAAAACATCATTTGTAACAAAATGGATTAAACAACTGTATTTTCCAACAGTGGAAAATACAAGCGACTTCATCGGTTCCTCATCCTCAGATGTTAATCCTATAATGTAAGGGATGTGAGCTCCAAGTTCGGTGAAGAGATCTTAAACTAACACAATCATCAACATGTATAGGTCAACCAATGTAGTGTAGTCATAATAACATTAACGGCCTACTCCTACCATTTAAAATTACAGTTATCTTACTCATGAATGATCTACTTTACCATTCTTACCAACTTACCATAAAAGGTCTCATATACCATGTTTCCAAATTACCATCACTGGCACATCACTACCAGACATATATAGCACTACACTGGCTGTCCAATTGCATTAAGTCCCCACATGGTCAAAATGCAGTATCATGCAAGAGCATAAAGACCTCACTGGCCCAAAATCAGCACACTAGCTAAATGTGTGGAAGCAGTTCCATCAACTTCATCACTCATTCACTTACCACAATATGATGCTCAGGGTCTCACATCGGAGAGTGTCAATAACATGACAATATGCATAATAAACATTTCTATGTATTAATATGATTATTTCAATATCTAGGCATGTAAGTAGGTTCATTCTTTATTATAGACTGCTAGACTTTGACTCCCTGACACCGTGTTATGGTTTCGTTCTAATAGTTAGAACAATTTTTATCCCTCACATGAAAGCAGTGTCAAGTCTCGTATTTTGGTCCATTTAGTCTTTTCCATTTCATGTAAAATCTATGAAACCACTTATTGCACTAGAATCTAAGTTTACATAACATGATTTACCAATCTTGTATTATTAAGTCTCCTCACCATTAGCTCAGGTATTCGCATGAATCTGTAATACACAATAAAAATACAAGTAAATACATATTTATAACCAATACAACACACATCCATAGTATAGTCTAACTTTCCAATTAATTCTTCTGAAAATCTCCAAGGAGATGGCTGTGCGTCCACACTATAGGTTACTACTTCATTTTAATTTGATGTCAGAAGAGTTAGCCATCCAAAATACTCAATAAAAAAAATGAAAGTACTCAATGTCCAGTCTCGTATTTTTTCGACGCCAGGAAAGTATTGAGACTTTACCCAAAGGGTACAATACATTCATGTAAAGTGCTCAAGCCACTACACATATCGTCTTCTAGATTATGACCATGAAGACGTATTGAGTTAGGCCTAGAGAGGTACAGAAATGTAAAATGCTCAGGCCACTATTCGTATTGTCTTTTAGGTAGGATCATGGAGACATATTGAGTTAGGCCTACAAAATACAGTAAAATAAATCACTCAGTGCCCGATCCTTTTACAACGAGCGACGCTACCGATGGCTACCAAACGGCATTTCCACTGCGCTATAGGTAGAGGGTTACGGCCTGGAAGTGAACACTCAATGCGATAATGTAAACAACAAGAGTTAGAGTCAGTCATATTTTAAACTTAGAATCAGGCTCTTGAAAATTAATCATCACAATTAAAACATAAATCTTAAATTATCAAAATAAGAAACGTTTTATTTCCCTAATAGTACTTTGTATATGTTTTTAAGTGTTTCTTAAATATTTCTAAGAACATTAAAAATTTCAAGATAGTGTTTAACATTAACTATTTAACCTACAACAAGATCAACAAGATACTTCATATTAACTAACTTAGATGTATAACTAAACTATTAATTCAAACTCAACTAGGCTAGGTTTAATTAAAACCCGCTAA
Source organism: Chimonanthus praecox (assembly GCA_022113865.1). Classification (NCBI taxonomy): domain Eukaryota; kingdom Viridiplantae; phylum Streptophyta; class Magnoliopsida; order Laurales; family Calycanthaceae; genus Chimonanthus; species Chimonanthus praecox. Next base: position 51,605,459 of record CM039087.1, on the reverse strand, counting down.
GATAGATATTTGTATAATCTGATAAGTTTCATAATAAGTAATACTTTTAAATAAAATCCCAAGTAACAGAATGACCTTTAATGTCTACAGTATTAGAAAACCTAAAGTATTAAATGGAAATCAAAAACTGAATTTAAATCAAAACTGTAACAACTTTGAATACTATAGATAGAATAATAGTTAAACAACATAATAAAACTAAGATAGGATTCCAATTTAAACCCAAAATAAAACATGTCACCTTATTGTTATTTCATTTTAAAATTTTGTTCCCAACCTAAGTTTAATATAAATAATTTAATTAATTAAATCATTAAAGGAATATTAAGTCCAAAAGTTGGAAACAACCCATCACATGGTGGGACGTTAGTTGCATGGACATGCACTTAGAAGAAAAACCCAAATGGGTGAATGAATTACATAGAGCAGACAATACCTAAGTGCACACAGTGCATTCTGGCTGGAAGGGTGAGCTAGGTGGGTCTTAGGGAAACCCAGAACTAAGAGAAAAAGTAGGGGTAGTAAAGAAAAGAATAATTAGAAAATTTACTGAAATAATTAAATGAAAGCTTAAAATTACTAGTTAAAATTGTCCAAAAAGATGGCCAATAGAAGGAAGGCACAGCAGTAGTGCTCGGTTGGAGCCTTGAGACCATTTTGACTGATGGGAATGAAAGTTTAACAAAGGAAGTGGGGAAGTATGAGATTAAGTGCCTGAGAAACCTCTCACGATAAGGGAGTGGAGACGAAAGAGGAGAGAGGAAATGAGAGGTTTTTTTTTTCCTCCTCTCAATCCTACTCCTTTTATAATGGGTAAACACTTCACCAACCTATGATGGTGGCTTTTATAGCTTAGAGATAAGCTTGAATTAAATCATGTATAAAAGATATTAAAATTTATATTTATCTACTTACAAATGATTATTTTATTATTATTTTCTTATTTGATTTATTTTATTTTATCTTAAACATATATCTAAATGAGTTGGATAATTTCAAATTTTCACTAAATTAATTAATCTAATTCAATAAATTAAATATTTAACATTATAAATGTTATAAAAAATTGAAGATAAATATTTATTTAAAACCCAATGATTTAATTTAAAAATCACAGAATGCTAAATTTCAAATTTTAAAACAATACTTTGTTAAAATTCTGAACTTACATTCGGGTCACAAAATTTGGCTGATAAAAACACTTTTAAAATTCCGAGACACTTTGACACTTTGAAATATTTAAAAATTATTTAAAAAAAAGTACTTCTAAAAATAGGGACACCCTTAATAATTTAAAAATCACACTTCTATAAATCAAAATATCAGTCGGTAAAATTCTTCAGACTTAGAATTTTAAAACTAAATAATTTTGCGCAATATGATAAATTAAATATTTTACATTACTTTAAAGGTCTCAGTCGGAGAAAGTTTAGATAATTTCAACTTTGCCGCTACACTTTAACGAGTCAGATCCACAAGCTTCCGAACTCAGATCGATTCAAACTTTGATTCAAAACAATTCCCACTTGTTAATCTTTTAGATTAAAGGGTCTCTAATCACAATTAATAGCTAAATTCACATAATTACACATTAATTTGGGTTGGGGTATTACATCATAAACCACTATCCCACCCTCTGGTCTTCACGCGGGCGAACCACTCAACCCATCAACCACTGGAGACACCTCATCCACCACGAACTCGGTTATTGTGTTTGTGATGACCTCTAATCGACATTGGGAGAGCCAACACTCAACCCAAGGGCTTCCCAGAGGTTTCCATGACCACCTCACAACATGTCCCTCTTGGGACTCCCGGGTACCCTCGCGCTCCAAACCGGACTACGCCTCTCACATAAGTGTGTCCAAAGATCACAATAATAGAACTGACAGTCAAACCCACACTAGAGAGTACGTCTACCCATCACAAGAATAAGTACCAAAACCACACCAGCTAGACTCAAGACAGCCACGACTTTGCCAAAAACCCACATACCCAAGAAGAAATACTCGCCAGGTACTCACATACGCAAGGACCCACCAACGAGTAGTCCATAGCTCAACCGCATCCATTGTGTAGTTCCCCATGACTTCCCAACCCTAACTACCTGACAAGCCAGGGGGGAGTTTCTAAATCCCGATGTAACCTAGTACCCATTCCCCACCGACAATCCACATGCTCTAGTAGAATGCATGCACACTTATTTATAAGCATGTTATCAATACGTCAATAACAATTCATAATAAGATACTATCTACCGTATGTTAGCATATTAAACCTCAACATGTTATCGTACCATGCATGCATCTAAATCAACATAGTATAATAGGCATGATTCATTTATTTTCTAATACATGCTTATCTAGAGCATACCAACATATTATCGGACGCGCAAACATCATCATGTTATCATACATACATGTTATCCAACTATTCAACCAACATATTCTCATATTTCCCCAATCCACATGTTATCACATTATTCAACCAACATATTCTCATATTTGTCCAATCCATATGTCATCGTAGTATTCAACCAACATGCCATCACATGCATTTCGACATAAGCACACATGAATAAGTCCCTCGCCACATCAATCATCACAACGATTTCCTTTGCCGAGTGGCTCAAATCATATAAGGGCCCCATTCCTCATACTCCGTTTCCAAAATGTTATTAGATAATATATGCTTTTCATGTATGCTAAAACAAGTGTGATGAGTCCCCTCACCTGTGCGTGACTTTTGAAATCCGAGTGATAAACACAAGGAACAGGTTTGCGATGCATGGCTACCTGGCCTAAAAAGTTGGGACAGGTTTACAAAAGTTGGGGCGATCCCAAAAATCTGGTAAAAAAGGGGCTTGCAAACGATCCAGAAAAGGACAAGGAACACTCCAGAAATGATCTCCAAAACGGGCAAGGAATGAGCCCAAAACAAGCCTGAAACGGGCCTGGAATGGGTCGGGCCAAGCCTAGATCGGACCTGGGCTTGAGTCTGCTGGGTTGAACACAAGTTGGGCTTGGACGAACTGGGCTCAATCGGGTTGGGCCAAGTCTGTTGGGCGGAGGAGTTGGTTGGGCTCAAGCTCAAATCAACAGCAACTGGGCCAGACCTGATTGGGGTGGCTCGGTCTACAGTGCTCAAGAAGCTGGCCCGAGGTAAAGCGAACTGGTCCGAAGAAGGCCTGAAGAACTGTGCTTGACTATTGGCTCTGATATTGGGCCTAGGACAAGTCAACCCTCCTGAACCACTCGACTGCCTAGACGACTCAACTCAGTGGCTCGACTGTGTCAACCTAGTGACTCAGCTCTCAGTGATTCGGTTGACTCAATTCAATTGTTCACAAAGGCGAAAAATCTGCGAAAACAAAGGAAATTAGGGGAAAACTTGGGAAATGAAGGAAAAAAAAGGGAAAATGAAGGAAAAGAGGAAGGAAGGAGATGAAAACCAGAGAGGGAGGGAGAAATAGAGAAGAAGAAGGTCAAAGAGAAGAGAAGAGAGGAAGCTCAAGTACCTGAGAGTGACAAGAGGAGGGTCCAACGGCTGGAGCAGGCGAATCTGGGCGACAAAGGGAGGGAGTCTGGGTGGAGCAACGACGGGAGCTCACATGGTTCGAACGGAGAAGAAGAGATGAGAGAGAAATTAGAGATAGAAGAGAGAAAGAGAAACACGAGAGAAATGAACAAGAGAGAAAAGAGAAATGAATAGAGAGAATGAGGGAGAAGTGCGAGATCACAGAGAGAGGAAAGAAATGAGGAAGAGAGAAGCGGGAGCTGAGAGAGCAGAGAGAAAAAGGGGGGAGGGGGGAAAAGAGACAAGGTTTTAGGGTTTGAAAGAGGGGAAGGGGAAGAGAGAAATCGAGAGATTGAGAGAGAGAAAGAGGGCAGGAAGGGGGTTTGCGGTACTGTAGCTGCGGCGCTACAATGTTGAGGAAAAGAGCAAACATGGGGTAGGGTTTGGGGGTCTTAAGGGTTATTTATCTATTTTTTTTTTCAAAACCTTTTTTTTTATTAAAAAAAAAGAAAACCACAGTATTTATACAATAGTTTCAAATTAATAATCAAAGTGTCATTTTCAAGTATTTTTCATCAATAAATAGATATAAACCAAAATTACCAAAACGCCATTCAAGCCTTTGAGCTCGAAATCGATCAAACCGAGCCCACCACGGAACCCACACACTCTTCACTGACACCAAGACCCCAAAGACCAACATGGAGATCCATAGATCTCTCCAAAATTCCTAGATATCGAGTAGGGTCATTACATTGCTACTATGGCTTCTCCCCTCCTCGCAATCACCAAGTCTGATATTTCTGCTTCTCAGGCCGCTCTTCTCAGGCCAATCTGCTTCTCACGATGATCTCATCTCCTCAAAGTGCCTGCCCTCTTTCAGTCTTCTTCTCAAGGGACGGTAATCCCTTTCTCTATCTAGTTACACTGGATAGGATCTTCCCTAGCACATCTTCTCTGGGTTGCTTATTTTCCTTCATTGTCCGTTGCTGCCAGTGTTGTTCTCCTGCAACATTACTCAACTCTTCAGTCGATACAAGTGCTGATTGTCAGTTTGACACGTCTACTATGGCCGATCACCGCGACATTTTTCCCTATTCTTCTCACCTTTGGGCAAGGAATCATTTCATAGTCTCGTAGGCAAGCTATGCGTTACTTATATCTCGCTACAACTTGAGAGGGACTATTAATATATATTTAGATTTTAAATATATTTAGTATTTGCTTAATATTGTGTTTACTATATTTAGGGATTTCCTTTTTTATATCTTCCATATTTGTATTTCGGTTTCTCTATAAATAAGATTAGAGGGTATCTCCTTGATTAAGGGAGACACACCAAACTCTCTATGTGTTATTCTACAATTTACAATGTCTTCATTGTGATAACATACTTAAAGGTGGAGGGATCCATCGACTGAAAATTCATTCAGCACAAGTTAAAGGAAAAGAAGTTGACACATGTAAAAATGTTCCACCACATATTAGTTTCTTAATGATGCAAGATTTAAATAATTTTGTTTCTGAAAAGAAAAATAAAAGGCGAAAGACTTGTTTGCATGGTGAAATGAGTCAACAATCGGGAGAAGGAGATGAAATCCAAGAAATTGCTAGAGGTTATGGTGATAAGAATAAAGGGATAACCATAAATGATGCTAGACGAAAGGATATAGAAAAATTATTTCCACCTCGAACCACAAAAGGAGATCAACCCACCATTAGAAGTGCAATGGCAAGCAAAGATGTCATTGAGGCTGCAAATATGGTTGTTTGTAGGTTTTGGTATGATGCAAGTATCACATTCAATGCCGTTAATTCTTCATATTTCCAAAAAATGTGTGATATTATAGCAAGTATAGGTCCTGGATATAAAGCTTCTTGCTTTCATTATCTCCGTGGATATAATTTACAAAAAAATGTTTTTGAAATTCAAAGTGCTTTAGAATCTTTCAAAAGTGTATGGAAAGACTATGGATGCTCAATTATGGCGATGGCTAGACAAATGCACGTCGTAGGACATTAATCAATTTTCTCATGTATTCGACAAAAGGGACTAGTTTTTGAAAATTTGTAGATGCAAGTGCATATTCAAAGATGAAAGAGATGTTGTTTCATCTTTTTAAAGGAGTTGATGAAATTGGTCGAGAAAATGTGTTTCAAATTGTGACAGATAATGCCGCCAATTATTCAAGTACGTGTAAGTTGATAACCACTCATTTTATAACTATATATTGGACTCCATGTGATGCCCATTGCATTGATTTGATGCTTGAAGATATTTCAAAAACGGAAAAGGTGAAAAGTGTTATTGAATGCGCAAGGTCTATCACTATATTTATATACAATCATGGTTTTGTATTAACATTAATGAGAAAGTATACTAGTGGAAATGATATTATACATCCGGCAATCACATGTTTTGTAACTCATTTTCTAGCATTATAAAGTATTTTGAAAAATAAAGGTGGATTCCAGGCAATGGTTGTTAGCAAATAATAGATAGATAGTAAATAGGCTACAAAAGAACAAAGAGGCAAAGACATGACTTAGTTGATCTTGATCGCTTCTCTTTTGTGTGAATGTGAGGTTATAGTGGCAGCATTTGAACCTCTTGTAAAAGTGTTACGCATGGTTGGTAGTGATGATAAGCCCACAGCTATGCGCAGAGCCAAAGAAGCCATAAAAAATGCACTCAATAAGAGTGACAAATGATTCAACATTGGCATTGTCATCATCAAGAATGTTGACTGAAGCTATTCCTTATTTGGACATTATAGATAGTCATTGGGATAATCAACTACATTATCCACTTCATGCTGCTAAACATTAGCTTAACCCATCATGGTTTTATCATAACATTAATGTTGATCGAGGTTTTAGTGGAGTTCTTAATTGCATTGAGACATTATACTATAATGATATTACAATGTAACAATCGATCAGCAAAGAGGTTAAATTTTATACAGAAGTATCAAAAGACTTTGGGCGTAAATTGGCTATTAAAGATCGCAACAAAATGCTTCTAAGTATTTTTGTTTACATTTAATTATTCATTTACTTTAATTAACTAAGAAATTTCATGTCTTTTCATATTGTGTGCCTTATTTCTTTTTGCATCTGATTGGTGGATGAATTATGGAGGTTCAACACCAATTTCGCAAAAGATGGCATTTCACATTTTAACTCAAACTTGTACTTCTATTGGATGTGAGAGCAATTGGAGTGTATTTGAACGTATACATACAAAAAAAAAAAACAGATTGATTAGAGCATCAAAGTTTGAATGATTTGTGTACGTCCATTATAACTTACGCTTGTTAGAAAGGTAAAAACTAAGAAGTGTTTTAAATTATTTTATGTTCATCTTTATTCTTCGAAAAAAACATTAACAGCTCATTGATATTTGTGTAATATTTTTATTTTGATAGAAATTCGAAAAAAAAGATATGTTTTGATCCAATATCTTTAGATGATATCGACATAGTAGAAGATTAGATAGTTGAGATAAAGCCACCCTTATTAAATGAGGAGAAACTACAAACGTAGGAGAGAATGGAACAATCTACGAGTATTATGACTCAACATGAGGAAGGTGATTTAGGTATGACTATTTAAATTACAATGATTGTTGATATAATATGACTTGAATTTAGATTATATAATATGGAGTTGTATATATAATATTCTCATACATGTATTTTCTTCAATTTCAGTGAATTTCATGAAGATGAATGATGGAGATGAAATGGAAACTTGGCTTCTTTACATGATCAAAATGAATACGAAGATGTTAGTTTTTTTGGAGATCATGGTGACTTTATAATTTAATTTTTTTTTTTTTGACATTAACTAGCATTGAGGTCGTTGAATTGTTTTGGATATAATTAGCAATGACTTATTAAATGATATTTTAGATTATGAAACTTTTCATTTTGAAGGTCTTATTGGAGGTTGGATATTGGACAGTTGGATAGATTGTGAGATTATAGATTATGAAAACTTTTGTTGGAATGATATTAGAAAATGGATGTTGGATTAATAGTTTTTTTATATTTATAATTGTGTTTGTGAGAGCAAGAGTATTTTTTTTTTTGAAAAATATATTTTTTATGAATATTTAATATTATTTATAATATTATGTCGATGGGCAAGGGTTTAACCACGGTTAAATTCGATTGAACTTTATTTAACACAACCTTCCTCACAGACACTTTGGTTCTGATAACATTGGATCTTACCATGTAATGAGTCGACGATTGAGACTTAGAAGAAATAAGAGAATGACGTGTAAATGGAAAGTGAAAACGTGTGTGATCCTAAATTCAGCTAATTTAAGGATCTTAAGCACAAACTTAGGAAATCAACGATTGCAGCAAGGTTTTCCAATTTTTTTAATGTGCCAACCTCATACATAAATTGAGGTAGGGACATCTTGTCACGGCCTGACCCAAAAATTAACTAGTCTGGCTCGGCTCAGCGTGATATTGTTCTCTCTGGGCCCACATGGGGGCCACACGGTTTTGACATTAGGCATGGCTCAACTGCAGATCCAAAACGCGTCACACTGAATAGGAGGGACACTGCCACTTATAAACCCCTCCAAAAATTCCTCATTTTCGATGTGGGACTCTGCACAACACCCACACGTCAATCTACTGCTGCGGTGTCAGTTCGGCCGACAAGAATTGTCGGTCAGACCGACACAAGCCCAGTTTTACCGTTTCAGCCTCTCTAGACCCGACCTTCTGGGCTTTTCCAAGTCAGGGCCATTACAATGTACCCCTCTTAAGCCCAGAACCGTCCCCAGCTCGACTCGATAAATCAAGTGGAAGGTCCACACGGTCCAAGTGTTTAACTTAGCTTTGATACCATTTGTCACAGCCCGACCCAAAAATCAACTAGCCGAGCTCGGCTTAGCATGATATTGTTCGCTCTGGGCCCAGACGGGGGCTTGCACGGTTTTTCCATTGGGCCTGGCTCAACTGCAGGTCCAAAATGCGTCATGCTGAGTAGGAGCACCGCTGCCACTTATAAACCCCGTCCAGAAATCATTTATTTTCGATGTGGGACTTACACAACATCCACACGCCAATCCACTGCTCGGGTATCGGTTCGACCGACCAGACTTGTCAGTGGGACAAACACAGGCCCAGTTTTACCGTTTCAGCCTCTCTAGACCCGGCCTTCTGGGCTTTTCCAAGGCAGGGCCATTACACATCTACACTTGAATCAACCATCAAACTTTCATGCTTGTCTTTCTCAGTTTCGTTAATAATTTCTTTTAATTTAAATTTCAACAAATTATTTATCTCTAATTATTTTTATGTTTGGATAGCAAGAAATCCCATTGAATGGATGAGATTAAACCTCAGGTTTAGCATGAATCTGGACCGATTTTAGCTTGATAAAATTAGCAACAAGTCTGAAATTAGTGGCTGGGAAATGACGTAAAGAAAGCAAGGAGATCAACAGGGACGTGTAAACAGAATAACCCTAGCATCTGTTTTAAAGGCAAACTAATCCATATGAAGGGCTGAGATTTTATGCTCAGTATGGCATGGATTTGCAGCTTATTTAGTTTTGTTTTTTATGCTTTTTAATAATGTAAAGATTCCAAATGGCGTCCGACCATTGGATGGGCCAGAATAAACAGTAAAGGCCCAAATCTGCAGTGCCTGCATGCAGTCTTGAACAACTACGATTTTGCTTGGTTTTTTGTTCCTTCTTTTATGTTGCTTAAAGCCCTATAAGTACCAGGGACGAGAGTTTTAATAGACACAGTCGAATTTGAGTGAATCTAAAAGCAAAGATTTCTATTGATTTCCACCTCAATTTGTGTTTGAATTAAATTTAATCTAAGTGTTAAATGTCTTTAAATGATGAATTTAATTTGTTCATGTCTTGCATGCTTCAATTTTCAATTCCACTTTTAAATTGGTTCAAGATAAGGTTCTTTTATTTCCAACTCGAGTTTGAGTCAGATTAGAATTCATGCATGTTTTGATTTATTGATTGTATTTAATTCAGATTAATCAATTGCATTTGATCTTAGTATTCAAATTCTCAATTCCCTATTTGTATTGAATTCTAAGAACACTTGTTTTCTTTAGTAAATGTTGTTGCATCAAAATTAGAATCATCTCTTCTTTTCTAGAGTGAGAATGAGAGCTGGATATCCGGGGTTTCCTTTTGAAATCCTTGATTCGGATCCAAGGATCTCGAGTCTAAAACTATTATTTCAGGTTGATTGTTTAAGTGGTCATTAAACCTGACCTTAGCAGTCATCAGTTGCTATTAGAGCTAGAAAAGATTGACAACTTTATCATTTGGTCATCAGAGCTTGTTTCCTTTTATAGATATATGGGTGGACAATATTGCTTTCGGTGTGCATTGGTTACTTGTTTGGAAAGTGTTGCTACTCTACGTTTTGGAGACAAGATCCTATTTTGATTCTTTGTATTTGCTTCTTTCGTAAGGCAGTAACAATGGGAAAAACAAGTTATAAAGCAGATGTTATGGGAAGATAGATAAATATCTGAGAGACCAGGAAATTAGAGAATGGAAGAAGCAGATCAACAAAGTAGCTCATAAATTAGGTGAGCTCCAAAAAGAACTAAATGAAATAAAGGCTTTATGATATTCTAGGTCACAACAGAAACCTAGAACCTATTTGTCAAGAAGAACAAAGGAGGCAAGTGAAAATTCACCAAGGTTCGACAAAGAATCAATCTTTGGTGGAGAAGTTTTAAGTTCTCTAGCGGAGGACGTAAAACTGGAAACTTTGATACCCATATACAATGACTATAGAGACATTGACGAGTTTGTAGATATATTTTCATTATTAAATCAAGTGGAGGAGATGTTAGTTGATAGGATGTTGGAGACGACACTTAAAGTTGAGACCTTTCTCAGATGGGAAGCAAACAAATAATTTAGTTTAGCCGGCATATCATACTGTAACTAAAGAGGTTATCTTGTAATAGATTCGACTTCCAAAAGTTTCAGACTAAGAGTCGAAGTTTCTTCTAGATGGAGAGAAATATGTTAAAGGTCTAATCGTATCTACAACTATAGATCCAAATGATATGTTTGTAGATGCGACTCAAGAAACAGTTGTAGGAAAATTAGTTATAGATTTAGCAGCACGTGTACATCAAGAGAGGCTAGTGGAAATTCTAAATTCATCAGGACCAGTTTGAGGACATTGAGAAAACGTTTGAACCATATGTGGTCCCAATTTAGAAAATGTTTGAACAAATTCATATAGTCGATTTATTTTGACTAATCTTGTGTTTGATAAACATGTTTATGTAAGGATGAGTGGTGATGAATTTGGAGGTGGTACCCATACTAATGTACTATCTTTTCAAAACTAATCGAAGTGATAGTGAAAAAGTGGTGGCCGAAAGTGTGTCTTGATATCTCTTTTACAAACCAAGTAAGCTCGAGGACAAGTTTCTTCCAATCAAAAGAAACTTGTGTAGTCATTAAAAGATCAATTGAACCAAACAAGGTCAGGGAAGGCCCAATAGGTGAAAATGGGACCTATATGAATTTATTTTCAACCCGATTGAACTTAGAACTGATGGAAGAAACATAGGGTCTCAATTTCAACCTAAAAGACCCACTTGCACCAAAATTAAGACCCATTTAATCAGCCATGGGCCTGGACCCATTTGGAAACATTTTGGGCCTCAAAAGCCCATGAAATCAGGCCCATTTATTGCCAACACAGTGGGCATACGAAGTACATATCAGATGCCACGTTAGCACGTTAATACTTAGACATCACCTCTAAAACCGATTCAATTTTCAGTGCTCAGCCTTAGTTTTCACTTCTTGTTTATGTTGGACGATCACTACAGGAGTGCATGGCTTTCTAGCTGAGGCTTCTTTGACAGCACTGGCTTCCTAAAGAAATTTGTGAAAGTGCTAGTGTTGTGTAAATTTTAAATTTATAACTCACAAGAGCACGAACCATTAAATAATGTAGCGATTGAGTGCAAGATCGAACCCATCGAAACTTAGGAAAATATATCCGTGAAAAAATACCACTGAATTATATATTTTAAGAAATTTAGAAAATCATAAAAATAAATCTTAAACTTGGGATTAATTCTCTAATTTAAGAAATCTAATTTTAATTTAGAAACATTCTAAAAATAGAAAACAAGTCAAAAATAGGAACAACATCTAAAATTAGAAATTAATCATTCAAGAGATCTAACTTTCATAGAAAACACAATATTCATTTAGTTTCAAATAAGATGGTGGAATTAATCTAAAAATTATAAATAATCTCAATCTAACTTAGAACACAAAATTAAGATGCAATTAATTAATTTACTAACCTAGTTCCACAATTTTCAAGACTTTGAATTTATAAACAGAAGAAAACAAAAATAATATCTAAATTACTTATATACATATTTACAATAGAATTTGTATTGAAGATTAAAGAGGCATTATTTTCAATATTTTAAAAATAAAATCAAAACCTAGAACATGGAGCTCAAATTTATTAATGATCATTGATTCAAAATTTTCATTCATAATTAATTTAATTAAGAAAAACATGAGTTTCATTAATCAAGAAATAATCAAAATAAACCTTGGGCTTAGAGAGAATTCAACATAAAATTTCAAATATAAATTCTTCACCTACTCTTAAAAAGAGACTTAGAATGGAAAATTAAGGTTCTAAACTTTCCCAAAATTTGGATGTTTAAGATGAAAATTTTAAGATTAAATCAAAACATGCATTCATAAAGAGATTTAAAATCAAATCAACCTATCACAATCAACAAACATTAAGTTGAAAACCATAGATCTAAAAAACCTGTCTTAATTTTATTAATAAAACAAAAAATTAAAATTACATAACCATGGAATTCTTGGAATAAGAAATTACAATGAGAAGTTAAAACACCAACTTGAAACCCATTGTGGAATTTGAATTCCACACTGTCTTCCCTTCTCTTTGTCTTCCTTTCCTTCCTCCTTATGCTCCAAAAATCAACAGCCCAAGTTCAATTTTCTCAATGAGAGATGGAGTATTTATATATGAAAGGAGGTGGAGTGAATGTCTTGGATTTAAAGATTTAAATAAAGAAAGGCACACTTGAAGAGCTGATATAGTTTGTGCTAAACATGGAATGACTTAAAGGATGTGGAAAAAAATAGTAAAATTCATGTAAGGAAAGTGAGTGCAAAATCTCATTTTTTATACTTGTACCACTTTGCATGTTAACGTCCGTATCAGGAAACGTTGTAAACTAGAAAGTTGTATCCCTCGAAGTCTTCTTTCCAACCCAAAAAGAATCAAAGCAATCAGCCATTAGAGTGAAACTTTATGGCCAAAATACTAAAGATGTATCAAACCTTCCTTCTTTTTCTCCCCTTATTATTTTGTTTCTTTTTCCTTAATCCACTTGCCAAATTCGAAAATACTCTTATATTGGCTTGTAAATTTTGAATTTCCTCATATGTATCTTGAGATGATGAAAATAGTCTTCATACATGTGGATTTCTCCATGGGCTTTTCTTAATGGGCTTAATAATTGGGCTTTTCAAAGTATGAAAAATCTAATAAATAATTTTACCACTTACACTAAATTCTAAAAAATGTACTAAATTAATCCAAAACTCTCATAAATGGATTTGAATTAATCAGTTTACAAATGAAACCCTTAAAATTGTGGTAAAATAATTATTAAAATTTTGAACTTTTCAAAAATATTAACTTATGCCCATAAATTGCAAAATTCACCATTTGAATTCTCATATCTTGTATTTTCCTATAAATCTTGCAAAACTTCCAAAATCCCATTAAACATAACTTAAATCACACAAAACAAGGGCTAACTAGTCCAAATACAAAGGTAAAATAGTCAATTTCCTGTGCTCATCAACTAGTTCTTTAGGTCAAGAGTGCTAGTCCATACACTAAATCCCGTTAGGTCACAACGTAAGTGGTGTGTCAGAAATCAACATTTATGACCAGTGTCAGAAAGAATAATTTCAAAGCCATGGCACTTTCGAGTGACTGAGTTGAGCACGAGATGTTTTGCTTTACTGAGTTTTCCATTAGTGGTGTGGCCGGTGTGGGTTGTGTAGAGAGGATAGTGGGTTTGGTGTAGGTCCATGCATTCATATGGATGGTCAGGTGCTTGTATTGGATATGATTCTCTCATATAGCATGTTGAGATCATCTCTTGTTTTGCAGGTGCACAAATGGAGGCAAGACCCGATAGGTCCCAGGATCAGGCTTAGAAAGCCAGAGAGGGGTTAGGGTCTAGACCCAGTCAACAACGAAGTGGAAGCCGGAGAAGTCGCAGCGAGGGAACTGACCGCAAACCACCTTTTGTGACGCCCCGAAATTTTAAGATTTATGAAAAAGGAATATTTAATAATTAATTGAGATTAAAGAGATTTAATTAAGTAATTAAAAGAAATTTAGTGGGATTTAATTTAGAGGTTAAAATGTATTTTAATATCAAGTGTTGTGATGAGAAATTAATTTAAAATTTAGTGAAAATGAATTGATGATGTGGCATCATGCCACATGGATGATGACATGGTGGACCCCATGGAGAGGTGTGACCCAATACCGCACCCTATGACTTAGGACAACCACAAAGAGGAAAAAGACAATATTCCCTTGTTTATTTTCATTCACACGGCAGGCCCCTATTCCACTTCACATCCGCACGACACTCTCATTCTACCTCCCCATTAGCACGACACCCTCTCCCTCTCATCTTCTCCACACAGCTAAGGTTCCTTCCTCCACTCTCCACCATGCACTCCACTCCCCTACACGATTTTCACCTCCCTCTCTTCTCCTCCATTAGAAGAACTCAAACAAGGAAGAAATCAAGAAGAAGGAAGGAAAGGAGAAGAAGAAAAGAGGAAGAATGTAATACCCTGACCCAGATTCGGCGTAGTTTAGCTTAATAATCTTGTTTAGACCGGTTAATCTCAAAGATTACGGTTAGGGCTTGTGGCCCAATTCGAGCTCGAAAGCTCAGTGATCCAGCTCATCCAGCTGGAGGGGCAAAATGGTAATTTACTTATTATTGTTATTATTTAATTAATTGTGTTATTATGTGACTATTATTGTATGATATTATTCTCCTTAGTCAAGGAATTGTATTTCTGATTTTAAAATAATTTTATTTTCAAAAAATGGTATTTAAAACCGCCCGTCAAAACCCTGAAAGGGAGTAATAAATATTTTAAATGATTTTGAAAATGAGATAAATTTTGAAACAAGTATAGTATGTTGGGCCATTTTAATTATGGTCTAGTTATTATTTCAAACCCCAAAAATGAGGTCTCTAAATAGTTTTATTTAACACAAGTCAAATTAAGTAAATAATGTTAAATTATGGTTTTTTTTTATTAAAATTTATGATTTTTAGTAAGTTTTAAATCCCCAAATTTTTATGGTGATTAGAGTTTTTAAAGCCCAACTTATCTGGATTAAAATTGTGAGTTTTTAAAATCATGTTTTTAGTTAAAAATCGAATTTTATCAAATCAGAGGACTTATTTGCGAAATGGGAATTTTGGAAGGCCTGATTTGCAACCGACGCCCGAACAGTGGTTACACTATTCAGGACATCGGCATCGGCTGCATGCAGTGGCTCGATGGCCACTTTTTCTGGTCAAACCTCTATATATCCAGCCCTCTGTCTAGCTTTCAAACTCCTTTAAATCTTCTCTTCTCTCTCTCAGTCAGTTGAAACCAAACCCAGCCGATCACCCTTCACTGTTTTTCTTCCCAGTTTCAGTTACCGTAAGCCTTAAAAGGAAGGATTTTCAGCCCAAGAACTCGAGTGAAGGTAACCACTGTGTTCCTCTTTCGATTCTAGTCGGTGTAGAATCAAGAAAAACTACTTTTGGCTTAGTGTTGAGTGTGTAAAACCATTTTAAAGTTCAAGGAAAAACTTGGTTTTTAGTGTGCCAGTGAGCTTTTCGATTTAAAATCGGTTGGCCTACTGAATTTTAAAACTTTAAATCACTCCCTATGGAAAGAGGACTCCCTGAGGAGTCCATCGGACCGGCTAGATGTGGAAACCGAATCCGAAAAACCCACTATTTCTGGATTTGTATTTCATACAGTATCTGCAGTCACTGTCTGCTAGTGCATGCAGTCACTGTCTGCTGGTGGAAGGAGACAACTCTCGAACGGACCGAGAGTTGATCTTCGGACGATCCGAGGGTCACACCCTTCGGACTGTTAGAGAGGACCCCTCGGACGATCCAAGCTTCAACCGACGCCCCGGTGTGTCCAAGGCTAGCCAGACTCCCCCGAATGTTCCGAGCTGAGTTCGGAAGGATCGAACCCTATTCGAATGATCCGAGCCTCAATCGGCATGATCCGAGACACCAGACCCACCGAGACCAATTTTTCAGACTTTTTCGGTTTCGGAAGGATCTTCGGACGATCTGAAGTCGAATGCACAGTCCGAAGTCAGTGACTAGCTTAGGCAGTGGTTCGAATGATCCGAAACCACAGTACCTGGTTCCGAGGCTTGTTCTGAGGGACCCAGTTTTTAGATGTGCAATATTGTTTGTTTGTTTGCTGTTGCATGTAATTGTTATACCTCACTAATAAGTTAAAATTGTACTAACCTTCTTCTCTTATTACTATAGTGTATTTACTATTTTATTCACTTCCAGGCCGACTCTATTGGTCGAGCACTGAGTGATTTCACTTTGAAGCCGACGCTATATTTGTCGGGCACTGAGTGACCTCGAGGTCTTACTCAAAATGTCAGATCTGGTCCTATCCAGAAGACAACCGAGAAGTGACCTGAGTATCTAGACCTAATTCAATAAGTCAATCTGGTCATACCCAGAAGACAATATGAACTTCGGACTGAGCACCTTACTATTACTCTACTATGGATTATTGTAACTTAAAATGGTTAGAAACCAAGTATGAGACTCAATTCCATTTACCTTGGATATTTTTGGGAAAACAAGAATGATTTCGAAATACTACTTGTGTGTATGCATTTGATGCTATGTATATTGACGTAATAATGATTGTGTACTTATTTGCTTTTTTGAACAGAGACCGTGATACCACACATTTACGGTGGGGGAACTTAACTTTGTAGTAGGTGTAAACAGGTTTTTATTGAGATAAATCTTGAGCAATGGGTGGTTTTCAATTTGATGAACCCACACATATGCCTAGATATGATGCACTGTTGTAAGAAGTGCTATGTTAATTGTGAAATGCTTATTATGTTGATCATATGAATGTGTAATACTGCTTCCACGTGCCCTTGACTATTCAACCAATATCGACCATGTGTGTGAAATGGTTTACGTCTACTGGACCATGGGTGTCGACAGTTGCTGACTTGAGGGTGTCAATATCGGCTATGGGAGAGCCGGAGATGTACTTGCAAGGATGTATTTTGACCGTGTCGGGACTTAATACGATGGTCTCAGCATAGTATGTAGGCGTTACATTGGATGACAGCAGTATTGGAAGAGATGATGAATTATGGGAATGATGATATTATACTTGATATTGAGAATTTGTTATCAAGCATGAGATATTATATTACAGCTGCTGATTATTTGCTAACTTATTGTTTACTTAAAACTGCACTATATATTTCCTTCACTGGGCTAGTTAGCTCACCCCACCCACCTTTCAGGAGATGAACCCGAGGAGGAGAACCCTCTGTTTGAAGCTTAAGGTGGATAAGCTGCGACGTTGCTTTGGGATTCCCACTGAGGGGAATACCCTTGTCTTTGCTTTCTGGTTCTTGAACCATTTGTCTTTGTAAAGTACCGAGTGTGGTACTTGATTTGTTTAAATGTAATGTATTGAAAACTACCATATATCCGTAGTTACTCTGATGATGTGTTAATAATAATTCGATGTTTGAAAGTATGTGTATTGATGTTTGTGTTTGTGTCTCTTGGGAGGGACTTATGGTATATGTTTGAGTCCACATGATAGGATCATGTGTGACCTTTGGGCCTAACCGTTGATCGGGCCCAGTTAGAATGCTTGAGTTAGTTTAATTTAAAAAAAAAAAAAATCAGTAGCGTTCCTGGAGCACCCTTCGGGTCGGGGCGTGACAGCTTGGTATCAGAGCTTCGACTCAAACTCTAGGACTGTGATGGGTTACGACCTAGTTGGACTTGTTGTTGGCTTAGAACTGCAATTGTTTTTGACATTTTCCTGCTTTGTGATACAGATATGCCAAGCAATGTAGAGTACACTGAGTTGTGGGACAGGGGGACCCCTAGTTGCCCGATCGACCTGGTTTCTGCAGACGATTCCAGTGTTCCAAACTTCGTCAATGAAGTTGCACCTAATGAGGAAGTGGAAGTAGCTTCGCCCGAGTACCATGTTGGGGCTGTTCTTGAAGAGGAAGTGGGAGATGTCCCAAACGTAGAAGAGTTTGTATGAGAGATAGGCTCGCCTAAGTATATTCCGGCCACTCCACCTTTGGATGAGTGGTCAGACTATATGTACGAATTGTGCAATCAGGAGGGACACAACTGTACTTATTGCCCTTACCCCATTGATGTCATCTGCCCTGTTTGCAGACTTCGCGGGCATGGGAGCACAAGGACTAACTGTCCTTATATTGGAGGACCAGGGATCATACCCTATTTGACCTGTGGAGTGTTCGGACATAAGTCGGCAACTTGTCCGAACAACTTCTTTTACTTTGGTGATGATACAGGATCTTCTTCGGAAGACTAGATTAGAGTGTGTCGAGGGATCAGGCAGATTGTTTTTGTAAGGGTTAAGTATTGTTTTGTTGTTTTGAAGGATTTTTCAAACCCTACTAACCCTTGTAATTGAAATGCATTGAATGATTTCTGATGAAATTTTTGCAACTTGTGTGATTTGCCTTAATAAGTTTCTTAAATGGTTAAGTGATATTTACAAGTGTAAAAAACAGATGTCAGGACCCAACGCTAATGGAAACAATTGCCGTGGGAGGAGGACTGGTCTTCCACCCCGTGACCTACCTAATGAGGCCATTCGTGCAGTGATGGAAGCATTTCAGCAAATTGCTGAAAATATGCGATGCCCTCCTATCTGAACACCAGAGAAGAGAGCCACCTCGGCTCTTAGAGAATTCAAGCGACTGAACCAGACGAGTTTCTCGGGGATAGAGGACCCTACTGCAGCGAGGAACTGGTGGACTCAGATTAGCTGGATCCTTAACACCCTAGCCATTGCAGACGACTTGAGAATGACTTTGACGACGTACCAGCTAGAAGGAAACGCTTACGAGTGGTGAGAAACAAAAAACTTGGTTCGTAACCACGAACCAATGACGTGGGAAGAGTTCTCAGCAGCCTTTCTGCCCCGTTACTTTGCAAAGACCGTGCAAGAAACGAGGAAGGGAGAATTCCTCAACATCCAGCAAGGTTCCGATTCAGTGGCACAATACGCCATGCGTTTCATCGACCTGATGCAGTTCGTGCCTTGGATAGCGGCGAACGAAGAGGAAAAGGTCCAGCATTTTGAGAATGGACTCCGACCGTTTCTGCAGCGGCAAGTGGTCGGCCTAGTTTTCGACACTTTGGAGGAGATCATTGATCGAGCTTCGAAAGCGGAAGCAGTGGACTCTATTAACCAGAGCACCGACAACTTTCAGAAACCTTCTTCCAACAAGAAGGCCAAGCTTAACCAGAAGAGGCCTTTCTTCAAAAAGAGCCAGCCTAGCACAGGACAGTCGAGTCGGTCTGACTCCCGACAATTCGTGTGCTACACCTACAACCAGCCGGGGCATACTTCCAAGTTCTGGCCTTCAGGAGGAGAGAAGGCGTGCTTTCATTGCAAGCAGATCGGGCACCTGTTTAGGGACTGCCCTTATCTCGGTAAAGTCACACCTTCGCAAGGCGCAGGAACTTCTTTCTCTGTGGCGCAACCATCTGTTGGTCGAGGTTCTCAGCAAACCTCTAGGGGCTCGTTGGCACCAAGGAACGGACCACCTCGGAACAGTCAAGG
Organism: Chimonanthus praecox; assembly: GCA_022113865.1. Lineage (NCBI taxonomy): Eukaryota > Viridiplantae > Streptophyta > Magnoliopsida > Laurales > Calycanthaceae > Chimonanthus > Chimonanthus praecox. The sequence continues at coordinate 51,585,938 of CM039087.1, read as the reverse complement.
GAGAGGACAAGGAGGTCCTCAAGGGAGAGTCTATAAGATTGGGACTCAGAAGGAAGAGCCGATGAAGAATACGGTGATGGAAGGTACCCTTAATCTTTTTAGTCTTTTGGCACGAGTGGTTTTTGATACCGGCGCTTCGTATCCTTTACTTCTAGAGCTTGTTGTGATAGATTGGGTTTAAAATCGGCAGAAGTAGTTAACCCGCTAATGGTAGTATCACCCTTGGATAAGAAGGCTTTGGTAAACAAAAGGTGTAGATCTTGTGTTTTGAAAATTAGTGGTGTAGAGTTGTCCTATGATTTTCTTGTGTTGGAAATGAAAGATTTTAACATCATCCTTGGTATGGATTGGTTGTCAGTTTTTGAGGTTCTGATCGACTGTTCTTAGAGGAGAATTCGAGGGGTCTCCTCAACCAATGAGAGGTTTATGGAGAAGTTGGTACCCTATGAGAAGATGAGAGTCACTTTCTCTGGCCTTAGGGCGTATCCTGGTAGTGTGGTGGCAAGTATGGGTTGGGAAGATGTAGGTGGTATAGGGTCGATTGCTCCTCTGGTGTGTGTGAGTTTTTGGATGTGTTTCCTGACCAGTTGGCTGAGTTACCTCCACGCCGAGAGATAGAGCTCGTTATAGACCTACAGCCAGGAACATCTCCAATTTCCATGGCACCTTATCAGATAGCGTCGGCTGAACAGACAAAGCTAGCTACGCAAGTAGATGAGCTTCTTAGATTTGGTTTTATCCGTCAGAGCAACTCGCCGTGGGGCGCACCTGCTCTCTTTGTGAAAAAGAAGGATGGATCGATGAGGATGTGTATAGATTACCAACGGCTTAACCATGTAACTATCAAGAATAAGTATCCGTTGCCTAAAATAGGCGACCTCTTTGATCTTTTGAGGGGATCGAGATGCTTTTCGAAAATCGATCTGAGGTCGGGTTACCGTCTTTTGCGGATTCGAGAGGAAGACATTCCTAAGACTGCTTTCAGGACGCAATATGGTTTGTAAGAGTTTGTCGTGATGTCTTTCGGTTTGACTAACGCGCCAGCCATGTTTATGGATTTGATGAATCACGTGTTCCGACCGTACCTACGAGAGTTCGTGATAGTCTTCATAGACGATATCTTGATGTTTTCATCGTCAGAGGAGGAGCACGAGCGTCATCTGCGCATTGTTCTTTAGACTCTTCATGCGCATCAGCTATTCGCTAAGCTGAACAAATGCGAGCTTTGGTTAACTCAAGTGCAGTTTCTGAGACATGTGGTGTCTCCGGGAGGGATCTCTGTTGATCCTGCGAAGATGGAAACAGTGAAGACTTGGGAGAGTCCCAAGAACGTGTTCGAGATCAGAAGTTTTCTAGGATTAGCAGGATATTACAGAAAGTTTATCCCACACTTCTCCCACATAGCGTTGTCGATGACTCGGTTGACAAGGAAGAACGTCAAATTCGAGTGGAGTGAAGCTTGTGAATAAGCATTCCAGGAGCTGAAGGAGGAGTTGACTACATCTCCAGTTTAGACAATACCCGAGCAAGGACGAGGCTACGATGTGTATTGAGACGCGTCCAAGTTTGGTTTGGGTTGTGTGCTGATGCAAGAGAGGAAGGTAGTAGCCTATGGTTCCAAGCAATTGAAGGGACATGAACAGAACTACCCGACTCATGATTTGGAGTTAGCAGCCGTTGTATTCTCGTTAAAGGTGTGGAGACATTACTTATATGGTGAGAAGTTCAATGTGTTTTCTAATCACTATAGCCTCAAGTATAACTTTACTCAGAAAGACCTGAATATGAGGCAGCGAAGATGGCTGAAGTAGCTGGGAGATTACGACTTCAGTCTCTCTTATCACCCAGGGAAGGCCAACGTAGTGGCCGATGCCTTGAACAGGAAATATCACAGCAACATGGCGAGGATGGCATCCTTTCAGTGGAAGATGTTGGAAGTTCTGTCCGAGTATGATTTGGAGCTGATCGAAGGAAGTGGGTCAGCAAGAGTCCATAGTTTGGTTCTGCAATCCGAAGTAATTAGATTGGTAATGGAAGGACAACAGAGCGATTCAGAAGCAAAGGAGTTGGCGACTCAGCTTTCAGGGAGGAGCGACTCTGGAAGATTGGAAGATCAAGACAGACGGAGGTCTGACGTTCAAAGATAGACTTTTTGTACCAAAGTCGGACGAGTGCAGGAGAAAGGTGCTTCATCACTTTCATCGTTCTCGCTTTGCAGTGCATCCTGGTGGTACGAAGATGTATCACGACTTACGGTGACTGTTCTGGTGGAAAGGTATGAAGCGAGAGGTAGTAGATTTTGTGTCGAAGTGCTTAACTTGTCAACAAGTGAAAATGGAACATCAACGACCTGGTGGAAAGATGCAACCTTTAGAAGTGGATGAATGGAAATGGGAGCACATCATGATGGATTTTGTAACCGGATTCCCGAAGTCTCCTAAGAAAAACTACGCTATTTGGGTATAGTCAATCGATTGACAAAGTCATCTCACTTTCTGCCGATCAAGAAGACGAATTCTTTAGCTACTCTAAGTAGATTGTATTTAAAGGAGGTAGTCAGATTGCATGGAGTACCTGTATCTATTGCATCTGATAGAGATCCGAGGTTTGTATCAAGGTTTTGGCAAGGATTGCAGGAGGAGCTGGGGACTAAGCTGTGCTTCAACACTGCATTTCACCCTCAGACGGATGGTCAATCAGAGAGAACCATTCAAACTTTAGAGGATATGCTAAGAGCTTGTGTGATGAAAATGCAGGGAAGTTAGGAAGATCACTTGCCTTTGATCGAGTTTGTTTACAACAACAGTTATCACTCCAGTGTACAGATGGTGTCATTTGAGGCTTTGTATGGCAGACCTTGCAAATCACCTCTTTGTTGGACAGAGGTAGGAGACAAAGCGCTACGAGGACCTGATCTAGTGCGTGAGACGTTAGAACAAGTTGAATTGATCAGACAACGTTTCAAGACAGCCCAGAGTAGACAAAAGAGTTATGCTGACAAAAGGCAGTGACCTTTGGAGTTTGCAGTTGGCGACAGAGTTTTCTTACGTGTGACACCATGTCATGGAGTGCAATGGTTCGGGCGCAAGGGAAAACTATCACCTCGATATGTTGGACCCTTTGAGATCTTGAAGAGGATAGGGGAAGTGGACTATCAGTTAGATCTTCCTTAAGCTTTAGAGATAGTACATAGTACATTCCACGTGTCTATGTTAAGGAAGTATGAGCCTGATCCATCGCATGTGATAAGTTTTGAAGACATTGACGTCTCGGAGGACCTAAGTTTTGAAAAAGTACCAGTCAAGATTCAAGGACGCCGGACTCAAGAGCTTAGAAGGAAGTCTATTCCTCTAATGCGAGTCCTGTGGCAACATCGCGACGTACAACACGAGACGTGGGAACCTGAATCGACGATGCAAAAGCTGTACCCTGACCTGTTCACTGGTCAAAAAGGTATAAGTTTGTTTTAAATTTCGGGACGAAATTTCTTTTAGGGGGATAGGATGTAATACCCTGGCTCAGATTAGGCGTAGTTTAGCTTAATAATCTTGTTTAGATCGGTTAATCTTGCAGATTACGGTTAGGGCTTTATGAGAAGCCCAAGTGTGGCCCAATCCGAGCTCGAAAGCTTAGTGATCCAGCTCATCCAGTTGGAGGGGCAAAATGGTAATTTACCGTTATTTTATTAATTGTGTTATTATGTGACTATTATTATATGATATTATTCTCCTTAGTCAAGGAATTTTATTTCTGATTTTAAAATAATTTTATTTTCAAAAAATGGTATTTAAAACCGCCCGTCAAAACCCCGAAAGGGAGTAATAAATATTTTAAATGGTTTTGGAAATGAGATAAATTTTGAAACAAATATAGTATGTTAGACCATTTTAAGTATGGTCTAGATTATTCTTTCAAACCCAAAAATGAGATTTCTAAATAGTTTTATTTAACACAAGTCAAATTTAGTAAATAATGTTAAATTATGGTTTTTTTTTAATTTAAATCTATGATTTTTATTAAGTTTTAAATCCCCAAATTTTTATGGTGATTAGAGTTTTTAAAACCCAACTTATCTGTAAGGTTGGATTAAAATTGTTAGTTTTTAAAATCATGTTTTTAGTTAAAAATCGGATTTTATCAAATCAGAGGACTTATTTGCAAAATGGGAATTTGGACGGGCTGATTTGCAACCGACGCCCGAACAGTTGTTACACTATTCAGGACATCTGCATCGGCTGCATGCAGAAGCATGCAGTGGCTCGATGGCCACTTCTTCCGGTCAAACCTCTATAAATCCAGCCCTTTGTCTAGCTTTCAAACTCTCTCAAATCTTCTATTCTCTCTCTCAGTCAGCTGAAACCAAACCCAGCAGATCACCCTTCACTATTTTTTTTCCCAGTTTCAGTTACCGTAAGCCTTAAAAGGAAAGAGTTTCAAGAGTTGGATTTTCAGCCCAGGAACTCGAGTGAAGGTAACCACTGTGTTCCTCTTTCGATTCCAGTCGGTTTAGAATCAAGAAAAACCAGTTTTAGCTTAGCGTTGAGTGTGTAAAACCATTTTAAAGTTCAAGGAAAAACTTGGTTTTTAGTATGCTAGTGAGCTTTTCTTTTTAAAATCGGTTGGCCTACTGAGTTTTAAAACTTTAAATCACTCCCTATGGAAAGGGGACTCCCTGAGGAGTCCATCGGACCGGCTAGATGTGGAAACCGAATCCGGGAAATCCACTGTTTCCTGGTTTGTATTTCATACAGTGTATGTCGTCACTGTCTGCTGGTGCAGACAGTGGAGGAAGACGACTTTCGGACGGACCGAGAGTCGATCTTCGGACGGTCCGAGGGTCACACCCTTCGGACGGTCCGAGAAAACCCCTCGGACGATCCGAGCTTCACTCGAAGCCCTGATGCTCCTGAGGCTAGCCAGACTCGCCCGGATGTTCTGAACCGAGTTCGGAAAGACCGAACCCTACTCGGACAATCAGAGCCTCAATTGGCATGATCCGAGACACCAGACCCACCGAGACCAGTTTTTCAGACTTTCTCGGTTCGGAAGGATCTTCGGATGATCCGAAGTCGGATGCACAATCCGAAGTCAGTGACTAGCTTAGGCAGTGGTTCGGATGATCTGAAGCTACAGTACCTGGTTCCGAGGCTTGTTCTGAGGGACCCAGTTTTTAGATGTGAAATATTGTTTGTTTATTTGCCATTGCATGTGATTGTTATACCCCATTAATAAGTTAAAATTGTACTAACCCTCTTCTGTTATTACTATAGTGTATCTACTATTATATTCACTTCCAGGCCAACTCTATTGGTCGGGCACTGAGTGATTTCACTTCCAAGCCGACGCTATATTTGTCGGGTACTGAGTAACCTAAAGGCCTTACTCAAAATGTCAGATCTGGTCTTATCCAGAAGACAACTGAGAAGTGACCTGAGTATCTAGACCTAAGTCAATAAGTCAATCTGGTAATGCCCAGAAGACAATATGAGTTTTGGACTGAGCACCTTACTATTACTCTACTGTGAATTATTGTAATTTAAAATGGTTAGAAACCAAGTATGAGACTCAATTCCATTTACCTTAGATATTTTTTGGAAAATAAGTATGATTTAGAAATACTACTTGTGTGTATGCATTTGATGCTATGTATATTAACGTAATAATGATTGTGCACTTGTTTGCTTGTTTGAAAAGAGACCGCGATACCACACATTTACGGTGAGGGAACTTAACTTTACAGTAGGTGTAAATAGGTTTTTATTGAGATAAGTCTTGAGCAATGGGTGGTTTCCGATTTGATGAACCCACTCATATGCCTGGATATGATGCACTATTGTAAGAAGTGCTATGTTAATTGTGAAATGCTTATGATGCTGATCATATGAAATGTGTAATACTGCTTCCACGTGCCCTTGACTATTGAACCAATATCGTCCATGTGTGTGAGACATGGGGCGTGACAAAGAAATTTTGGAGAGCTTTACCTAAGGTAAATCTCTCACCCCAAACTTAGTATTTAGGTTCAATTTAAGGTTTAGGATGATTTAAAACCAACCCTAGGCGAATTTTGGGTTAAGGAAATAAACATTGGAAAATTTGTAGATTTTCGGGTTTTCCCCAATTCATGAAATTCGGTTTCAATCCGTGAATTTGTGGACCTAATTATGATTATTAACCTCTAAAGATGTGACAAATCACATAGGGAATTAATCTAAGGGATTAGGTTGAGAAAACAAGACTAATAATCCACTTAAGTGTGATTTCCAAGTTAAAGGAACTCGGTTTGCACATGCAGAAATCTGCAGAGTTCTGCAAATGACTGTCTGAAGAAGACAAGCTTCAAAACCAGTCTTGGGACCTCTGAGACAAGTTCCGAAGGCTCGGACAGTCCGAAGGAACAAGTGATATTCCGAGGACCTTCAAAAGGAATGAAGTCTCGGAACCTGACTCGGTCATTCCATGGTCAAGTTCCGAGGAGTCTTGTGAAACCAGAAAGAACCAAAAACACTTAGAAATTTTGATAAGTCCACAAGAGAACCTAACGTCTCGGAACCTGGCTCAGAGGTGCAGAGACCAAGTTCCGAGCATTGAAATATAAACTGAAACTTGTAAGTCTCGAAAGTACCGAGAGAAGGTCTTGAAGTTCTGATCTATCGGAACTTGACTCGGAAGTGCCGAGATCAAGTTCCGAGCAGACCAGTGAGGTTGTATTCTTCGGAACGATCCGAATGAGAACCAGATGTTTTGACGTTTTAGAAGTTCCGAAAGAGGACGACCTAGGTTTCAAACCAGCAATAATAAGACTATATGACCCTTAACTCCGCACTCTTGGGTTGAACATGAATATACGATTAATGAAACACCACTAAATGAGAAGTAATAAAAGTGATAAGTAATAGATTTGGGAAACAAGAACATGAACTAATTGTGTGACTGATTGTATCTTGATCCATGGAAATAACCAGAGGACTGGAATGTGACTTAGGAGCCGTATGTGCTACGTTGTAGTTCGCTCCTTCACTGAATCCCGTTGATCAATTAGGTTTTCTTACCTCTTTGAAGTGCCAAGTGATTACTTAATATATAATTGAATTATAAGTTGATTTGAATTCATGACTTAATGAGAATTTGGCAAAGCATAGTTTTGAATACAATGTATCCTATATATTTTCAAACGTATTTGAAAGTTCCTTTTGGAGCTAGAACAACCTGATTGACCTTAGAGGGGGGGAGGGTGAATAGGTCAATCCCATTTTTAATGGCGTTTACAAATTTCTTGATTATTTAAACTGCAGCGGAATATTTATCAAGAGATTTGTTTAGTGTGACAATTTCATTAAGTGATCATACTAAGATTATGATCCTTTACATATTCTTTGATTATCGATGCTTGTACACAATGTGTAGAATAAGATAATTAATATGTAAAGTGATGTGTATTAAGAAGAGTACTTAAATACAAAAGACAAGCACACATAGATCAAACACCACAAAACCATTTTAAAGTGGTTCGGTTAGCCAACCTACATCCACTGTTAGGACTTGCTCAACCTTGAGCTATCCCCAAAATCCACTAAGTGGAGACTTACACCCTCACAATTAGAGTAGGAATTCTACCTCACTCAATCGGCTGAGAATTTCACCCACCACTGTCGAATAGGAATTCCACATATCCATTTGGCTGAAAATTTCACCCACCACTGTGCCAAAGACGACGCTCCAGAGTTTTTATAGTGGTTTCGGAACCAAGCTTCCTTAATCCACTTTCAGAACAAAGGTTTTAAAATAAAATTAAAACCAAGAATCACTTGCTTTTGAAGCTCTTTCTCTTGATTTGTGTTTCTTCAAGATCCCACCCATATATATCGATGATCGCCTCATCGCCGTCGTTTAGCAATCACAGTCCACGGTGTCAAGGAAACTGGTTTTACCAAAGGTTTCCTAGTTTTTGGTTCTTTCTTTCTCAGTTTCAAAGTCAATCCTCAGATTGGTTGTTTATGAGTTTTCTTCCTTCTTCTCTCTCTCACAACTTAATTAATCTGATGTATTTGATTCCCCTAGTGTAAGTATGAGAGAGAGAGAGTGATCCTTCTGTTGGCCCTTGTTTAAGCTCACTGGTGAAGATGAGGGTCCAACTGATCCTTTCGAAGGATACCAACTGGTTGCATAAAGATTGGTTTATATAACGAAGGTATCCAATTGTAGTAAAGGTAATATACCAACAGGTCGGTCGCACCAAGGGGTCGGTGACTAGAAATGTTACCGTTACAATTCCGACCGTTGTGCATTAAGTGCACTTCCAACGATAATATTATTTCTCAGTCGACATGTCGTTGTCGCCGATGTGTTGACACTTATGGTACCGAGAGGTCTGTCCATACGAGAGGCTTGTTCTAGTGCAAAACATGCTTGACAGTAGTTTCATCTCTAGAAACCTGTTACCCAGAATGACCTGTCGCCCATTACCAAGGGATCGGTCCTGGTACTTTCGATTGGTCTTTGATTGTCGGTATGTCTGTTTCTTCGAGAGTCCACAGATTCCAGAACTCAAGATCTTGATCGAGGAGCCGTTGACCACAAGGGGTCATTTCAGCCTTTCACCGAGAGGTCCGTACATACGAGACTCTCGATCAGAGGCATATCCAGACTGATAGTTTAACGTTCCAGAATCTATGTCAATCTGGCCGACCAATCCTTTGATCACGACGGGTCGGTCTTGTCTCTATCGAGGGGTCGGTGAGAACGACTGGTCGAGTTGATAGTGAAACCAAATACATATTTCCAAGTTGAGTTCCAATTCACGGTCAAGCTTCCTCATTAGGCTTCATATGATTTAACTATTTGTTTTTCTAAGCCTAGAGATAGTCCTTTCAAAGGTGTGGGTACCACCTAAAGTCATCTATGGCCATAATACCTATTTTTTTATTGCCATAACGATGAGCTTCAATCCGGTGGAGCATGATCTTTTCTTTTGATCATCTTGGGTCTTCAAGCTTCCAGCAAGTGCTTCTTTTCGAGTCATGAAATTGACAAACATAGCGACTTGGCCAAGCCGAGGCACTAAAAGTATTTGATTTATCATTTAATAGACATGAAACTTATGCATTTGCACGGGACGGGGAAACATGAGACCAAGGTAAAAGGACGACGTACTTTACCCGGAAACATTTAGATATATATGAAATGTTTAACCATTTTATATGGTCGCGTCTAGAGTCAGAAGAAGTCCCGAAACCTGCGCAGGAGTATGGGTGTGTAGCACTCCCCTTGTAGTCTCGGTTAAATGCTAGTATTGGGTAGTAGCTCCCAACCGGTACCCTAGGAAAGCTACGGAGAAAAATGACCAATGTTCATAATCATTGAATGAGAATGAAATATGATCAATGCATGGGGCATGAGAAAGGCGTGCATCAATTCATGTCACCATGGCATAGTACATCATGATGATTTCTACGTGTTTTTAAAGATATTTATGATTCTGATTTGTATGAGATGATTATGAAATGAACTTGAATGAATTCTTAGTATGAATTATGAGATGATTTTGAAATGTAGGATGAGGTATGATTTCCAAATGAAAAGTATACTATTTTGTAGATACATATGATTTGTTTTTCTATTATCCCATGTTGGTATCCACTTGATGAGAATTCCTACTGGGCATGTGACTAAGCCCACAATTCTTTTCCCTTTTTAGAAACTGATGCAGGAAAAGAAAAATGCGATGAGGCCGGGCCAAGCAAAGTCAGGCATAATTGACCATGAAAGCAAGGGAAAGAGTTCGGAGAGTCATTCATTTTGATATTTTGGAGATAGAAGATGACATCATTCTTTTTGTCTATATTTTGAGAATATGTAATTTTTGTAGGAGTTATATGAATGGAATCTGATCAATGATGTATAAACTCCTAGATGATGATGTTAGACTTTTTATTTAACATTTAACTTATATGGGATCTTTATACTTTGCTTTGGATTGAGAATGATTATCTTTCAAATGTATCAAATGCTATATATGTGCTTATGTAGGTTTTATGTTAGTGTGTTGCAAATGTTAAAATGGACTATGTCCATGCTCACATACTAGTTGGGCCAGTCGAGGGTCGATCGGACTCGGACTTGACTCGCGTCGTGACGCTCTCCCCTCTCTTCCCGTCCAAATATTCTTAAATAATCACACTGATCTTAGGGGTAGAGGGAGGGGCACTACAACCTTGAGCACGACTGTCCAAATGCCGAAGATTTTTGACTCGCGGGTAGCCTTGACTACTTTTATTTCCTGTACTGTACCCTCTGGGCAAAGTCTCAATACTTTCTAGGCCTCGGGAAAATACGAGACTTGGCACTGAGTACTTTCATTTTCTTTTTTTTTGAGTGTTTTGAATGGCTAACTCTTCTGACATCAGTTTAAAATGGAGTAGTAACCTTTAAGCGGACTCACAACCATCTCCTTTGAGATTTTTAGAAAAACTAAATTGGAAAGTTAGACTGTGCTATGGATATATATTGTATTGTCTGTGAATATGTGTTTACTTATACTTTTATTATGTGTTACAGATTCCTGCGAATACCTAACAGTTAACGGTGATGAGACTTAATCGAATTGGATTGGTAAAACATGTTTAGAAAACCTAGATTCTAAGGCAATGAGTGGTTTCATGGACACCATACAATTGGAAAAGGTTAAGTGGGCCAGAAAATGAGACTTGATACTGCTTCCATGTAAGGGATGAGAATTGTTCTAACTATTAGAACGGAAGCATAACATGGTGTCAGGGAGTCGAGGTCTAGTAGTATATAATGGAGAATGAACCCACTTACATGCCTAGATACTGATGATTTATTGACATATATGAATATTGAAATATGATGATTATTATGCATAACAGTTATGTTATTGAAATTGATATTCTCCGATGTGAGAACCCGAACATTGTGGTAAGAGATGTTGGATTTATTTTCTGGTAAGAATTTGGTTATTGGTACTGCCATTACACATTTAGCCGTTAGGCTATTATTGGCCGCTGAGGTCGGACCATTGGGTCAGTTAAGCTCTATCACACATTTAGCCATTAGCCTATTATTGGCCGATGAGGTCGGACCGTTGGGCTAGTTAAGCTCTTGCAAGATGCTACATTTTGACCTTATCGGGACTTAATGCATTTTGGAAAGTTAGAGTAGTGCTTCGTGTGTGTGATAGTGATTGTGATAAGTGATGTGGCAGTGGTGATAATTTGAAGAATGGCATATGAGACCACTTGTGCTAAGTTGTTAAATTGGTATATGAGATCATTTGTGATTTAAATAAAATGATTTATGATACTAATGGTAAAGTAGGTCATTACTGATATCAGGGATCGAAATATCGGCCAATATGTATCGGTTTTGGAGAGCCGAATATCGGCCGATATCATGTCGTATCGGCCAATAACAGCTGTTTTTTTTTTTTAAAGAGGAGGAGAGAGAAAAATATTGGCCTAAATATCGGCCGATAACGTTTTTTAAACCCCTGACTGATATTATGATATTTGTAAAGTGTAACTGTATCATCTAACATGTGATAATATGCTATTTAAGTTCTCTTCACTGGGCTAGGTAGCTCATGTCCCTTACATTTTAGGTTTAGCACCTAAGGAGGAGGAGCCTCCACTGATGCCTTAGGATGAGGGAGCTTTTGCTGACGATCGTATTTCTCGATGATGGAAAATAAGTTTATTATGTCTATTTTAGAGATGATGATGTTTTGTTGATTTCAGTACCGCATGTGGTACTTTAATCTAAGCATGTATTAAACTATCATGTTTCCGTTCGTAACTCTAATGGTATTATAGAAATATTTGTGTGTATGATGTGTTTGTATATTGGTACATGTTTGAGTCCACGTGTGAAGAACACGTGTGACTTGAGGATCCAGCCCAGTTATGATGTTAAATGATCGGAGATTATTATAATAAAAAATTTAGTCGCATTCCGAGTCCATCATCAGGTCGGGGCGTGACACTCTGCATAAGGAAAATCCCTGCAAAATTTATCCCTCATCCAACTGCAGTCGAAAAACACAAACGATGCCCACCCAAGCTCTCTAAGGATCGATTCTTTCCTTTTTTGTCTTTTTTTTTTCTCTTACCATCATCGAAAACTTGAGTTTTGCCTTGAGAACTTTGGTTTTAAATTCCCTGAAAGTTGTCAAAAAGGATTATCAAAGTGCCTAAAGATCTGCAAATAGATACACCAGCTTCATGCGAGTAGAGCATTTGGATGAACAATTCTTCAATCAGTATTTAGCCCAATGGTTTTGTGACTTAACCATTGATTGGATGTCTATGAGCCCCACCATGGATTGACCTTGTTGTCAATTTAGCCATCTATTGTAGTTATTTAAATAATCTTCCTATTTTGAATTTCAAAAAATTATAACTTGGAGGTTTTATTGCTAAAAATACTCTTTAGTAATGTCACAAATATCAATGATATTTTCACATTTACTACGTTTTTATCGACAAAATACCATTAAGTGTTAATATCGTGAATTTATCGGCACTTTAGTAAATTCCCGATAAAATTCCATTAAAAACACGGTAAATGATAATATCACAATAATCGCCCGATAACTTCCTTATTAAGATTTTTATTTTATTAATATTTTCATTATTTTAAATATTATATTTTTATGAAATTATTCCATTAATTTGCCGGTAAAACGCGGAGAATTTAAACATGAGCCAGTTTTCTTTTAATAAGCATGACAGACTTATGTAATTTCCATGACGAATCATAGAGGAAGGAAGAATCTGTAGAACGTTGTAATGTGAATAATGAAAAACCGAAAGTAGACCCTTGAGACATGTCAGACTTTCATTCTATATAATGGATCACAGGACTGGCACTCCATACTCCATGTCACAGAGATTCTCACATGCTTTATTCACTTAGAAGGATTTGTACTTTGTATCATCAGTTTCAATTAAATTTATAACGAAAATAATAAAATATAATAACAAATGGCCACATCCCTAAACCTGATTTTAAAACGGATAAAGATTATAAGAATAAATTATCCATTAAGACAATAATGTCCAAATATCTGAATATCCATCTAGTGATGGAAAATCCCACATAAACCAACAAAATTGCATGACATAGATTTACAGAGATGCTATATTTCAGATAAAACTCCAAGGGAATAATATGTCCTTGTCTTGAATTTTTTTTTTTTCTTCCTTCCGTTCCTACATACTCCTCTCAAGCATTTCTTCGTATCTCTTGAAAGACTCCAGTTTCTGCATCTTCATTTGCCTGTGGAATCTCTTTATGAACACGTCGGCGACGTGATCTATCTCCTCTTCGAGGTTGAAATTCGATGCATCCTCACAAGAACTCTTGACCAAATCGATTACCGACTTGCTCCCATCGTCGAATTCGAGCTCATGGAAGAGTGAGTGAGTCAAATCCGGATATTTGTCTTCGCCGTCGTCATATTCGTCATCAAGGACCGGCAAGGTGTGAAATGGGTTAGGAGGAGGTTCATTGGCCAATTCATTGTACACCACAATTGCCCTGCTTTGGTCACCATCTTCACTGCTGCCTTCTCCTTTTTCATGCCCAAGCAATGCATGTATCTTGTGGGATATTGTAGGAAGCAATAGCTTCTTGTTCTTCAACAAACCAAGGAGCACAAGCCGGGCTTTGGTGGCATTATTTTTGCTCTTTAAAGCCATTGATTTGGCTTTAGCAAGAGAACCCGAGAGAGAGATTATATGTTTCAAGAAGACAGAAGCTCTGTTCTTCATCTCTTCAAGTGTAGTGGAAATTTGGTATGAGAGAAAAACTACAGTCACTCAAATAGGAGGCTAGATGGGTTTGAATGACAAAACGTAAATTATTTTGTGTTTTGAAAAGACCGATGAAGGACAAGAGGAAAAACTGGAAAAGAACAATTTTTGGCATGAGAAAGCTTAAGAGGGTTGGAGGGGCTTTTATAGTGGAAATAAGTGCTAGGCTCGCTTTGCTTTTGATGCTTTTTTCAGGAGGGTTAAAGAGAAAAGTTGCAAATGACAATAGAAAAAGGCAAGTGTGCATAAAATAAAGAAAGAAGAAGACATTGGCTCTAAGGCCGTTGCACTGAATTTGCATGGCAATGGCAATTGTATCAGGTTCTGATTGGTCATTTCCTGGTTTAGTGGTTTTGATTGGTTTTTGAGGAGTAAAAAGGAATGGCCCTCACAAATCACAACCGTTGATCTGATCATCCCTTTCAACATTTTAATTTTAAAGTATCTTGTTGAATGATAAAGGAAGGTGCAGAGATATTTGGTTTCTTTTTTAAAGAAGATTGGATTCAGAGTGCATACTTGTTGGGTTGGGGGTGGGGGAGTGGCGCGTGAGGGCGGCGCGTCCTTGCATATGAGAAGCCATCTTCTCACTCGACCATTGGATCCGACTACACCCGAAACAAAATATGTATATAGATTCAACATATCTTAAAATAATTTATTTAAAATTGAACCCAAACTCAATGGGCATTCAATCTAATTTAAAATTTCGATATAAAATTTAGATTACAATTTGGATTAGAGTTAATTTGAACTCAACTACCTCAATTAGAAATATGAACAAGTTAAATCCAACTCATTTAACATATGAGTTTATTCAAAACTTGTATAGTTTGACCCACTTAAATTATCTAATTTTTATGTAACATCCGGGAAAAAAATTTGGCCATGAGAATATCGGTTCAGCCGATACTTGTCTCTCTCCTCTTATTTTTCTTTCAAAAAAGTTTCAAAAAAATTACAGAAAGTCAAGAACATTCTGGGCTTCATAGATATATAATTTTTTTATTAATTAGCTGTCATTACATGGTCAAATATTGTTTTTGAGTTTCAATATCAAGAATTTCAAATATTTTTAAAAAATAATAGAAAATTCCGTGAAAAAACTTTCACTGGTAGTGGGTCTAGCAAGAAATTCAAGCTTAAAAAGAGCTAAAAATCGTGTTTTTTTTTTTAGATTAAAATCCATAGAAATAAAGTTGGGAAGAAAATATGGAAGAGAGATTTAGAAGTAAAGATCAACTAGCTAATGGAGTTTATAGGGTATGATTTGGTTTGTGTAGAGTGTTACTTATATAAAAATAGTTTTTAACAGCTGTGAGCCCATAAAAAGAAAAAAGAAAAAAAATTGTAATTGGGTCGACCGTGTGCACTATGCAGACTGGCTCAAAACCCAGCGAGCCTGAGGAAATCTACCGCACAAACGCGACATGCACGAAAACCCACTATGTAACGGCTGATACTACACATACATAGACACCTTATTTTCTATGTCTATTAGATGATTTTTTAGACCAAACTCTTCACAATATTTATATTTTAATGATAGAGATTTGTTTTAATTATCTCTCTTTTGATTAAAATGTAGTTCACAATGTATATAGACTCAATTATCTTTTTAATTATATGAGTTAATCTATGAGTAAATTTAACTAAATTTAAATTTACTAACTCACATTAAAAGTAGATTCGAGTTTTACAAATAAATTAGATTATCTGTAGAAGAGAAGAGGACCAAAATATGAGTTATCTACATTGCGATAAATTCCTGATATAATAGCGTTAAAAACACGATAAATAATAATATCACAATAAATTCCCAGTAAATTACTTATTAAGAATTTTAGTTTATTAATATTTTCATTTATTGCATTTTTATTATTTTTTAATTGTTATTATTTCCACGAGATTTTACCATAATTTCTCTGTAAAAACTTGAGAATTTGAAAATTTCCCTATATTATCAATCGCCGTCAATATTCTGAAAATGTTATTTGTGATAATGAGGCAAACCATATTGCCAATCAATTCAACTCATTGTGATCCACTCACCGCTAAGCACTTGGAACGGCCATTGCCCAAAGCTAGGGCTGCAACTCAGGTGGGGTTTTGGCCCGACTCGAGAAATCATGCGAGTCAGGTCGAGAATTTTGGATCAGCGGGTCTGGTCGGGTTGAGAAGATAAAAACCCGTATGAAATTCGGGTCGCGTCGGGTTGAGGATTTTACAAGTTAATCCGACCCGACTAAAATTAGGCTAAAATGAGTTCAAAATGCGGGTCGGGTCAGAATTCGGGTTGATTCGGGTTAGAATTCAGTTTGTGAAGTTCGGGTTGAGAATTCGGTTCGGGTCGGGTAGGGTTTCAAATATATCAACTCGGGGCAGGTTGGATTTTAAGGAACCGGACCCGCCCGACCCGACTTGCAGCCCTACCCAAAGCCAATAGCCCAATACTCTAAAAATAAAAAAAAACAACATTGTGCGGCCTATATAATTGGATGAAAACAATGGAGAAAGTAATCAAATGGACTAATTGTATCTAAATCTCCACACCATATTTTGCTTGTGAATTTATGCCAAATTTTACATGCAATGTTATAAAATCTCTTAAATTATAATGAATTTTCTTAAATTTAGAATGCATTATGTTGCATCTTAATTTAATAGTAAATAATATTTATGAATAACTATGATTGGAGGTAGACTTAACAATGGGTCGGGTCATGTCTAGTTCAGGTCTATTTTAAGTCTTATTAAAGGGGTTGTGTTTACCCATTTATTCGACTAAGGAGACTTTTCTAGGTAGGCACGTAACAAGAGTTCTATAAATGGGTGGAACGATTCTAGTTGAATGTATTGCATCTAGATGTAACACTAAACAAGGCAGTTGGGTCTACTTATTTATAAATGAGTTCGATCTGATCTTTCCATTTATAAGCAAATTTGGATTGAATTAGGTTGTTTATTAAATGGATTAAGTCAAATTGGGTTGAAATAGACCTTGCCAGGTCTAGTTGGAACTTATTGGCAATTACAAGATAGACATTGATTTTTTTTTTTTTTTTCATAAATGATAAGTAAATCTACATACAAAGTCAACTAAAATTTACTTGTAATATGATTAAACTTGTTTTATTATTTTTATACCTTCAAATGCAGTGATAAATGCATTATTACACTACATCAGAATTTAGAAACCTTGCAAGTTGAGGATTGTTGATATTCGACAAACACCAATTTTTCACCTAGGGAAAAAGTCACCACTTAATTGATGGGAATGCCCAGATCAATGAGGTAGGCCCCACTTGTGGCACGTTTCATACATGATCATATGATAAACTGGCAGAAATATGTTAAATGATCAATCTAACATAAGTTATAATAAGTTTGAGAGCTCTATCAATTTGAATTTGAAGTATAAATGTTTTAAGATTTTAACATAATCTGGCTGAATTGATTGGACCGACCATGACTTGAACATGTTAACGACTCATTTTGGTAGTAGTTTTTGAATATTGGTCAAAACTCAAATAAGCTCAAGTAAAGCTTTTGTCAAGCATGAAGCTAAGGGGCTACTTATTAATAAGCATGCAAAAATTGAGACTTTCTTTTCTTTGAATTATCTATTTCTTAAGAGAAGTGATAAAAAATTGTAATAAGAAAAAGATACAACTTTTTTTTTTAAGAATTAGAGGTTGATGGGAACAATCAAATACCAAGTTTTCATGATAGATATAATGCAAGCACGGCCTTGTCTATAGGCGGAGTAGACGGCCGCCTAAGGCCTCCAAATAGATAGGTCCCCAAGTCCATAAACTCCTTTGTTATATACTGTTAAAAAAATTTAAATAATACTTTGTTATAAATTTGTTTATGATATTTTATTTGGATGTTTCACTAAAAAAAATTATAATTTTATTTTTTGTGAGTGTATAAAAGGCACATCTTAAGAGTTCCCCTAAGGCCTTTGAAATCTCAGGGCTAGCACTGATATAATGTTGAACCTCACTATACTTGTTAGTTGATATGAATCGAATTCAACTATGACCTTTTACATATAATTGATTTCTTAAAAATTCTAAAAGGTTGGAGTGATGATCATGAACTCGATTCAGAAAGTGGAAGTCTTGAGTTTGATTCTCACTCTACTCCAAAGAGTCACTTTCTCGTAGAATTACCTGATTTATGAATGTAGGAAGGCTTGCACATGTTCTCAAAATAATTTATTTTTTAAAGAAAAATTGACGAATAGCTCTTCTTTGACTGAAAAGTTGCATCAACTTGGTGAAGTCGATACAAACCCAAAAACTGTTTCCCAGCTGTATAGATAGATGTATAGGAACTTTACAATATTTTTTCCCCCAAAAACATGATCTGGACACAGAAATAACTGAGTCAAGAGCTGTTTCATGGCCTGTGGGATGAATGAGTGGGAATACTTTATGGAAGTATGTTCTCTTAGAAAGCCCTTTTGCCAAAACTGGGGTTAAATTCCAAACCCACATGACAAGGTAAAAGCTATTTGTATTGGAAGATTTTTTTTTTTTTGCTCTAGCGAAAGTTGGTGCACATACCGCTGTAAAGTAATAAAGCAAACATAACATGCATTGAATTGTTGCCTGCTTCTTCCACCCCTAAATCTGCCTTTTCTAACATTTGAGAGTTTTCTAAATTCATTACTACAATTATTTAATTCATTTGGGTGTCCATATACATATGGCATCCTAGTAGCTGTTAAATAAATTCACTCCTTATATCTTTAAAAAAGAATAGAAAAGGAAAGAAAAACCCATGCATACGACATATGGCTGCAATGTCATGAGCCCAGCTCATTTTATAGGCTTGGTCAAACATTTCTGTTCTGGTGGACAGGCTTGGATTTGAGCTTATAAGTAGCCTTACTAATTAGTTTATACATAATTTAATAGAAGTCCTTTAATATAAAACTTGTAAATAATCATTTGAAGAAATACATATAGAATTATATATCGTTCTATATATTATGAATTTATTTAGTTATGTTTTTAACATGAGTATCCGTACTCTACATTAGAGGTGAGACTAACCTCACGAGCATATGTAAACCTCTCAATCCATACACACTGGATAAGTCAATGGGGAGTGTCTGGAGGGCTTGAACGTGAATTGAACTCATGACCTCGCTTCTTGAGGTCTTATATATATGGGTTTGAAGTAGGTTCTTCAAGTGCAAAAGGTATTTTTCAATTTCAAAATGGGTGTTGCATACTCGAGACTAAATTGGATAAAAAGACCTAGATAAGTGTGTTTCTATGTGTATAATATCTAAAAGAAATCATCTTGATTAGGTAACTCAAACCAAACTTTGTAAGAGCTTATAATTTTAAGTTTAACAGTCGATTTATTTTGATCCAACCTTATTCTTCATAAATATATTCATTCAATTCATACTTGACATAACTTATTTGGTAAACGAGTTGATTTAACCAAAAACCAACCACATTTATACCAAAAACCCAACCACATTTAACTAGACAAGTCCTATAACACAATTGAAAAATACTCATAATTATAGTTTAAAAGTAGTAGGTTTGTGTCTCGTGACTGTTAAATAGCCACCGGAGACATGGAAAATAATTTACCAAATTCAAATATATTGCCAAGTTTACCTTAAATTAGACCTCACAAAATTTGACCTGATTATCCGTAACGAATCTGAGCATTTTAAATAGGTTTGGATTTAACATTTTGTACTCCAAACTCAAAATGAAAATAAACCTGAACCAATTAACCTAAAGATTGTAAACCGTAACTTAAATAAGATCTAACCCGACCCATTGCCAGTTCTAAACGAAAATGCTTGCCGGACATCCACCGCTGAGGACGTCAAACGATGCCCATTGATATTGCGACATCTGTCTTACATTATACTCGCATTAAGTGCAGATAAGTATGAAATCAAATAGGTTTTTGCTTCTATTATTTTTTCTCAATAACCATTTTATCCCCCATTTAATGGGAGAATAAGAGGGTGGCCGTTTTCGAGTTGGACATTTCACCTTTCAAATTATCTATAATTCATATTGATTTATTATTCATGTCCATTGGCGAGTCGACGTCAAAGGATGCCTATTGATATTGCAAGTCTGCAACATCTTTCTCACATTATTAACTCGCATTAACTACAGCTAAGTATGAAATTAAATGGGTATTAGGCTAATGCTTTAAAAATCAGCCAATATTTTTAAAAGATATATTTTGATTAAATTAGATGAACAATTTTTTTTCTAAGATATATATGTTGCCAAAAAGAAGTTCAAGAATTTTTTCTTAGTCTTATGTTAATTTTAAAAATATTGTTTGCAAGCTATGCAAAGGTAAAATATCGGTCGATACATATCGTATTGACGTTTATATATTGGATTTTAAAGGGCCGATATATATTGACCGTACAGGTAAAATATCGGTGGATATTGGACAATATCTTAAAACCAAAATATGTATTTTTAATAATAGGCAATGTTTTTAAAATATCACCCATATTTCCAAATTTCAGGAAAAAAAAGGGGGAAAAACGCTTGAGGGAAGTTATATTTATGCCAAGACACCTACCATCAACGTGAATTTAGCCTGTTTCTGGAAAGAAATTTAGCTAAGTTGGGACGCCACAATTAATTACCCATTGAGAAGTACATCGTGAACTGAATGACTAATATTTTATAGACTTTTGCATTAAATTAAATGATAAGAATGAGAACGATTGATACATCCACTTTTAATTAAGAAGTCTGATACAGTTCTTACTTGGAAAGATAATTGTAAATATAATTGTAAGGGATTTTTGTACTGAAATATCTCCCAAAGTTGCGATTTTGACTCAGTATGCTTTCAAAAATTGTCATAGGGTTAGATGTCTCCTACTCATCATGTTTTGTCCAAATTACCTTATCTTTTCATAATCACAAGTATAATTACGCAGATGACAGTAGCGGTTGCTGCTCTTTCAGGAGTACGACTACACATAGAACAATATGTGCTAGTTTTATCAACATGTATATACAGCGTTAGTTTTACCAATGCGTATACTAGCGCTTATATGCATCACTGTATATAAGTGAAGATTGGAAAGAAGATATGAAAGCTATTGTATTTAAAGAAGTAAAGATACTTATTTCTCATATAAGTGACTTGGGCTCGAATCTTATTTATAGTTATTTTTTTTTTTGTCTTATCCTTTTTTTCATTTTTTTAAATGAGTAATAATTAAGAGGTGTTCATTTGGACGAACCCGTCTTAAATAAAAGGGCTTCAATAAAGTTTTTTTGTTAAAAGGATTGGGCTCGAATCTTTAAACCCATTTATTTTTTAACCCCAATCACAGTTAAGTACAAGCTCGACAGGCTTAAAAAATAAGCAGGTTTAACAATTAAAATGTTTAAACGCCTAAGCCTGACAAATCGAAAAAAAAATCTTTGTCGAAGTCTATTTATTTAGGTTGGAGCTTGCTCGGGTTTTTACTTAAAGCCCATTAGGCTCGTACTTAAGTGTGTTGGGGCTTAAAATCCCGAGTGCAACTTGTCAAACAAAAAAATCTTTGTCCAAGCCCGTTTATTTAGGTCGGGTTTGGACTTGAACTTTTACTTAAAGCCGGTTGAGGCCCGTTAGGCTTGTACTAAACTGTGTGTTTGGCTTGTTTTGTTCAACGATTCATGCTTAGGTTTTTAAGCCTGCTTATTTTTTAAGCCCAAATACATCGCGCTTAAAAATTAAATGGGTTTAAAAGCCCGTCGAGCTCGTGCTTAATTGTACTTGGACTTAGAAAATAAACGGACTTAAAAGTCCGAGCCCGCCCTGTCAAACAAAAAATCTTTCTTGAAGCCCATTTATATAGGTCTGGCTCAGAGAAATGAACACATCTCAATTATTACTCATTTAAAAAAAATTGAAGAAATGATAAGAATGAAAAAAATAACCATTAAAAAAATTGAAACATAGGTCACTTATATGAGAAACAAGTTTCTTTACCACTAGAATACAATAGTTTTCATATTTTCTTTCATGTCTTCACTTATATATAGCGTTTGAATATTAACGCTAGGTCACTAGCTTTTACCTACGCCGGTAAAACTAGCGCACACTGTTTCATGCATGATCATACTCTTGAAAGGGAGGTTGTAGTTGTGATACCCTGTCCCGGAGTGGGCCCAAGCCTGAGGCCAGGTGTCACATGTAGAGGAGAGAAATTCACTAGGCTCCTAGATAGGGTGTTCGACGTGTTTCTCCAAGTCCCACATCGCTTGTGGGTAGTGGGATTCACTGGTATATATTATGTGTGCTTCCTCCTTTAAATACAAGGCCTTTTGGGGGTATTCCTTGGGTCTACTCGTCAGAAACAAAGTCATACGGGCCCAAAGCGGACAATATTGGAGGGATGGGGTGCTACAATTGGTAAGATCACGGTTCAACTCTGGACTAAAGGTGTTGGCTGGTGCAGTGTGTGGTCTGGTGGACGGAACTAAGACCAACGGATAGAGTCGTGGACGGCTCTGGTCTTAATTTGCTTAAGTTGTGATACCCCACCATAAGTGGGCCCGAGCCTGAGGCCAGGCATCCCATGCAAAGGAGAGAAATTCACCAAACTCTTAGATGGGGCGTTGGGTGTGTTTCTCCAAGTCCCACATCGCCTGTGGGTAGTAAGATTCTCTAGTATATATTATATGTGCTTCCTCCTTAAAGCACAAGACCTTTTGGGAGAATTAATTTGGTCTACTATCCAGAAACAAAGCCGTGCAGGTCCGTCTGTGGGTCCAAAGCGGATAATATTGTGCTGGAGGGATGAGGTGTTACAATAGTTATCATCTACCTATTTTATTTATGATTCTAAAAAGGGAGCAACTATCCTTTGTCCCATGGGGGTCAATTTGGACAAAAAAATAACTAACTGGACGTACAAGGCATTTTACCCAATAAAATTTTTTGGAGGCATATTGACACAAAATCACAAATTTTGAGGAATTTCTGTGCAAAAATCCTTAATTTTAAAGGATTATAATTTCCAACTATCAATAAGACTTCAATTTAATTCAATAATGTTCATATCTCAAAATGAGTTCAAATAAAATAAAAAATCAACTCTTGAGATAATAATTAGTATGAAAAAGAAAAATAATATAAATATAAAATTTAATAAAATATAATAAATTGATTAAGACCAACCTTCCACGTGAAAAAAGGGAGAAAATAAGGTCTACTGTACAAATCTATCTTGCAATGACACGAGGAGCAATAATAAAAGGGAGACTTTCAACTGCTCCATGCCATTCATTGAGAACTCCCCATTCTTCTCTTTCAGTTCAGATTGGAAAGTAAGGGTTACAACAATCATGGCCTTCCCTGCCCCCTACACTCAACAACATGACCAGGTAATCTTCCCATATTATATGTTTCACATGTATTTTTAGTGTTAAGAGTCTTAATTGGATTACTATGATTTTGGTACCTATGCTAAGGTGGTGAAACTTGTTTCATTTGTTTTAAAATTATAGAGAAATCTTTTACTTTAGGTGATTCACTTTACATCATGAGATGTATTTGTGGGAAAGATTTATAATCACTCATTAAAATTTCATTTTTCTAAAGTTAGTTTTTTCAATTTTACTTCACCATTTGACCACATCATAAACTATAGAATTAATTTTCCATATGTCTTTATTTATTCTATCTCTGCACAATAATGTACTAAACTTTTCTAGGCCCTCAATAAGATAAACCAAATTGAACTTCACTCCGGAAAGAATCAAAATGATTTCTTATGAGTTCTTGCAAGTAATAGCTAGTTTTCAATAAAACTAATTTCTAGTTTAATTAAATTAAAATAATTATGCAATTCGCAAATAAAAAATCATATTGCAATTAACTTAAGGGATGAAATTAAAGTGGAAATGCAAGAAATAATTTAATTCATCAAACAATAGAAACTAGAACTTCAAAGTGAACCTTACTTGATACTCGAAATTCCACTACTTGGAACTTTGATTCAATTCTTTGTTTCCAAAATTCAATGTTACATTTGTGTGTTACAGTGCAGCCTACGACGTCTATTTATAAGGTTTTGAAGAGGTGGAAAAAAAGAGAAAAATAGTTGTAATTTCCATTCGAAGTAGATCTTGAAATAAGTTGAAACTTCATTTTGAGAAGAATCAAAATAGTCTCATACTAAAGACGTGCGACAGGTAGTCGATGGTGATACTAATTTCTAATGAAATATAGTTTTAAACTTAATTGAATCAAGTTAAATTAATTGTAATTTTCAAACAAACAATTTGATTAACTTAATTGAAGTGCTAAATTTAACATGAAAAATGCACAAAAAAATCATTCAATTAACCTAAGAAACTAGAATGAAAAGGAAACTTACAAGATAACCGAGATCCTCTCTTGGATCTTCCAAAACTTGACTTTAACTCAATTTTCCTGCCCAAAATTTGATGTTTACAATGGAACATCCCACCTCTACTAATACAAATTAAGGGGGTAATTACAATGGTAAAACTAGATTACATAGACATGAAAATTAACTATGAGGTGTCTCGGACAATGAGAGATCTGTTGGTCCATGAGAGCTCCATGCACTTGAGAGTTCAAAAGCTTCTTCAAATGAATCCACACGGCCAAATGGAGAGTTGCACAAACCTAGGGAGAGTGATACTGGGAGTGAAGTAGACTACATGAATCAAAATTATGCAAACTAGGGCTTGTCAGACTTCACAGGCAAATCTTGATCATTGGTCTATTTTGGTTCCACCAAATGACATCATCTAATCATTGGATCGTCAAGTTTAATAATTTCAAACTCAAGTGGGACTTGCTTGACTTTGATGAGGGTATTAAGATATATTAGGATTTAATTATGATTATGATTGATTTTGATGAGTTTACTCTGATTGTGGGAGATATTATAAATATCTCTCAAGTAGGAATGTAATATCCTGATGTACTCTCTAAATGTAACTCACTCAATGAATTGAACAGAGAAAATATTTCAGTGATTTTATTATCTTTCCATTTTTCTAACAAATACTCTTATTTCATAATAACACTTATTTCTAGGGCTGAAACTCAGGCTAGTCGGACTGGGTTTTAATAAACCCAACGCAACCCATGTCAAAATTTATTGAACCCGACTTGACTCAAATATATGACCTGATTCAACCCCAGTGCTGGCCCGATCCAACCCGACCAGAGTTTCAACCCTAATCGCTACTATTTTATAATTTGATGCGCTCGGGTCGGGTTGGATTACATCGGGTCGGGCCGAGTTGATTTTAAATTTCTCAATCTAACCTAACCTGGATTTCATGCGGGTGTTTTTCCCAACCCAAACGGACCAAAAAAATTGTAATACCCCGCCCTAGAGGGGGTCTATAGTGTGGAGCGTGCCTATAGAGAAAAGATCTCACATTACTAGTTGCGTTGAAAATTCCCTCGTATATAAGTGGTAGCATTTCCCCTTCTAGTATCAGGCCTTTTGGGAGCAACAATGAGTTGGTTAGCCAATTGAAAGTCGTACGGGCTGTGTGTGAAGAATAGAACAGACAATATCATGCTAGCGGGACGAGTCGTTACAAATATACAAATACATAATCCAAACCTATTGATTTCTAGAGTCAGTTCATGTGAGTCGGGTTAAAAGCCTAACCAAATTTCTACCCTTACATATTTCCAACCCTTTAAAAAGCCAAACCGAATATGACTCAGCATTCCATATGCAGAAAGCCTTACACGCTCTTTTACGTATTGTCATTACCTGGAGATCACTTAGAGATATACAAATATATTAATTCAAAGAATTCAAAAAATCTTATAATGGTAAGAAGTGTATAAAGATCTCAATTACTCAACTCGTATTACAATCAAGAGAAAAAGAAACAGAAGATGCATGTTTCTTACTAGAAAAATAATTGCTGCATATTTTCAAATCTTCTATTTATTACAATCAGTTTTTTTTATTAAAATCTCATTTATTTAGAATCACTATTTCATTTCATTTTATTATTGATTGACAAGATTTTCATTGATTAGAAAAAAAATGCATATAAAATATATTCAAGACACTGCAACATAGTATATTAGAAGTATTGTCTCTGTCTCATCCAATGGGTTGACCAATGGAAATAGAGGGAAAGAATAGAAACTCTGATGAAATCTAATTGGCACCATGTTAATTAATAATTAATGATTCTTTTAAAATTCAATTAAAGACACAGTCATATGAGACTTTCACTATATTATTATAGTCATCAAATATCATAATTTTTTTTTAAGTTGGGTTTTTTAGTGTGATATTATAAGTTTGTCATGTCTTGTTTATATATTAAGGCTGTACTTATATAACTAAATGGCTTTAATTGAGTTTTTCTCTTTAAAATCAGATTTTTCCATCTATTCTAAATTTCAAATTTCACTTTCTCAATAAACACTATAGCATTCATGTAATGTCTTAGTCATTTCAGTTCACTCTTTAATGAATTCCTCCTTCACTTATATGCCCTTACATATAATCCTTTCCAGATATGTGCACAATGTTGGGGATTAGAGATTAATAAATGCAAACACACAATCACACAAATCACACGACACAAGATTTACGTGGTTCGGATAGAATGCCTATGTTGTGCAAATTTTAAATTTATAACTCGCAAGTGTACGAATCGAATTGGAGTATAGAGATATGCAAGTGCGAGGTCGAACCCACAGGGACTTGATTTAGAATGAACGGGAAGACAAATTAAAAAGCCTAATATTTTAACCTTAATCTAGTTAACAATTTTTCAGGAGAATGATTGAATTGAAATTGCAAAATTAATTAAAACAACTAAAAATGGAGATTAAATCAAGTGAGAGAAATTACTAAGGCATCGGATTCCACCACCATTAAATCTATAATCTTCCAATTATTTATTTATTAATTCCCAATTTTAAGAGATTTAAACATTTAAGTTTATTAATTTGGTGTTCAAAATTTAGATTATCCTTTTGCTTTTAAAGATATAACTCCTAAGCATTTAATGTATCCAATTTAAATTTAAAAGACAATGGATCAATGTAAATAATCTAAGCATCCAATGTATCTAATTAAATTGAAAAACATTAAATCAAAGAAATCTTTCTTTTAAATTAAAATGCCAAGCCCTTGATGAATCAAATATTAATATTAACTACCACAAATACATGATATCAGTGGTGAAAATAATTAACATCTAATTAATCTAATGAAGCACATATCATAAATAATTGAACACACATAATTGGAATTAAATAAATAAATAAAAGAACATTATTTCATTAATGGGGTTTCACCCTCAACCTCAGTACAGAAATTTAGCCGAACATTATAAAAGAATTAAAACAAAAGAGATAGAAAAATAAAACCCGAGTCATGTCGGAGATCCCGAGCCGATTGCCTCAAGCCCTCTGTCAGCCGAGTCTTCTTTTCACTGTCTCGTTCGAATTGTGCAATGGGTGTGAGGCTGGTATTTATAAAAGAGTGGAGAGGTAAAATAAGTGGGACCCACCTCAAGCCAGCCGATTCTTTTCTTTCACGGCAACTTCTATTTTTCTCTTCTTTCTAATCTGTCTTCTATTTTCGTTCTTTTCCTTCTTTGTAACATACGGTCAGACCCTTCTTCTTATAACATCTATCTTTCCTCTTCATATGGAATTTGGTCAAGGCCGCCTCTTTGGGAAACCTCTGATGATCAATCATCTTAGATCCATCACTACTAAATACACCTCTGTTGCTCCCACTCTCTGAAGTTGCTGCATCCACACTGACATTCCCGTTACTTCCATCACAAGCACTCCCAAAACCACTGCTTTTCAGATTACTTCTTTACAACAGGTTTCTTCAAAACCTCTTAAGAGTGTCTCTGCTTTCATGCTTGGCTGATTCTGGTGTACAATCTTATTGTTATTTGCACCAGATCATAATGTTAGAGGAGAAGAAGATAGGAGCTCCTCTTGTAATGCTTGACTGCTTCTGTACTTTGAATCCAAACTCTTGCTCGGCTCATTGGCTGATCTTGCTTTGGTTGCACGATGGCTGCTACAGATCTTCTCACTAATGCTTGCTACGTTCTGGATTCTGTAACATCAACAATAAAATCCTATCATCCATCAACCCGAGCATACGTCGTAGTTGAGAAAAAATAATTCAACGTAAAAAAACATACAAAACACATCAATTAAATAAAATAAAATACTAACAAATGTAATATTTAAATATATAATATATTCCAATAATAATATAAAATAAACAAATTTTAAGAACTAACTAATCAAATATTCAAGGGTAAAATTATCATATTTATGTGCTCATCAGCCTACGTCCATGGAACGAGATCAAATCTACTATGGAGAAATATACACAGGGGATACAAGGTCTCTACCTCTCAGATCTTCCCTGTCTCTCACTCTCTCTCTAATCCCTCTCTTTGTGTTTAACACATGATTACATTAATATATAGAAGAAGAGAATAATAAGCCAGGGCTTAAGTCATCCTACTGGGCCTAAGCCCACTAGGCCCATAAGTGGGGTTGGCCCACAGCAATCTCCCCCTCCAACCCCAGGAGGAGGAGAACACTTTGACATGAATGTCATCTTCTGTAGAGGCCAGATGCTCCTACGCAGAAATCAAACTTGTTCTTTGGAAGAACTTTGGTGAACATGTCTGCTGGATTGTGGTCTGTGTGAATCTTCTTTACACTAATCTGTTTCTCATCAATAACTGCTCTCAACCAATGATATCTCAAATCGATGTGCTTGGTTCTTGAGTGATACATGGCATTCCAATTCAAGTCGATGGCGCTCTGATTGTCACAATACACTGTGTAGTCCTCCTGTTTGATGCCTATTTCCGGTAAGAATCCCTTTTACCAAACCATCTCTTTCCCAGCTTTTGTAACAGCAATGTATTCTGCCTCTGCCATAGAAAGTGCTACACACTTCTATAACTTAGGTTGCCAACTGACGGTTCCTCTAGCAAATGTGATAATATAACCAGAAGTGGACTTGCGACCCTCAAGGTCACCAGCCATATCTACATCTGTGTAGCTGGTAATAAACGGGTCTCCACCAAACATGATGCCCATACCCGATGTACCTCGTAGGTATCTGAAGATCCATCTCACTGCCTCCCAATGATCATGTCCTGGGTCTGACATAAATCTGCTCACCAATCCAACTGCATGTGCAATATCAGGTCTCGTGTAAACCATCACGTACATGAGACTACCAACTGCTGACTGATATGGAATTTGACTTTCTCTGTCTCTGATGAAGGACAACATTCCTTACTCAGTTTGAAGTGAGCGGCGAGAGGAGTACTAACGGAGTTGCAATCCCTCATGTCGAATCGCTCCAAGATCTTCTCAATTTATTTTTCTTGATACAGGATAATCTTCTTTTTTCTTTCTATCTCTGTCAATCTCCATACCCAAAATATGTCTTGCAGGGCCAAGATTTTTCGTGTCGAATGCCTTTGACAGGTCTACCTTCGACAACTTGATCAATTCGGAACTCTTTCCAAATATCAGCATGTCGTCCACATATAATAACAGGATGATGAACTAACCAGCCTTGAACCCCTGATAATAAACACATGAGTCACCTGAAGTATGTTTGTATCCTTTTGCTGTTATGAAAGAGTGAAACTTCTTATACCATTGCCGCGGTGCCTGTTTCAATCAGTACAAGCTCTTCTTGAGTCGGCAAACAAGGATCTCCTTGCCCTTCAACTCAAACCCCTCTAGTTGTTTCATATAGATCTCTTCGTCTAGGTCACCATGAAGAATATCTCGTCAAAATCCACTCCCTTTTTCTATCCAAATCCCTTCACCACTAAATGGGCTTTATACTTTAGGATTTTGTCTCCATCCTTTTTCATCCGAAAGACCCATTTGTTTTGTAGGGCCTTCTTGCCAACTGTTAGATCAACCAACTCATATGTGTTGTTTTTCTTAAGAGACATCATCTCTTCTACCATAGCTTTCGCTTAGTGAATTTTGTTTTTGTCACCTATAGCCTCTAAGTAACTCTCAGTCTCCCTCTCACTGGTCATCAGCACATAATCGGAAGTCGGGTATCTCCTGGATGGGTTGTGCTCTCTAACAGACTTCCTCAAAGGTATAACATCCTCAGATGTAGAAGTACTGGGGGGTGGCTCCCCCTCGCTCGAATATCTATCTCTGTCCTGATCATCCTCCACTATGTCTTCAACTAAATCATGTACCGGCTCATCAACTGTCTCATCTGTAGACGTATCTGCTGGCCCACTGACATTGTCACTGTGACTACTAGAAGGAACATCTGACCCACTGTCGTTTGACTGACTGACTGGCGATGCAAGTGAAGGAGAAGCAGTTGTTGTTGATGGAGGTGTGTCTGGAGTGGACATGGGACCTTGATCTAGGTCACTTGAGTATGTGGGTTTATTGTTCTCATTGAAGAACTCATCTTCACAGAATATCACGTCTCGACTCCTGAACATTTTCTGCTGAGCTAGATCCCACAGTCTGTATCCGAACTCTAGATCGCCGTAACCAATAAACGCATACAATGTCAACTTTACATCCAATTTCTTCTTCGACATATTGGGGATGTGTGCATAGCAAACGCAGCCAAAAACTCTAAGATGCTTGTAAGTAACTTTTCTGCCAGTCCACAAACATTCTGCCACTTCACCATTTAGGGGAACTGATGGTGATCGATTAATGAGGTATACTGTTGTCCTCGCTACTTCACTCCAAAATTCCTTGGGTATATTTGCGTTGTGAACTATAAACGCATTCGCTCAACAATGGTGCGGTTATAGCGCTCAGCTACATCGTTATGCTGGGGAGTCCCTGGCATTGTCAACCCATGTCGAATGCCGTTTTTCTTATAGAATTCTTTAAACTCTCCTGATGTGTACTCTCCTCCATTGTCGATCCTCAAACATTTCAATTTTCTACCCATCTCTCTATCCACAGAGGCAACAAACTCATAGAAGAATGAGAAAGTCTGATCTTTGGATTTCATGAAGTAAATCCAGCACTTTCTCATAGAATCATCGATGAAGGTAACAAAGCACTTGTTCCTGCCCAATGACTCCACCTCTATCGGCCCACAAACATCTGAGTATACTAAGTCTAGCTTCTTGACCTTTATGTGGCCTTTTAAATTGAAGGAAGTTCTTGTCTGCTTGCCCATAATGCAATGCTCGCAACTGTCTAGCCGGGTGCACTTAGTTAGTGGAATAAGGGCTTTCCTCTGAAGAATCTACAGCCCTGTCTCACTCAGATGTGCAAGTCTCCGGTGCCATAGAGAGAAAACAGACTCTCTCTACACTGCATACCGTGCCGGTCGCAACATACATGTGATCTCTGATCACCCCTCGTGCCATGGTAAGCGAATGTACTGATATATCCCTCTGTACCAAGTACCGTCGCAGAAATAAGGTTCAGTCTGATGTCTGGCACATGTCTTACATCCTTCAAAATAATTTCACAGCCATGACTACTTTTCGTAATAATGCTCTCAACTCCAGTGATAAGAGAACAAACAGAGTTCCCATCCGAACTGTTCCAAACCTCCGGATGTATATATGTGGAGAAGAAGCTCATGCGTGGCGTATAATGATAAGTGACACGAGTGTCAATGACCCACTCAGATAAGGAGTGGGTAATGGAAAAACTCTCCCCCTCACTAGTGGTCACTATGACAAGAGTACGCTGCTCCTGAGATGTTGCAGCCGTGGTGTCTGAAGATTCTGACTTTCGTTCTTAATATTGCACAGTCTGATTATTTTCTTTCTTCTACACCCTACACTGATTCTTAAAGTGCCCTGCTCTGCCATAATGAAAACACTTTCTGTTGGCTCTGCTTCTGCTCTGAGATCTGTTACCTCGACATGTTCTGTTCTTGCGTCTATGATCCTGGCGACCATGATTTTTATTTCTTTTGCCCTTATCCTGTGACACATATACACCTGAAGAAAAAGATGCGATGCCTTTTTCTTTCTGTCTCACCTCTTCATTCATCAATGCCTCATTGACTGTCTCTAAGGATGTTCGGCCACCGGGCGTAGAGTTACTCAAAGTAATCACCAGAGTCTCATAAGAATCTGGTAGTGTCCCCATGAGAAGAAGAGCCAAAATCTCATCTGCAAAAATGATCTTCGCATTAGCTAGCTAGTTCACCATACTATGAAAGTTGCTGAGGTGTTCTGACATTGACATGTTCTCAATATATATCAGTCTCATCAATCTCTTGATAACAGAGTCTTTGTTTACTGGCGCCTTACTCTTATACATTTTAGACAGTTTGGTCCACAATACATCTGCCTTCTTTTCTTCTGTGATATGGTGAAGTATGGTGTCATCGACATACTTTCTGATCAGGCTCACAACCTTCAAATGCTTGTATGCCCGTTCCTTTGGCTTTTTCTTCATATCATCAGGTATAAATCCATTTTCTAAGATTGGATGATATAAATCATTCTCAATCAGGAGATCTTGCATCCAGGTCTTCCACAGAAGGTAATTGCCCGGTACTAATTTCATGATTGTAGAACTGGAACTGGATGCCATTCTTGCACTGACCTCTGTCTAGTTTGTTGGTGCGCAAATACAGAAGCAATTAATCAACAGTTTAATTTTGCAGCCCTACACAAACATAAGGATCTACTACTGGCATCCAACCGATTACCCCTGAACTCCTCACCACTTGGGTGGTTCAATCATTCAAACACATAGTAGGTATATTGTGCAGAAATAGATGAAAGTTATGAAAGATAAGAGAAAAGAAAACTCATCTGGTCTCCTCTTTACAAATGCTATTGCTTGGCGCTCATTGTCGACTCCACCAGAAACCAAATCCACACTGGTCACTGCATAGATCTCACTGCCACCATCGCAC
Organism: Chimonanthus praecox; assembly: GCA_022113865.1. NCBI lineage: Eukaryota > Viridiplantae > Streptophyta > Magnoliopsida > Laurales > Calycanthaceae > Chimonanthus > Chimonanthus praecox. The sequence continues at coordinate 51,553,172 of CM039087.1, read as the reverse complement.
AGGCGAAGATGGATCTCAATTCCAAGTCCCGGTGACTCCGAAAACTGCAAAACAATTCTTGACCATTGTTTTTCCCTGCTGCAGGAGTACCTGAATCCGTATTCCCTCTAATGTACAGGAAATGGTAGTCCTGCGGATTACTCAAAATGGTGATCCCACGGGTGCACCTAAAATGGTGGTCCTGCGGACTACTGAAAAAAAAACCTTTCTTTTCCTTTCAGATCAAATTTTCGATCTGTTTTCTTCTCACGGTTGTTTTTTTTTTTTTTGGTTTGCCGCTACTGTGCTTGGCCGGTGCTACTCCTTTGCTTCTGGCATGGAAACCATCGTTGATCTACTGTTTTCGACGTCGCTCAGATTTGGGCACCGACTGTCCTTTGTCTAATCTCAGATCTGAGAGTTCTCTTCTCAGATCTGGCTAGTTCTCTTCAGTCGAAACCGATAGACCCCTTGTTCCGCCGACCGTCTTCCTCTCCTACGATTTCTGAGTTTCACTTGGAAACCCCTCTGGAACAGATCTGTTCCTTTGTGTTTCAAATTTTTTTTAGATCTACTCGAACCCGAGAATATATGGATCTGGGTTTCTCTGGGATGATTCTCTATCTGCGCACGGACGAGGGTGTAAGATGGGTTGCTGTGCACAACTCTCTGCACACGCTTGCTCTGTTCGGCGATGGATTTCCGCCGAGACTATGTACACGGGAAAAAAACCCCTTTTTCCAAATCTGGCTATCCAGATCTGCCGAGAAAGAGATGGGTTTCTGTTGTGCTACTTTTCTTCTCTGCAGTTCCTCCTCTTTTTTTGTTTTTCCTCTAGCGATCTTTCTGAAACTACTTGTCTCCGTTGCGTGCTGCCTTTCTTTCCACAGATCTGCCGTTTTTCTTCTCCAAAAATCGAGAGAAAACCGATCTGATATGTAACCCTGATATGTAATTGTTCCCGACGGATTCGATGAACCTTGTCCGAATCTGAAAACCTTCGGCTTTGATACCACTTGTTGGGGACTAAAGATTAATAGATGCAAACACACAATAACACAAATCACATGACATAAGATTTACGTGGTTCGAGTAGAATGCCTACGTCCACAGAGCGAGATTAAATCTACTATGGAGAAATATACATAGGGGATTAAAAGGTCTCTGCCTCTCAGATCTTCCCCATCTCTCACTCTCTCTCAATCAACGCTATAGCATTCATGTAATGTCTTAGTCATTTCAGTTCACTCTTTTAATGAATTCCTCCTTCACTTATTGGCCCTTACATATAATCCTTTCCAGATATGTGCACAAACCATCTTAATTGATGTTTTCTCTTTTTCTTTTTTCGTTTTCTTTTGGTGTGACTTTTATACTTTGTAATTCACTCTTTTCTCATTATCATTTTCCTATGTGTAGATTATACATTTTTCTTAAGATAACTATGTTTTTCATTAGTACTTTATTTATTTGCTTTTTCTTCATCCCACAACATTTAAATTTAATGTAACATTGTAAGAGTATTAGGTTTAAAATATCGGCTGATATGTTTCTCTCTCCTCTCATTTTTTTTTATTTTTTTTACTTTTTTAAAAAAAATTCAAAAAAAAAATACAGAAACATAAGAAAATTATGGACTTTAAGAATATGTAAATCTTTTATTAAATATCGGTCATTTACATGTTCAAATATTGTTTTCAAGTTAGGAATTTGAAAATTTTCATTATTGACAACTAATTCATTTTCAATTTTAACTTTTCCATCGTCTTAACTTTACTTAAACTTAACACTATATTCAACCTTCATCTTAAGGGGCAACTACGAACACTCGAACAGTATACATCAAAATAAAAAAAATTCTTTTACACTCCTAACTTTAATTTGCCTATTCTAAATAAAATATAAATACAAATTACAATATGTTCGAGAGCCATAGTTAAATTGACTAGCTTTGATTCATGTTTGCACTTTATTGTATCTGACTACTTATGTCCACTTAATTTATTTAATAAAAAATCTAACAAAGTTTCCAGGCTAGTTTAAACGGATTTTGGACCTAACAGAGTTATGTATGATATAAAAGCACTAAATGTTGTAAGGTTGTATAGAGTTTTACCATATCGAATCATTATAATCTCTTAAATATTCAATTTTCAAAAAGCAATTATTTATATTTATGAAAACATAGAAGACTAAGTTACGTAGTTTGGATGATCAGTTAGTAATAAGATTTTATACACTTTATATCTATATAATCACTTATTTAATGTACTCAACCATGTAGAACTGCAAACTATTTAATCGAAAGTCTTGTGATAGAGTTTTTCTTAAAAAATCTCACCAACCCAACTTTCATTATGAGTTAGCCGCCAACTCCACTCCACTATTCCAATTCAATTTTCACTACTCTGATCAATCAAATTTCATTTATTAATGTTTGCCTATTTGATTTGTTTATCAGATACTGATGGAAGAGAACTCATTTGTGAGGATACTAACATTAAATAGGCCTCAAAAATTGAATGCTTTGTCCTATACAATGGTATGCGGTATCTCTAATTTCTTTATTTATATTAGATATAAATCTCTTGCATGAATTTGTATGATTTAATTTGTCTTATTATTATTATTTGTCTCTATCAAAAAAAAAATTGTTTGAATTTACGTGTGGAAAACTGCGGGATTACCAGCGTAAAACCTCCACGGGTGAGCCTACTACCCCTAGGGCACACCAAAGTTAAGCCATAGGGGCTAGAATCCGCAACCTCCTACTTCCTAAGGCTGTAGGCAACCAGTTGAGCTATACCTATATGGGAGTTTTATAAAATATTTGAGGACATGATATTTAAGAAAATGAGAAAAATCAAATCTCTAGTTCTCTGCATCTCATACATCAATAATTAAACTATTAAAGAATGTTGGATTTCAGATATTACAGTTGCTGAAGTGCTTCAAGGAATACGAAGTGAACCCTAACGTGAAACTGATAGTAGTTAAGGTACCAAAGATTTATGTATGTTGATCTTTTGATCTGTTGCCTCTTTTGGCTTTTCTTTTTTGTTTCTTTTTCCTTTGTTCTTGTATATATATTTTTGGAGATTATCCCCTCTTAAATGAAATATTTACCCTTCATTTAAAAAAAAAAATTAGATATGTGTCACACTCTCAATTACAATTTCTGACAGAAATTTTCCGATTTGGATCCATGTCAACATATAAATATCTGTAATAGCTGTATTTAAAAAAACAGTCAGTTAAATTTGTCAGATTTTGACTGATTTTTCTATATTTTTTATCAATATAGTTGATATGATAAAATATTGAGTGCAGTAAGACATGAGTATCAGTTATAAGTAGGAAAAAAATGCTTTATTCTACGTAGGTACTGTAAATCAAAATTGAATATGGATTTATTATTTGGCTAAGAACCCATCTTAGGAAATGAGAGTTGATTTCTACTTCACTCTAAAGGATCACTTTTCGTAAAATTATTTAGTGTATATGAGAAGAGAGGCTTACATATGCTTTAAGAATTTGTTAGGTGTCCTAAGAAGTCTAAATACTTTGATATAAAAAAAAAAAAAAGGGATTTTATTGCTTCGCGTAAGCTAAATTTTGTTCCATGCTTGTAGGGAATGGGCAGAGCCTTTTCTGCCGGTGGAGATGCCGTTGTTGTATTTCGTTTAATGACTGAAGGTAACCTTTTATGAATTTGGATCATCTAATACCGTTAAATAATTTATAGTATCATCAGAGCCGGCTAGACACAAGTTGAGGTCGAAAGCAAAAAATATAAATGGGGTTTCTTGGTGATGTGCAAAACTGAAACCCATCACCAATGTGAAACCAATTTGCGGAATAGCTTAAAAGTTAAACTATGTACACCTTTTTTTTTAAAAAAATTAACTTCATGAATAAAAAAAGAGGACACAAACAAGAAAAAAAAACCTTAAATGGGCCTTTTTTAAAAGAGGCCTAAGGCACCGGCCTAACTTGCCTTATGGTTAGGCCGGCCCGGCCCTGAGTGTCATCAGTCATAAAATGATGAGTGTTTTAGTCAATATAACAAATTTATAATTGTTTTAGTTCAAAGCCTTTATAGTTTGAATCTCAAGTCCTACCACACCACTTTTTCTTTTTCTTTTTTTAATTTCCGTTACTATAGAAGTTTAGATGAGTTATTTCTTAATTAAAAGCTCTAAAACATGGTTTTCAAGAAGAAAAAAATGTCATGAAAGGAACTTAGATTGATCAGTTGATGATTTCAGGATAAGATTTCTAATAATTGTTTTAATTGTTTAACAGGTCATTGGATATTTGGTTGTAATATTTACAGGAAAATACTTACTTTAAATTATGTAATAGCGACATATACGAAGCCCCAGGTAAATGGCACATCTATAAATTTAATTATTTTGGGACATGTATATAAATTTATTAGAATGCAGCTTGAAATATTTGAATGAAGGTGTCTATCATCAATGGAATTGTAATGGGAGCTGGTGCTGGAGCATCTATTCATGGAATGTTTCGAGTCGTCACTGAGAATGCTGTACTTTTCCTACCTTTTTCAATGAAATCTAAATTTAAATTTCTGATAATATTATCTTCTAAAAAAAATTGATTGCATCTTCTCAAGAGACTTGGCGAAACCAATCTAAACCTTGATCATGTACAAAGTACTAACATCTCTCAATCCATTTATTAAACAGATTGTTATAATGTGATTAAATTAAAATGAGTTTATCCAATTTGACCCATTTATTGAATGAATTTACCCGATCTAAGATTAAATGGATTGACTCAACAGCTCCTGACCCACTTCTTAAGTGGTTCAACTTGATCCAAAGTATTAGACAAGCTTAAATGGTTCAATTAACTTGGTCTAGCAGAATTCAACTCAACTTATCTCAAAATTAATCCACTTAATAAATATATTGATCCAACTCAAATAACTTTAAATGGGTCGATCCAATCCATAAATAAATAAAATAATTTATTAAATAGATTAACCTGACCTAGTATCTGACCATGATTAGATGGGTTGATCTAACCCATCTTATACCTAGCCCTACCATTTATTATATAGGTTTATCAACTCAAAATGACCAATTTGACACAACCTGAATAATCTTAAAAACAAACAAATATCGGCACCATTTCCTTGGTGAATTTGGCTATTAATTGTTATTTGATAACTTAATTATATGTGCTCGTTGCTCTTTCAAAGTTTTCTAAAATGATTTTATTTTTGTAGGTATTTGCGATGCCAGAATTATCAATTGGGGTATTCCCAGATGTGGGAGCATCTTATTTTCTGTCCAGGCTAACAGGTTTCTTCGGTAATATTTTTTTAGCAGATAAACCACTCTTCCAAATGTTGACATCTTTCATTTAATGACTTTGATAATAAGCAATGAATATCAATTATCGTTATTAAATTCTTACAATATACGATTCATATAATATAATAAGAGAAATGATTCGTATATATTAATAAAATCTCATGATTCCTATATATAATAGAATTATGAAGTTATTTAGAATATGAAACCTTTTTTTTTAATATTGTTTTAAGATTTGAGTTGTTTAGTATTTAAGACATTTGAAATTTTTAGAGGATTTTTAGTTCGTTATTGACTTTTCACGGTTAGAGAATTGTTCACATAATTACCTTATATATTTTACATTATTTTATATTAAATACTATTTAAGAAAAACACTTATAAATCTTATAATTTTACGGTTTACGGTTTAAAACTTATAGTAATTTTATGTTACAATTTGATTTTCAGAATATTAATAGCCATATTTTTCTCACTGTAGCTATTAACTATTATCGATTTGTATCAGGAGAATATGTGGGTCTCACTGGCACAAGGTTGGATGGAAGTGAAATGCATGCGTGTGGCCTTGCAACTCACTTTGTCCTTTCCAAGGTACATATTATTTTAAAAATTGAGTTGGAACTTGTTGGGGTTGAAAAGGGGTCTGAATATCGATCAATAAGAACCATATCGGGCGATATAATACGGTTTTAAAACCTTTCATATCGGCCGATATTGGCCAATATGCCGATATATCGGCCACATCATATCGGCCGATATCTTGGTGGTTTTTGTTAAAAAAAATTAGGAGAGAGAATTTTATCTGCCAATAATGAGATATCAGTCGATATCTCGGCCGATAACGTTTTTTGGACCCCTGGACCTGAATTTGTCTTTCTTACATTCATTTCTTATGATAATTTGATTTGTTTCATGGATGGTCTTATAGACACCCGATTTCGATTTCTTAGGGTGAAATTATCATTTTACCCTTCGTTTTTTAAGAAACGACAAATCCTCCGTATCGTCCAAACCATCCGTTCAAACATTTTTCGTTCGTTCAGACGTTCGGACAAACATTGCAGTATAATATTCCATCGTCCGGACGATCGAACTTATAAGCTTAAGATCGTTCGAACCATCGCTTTGGATGGTTCGGGCGATCCCTCCTTCCCTTGTCTCTTTGTTTCACATCAAGATTATAGCTGACTTCTGCATGCATAAGTGATCATTTGCACGTTCCAGCAGAGGATGGCCAGCGCTATCCTCTCCTTTGTTGGCGGCAACTACAGATCAACGAATGGGGGTGGCTTCACCTCTCTTTTGCACGCAGAACTGGCCAATCCCTTCTTGCTGATTGAATTCTCATTGGGTTGCAAGATATAGCAAATGTCTCTTGATGTCTTCCTTCTTATCTCTTCCTGCCATTTTGCAGTTGGGGGAGCTCTCTTCTCCCGGAAAGATTGGCAGTTTCTTTTACTTGACCCAAGATGATCGGTTCATGATAAAGACAGTGAAGAAATCAAAAGTGTTATCATGAACCGATCATCTTGGGTCAGGTAAAATAAATTGCCACTTTTTCCCAAAGAAGAGAGCTCCCACAGTGCCATCGATCGGTGGTACTGCTGCAAAATCACAGGAAGAGATAAGAAGGAAGACAACAAGAGACGTTTGTTGTCTCTTGCAACCCAATGAGAATTCAAACAGAAAGAAGGGGTCGGCCAGCTCTGCTGTACAAAAGAGAGGTGGAGCCACCCCCATTCGTTGATCTGTAGTTGCCGCCAACAAAGGAGACGAAGGCGCTGGCCACCCTCTGTTGGAACGTGCGAACGATCACTCATGTAGGCAGACGTCAACAATAACCTTGCTGTGAAACAAAGAGACAGGGAAAGGAGGGATCGTCCGAACCATCCAAAGTGATAATTTGAAAGATATTAAGCTTATAAGTTCGATCATCCGGACGATGGAATTTTATACTGCAATGTTTATCCAACCGGTTTGAACGTCCGAACAAACGAAAAATGTTCGAGCGGATGGTTCAGACGATGTAGAGGATTCGTCGCTTTCTTAAAAAGCAAAAGGCAAAATGGTAATTTCACCTTAAAAAATCGAAATCTGGTGTCTCCTAGCAGAATAGTCGGGTGTCTATATGGCCACCCTTGTTTCATTTATTTTATTTTTTTACTTTTTCTTTTTAAATCATAATTTTATAACTTTTTACAAGATGATTTTCTTTTTATAACTTTTATATTAAAAAATTATTAACAATTTATCATTTTTTCATGATGTTATATTGATATCACGGTTCAAACAATTTGACCCAATGGTCGAATCTAGGTTGACCTAGTCATTATGAAAAATATTTTAATCAACATTTTGATTTTTCAAATAAATTGTGTGAGAAAGTTTCGATTCTCTGACATCACAACAACTATGTTAGAGGTTCACAGTCACATCTTATAATGAAATGTTTTTATGATTAAATAGATTATCAAGAATTCTGTTGAAAACTTGATCGATGATAACATCTTAAAACTTTAATTTTATAAAATTAGAATAAAACTATTAGATAAATATCTTATCTATCATGTACAATCCAATAATTAAAGTAAGAAACAAATCAAACAATCCAACAATCCCATAAATCTCAATGATTTCGATTTACCATGAAGTGGGCCTTAAACGCGCCTTTGTGCTTGGGTTGTAGTTTTTCACTCAAATCAAATACAACTGCCCATGTGGACTAGTTTGATGGGTAATCTCCAGCTTCATTAAGAGGGAGGTGTCAAGTTCAAATTCTTATAGACTTACCTTGGTGTGTCTCATGGGGTCAAAGTTACCACCCGTGGGAGTTTTATTAGGACTTAGTTTCAGATTTTTCACACGTAAATTCAAAAAAAAAAAATTCCAGCTACCACCTCAATGACATACATAACTACTCAAAAAATCATTTCACACGATCATCTTTTGTTTGGAATTTTGGATCAATTCAGCAGCCCGATTATCCCTATGTTAACGTTAATGGTCTTGGATCACTTTACTAGGCTCACTTGTTAATGTGCAAAACTTCATGTTAAATTTTTATTTTTTTGTAAAATTTAGATTTCAACGGTGTCAATCCCATTTAAGAAACTAATTTAGTACTAAATTTTTAGAGATGCTACTTACTTTTAAAAAGTTTATTTGATGTAAATAGGAGATTTATGATTTCTCCCTCTACTTGATATATCGGGGAATTTTTTCACATTCACACATAAAATTTAAAAGAAAATTGAGAAAATTTATAAGCCAGTTTTACATGCTAACTAAAGGCATTTCAAATTTATGTCAATGATCAACTCAAAGTGGTTGGAGTGATGGCCAGGAAACAATTCAGGAAACAGGAGTCTTGAGTTCGATTCCTATTCCACTCTACATGACCACTCTCTGTAGAGTTACTCAGTGTATGGATAGAGAAGCTTGTACATGCCTCAAGAAATATTCAAGTTCTCTACGAGGTCTGGAGACCTTGGTATAAAAAAAATTATATCAATGATCTATATCTTCAATCGAAGAATATTGCATTAAAATATAATTATACATTGTTAAGATGGATGTACATTATGGTGAACAGAACTTGCCTTTGTTGGAGGCGGCACTGAAGACCGTCAATTCATCAGATCCTGTTGCTGTTAGTTCCATCATCGACCAGTTCACAACTGAAGGAGCTCTGAAAGATACTAGCGTGATTCATAGGTTTGTCATCATTGCTTAAATTGTTACTTTAAGCTATAATCATATCCAAAATGAGAGTTTCCAAGTTTAATTAACTTTAAAATTTCATTGAAATTTCAGATTAGATGTCATCAATAACTGTTTTTCAAAAGCGACAATGGAGGAAATTCTTTGGACACTTGTAAGTAATCTAATAAATAAAGCTCAGCTAGAATTCACTTCAGGAAGCGAAAGTTTTGAGTTTGATTCTCATTCTATTTCAAAGGTTTCACTCTTACACATATCTTAATGATTAGTCAAGTGCTCTGAGAGACATGGAGACCTTAATATAACTTGAAAAGTCACCTGTGAATCTTAAAAGCATTTAGAATAATGTAATTTAGTTTTTAATTGATTTATTGTTGTAGGAGCATGAGGCTTTCAATGGAATGGATAAATGGATTGCGACTACAATAAACTCACTAAAGAGTGCACCACCAACTGGTCTTAAGCTTTTTCTTAGAGCGGTACTGACCTCTCATTTTTTTTTCAGTAAACTTTCTTTCATGACAACATATAATTAGCTTGTCTACGTAGGAGGATGATAAGGAATATTGAATTTTATCTTTTTATTGAAGTGAAAAATATATCGATGTTTTTTTATAAAAATACAAATATTCCTGCATTTTTCAATGATTAATAATTAGCAGTTTTCTTATACAATTTATTTATATAATATTATTATGTGAATGGTCAGATACGTGAAGGACGGGAGCAAGACATTGGCCAGTGCCTGATAAGAGAATACAGAATGGTTTCTCATTATTGTCGAAGGACAGTCACTAACGATTTCTATGAGGTCTCACACCTAACCACTCCATGCATTTCATTCATGCGAAATGATATTGTCATTCTCTATGGGAGTTTTCATGGAAATGAATTAAATCACCATTTATCAAACTGATAAATAGGTATATACCAATGGTTGGATGTATAGTTCGGGAACTGAAAATCTTATCAAGTTGAATAATTCGGTTGAGATTTTTTACTTGACTTGAACAACAAGATTTGACAAAACTCATTGACTTACTTTATATGAATTCTATCGAGTTGAATAACTCAAACCAATTGACGCACGTTTTTTTTCTTTTAGAATTTAAACTATACTTGGATATTTTGTCAAAATGGAGAGTGGATCGGAAACTCCCGTGAAGATGAGAGCACACTTTACTTAGAGGAATGATTCTATATTGTTGTCCTAATGGTTAGGTTAACAACAAATTGTGCTATTTGGGACTTGTGGGTTCTATATATTGAAAAGTTAATCCGACTTGCATATATTTTTCTTTTTTAAATTCTGTGAAACAATCAAATTCACTATTGAATAGATCAAATGAAATTAATGACTCTTGATAAAAAGCTACCATTCACAGCCACCCTTACCATTGACATGGCAGCATGGGATCATTATCATTTTTTTTCATAAGAATTTATTGAATAGTTTTAAATACAGGGCTGTAAGGCGGTGCTGGTCGATAAAGACAGAAAGCCAAAGGTAAATGCCATTATTTATGATTTTCTAGTGATTCAATTGTGGATGAATAGCCAAGTGAGTATAGTTTTTAATCTCTTCAACTTCAAGAGGTGCTAACATCTGAATGAACATAAAATTTTCAGTGGGAGCCTTCAAAATTGGAGCTTGTCAGCGATGAAACGATCGATGAGCATTTTAAGAAAGTTGATGATGAGGATTGGGAAGATCTTAAACTTCCTAATAGACAAAACCTTGCCAATCTAGTTAGAGCAAACCTTTGAGGATCCTCATGGTTTAATGGTGATTAAGGCACCACTAAATGGGATTAGTTAATGTTCTTATTGTCTTAGTGTTGTGGTTGGGGAATAGAGTTGATAGTTGGTGTTAATGTATTTTTAAATGTATTTTCACTGAGACGCAGAAAACTATCAGCTACTTTCTTTACTTGTGTGTTTGTTAAAAAAATACATTCATAAACCAAGTTAACTTATTTATTACTCTCTCCGTCTCAAATATTTGTCATATATGTATTTTGAAATTGTCTCAAATTACTTGTCTTACTCCTTTATTTTTCACATTAAATCAAAGTTTTAATCTTTTCGATGAGCTCAAAATCATCTTCTAATATGATGGGAAGGTGGTCTTCTTTTATAAACTTTGACTTGTCCATATACGGCATCCTATAATTATTTTCACTTCCGACTCTCATCGTCTTGAATCATGATTTGCAGCATAGTTAGAAAAACTTTATTGAGTAGTAACTATACAACGAGGCACCATCCAAAGCTCTTTTCTTTTTTTATTAGGTTTATAATAACTCAGAGAATCTATCAATAGGTTTTTCGCACACTCTGCGCGAAAACAATCTTTAAGAAATAAAAAATTCTGAAATAAAACAAAGTACTTTGGGACGGAGGGAGTAGAATAGTTGAGTGTGGATTATTTTGCTAATATAACAACTAAATGCGTGAAATGGATAAGTCAATACATGCATCTAGCTTATCCAAAAATGAATATACTTAGTCTCGCAGATCAAGATAGTCTATGATTTCAGAAAAAAAAATTCTATGATAGTCTATTATTGAAAGTTTATATTAATTTTTGTAAATCGATTTACAATGAGTCATTTTTGGTAGGTGAAGTGTGTGAGTATTTTATGTATTAAAGTTGTGATGGAATTTTAGTTCATATTGATATCATTCATGAAGCAAGTATTGTTGTGTTGAAAGAGACATGAATTTGAAATGCAGATTGCATCAGATTTATTTCTATGGTTTTAAATTTATTTGTTGCAGTTGAAACTTAAAAGAGTGATCTCAAGAATTTCAATTGCATTATATTTATTTTTGCAGTTTAAAATTTCTTTACAGATAATATAAACAAAATGAAAGACTTTACAGAAAAAAAAAATGGGACAAACTTGACAACTTAAAATGGGGAGCAAGTTGGAGCAAAACAGGGCCAACAACGTTGGATTAAGAAGTTGATATGTAATTGTTAGTTATTATATTAGATAGTTACAATTAGGGGTGCAACTTGGGCTGAGTTATTATTTGTAAATTTAGGGTCGAGTTATGTATTTGTCAATTTAAGGTCGATAATGGCTAATGGGATTAGGCTTTATTTTGTGCATTGGTAAATGGATGATGGTGATTGAGAGATGAGATGAATGGATGGATGGATGACAATGAAATGATGTGGAGGGTTGACTTATTATGAAATTCGAATGGAGTGTTTGTGGATTGTGAAAATCGTGTGAGATGTTGGTGATGTAGATGATGAGGTGTATTGGGATCTTAGGAGTGTATTTAGATGGTTTTTGATCTATGTGCATAGAGAGGTTTTAGGTTGCAACAATCGTGTGGAGTCAGGAGTGTGTGTTGGATGGATAGGGTGGTGACAAGGCATAGGCGATGGAGGCTAGCTTGAGCTTCAAGTTGTTCTAACTTATGGTTTGGTGAATGGATGACTAAGATTGATTTGGGTTAAATCTAATGGTTCTAGGTTAATTGGTAAAAATAAATTATAAAAATGGTAAAAGTATCTAATGGAGGGTTTGGATTCAAAGGTGAAGATAGATAGATGATATGATGAATGGCCTAGATCTAGTGCAAATATGTATGTGATGGATGAATGTGGAGGCTCTAGGGTTTTCTTAATGATGTGGATGGTTGTGATGATATGTCCTAAGATCTAATGGCTTAAATGATTGATGGATGATTTAATTGGATAGATGGATAGGTGATGAATGGATGGATGTAATCCTAAGGTAAATCTAGATGATGTATAGGTTGGATGGTCTAGATCTAATGTTAATGCATGAATGGATTGGATTTGATAGGTGGATCTAGGGTTTCCTAAGTTTAATGATATGAAATGAATGGAATGGATGAGATGTATGGAATGAATGATTACGATTGCATGATTTGGCTAATAGATGGTTGAGATTGCATAGAGAGAGGATTGGATGATGTGGATTGATAAGGAAATGGACAAGGCTTAGGCGTGTGAATAGTTTATGGACTTGGGTTTTGGACCTATAAATGAGCACATGGGCCTCCAGTGGATCTTTGACTTGAGCTTGAGGACTTGGGCCTTTGTTCGACTTTGGAGTGCACATTAGCCTGGCCCATCTTGTAATATGCGGATGAACTGCCCGTGGCCTGGCCCAATGTTGGCCTGTGGAGCTTTGCTTGACCCAATTGAAGTGGATCTTTGGCCCATTAATCTTGAATTTTAGCCTTTGCCTCTTGAATTGCAGGTTTTCTCTTTCCAAAATTAAATAATTAACTTCACAACTTTGAAATCTAAAATACTGATTTAATCTATACTCTCATAGCCAGATCTAGACTAACCAATTTACATGAAAATCCTAAAAGTGGAGTGAAATTAATTACTAAAATTCCAGATCTTCTATTTTAGGCTCAAAACTTGCAATTATCCACTAACTTAGTTTGATTTCCTGAATTCTCTATTTTTAATCTATAAAACTAAGAAATTGTATTAAATGCACTAATATATACAAAATTGAGAGCTAACTAGTCAAATAATTAGAGGTAAAAATGTAAGATTTCAGTGCTCAACATGTATTGCAGCTGAAATGTTATTATTACTTTTTATAAATTGTTGGATTTGAAGATAATGTTATTTTATTATAATTTATTAGTGTTAAAAGCATTTTTAATATATGTTGAGTTAGATTTATTAAAACCTAATCCAACCCAATCAAGTTTCAGCCCTAGTTTTTAGTTACATTTTGCAAGTATTGTATGCAAATGTCACATGCAACTTAGACTTGTGTTTTGGGCTTTTGGCAACAGAAAGTTTTACATTGTAGCTTTCTAGGGAGGGATAGGTTCCTATTTGGTGTCATGTTCATAAATATACTAAAATATAAGATAGTAAAATAATAAAGGTGTATTTTTACCAGTGAAGATGTCTCCATTATATTGAGTATAAAATCATAAAGTATTTTTGTTGAACACTGAAAATTACCATTTTACCTTTTAATTTTGGATTAGTTAGCATTTGATTTGTGAATATTAGATACGTTTAATAGAGTTTTTAAGTTTTGCAGTGTATTTGTGAGAAAAAAAAAGAAAAAGGAATTAAAATGGAGAAAAATGGGCCATAGTCCTATTTTTGGAAAGTTTATAATTTTTACCACCTATTTTGTTTTGGAATTATTGTAAATTATTATAATTCAGATCCGATTATGAGAGTTTGAATTATAATAATATGTTTTAGACTATATTACATTGCAAAGGTGGTAGAAATTTATAAACACATAAAGGGACCCATTGTTCGAATCTAAAGCCTGAAGACAAAGTCTGCAATTGGAAGCCAATGAGCTAAAGTCCACCAATATTCCGAGCCAGATAAAAGTCCAAGTGTGGGATCCAAGTCCAAAAGATCAAGTGGGACAAGTGAATTTCGTTTGAATGATGGTGTCTTATCTGCAAAATTTGGCGTTTGAAAAAGACAATGGATTTGGATAAAAGATAGTGGATTTGAATAAAAGACAGGGATAAAGATAAAAGAGTTTGAACCGAAAGAAAGATAAGAAAGAGAGGGATAAGGAAGTCTAGAGATAAGGAGATGAAGGAGTTAGCCGATCTCAACAGAGAGAAATTTTGAATTTGAATGGGTCTCTTATCTTGGCTGAATTTGAAGGGTCCCTTATCTCATCTCTTCTGACTCCTATAAATTGATGGCTGTGGGTTCATTGAAAGTTGAACCGGGCAAGACATTGAAGGCTGAAGTTGGACGACAAAAGACAGAGAAAAAAAATAATTTCTTATAAGTTATTTTAATTTTTTATTTTTATGTAAAGTCCAAAAGAATTGTAATTCGTTTCCGAATTTTTAAATAAAATTCATGGCGGTTTGTTTAGATGTATGATATTCCCAATTATTAAATATTTATTAATGATAGTTTCCAATTTTATTTTAATTATTTTTAAGAACTTTATGAAGCAAATTAATTTAGGATTTTTTAAGGAAAAGTGGAACCCCTTTTAGGATCAGCGGGACTTGCCGTCTCTCCAGTCTAAGGTTCTTATCAAGAACGGTTGTTTTAGATTTGGAGAAACACAAGTTTAAAACCCGCTCAAGCCTAAGGCTTGATTTGAAAAATTCTGATTTAATAATTATTTTAATTAGAATTTTAGTAAATAAGAAACTTGTATTATATTTAAAAATTCTAGAATATTTCATAGTCTAGGCCATGTTTTTGTTTTTAAATCGGATAACATGGCATTTCGATGTTTGACCCGATTCCATTGTAGATTATGTAAAAAAAAATTATTTATTCTTGATTTATTTTTCTTTTTCTCAAAAATTCATCAAAACTATTCATTGTTCTAAATTAAAATTATAACTAAATGTTTTAGAAAATTATTTCCTTAAATCACAACATTTTTAAATAGTGCTATTTTTTTATTTCGTACATATATTTTGTAGATTTCCCTTGGGTACGACCTCGCACTCATACTCTATACTATAAATTGGTTCGTACGCTTGCGAGTGATTTAAAATTCACATAAATTGTAAAGTTAAAATTCATTTAAAAATGATTTTAATGGTTAAATTTTAAAATTAATATCAATAATAATTTTGATCTTACTTTTCATTTAATATAGTTTATAAATATATAACAGATCAATGGAGCCACATGGGTGTAGCTCAAGTTGTTGCCTCCCGTCTCAGGAAGCAGGAGGTTGCAGGTTCGAACCCCCATAGCCTAACCTTGGTGTGACCTAAGGGTAGTGAGCTTACCTGTGAAAGCTTTACGCGGAGCATCCCACAATTTCCTAGACATAAATTTAAAAATAATATATATATATATATCAATGTATCCATCATATACTATAAGATGATAATTCATGCATCATGTTGCAAAATAATATTATATATGTCTAGGCATGAGATCCAAATATTTGATGAATGAAAATATTTTTTTAAATATATGATTCATCAAAATCACATTGATTAAATTGATAAAAATATAGTTGTAAAACTATAAAAATTTAGAAATTTAAAATAATCAAATTTTAAGAATTTTAAAATAGAAATTTATTGATTTTATAAAATAATTTTGATAGACTATATACTTAAAAAGAACTTTTTTATAAACTTATATCATTCTATTTAATATGTTGTACATTTTTTTTGTAACATGGGTATTTCCACTTTATATTGAATGTGAGACTAATCTAACAAGTGTAAACCTTTCAATCTACCGATGTTAATAAATCAATAAAAAGTAATTTCATAAAAAGTGACTTAAAAAAATTTAAACGTGAATTAAACTCAACCCTTCTATTAATAAGACACTAATCCCACTAATAATATTGCGGGACCCAATTGATCATGATCTCTTGTCACGTCCTTAATTATCTTTAAGAGAGATGGGTGGAAATGTAGGTGGCCCCCTCACTTAGAAGAACGGCAGATGCTACGTCCACGTGTTTGTCTCTGCCTGATTTTCCTCCCATTTCCCGCCTGCGCTTGCGACAGCGAGTCGGCACTTTCTTCGCCCAGAATTCCGTATGCGGAAAGCGGGAGTAGAAAGTGTGTACGGGAGTTGCTTACACGCTCTCTCGTGACGTCCGTACCAATAATTGTTGAAGTGAAGGGGCTCCTCTTTTTCTTTTTCTTTTCTTTTTATATTAATATTAATCACGTTTTCCAGATTTATTAGTTGCTGTTATCGAGTAGACTTCTCAAAACAAAAGAAAAGGGTCCCACAAATTCGAGACTTTCATATATGCTTGAGTAACACTCTTGCACAAGATCTTGACCATCCACCTTGTGGGCCCCTAAAACTATGAGCCCTACTTTTCTTATAAACCATTCATTTGACCATTTCCTTTTTATTTTTTATTTTTTATTTTGCCGTGTGGAATCATTGATTGGATCACAAGCGCTCACTTGTCTACTTAGTCTACTACCCTACCGCAAATATATAAACCACAAACAATGTTATATAAATACTTTAATTAGAAAAAAAAGTGGGTGCCAACTTTTTTTTCTTATTTTTAAAATCAATCTACATCAACACTGCATTTAGATTTAGATTTGTCAAATCTATTTCAATGCTTTGAGTATCTCATATTTTTTAATAGAATATTTAAGTTTTACGCTCTCATGATTTCTCACAAGTAAATTTTTTAAAAAAAATATTTCATCAATTTTAATATTTCATTTAAATAGTAAATATTAAAAATAAAACTTCCAAAATATATAGTAAAATGCAAAAAAGAAAAAGAAAAAAAAAGCCAAAAGTCAAATAATGTTAAATATAAATATTTTCATCAATTAATAGTAATTTACACAAAAACATCTAAGCTGGTTACTGTTTACTAATACACTTTGTATGTGATATAACGTGAAGTATGCATAAATTTATTTAAAAACTCTTATGGCCTAATTTTGGTGTACCGTAAGGGTAGTGGGCTCACCCGTGGATATTTTATGTTGGGTATCCAGCGATTTCTCATACATAAATTCAAAAAATAAAAATTATAGTCTAATTGACAAACAAACTCAATTTTAAACTTTGAGGTTTAGGGGGAAAAGTGTAAACTATACAAGCATTATGCTTTAATGGAGAAACGACTTAATTTTATTTAGCTGCGTGTACATTAGTGTAGTCAAAATAATTATGTTAATATGTTGACATGTGTTAATTTTCAGGATCTCATTAGCCATATCATTTGAATCAAATTTACCAAATTTATATAAGTAAATTTTTAAGTCACAAAATTGAATGATTAAGTCTAAAAAAGAATTTTAATTAAAAAAACCTTAAAATCAGTGTCCAGGCTTAGCCATTCATTCTTAGAGCTTTATATCATAAAACAAAATATAATTCAAAAAATTTATAGATGAATAGATCTAAAGATATGATTCAAATGATATAATTTGTGAAATCCATTTAAATCACTTGTCAAAATATTTAAAAATTGCCTTGTGCACACTGAGTTTTGAATTCTTTCTTGTTTGTGAAATGATTATTCGCACATAGGTGTACAACATATGACGGTGAGCACCTAAGGATAAGACTCACTAAATAAAGTGGTGATAGATATATTTTAAAAGTCATTCATTGAATATATATATATATATATAACTCATCAAAAATAACTTTAATTGATTCAGTAAAGCCATATTTTTATAGCCATAAAATTTAAAACTAATTTAAGCTGATTAAATTTTGAAATAGTTAAAAAATGTAGATTAATTGACTGTATAATAAGACTTATACTTAGAAACTACAGGGAATTGTGTAACGCTACAGCTACATGAACATCGCCCTTCGTATGTATCTAGAATCTAATATTAACTTTCTTTATAAAATAGCCGAATATCCGTAGTTTCTTCACCATGAGAATTTCAAATTTTAAATTTATTCGTGTATTACTGCACTTGACCTTTTCTCATTAGCCGATAACTTCATGGTCCATGGCTTTTTTTCTTGATAATTAACTTCTTTTTTTTCAAGAATCTAAACATGAAAAGTTACTAATCTTCAATGCAATAAGATCATGAATATGGTAATACGCAAGGAGAAATTTATTTCATCCAAAAGAATTTTAATTGTTGAACGACTTGTGAAAAAAAAATTACGACGAAAAACTTGATGACCCATATCTCTCCTCAAGTAAAAGAGTGTTGAGTAAAATTCCATATGACGAAAAAAATTCAAGACTTGTATTTTTCCTCAAGTACAAAAGCGTTGTGTAAAATTCCATATTTATGCAGCCCTCTAAGTCATGGGCATCGGATTACTAAAAGACTCAAACTTCGAACCTCTACATCCTGAGTCAAGATATCTATGAATTGAACTACTCTATTGGTATGACTTTGTGAAGCCTTATAACAACATCTACACATAATCTAAAACTTCACCAAATTAAAAAAGGTTATAATAAGCGTTAGACATAAAAAAGTAATTTTAATTTTGTTGCATCTTGCTTTGGTGCATTTAGGTGCAAATTACTTTGACAGTTTAGATATGAATATTGGTCAGAGAAAGATAATGTGATAGTACTTTATGTTGGTGAAATTTCCTTATTATTGAGTTGATATAATAGTAAAAAAATTGGTCTTTGTTAAAAAATCTCTAATAGAACCCATCAAAGCACCTTAGTTTCTCAACCCAGACGTCAGATATACTATCCAATACTTTTTATCCACTATGAATTGAATCTTACTATAATTAATCTCTTTTGATATATAATTGGAATTGGACAAATTCATAATTTATGACATCACTAATTTTTTAAAGCATAAATGATATAATTTTATTCGTCCAAATTAGATTAAATTTTCGTACACAATATAACAAACAAGTTCAAACTTTAGATGAATCAATCTCCATGATCTCATATAGGCTTATTTTTAAATGTTCACACAATAATATACAGAAGACCAATATGTTTTATCAAGAATTCAGGTCTCAATTGGAGTGGAATGGAATTTGTTACATTTTGGCAAGAATTCACGTCTCTTATATAATTTTTTTAAGAAATCTTTATCAGTAAATTTGTGGTGCAAAGTTGATACTTTAATGTAATATAATTTTGTAAAAAATTAAATTATATTAAATTAATAAAAGTAAACTTCAGCATTTTCAATCTTTTAGTTTTTTCAAACAATCAAAGACCACAAGTGCATATTAGTTTCTTTATATATTGAAATGGCATGATAATTTTAACTTATTCTAAGTGCACATCTGTGTAGCTTTTTATTTCATTGAATTGAATTTTATCTAATGTTTGTACTTTGTACATAACATTTTTTATTTTCATAAAAGAATATTTTTACATTGAAATGGTTCTCTTTTCTTTTGTGCAATTTTTTTCTATGGAAAATGAAATTTGCAGCTTGGTCAACTACAACAATTGCGGAAAATGAATTCTCAAGAGAAGGGGCAAAAAGTAATTTTCACGGGTTATAGATTTTAAGGTATATGATCCAACTCATGGACTAACCATGGTGCAACTCGATCCATGACCCGATCTAGGATCTGTGACTCAATCCATGACCCCATGAGCCAATTGACTCAATCCATTATCCAATTCATGATCCAACCAAGCTACCCTTATTACATGTTCAACATAACCAAACTTATAAACCAATTCACGATTGGAAAACCAATTGATGATCCAATCTCATCAAAATTAGTATTTATAATCAATTACTCGACTCATGACTGAATCCAACCCATATTCCATATTCACAATTCACTGGATCAATGAACCACAATTGAGGTAGGTCAGGCTAATGTTTAAAACAATTGTAATCCTTCTTACATAATATTGTCATTTTAACTAAAATATAATTTGAATCAACTATTTAATGTATATAATTGTTATTTTTATTATTATTTTATTATTATCATAATAATTATGATATTTATCATCACCACCAACGTCATCATTTAGAATTACTTATAATTGAGTTAAATTTACATCTCTCTCATCTAATAATAGAAAGAATTCATTTATAAATTATTATAAAAAGCATATTATACTGAACTAAAGGAATTAATATCTTAAAAAAAAATCTTTAAATTTTATTTTTATAGAAATAGAAATTACTAAAAATCAATTTCAAAGAAAATTCATCAGTGAGAAAAGGCTTTCACAGATGCTACTCTTCTAAAGCACGTGAGTTAGTGGGTAAAATCGAACACGGGGATAATGGCATTTCTTGGAAAGTGTTTCAAACGGCTCTTTTCTTTTTCAATCCTCTTTCCTTGAATCCTCATGAAAAAGCAGAAAAGTGCGGTCGTCAATAAACAAACCAAACAGTATATGAAACTTCAAAGTTCAAACACTTGAACCTAACGATGCTAATGCACCAACTTGAAAAGCAATATAAAATGTCGATTAGCTTCGGGACCTAATGTTCCCCACCAAAAACACAGACAGGCTCCCACACCTTTGAAATATCGGCATTATCGGCGAATCTCTCCTTTTCTAATAAAAGAAAACATTCAACAAAATATATTGGAAAAATTATTCCTAGTTATGAATTAAGTAACTTATTTTTTATTAGATGTATGTTTACACAATTTTTATATTTCATTCTTGTTGTCATCTCATGAATTTAATTTATGTCAAATTTAAATTATTTCTATATATATTTATCATTAGATTAAGTACAAGTCATATCAACAACTGTAATCTTTTTAACCATCCAACTATATTTAGAATAATTTTTTCCAAGGTGAATCTTGCCACACTTCCTAGTTAAGACTTAAAAATAGATTTATCAAAGCAACTCATTCTCACCAACTATTATGAATCCTATAAAAAATTAATCTCTTGTTAACGATGAATAGTTTCATAGTAAATAATTTTTCAAATATTCTAGTCATAAATGAAGGCTAAAACTCGAGAAATTAGTGGGTTGGGTTATGAATTTGTAAATTTAGGGTTAGGTCGGATTGAGAGAAAAAACTGTATGAAATTCGGGTTGGGTTGAGCTCCAAAATTTAATATCAACCCGACCCGACCTAAGTTGATCCGATCTGAATGAGTTTCAAAAAATACAAAAAAGTTGCTGCAGAGATTTTTTTCCCCTAAATTTGAGCTAAAAATGGGTCGAGCTGTTGGCCCAACAATTCAGTTGGGTTGGGCCAATAACTCAGGTTGGGTCGGGTGGAGTTGTATGGAGCAATTCGAGCCAGTAACTTGAATTGAGTCGAGTCAGATTCAATAATTTTTTATATGGGTTAGATTAAATTGGCTCTATATAAACATGCCCTGCCCACCCGTGTTTCAAACCTAGCCAAAAGTATACCATGGGTCCCATTTATATTCACCACTGGATCAAGATTTTTAAGAAGCTTAAATCAATTTTAATCAAAATGAAAATTGGACCGATTTGAGTAGGGATTTATTTTGAGATCTAATAACTTTTTCATTAAAATAGATTTTGATATCTCAATTTTTAAGTTTCACAGAAAAAAAAATGTTTTGTTAATAAAATTTGGATGGATTGTCATTCATTAGCAATATCAAATTGAATGAAAATACACCTCGTCACGTTATAGTTGTGTGAGGAAGAAAGGGGTGTAAATAGATCCATCGTAGACCCCTTTTAGTCAGTGCTTTAAGTTACAATAAGCATTTACAGCTAATTTTGAATGGGTCAGATTAAATTTGGATATAAGGATAATATTATAAGCCCTCAATGGCTAAGCTCACTAACATGTGGATTTTTAAGGAATAACTCAATATTTCAAATAGGTGATGAAATTAAAATGCTAAGAAGTTAAGAGACAATTCACTATTATACCTAAACTAAAAGGAAATGATTTGAAGGCAATTAGGGCTGAAATCTGGTCAGATCGGTTTGGATTTCTTAAAATCCAACCCGACCTTAGTCAATATTTATGGAACTCGACTTGATCCGATCTGAGACTCGACTCAACCCAATTTCTAACCCGACTCAACCCTAATCTTGACTCGACCTACATTTTGAACCCATTTTAGGCTACTTTTAGCCGGGTCGGGTCATGTCAAGTTAACTGGAAAAATTTCTCAACACATCTCGACACGAAACCTGACTCGCATAACCCAACCCGTATGATTTCTCACCCCTAGCACAGCAATCATCAGCATTCCTAAATATGAATGCAAACTATTCCCTACTTTTGGCAACAGCTAACAAAGCAATACTAATTTATCAATAAATACATTATAATATTTTAATATCATCGTGTTCTTTAAGTTTGGAAACGACAGAAATATTCTCATAGGAAAAGAACTTCTCGCCTGCAGGAATTATTTTATCCTATCCTAATTGTATCTATTTGTATTTGGTTGAATCTCATCACTTAAGGACCTAAACCACTAGTTATATAAAAATTATGTTGTCAGCAGAGGTCGATATTGACCGATATTTTTCTCTCTTCTCATTTCTTTTTTAAAAGATGCCAATATCGGCCGATATGATACGGTCAAGATATCAGCCAAATTATGAATATCGACGGATACATATCATATCGGTCGATATGATACAGTTTCAAAACCCGTATCATATCGGCCGATAGATATGTATCGACCGATATTTAGACCTTGGTTGTCAGCAATGTTGAAAGTTCAATCTATTTGGAAAAAATCCATCTTGCACTCTAATGGGTTTCATCCATCCCCTCACATGTCAATTTATATTAAGAGTAACAGACAGTTTTTTAACTGTATTTTTAAAGTTAAAAGCAAGTTCTAGTTGTACCTTTTGAGGAATGGCACCGCTATTGTGTTAATGGTAGGGAGGGTAATAAATCATTGTATTTAAGACATATAAAGTCTACTTTTTTAAATTTTAATTTTTTTATTAATTTTTAATGTATATATATATATATATATATAAAATTTACTATTGGATAAATCAAATAAAAAAGTACTTGATTAGAAAATCTATAAAATTTGTTACACCTCTCCCATTTGATCCATGATAGATCCAGTACATATATCTTTGCATTTAGAAATTAATCAACAGATTAGAATTTTAAGAGATGACCCCTATATGTTTCAAATGAAATCATTTGCTATCATCTTTACCGGTACCATTAGATTAACAATATGTGATCGTAGAAGTTTTTACATATTTTATTAATTTATTTAAATTGAGAGAAAGATGATAAACCTATTCAAAGAGAGAGTTTTCAAAAAAGGGGTTGAATTGAACATCGCTTGGTTCAACTTGAAGTCTCTCTTTTTGAGCCATCCATTTCCAATCCAGTGATCAAAGCAAGGGTCGAAAAAATAGTATCGGCCGATAAAATTCTCTTTTTTTTTTTTAAACAAAAACTACCTGTATCGGCTGATATTGTGATGTTCGGCCAATATGATAAGGTTTTAAAACCACATCATATCGGCCGATACAATTCGTATCGGCCGGTATTCGGACCCCTGGATCAAAGTGACAAAAAGACTCTACATACTTGTTGGGGTTGTGATCGAGTTCCATGTTGGAAGTGTAGAGAGAGATGTAGAGATTTATATAGGACTTCGGTCACTCCACCTAATGGGCTAGCCTTTTGGGCTTAATGCCCAATCATAATAAGTAGTATCAGAGTCAACTTACTTCATGTGGACTCAGAATATCCTCCAGGCAGATGGAATGGCTAGCCTTGTTCAAGGGGAGAAATTTTGAGGCTGCAAACGAGTCTTCCATATTGAAAGTGTCGAGAGAGATTTAGATATTTAAAAAGGATTTGAATCACTCTATCTAATTAGCTAACCATTGAAATGGATATCTATCCTAAAAATACTATATCCAAACTTTCAAGCTAACAATTTGAACCATTTCTCCCAAGTTAGGACTCTTCATATCATGGATTAGTGGCCTTAGTTTGGATCACAAGCAGGGCTAAAAAAAACCGCCCATACCGAGATATCGGCATCTTGGCCAATATCTCGGTATCTCGGATCTCGACTGAGATATAGGTCATTCTCGGCTGATATATATATCTCTCTCCTAATTTTTTTTGGGCAAAAATAAGTGGTTTTAAAAAATATCGTCCGATATCAAAGATATCTCTGTGAGATCTAGTGCTATATCGGCCGATATAGTGCGTATCGAATGAGATTTGTATCCTGATCACAAGTGAACCATATAACCCATTTTTGTGATTCTTCGTATCAATCATTGTTGGTGGGTTAGCTGACAGTATGAGACTCCTCAGTAGTCGTTAGCTCAATTTCAAAATGATATTAATTTTCTACTATAATTAGAATTATAATTATATCAAACGGTCCTTTCTCAAAAACAGAGAAAAGGACACCCTAGAGCGGTTGTTGGGGCTTTTTCAAATGGGCGGTGGCAAGGGCTCCACCACCCTCTTCTCTAACGCAAGCTTGCTTTCTCCTTCTGTCTACTCCTTTCTCTGCATCTCATTCTATAAAGATCCCACAATCTTCCTCCCAAGATCTCTCATAGGGACATAGGGTTTTCTTTCCTTCTGCGAGGTTGCATAAACCTCGCAGAAATAAGAAAACCCGTCCATCTCTAGCTCAATCCCATTTGAACTTTTTAATATTTTCTTCCTTTATCATACACAATCTTTCTCAATTTGCCAAAGTTCAAATTCCATTGTCAAAGCTTTGCTCCATTTATCAAAAGTTAAGCTCATATTCAAAATTCAGATATGGAATTGCATTCTGTCAACTCAGTCGTCGCCAAAAGACTATGGAATTTCTTGAGGATCTCCTTCTTCATGATGAGGAAGGGCCTCATTTCGAAGCGAAAGCTCATCATGGATATGAATTTAATGATGAAGAGAGGGAAGGTGTTCGGAAAAACCCTTGGAAACTTAATGTTCCATCACTCCAGAAGCGCTCAAAGACGTGGCTTCGGTCTACAGGAGTATGAATTCTCATGTAGCAACAGCCCAAATCCTGTTTTTTTCCACGTTGCGACGAAGCGCAAACACCACCACTACTTCCCATCCATCACTCACTTCCCCTGCATCAATGCCCAAGATGATCCTGAAGAATCTGATGAGCCAAAGCCAGTCATTGTGTTACCGAAGATCGAATACTCACCGGAATGTTCGTACAACTTGAGGGCGGATGAATCCGACCTTGCCGTTGGCGAGAAGCTTAGCCCTATGGTCTCTCCATTCTCAGTGAGAGTATCAAATTACTCATCTAATGAGGAGACCGATTGTGGGAACCGCCAAATTGACAATGAAGCTGAGGAGTTTATTCGAAGGTTCTATGAGCAAATAAGGTTCCAAAGTCGAATTGCATTGCTTGAATATCAGGAGTCCGAGTACCGGAAGATGCTGGCTAGAGGAACTCATTAATCATTATCATCATCATAATCGTCACTATATATAAATAAATACATGCATGCAAACTTATGTCGTTGAAATCTTCCAATATTTTTGTATGGGAAGATTGCTTGGGTAGAAGGGTTTGTTCCATGATTTGTGTTTCACGTAAATTTCTGTGTTATTACCATTTACTTGCATTTAGTTCGAATGATTGTATTTGTTTGTCTAATTTCTACTGATTGTGTCTCTTGATTGTTTGTAAGTTTGGAAATGGGGTTGGAATTTTCAACATCATCCATCAGCATCTCTTGCTTTGAATGGGAAATGGTGTTTCCCTTTTGCCATGACATGAAGTGATTGATCCTCTTGTGTTTTTCATACTTTTAAATTTGCTTCACTTTTAGCTTTTTTTTTTTAATTGTTTTAGGTCCACTTGTTCTTAATTTCTTATGGCTATTGTAGCTTTGATGATCTTTAAAGACTTGATAGAGTGTGATCATACAATTTCCAACATTAGCCAAATTGGCCCAAAGGGATATTTCAGAAGCAATATGTTCAATAGCAATCATTCATACCTAAGTAGTGATTTAATTTCTCTGACATTAATCTTCTGCTTGATTCCCATGGTCAATGGAGATTGACAACACAGCAACAATTTATTTTGGGAAGTTCCATATCAAGAAGTGTTAGTGTAGTGATTTGCTAATTTATTGAACCTACAAACAAGACATTGATTATTGCATAGCTAGATGTGGGTCATCTAACCAATTTCAAACACACATATATGATGACATCTTTGAAAAACTATACAAATTGAATGTTATATCGTTCCAATTCATTGATATTTTTGCGTTTCTAGAAATGATGAGTCCCACCAAAAATGTGCTATTGAAAGTAAAGACTCACCCAAGATCATGTGAATTGATTTTTTTGACCTCTCAAGAGGTGACATGCATGTTGTAATTGGAATTCCAAATTTGAATTGTCTAGTAATGTAGCAGAAAATAAATTATAGACCGCGTTTGAATTAAGATGAGATTAAGAAAGTTGAACTCATGTCAAAAATCCTTAATCACCTTGTTTAGATCGTCAATGTGTGAATTCAAACTTCACGGTCATAAAAAAAAATGATTTTATTAATATAATCAAGTAAATTTTTGAACTGTGAGGAGTTAGATTGATGGTCAATTCCCACATTTTTTTTGTAGGAGGTATGGGATCAAGTCCTCTTCAACATAAAAAGGGGCTACTCCCTTAGTTCTGTATCCGATGCTTGCGGATTGGAAGGTTTACACATGTCCTGAAGATTAGTCGAAATGCGTGAAAAATTTAGGTGAGTATTTCGATACCTTGGTCTAAAAAAAAAAAAATTAATAAATTACATATTCCAATAATGACTTTTTTAGTACCCCCAACACAACTTCATTTAATATACTATATGCAGATAATCATTTTCGAAAGTCACACCTAAATTAACTGATACACTAGTGTGCAACAATTTTTCTATACAACCAATAGAAGTTTATCCATCTACACTTAAAGTTATGTATATGTAAGTTCTCTCATTCTATCTACTTAACCTCTAAAGAATCATCATTTTGCACCAAAACCAAAGGAAGGTTCCACACAGGTCTGCCAAGGTAATGCACTCATGATGGATTGTTGGCATCAAGACAAGGTGTGACAGGCTGCCAACGTCATATTATTATTGGCTTTCTTTTTCTTCTGATGGATTGAATATACTTATAAACACAAAGGTGCCCTAAGAAATTATTAGAAGCACCACCAGGTCCACCACACAAGACTCTCTCTTTGACACATCGGTAGCCAACCAGTTCATATTTGTAAAATATGATGGCAATCACCTGCATTAATGATATTCTAATCTGTATAGGATTCCTCCACTTAAATTTTCACAATAACAAGATTGTTCATTTGACTCATTCTCCCTTTTGAGTAGATCACTAAAGATATAAATGATTATTCGATGGTTTACTTTTAATTTTTAACTTTGATGTTTGAAAATAATAAACTATAATAATTTGTTGACACTTATTTTGAACAGTTTAGTGTAGATGAGTAGTAAATTGGGCAATGGTTCACATAAGAGAGTTGTTTGAATGTAAATACATAAGCAATGTAAATGGAAGCAAGTTTACCATTTCAGCACAGCCATTCTACAACAGGATATTGGCGTCAAAATGATAATTCATGGTTCAAAATAACAGGCATCATATGCCCTTTAATGCAAAATCCCAAACAACATTTGTAATTGGCTAAATGCCTTCCATAGTCTAGTACGGAGGGTGAGAGAAAATGTTGGTTACAAAAGATAATCTTCCTTTCAAGGATATTGATACCAAAATACAAGATTAGAACTTCCAATGGGTTGGGTCAGGTTTTATTCAGGTTGAGGTCATCAACTTTTAATCCATAAACTTAGTTGTTTATTAATCGGAGTAGTTGGTGTGGATCTATTTTGGATTTGGATTACGAAAGTTTAACCTCATACTCATTTAAAATGCTTAAGTTCTGCTCGGATAATTGAATTGAGTTAAATTTTGTCTAATTCAACGTAAACTCGATAAAAGGTTGATTGAGTTAAGTTAGTTTTGAATTCGGATCACAAAAACTATAAACACATACCCCTTTAAAATGCTCAGATATTCAGTTTTAATAATTGGCTCGGGTCAAAATTTACAAAACTAGATAAGATTAAACCATAACGAAAGATTTCAAAAATACAATTATAGCTTATTTTAAAAGAATCACGACTACTTTTCCTATTTATTTGTTTCTCCCCCCAACTCTTCTTCCCACCCCATCCCCTAAAACTTGTGTCAGGAGATTGATCCACAAATTAAATAATTTCAATACAAATAAAATTCAAATCACAAAACAATAAAACAGCTACCTGTCTCAATAGGTTTGGTCCATTTATGAAAATTTGAATTTGTTACGAGAGGATGGATGTTAGGTGGACAAGCTTTGAAGAAGACGGGAAGAGACGGAAGATTTTAAATCCTATCTTCTAATATAACTTAGGAGGATCAAACTTCTCTTAATACTTTTAAGGGTCCATCAAATGCATATTGATGATTGATTTATTAATAATTGACCCATGTTTATCTAATGTGCTGAGTCAATCGCAAACATCGTCCATTGAGTATGAGACTAAAACAAAATCTCTTGATTCAATTACACGAGTCATTTTTAAGCTATTTAAATTTTCATAACTTCAAATAATTTTTCATTCTCTAAACTCTTACATCTTATGTGAGGTCAAGTTTGTCCTATACGTTGAGTTCTTTGAATAGATCTTTTATGATACCCAAAATAAAGCCTATTAACTCAAGCTTAGAAGTCATTTTTTAACCTTCATAAATGTTAATCACATTAAATTATTTTTAAATTCTAACAACTCACATCCCATTTGAGGTTTACAGTCACTCATTCTGATGGCAAATTGAAAGATTCTGTCATAATATGGAGTCCTATAAAACTTACTTGATCCAATCTTAAATGTCCTGTTTTTTAACCTGTTACAGTTTTGATTACTTTAAATTAATTTTTAAATATCTAATATTATACGACACCTTTCTTTTTCTTTCAACAGTTGTAGGCCAACAAATATTTACACCTTGAATGAGACCCATTTTAATCTAATGCTAATTTATAGATATGAGTATACCTATAATTTATAGTTTATATAAATGTATATATTATATATTATTGTCCAGATCCTGACTCAAGAGAGGGATGAACCAAGTCCGGGCGAACATTTCTGGATTCCTCTTCCTTTTTATACTTATTCGAAGATGCTCTTTTAATTATTTTAATTAATCATGCAGTACATGAAGAGCATACACATTCACAACAAGTTAAGACATTTGTGAAACAATATAATGTGCATAAGGTGGAGCTTTGGAAACATAACAGAGAGTGGAAGCATTACTGAGCATGTGAATACATGTTGCCTTTTGTGACATGGCTAAATGCGATGCTAGCAATCCATAGCAAGTTAACAGAGAAAGCATAAAGCATGTAAGAGAGTAAAGCATAAGCACCATAGAGGTCCAGCTCTTCCCATCTACGTTCTCGCCCCGAGCTACGCCAGAGGGTAAAATCCACTAACCCACCCACCCTTCTTATGGGTGAAGGACAAACCGTTACGCCGATCTTCAGTCGCTCCCTAATCCCAAGGGGTCTCTTTCCGGGTTCAAGACTGACCCCTTCTTCCCAATCTCACAACAAGGCTCGTCGACCCTTTCTTTCCTTCTTCTCTTTCAAAAGATAAACAAAAACTACATTTTCACTCAGGAGTAACTCTCACAAAATAAGAATAAGGCTCAGCCAGAGTTACTCAAAATTGTATGAACAAAGATGTCTCAGCGAAGGGTATGCAACGGGTTCGTATGAGTCTCTCTAAGGGATAGGCTTTAGCTCTTTTCTCTCTCCCTCTCTCGGTGGCTAAGGGAGTATGGAGTTCAGATTCTATCTAAGCTTGCCCTTCCATTGCTCCAGCAGATTTCTCCCTAAAATAGCCGGTATATATAATGTGAATTTGAATTCACAACTGTTGCCATGCATTAAATGAAAATGTATCTGTTCTGAGACATATTTAATGCGCCACCTATCAAACCGTTTATGTCTAACAATCGATAGTTAAGAAGATTGGTCGACATAGTGCACCTATACAAGTGAATTCAAATTTGCACAAGGGACAGTCTAGTATGTAACAATAATTACAATGTAAACAGAGACATGCTCTGTTTTGGAATAAAGTGTTGTCGACAGTTTGTATGTAACAACCGACACGGTGT
The DNA here is from genome assembly GCA_022113865.1 of Chimonanthus praecox. Lineage (NCBI taxonomy): Eukaryota > Viridiplantae > Streptophyta > Magnoliopsida > Laurales > Calycanthaceae > Chimonanthus > Chimonanthus praecox. The sequence continues at coordinate 51,522,519 of CM039087.1, read as the reverse complement.
AAAACAGAAACATGCTTTGTTCTGGAATTAAGTTCTGTTGATGGTTACCAGCCTACCAATCGACAGTAATTTAACAGAGGCTCACTATGTGTTGCAGTCCATAAACTGTCACCAGTTGTTTGAGCATTTGTCGACGGTTTCATGTTAGAATTTGACTGCAAAATTCTCATTTCAGTTATGTCGATAGTGATGGTTCTACCAGTTGACTATTTGATCATGAATTACCATTTCAACAATTCTAAATGGTCTTACTCAATTCTTCAGATATTCAAAGTTATAGAGTTGAAGCCCAACTATGGTCTTACGCAGTTCAAGTAATTTAATGGCTGGACTGCTGCCATTGTTTGGTCTTATACTCAGTCTATAAGATGTTCAATGGTTAGACTGATGTCAAACATATAACATTGGTCTTACACTCAGTTCATGTTATTCAATGGTTTTAACTAATGTCAATATATGTGTTGTCCAAAACCCTCAACAACAAACCTTTGTTATGTATTTCAGTTAGGTTTTACCCCACTCAATGTTTGTTAGGGATAGTTGCCATATGTCTGCCTCGTCTATAGCAAAAATTGTAATAAAACCGGATGTAGTCAACACTCCATTCCACATAAATAAAACAGAAAAACTCTTAAAAAGTTACTTTGAAAAAGGTGATAGCACCCATGCAATATAAATAATGAAATTGGTCTTCCACTCAGTTCATAATATTCAATGGTTTGAACTGGTGCCAATTATGTTTGATTTTACACTCAATCTATGTGATATGCAATGTAGACTAAAGCCAAACAAGTACCAATGGGCTTACATAATCTTTGTGATTTGCAACAGTTAGATTAAAACCATGCTACAGATTGACATGAGAAGTTGTTTTACATAGTCCAAGATATTCAGTGGTTTGGACTCCTGCCACATTAATGGTCTTACACAAATCTATGATATTTCAATGGTTTAAAGTTGCAGCCATTTTGATGGTCTTACATAGCTCCATGATATTCAATGGCCTGGAGCTATTGCCATGATATGGACTTACACAACTCTTTTAGATATTCAATGGTTTAGAGTTGTAGCTATAGAGATGGTCTTACATAGTTCTATATGATATTCAATGTTTTAAAATTATTGCCATTGTGATGGTCTTACATAGTTCTATATGATATTCAATATTTTAGAACTATTTCCATCAATACCTAAGATCCAATTGATCTATAAATGTTGGGCCATGATCCTCGGGTCTGTCTAAGGTATGAGATGAGCCAAGTATTTAAGCATATGAGTTACTTACAAGTTTCCTAAACACTCAACTAAAAACCTACCAAAAATAGAAAACCCAAAACAACTTGTAGATGAGCAGCAACACTCTTCAGTTTTCTTCATCTGCTCCATGCTACGAGTGCTTCAGTTTTGGCCCTTTGATTTGTGTTGTGGTTGATCTTGCACTGGGTCAGTTTCTTGTAGAGAGAAAGCCTTTTGATTTGCACTGATGCACAGTGTTGCAAAGGCCTTTCTTTCTATTTTTCTTCTTAGTCACAAGCCTTTTGATTTGTTTTTGATAACTTGATCTTGCACAAGCTTGTGAATGAGAGAAGCAGCTAATGATTCTTCATATTAGTGCTAGCTTCTGCTTCTAGATCTTATAGTCTTGATAAGCCATTTAATATGACTTTGAAGCTTGATCTTGCACTGGCTCATCAAACTTAGCTCATGAGTCATTTGATCTTCATTTAGTTTGGTCTTTCACCGTCTCATTCTCCAAGAGCAGCAGTCCATTGAGTTATCAGATTTGTACTTGAATCTGCTCCTGGCCTTTTTGGTACGCATGATGTATGGAGGCAAATTGTAGTTCCAGTCTTAAACATAAACTCCATAACAACCATTAGTACCACAAACATTTTCAGTGACTATGACTTATACTAGCAGTAAAATATGTTTGAGATTAGCCTTATTTTATTTTAGTTTTATTTGATGAATTCATTTGAATAATTTTTTGCTTAATATATAGTCTATTAAAATTATCTTGACTTAATTTACGAAATTATATTGTTGAACTCTTCAATTATTGATTTTGTTTCGTACTCACGCCTCCCATTGTTAGATCTGGCTGCCCTCACCTTTTCACAGATACCACTTGACGCAGCGCGAATATGATCAGGTTTTGGAATGGAAGGGTGACTCAGTCGATAGTGGCGGGATAGGGCAAGTTGACTCTGGTAAATGGTCTAATGGTGATTTAATAAGTGGTTAAATGAGATTACTGGGTTATAAAATGAATTTTAAAGTAAATTGGGTATGGACTCGAATTCAATGGAGGTTAATAGGAAATGGATGTTTAATGGATTGTTATGGATTAATGGAAAATTGGTAAGGTCAATCGCGATGGGTTGGTTTCAATCGTTCAAAAGGGTTCCTCGTGGGTTAACATTGGTGGATTGGTAAAAGGGGACAAAGAAAAGACAGGATGAATAGGGTATTGGTGTTGACATTAAGTGCAAAGCTTGGGAGTATTCTAAACACAAAGAAAGGTTATGTGAGGAAAATAAGGTAATGGAGTTTTGCAGGATCGATGGTGGGGAAGAATGGTTAAACAGGGTAAGGTTTGGATCGATAGGTAGATCTGAAACTAGAGGAAGGAGGGCTTAGTTTGAATGGTGTGTAACACCCCCATCTCGTTATGAGCATGTTACCACTGAAATCGAACCGAAGCATGATACAATAGAAATAACAGGTACTTTTTTTTTTTGAAACTAATCATAATCACGATAACAAAGAGCAATTAAAGTACCACGGTTCCAACCAACATAGCAGTGTAATTTAACAGTTATTACAATTATCCATAACATCAAACACACATTGTTCTCTCAAAGTAACGGAAAGGGAAAAAGACTAAACTATCTGCAACCGCCACCGCCTAAGCTTGATCCTAGGACCCATTGGGTCCTGCCTCCATTGAAGCACCTAAAAGGCAAAGGGGTGAGCTCTGCATTCCCATTGAGGGAACTATCAGACTATTTTTAACATATACATTTCTGCATAAATATCTATCTAATTATGTGGGCAGGGAATGAGACCTCTTATGCATTTTTACCCACTCGGCAAGGAAATTGTTCTAATGATTATGTGGCAAGGGGACCACTCACGTGTACGCGTGTCAAGTGATAATGTAAACATGATGAATGATTGTAATACCCCTGTCCTAAAAGGAGGGCTGAAGTGGGAAAAAGGCATGCATGGGAGAGAAAAGGTCTCATACTGCCCAAGGAGTTGAATGTGATGTGGTCTATAAGAGGGAGAACCCCTCCCTTCTAACACAAGGCCTTTTGGGCCCAAAGGTGAGACTTGGACCAAAAGCAAAGCCGTGAGGATTTTTCAAGTCCAAAACAAACAATATTGTGATAGAGGGACGAGTCGTTACAAATGATATCAGAGAACGGTTCAACCATCTACCTGCATGTGTGTGACAGAGTCAGGGACGACTCTGGACTTAATGGAGGTGGATTGTAATACTCATGCCCCAAAAGGAGGGCTGAGTGTGAAAGGGAAATGTATGGGAGAGAAAAGATCCTATGTGCCAAGGAGTTGAATGTGATGTGGTATATAAAAGGGAGCACCTCTCCCTTCTAGCACAAGGCTTTTTGGGCCCAGAGATGATACTTGGACCCAAAGCAAAGCCATGAGGGTTTTTCAAGCCCAAAGCGGACAATATTGTGCTAGAGGGACATGTCATTATAGGGCAAGATGGTGAGGATATGAATGATAACAGTGGATGGTGGTAAGAAAAGGGTTTGCTGCGCTGATTATGGCAGGACTGACGAGACTAAAACAGAAAGGAGAGGCGATGGGAGATGTGGATGAGTAGTGAGGGATGGGTTTTGTGTTGGGTTTAGATGCAGGGCAACGAGGCTGAGATGTGGAATGGGTTAGGTTGGGCGTGTGAGGATTGTGGGTTGACTAGGGCTTTGTTAGATCTAGGTTGTGGGTGATAGGAAGAAGTAACCAAATTTGGCTTAGGCGCAACAACTCTACAACATGCATGGCAGCAAGACGTCTCTACTTGGAAATGCCAAACAGATCTGAGCACTGATCACGGCAGTGTGAGATCCAAGCACTCATCTGCATTGTGACCACTTGTAGTAGAAAGAGACGAACGGACCATGACCACTTCTAGTAGAAAGAGACAAGTAGGAATCCACCCAGAGAGGGATAGAAGGAGAGAATGGGGATCCACCCGAAGAAGATAAGAAAAAGAGGAGAGAAGACAAAAGTCGAAATCCACCGACTAGAGAAGAACTCAACTTCTAATATTTCATTATCAAATATGCTAATACAACTTCTAATTGGAGTATTTATACTAAAATAATAATAATAACCCTAATATTAGAATTAAGGAATTAAATAAAAGCAAAAATACAAAATAAAGAAACTAAAAATAAAATTATTGGGCCGAATTTTCGATATTCGGCCTGGTCGGGTCAGACTCTGTGCTACATCAGTCTCCCGTGGTTGAAAAAGAACTCCTTGACGCAGCAAGTAGGATTGGATATATTAAGAACTCCTTGACGCAGCAGGTAGGATTGGATTTAAATATAGATCTTACCAAGGCTCCAGTAAGATGAGTAAACGGGGCAATGGAGTTAAAGTTGGGATTAAATGGGTAAAGGGATCAAGTATTGAATGCCGCTTAATTGGATTTGGTGGATGATGGTTGTGAGTGGGTGTAAATAAAGGAGTAAAGAAACAAAGAAAGTGAGGTATGAAGTGTTGTCCCAAACGTAAGTGGGAATGCAGGGAATGGATGATGTGGGTGGTAGGAATTGCTTGGGATGTTGGGGTGGAACGGTAGGCGCTGCAGAGGCGTTGCAGTTGTGGTTCCTAACTGATTTCCAAGGATGCAACGCTAGAAGCGATGGGGCTCCAAGCTGAGTGAAAGATGGGTTGGTCGAGCAGCAGGGGTCTGATCATTCTGGGCTATTTGGGAGTAAATGCGGGTAGTGGCAACAATCTGCAGAGAAGAGGAAGAAGAAGAGAGTGAGAAGAAAAAGTAAGAGGAAAAATCTAGAGTCCACCGGTGAAAGAGAAGGGAAAAGAATGAGAGAGGAAGAGGAATCCAAATTGGATTAAAATTTCATTATTATCAAAATCTTCCAAAATACAACTCTAATTCAGTTAAAAAACCATCAGCCAAAAAATAAAGAAAAAATTTAAACAAAAATAACAGCAAAAAAGAAACTAAATAATCTTACAACTGGGAAATAAAGAAAAATAGAAACTAACTCGATTTTTCGATTTTCCTTCCATATCGATTATAGCAAAGCCTTTATTAACAAACTTTGGGCGTAATTACAAGGATTATCCTTAATAAAATTTTCATTTTACTTAAGAAGATGATGACAATTTGGCTACCTAACTTTTAAGAGAGAAAAGACCATAATGCCTCTCGGGTTGGGCGAATTTTGAGAAAGAGTGAAAGTGAATTATGAACTCTGAAAATTATGAACAGTCTATAAATAATCTTTTTGGGGAGAGCCACAATCCTGGTTCAAAATTCATAAAGAATTCTCCAGGCTTGGGTAAAAATCACAAGGTTACGTAGAGTTCTCTCCTCTTCTCTTCTCAATTATGGGTTTATTCTCTTCTCTCCTTCTAAATTCTTTTTCGATTTTCTTTCTCCTATCTATATGAAATTCAAATATGGTTAATAGAGAAAGAAGATCACACCTTATCTGGATTAATTTTATCATGATTTCCGGTGTTCAGAGAGGTTTGTTAGGATTGACTGTTGAGTACTGAAATCTTACATTTTTATCCTGATTATTGGACTAGTTACCTCTCAATTCTGTGCATGTTGGTGCATTTAATATAATTTCTTAGTTTTGTAAATTAAAAATGGAGAATTCAATAAATCAAGCTATAACAGTGGATAATTGCAAGTTTGGTGTTTAATTCGGAAGACCTGGAATTTTTTGGATTAATTTCACTCCACTTTTAGGCTTTTTATGTAAATTGATTAGTTTAGATCCATCTATGAGAGTCTAGATTAAATCAATATTTTAGATTTTAAAGTAGTGAAGTTAATTATTTAATTCTGAAAGAGAAATCATGCAATTCATGAGGCAAAGGCTGAAATTCAAGAGTAATGGGCTAGAAATCCACTTCAATTGGGCCAAGCTAAGCTCCACAGGCAGTCTATGCACATATCATAGATGGGCCAAGCCAATATGCACCCCGAAGTCCAACAAAGGTCCAAGTCCTCAAGCTCAACTCCAATGTCCACTGGAGGGCCATGTTCTCATTTGTAGGTCCAAAACCCAAGTCCATAACCCATCCACACACCCAAGCCTTGTCTATCTCCTTATCAATCCACACCATCCAATCTCCATCTTAAATCCTAACCATTGATTCCATGAATTAAAAATTAGGTCAAACCTAGATCCTCCTATCAAATCCAACTCATACATTCATAACATTAGATATAGGACATCCAACATATCCATCATATAGATTAACCTTAGGATCACATCTATTCATGCATCACCTATTCATCCATCCAATTAGATCATCCATCAACCATCTAAACCATTAGATCTTAGGAAATTTCATTACAATCATTCATTTCATTCATAAACTTAGGAAAAACCCTAGATCCACCTTACTTATCCATTGCATACATTCATCATCTTAGATTTAGGCCATTCATTTTATCATCCATCTTGATAAACCTTTGAATCTCAACCCTCCATTAGGAAACCTAACATTTATATAATCTATTTTAAGCAGCTTATCTTAGACCCATTAGATCTAGGTCCTATTCAATCATAGCCATTCATTCATAAAAACCCTAGATATAGAACAACTTGGAACCCAAAACAACTAAAATCTCTCGATGCACTTGACCCAAAATCTCATCTAGGTTCATGCCACATCACCTACACCTCATCACCCATCCTCCAAGCAATCCAAATTCGCCAAAGGCAAGAAATATACTTTTCAATTTCGTGTGAAGCCTTGTGGAGGAAGAAATGGAGAAAAAAATGGAATTTGGAAGACAAGTTTTGACAAAGCTTTGGTATTTTAACCATAACTTTCCACTTATATATTTGGCTGCAATCATTCTTATTGTGTTGGAAAGAAGACTTCAAGGGCTACAACTTTGTAGTTTACAAAATTTCAATATGCAGACGTTTACTAGGTCAAAATGGAGCTGCAAGATGATACATGTGTAGAAAAATGAGATTTGCACTCTACTTTCCAAACTAATCGTAAATCCCAATTTTTTCTCCACCATTGCTTATCCACCAAGCCAAGCCACCCAAATTTCGTCTATACTTTGTAACCCTAGCCTTTTCCACTTAAAATATCCTCCATCCACTTGTAAATGAGATCCAATCCAAGCCATCAATTCACAACTTAACCCAGATAAAATCTCATCTATCCATTCCAACCCTAAGCCTATAAATAGAGCACTAAGCACAATAGTAAATTTTAAATTTGGACTCTGAGAATCAAGGCTAGGCATGGACGGTTGAAGAGACAAAAAGAGAGAAATATTTGAATTTTGTAAGTTTTGTATTTTTCTTTATTTTATGCATTTTGATGCAAAAGTTCCATACAATTGTAATTTTCATATTCCATTTTTTGAATGAAAATCATGGTAATTTTGTAACACCCCGGATTTTGAAGTTATTAATATATATGAAAATTACCCATTTGATTTGTGAATTATTAGATATGGATCTTAGATGGGTAAAGTGTTGGATCATTGCCCAATTAAGACCCAACGGATGGTGGAAATGGTTTCAATAAAATTAAATGGGGCTTAATTAAAATGGTAATACAATATCTATAAATAATAACACACACGCATACACAAAATCAATGAGTTATATTCGACCAAGGATTGTCCTTAATTGGGCAAATCGTGTAGATGGATTGGGATTAGGGAATAGATTAAATTGAGAAGATTACATGGCCGTGTGTGACATTGCATATCCAAGATTATGCGCTAAGTGTATCATGGAAAGGAGTCCCTTTCCTAGTTAAAAACGGCATACACAAAATAAGGGAGGGGCGCATGGCAATGCTATCTTAGAGAGACAAGGGGCGCATTAGCATATTCTAATTAGGACTCTCCCAAAGTGGGAAGCATATACACGGCAATGGCACCTTCTAATTATAGATTGGACCGATTGGAAGGTAGATAAAAGAAGGGCAGCAAGGGCGCACGGCACACACAACAACAAGAAGGTGTTTTCTACTGTGTGAAAGATCAAGAAGAAGGAGGAAAACAGGCTAAGGAAGAAGAAGATTGGAAGAGCAAGAACAGGCAAAGGAAAACCGGAGGAGTTGCGGAATCAGTTAGTATTTTGATAAATTTGTTTTAAGATAAGGAGCCATAAGGTGCGGCCATGGTGTATGGCCGAACCCCATGGAAGAAAATTGGGATATGATTATGATAAATTTAGTGGAAAGAATGGACCATACCTTGGCCGAACCCCATGGAAAGACATGGTTATTTTTATGGGTTGGAAACCATGGAAGGAATATCAAATTTTTGAAGGGATTAAATGGAAGATGGTTAATAATTTAGAATGATTTAAAAAGGAATTAATGGGCCATAGGGTTCGGCCAGGTTGTATGGCCGAACCCCATGGGAGTTTGTTGGTAATGATTTATGATTTTTAGAGGGATGAAAACCATGAAGAATATGTAACAGGAGGAGCCACACTCCGTCGGGTCGTCCGAAAAACCTATGTGAGATACCTTGATGTGCTTTTCCATCAAGAAGAAACTGGAGGGTCCACACTCCGTCGGGGCGTCAGAAAAACCTATGTGGGGTACCTTGATGTGCTTTTCCATCAAGAAGAAACCGGAGGGTCCACACTTCGTCGGGGCGTCCGAAAAACCTATGTGGGGTACCTTGATGTGCTTTTCCATCAAGAAGAAACCGGAAGGTCCACACTCCGTCGGGGCGTCCGAAAGAGCTATGTGGGTGTACTTATATGGATTTGTGATGGGTGGGACTCATTGCATTTGACATCATGACATAGCATGGTTTATATGGTTTTTGACATTATGATATTATTATATACGTGTTTTGTATTAACCATGTGTTAGCCCTAATTGGAATACCTACTGGGCGCATTGTTCTAACGTCCTACTTCTACCTTAGTGGATGATACAGGAAACAAGGAGAACGATGAACCTGAAACGGGCCAAGCATAGGAGCTTGGATGCTTTTAGTTTATATTTTGATTAAGTTACTTATGGACTTGTAATTTGAGTAACTAGACTTTGGACATATAATAACTTAGCTGATTTGCTATGGTTGGATGTTTATTTGGATAATTGAGTTAACTTTAATTATGATTAAAGACTTGACGTACTTTGCTATCTGAAATGGATTAGAACTGGATTCTATTATAATTCCGCAGTTATGATTTTATTCCGCATGTTTATATTGTTACATGTGAACCGTTTTCATGGACTTAGTCCATGCACACATAGGGTTGGCCAGTTAAGGGTCGGAGTTTAGAAGTTCGAACTTAGCTCGCTTCGTGAAGTCCTGCTCTTTATCACTCGTTGTTTATATAAAAAAAAAAATAGACTCTGATTTTCGAAAATGAAAGAGAGTGAAAATGGGCGGGGCGTTACAGTTGGTATCAGAGCGAACCAGAAAGATGGAAGCTTTCGGAGTAAATTAATCCGGTCCCCGTGCATTAATTTACTTCGTTAGACTCAATGGATGATAGTAAAGGAAGTACAGTCAAAATAATTGGATTTATCAAACATAGCAAAATAGGATATATTTCCCCCATAAACAAAGCGAAATCAAGAGTGTTTATTTGGAAATTTCCCCAAAAGTAGAGAATACAAACTTTACGCTGAAAACTAAGTCATGATATTTTTTTTCAATGGCTTAGGGAAAAATACCTCCAAGGGGAAGGCCAAAGAGAAATACTCGACAAAACCCAAATGGGGGTGAAGAGGAGGTAGAAAAATCTCACCATGAAGAGAAGGAATGACATTCTCGACATGAAGAGGAACAACAACCATCCCACCAAGAGGAGGAAGAACAAAGCAACATGAATATACCGGTGGTGCCTCCTGAACTACAAAACTTGGTTCAAGCAGTGGGCACTTCGATGCTTCAACAGCACTTGAACGGGAATGGAACCACCAATTAGACCAATGACAGGAACATGGTCAGGGACTTTCAGCAACAGCGCCCTCCTTACTTCAAAGGGAAAGAAAGGGCTATCGGAGCAGAAAATTGGTTGAAAAAGATCACTCAAATCCTAACAAGAGCACGAGTCACGCTGATAAGATTTTACTGGCCTATCACAACTGATTGATGATGCCGGTAAATGGTGGGAGGTGATAGAGAAGCAGCGAGCACTTATTCTAGAAGGAGAGAGGACTGCAATGACTTGAGATCAGTTCTCAGCTACTTTCTTGGACCATTATTTTCTTGAGGAGGAGAAGGAGCTCCAGACTCAGGTTTTTCTATCTTTGGTACAAGGTAACCACTAGGAGTTTCTCAATTTGTCTTGTTATGCATTTTATATGGTGGATACAGAATATCGAAGGGCATGCAAGTTTGAGCGGGGCCTACGGCCAAGCATAAAGGCCAAGGTAACCATATTTAAAGCAGCTACATTGGCAGAGGTGGTCAGTAAGGCCACTATAGCAGAGCGAGAAATGATAATTCATGGTTCAAAATAACAGGCATCATATGCCCTTTAATGCAAAATCCCAAACAACATTTGTAATTGGCTAAATGCCTTCCATAGTCTAGTACGGAGGGTGAGAGATAATCTTCCTTTCAAGGATATTGATACCAAAATACAAGATTAGAGCTATCAATGGGTTGGGTCAGGTTTTATTCAGGTTGAGGTCATCAACCTTTAATCCATAAACTCAGTTGTTTATTAATTGGGGTAGTTGGTGTGGATCTATTTTGGATTTAGGTCACAAAAGTTTAAACTCATACTCATTTAAAATGTTTAAGTTCGGCTCGGATGATTGAATTGAGTCAAATTTTGCCAAGTATAGTCCAAGATAGACTCGATAAAAGGTCGGTTGAGCCAGGTTAGTTTTGAATTCGGATCACAAAAGCTATAAACACATACCCCTTTAAAATGCTCAGATATTCAGTTCTAATAATTGACTTGGGTCAAAATTTACAAAACTAGATAAGATTACACCATAACGAAAGATTTCAAAATACAATTAGAGCTCATTTTAAAAGAATCACGACTACCTTTCCTATTAATTTGTTTCTCTGCCCCCAACTCTTCCTCCCACCCCATCCCCTAAAAATTGTGTCAGGAGATTGATCCACAAATTAAATAATTTCAATACAAATAAAATTCAAATCACAAAACAATAAAACAGTTACCTGTCTCAATAGGTTTGGTCCATTTATGAAAATTTGAATTTGTTACGAGAGGAAGGATGTTAGGTGGACAAGCTTTGAAGAAGACGGGAAGAGACGGAAGATTTTAAATCCTATCTTCTAATATAACTTAGGAGGATCAAACTTCTCTTAATACTTTTAAGTGTCCATCAAATGCATATTGATTATTGATTTATTAATAATTGACCCATGTTTATCTAATGTGCTGAGTCAATCGCGAACATCGTCCATTGAGTATGAGACTAAAACAAAATCTCTTGATTCAATTACACGAGTCATTTTTAAGCTATTTAAATTTTCATAACTTCAAATAATTTTTCATTCTCTAAACTCTTACATCTTATGTGAGGTCAAGTTTGTCCTATACGTTGAGTTATTTGAATAGATCTTTTATGATAAATCCAATTAACTCAATCATAGATGTCATTTTTTAACCTTCATAAATGTTAATCACATTAAATTATTTTTAAATTCGAACAACTCACATCCCATTTGAGGTTTACAGTCACTCATTCTGATGGCAAATTGAAAGATCCTGTCATAATATGGAGTCCTATAAAACTTACTTGATCCAATCTTAAATGTCATGTTTTTTAACCTGTCACAGTTTTGATTACTTTAAATTAAATTTTAAAAATCTATTATTATAAGACACTTTTCTTTTTCTTTCAACAGTTGTAGGCCAACAAATATTTACACCTTGAATGAGACCCATTTTAATCTAATGCTAATTTATAGATATGAGTATACCTATAATTTATAGTTTATATAAATGTATATATTATATATTATATACTGTTGTCCAGATCCTGAATATAAATGTATATATTATATATATATATATATATATATAAATGTATATATGAATTAAGTCCGTGCAAACATTTTTGGATTCCTCTTCCGTTTTATACTTATTCGAAAATGCTCTTTTAATTATTTTAATTAATCATGCAGTACATGAAGAGCATACACATTCACAAGAAGTTAAGACATTTGTGAAACAATATAATGTCCATCAGGTGGAGCTTTGGAAACATAACAGAGAGTGGAAGCATTACTGAGTATGTGAATACATGGTGCCTTTCGTGACATGGCTAAATGCGATGCTAGCAATCGATAGCAAGTTAACAGAGAAAGCATAAAGCATGTAAGAGAGTAAAGCATATGCACCATAGAAGGGGATAGGAGAGATGGAGAGATACGACTAAATTTAACGAGGCCCGGCTCTTCCCATCTACGTCCTCGCCCCGAGCTACTCCAGAGGGTAAAATCCACTAACCCGTCCTTCTTATGGGTGAAGGACAAACTGTTACGCCGATCTTTAGTCGCTCCCTAATCCTAAGGGGTCTCTTTCCGGGTTCAAGACTGACCCTTCTTCCCAATCTCACAACAAGGTTCGTCGACCCTTTCTCTCCTTCTTCTCTTTCAAAAGATAAACAAAAACTACATTTGCACTCAGGAGTAACTCTCACAAAATAAGAATAAGGCTCAGCCAGAGTTACTCAAAATTGTATGAACAGAGATGTCTCAGCGAAGGGTATGCAACGGGTTTGTATGAGTCTCTCTAAGGGATAGGCTTTAGCTCTTTTCTCTCTCCCTCTCTCGGTGGCTAAGGGAGTATGGAGTTCAGATTCTATCTAAGCTTGCCCTTCCATTGCTCCAGCAGATTTCTCCCTAAAATAGCCGGTATATATAATGTGAATTTGAATTCACAATTGTTGCCATGCATTAAATGAAAATGTATCTGTTCTGAGACTTATTTAATGGGCCGCCTATCAAACCGTTTATGTCTAACAATTGATGGTTAAGAAGATTGGTCGACATAGTGCACCTATACAAGTGAATTCAAATTTGCACAGGGGACAGTCTAGTATGTAACAATCATTACAATGTAAACAGAGACATGCCCTATTTTGGAATGAAGTGTTGTCGACAATTTGTATGTAACAATCGACACGATGTAAAACAGAAACATGCTTTGTTCTGGAATTAAGTTCTGTCGACGGTTACCAGCCTACCAATCGACAGTAATTTAACAGAGGCTCACTATGTGTTGCAGTCCATAAACTGTCACCAGTTGTTTGAGCATTTGTCGACGGTTTCATGTTAGAATTTGATTGCAAAATTCTCATTTCAGTTATGTCGACAGTGATGCTTCTACCAGTCGACTGTTTGATCATGAATTACCATTTCAACAATTCTAAATGGTTTTACTCAGTTCTTCAGATATTCAAAGTTATAGAGTTGAAGCCTAACTATGGTCTTACGCAGTTCATGTAATTTAATGGCTGAACTGCTGCCATTGTTTGGTCTTAGACTCAGTCTATAAGATGGTCAATGGTTAGACTGATGTCAAACATATAACATTGGTCTTACACTCAGTTCATGTTATTCAATGGTTTTAACTGATGTCAATATATGTGTTGTCCAATACCCTCAACAACAAACCTTTGTTATGTATTTCAGTTAGGTTTTACCCCACTCAATATTTGTTAGGGATAGTTGCCATATGTCTGCCTCGTTTATAGCAATTTTTTTAATAAAACCGGATGTAGTCAACACTCCATTCCACATCAAACAAAACAGACAAACTCTTGAAATGTTACTTTGAAAAAGGTGATAGCACCCATGCAATATAATTGATGAAATTGGTCTTCCACGCAGTTCATAATATTCAATGGTTTGAACTGGTGCCAATTATGTTTGATCTTACACTCAATCTATGTGATATGCAATGTAGACTAAAGCCAAACAAGTACCAATGAGCTTACATAATCTTTGTAATATGCAACGGTTAGATTAAAACCATGCTACAGATTGACACAAGAAGTGGTCTTACACAGTCCAAGATATTCAGTGGTTTGGACTCCTGCCACATTAATGGTCTTACACAAATCTATGATATTTCAATGGTTTAAAGTTGCAGCCATTTTGATGGTCTTACATAGCTCCATGATATTTAATGGCCTGGAGCTATTGCCATGATATGGACTTATACAACTCTTTTAGATATTCAATGGTTTAGAGTTGTAGCTATAGAGATCGTCTTACATAGTTCTATATGATATTCAATGTTTTAAAATTATTGCCATTGTGATGGTCTTACATAGTTCTATATGATATTCAATATTTTAGAACTATTGCCATCAATACCTAAGATCCAAATGATCTATAAATGTTGGGCCATGATCCTCGGGTCTGTCTAAAGTATGAGATGAGCCAAGTGTTTAAGCATATGAGTTACTTTACAAGTTTCCTAAACACTCAACTAAAAACCTACCAAAAATAGAAAACCCGAAACAACTTGTAGATGAGCAGCAACACTCTTCAGTTTTCTTCATCTGCTCCATGCTACAAGTGCTTCGTCAGTTTTGGCCCTTTGATTTGAGTTGTGGTTGATCTTTCACTAGGTCAGGTAAAGAGAAAGCCTTTTGATTTGCATTGATGCACAGTGTTGCAATGGCCTTTCTTTCTATTTTCTTCTTATTCACAAGCCTTTTGATTTGTTCTTGATAACTTGATCTTGCACAAGCTTGTGAATGAGAGAAGCAGCTAATGATTCTTCATATTAGTGCTAGCTTCTGTTCTCTACATCTTATAGTCTTGATAAGCCATTTAATATGACTTTGAAGCTTGATCTTGCACTGGCTCATCAAACTTAGCTCATGAGTCATTTGATCTTCATTTAGTTTGGTCTTTCACCGTCTCATTCTCCAAGAGCAGCAGTTCATTGAGTTATCAGATTTGTACTTGAATCTGCTCTTGGCCGTTTTGGCACGCATGATGTACGGAGGCAAATTGTATTACCAGTCTTAAACATAAACTCCATAACAACCATTAGTACCACAAACATTTTCAGTGACCATGACTTATAGTAGCAGTAAAATATGTTTGAGATTATCCTCATTTTATTTTAGTTTTATTTGATGAATTCATTTGAATAATTTTCTGCTTAATATATAGTCTATTAAAATTATCTTGACTTAATTTATGAAATTATATTGTTGAACTCTTCAATTATTGATTTTGTTTTGTACTCACGCCTCCCAATGTTAGATCTGGCTGCCCTCACCTTTTCACAGATACCACTTGACGCAGCGCGAATATGATCAGGTTTTGGAATGGATGGGTGACTCAGTCAATAGTGGCGGGATAGGGCAAGTTGGCTCCGGTAAATGGTCTAATGGTGATTTAATAAGTGGTTAAATGGGATTACTGGGATTCTAGAATTTTAAAGTAAATTGGGTATGGACTCGGATTCAATGGAGGTTAATAGGAAATGGATGTTTAATGGATTGTTGTGGATTAATGGAAAATTGGTAAGGTCAATCGCGATGGGTTGGTTTCAATCGTTCAAAAGGGTTCCTCGTGAGTTAACATTGGTGGATTGGTAAAAGGGGACAAAGAAAAGACAGGATGAATGGGGTACTGGTGTTGACATTAAGTGCAAAGCTTGGGAGTATTCTAAACACAAAGAAAGGTGATGTGAGGAAAATAGGGTAATGGAGTTTTGCAGGTTTGGATCGATAGGTAGATCTGAAACTAGAGGAAGGAGGGCTTAGTTTGAATGGCGTGTAACACCCCAATCTCGCTATGAGCATGTTACCACTGAAATTGAACCGAAACATGATACAATAGAAATAACAGGTACTTTTTTTTTTTGAAACTAACCATAATCATGTTATGATAACAGAGAGCAATTAAAGTACCACGGTTCCAACCAACATAGCAGTGTAATTTAACAGTTATTACAATTATCCATAACATCAAACACATATTGTTCTCTCAAAGTAACGAAAAGGGAAAAAGACTAAACTATTCTGCAACCGCCACCGCCTAAGCCTGATCCTGGGACCCATTGGGTCCTGCCTCCATTGAAGCACCTAAAAGGCAAAGGGGTGAGCTCTGCATTCCCAGTGAGGGAACTATCAGACTATTTTTAACATATACATTTCTGCATAAATATCTATCTAATTATGTGGGCAGGGAATGAGACCTCTTATGCATTTTTACCCACTCGGGAGGGAAACTGTTCTAATGATTATGTGGCAAGGGACCACTCACGTGTACGCGTGTCAAGTGATAATGTAAGCATGATGAATGATTGTAATACCCCTGTCCTAAAAGGAGGGCTGAAGTGGGAAAAGGGCATGCATGGGAGAGAAAAGGTCTCATACTGCCCAAGGAGTTGAATATGATGTGGTTCATAAGAGGGAGAACCCCTCCCTTCTAACACAATGCCTTTTGGGCCCAAAGGTGAGACTTGGACCCAAAGCAAAGCCGTGAGGATTTTTCAAGTCCAAAACAAACAATATCGTGCTAGAGGGATGAGTCGTTACAAATGGTATCAGAGAACGGTTCAACCCTCTACCTGCATGTGTGTGACTGAGTCAGGGACGACTCTGGACTTAATGAAGGTGGATTGTAATACTCATGCCCCAAGAGGAGGGCTGAGTGTGAAAGGGAAATGTATGGGAGAGAAAAGATCCTACGCCCAAGGAGTTGAATGTGATGTGGTATATAAAAGGGAGCACCTCTCCCTTTTAGCACAAGGCTTTTTGGGCCCAGAGGTGAGATTTGGGCCTAAAGCAAAGCGATGAGGGTTTTTCAAGCCCAAAGCGGATAATATTGTACTAGAGGACATGTCATTATAGGGCGAGACGGTGAGGACATGAATGATAACAGTGGATGGTGATAAGAAAAGGGTTTCCTGCGCTAATTCTGGCACGAATGACGGTACTGAAACAGAAATGAGAGGCGATGGGAGATGTGGATGAGTAGTGAGGGATGGGTTTTGTGTTGGGTTTAGATGCAGGACAACGAGGCTGAGATGTGGAATGGGTTAGGTTGGGCGTGTGAGGATTGTGGGTTGACCAGGCTTTGTTAGATCTGGGTTGTGGGTGATAGGCAGCAGTAACCAAATTTGGCTTAGGCGCAACAACTCTACAACATGCATGGCAGCAGACGTCTCTGCTTGGAAATGCCAAACAGATCTGGAGCACTCATCACGGCAGTGTGAGATCCAAGTGATAAACATAGGGAAATGACTATTTTACCCTTTTATTTGGACTAGTTAGCCCCTTGTTTTATGTGTTTTAGAATATGTTTAATGAGATTTTGGACGTTTTGTAGGATTTACAGGGAAATGCAAGATATGAGAATTAAAATGGTGAATTTTGCAATTTATGGGCATAAGTTTATATTTTGGAAAGTTAGAATTTTTAATAATTATTTTACCACAATTTATTTGTAAACTAATTAATTCAAATCCATTTATGAGAGTTTGAATTAATTTAGTCATTTTTAGAATTGATTGTAAGTGGTAAAATTATTTATTAGATTTTCCATACTTTGAAAAGTCCAATTATTAAGTCCATTAAGAAAAGTTCATCAAGAAATCCACATGTGTGAATGCTATTTTCATTATCTCAAGAGCAAATTCAAAATTTATAAGCTAATATAAGAGTATTTTCGAATTGGGCAAGTGGATTAAGGAAAAAGAAAGAAAATAAGAAAGGGAGAAAAATAAGGAAGGTTTGACATACGCTTAGTATTTTGGTCATAAAGTTCCACTCCTATGTCCGATTGCTTTGATTCTTTTTGCATTGAAGAGAAGACTTCAAGAGCTAAAACTTTATGAACATCCGGGCAAGTCTGGCTAGCCTCGGACGCTTCGGGGCTTCGGGTGAAGCTCCGAACGTCCGAGGGGTCCTTTCGGACCGTTCAAAGGGTGTGAACCTCGGACCGTCCGAGAGTCATCTTCCTCCACTATCTGCAACAGCAGACAGTGACAGACAGTCATTGTATGAAATACAAATCCGAAAACAGTGGGTTTTCCGGATTCGGTTTTCACATCTAGCCGGTCAGATGGACTCCTCAGTGACTCCTCTTTCCATAGAGAGTGATTTTAAACTTTGAAACTCATTAAACCAACGGATTTTAAAACCAAAACCTCACTGGTGCAAGAAAGCCCATGGTTTTTCTTAAACTTCAAACTGGTTTTACACACTCAAAACTTAATCAAAATCGGTTTTTCTTGATTCTAAACCACTTAGAATTTGAAAAGGAACACAGTGGTCACCTTCACTCAAGTTTGTGGGCTAAAAATCCGGTCTTTGGAAAAGCTTCCTTCTAAGCTTACGGCAAGAAAAATGGGAAAAACAGAACCAAGGGATGGGCAGGAAAAACCAGACAGCACAGACTGAGAGAGAAGATGAAGTTTGGAGGGATTGAAACCAACTGAAATGGCTAAGCTTTATAGCAATTTTCATCCGTAGATGGTGGCCATTGGGCCACTGCATGAGATTGCATGCAGCTGCTGCCGACGTCCCGAATAGTGTAACCACTGTTCGGTACTCTCGGTTGCAGATAAGTCCTCCCATATTTTCAGTTTTACAAAAAGGCCCCCAAAAGATAAAAAACTGATTTTTAACTAAAACATGATTTTAAATGCTCAAGAATTTTAATCTAACCTGACAGATAAGTTGGGTTTTAAAAACTTTAATCATCATAAAAATTTGGAGATTTAAAACTTACTAAAAACCATAGATTTTATTAAAAACCAAATTCAATACTATTTACGTGATTTAACTTGTGTTAAATAAAATAATTTAAAAACCTCATTTTTGGAGTTTGAAAGAATAACATAGACCATACTAAAATGGTCTAACATACTATACTTGTTTCAAAATTTGTTTCATCTCCAAAATCATTTAAAAAAATATTTATTACTCCCTTTCGGGGTTTTGACGGGAGGTTTTAAATACTATTTTCTGAAAATAAAATTATTTTAAAATCAGAAATACCATTCCTTGATTAAGGACAATAATATCAACCAATAATAATCACATAATAACACAATTTATAAAATAATAATAATAAGAGGTAAATTACCATTTTGTCCCTCCAGCTGGACGAGCTGGATCACTGAGCTTTCGAGCTCGGATAGGGCCACACCTGAGCTTCTCAAAAGCCCTAACCGTAATCTTTGAGATTAACCAGTCTAAACAAGGTTTATTAAGCTAAACTACGCCTAATCTGGGTTAGGGTATTACACTAATGGTATTATGGACATATTTGTTTGTATGATGTGTTTATATATTGGTACATGTTTGAGCCCACGTGTGAAGAGCACGTGTGACTTGAGGATCCAGCCCAGTTATGATATTAAGTGATTGGAGATTATTATAATAAAAAAATTAGTTGCGTTCTGGACCCATCCCATCATCAGATGGGGCCGTGACACTCTGCATAAGGAAAATCTCTGCAAAATTTATCCCTCATCCAAATGTAGTCGAAAAACACAAACGATGCCCACCCAAGCTCTCTAAGGATCGATTCTTTCCTTTTTTGTCTTTCTTTTTTCCCTCTCACCATCATCCAAAACTTGATTTTGGCCTTAGAACTTTGGTTTTAAATTCCCTGAATGTTGTCAAAAAGGATTATCAAAGAGCCCAAAGATCGATACAAGTATGAATCTTTGTAGAGCATTTGGATGAACAATTCTTCAATCAGTATTTAGCCCAATGGTTTTGTGACTTAACCATTGATTGGATGTCTATGAGCCCCACCATGGATTGACCTTGTTGTCAATTTAGCCATCTATTTTAGTTATTTAAATAATCTTCCAAATTTGATTTCAAAAAATTACAACTTGGAGTTTTTATTGCTAAAAATACTCTTTAGTAATGTCACAAATATCAATGATATTTTCACATTTACTACGTTTTTATCGACAAAATACTATTACAATGTTAATATCGTAAATTTATTGGCACTTTGGTAAATTCCCGATAAAATCCCATGAAAAACACGGTAAATGATAATATCACAATAATCTCCCGATAACTCCTTATTAGTATTTTTATTATTTTTAAATATTATATTTTTATGAGATTTTTCCATTAATTTGTCGGTAAAAAGCTGAGAATTTAAACATGAGGCAGTTTTCTTTTAATAAGCATGAGAGACTTCTGTAATTTCCATGACGAATCATAGAGGAAGGAAGAATCTGTAGAAAGTAGTAATGTGAATAATGAACAACCGAAAGTAGACCCTTGAGACGTGTCAGACTTTCATTCTATATAATGGATCACATGACTGGCACTCCACACTTCATGTCACAGAGATTCTCACATGCTTTATTCACTTAGAACATTTGTACTTTGTATCATCAGTTTCAATTAAATTTATAACGAAAATAATAAAATATAATAACAATGGCCACATCCCTAAACCTGATTTTAAAACGGATGAAGATTATAAGATTAAATTATCCATTAAGACAATAATGTCCAAATATCTGAATATCCATCTAGTGATGTAAAATCCCACATGAACCAACAAAATTGCATGACATAGATTTACAGAGATGCTATATTTCAGATAAAACTCCAACGGAATAATATGTCCTTGATTTTTTTTTTTTTCTTCCTTCTGTTCCTACATACTCCTCTCAAGCATTTCTTCGTATCTCTTGAAAGATTCCAGTTTCTGCATCTTCATTTGCCTGTGGAATCTCTTTATGAACACGTCAGCGACGTGATCTATCTCCTCTTCGAGGTTGAAATTCGATGCATCCTCACAAGAACTCTTGACCAAATCGATCACCGACTTGCTCCCATCGTCGAATTCGATCTCATGGAAGAGCGAGTGAGTCAAATCTGGATATTTGTTTTCGCCGTCGTAGTATTTGTCGTCAAGGACTGGGAAGGTGTGAAATGGGTTAGGAGGGGGTTCATTGGCCAATTCATTGTACACCACAATTGCCCTGCTTTGGTCACCATCTTCACTGCTGCCTTCTCCTTTTTCATGCCCAAGCAATGCATGTATCTTGTGGGATATTGTAGGAAGCAATAGCTTCTTGTTCTTCAACAAACCAAGGAGCACAAGCCGGGCTTTGGTGGCATTATTTTTGCTCTTTAAAGCCATTGATTTGGCTTTAGCAAGAAAACCCAAGAGAGAGATTATTTGTTTCAAGAAGACAGAAGCTCTGTTCTTCATCTCTTCAAGTGTTGTGGAAATTTTGGTATTAGAGAAAAACTACAGTCACTCAAATAGGAGGCTAGATGGGTGTGAATGACAAACGTAAATGATTTTGTGTTTCGAAAAGACCGATGAAGGACAAGAGGAAAAACTGGAAAAGAACAATTTTTGGAATGAGAAAGCTTAAGAGGGTTGGAGGGGCTTTTATAGTGGAAATAAGTGCTAGGGTGTCTTTGCTTTTGATGCTTTTTTTAGGAGGGTTAAAGAGAAAAGTTGCAAATGACAATAGAAAAAGGCAAGTGTGCATAAAATAAATAAAGAAGAAGAAGCCATTGGCTCTAAGGCCGTTGCACTGAATTTGCATGGCAATGGCAATTGTATCAGGTTCTGATTGGTCATTTCCTGGTTTAGTGGTTTTGATTGATTTTTGAGGAGTAAAAAGGAATGGCCCTCGCAAATCACAACCGTTGATCTGATCATCCCTTTCAACATTTTAATTTTAAAGTATCTTGTTGAATGATAAAGGAAGGTGCAGAGATATTTGGTTTTTTTTTAAAGAAGATTGGATTCAGAGTGCATATTTGTTGGGTTGGGGGTGGCGAAGTCGCGGGTGAGGGCGGCGCGTCCTTGCATATGTGAAGCCATCTTTCTCACTCGACCATTGGATTCGACTACACCCGAAACAAAATATGTATATTGATTCAACATACCTTAAAATAATTTATTTAAAATTAAACCCAAACTCATTGGGCGTTCAATCTAATTTAAAATTTCGATATAAAATTTAGATTGCAATTTGGATTAGAGTTAATTTGAAGTCAACTACCTCAATTAGAAATATGAACAAGTTAAATCCAACTCATTTAACATATGAGTTTATTTAAAATTTGTATAATTTGACCCACTTAAATTATCTAATTTTTATGTAACATCCGGGAAAAAAATTTGGCCATGAGAATATCGGTTCGGCCGATACTTCTCTCTCTCCTCTTATTTTTTTTCTTTCAAAAAATTACAGAAAGTCAAGAACATTTTGGGCTTCATAGATATATAATTTTTTTTATTAATTAGCTGTCATTACATGGTCAAATATTGTTTTTGAGTTTCAATATCAAGAATTTCAAATATTTTTAAAAAATAATAGAAAATTCCGTGAAAAAACTTTCACTGGTAGTGGGTCTAGCAAGAAATTCAAGCTTAAAAAGAGCTAAAAATCGTGTTTTTTTTTAGATTAAAATCCATAGAAATAAAGTTGGGAAGAAAATATGGAAGAGAGATTTAGAAGTAAAGATCAACTAGCTAATGGAGTTTATAGGGTATGATTTGGTTTGTGTAGAGTGTTACTTATATAAAAATAGTTTTTAACAGCTGTGAACCCATAAAAAGAAAAAAGAAAAAAAATTGTAATTGGGTCAACTGTGTGCACTATGCAGACTGGCTCAAAACCTAGCGCGTCCGAGGAAATCTACCCCACAAACGCGACATGCACGAAAACCCACTATGTAACGGCTGATATTGCACATACATAGACACCTTATTTTCTATGTCTATTTGATGATTTTTTAGACCAAACTCTTCACAATATTTATATTTTAATGATAAAGACTTGTTTTAATTATCTCTCTTTTGATTAAAATGTAGCACACAATGTATATAGACTCAATTATCTTTTTAATTATATGAGTTAATCTATGAGTCAATTTAACTAAATTTAAATTTACTAACTCACATTAAAAGTAGATTCGAGTTTTACAAATAAATTAGATTATCTGTAGATTAGAAGAGGACCAAAATATGAGTTATCTACATTGCGATAAATTCCTGATATAATAGCATTAAAAACACGATAAATAATAATATCACAATAAATTCCCAGTAAATTACTTATTAAGAATTTTATTTTATTAATATTTTCATTTATTGCATTTTTATTATTTTTTAATTGTTATTATTTCCACGAGATTTTACCATAATTTCTCTGTAAAAACTTGAGAATTTGAAAATTTCCCTATATTATCAATCGCCGTCAATATTCTGAAAATGTTAATTGTGATAATGAAGTAAACCATATTGCCAATCAATTCAACTCATTGTGATCCACTCACCGCTAAGCACTTGGAACGGCCATTGCCCAAAGCTAGGGCTGCAACCCAGGTGGGATTTTGGCCCGACCCGAGAAATCATGCGGGTCAGGTCGAGAATTTTGGATCAGTGGGTCGGGTCGGGTTGAAAAGATAAAAACCCGTATGAAATTCGGGTCGCGTTGGGTTGAGGATTTTACAAGTTAATCTGACCCGACCTGACCTAACCCGACTCGACCCGGTTAAAATTAGGCTAAAATGGGTTCAAAATGATGGTCGGGTCAGAATTCGGGTTAGAATTCGGGTTGGGTCGGGTTGTGAAGTTCGGGTTGAGAATTCGGGTCGGGTCGGGTTCCAAATATATCAACTCGGGTCGGGTTGGGTTTTAAAGAACCCGACCGCCCGACCCGAGTTGCAGCCCTACCTAAAGCCAATAGCCCAATACTCTAAAAAGAAAAAAAGCAACATTGTGCGGCCTATATAATTGGATGAAAACAATGGAGAAAGTAATCAAATGGACTAATTATGTCTAAATCTCCACACCATATTTTGAATTTTTTTTTTTCATAAATGATAAGTAAATCTACATACAAAGTTACTAAAATTTACTTGTAATATGATTAAACTTGTTTTATTATTTTTATACCTTCAAATGCAGTGATAAACGCATCATTACACTACATCAGAATTTAGAAACCTTGAAAGTTGAGGATTGTTGATATTCGACGAACACCAATTTTTCACCTAGGGAAAAAGTCACCACTTAATTGATGGGAATGCCCAGATCAATGAGGTAGGCCCCACTTGTGGCGCGTTTCATACATGATCATATGATAAACTGGCAGAATATGTTAAATGATCAATCTAACATAAGTTATAATAAGTTTGAGAACTCTATCAATTTGAATTTGAAGTATAGATGTTTTAAGCTTTTAACATAATCTGGCTGAATTGATTCGACCGACCATGACTTGAACATGTTAATGACTCATTTTGGTAGTAGTTTTTGAATATTGGTCAAAACTCAAATAAGCTCAAGTAAAGCTTTTGTTAAGCATGAAGCTGAGGGGCTACTTATTAATAAGCATGCAAAAATTGAGACTTTTTTTTCTTTGAATTATCTATTTCTTAAGAGAAGTGATAAAAAATTGTAATAAGAAAAAGATATCTTGCTTTACTATACAACTTTTTTTTTTAAGAATTAGAGGTTGATGGGAACAATCAAATACCAAGTTTTCATGATAGATATAATATAAGCACAGCCCTGTCTAGGTGGAGTAGACGGCCGCCTAAGGCCTCCAAATAGATAAGCCCCCAAGTCCATAAACTCCTTTGTTATATGCTGTCAAAAAAATTTAAATAATACTTTGTTTTAAATTTGATTTGATATTTTATTTGGATGTTTCACTAAAAAAAATTATAATTTTATTTCTTTTTAGTGTATAAAAGGCACATCTTAAGAGTTCTCCTAAGGCCTCTGAAATCTCAGGGCTGGCACTGATATAATGTTGAACCTCACTATACTTGTTAGTTGATATGAATCGAGTTCAACTATGACCTTTTACATATAATTGATTTCTTAAAAATTCTAAAAGGTTGGAGTGATGATCATGAACTCAATTCAGAA
The DNA here is from genome assembly GCA_022113865.1 of Chimonanthus praecox. Taxonomy (NCBI): domain Eukaryota; kingdom Viridiplantae; phylum Streptophyta; class Magnoliopsida; order Laurales; family Calycanthaceae; genus Chimonanthus; species Chimonanthus praecox. The sequence goes on along the minus strand of CM039087.1, from coordinate 51,497,414 downwards.
AGTGGAAGTCTTGAGTTTGATTCTCACTCTACTCTAAAGAGTCACTTTCTGGTAGAATTACCTGATGTATGAATGTAGGAAGGCTTGCGCATGTTCTCAAATAATTTATTTTTTAAAGAAAAATTTACAAATAGCTCTTCTTTGACTGAAAAGTTGTATCAACTTGGTGAAGTCGATACAAACCCAAAAACTGTTTCCCAGCTGTATAGATAGATGTATCGGAACTTTACAATATTTTTTCCCCCAAAACCATGATCTGGACACAGAAATAACTGAGTCAGGAGCTGTTTCATGGCTTGTGGGATGAATGAGTGGGAATACTTTATGGAAGTATGTTCTCTTAGAAAGCCTTTTGCCAAAACTGGGGTTAAATTCCAAACCCACATGACAAGGTAAAAGCTATTTGTATTGGAAGAATTTTTTTTTTTGCTCTAGTGAAAGTTGGTGCACATACCGCTGTAAAGTAATAAAGCAAACATAACATGCAATGAATTGTTGCCTGCTTCTTCCACCCCTAAATCTGCCTTTTCTAACATTTGAGAGTTTTCTAAATTCATTACTACAATTATTTCATCCATTTGGGTGTCCATATACATTTGGCATCCTTGTAGCTGTTAAATAAATTCACTCCTTATATCTTTAAAAAAGAAAAGAAAAGAAAAAATCCATGCATACGACATATGGCTGCAGTGTCATGAGCCCAGCTCATTTTATAGGCTTGGTCAAGCATTTTTGTTCCGGTGGACAGGCTTGGATTTGAGCTCATAAGTAGCCTTACTAATTAGTTTATGGGTCCCCATTTACACACCCGATTTTTCTGCCTCTACACACCCGTTTCTGGGTGTGGGTGGCTAATTACCATTTTGCCCCCGCATTCTCATTCGTTCGAACGAATGCGCAGTTCATTTCTCCATTCGTTTGAACGAATTGATGCATAGCCCCTCTGTTTTCATTCATTCGAACAAATTCCCAGTTCATTTTGGATTCGTTCGAATGAATACATGCATCCTACTGAGATTTTGACTCATTCGAACGAATGCCCATGTGTAAAATCCATTCATTCGAATGAACAATTCATTCGAAGTCCTCAGTGTAAATTCCATTTATTCAAATGAATGGGCAAAAGTTGTTCATTCGTTCGAATGAATCCATCCATTCATTCGAACGAATGAATTAGAGGGGACTGGAAAATGGCAGTCCTTCAATCGAGTGTCATTCGTTCGAATGAATCAATTCATTCATTTGAACGAATGGCGTATAGTCGTGCATTCATTCGAATGAATGGCTCAATTCATTCGAATGAATGTATCAGAGAGGACTGGAAAATGACACTCTTTCTCTCGAATGTTATTCGTTCGAATGAATTGAGTCATTCATTCGAATGAATACACGTCTATATGCTATTCGTTCAAATGAATGGGTTGATTCATTCGAGCGAATGACATATAAGGTGTCATTCATTCGAATGAATCGACTGATTCATTCGAACGAATGTATCAGAGAGGACTGCAAAATGACAGTCCTTCTCTCGAATGGCATTCGTTCGAATGAATCAACCCATTCATTCGAATGAATGAAAGTCTATATGTCATTCGTTCGAGTGAATGGGTTGATTCATTCGAACGAATGATATATAAGTTGTCATTCATTCGAACGAATGACAACTTATATATATATATAAATGAGCATCTACGAAATTCCACTCGTTTTATTATATTCTAAACCCTAAACCGTGGTTTCTCTCTCCCTCTCCCTTCGCCCTTGAAGCCCTTTCTGAATCCCTTCTCCCTTAAACCCCGTTTTCAACCCCATTTTCAACTCCCTTTTCAATCCAAACCCTTGAACCTCATTTCTATTCCAAACCCTTAAACTCCATTTTAGACCACCTTCTTCAAAGAGTTCTCCTTAAAACTCCATTTTCAGCCTCCTTTTCAATCTGAAACCCTTTAACCCCATTTCATTCTGAAACCTATAGACCCCATTTTGAACCACTTTCTTTAAAGATTTCTCCTTAAAACCCCATTTTCAACCCCCTTTTCATTCATTCGAGCATATGAAAAATTTATATGTCGATTGGTAAATACATATAAAATCTTTAAGGAATGAACTTACTTCGGTCATTTCTGTAGAGTTATATGTTGAATCGTCACCAAAATTGTAAGATCCACTATCCTGTGGAAAACTCGTTGTTTGTGATTCATGAAAATCACCTACATTATAATCAGCATTTAAATCTACACTCGTAGATGCCTGTGAAGAAGGTGGCCTATTCGAACAAGTTCTCCTCGTATTACTAGTATTTTTGCATAACCCACATCTTTTTCCATTTAATTGATTCTCTACAATCTCAAATGCAGAAGGATCTGGACGTATAGATGTTTGGCCCTGTGTAGAATTCCTTGAACCTGAATGCCGTGCTCTAAATATTGCATAATAGGGTGACTGATTACTTACCATGGATGGCAAGAGTTTGGAGATGATTTAGGAGCACCTCTTAATCATACGAAGACAAATGTCCATATTTGTCCTTAATACTTTCAAAGTGTACGTCTAATACATCCCCACGCCTCTGCCTTACAACATTTAAGCCGTCCAATGACATTAAGTCGATTTTCCATTGTGGGTGTATATCATCCAAATGTAATTTGTTCATCCATTGCATTTTGTGCGCACACGGTAGACCCATTGAAGCTGTAAACTCTTCCGTACAAATGGGTGAAAATGATAGGTTCATAAGCATATCTATTGGTTGTAAACCTCATTCATTGCGAAATGAGAAACTTTGCCGTTCAATTCATCAAAGAAATGAATAGACATCACATGTAAACCGAATCTTCTCATCCTCAAGTTGAATCTTGAACTCTTCAAATTGATTTTCAATAACATGGGCTATATTTTTTCGGACAACATCTAAATCACCTGCAGATAAAATATATAACTTTTCAGAATAGTATATGCACCCTCAACCCTTGAAATAGCTCGATTATTAAAATGTAAACTTCATCCGATCCATGCCTTGACGAATTGTTTTCTAAGTGGGATTCACGTCCTTATTAAGTAGTTCACTACCTGCGAATCATCTTTGAAATTTTGTTTGAATGCCTCAAACGCTGTATTGAATGCTTCTTCGGTTGGGGACTCAATCAGGTCATTCCATTCGGTAAAAAATGCATTCCAATGTTCGATTTTCTTAAACATAGCTTTACAACGAGCAACAATATTCTTGTTGATGTACCAAGAACACGAAATATGTATAGCATTAGGGAACTGCAAATCAATGACATTCTTTAACGCCAATTCCCTATCAGTCAAAAGAAGTTGATCATGCTCCACTCCAAAGACCTTTTTAAACATCTGTAATGATCATACATAATCTTCAAATTTCTCATTTCGTAGAAATGCAATGCATGAGTAGAAGTTCTTATTGAAACTTGTTACCAATAATATGAAGCAATGGCATATGATATTTGTTGATTTTGTACGTGCAATCCATTAGAAGGACATTATGGTAGCTTTTGGTAAGAAAAATGGACTTTAGATGTGCAAAAAATAGATAGGACAAATGACCATCATTGTCATGGTCAAGAAAATATTGGTAACCACCTTCTTGAAGATCATCTATCAAAACTTGAATTGTAGTTCGACCCCTTAGTTGCTCTTTCCGAAGCTTAGAACAAAAGTTGTGCAAATCACCCGCTGATATTCCAATATCTGGATTTTGCTTTCTAAGGGTCGTCAAAATTTGCCGTGGTGGTATATTGCAACTCCTCATTTCAATGATCATTCTTTTCTCAGCATCTGAAAAACATCTTTTACTTGGATGACCTAATAATACCTCCGATATATTATGATTGTGATTCAAATTCTTTATGGTCAACTTCCATAACCCATCAACAATCTGTTTACCTTTCACTTGAAAAGGACAATTGCATTGGCGAGAGTATGTTTTCTTTTTTCTCGCATCATCTTCCATGCTAATCATGTTGCGGTATTTACCTCCTCTATCGCAGCCAATGACTATTTTCTTTTCCTTATTACATGACCTCTTTATGGTAGTTACCAATCCATTTTCATAAGCGATATTCTTAACACAATTTATAAAGTCCTCACGACTTTCAAAACATCCCTCAACAAACTCCATGCCACTTGAGGATTAAAAACTATCACTAAAACACTAATAATAATGAGATGAGAGAGAGAGTTACCTCCGATTTGAGGTAAGAGATCCAGACAATAGTTTGAGAGAGACAACTTCGAACCTAGATAAGAGAGAAGGGATTGAAAAGGGGGTTTAAGGGTTGAAAATTTAAATGGGTTTCAAGGGTTTGGGATTGAAATGGGGGTTGAAAAATTGGATTTTAAAGAGAAATCTTTGAAGAAGGTGGTTCAAAATGGGGTTTAAGAGTTTAGAATTGAAATAGAGTTCAAGGGTTTGGGATTGAAAAGGGGTTCAAGGGTTTGGGATTGAAAAGGGGGTTCAAAATGGGGTTTTAAGGAGAAATCTTTGAAAAAGTGGTTCAAAATGGGGTTTATGGGTTTCGGAATGAAATGGGGTTCAAGGGTTTCGAATTGAAAAGGAGGTTGAAAATGGGGTTTTAAGGAGAACTCTTTGAAGAAGGTGGTCTAAAATGGGGTTTAGTGGTTTGGGATAGAAATGGGGTTCAAGGTTTGGGATTGAAAAGGGAGTTGAAAATGGGGTTGAAAATGGGGTTGAAAAATGGGATTTAAAAGAGAATTCAGAAGGGGTTCAAGGGCGAGGGAGAGGGAGAGAAAACCACGGTTTAGGGTTTAGAATGTAATAAAACGAGTGGAATTTCGTGGATGCTAGCTATATATAAGTTGTCATTCGTTCGAATGAATGGGTTGATTAATTCGAATGAATGACAACTTATATGTCATTCGCTCGAATGAATCAACCCATTCATTCGAACGAATGTCGTATAGACTTGCATTCATTCGAATGAATGAGTTGATTCATTCGAATGAATGCCATTCGAGAGGAACACTGTCATTTTCCAGTCCTCTCTGATACATTCGTTCGAATGAATGACACCTTATATGTTATTCGTTCGAATGAATCAACCCATTCATTCGAACGAATGGTATATAGACTTGCATTCATTCGAATGAATGGTTCAATTCATTCGAACAAATGACATTCGAGAGAATGACTGTCATATTTCAGCCCTCTCTGATAGATTCGTTCGAATGAATTGAGTCATTCATTCGAATGAATGCACGTCTATATACCATTTATTCAAATGAATGGATTGATTCATTCGAACGAATGACATTTGATCGAAGGACTGTCATTTTCCAGTCCCCTCTGATTCATTCGTTTGAATGAATCGATGGATTCATTCGAACGAATGAACAACTCCTGCCCATTCATTCGAATGAATGGAATTTACACTGGGGAACTCGTTCGAATGAATTGTTCATTCGAATGGATGGATTTTACACATGGGCATTCGTTTGAATAAGTCAAAATCTCGGCAAGATGCATGTATTCATTCAAACGAATCCGAAATGAATTGGGAATTCGTTCGAATGAATGAACACAGAGGGAGTATGCGTCCATTCGTTCGAACGAATGGAGAAATGAACTGCGCATTCGTTCGAACGAATGGGAACTTGGGGGCAAAATGGTAATTAGTCACCCGCACCCGGAAATGGGTGTGTAGAGGTAGAAAAATCGGGTGTGTAAACAGGGACCCTTAGTTTATACATAATTTAATAGAAGTCCTTTAATATGAAACTTGTAAATAATCATTTGAAGAAATACATATAGAATTATATATCTTTCTATATATTATGAATTTATTTATTTATGTTTTTAACATGAGTATCCGTACTCCACATTAGAGGTGAGACTAATCCCACGAGCATATGTAAACCTCTCAATCCACACACACTAGATATGTCAATGGGAAGTATCTGGAGGGCTTGAATATGAATCGAACTCAAGACCTCGCTTCTTGAAGTCTTATATATATATATATATATATATATATATAGGTTTGAAGCAGGTTCTTCAAGTGCAAAAGGTATTTTTCAATTGCAAAATGGGTGTCGCATACTCAAGACTAAATTGGATAAAAAGACCTAGATAAGTGTGTTTCTATGTGTATAATATCTAAAAAAAATCATCTTGATTAGGTAACTCAAACCAAACTTTATAAGAGCTTATAATTTTAAGTTTAACAGTCGATTTATTTTGATCCAACCTTACTCTTCATAAATATATTCATTCATTTCATACTTGACATAACTTATTTGGTAAACGACTTGATTTAACCAACCCCAACCACATTTATACCAAAAACCCAACCACATTTAACTAGACAAGTCCTATAACACAATTGAAAAATACTCATAATTATAGTTTAAAAGTAGCAGGTTTGTGTCTCGTGACTGTCAAATAGCCACCGGAGACATGAAAAATAATTTACCAAATTCAAATATATTGCCATGTTTACCTTAAATTAGACCTCACAAAATTTGACATGATTATTCGAAACAAATCTGAGCATTTTAAATAGGTTTGGATTTAAAATTTTGTACTCCAAACTCAAAATCAAAATAAACCTGAACCAATTAACCTAAAGATTGTAAACCGTAACTTAATAAGATCTGGCCCAACCCATTGCCAGTTCTAAACGAAAATGCTTGCCGGACATCCAATGAGGACGTCAAACGATGCCCATTGATATTGCGACATCTGTCTTACATTATACTCGCATTAAGTGCAGATAAGTATGAAATCAAATAGGTTTTTGCTTCTATTATTTCATCTTAATAACCATTTTATCCCCCATTTAATGGAGAATAAGAGGGGGGGCGTTTTCGAGTTGGACATTTCACCTTTCAAAATTATCTATAATTCATATTGATTTATTCTTCATGTCCATTGGCCAGTCGACGTCAAAGGATGCCTATTGATGTTGCAAGTCTGCAACATCTTTCTCACATTATTAACTCGCATTAACTACAGCTAAGTATGAAATTAAATGGGTATTAGGCTAATGCTTTAAAAATCAGCCAATATTTTTAAAAGATATATTTTGATTAAATTAGATGAACAAATTTTTTTCTAAGCTTTATACGTTGCTAAAAAAAAGTTCAAGAATTTTTTCTTAATAAATATATGTATTTCAAATGTCTTATGTTAATTTTAAAAATATTGTTTGCAACCTATGCAAAGGTAAAAATATCGGTCGATACATATCGTATCGACCTTTATATATTGGATTTTAAAGGGCCGATATATAGCGACCTTACAAGTAAAATATCAGTGGATATTGAACAATATCTTTAAACCAAATATGTATTTTTAATAATAGGCAATATTTTTAAATATCACCCATATTTCCAAATTTCAGCAGAAAAAAAAAAAGGGGGAAAAACACGCTTGAGGGAAGTTATATTTATGTCAAGACACCTACCATCAACGTGAATTTAGCCTGTTTCTGGAAAGAAATTTAGTTAAGTTGGGACACCACAATTAATTATCCATTGAGAAGTACATCGTGAACTGAATGACTAATATTTTATAGACTTTTGCATTAAATTAAATGATAAGAATGAGAACGATTGATACATCCACTTTTAATTAAGGAGTCTGATACAGTTCTTACTTGGAAAGATAATTGTAAATATAATTGTAAGGGATTTTTGTACTGAAATATCTCCCAAAGTTGCGATTTTGACTCAGTATGCTTTCAAAAATTGTTATAGGGTTAGATGTCTCCTATTCATCATGTTTTGTCCAAATTACCCCCATATGATAAAGGACAACTTTATCTTTTCATAATCACAAGTATAATCACGCAGATGACAATTGCAGCTGCTTTTTTAGGAGTACGACTACACACAGAACAATATGTGCTATTTTTATCAACTTGTATATGTAGGGCTAGTTTTACCAATGCGTATACTAGCGCTTATATGCATCACCATATATAAGTGAAGACTGGAAAGAAGATATGAAAGCTATTGTATTTAAAGTAGTAAAGATACTACTACCCATTGTAATAGTAGGAGAAAATTGGCATGGATCACAATTCCCGCTGTGGTTATGTGGACCATATGGAAAGAAAGGAATGCCAGGATCTTTGAAGGTAAGACTGAGGAGATCAAGGTGATTTGTTAGACGACAAAATGGAGGTTGTGCGTGTGGCTGAGTTCGAATAAAGAATTCAAAGATATCAAAGCCTCAAACCTTTTTCAATGTTGGGAGGGCGGGATGATATCTAGTCTCAGCAGTAGAAACAAAAAGTTGGATTGGGCCCCTCCACCTAGTGGTACATTGAAATTTAATGTGGATGGAGCTTCTAGGGGTAAGCCGGAACTTGCTGGGATTGGGGGTATTAAGAGATCACTCGGGATCAATTAGCGTGGTTTTTTCTGAGTCTGTGGGGATAATGGAATCAAACGAGGCTGAACTCTTAGCATTAGGAGAGCCTTGACCCTAGGAGTCGGTTTTTTGGGAGGGAAGAAATTGGTGATTGAGAGTGATTCTTCTAATGTTATCAAATGGGCCGGGAGTTGGAAGCGGCCCCCTTGGAGGTTAACTCCCTTGGTTAGGAAGATAAAGAAGTTAGTCTTGGGCCTTGAGGTGTCTTTTGTTCATATTAGTCGCACAGTTAATGGTCTGGCCGACTTCTTTGCTAAAAATGGAGTGGATGGTTCAAATCGTGGCACGTTCTGGCTTCAAGGAGGATAATGTTTATTGTTCCTTTATGCTTTTTACCTTGTTGTTGCTTTTGTTGGGTCTAAGCCTTTTAGACTTTGTAATTTTGCTTAATTTCTCTTCAATAAAATCTTCTCTTTACTGCTCAAAAAAATATAAGTGACTTGGGCTCGAATCTTATTTATAGTTCTTTTTTTCTGTCTTATCCTTTTTTTCATTTTTTTAAATGAGTAATAATGAAGAGGTGTTCATTTGGACGAGCCCGTCCTAAATAAACGGCTTCGACAAAGATTTTTTGTTCGATGGATTGGGCTCGAACCTTTAAACCCATTTATTTTTTGAGCCCAATCACAGTTAAGTACGAACTCGATAGGCTTAAAAAATAAGCAGGTTTAACAACTAAAATGCTTAAAAGCCTAAGCTCGACAAATCGAACAAAAAATCTTTGTCGAAGTCCATTTATTTAGGTTGGAGCTCGCTCGGGCTTTTACTTAAAGCCCATTGGGCTCGTACTTAAGTGTGTTGGGGCTTAAAATCCTGAGTGCAACTTGTCAAACAAAAAAATCTTTGTCCAACCCATTTATTTAGGTCGGGGTTGAGCTTGAGTTTTTACTTAAAGCCGGTCGAGGCCCGTTAGGCTTGTACCAAACTGTGTGTTTGGCTTGTTTTGTTCAACGATTCAAGCTCAGGCTTTTAAGCCTGCTTATTTTCTAAGGCCAAATACATCGGGCTTAAAAATTAAACGAGTTTAAAAACCCGTCGAGCTCGTGCTTAATTGTGCTTGGGTTTAGAAAATAAACAGACTTAAAAGTCCGAGCCCGCCCTTTCAAATAAAAAATCATTCTTGAAGCCCATTTATTTAGGTCTGGCTCGGAGAAATGAACACATCTCAATTATTACTCATTTTTTTTTAAAAAAAAATGAAGAAATGATAAGAATGAAAAAAAAACCATTAAAAAAATTGAAACATAGGTCACTTATATGAAAAACAAGTATCTTTACCACTAGAATACAATAGTTTTCATATTTTCTTTCATGTCTTCACTTATATAGCGTTTGAATATTGACGCTAGGTCACTAGCTTTTAACTACGTTGGTAAAACTAGTGCACATTGTTTCATGCATGGTCATACTCTTGAAAGGGAGGTCGCAGTTGTGATACCCTGCCCTGGAGTGGGCCCAAGCCTGAGGCCAGGCGTCACATGCAAAGGAGAGAAATTCACTATGCTCCTAGATAGGGCGCTCGACGTGTTTCTCCAAGTCCCACATTGCTTGTGGGCAGTGGGATTCACTGGTATATATTATGTGTGCTTCCTCCTTCAAACACAAGGCCTTTTGGGAGTATTTCTTGGGTCCGCCAGAAACAAAGTTATGCGGGCCCAAAGCGGACAATATTGGAGGGATGGGTGCTACAATTGGTAAGAGCACGGTTCAACTCTTGGACTAAAGGTGTGGGCTGGTGCAGTGTGTGGTCTGGTGGACGAAACTAAGACCAATGGATAGAGTCGGGGATGGCTTTGGTCTTAAGTTGCATAAGTTGTGATACCCCACCAAAAGTGGGCCCGAGCCTGAGGCCAGGCGTCCCATGCAAAGGAGAGAAATTCACCAAACTCCTAGATGGGGCGCTGGGCGTGTTTCTCCAAGTCCCCACATCGCCTGTGGGCAGTAAGATTCTCTAGTATATATTATGTGCTTCCTCGTTCAAGCACAAGACCTTTTGGGAGAATTCCTTTGGTCTACTCTCCAGAAACAAAGCCATGCAGGTCTGTCTGGGGTCCAAAGCATACCATATTGTGATGGATGGACGGGGCGTTACAGTAGTTATCATCTACCTATTTTACTTATGATTCTACAAAGGGAGCAACTATCCTTTGTCCCATGGGGGTCAATTTGGAAAAAAAAAATAACCAACTGGACGTACAAGGCATTTTACCCAATAAAATTTTTTGGAGGCATATTGACACAAAATCACAAATTTTGATGCATTTCTGTACAAAAATCCTTAATTTTAAAGGATTATAATTTCCAACTATCAATAAGGCTTCAATTTAATTCAATAATGATCATATCTCAAAATGAGTTCAAATAAAATAAAAATTCAACTCTTGAGATAATAATTAGTATGAAAGAGAAAAATAATATAAATATAAAATTTAATAAAATATAATAAATTGATTAAGACCAACCTTCCACGTGAAAACAGGGAGAAAATAAGGTCTACTGTACAAATCGATCTTGCAATGACACGAGGAGCAATTATAAAAGGGAGACTTTCAACTGCTCCATGCCATTCATTGAGAACTCCCCATTCTTCTCTTTCAGTTCAGATTGGAAAGTAAGGGTTACAACAATCATGGCCTTCCCTGCCCCCTACACTCAACAACATGACCAGGTAATCTTCCCATTATATGTTTCGCATGTATTTTTAGTGTTAAAAGTCTTAATTGGATTACTATGATTTTGGTACCTATGCTAAGGTGGTGAAAACTTGTTTCACTTGTTTTAAAATTATAGAGAAATCTTTTAATTTAGGTGATTCACTTTTACATCATAAGATGTATTTGGTGGGAAAGATTTATAATCACTCATTAAAATTTCTTTTTTCTAAAGTTAGTTTTTTCAATTTTACTTCACCATTTGACCACATCATAAACTATAAAATTAATTTTCCACATGTCTTTATTTATTCTATCTCTACACGATAATGTACTAAACTTTTCTAAGCCCTCGATAAAATAAACCAAATTGAACTTCATTCCGGAAAGAATCAAATGATTTCTTATGAGTTCCTGAAAGTCTAAAGTAATAGCTAGTTTTCAAAAAAACTAATTTCTAGCTTAATTAAATTACAATAATTATGCCATTCGCAAATAAAAAATCATATTGCAATTAACTTAAGGGATGAAATTAAAGTGGAAATGCAAGAAATAATTTAATTCATCAAACAATAGAAACTAGAACTTCAAAGTGAACCTTACTTGATACTCGAAATTCCACAACTTGGAACTTTGATTCAATTCTTTGTTTCCAAAATTCGATGTTAAATTTGTGTGTTACAGTGCAGCCCACGACGTCTATTTATAAGGTTTTGAAGAGGTGGAAAAAAAGAGAAAAATAGTTGTAATTTCCATTCGAAGTAGATCTTGAAATAAGTTGAAACTTCATTTTGAGAAGAATCAAAATAGTCTCATACTAAAGACGTGCGACAGGCAGTCGATGGTGATACTAATTTCTAATGAAATATAGTTTTAAACTTAATTGAATCAAGTTAAATTAATTGTAATTTCCAAACAAACAATTTGATTAACTTAATTGAAGTGCTAAATTTAACATGAAAAATGCACAAAAAAATCATTCAATTAACCTAAGAAACTAGAATGAAAAGGAAACTTACAAGATAACCGAGATCCTCTCTTGGATCTTCCAAAACTTGACTTTAACTCAATTTTCCTGCCCAAAATTCGATGTTTACAATGGAACATCCCACCTCTACTAATACAAATTAAGGGGTAATTACAATGGTAAAAACTAGATTACATAGGCATGAAAATTAACTATGAGGTGTCTCGGACAATGAGAGATCTGTTGGTCCATGAGAGCTCCATGCTTGAGAGTTCAAAAGCTGCTTCAAATGAATCCACACGGCCAAATGGAGAGTTGCACAAACCTAGGGAGAGTGATACTGGGAGTGAAGTAGACTACATGAATCAAAATTATGCAAACTAGGGCTTGTCAGACTTCACAGGCAAATCTTGATCATTGGTCTATTTTGGTTCCACCAAATGACATCATCTAATCATTGGATCGTCAAGTTTAATAAGTTCAAACTCAAGTGGGACTTGCTTGAGTTTGATGAGGGTATTAAGATTATTAGGATTTAATTTTGATTATGATTGATTTTGATGAATTTACTCTGATTGTGGGAGATATTATAAATATCTCTCAAGTAGGAATGTAATATCCTGATGTACTCTCTAAATGTAACTCACTCAATGAATTGAACAGAGAAAATATTTCAGTGATTTTATTATCTTTCCATTTTTCTAACAAATACTCTTATTTCATAATAACACTTATTTCTAGGGCTGAAACTCGGGCTAGTCGGATTGGGTTTTAATAAACCCAACGCAACCCATGTCAAAATTTATTGAACCCGACTTGACTCAAATATCTGACCTGATTCAACCCCAGTGCTGGCCCGATCCAACCCGACCCGAGTTTCAACCCTAATCGCTACTATTTTATAATTTGATGTGCTCGGCTCGGGTTGGATTACATCGGGTCGGGCCGAATTGATTTTAAATTTCTCAATCTAACCTGACCTGGATTTCATGCGGATGTTTTTCCCAACCCGAACGGACCAAAAAAATTGTAATACCCAGCCCCAGAGGGGGTCTATAGTGTGGAGCGTACCTATAGAGAAAAGGTCCCACATTACTAGTTGCGTTGAAAATTCCCTCGTATACAAGTGGTAGCATTTCCCCTTCTAGTATCAAGCCTTTTGGGAGCAACAATGGGTTGGTTAGCCAATTGAAAGTCGTACGGGCTGTGTGTGAAGAATAGAACAGACAATATCATGCTAGCGGGACGAGTCGTTTATAAATATACAAATACATAATCCAAAACCTATTGATTTCTAGAGTCAGTTCATGTGAGTCGGGTTAAAAGCCTAACCAAGTTTCTACCCTTTCATATTTCCAACCCTTTAAAAAGCCAAACCAAATATGACTCAGCATTCCATATGCAGAAAGCCTTACACGCTCTTTTACGTATTGTCATTACCTAGAGATCACTTAGAGATATACAAATATATTAATTCAAAGAATTCAAAAAATCTTATAATGGTAAGAAGTGTATAAAGATCTCAATTACTCAACTCGTATTACAATCAAGAGAAAAAGAAACAGAAGATGCATGTTTCTTACTAGAAAAAAAATAATTGCTGCATATTTTCAAATCTTCTATTTATTACAATCAGTTTTTTTTATTAAAATCTCATTTATTTAGAATCACTATTTCATTTCATTTTTATTATTGATTGACAAGATTTTCATTGATTAGAAAAAAAATGCATATAAAAATATATTCAAGACACTGCAACATAGTATATTAGAAGTATTGTCTCTGTCTCATCCAATGGGTTGACCAATGGAAATAGGGGAAAGAATAGAAACTCTGATGAAATCTAATTGGCACCATGTTAATTAATAATTAATGATTCTTTTAAAATTCAATTAAAGACACAGTCATATGAGACTTTCACTATTATTATAGTCATCAAATATCATAATTTTTTTTTAATTTGGGTTTTTTAGTGTGATATTATAAGTTTGTCATGTCTTGTTTATATATTAAGGCTGTACTTATATAACTAAATGGCTTTAATTGAGTTTTTCTCTTTAAAATCAGATTTTTCCATCTATTCTAAATTTCAAATTTCACTTTCTCAATAAACACTATAGCATTCATGTAATGTCTTAGTCATTTCAGTTCACTCTTTAATGAATTCCTCCTTCACTTATTTGCCCTTACATATAATCCTTTCCAGCTATGTGCACAATGTTGGGGATTAGAGATTAATAAATGCAAACACACAATCACACAAATGACACGACACAAGATTTACATGGTTCGGCTAGAATGCCTACGTCCACGGAACGAGATCAAATCTATTATGGAGAAATATACACAAGGGATTATAAGGTCTCTACCTCTCAGATCTTCCCTGTCTCTCACTCTCTCTCTAATCCCTCTCTTTGTGTTTAACACATGATTACATTAATATATAGAAGAAGAGAATAATAAGCCAGGGCTTAAGTCATCCTACTGGGCCTAAGCCCACTAGGCCCATAAGTGGGGTTGGCCCACAACAATCTCCCCCTCCAACCCCAGGAGGAGGAGAACACTTTGACATGAAAGTCATCTTCTGTAGAGGCCAGATGCTCCTGCGTAGAAATCAAACTTGTTCTTTGGAAGAACTTTGGTGAACATGTCTGCTGGATTGTGGTCTGTGTGAATCTTCTTTACACTAATCTGTTTCTCATCAATAACTGCTCTCAACCAATGATATCTCAAATAGATGTGCTTGGTTCTTGAGTGATACATGGCATTCCAATTCAAGTCGATGGCGCTCTGATTGTCACAATACACTGTGTAGTCCTCCTGTTTGATGCCTATTTCCCGTAAGAATCCCTTTTACCAAACCATCTCTTTCCCAGCTTCTGTAACAACAATGTACTCTGCCACTGCCATAGAAAGTGTTACACACTTCTGTAACTTGGATTGCCAACTGACGGTTCCTCTAGCAAATGTGATAATATAACCAGAAGTGGACTTGCGACCCTCAAGGTCACCAGCCATATCTGCATCTGTGTAGCCGGTAATAAACGGGTCTCCACCAAACATGATGCCCATACCCGATGTACCTCGTAGGTATCTGAAGATCCATCTCACTGCCTCCCAATGATCATGTCCTGGGTCTGACATAAGTCTGCTTACCAATCCAACTGCATGTGCAATATCAGGTCTCGTGTAAACCATCGCGTACATGAGACTACCAACTGCTGACTGATATGGAATTTGACTTTCTCTGTCTCTGATGAAGGACAACATTCCTTACTCAGTTTGAAGTGAGCGGCGAGAGGAGTACTAACGGAGTTGCAATCCCTCATGTCGAATCGCTCCAAGATCTTCTCAATTTATTTTTCTTGAGACAGGATAATCTTCTTTTTCTTTCTATCTTTGTCAATCTCCATACCCAAAATCTGTCTTGCAGGGCCAAGATTTTTCGTGTCGAATGCCTTTGACAGGTCTACCTTCGACAACTTGATCAATTCGGAACTCTTTCCAAATATTAGCATGTCGTCCACATATAATAACAGGATGATGAACTAACCACCCTTGAACCCCTGATAATAAACACATGAGTCACCTGAAGTATGTTTGTATCCTTTTGCTGTCATGAAAGAGTGAAACTTCTTATACCATTGCCGCGGTGCCTGTTTCAATCCGTACAAGCTCTTCTTGAGTCGGCAAACAAGGATCTCCTTGCCCTTCAACTCAAACCCCTCTGGTTGTTTCATATAGATATCTTCGTCTAGGTCACCATGAAGAATATCTCGTCAAAATGAACTCCCTTTTTCTGTCCAAAACCCTTCACCAGTAAGCGGCCTTTATACTTTAGGATTTTGTCTCCATCCTTTTTCATCCGAAAGACCCATTTGTTTTATAGGGCCTTCCTGCCAACTGTTAGATCAACCAACTCATATGTGTTGTTTTTCTTAAGAGACATAATCTCTTCTACTATAGCTTTCGCTTAGTGAATTCTGTTTTTGTCACCTATAGCCTCTGAGTAACTTTCAGGCTCCCTCTCACTGGTCATCAACACATAATCGGAAGTCGGGTATCTCCTGGTGGGTTGTGCTCTCTAACAGACTTCCTCAAAGGTATAACATCCTCAGATGTAGAAGTACTGGGGGGTGGCTCCCCCTCGCTCGAATGTCTATCTCTGTCCTGATCATCCTCCACTATGTCCTCAACTAAATGATGTACCGGCTCATCAACTGTCTCATCTGTAAACGTATCTGCTGGCCCACTAGCATTGTCACTGTGACTGCTAGAAGGAACATTTGACCCACTGTCGTTTAACTGACGGACTGACTGACGATGCAGGTGAAGGAGAAAGCTGTTGTTGACGGAGGTGTGTCCAGAGTGGACATGGGACCTTGATCTAGGTCACTTGAGTATGTGGTTTATTGTTCTCATTGAAGAACTCATCTTCACGAAATATCACGTCTCGACTCCTGAACATTTTTGCTGAGCTAGATCCCATAGTCTGTATCCGAACTCTAGATCACCGTAACCAATAAACGCATACAATGTCAACTTTACATCCAATTTCTTCCTCGACATATTGGGGATGTGTGCATAGCAAACGCAGCCAAAAACTCTAAGATGCTTGTAAGTAACTTTTCTGCCAATCCACAAACATTCTGCCACTTCACCATTTAGGGGAGCTGATGGTGATCGATTAATGAGGTATAATGTTGTCCTCGCTACTTCGCTCCAAAATTCCTTGGGTAGATTTGCATTGTGAACTATGCAACCCATTCGCTCAACAATGGTGCGGTTATAGCGCTCGACTACATCGTTATGCTGGGGAGTCCCTGGCATTGTCAACCCATGTCGAATGCCGTTTTTCTTATAGAATTCTTTAAATTCTCCTGATGTGTACTCTCCTCCATTGTCGGTCATCAGACATTTCAGTTTTCTACCCATCTCTCTATCCACAGAGGCAACAAACTCATAGAAGAATGAGAAAGTCTGATCTTTGGATTTCATGAAGTAAATCCAGCACTTTCTCATAGAATCATCGATGAAGGTAACGAAGTACTTGTTCCCGCCCAATGACTCCACCTCTATCGGCCTACAAACATCTGAGTATACTAAGTCTAGCTTCTTGACCTTTATGTGGCTTTTTAAATTGAAGGAAGTTCTTGTCTGCTTGCCCATATTGCAATGCTCGCAACTATCTAGCCGGGTGCACTTAGTCTGTGGAATAAGGGCTTTCCTCTGAAGAATCTGCAGCCCTGTCTCACTCAGATGTGCAAGTCTCCGGTGCCATAGAGAGAAAGTAGACTCTCTCTACACTGCATACCGTGCCGGTCACAACATACATGTGATCTCTAATCACCCCTCGTGCCATGGTAAGCGAATGTACTGATGTATCCCTTTGTAACAAGTACCTTCGCAGAAATAAGGTTCAGTCTGATGTCTAGCACATGTCTTACATCCTTCAAAATAACTTCACAGCCATGACTACTCTTCGTAATAATGCTCTCAACTCCAGTGATAAGGGAACAAGCAGAGTTCCCATCCAAACTGTTCCAAACTCTCCGGATGTATATGTGGAGAAGAAGCTCCTGTGTGACGTATAATGATAAGTGACACGAGTGTCAATGACCCACTCAGATGAGGAGTGGGTAATGGAAAAACTCTCCCCCTCACTGGTGGTCACTATGACAAGAGTACGCTGCTCCTGAGATGTTGCAGTCGTGGTGTCTGAAGATTCTGACTTTCATTCTTGATATTGCACAGTCTGATTATTTTCTTTCTTCTACACCCTACACTGATTCTTAAAGTGTCCTGCTCTGCCATAATGAAAACACTTTCTGTTGTCTCTACTTCTGCTCTGAGATCTGTTACCTCGACCTGTTCTGCTCTTGCGTCTATGGTCCTTGCGACCATGATTTTTATTTCTTTTGCCCTTATCCTGTGACACATATACACCTGAAGAAAAAGATGCGATGCATTTTTCTTTCTATCTCACCTCTTCATTCATCAATGCCTTATTGACTGTCTCTAAGGATGTTCGGCCACCGGGCGTAGAGTTACTCAAAGTAATCACCAAAGTCTCATAAGAATCTGGTAGTGTCCCCATGAGAAGAAGAGCCAAAATCTCATCTGCAAAAGTAATCTTCGCATTAGCTAGCTGGTTCACTATACTATGAAAGTTGCTGAGGTGTTCTGACATTGACATGTTCTCATTGTTTATCAGTCTCATCAGTCTCTTGATAACAAAGGCTTTGTTTACTGGCGCCTTGCTCTTATACATTTTAGACAGTTTGGTCTACAATATATCTGCCTTCTTTTCTTCTGTGATATGGTGAAGTATGGTGTCATCGACATACTTTCTGATCAGGCTCACAACCTTCAAATGCTTGTATGCCTGTTCCTTTGGCTTTTTTCTTCATATCATCAGGTATAGATCCATTTTCTAAGATTGGATGATATAAATCATTCTCAATCAGGAGATCTTGCATCCAGGTCTTCCACAAAAGGTAATTGCCCGGTACTAATTTCATGATTGTAGAACTGGAACTGGATGCCTCTGTCTAGTTTGTTGGTGTGCAAATACGGAAGCAATTAATCAACAGTTTAATTTTGCAGCCCTGCACAAACATAAGGATCTACTACTGGCATCCAACCGATTACCCTCGAACTCCTCACCACTTGGGTGGTTCAATCATCCAAACACATAGTAGGTATAATGTGCAGAAATAGATGAAAGTTATGAAAGATAAGAGAAAAGAAAACTCATCTGGTCTCCTCTTTACAAATGCTATTGCTTGGCGCTCACTGTCGACTCCACTAGAAACCAAATCCACACTGGTCACTGCGTAGATCTCACTGCCACCATCGCACAGGCGAAGATGGACCTCAATTCCAAGTCCCGGTGACTCCGAAAACTGCAAAACAATTCTTGACCATTGTTTTTCCCCGCTGCAGGAGTACCTGAATCCATATTCCCTCTAATATACAGGAAATGGTAGTCCTGCAGATTACTCGAAATGGTGATCCCATGGGTGCACCTAAAATGGTGGTCCTGCGAACTACTGAAAAAAAAACCTTTTATTTTCTTTTCAGATCGAATTTTCGATCTGTTTTCTTCTCACGGTTGTTTTTTTTTTTGGTTTGCCACTACTGTGCTTGGCTGGTGCTACTCCTTTGCTTCTGGCATGGAAACCATCGCTGATCTACTGTTTCCGACGTCGCTCAGATTTGGGCACCGACTGTCCTTTGTCTAATCTCAGATCTGAGAGTTCTCTTCTCAGATCTGGCTAGTTCTCTTCACTCGAAACCGAGAGACCCCTTGTTCCGCCGACCGTCTTCCTCTCCTACGATTTCTGAGTTTCACTTGGAAACCCCTCTAGAACAGATCTGTTCCTTTGTGTTTCAATTTTTTTTTAGATCTGCTCGAACCCGAGAATATATGGATCTGGGTTTCTCCGGGACGATTCTCTATCTGCGCACGGACGAGGGTGTAAGATGGGTTGCTGTGCACAGCTCTCTGCACACGCTTGCTCTGTTCGGCGATGGATTTCCGCCGAGACTATGTACACGGGAAAAAAATCCCTTTTTCCGAATCTGGTTGTCCAGATCTGCCGAGAAAGAGATGGGTTTCTGTTGTGCTACTTTTCTTCTCTGCAGTTCCTCCTTTTTTTTTTTTTTTTTCCTCGAGCGATCTTTCTGAAACTACTTGTCTCCGTTGCGTGCTGCCTTTCTTTCCACAGATCTGCCGTTTTTCTTCTCCAAAAAAAGAGAGAAAACCGATCTGATGTGTGACCCTGATATGTAATTGTTCCCGACGGATTCAATGAACCTTGTCCGAATCTGAAAACCTTCGGCTTTGATACCACTTGTTGGGGATTAAAGATTAATAAATGCAAACACACAATCACACAAATCACACGACATAAGATTTACGTAGTTCGAGTAGAATGCCTACGTCCACAGAGCGAGATCAAATCTACTATGGAGAAATATACACAGGGGATTAAAAGGTCTCTGCCTCTCAGATCTTCCCCGTCTCTCACTCTCTCTCAATCAACACTATAGCATTCATGTAATGTCTTAGTCACTTCAGTTCACTCTTTTAATGAATTCCTCCTTCACTTATTGGCCCTTACATATAATCCTTTCCAGATACGTGCACAAACCATCTTAATTGATGTTTTCTCTTTTTCTTTTTTCATTTTCTTTTGGTGTGACTTTTATACTTTGTAATTCACTCTTTTCTCATTATCATTTTCCTATGTGTAGATTATACATTTTTCTTAAGATAACTATCTTTTTCATTAGTACTTTATTTACTTGCTTTTTCTTCATCCCACAACATTTAAATTTAATGTAACATTGTAAGAGTATTACGTTTAAAATATCGGCTGATATGTTTCTCTCTCCTCTTATTTTTTATTTTTTTTTACTTTTAAAAAAAAATTCAAAAAAAAAATACAGAAACATAAGAAAATTATGGACTTTAAGAATATGTAAATCTTTTATTAAATATCGATCATTTACATGTTCAAATATTATTTTCAAATTAGGAATTTGAAAATTTTCATTATTGACAACTAATTCATTTTCAATTTTAACTTTTCCATCGTCTTAACTTTACTTAAACTTAACACTATATTCAACCTTCGTCTTAATGGGGCAACTACGAACACTCGAACAGTATACATCAAAATAAAAAAAATTCTTTTACACTCCTAACTTTAATTTGCCTATTCTAAATAAAATATAAATACAAATTACAATAAGTTCGAGAGCCATAGTTAAATTGACTAGCTTTGATTCATGTTTGCACTTTATTGTATCTGACTACTTATGTCCACTTAATTTATTTAATAAAAAATCTAACAAAGTTTCCAGGCTAGTTTAAACGGATTTTGGACCTAACAGAGTTATGTATGATATAAAAGCACTAAATGTTGTAAGGTTGTATAGAGTTTTACCATATCGAATCATTATAATCTCTTAAATATTCAATTTTCAAAAAGCAATTATTTATATTTATGAAAACATAGAAGACTAAGTTACGTAGTTTGGATGATCAGTTAGTAATAAGATTTTATACACTTTATATCTATAATCGCTTATTTAATCGAAAGTCTTGTGATAGAGTTTTTCTTAAAAAATCTCACCAACCCAACTTTCATTATGATTAGCCGCCAACTCCACTCCACTATTCCAATTCAATTTTCACTACTCTCATCAATCAAATTTCATTTATTAATGTTTGCCTATTTGATTTGTTTATCAGATACTGATGGAAGAGAACTCATTTGTGAGGATACTAACATTAAATAGGCCTCAAAAATTGAATGCTTTGTCCTATACAATGGTATGCGGTATCTCTAATTTCTTTATTTATATGAGATATAAATCTCTTGCATGAATTTGTATGATTTAATTTGTCTTATTATTATTATTTGTCTCTATCAATTTATTTATTTTTTGAATTTACGTGTGGAAAACTGCGGGATACCCAGCGTAAAACCCCAACGGGTGAGCCTACTACCCCTAGGGCACACCAAAGTTAAGCCATGGGGGCTAGAATCCGCAACCTCCTACTTCCTAAAGCTGTAGGCAATCAGTTGAGCTATACCTATATGGGAGTTTTATAAAATATTTGAGGACATGATATTTAAGAAAATGACAAAAATCAAATCTCTAGTTCTCTGCATCTCATACATCGATAATTAAACTATTAAAGAATGTTGGATTTCAGATATTACAGTTGCTGAAGTGCTTCAACGAATACGAAGTGAACCCTAATGTGAAACTGATAGTAGTTAAGGTACCAAAGATTTATGTATGTTGATCTTTTGATCTGTTGCCTCTTTTGGCTTTTCTTTTTTGTTTCTTTTTCCTTTGTTCTTGTATATATATTTACTCTTCATTTTAAAAAAAAATTATATATGTGTCACACTCTCAATTACAATTTCTGACAGAAATTTTCCGATTTGGATCCATGTCAACATATAAATATCTGTAATAGCTGTATTTGAAAAAACAGTCAGTTAAATTTGTCAGATTTTGACTGATTTTTCTATATTTTTTATCAATATAGTTGATATGATAAAATATTGAGTGCAGTAAGACATGAGTATCAGTTATAAGTAGGAAAAAAATGCTTTATTCTACGTAGGTACTGTAAATCAAAATTGAATATGGATTTATTATTTGGCTAAGAACCCATCTTAGGAAATGAGAGTTGATTTCCACTTCACTCTAAAGAATCACTTTTCGTAAAATTATTTAGTGTATATGAGAAGAGAGGCGTACACATGCTTTAAGAATTTGTTAGGTGTCCTAAGAAGTCTAAATACTTTGATATAAAAAAAAAAAGGATCTTATTGCTTCTCGTAAGCTAAATTTTGTTCCATTCTTGTAGGGAATGGGCAGAGCCTTTTCTGCCGGTGGAGATGCCGTTGTTGTATTTCGTTTAATGACTGAAGGTAACCTTTTATGAATTTGGATCATCTAATGCCGTTAAATAATTTATAGTGTCATCAGGGCCGGCTAGACACAAGTTGAGGTCTAAAGCAACAAATATAAATGGTTTCTTGGTGATGTGCAAAACTGAAACCCATCACCAAGTGAAACCAATTTGCGGAATAGCTTAAAAGTTAAACTATGTATACCTTTTTTTTTTTAAATTAACTTCATGAATAAAAAAGAGGACACAAACAAGAAAAAAAACCTTAAATGGGCCTTTTTTAAATGAGGCCTAAGGCACCGGCCTAACTTGCCTTATTAGGCCGGCCCGGCCCTGAGTGTCATCAGTCATAAAATGATGAGTGTTTTCAAATTTATAATTGTTTCAGTTCAAAGCCTTTATAGTTTGAATCTCAAGTCCTACCACACCACTTTTTCTTTTTCTTTTTTTAATTTCCGTTACTATAGAAGTTTAGATGAGTTATTTCTTAATTAAAAGCTCTAAAACATGGTTTTCAAGAAGAAGAAAATGTCATGAAAGGAACTTAGATTGATCAGTTGATGATTTCAGGATAAGATTTCTACTAATTGTTTTAATTGTTTAACAGGTCATTGGATATTTGGTTGTAATATTTACAGGAAAATACTTACTTTAAATTATGTAATAGCGACATATACGAAGCCCCAGGTAAATGGCACATCTATAAATTTAATTCTTTTGGGACATGTATATAAATTTATTAGAATGCAGCTTGAAATATTTTGAATGAAGGTGTCTATCATCAATGGAATTGTAATGGGAGCTGGTGCTGGAGCATCTATTCATGGAATGTTTCGAGTCGTCACTGAGAATGCTGTACTTTTCCTACCTTTTTCAATGAAATCTAAATTTAAATTTCTGATAAAATTATCTTCTAAAAAAAATTGATTGCATCTTCTCAAGAGACTTGGCGAAATCAATCTAAACCTTGATCATGTACAAAGTACTAACATCTCTCAATCCATTTATTAAACAGATTGTTATAATGTGATTAAATTAAAATGAGTTTATCCAATTTTGACCCATTTATTGAATGAATTTACCCGATCTAAGATTAAATGGATTGACTCAACAGCTCCTGACCCACTTCTTAAGTGGTTCAACTTGATCCAAAGTATTAGACA
The DNA here is from genome assembly GCA_022113865.1 of Chimonanthus praecox. Taxonomy (NCBI): domain Eukaryota; kingdom Viridiplantae; phylum Streptophyta; class Magnoliopsida; order Laurales; family Calycanthaceae; genus Chimonanthus; species Chimonanthus praecox. The sequence continues at coordinate 51,473,776 of CM039087.1, read as the reverse complement.
AGCTTAAATGGTTCAATTAACTTGGTCTAGCAGAATTCAACTCAACTTATCTCAAAATTAATCCACTTAATAAATATATTGATCCAACTCAAATAACTTTAAATGGGTCGATCCAATCCATAAATAAATAAAATAATTTATTAAATGGATTAACCTGACCTAGTATCTGACCATAATTAGATGGGTTGATAACCCATCTTATACCTAGCCCTACCATTTATTATATAGGTTTATCAACTCAAAATGACCAATTTGACACAACCTGAATAATCTTAAAAACAAACAAATATCGGCACCATTTCCTTGGTTAATTTGGCTATTAATTGTTATTTGATAACTTAATTATATGTGCTCGTCGCTCTTTCAAAGTTTCTAAAATGATTTTATTTTTGTAGGTATTTGCGATGCCAGAATTATCAATTGGGGTATTCCCAGATGTGGGAGCATCTTATTTTCTGTCCAGGCTAACAGGTTTCTTCGGTAATAGTTTCTTAGCAGATAAACCACTCTTCCAAATGTTGACATCTTTCATTTAATGACTTTGATAATAAGCAATGAATATCGATTATTGTTGTTAAATACTTACAATATACGATTCATATAATATAATAAGAGAAATGATTCATATATATAATAAAATCTCATGATTCCTATACATAATAAAGAAATGATTCGTATATATTAATAAAATCTCATGATTCCTATACATAATAGAATTATGAAGTTATTTAGAATATGAACCCTTTTTTTAATATTGTTTTAAGATTTGAATTGTTTAATATTTAAGACATTTGAAATTTTTAGAGGATTTTTAGTTCGTTATTGACTTTTCACAGTTAGAGAATTGTTCACATAATTACCTTATATATTTTACATTATTTTATATTAAATACTATTTAAGAAAAACACTTATAAATCTTATAATTTTACGGTTACGGTTTAAAATAGTAATTTTATGTTACAATTTGATTTTCAGAATATTAATAGCCATACTTTTCTCACTTTAGCTATTAACTATTATCGATTTGTATCAGGAGAATATGTGGGTCTCACTGGCACAAGGTTGGATGGAAGTGAAATGCATGCGTGTGGCCTTGCAACTCACTTTGTCCTTTCCAAGGTACATATTATTTTAAAAATTGAGTTGGAACTTGTTGGGCCTGAGCAGGGTCTGAATATCGGTCAATAAGAACCATATCGGCCAATATGATACGGTTTTAAAACCTTTCATATCGGCCGATATTGGCCAATATACCGATATATCGGCCACATCATATCGGCCGATACCCTGGTGGTTTTTGTTAAAAAAAATTAGGAGAGAGAATTTTATCTGCCGATAATGAGATATCAGTCGATATCTCGGCCGATAACGTTTTTGGACCCCTGGACCTGAATTTGTCTTTCTTACATTCATTTCTTATGATAATTTGATTTGTTTCATGGATGGTCTTATAGACACCCGATTTCGATTTCTTAGGGTGAAATTATCATTTTGCCCTTCGTTTTTTAAGAAACGATAAATCCTCCGTATCGTCCGAACCATCCGTTCGAACATTTTTCGTTCGTTCAGACGTTCGGACAAACATTGCAGTATAATATTCCATCGTCCGGACGATCGAACCTATAAGCTTAAGATCATTCGAACCATTGCTTTGGATGGTTCGGCGATCCCTCCTTTCCTTGTCTCTTTGTTTCACATCAAGATTATAGCTGACTTCTGCATGCATAAGTGATCATTTGCACGTTCCAGAAGAGGATGGCCAGCGCCATCCTCTCCTTTGTTGGCGGCAACTACAGATCAAGGAATGGGGGTGGCTTCACCTCTCTTGTGCACAGCAGAACTGGCCAATCCCTTCTTGCTTATTGAATTCTCATTGGGTTGCAAGATATAGCAAATGTCTCTTGATGTCTTCCTTCTTATCTCTTCCTGCCATTTTGCAGTTGGGGGAGCTCTCTTCTCCCGAAAAGATTGGCAGTTTCTTTTACTTGACCCAAGATGATCGGTTCATGATAAAGACAGTGAAGAAATCAAAAGTGTTATCATGAACCGATCATCTTGGGTCAGGTAAAATAAATTGCCACTTTTTCCCAAAGAAGAGAGCTCCCACAGTGCCATCAATCGGTGGTACTGCTGCAAAATCACAGGAAGAGATAAGAAGGAAGACAACAAGAGACATTTGTTGTCTCTTGCAACCCAATGAGAATTCAAACAGAAAGAAGGGGTCGGCCAGCTCTGCTGTACAAAAGAGAGGTGGAGCCACCCCCATTCGTTGATCTGTAGTTGCCGCCAACAAAGGAGAGGAAGGCGCTGGCCACCCTTTGTTGGAACGTGCGAACGATCACTCATGCAGACAGACGTCAACAATAACCTTGTTGTGAAACAAAGAGACAGGGAAAGGAGGGTCTGAACCATCCAAAGTGATAATTTGAAAGATATTAAGCTTATAAGTTCGATCATCCGGACGATGGAATTTTATACTGCAACGTTTATCCGACCGGTTCGAACGTCCGAACAAACGAAAAATGTTCGAGCGGATGGTTCAGACGATGTAGAGGATTCGTCGCTTCTTAAAAAGCGAAAGGCAAAATGGTAATTCACCCTAAAAAATCGAAATCTGGTGTCTCCTAGCAGAATAGTCGGGTGTCTATATGGCCACCCTTGTTTCATTTATTTTATTTTTTTACTTTCTTTTTAAATCATAATTTTATAACTTTTTACAATATGATTTTCTTTTTATAACTTTTATATTAAAAAATTATTAACAATTTATCATCTTTTCATGATGTTATATTGATATCACGGTTCAAACAATTTGACCCAATGGTCGAATCTAGGTTGACCTAGTCATTATGAAAAATATTTAATCAACATTTTGATTTTTCAAATAAATTGTGTGAGAAAGTTTCGATTCTCTGACATCACAACAACTATGTTACAGGTTCACAGTCACATCTTATAATGAAATATTTTTATGATTAAATAGATTATCAAGAATTCTGTTGAAAACTTGATCGATGATAACATCTTAAAACTTTAATTTTATAAAATTAAAATAAAACTATTAGATAAATATCTTATCTATCATGTACAACCCAATAATTAAAGTAAGAAACAAATCAAACAATCCAACAATCCCATAAATCTCATTGATTTCGATTTACCATGAAGTGGGCCTTAAACGGGCCTTTGTGCTTGGGTTGTAGTTTTCACTCAAATCAAATACAACTGCCCATGTGGACTAGTTTGACGGGTAATCTCCAGCTTCACTAAGCGGGAGGTGTCAAGTTCAAATTCCTATAGACTTACGTTGGTGTGTCTCATGGGGTCAAAGTTACCACCCGTGGGAGTTTTATTAGGACTGTGTCTCAGATTTTTCACACGTAAATTCAAAAAAAAAAAAAAATCCAACTACCACCTCGATGACATACATAACTACTCAAAAAATCATTTCACATAATCACCTTTTGTTTGGAATTTTGGATCAATTCAGCAGCCCGATTATCCCTATGTTAACGTTAATGGTCTTGGATCACTTTACTAGGCTCACTTGTTAATGTGCAAAACTTCATGTTAAATTTTATTTTTTGTAAAATTTAGATTTCAACGGTGTCAATCCCATTTAAGAAACTAATGTAGTATTAAATTTTTAGAGATGCTACTTACTTTTAAAAATTTATTTGATGTAAATAGGAGATTTATGATTTCTCCTTCTACTTGATATATCGGGGAATTTTTTCACATTCACACATAAAATTTAAAAGAAAATTGAGAAAATTTATAAGCCAGTTTTACATGCTAACTAAAGGCATTTCAAATTTATGCCAATGATCAACCCAAAGTGGTTGGAGTGATGGCCATAAAACAATTCAGGAAGCAGGAGTCTTGAATTCGATTCCTATTCCACTCTAAAGGACCTTTCTGTAGAGTTACTCAGTGTATGGATAGAGAAGCTTATACATGCTTCAAGAAATATTCGAGTTCTCTAAAAGGTCTGGAGACCTTGGTATAAAAAAAATTATATCAATGATCTCTTCAATCGAAGAATATTGCATTAAAATATAATTATACATTGTTAAGATGGATGTACATTGGTGAACAGAACTTGCCTTTGTTGGAGGCGGCACTGAAGACCGTCAAATCATCAGATCCTGTTGCTGTTAGTTCCATCATCGACCAGTTCACAACTGAAGGAGCTTTGAAAGATACTAGCGTGATTCATAGGTTTGTCATCATTGCTTAAATTGTTACTTTAAGCTATAATCATATCCAAAATGAGAGTTTCCAAGTTTAATTAACTTTAAAATTTCATTGAAATTTCAGATTAGATGTCATCAATAACTGTTTTTCAAAAGCGACAATGGAGGAAATTCTTTGGGCACTTGTAAGTAATCTAATAAATAAAACACAGCTAGAATTCACTTCAGGAAGCGAAAGTTTTGAATTTGATTCTCAATCTATTTCAAAAAGGTCACTCTTACACATATCTTAAAGATTAGTCAAGTGCTCTGAGAGACATGGAGACCTTAATATAACTTGAAAAGTCACCTGTGAATTTTAAAAGCATTTAGATATTTGAAGAATAATGTAATTTAGTTTTTAATTGATTTATTGTTGTAGGAGCATGAGGCTTTAAATGGAATGGATAAGTGGATTGCGACTACAATAAACTCACTAAAGAGTGCACCACCAACGGGTCTTAAGCTTTTTCTTAGAGCGGTACTGACCTCTCATATTTTTTTTTCAGTAAACTTTCTTTCATGACAACATATAATTAGCTTGTCTACGTAGGAGGATGATAAGGAATATTGAATTTATCTTCTTATTGAAGTGAAAAATATATCGATGTTTTTTTATAAAAATACAAATATTCCTGCATTTTTCATTGATTAATAATTAGCAGTTCTCTTATACAATTTATTTATATAAATTATTCTGTGAATGATCAGATACGTGAAGGACGGGAGCAAGACATTGGCCAGTGCCTGATAAGAGAATACAGAATGGTTTCTCATTATTGTCGAAGGACAGTCACTAACGATTTCTATGAGGCTCTAAAATTACTCACACTAACCACTCCATGCATTTCATTCATGCAAAATGATATTGTCATTCTCTATGGGAGTTTTCATGGAAATGAATTAAATCAACATTTATCAAACTGATAAATAGGTATATACCAATGGTTGGATGTATAGTTTGGGAACTGAAAATCTTATCAAGTTGAATAATTCGGTTGAGATTTTTTACTTGACTTGAACAACAAGATTTGACAAAACTCATTGACTTACTTTATATGAATTCCATCGAGTTGAATAACTCAAACCAATTGATGCACTTTTTTTTTTTTAGAATTTAAACTATATTTGGATATGGATTTTGTCAAAATGAAGAGTGATGGAAACTCCCGTGAAGACGAGAGCACACTTTACTTAGAGGAATGATTCTATATTATTGTCCTAATGGTTAGGTTAACAACAAATTGTGCTATTTGGACATGTGGGTTCTATATATTGAAAAGTTAATCCGATCATTGATTTATATATCATACTTGCATATATTTTTCTTTTTTAAATTCTGTGAAACAATCAAATTCACTATTGAATAGATCAAACGAAATTAATGATTAATATAAATATAAATATACGTGTAAAAGTAAATAAAAAGCTACCATTCACAGCCACCCTTACCATTGACATGGCAGCATGGGATCATTATCATTTTTTTTTCTTAAGAATTTATTGAATAGTTTTAAATACAGGGCTGTAAGGCGGTGCTGGTCGATAAAGACAGAAAGCCAAAGGTAAATGCCATTATTTATGATTTTCTAGTGATTCAATTGTGGATGGATAGCCAAGTGAGTATGGTTTTTAATCTCTTCAACTTCAAGAAGTGCTAACATCTGAATGAACATAAAATTTTCAGTGGGAGCCTTCAAAATTGGAGCTTGTCAGCGATGAAATGATCGATGAGCATTTTAAGAAAGTTGATGATGAGGATTGGGAAGATCTTAAACTTCCTAATAGACAAAACCTTGCCAATCTAGTTAGAGCAAACCTTTGAGGATCCTCATGGTTTAATGGTGATAAAGGCACCACTAAATGGGATTAGTTAATGTTCTTATTGTCTTAGTGTTGTGGCTGGGGAATAGAGTCGATAGTTGGTGTTAATGTATTTTTAAATGTATTTTCACTGAGACGCAGAAAACTATCAGCTACTTTCTTTACTTGTGTGTTTGTTAAAAAATACATTCATAAACCAAGTTAACTTATTTATTATTCTGTCCGGCTCAAATACTTGTCATATATGTATTTTGAAATTGTCTCAAATTACTTGTCTTACTCCTTTATTTTTCACCTTAAATCAAAGTTTTAATCTTTTCGATGAGCTCCAAATCATCTTCTAATATGATTGGAAGGTGGCCTTCTTTTATAAACTTTGACTTGTCCATATACGGCATCCTATAATTATTTTCACCTCCAACTCTCATCATCTTAAATCATGATTTACAGCGTAGTTAGAAAAACACTATTGAGTATTAACTACACAACGAGGCACCGTCCAAAGCTCTTTTCTTTTTTTATTAGGTTTATAATTACTCGGAGAATCTATTAATTGGTTTTTCGCACACTCTGCTCGAAAACAATCCTTAAGAAATAAAAAATTCTGAAATAAAACAAAGTACTTTGGGACGAAGGAGTAGAATAGTTGAGTGTGGATTATTTTGCTAATATAACAACTAAATGAGTGAAATGGATAAGTCAATACATGCATCTAGCTTATCAAAAAATGAATATACTCAGTCTCGCAGATCAAGATAGTCTATGATTGCAGAAAAAAAAATTCTATGATAGTCTATTATTGAAAGTTTATATTAATTTTTGTAAATCGATTTACAATGAGTCATTTTTGGTAGGTGAAGTGTGTGAGTATTTTATGTATTAAAGTTGTGATGGAATTTTAGTTCATATTGATATCATTCATGAAGCAAGTATGAGTGTTGAAAGAGACATGAATTTGAAATGCATATTGCATCAGATTTATTTCTATGGTTTTAAATTTATTTGTTGCAGTTGAAACTTAAAAGAGTGATCTCAAATTTCAATTGCATTATATTTATTTTTGCAGTTTAAAATTTCTTTACAGATAATATAAACAAAATGAAAGACTTTACAGAAAAAAAAAATGGGACAAACTTGACAACTTAAAATGGGGAGCAAGTTGGAGCAAAACAGGGCCAACAACGTTGGATTAAGAAGTTGATATGTAATTGTTAGTTATTATATAGATACTTACAATTAGGGGTGCAACTTGGGCGTTATTATTTGTAAATTTAGGGTTGAGTTATGTATTTGTCAATTTAAGGTCGAAAATGGCTAATGGGATTAGGGTTTATTTTGTGCATTGGTAAATGGATGATGGTGATTGAGAGATGAGATGAATGGATGGATGGATGACAATGAAATGATGTGGAGGGTTGACTTATTATGAAATTCGAATGGAGTGTTTGTGGATTGTGAAAATCGTGAGATGTTGGTGATGTAGATGATGAGGTGTATTGGGATCTTAGGAGTGTATCTAGATGGTTTTTGATCCATGTGCATAGAGAGGTTTTAGGTTGCAACAATCGTGTGGAGTCAGGAGTGTGCATTGGATGGATAGGGTGACAAGGCATGGGCGATGGAGGCTAGCTTAAGCTTCAAGTCTAACTTATGGTTTGGTGAATGGATGGCTAAGATTGATTTGGGTTAAATCTAATGGTTCTAGGTTAATTGGTAAAAAAATTATAAAAGTGGTAAAGTATCTAATGGAGTGTTTGGATTCAAAGGTGAAGATAGATAAATGATATGATGAATGGCCTAGATCTAGTGCAAATATGTATGTGATGGATGAATGTGGAGGCTCTAGGGTTTTCCTAATGATGTGGATGGTTGTGATGATATGTCCTAAAATCTAATGGCTTAAATGATTGATGGATGATTTAATTGGATAGATGGATAGGTGATGAATTGATGGATGTAATCCTAAGGTAAATCTAGATGATGTATAGGTTGGATGGTCTAGATCTAATGTTAATGCATGAATGGATTGGATTTGATAGGTGGATCTAGGGTTTCCTAAGTTTAATGATATGAAATGAATGGTATGGATGAGATGTATGAAATGAATGATTACGATTGCATGATTTGGCTAATGGATGGTTGAGATTGCATAGAGAGAGGATTGGATGGTGTGGATTGATAAGGAAATGGACAAGGCTTAGGCGTGTGAATGGTTTATAGACTGAGTTTTGGACCTATAAATGAGCACATGGGCCTCCAGTGGATCTTTAACTTGAGCTTGAGGACTTGGGCCTTTGTTGGACTTTGGAATGCACATTAGCCTGGCCCATCTTGTAATATGCGGATGGACTGCCTGTGGCCTGGCCCAATGTTGGCCTATGGAGCTTTGCTTGATCCAATTGAAGTGGATCTCTGGCCCATTAATCTTGAATTTTAGCCTTTGCCTCTTGAATTGTAGGCTTTCTCTTTCCAAAATTAAATAATTAACTTCACAACTTTAAAATCTAAAATATTGATTTAATTTAAACTCTCATAGCTGGATCTAGACTAACCAATTTACATGAAAATCCTAAAAGTGGAGTGCAACTAATTACTAAAATTCTAGATCTTCTATTTTAGGCTCAAAACTTGCAATTATCTACTAACTTAGTTTGATTTCCTGAATTCTCTATTTTTAATCTATAAAACTAAGAAATTGTATTAAATGCACTAATATACACAAAATTGAGAGCTAACTGGTCAAATAATTAGAGGTAAAAATGTAAGATTTCAGTGCTCAACATGTATTGCAACTAAAATGTTATTATTACTTTTATAAATTGTTGGATTTGAAGATAATGTTATTTTATTATGATTTATTAGTGTTAAAAGCATTTTTAATATGTGTTAAGTTAGATTTATTAAAACCTAATCCAACCCAATCAAGTTTCAGCCCTAGTTTTTAGTTACATTTTGCAAGTATTGTATGCAAATGTCACATGCAACTTAGACTTGGGTTTTGGGCTTTTGGCAACAGAAAGCTCTACATTGTAGCTTTCTAGGGAGGGATAGGTTCCTATTTGGTGTCATGTTCACAAATATACTAAAATATAAGATAGTAAAATAATAAAGGTGTATTTTTACCGGTGAAGATGTCTCCATTATATTGAGTATACAAAAATAAAGTATTTTAAAATTAAAATTCATTTAAAAATGATTTTAATGATTAAATTTTAAAATTAATATCAATAATAAATGTTTTTACTTGGTTACATTTTAATTATATAATTAAAAATAATTTTGATCTTACTTTTCATTTAATATAGTTTATAAATATATAACAGATCAATGGACCCATATGGGTGTAGCTCAAGTTTTTGCCTCCCGTCTTAGGAAGTAAGAGGTTGCGGGTTCAAACCCCCATAACTTAACCTTGGTATGACCTAAGGGTAGTGGGCTCACCTGTGAAAGCTTTACGCGGAGCATCCCACAATGTCCTAGACAAAAAAAAAAAATATATGTATATATATATATATATATATATCAATGTATCCATCATATAGGCCATCCGTTTACACACCCGGATTTTCTGCCTCTACACACCCATTTCCGGGTGCGGGTGGCTAATTACCATTTTGCTCCTGCGTTTCTATTCGTTAGAACGAATTCCCAATTCATTTTGGCATTCGTTCGAACGAATGGATACATACCCCATCCAATTTTGATTCGTTAGAACGAATTCCCAATTCATTTTGGCATTCGTTCGAACGAATGGATACATACCCCATCCAATTTTGATTCGTTCGAACGAATACCCTTTATAAATCAATTTGTTAGAATGAATGAATTAGGTTCACTCGTGTTACTATTTGGATTCGTAATGAATCAGTCATTCATTCTAATGAATGATTGGTTCATTAGAATGAATCAAATTTTTTTTTTAAATTTTAAAGTTATTTTTTAAGTACTGTGTATTTTCAAAATTTCTCAAATTAAATATTCGAACTAATTACGATAATCTGATAAAAATACTTTAACACTTCAAGGTCTTTTGACACTCCTAAATATTTAAAACACAGTACTTTACAAATAAGGGTATCCCTAGGGTGTGCCGAAAATACATTTAGGAGTGTCAAAAGATCTTAAAGTCTTAAAGTATTTTTATCAGGTTATCATTATTAACTCGGATATTCAATTTGAGAAATTTTGAAAATACACGGTGCTTAAAAAATAACTTTAAAGTTTTAAAGGAGATTTTATTATTTAATACACTATGCACATTATTTTTTAAGCACCATGTATTTTCAAAATTTCTCAAATTAAATATCCGAACTAATTACGATAACCTGATAAAAATATTTTAAGACTTCAAGGTCTTTTGATACTCCTAAATATGTTTTCGGCACACCCTAGGAATACCCTTATTTGTAAAATACTGTATTTTAAATATTTAGGAGTGTCAAAAGACCTTAAAGTCTTAAAGTATTTTTATCAGATTATCGTAATTAGCCCGGATATTTAATTTGAAAAATTTTGGAAATACACAGTGCTTAAAAAATAACTTTAAAATTTAAAAAAAATTTGATTCATTACAACGAATACAACTAATCCAAACAGTAACACGGGTGAACAGTAATTACTGTTCACCCAATTCATTTTTTTGAACGAATTGATTTATAAAGGGTATTCGTTTGAAAGAATCAAAATTGGATGGGGTATGTGTCCATTCGTTCGAACGAATGCCAAAATGAACTAGGAATTCGTTCGAACGAATGGAAACGTAGGGGCAAAATGGTAATTAGTCACCCGCACTTGGAAACGGGTGTGTAGAGGCAAAAAATCTGGGTGTGTAAACAGATGTCCATCATATACTATAAGATGATAATTCATGCATCACGTTGCAAAATAATATTATATATGTCTAGGCATGAGATCCAAATATTTGATGAAAATTTTTTTTAAATATATGATTCATCAAAATCACATTGATTAAATTGATAAAATATAGTTGTAAAACTATAAAAATTTAGAAATTTAAAATAATCAAATTTTAAGAATTTAAAAATAGAAATTTATTAATTTTATAAAATAATTTTAATAGACTATATACTTAAAAAGAACTTTTTTATAAACTTATATCATTCTATTTAATATGTTGTATATTTTTTTTTTTAATATGGGCATCTGCACTTTATATTTAATGTGAGACTAATCTAACGAGCATGTGTAAACATTTCAATCTACTGATACTAGTAAATCAATAAAAAGTAATTTCATAAAAAGTGACTTAAAAAAATTTGAAAATGAATTAAACTCAACATTTTTATTAATAAGAGATTAATCCCACTAATAATATTGTGGGACCCAATTGACCATGATCTCTTGTCACGTCCTTAATTATCTTTAAGAGAGATGGGTGGAAATGTAGGTGGCCCCCTCACTTAGAAGAACGGCAGAGGCTGCGTCCACGTGTTTGTCTCTGCCTGATTTTCCTCCCATTTCCCGCCTGCGCTTGCGACAGCGAGTCGGCACTTTCTTCGCCAAGAATTCCGTATGCGGAAAGCCGGAGTAGAAAGTGTGTATGGGAGTTGCTTACACGCTATCTCGTGACGTCCGTACCAATAATTGTTGAAGTGAACGGGAGCTCTTCTTTTTCTTTTTCTTTTCTTTTTATATTAATATTAATCACGTTTTCCAGATTTATTAGTTGCTGTTATCGAGTAGACTTCTCAAAACAAAAGAAAAGGGTCCCACAAATTTGAGACTTTCATGTATGCTTGAGTAACACTCTTGCACAAGATCTTGACCATCCACCTTGTGGGCCCCTAAAACTATGACCCCTACTTTCCTTATAAACCATTCATTTGACCATTTCCTTTTTATTTTTTATTTTTTTGTTTTGCCGTGTGGAATCATTGATTGGATCACAAGCGCTCACTTGTCCACTAAGTCTACTACCCTACCGCAGATATATAAACCACAAACAATGTTATATAAATAACTTTAATTAGAAAAAAAAGTGGGTGCCAACTTTTTTTTCTTATTTTTAAAATCAATCTACATCAACACTGCATTTAGATTTAAATTCAAGTTGTCAAATCTATTTCAATGCTTTGGGTATCTCATATTTTTTAATAGAATATTTAAGTTTTACGCTGGATATTCTACGATTTCTCAAATGTAATTTAAAAAAAAAAAGAGGTATTTCATCAATTTTATTGTTTCATTTAAATAGTAAATATTAAAAATAAAACTTCCAAAATATATAGTAAAATGCAAAAAAGAAAAAGAAAAAAAAAGCCAAAAGTCAAATAATGTTAAATATAAATATTTTCATCAATTAATAGTATTACACAAAAACATCTAAGCTGGTTACTGTTTACTAATACACTTTGTATGTGATATAACGTGAAGTATGTATAAATTTATTTAAAAGCTATTATGGCCTAATTTTGGTACCATAGGAGTAGTGGGCTCACCCGTGGATATTTTATGCTAGGTATCCCGCGATTTCTCATACGTAAATTCAAAAAATAAAAATTGTAGTCTAATTGACAAAGAAACTCAATTTTAAACTTTGAAGTTTAGGGGAAAAAGTGTAAACTATACAAGCATTATGCTTTAATGGAGAAACGACTTAATTTTATTTACCTGCGTGTACATTGGTGTATTCAAAATAATTATGTTAATATGTTGACGTGTTAATTTTCAGGATCTCATTAGCCATATCATTTGAATCAAATTTACCAAATTTATATAACTAAAATTTTAAGTCACAAAATTGAATGATTAAGTCTAAAAAAGAATTTTAATTAAAAAAACCTTAAAATCAGTGTCCAGGATTAGCCATTCATTCTTAGAGCTTTTATATCATAAAACAAAATATAATTCAAAAAATTTATAGATGAATAGATCTAAAGATATGATTCAAATGATATAATTTGTGAAATCCATTTAAATCACTTGTCAAAATATTTAAAAATTGCCTTGTGCACACTGAGTTTTGAATTCTTTCTAGCTTGTGAAATGATTATTGGCACATAAGTGTACAACATATGACGTTGAGCACCTAAGTATAAGATTCACTAAATAAAGTGGTGATAGATATATTTTAAAAGTCATTCATTGAATATATATATATATATATATATAACTCATCAAAAATAACTTTAATTGATTCAGTAAAGCCATATTTTTATAGCCATAAAATTTAAAACTAATTTAAGCTGATTAAATTTTAAAATAGTTAAAAAATGTAGATTAATTGACTGTATAATAAGACTTAGAAACTACAGGGAATTGTGTAACGCTACAGCTACATGAACATCGCCCTTCGTATGTATCTAGAATCTAATATCAACTTTCTTTATAAAATAGCCGAATATCCGTAGTTTCTTCACCATGAGAATTTCAAATTTTAAATTTATTCGTGTATTACTGCACCTAACCTTTTCTCATTAGCCGATAACTTCATGGTCCATGGCTTTTTTTCTTGATAATTAACTTCTTTTTTTTCAAGAATCTAAACATGAAAAGTTACTAATCTTCAATGCAATAAGATCATGAATTTGGTGATACGCAAGGAGAAATTTATTTCATCCAAAAGAATTTTAATTGTTGAACGACTTTGGGAAAAAAAAATTACGAAAAACTTAATGACCCATATCTCTCCTCAAGTAAAAGAGTGTTGAGTAAAATTCCATATGACGAAAAAAATTCAAGACGCATATCTTTCCTCAAGTACAAAAGGGTTGTGTAAAATCCCATATTTATGCAGCCCTCAAAGTCATGGGCATCGAATTACTAAAAGACTCAAAGTTTGAACCTCTAATTCATGAGTCAAGATATCTATGAATTGAACTACTCTATTGGTATGACTTTGTGAAGCCTTATAACAACATCTACACATTATCTAAAACTTCACCAAATTAAAAAAGGTTAAATAAGCGTTAGACATAAAAAAGTAATTTTAATTTTGTTGCATTTTGCTTTGGTGCATTTAGGTGCAAATTACTTTGACAGTTTAGATATGAATATTGGTCAGAGAAAGATAATGTGATAGTACTTTATGTTGGTGAAATTTCCTTATTATTGAGTTTATATAATAGTAAAAAAATTGGTCTTTGTTCAAAAATCTCTAATAGAACCCATCAAAGCACCTTAGTGTCTCAACGCAGACGTCAGATATACTATCCAATACTTTTTATCCATTATGAATTGAATCTTACTATAATTAATCTCTTTTGATATAATTGGAATTGGACAAAGTTCATAATTTATGACATCACTAATTTTTTAAAGCATAAATGATATAATTTTATTCGTCCAAATTAGATAAATTTTCGTACACAATATAACAAACAAGTTCAAACTTTAGATGAATCAATCTCCATGATCTCATATAGGCTTGTTTTTAAATGTTCACACAATAATACACAGAAGACCAATATGTTTGTTCAAGAATTCAGGTCTCAATTGGAGTGGCATGGAATTTGTTACATTTTGGCAAGAATTCACGTCTCTTCTATAAATTTTTTAAGAAATCTTTATCAGTAAATTTGTGGTGCAAAAGTTGATACTTTAATGTAATTTAATTTTGTAAAAAATTAAATTATATTAAATTAATAAAAGTAAACTTCAGCATTTTCAAGCTTTTAGTTTTTGAAAACAATCAAAGACCACAAGTGCATATTAGTTTCTTTATATATTGAAATGGCATGATAATTTTAACTTATTCTAAGTGCACATCTGTGTAGCTTTTTATTTCATTGAATTGAATTTTATCTAATGTTTGTACTTTGTACATAACATTTTTTATTTTCATAAAAAAATATTTTTACATTGAAATGGTTCTCTTTTCTTTTGTGCAATTTTTTTTCTATGGAAAATGAAATTTGCAGCTTGGTCAACTACTATTGCGGAAAATGAATTCTCAGGAGAAGGAGAAGGGATAGAAAGTAATTTTCACGGGTTACAGATTTTAAGGTATATGATCCAACTCATGGATTAACTATGGTCCAACTTGATCTATGACCCAATCTAGGATTTGTGACCTAATCCATGACCCATGAACCAATTGACTCGATCTATTACCCAATTCATGACCCAACCAAGCTACCCTTGTCTCATGTTCAACATAACCAAACTTATAAACCAATTCACAATCAGAAATCCAATTGATGGTCTAATCTAATCAAACATAGTATTTATAATCAATTACTTGACTCATGACTGAATCCAACCCATATTCCATACTCACAATTTGCTGGATCACTGAACCACACTTGAGGTAGGTCAAGCTAATGTTTAAAACAATTGTAATCCTTCATACATAATATTGTCATTTTAACTAAAATATAATTTGAATCAACTATTTAATGTATATAATTGTTATTTTTTTTATTATTTGATTATTATGATAATAATTATGATATTTATCATCACCACCAACGTCATCCTTTAGAATTACTTATAATTGAGTTAAATTTAC
Organism: Chimonanthus praecox; assembly: GCA_022113865.1. Taxonomy (NCBI): domain Eukaryota; kingdom Viridiplantae; phylum Streptophyta; class Magnoliopsida; order Laurales; family Calycanthaceae; genus Chimonanthus; species Chimonanthus praecox. The sequence continues at coordinate 51,458,247 of CM039087.1, read as the reverse complement.
ATCTCTCTCATCTAATAATAGAAAGAATTCATTTATAAATTATTATAAAAAATATATTATACTGAACTAAAGGAATTAATATCTTAAAAAAAAATCTATAAATTTTATTTTTATAGAAATAGAAATTACTAAAAATCAATTTCAAAGAAAATTCATCAGTGAGAAAAGGCTTTCACAGATGCTACTCTTCTAAAGCACGTGAGTAAGTGGGTAAAATCGTACACGGGGAGAATGGCATTTCTTGGTAAGTGTGTCAAACGGCTCTTTTCTTTTTCAATCCTCTTTCATTGAATCCTCTTTCCTTGGTCGTCAATAAACAAACCAAACAGTATATGAAACTTCAAAGTTCAAACACTTGAACCTAACGATGCTAATGCACCAACTTGAAAAGCAATATAAAATGTCGATTAGCTTCAGGACCTAATGTTCCCCACCAAAAACACAGACAGGCTCCCACACCTTTGAAATATCGGCATTATCGGCGAATCTCTCCATTTCTAATAAAAGAAAACATTCAACAAAATATATTGGAAAAATTATTCCTAGTTATGAGTTAACTTATTTTTTATTAGATGTATGTTTACACAAATTTTCTATTTCATTCTTGTTGTCATCTCATGAATTTAATTTATGTCAAATTTAAATTATTTCTATATATATTTATCATTAGATTAAGTACAAGTCATATCAACGACTGTAATCTTTTTAACCATACAACTATATTTAGAATAATTTTTTCCAAGGTGAATCTTGCCACACTTCCTAGTTAAGAGGTAAAAATAGATTTATCAAAGCAACTCATTCTCACCAACTATTATGAATCCTATAAAAAATTAATCTCTTGTTAACGATGAATAGTTTCATAGTAAATAATTTTTCAAATATTCTAGTCATAAATGAAGGCTGAAACTCGAGAAATTAGTGGGTTGGGTTATGAATTTGTAAATTTAGGGTTAGGTCGGATTGAGAGAAAAAACTATATGAAATTCGAGTTGGGTTGAGCTCACAAATTTAATATCAACCCGACCCGACCTAAGTTGATCCGATCCGAATGAGTTTCAAAAAATACAAAAAGTTGCTGCAGATTTTTTTTCCCCTAATTTTGAGCTAAAAATGGGCCAACAATTCAGTTGGGTTGGACCAATAACCCAAGTTGGGTAGGGTCAAGTTGTATGGAGCAATTCGAGCCAACAACTTGAATTGAGTCGAGTTGGATTTAATAATTTTTTATATGGGTTAGATTAAATTGGATTTATATAAACATGCCCTGCCCACACGTGTTTCAGCCCTAGCCAAAAGTATACCATGGGTCCCATTTTTATTCACCACTGGATCAAGATTTTTAAGAAGCTTAAATCAATTTTAATCAAAATGAAAATTGGACCGATTTGAGTAGGGATTTATTTTGAGATCTAACAACTTTTTCATTAAAATGGATTTTGATATCTCAATTTTTAAGTTTCACAGGAAAAAAATGATTTGTTAATAAAATTTGGATGGATTTTCATTCATTAGTAATATCAAATTGAATGAAAATACACCTCGTCACGTTATAGTTGTGTGAGGAAGGAAGGGGTGTAAATAGATCCATCGTAGACCCCTTTTAGTCAGTGCTTTAAGTTACAATAAGCATTTACAGCTAATTTTGAATGGGTCAGATAAATTTGGATATAAGGATAATACTATAAGCCCTCAATGGCTAAGATCACTAACATGTGGATTTTTAAGGAATAACTCAATATTTCAAATAGGTGATGAAATTAAAATGCTAAGAAGTTAAGAGACAATTCACTATTATACCTAAAATAAAAGGAAATGACTTGAAGGCAATTAGGGCTGAAATTGGGTCAGATCGGTTTGGGTTTCTTAAAACCCAATCCGACCTGAGTCAATATTTATGGAACTCGACTTGATCCGATCTGAGACTCGACTCGACCCAATTTCTAAAGAGACTCAACTTGAATCGTGACCCGACCCACATTTTGAACCCATTTTATGCTACTTTTAGCCGGGTTAGGTCAAGTTAACTGGAAAAATTCCTCAACACATCTCGACCCGAAACCCGACTTGCATAAATCAGCATTCCTAAATATGAATGCAAACTATTCCCTACTTTTGGCAACAGCTAACAAAACAATACTAATTTATCAATAAATACATTGTAATATTTTAATATCATCGTGTTCTTTAAGTTTGGAAACGACAGAAATATTTTCATCGGAAAAGAACTTCTCGCCTGCAGGAATTATTTTATCCTATCCTAATTGTATCTATTTGTATTTGGTTGAATCTCATGACTTAAGGATCTAAACCACTAGTCATATAAAAATTATCTTGTCAGCAAAGGTCGGTATCGACCATTATTTTTCTCTCTTCTCTTATTTTTTTAAAAAAAATGGTAATATCAGCCGATATGATACGGCTAAGATATTAGCCGAAATTGTGAATATCGGCAGATACATATCATATCGGCCGATATGATATAGTTTCAAAATCCGTATCATATCGACCGATACGATACGTATCAGCCGATATTTAGACCCTGGTTGTCAGCAATGTTGAAAGTTCAATCTATTTGGAAAAAATCCATCTTGCACTCTAATGGGTTTCACCCATCCCCTCACATGTCAATTTATATTAAGAGGAACAGACAGTTTTTTAACTGTATTTTTAAAGTTAAAAGCAAGTTCTAGTAGTACCTTTTGAGGAATGGCACCGCTATTGTGTTAATGGTAGGGAGGGCAATAAATCATTGTATTTAAGACATATAAAGTCTACTTTTTAAATTTTAATTTTTTTATTAATTTTTAAATGCAAATATATATATATATATATATATATATAATTTACTATTGGATAAATCAAATAAAAAAGTACTTGATTAGAAAATCTATAAAATTTGTTACACCTCTCCCATTTGATCTATGATAGATCCAGTACATATATCTTTGCATTTAGAAATTAATCAACAGATTAGAATTTTAAGAGATGACCCCGATATGTTTCAAATGAAATCATTTGCTATCATCTTTACTGGTACCGTTAGAATAACAATATGTGATCGTAGAAGTTTTTACATATTTTATTAATTTATTTAAATGGAGAGAAAGATGATAACCTATTCAAAGAGAGAGTTTTCAAAAAAGGGGTTGAATTGAACATCGCTTGGTTCAACTTGAAGTCTCTCTTTTTGAGCCATCCATTTCCATGATCAAAGCAAGGTCGAAAAAATATATAAAAATTCTTTTTTTTAAACAAAAACTACCTATATCGGCTGATATTGTGATGTCGGCCGATATGATAAGGTTTTAAAACCTTATCATATCGGCCGATACGATTCGTATCGGCTGATATTCAGACCCCTGGATCGAAGTGACAAAAAGACTCCACATACTTGTTGGGGTTGTGATCAAGTTCCATGTTGGAAGTGTAGAGAGAGATGTAAAGATTTATAAAGGACTTCGGTCACTCCACCTAATGGGCTTGCCTTTTGGGCTTGATGCCCAATCATAATAAGTAGTATCAGAGTCAACTTACTTCATGTGGACTTAGGATATCCTTCAGGCAGATGGGATGGCTAGCATCGTTCGAGGGGAGGAATTTTGATGCTGCAAACGAGTCTTCCATATTGAAAGTGTCGAGAGAGATCTAGATATTTAAAAAGGACTTGAATCACTCTATCTAATTAGCTAACCATTGAAATGGATATCTATCCTAAGAATAATATCACCAAACTTTCAAGCTAACAATTTGAACCATTTCTCCCAGGTTAGGACTCTTCATATCATGGTTTAGTGGCCTTAGTTTGGATCACAAGCAGGGCTAAAAAAAATGCCCATACCGAGATATCGGCGTCTCGGCCAATATCTCGGTATCTCGGATCTTGACTGAAATATTGGTCAATCTCGGCCGATATATATATCGCTCTCTCCTGATTTTTTTGGGCAAAAATTAGTGGTTTTAAAAAATATCATCTGATATCAAAGATATCTCAGTGAGATCTCGGCCATATCGGCCGATATAGTGCGTATCGAATGAGATTTGTATCCCTGATCACAAGTGAACCATATAACCCATTTTTGTGACTCTTCGTATCAATCATTGTTGGTGGGTTAGCTGACAGTATGAGACTCCTCAGTAGTCGTTAGCTCAAATTCAAAATGATATTAATTTTCTACTATAATTAGAATTATAATTATATCAAACGGTCCTTTCTCAAAAACAGAGAAAAGGACAACATAGAGCGGTTGTTGGGGCTTTTTCAAATGGGCGGTGGCAAGGGCTCCACCACCCTCTTCTCTAACGCAAGCTTGCTTTCTCCTTCTGTCTACTCCTTTCTCTGCATCTCATTCTATAAAGATCCCACAATCTTCCTCCCAAGATCTCTCATAGGGACATAGGGTTTCTTTCCTTCTGCGAGGTTGCATAAACCTCGCAGAATAAGAAAACCCGTCCATCTCTAGCTCAATCCCATTTGAACTTTTTAATATTTTCTTCCTTTATCATACACAATCTTTCTCAATTTGCCAAAGTTCAAATTCCATTGTCAAAGCTTTGCTCCATTTATCAAAAGTTAAGCTCATATTCAAAATTCAGATATGGACTTGCATTCTGTCAACTCGGTCGTCGCCAAAAGACTATGGAATTTCTTGAGGATCTCCTTCTTCATGATGAGGAAGGGCCTCATTTCAAAGCGAAAGCTCATCATGGATATGAATTTAATGATGAAGAGAGGGAAGTTGTTCGGCAAAACCCTTGGAAACTTAATGTTCCATCACTCCAGAAGCGCTCAAAGACGTGGCTTCAGTCTACAGGAGTATGAATTCTCATGTAGCAACAGCCCAAATCCCGTTTTTTTCCACGTTGCGGCGAAGCGCAAACACCACCACTACTTCCCATCCATCACTCACTTCCCCTGCATCAATGCCCAAGATGATCCTGAAGAATCTGATGAGCCAAGGCCAGTCATTGTGTTACCGAAGATCGAATACTCACCGGAATGTTCGTACAACTTGAGGGCGGATGAATCCGACCTTGCCGTTGGCGAGAAGCTTAGCCCTATGGTCTCTCCATTCTCAGTGAGAGTATCAAATTACTCATCTGATGAGGAGACCGATTGTGGGAACCGCCAAATTGACAATGAAGCTGAGGAGTTTATTCGAAGGTTCTATGAGCAAATAAGGTTCCAAAGTCGAATTGCATTGCTTGAATATCAGGAATCCGAGTACAGAAAGATGCTGGCTAGAGGAACTCATTAATCATTATCATCATCATAATCGTCACTATATATAAATAAATACATGCATGCAAACTTATGTCGTTGAAATCTTCCAATATTTTTGTATGGGAAGATTGCTTGGGTAGAAGTCCATGATTTGTGTTTCATGTAAATTTCTGTGTTATTACCATTTGATTGCATTTAGTTCGAATGATTGTATTTGTTTGTCTAATTTCTACTGATTGTGTCTCTTGATTGTTTGTAAGTTTGGAAATGGGGTTGGAATTTTCAACATCACCCATCAGCATCTCTTGCTTTGAATGGGAAATGGTGTTTCCCTTTTGCCATGACATGAAGTGATTGATCCTCTTGTGTTTTTCATACTTTTAAATTTGCTTCACTTTTAGCTTTTTTTTTTTTAATTGTTTTAGGTCCACTTGTTCTTAATTTCTTATGGCTATTGTAGCTTTGATGATCTTTTAAGACTTGATAGAGTGTGATCATACAATTTCGAACATTACCCAAATTGGCCCAAAGGGATATTTCAGAAGCAATATGATCAATAGCAATCATTCATACCAAAGTAGTGATTTAATTTCTCTGACATGAATCTTCTGCTTGATTCCCATGGTCAATGGAGATTGACAACACAGCAACAATTTATTTTGGGAAGTTCCATAACAAGAAGTGTTAGTGTAGTGATTTGCTAATTTATTGAACCTACAAACAAGACATTGATTATTGCATAGCTAGATGTGGGTCATCTAACCAATTTCAAACACACATATATGATGACATCTTTGAAAAACTATACAAATTGAATGTTTATATCGTTCCAATTCATTGATATTTTTGCGTTTCTAGAAATGATGAGTCCCACCAAAACTGTGCTATTGAAAGTAAAGACTCACCCAAGATCATGTGAATTGATTTTTTTGACCTCTCAAGAGGTGACATGCATGTTGTAATTGGAATTCGAAATTTGAATTGTCTAGTACTGTAGCAGCAAATAAATTATAGACCGCGTTTGAATTAAGATGAGATTAAGAAAGTTGAACTCATGTCAAAAATCCTTAATCACCTTGTTTAGATCGTCAATGTGTGAATTCAAGCTTTACGGTCATAAAAAAAAATATGATTTTATTAATATAATCAAGTAAATTTTTGAACTGTGGGAGTTAGATTGATGGTCAATTCCCACATTTTTTTTGTTGGAGGTCTGGGATCAAGTCCTCTTCAACATAAAAAGGGGCTACTCCCTTAGTTCTGTATCCGATGCTTGCGGATTGGAAGGTTTACACATGTCCTGAAGATTAGTCTGATGAAATGCCCGAAAAATTTAGGTGAGTCATTTCGATACCTTGGTCTTAAAAAAAAAAATTTAATAAATTACATATTCAAAGAATGACTTTTTTAATACACCCAACATAACTTTATTTAATATACTATATGCAGATAATCATTTTCGAAAGTCACACCTGAATTAACTGATACACTAGTGTGCAACAATTTTTCTATACAACCAATAGAAGTTTATCCATCTACACTTAAAGTTATGTATATGTAAGTTCTCTCATTCTACCTACTTAACCTCTAAAGAAATATCATTTTGCACCAAAACCAAAGGAAGGTTCCACACAGGTCTGCCAAGGTAATGCACTCATGATGGATTGTTGGCATCAAGACAAGGTGTGACAGGCTGCCAACATCATATTATTATTGGCTTTCTTTTTCTTCTGATGGATTGAATATACTTATAAACACAAGGTGCCCTAAGGAATTATTAGAAGCACCACCAGGTCCACCACACAAGACTCTCTCTTTGACACATCGGTAGCCAACCAGTTCATATTTGTAAAATATGATGGCAATCACCTGCATCAATGATATTCTAATCTGTATAGGATTCCTCCACCTAAATTTTCACAATAACAAGATTGTTCATTTGACTCATTCTCCCTTTTGAGTAGATCACCAAAGATATAAATGATTATTCGATGGTTTACTTTTAATTTTTAACTTTGATGTTTGAAAATAATAAATTATAATAATTTGTTGACACTTATTTTGAACAGTTTAGTGTAGATGAGAAGTAAATTGGGCAATGGTTCACATAAGAGAGTTGTTTGAATGTAAATACATAAGCAATGTAAATCGAAGCAAGTTTACCATTTCAACACAGCCATTCTACAACAGGATATTGGCGTCAAAATGATACTTCATGGTTCAAAATAACAGGCATCATATGCCCTTTAATGCAAAATCCCAAACAACATTTGTAATTGGCTAAATGCCTTCCATAGTCTAGTACGGAGGGTGAGAGAAAATGTTGGTTACAAAAGATAATCTTCCTTTCAAGGATATTGATACCAAAATACAAGATTAGAACTTCCAATGGGTTGGGTCAGGTTTTATTCAGGTTTGAGGTCATCAACTTTTAATCCATAAACTTAGTTGTTTATTAATCGGGGTAGTTGGTGTGGATCTATTTTGGATTTGGATTACGAAAGTTTAAACTCATACTCATTTAAAATGTTTAAGTTCGGTTCAGATAATTGAATTGAGTTAAATTTTGTCTAGTTCAACGTAGACTCAATAAAAGCTTGATTGAGTTAGGTTAGTTTTGAATTCGGATCACAAAAACTATAAACACATACCCCTTTAAAATGCTCAGATATTCAGTTCTAGTAATTGGCTTGGGTCAAAATTTACAAAACTAGATAAGATTAAACCATAACGAAAGATTTTAAAAATACAATTATAGCTCATTTTAAAAGAATCACGACTACTTTTCCTATTTATTTGTTTCTGTCCCCCCAACTCTTCCTCCCACCCCATCCCCTAAAACTTGTGTCAGGAGATTGATCCACAAATTAAATAATTTCAATACAAATAAATAAAACAGCTACCTGTCTCAATAGGTTTGGTCCATTTATGAAAATTTGAATTTGTTACGAGAGGATGGATGTTAGGTGGACAAGCTTTGAAGAAGACGGGAAGAGACGGAAGATTTTAAATCCTATCTTCTAATATAACTTAGGAGGGATCAAACTTCTCTTAATACTTTTAAGTGTCCATCAAATGCATATTGATTATTGATTTATTAATAATTGACCCATGTTTATCTAATGTGCTGAGTCAATCGCGAACATCGTCCATTGAGTATGAGACTAAAACAAAATCTCTTGATTCAATTACACGAGTCATTTTTAAGCTATTTAAATTTTCATAACTTCAAATAATTTTTCATTCTCTAAACTCTTACATCTTATGTGAGGTCAAGTTTGTCCTATACGTTGAGTTATTTGAATAGATCTTTTATGATAAATCCAATTAACTCAATCATAGATGTCATTTTTTAACCTTCATAAATGTTAATCACATTAAATTATTTTTAAATTCGAACAACTCACATCCCATTTGAGGTTTACAGTCACTCATTCTGATGGCAAATTGAAAGATCCTGTCATAATATGGAGTCCTATAAAACTTACTTGATCCAATCTTAAATGTCATGTTTTTAACCTGTCACAGTTTTGATTACTTTAAATTAAATTTTAAAAATCTATTATTATAAGACACTTTTCTTTTTCTTTCAACAGTTGTAGGCCAACAAATATTTACACCTTGAATGAGACCCATTAATCTAATGCTAATTTATAGATATGAGTATACCTATAATTTATAGTTTATATAAATGTATATATTATATATTATATACTGTTGTCCAGATCCTGAATATAAATGTATATATTATATATATATATATATATATAAATGTATATATGAATTAAGTCCGTGCAAACATTTTTGGATTCCTCTTCCGTTTTATACTTATTCGAAAATGCTCTTTTAATTATTTTAATTAATCATGCAGTACATGAAGAGCATACACATTCACAAGAAGTTAAGACATTTGTGAAACAATATAATGTCCATCAGGTGGAGCTTTGGAAACATAACAGAGAGTGGAAGCATTACTGAGTATGTGAATACATGGTGCCTTTCGTGACATGGCTAAATGCGATGCTAGCAATCGATAGCAAGTTAACAGAGAAAGCATAAAGCATGTAAGAGAGTAAAGCATATGCACCATAGAAGGGGATAGGAGAGATGGAGAGATACGACTAAATTTAACGAGGCCCGGCTCTTCCCATCTACGTCCTCGCCCCGAGCTACTCCAGAGGGTAAAATCCACTAACCCGTCCTTCTTATGGGTGAAGGACAAACTGTTACGCCGATCTTTAGTCGCTCCCTAATCCTAAGGGGTCTCTTTCCGGGTTCAAGACTGACCCTTCTTCCCAATCTCACAACAAGGTTCGTCGACCCTTTCTCTCCTTCTTCTCTTTCAAAAGATAAACAAAAACTACATTTGCACTCAGGAGTAACTCTCACAAAATAAGAATAAGGCTCAGCCAGAGTTACTCAAAATTGTATGAACAGAGATGTCTCAGCGAAGGGTATGCAATGGGTTCGTATGAGTCTCTCTAAGGGATAGGCTTTAGCTCTTTTCTCTCTCCCTCTCTCGGTGGCTAAGGGAGTATGGAGTTCAAATTCTATCTAAGCTTGCCATTCCATTGCTCCAGCAGATTTCTCCCTAAAATAGCCGGGTATATATAATGTGAATTTGAATTCACAACTGTTGCCATGCATTAAATGAAAATGTATCTGTTCTGAGACATATTTAATGCGCCACCTATCAAACCGTTTATGTCTAACAATCGATTGTTAAGAAGACTGGTCGACATAGTGCACCTATACAAGTGAATTCAAATTTGCACAGGGGACGGTCTAGTATGTAACAATCATTACAATGTAAACAGAGACATGCTCTGTTTTGGAATAAAGTGTTGTCGACAGTTTGTATGTAACAACCGACACGGTGTAAAACAGAAACATGCATTGTTCTGGAATTAAGTTCTTTCGACAGTTACCAGCCTACCAATCGACAGTAATTTAACAGAGGCTCACTATGTGTTGCAGTCCATAAACTGTCACCAGTTGTTTGAGCATTTGTTGATGATTTCATGTTAGAATTTGACTGCAAAATTCTCATTTCAGTTATGTCGATAGTGATGGTTCTACCAGTCGACTATTTGATCATGAATTACCATTTCAACAATTCTAAATGGTCTTACTCAATTCTTCAGATATTCAAAGTTATAGAGTTGAAGCCCAACTATGGTCTTACGTAGTTCTGTAATTTAATGGCTGAACTGCTGCCATTGTTTGGTCTTATTATACTCAGTCTATAAGATGTTCAATGGTTAGACTGATGTCAAACATATAACATTGGTCTTACACTCAGTTCATGTTATTCAATGGTTTTAACTGATGTCAATATATGTGTTGTCCAAAACCCTCAACAACAAACCTTTGTTATGTATTTCAATTAGGTTTTACCCCACTCAATATTTGTTAGGGATAGTTGCCATATGTCTGCCTCTTCTATAGCAAAAATTGTAATAAAACATGATGTAGTCAACACTCCATTCCACATCAAATAAAACAGAAAACTCTTGAAAAGTTACTTTGAAAAAGGTGATAGCACCCATGCAATATAAATGATGAAATTGGTCTTCCACTCAGTTCATATTATTCAATGGTTTGAATTGGTGCCAATTATGTTTGATCTTACACTCAATCTATGTGATATGCAATGTAGACTAAAGCCAAACAAGTACCAATGGGCTTACATAATCTTTGTGATATGCAACAGTTAGATTAAAACCATGCTACAGATTGACATGAGAAGTGGTCTTACACAGTACAAGATATTCAGTGGTTTGGACTCCTGCCACATTAATGGTCTTACACAAATCTATGATATTTCAATGGTTTAAAGTTGCAGCCATTTTGATGGTCTTACATAGCTCCATGATATTCAATGGCCTGGAGCTATTGCCATAATATGGACTTACACAACTCTTTTAGATATTCAATGGTTTAGAGTTGTAGCTATAGAGATGGTCTTACATAGTTCTATATGATATTCAATGTTTTAAAATTATTGCCATTGTGATGGTCTTACATAGTTCTATATGATATTCAATATTTTAGAACTATTGCCATCAATACCTAAGATCCAATTGATCTATAAATGTTGGGCCATGATCCTCGGGTCTGTCTAAGGTATGAGATGAGCCAAGTGTTTAAGCATGAGTTACTTTACAAGTTTCCTAAACACTCAACTAAAAACCTACCAAAAATAGAAAATCGAAAACAACTTGTAGATGAGCAGCAACACTCTTCAGTTTTCTTCATCTGCTCCATGGTACAAGTGCTTCAGTTTTGGCCCTTTGAATTGAGTTGTGGTTGATCTTGCACTGGGTCAGTTTCTTGTAGAGAGAAAGCCTTTTGATTTGCACTGATGCATAGTGTTGCAAAGGCCTTTCTTTCTATTTTCTTCTTAGTCACAAGCCTGTTGATTTGTTCTTAATATGACTTTGAAACTTGATCTTTCACTGGCTCATCAAACTTAGCTCATGAGTCATTTGATCTTCATTTAGTTTGGTCTTTCACTGTCTCATTCTCCAAGAGAGCAGTCCATTGAGTTATCAGATTTGTACTTGAATTTGCTCTTGGCCTTTTTGGTACGCATGATGTATGGAGGCAAATTGTATTACCAGTCTTAAACATAAACTCCATAACAACCATTAGTACCACAAACGTTTTCAGTGACTATGACTTATACTAGCAGTAAAATATGTTTGAGATTAGCCTTATTTTATTTTAGTTTTATTTGATGAATTCATTTGAATAATTTTTTGCTTAATATATAGTGTATTAAAATTATCTTGACTTAATTTATGAAATTATATTGTTGAACTCTTCAATTATTGATTTTGTTTTGTACTCACGCCTCCCATTGTTAGATCTGGCTGCCCTCACCTTTTCACAGATACCACTTGACGCAGCGCGAATATGATGAGGTTTTGGAATGGAAGGGTGACTCAGTCGATAGTGGCGGGATAGGGCAAGTTGACTCGGGTAAATGGTCTAATGGTGATTTAATAAGTGGTTAAATGGGATTACTGGGTTATAAAATGAATTTTAAAGTAAATTGGGTATGGACTCGGATTCAATGGAGGTTAATAGGAAATGGATGTTTAATGGATTGTTGTGGATTAATGGAAAATTGGTAAGGTCAATCGCGATGGGTTGGTTTCAATCGTTCAAAAGGGCTCCTCGTGGGTTAACATTGGTGGATTGGTAAAAGGGGACAAAGAAAAGACAGGATGAATGGGGTATTGGTGTTGACATTAAGTGCAAAGCTTGGGAGTATTCTAAACACAAAGAAAGGTGATGTGAGGAAAATAGGGTAATGGAGTTTTGCAGGATTGATGATGGGGAAGAATGGTTAAACAGGGTAAGGTTTGGATCGATAGGTAGATCTGAAACTAGAGGAAGGAGGGCTTAGTTTGAATGGCGTGTAACACCCCCATCTCGTTATGAGCATGTTACCACTGAAATCGAACCGAAACATGATACAATAGAAATAACAGGTACTTTTTTTTTTTGAAACTAACCATAATCACGATAACAAAGAGCAATTAAAGTACCACGGTTCCAACCAACATAGCAGTGTAATTTAACAGTTATTACAATTATCCATAACATCAAACACACATTGTTCTCTCAAAGTAACGGAAAGGGAAAAAGACTAAACTATCTGCAACCGCCACCGCCTAAGCCTGATCCTGGGACCCATTAGGTCCTGCCTCCATTGAAGCACCTAAAAGGCAAAGGGGTGAGCTCTGCATTCCCAGTGAGGGAACTATCAGATTATTTTTAACATATACATTTCTGCATAAATATCTATCTAATTATGTGGGCAGGAAATGAGACCTCTTATGCATTTTTACCCACTCGGCAAGAAACTGTTCTGATGATTATGTGGCAAGGGGACCACTCACGTGTACGCGTGTCAAGTGATAATGTAAGTATGATGAATGATTGTAATACCCCTGTCCTAAAAGGAGGGCTGAAGTGGGAAAAGGGCATGCATGGGAGATAAAAGATCTCATACTGCCCAAGGAGTTGAATGTGATGTGGTTTATAAGAGGGATAACCCCTCCCTTCTAACACAAGGCCTTTTGGGCCCAAAGGTGAGACTTGGACCCAAAGCAAAGCCGTGAGGATTTTTCAAGTCCAAAACAAGCAATATTGTGCTAGAGGGACGTGTCGTTACAAATGGTATCAGAGAATGGTTCAACCTTCTACCTGCATGTGTGTGACAGAGTCAGGGACGACTCTGGACTTAATGGAGGTGGATTGTAATACTCATGCCCCAAAAGGAGGGCTGAGTGTGAAAGGGAAATGTATGGGAGAGAAAAGATCCTATAGTACCCAAGGAGTTGAATGTGATGTGGTATATAAAAGGGAGCACCTCTCCCTTCTAGCACAAGGCCTTTTGGGCTTAGAGATGAGACTTGGGCCCAAAGCAAAGCCATGAGGGTTTTTTAAGCCCAAAGCGGACAATATTATGCTAGAGGGACATGTCATTATAGGCCAAGATGGTGAGGACATGAATGATAAACAGTGGATAGTGGTAAGAAAGGGTTTGCTGCGCTGATTATGGCAGGAATGACGAGACTAAAACAGAAAGGAAGGCGGTGAGAGATGTGGGTGAGTAGTGAGGGATGGCTTTTGTGTTGGGTTTAGATGCAGGGCAAAGAGGCTAAGATGTGGAATGGGTTAGGTTGGGCGTGTGAGGATTGTGGGTTGACCAGGGCTTTGTTAGATCTGGGTTGTGGGTGATAGGCAGCAGTAACCAAATTTGGCTTAGGCGCAACAACTCTACAACATGCATGGCAGCAAGACGTCTCTGCTTGGAAATGCCAAACAGATCTGGAGCACTGATCACGGCAGTGTGAGATCCAAGCACTCATCTGCATTGTGACCACTTGTAGTAGAAAGAGACGAACGGACCATGACCACTTCTAGTAGAAAGAGACAAGTAGGAATCCACCCAGAGAGGGATAGAAAGAGAGAATGGGAATCCACTCGAAGAAGATAAGAAAAAGAGGAGAGAAGACAAAAGTCGAAATCCACCGACTAGAGAAGAACTCAACTTCTAATATTTCATTATCAAATATGCTAATACAACTTCTAATTGGAGTATTTATACTAAAATAATAATAAAAACCCTAATATTAGAATTAAGGAATTAAATAAAAGCAAAAATACAAAAATAAAGAAACTAAAAATAAAATTATTGGGCTGAACTTTCGATATTCGGCCTGGTTGTGTCAGACTCTGTGCTACATCCAGTCTCCCGTGGTTGAAAAAGAACTCCTTGACGCAGCAGGTAGGATTGGATTTAAATATAGATCTTACCAAGGCTCTTGTAAGATGAGTAAACGGGGCAATGGAGTTAAAGTTGGGATTAAATGGGTAAAGGGATCAAGTATTGAATGAGGCTTAATTGGATTTGTTGGATGATGGTTGTGAGTGGGTGTAAATAAAGGAGTAAAGAAACAAAGAAAGTGAGGTATGAAGTGTTGTCCCAAACGTAAGTGGGAACGCAGGGAATGGATGATGTGGGTGGTAGGAATTGCTTGGGATGTTGGGGTGGAACGGTAGGCGCTGCAGAGGCGTTGCAGTTGTGGTTCCTAGCTGATTTCCAAGGATGCAACGCTAGAAGCGATGGGGCTCCAAGCTGAGTGAAAGATGGCTTGGTCGAGCAGCAGGGGTCTGATCAATCTGGGCTATTTGGGAGTAAATGCGGGTGGTGGCAACAATCTGCGGAGAAAGACGAAAGAAGAGGAAGAAGAAGAGAGAGTGAGAAGAAAAAGTAAGAGGAAAAATCTAGAGTCCACCGGTGAAAGAGAACGGAAAAGAATGAGAGAGGGAGAGGAATCCAAATTGGATTAAAATTTCATTATTATCAAAATCTTCCAAAATACAACTCTAATTCAGTTAAAAACCATAAGCCAAAAAATAAAGAAAAAATTTAAACAAAAATAACAGCAAAAAAGAAACTAAATAATCTTACAATTGGGAAATAAAGAAAAATAGAAACTAACTGGATTTTTCGATTTTCCTTCCATATCGATTATAACAAAGCCCTTATTAACAAACTTTGGGCGTAATTACAAGGATTATCCTTAATAAAATTTTCATTTTACTCAAGAAGATGATGACAATTTGGCTACCTAACTTTTAAGAGAGAAAAGACCATAATGCCTCTAGGGTGGGACGGATTTTGAGAAAGAGTGAAAGGTGAATTATGATCTCTGAAAATTATGATCAGTCTTTTTGTGGAGAGCCACAAGCCTTGTTCAAAATTCATAAAGAACTCTCCAGGCTTGGGTAAAAATCACAAGGTTACGTAGAGTTCTCTCCTCTTCTCTTCTTAATTATGATTTTATTCTCTTCTCTCCTTCTAAATTCATTTTTGATTTTCTTTCTCCTATCTATATGAAATTCAAATATGGTTAATAGAGAAAGAAGATCACACCTTATCTGGATTAATTTTATCATGATTTCCGGAGTGCAGAGAGGTTTGTTAGGATCGACTGTTGAGTACTGAAATCTTACATTTTTATCCTGATTATTGGACTAGTTACCTCTCAATTCTGTGCATGTTGGTGTATTTAATATAATTTCTTAGTTTTGTAAATTAAAAATGGAGAATTCAAGAAATCAAACTATAAAAGGATAATTGCAAGTTTAGTGTTTAATTCGGAAGACCTGGAATTTTTTGGATTAATTTCACTCGACTTTTAGGCTTTTCATGTAAATTGATTAGTTTAGATCTATCTATGAGAGTCTAGATTAAATCAATATTTTAGATTTTAAAGTAGTGAAGTTAATTATTTAATTCTGAAAGAGAAATCATGCAATTCATGAGGCAAAGGCTGAAATTCAAGATTAATGGGCTAGAGATCCACTTCAATTGGGCCAAGCTAAGCTCCATAGGCAGTCCATGCCCATATCATAGATGGGCCAAGCCAATATGCACCCCGAAGTCCAACAAAGGTCCAAGTCCTCAAGCTCAAGTCCAATGTCCACTAGAGGGCCTTGTTCTCATTTATAGGTCCAAAACCCAAGTCCATAACCCATCCACACACCCAAGCCTTGTCCATCTCCTTATCAATCCACACCATCCAATCTCCATCTTAAATCCTAACCATTGATCCCATGCATTAAAATTAGGTCAAACCTAGATCCTCCTATCAAATCCAACTCATACATTCATAACATTAGATATAGGCCATCCAACATATCCATCATATAGATTAACCTTAGGATCACATCTATTCATGCATCACCTATTCATCCATCCAATTAGATCATCCATCAACCATCTAAACCATTAGATCTTAGGAAATTTCATCACAACCATTCATTTCATTCATAAACTTAGGAAAAACCCTAGAGCCACCTTACTTATCCATTGCATACATTCATCATCTTAGATTTAGGCCATGCCTTTTATCATCCATCTTGATAAACCTTTGAATCTCAACCCTCCATTAGGAAACCTAACATTTATATAATCTATTTTAATCAACTTATCTTAGACCCATTAGATCTAGGTCCCATTCAATCATAACCATTCATTCATAAAAACCCTAGATATAGAACAACTTGGAACCCAAACAACTAAAATCTCTCGATGCACTTGACCCAAAATCTCATCTAGGTTCATGCCACATCACCTACACCTCATCACCCATCCTCCAAGCAATCCAAATTCGCCAAAGGCAAGGAATACACTTGTCAATTTCGTGTGAAGCCTCGTGGAGGAAGAAATGGAGAAAAAAATGGGATTTGGAAGACAAGTTTTGACAAAGCTTTGGTATTTTGACCATAACTTTCCACTTATATATCTGACTGCATTCATTCTTATTGTTTTGGAAAGAAGACTTCAAGGGCTACAACTTTGTAGTTTACAAAATTTCAATATTCAGATGTTTACTAGGTCAAAATGGAGCTGCAAGATGATACATGTATAGAAAAATGAGATTTGCACTCTACTTTCCAAACTAATCCTAAATCCCAATTTTTTCTCCACCATTGCTTAGCCACCAAGCCAAGCCACCCAAATTTCGTCTATACTTTGTAACCCTAGCCTTTTCCACTTAAAATATCTTCCATCCACTTGTAAATGAGATCCAATCTAAGCCATCAATTCACAACTTAACCCAGATAAAATCTCATCTGTCCATTCCAACCCTAAGCCTATCAATAGAGCACTAAGCACAATAGTAAATTTCAAATTTGGACTCTGAGAATCAAGGCTAGGCATGGACGGCTGAAGAGACAAAAAGGGAGAAATATTTGAATTTTGTAAGTTTTGTATTTTTCTTTATTTTATGCATTTTGATGCAAAAGTTCCATACAATTGTAATTTTCATATTCCAATTTTTGAATGAAAATCATGATAATTTTGTAACACCTCGGATTTTCAAGTTATTAATATATATGAAAATTACCCATTTAATTTGTGAATTATTAGATATGGATCTTAAATGGGTAAAGTGTTGGGTCATTGCCCAATTAAGACCCAACGGATGGTGGAAATGTTTTCAATAAAATTAAATAGGGCTTAATTAAAATGGTAATACAATATCTAAAATAATGACACACACGCATACACAAAATCAAGGAGTTATATTCGACCAAGGATTGTCCTAAATTGGGCAAATCGTGTAGATGGATTGGGATTAGGGAATAAATTAAATTGAGAAGATTACATGGCCGTGTGTGACATTGCATATCCAAGATTATGTGCTAAGTGTATCATGGAAAGGAGTCCCTTTCCTAGTTAAAAACGGCATACACAAAATAAGGGAGGGGTGCATGGAAATTGCTATCTTGGAGAGACAAGGGGCGCATTAGCATATTCTAATTAGGACTCTTCCAAAGTGGGAAGCATATACACGGCAATGGCACCTTCTAATTATAGATTGGACCAATTGGAAGGTAGATAAAAGAAGGGCAGCAAGGGCGCACGGCACACACAACAACAAGAAGGTGTTTTCGGCTGTGTGAAAGATCAAAAAGAAGGAGGAAAAAAGGCTAAGGAAGAAGAAGATTGGAAGAGCAAGAACAAGCAAAGGAAAACCGGAGGAGTCGCGGAATCAGTTAGTATTTTGATAAATTTGTTTTAAGATAAGAAGCCATAGGGTTCGGCCATGGTGTATGGCCCAACCCCATGGAAGAAAATTAGGAGATGATTATGATAAATTTAGTGGAAAGAATGGACCATACTATGGCCGAACCCCATGGAAAGACATGGTTATTTTTATGGGTTGGAAACCATGGAAGGAATATCAAATTTTTGAAGGGATTAAATGGAAGATGGTTAATAATTTAGAATGATTAAAAAAGGAATTAATGGACCATAGGGTTCGGCCAGGTTGTATGGCCAAACCCCATGGGAGTTTGTTGGTAATGGTATATGATTTTTGGAGGGATGAAAACCATGAAGGATATGTAACCGTCGGGGCCACACTCCGTCGGGGCGTCCGAAAAACCTATGTGAGATACCTTGATGTGCTTTTCCATCAAGAAGAAACCAGGGCGTTCGAAAAACCTATGCGGGGTACCTTGATGTGCTTTTCCATCAAGAAGAAACTGGAGGGTCCACACTCCTTTGGGGCTTCCGAAAAACCTATGTGGGGTACTTTGATGTGCTTTTCCATCAACAAGAAACCGGAAGGTCCACACTCCGTCGGGGCGTCTGAAAGACCTATGTGGGGGTACTTATATGGATTTGTGATGGGTGGGACTCATTGCATTTGACATCATGGCATAGCATGGTTTATATGGTTTTTGACATTATGATATTATTATATGCGTGTTTTGTACTAACCATGTGTTAGCCCTAATTGGAATACCTACTGGGCACGTTGTTCTAATGTCCTACTTCTACCTTAGTGGATGATACAGGAAACAAGGAGAACGATGAATGCAAAACGGGCCAAGCATAGGAGCTTGGATGCTTTTAGTTTATATTTTGATTAAGTTACTTATGGACTTGTAATTTGAGTAACTAGACTTCGACCATGTAAGAACTTAGCTGATTTACTATGGTTGGATGTTTATTTGGATAATTGAATTAACTTTAATTATGATTAAAGACTTGACGTACTTTGCTATCTGAAATGGATTAGAACTGGAATCGATTATAATTCTGCAGCTATGATTTTATTCCGTATGTTTATATTGTTACGTGTGAACCGTTTTCATGGACTTAGTCCATGCACATATAGGGTTGGCCAATTAAGGGTCGAACTTTAGAAGTTCGCACTTAGCTCACGCCGTGACGTCCCGCTCTCTATCACTTGTTGTTTATAAAAAAAAAAATAGACTCTGATTTTCGGAAAGGAAAGAGAGTGAAAATGGGTTGGGCATTACAGTTGGTATCAGAGCGAACCAGAAAGATGGAATCTTTCGGAGTAAATTAATCCGGTCCCCGTGCATTAATTTACTCGTTAGACTCAATGGATGATAGCAAAGGAAGTACAGTCAAAATAATTGGATTTATCAAACATAGCAAAATAGGACATATTTCCCCCAGAAACAAAGTGAAATCAAGAGTGTTTATTTGGAAATTTCCCCAAAAGTAGAGAATACAAACTTTACACTAAAAACTAAGTCATGATATTTTTTTCAATGGCTTAGGGAAAAATGCCTCCAAGGGAAGGTCAAAGAGAAATACTCGACAAAACCCAAATGGGGGTGAAGAGGAGGTAGAAAAATCTCACCATGAAGAGGAGGAACGACATTCTCGACATGAAGAGGAGCAACAACCATCCCACCAAGAGGAGGAAGAACTAAGCAACATGAATATACCGGTGGTGCCTCCTGAACTACAAAACTTGGTTCAAGCGGTGGTCACTTCAGTGCTTCAACAACACTTGAACAGGAATGGAACCACCAATTAGACCAATGACAGGAGCATGGTCAGGGACTTCCAGCAACAGCGCCCTCCTTACTTCAAAGGGAGAGAAAGGGCTATTGGAGCAGAAAATTGGCTGAAAAAGATCACTCAGATCCTGACCCTACTCAAGATCACGAGTCATGCTGATAAGATTTTACTGGCCATATCACAACTGATTGATGATGCCGGTAAATGGTGGGAGGTGATAGAGAAGCAACGAGCACTTATTCTGGAATGAGAGAGGACTGCAATGACTTGGGATCAGTTCTCAGCTACCTTCTTGGACCATTATTTTCCTGAGGAGGAGAAGGAGCGCCAGACTCAGGTTTTTTTATCTTTGGTACAAGGTACCATGACAGTGGCAGAGTACCATCAGGAGTTTCTCAGTTTGTCTTGTTATGCATTTTATATGGTGAATACAGAATATCAAAGGGCATGCAAGTTTGAGTGGGGCCTACGACCAAGCATAAGGGCCAAGGTAACCATATTTAAAGCAGCTACATTGGCAGAGGTGGTCAACAGGGCCACTATAGCAGAGCAAGAAATGGCTGAGTTAGTGCGTTTTGACAACCGCCGAGCTCAGAGTGGGAGGGGTACATTTCAGCCCAACAAGAAGTTCCGACCGAACTTTAGTAGACCCTCACCATTCACTGGGTCAACAGGGGGCTTTCGTCCCAATCATCCCTTCCCATCTGCAACAGTCACTCAGGCTCCCAGAGGGGTGAACAACTGCTATCATTGTGATCAGCCAGGCCATTTTAAGAGGGAATGCCCACAACTCAACAAACCCTCTTATTCCAAAGGTTCATCTCGCCCACCAGTTAGGCCAGCTAATTCACGAAGAGGCAGAACATTTAACCAGGCGGGACGGGCACCTACATAATCTGGATAGTTATTTACCTTAGCACCTCCAGCAGTAGTGGATTATTTTGTGATTCAAGGTATGGCTGTAGTCAGTACTTCCTACGCCTTTGCTTTATTTGATTCTGGAGCATCCCACTTTTTCATATCTGCTGCATTCATATCTGCAACTGGAACTTTAGTACAAAAACTGTCCACATCACTCACCATTGTATCCCCCGTCGGAGACACATCATTGGGGCTTATATGCACAGCAGTGAATACTGAACTTGCTGGACTCAGATTTGAGTTCAATTATTTGGTACTCGATATGACAGAATACGATATTATCTTCGCCATGGACTGGTTGGCTAGCTTTCAGGCCAACATTGATTGCTATCGCCACAGGGTGACATTTTGGTCACCCGAGGGAAAACAACATGTGGTACGTACCGACAAACAAAGTAGACTGCATGAAGGGTTGAGTCATCTGGTATTGAACAGTATCAGAATCAACAAGGCACCGGTGGTTGAACTCCCAGCAATAGTAAAGGACTATGCGGACGTATTTCCAAAGGAACTCCCTAGCTTGCCTCCCATGAGGGAGATTAATTTTGAAATCAAGCTGTACCCTGGCACTACACCAGTGTCATTACCACACACCGGATGGCACCAGCAGAGATGTCCAAGCTAAAGAAGCAGATTGATGAACTGCTCAGACTGGGTTGCATCCGGAATAGTACATCGGCTTGGGGAGCTCCGGTTTTATTTGTGAAGAAGAAGGATGGTTCACTCCGTATGTGTGTGGATTATCGAAAACTGAACGAGCTGACGGTAAAAAACAAGTACTCTCTACCCAGGATCGATGATTTATTTGATCAACTTAGAGCTTCCACTCATTTCTCTAAGATTGACCTGATGTCCGGATACCATCAAATCTGGGTTAGGGAGGAGGACATAGAAAAGACAGCTTTCAGAACGCGGTATGGACTATATGAGTTTGTAGTCATGCTACTTGGACTCACCAATGCACCGGCTGTGTTCATGGATCTAATGAACAGGATCTTCTATCCTTACTTGGACCAATTTGTCATTGTATTTATTGATGACATTTTGATTTATTCCAAAACTCAGGAAGAACATGTTGAGCACCTGAGGATAGTTTTGGACACTTTGAGGAATAACAAGTTATATGCAAAAGCCAACAAGTGTGAATTCTGGCTACCCAAGGTTAACTTCTTGGGACATATCATATCAGAAGAAGGTGTAGCTGTGGACCTAGCTAAAGTGGCAGCAGTGGGAGAATGGAAAGCGCCAAAGAATGTAACCGAAATTCACAGTTTCTTGGGATTGGCTGGTTACTACAGGAAGTTTATCATGGACTTCTCCAAGATTGCATCTCCATTGACCCGACTCACTCAGAAAGGAGTCAAATTTGAGTGGTCAGAAGTATGCAACCAGAGATTTGAAGAGCTGAAAAATAGACTTACAACGGCTCTTATAGTGATTTTACCAGAAAGAGGCAAGGGTTATGAAGTACAATGCCATGCTTCAGGAGAAGGACTCGGGTGCGTCCTCAATCAAACTCATCGTGTGGTGGCTTATGGTTCAAGACAATTGAAAATACATGAACGCCTCTATCCTACGCACGATCTTGAACTAGCCGCAGTGGTCTTTGCTCTCTGATAAGCACAGAAAAATAATTCTACCTCTAAATATTTGATTAGTTAGTTCTTAAATTTTGTTTATTTTATATTATTATTGTAATATATTATATATTCTAAAATTATATTTGTTAATATATTATATTAATTAATTTTATCTAATTAATGTCTTTTTGTGTGTTTATAGGTTAGTGATTCCTGGTCAGCTCATCAACTCATTTGGGGATATATTTGATCAATCTTGCATGCAAAGGAAACCCACCTTGCAGCCATCGTGCAATCAAAGCAAAACTCTACAGCAACAAGAAAGAAAAGTATGCATTACTGACAGTCTAGAACTCAAGCAACAGTTTCAGCCAACGTGTAGCAGCGACCAAACAAAAGCAGCCAAATGAAAAAACAGCAAGCAGAGAATAGAAAAAGGAAAGCAGAGAATAGAAAGAAAGGTGTTTGGGCAAAAATCATTGATCGAGTATAGAAGAAGAAGATTAAGAGAGGGAAAAAACAAAATAAAGAAAGGAGAGAAAGCATGAAACTGTAAAACATGGGAATAGAAGATGCGAATGAAGAGGAAAAAGAATAAAGAAGTTGCCGTGCTTACATAAGAATCGGCTGGAATTGGGAGTGGGTCCCACTTGCACTTGCTTAATTTTGTCTCTCCAACTCTTATAAATTGAGAACCCCTTTCACAGCATAATCGAACCTAGAACTGGGCACAACAAAAGGTGGAGAGGCTCGACTGACAGAGGACTTGAGGCTGAAGGCGTCGGGATCTCCGACGATGACTAGGTTATATTTTTTCATGTCTTTTTATTTTAATTCTTTCATAATGTCCGGGTAATTTCTTGTACTGAGGTTGAGGATGAAACCCCATTAATGAAATAATTCTTCTTTTATTTATTTAATTCCAAATTATGTGTGTTTGATTATTTATGATTTTGGCATCATCAAATTAATAGATGTTAATTATTTTTACCATCAATGCCATGTATTTTTTGTTATTAATATTAATATCTAATTAATTAATGCTTAGTTTTTAATGAATAAAACTAAACCCTTTGATTCATTGTTTTCTTTTATCTTAATTTAAATACATTGGATGTTTAGATAAATCCCTTTGATCCATTGTCTTTTAAATTAAAATAGGATACATTGACTGCTTAGAAATTACATCTTTAAAAGCGAAGGAAAATCTGAATTTTGAAGACCTTATTAATGAACTTAAATGTTTAAATCTTTAAAATTGGGAATTAATAAATAAATAATTAGAATATTATGGATTTAATGGTGGTGGAATCTGATACCTTAGTAATTTTTCTCACTTGATTTAATTTCCATTTTTAGTTGTTTTAATTAATTTTGCAATTTCAATTCAATCATTCTCCTGAAAAATTGTTAACTAGGTTAAGGTTAAAATATTAGGCTTTTTAATTTGTTTTCCCGTTCATTCTAAATCAAGTCCTTGTGGGTTCGACCTCGTACTTGCATATCTCTATACTCCAATTCGATTCGTGCGCTTGCGAGTAATTATAAATTTAAAATTTGCACAACACTCTCAAAATCTGGAGACATTATCTATATGGCGAGAAATTTGAAGTGTTTTCAGATCACAAGAGCTTGAAGTATTTGTTTGATCAGAAAGAGCTCAACCTGAGGCAGCGCAGATGGATGGAATATCTGGCAGATTATGAGTTTGCACTTCGTTATCACCCTGGTAAGGCGAACAAGGTGGTGGATGCCCTCAGTCGCATATCACATGCATCAGTGGCATGTTTGATCAGGACAGAGTGGGACATGCTGAATACCATACAAGAGTTCAATTTATATATCAATAACCATGGGAGTATGTACAATTTGATCATACGGTCCAACACGGTTACCAAGATTGAACAGAAATAGCGGATAGACCCGGAAGTGAAAGAGATATGGGCCAAGATGTCTACTGGTGAAGTCGTACCAGAATGGGAGTTAGGACTGGGACAGGGTCTTGTATTTCGAGGAAGGATATATGTGCCTAAGAGCTGCAGAAAAGAGTCACTGATTGAGGCACATCAAACCAAACTCTCAATTCATCCGGGTAGCACCAAGATGTATCACGACCTAAAGAGACATTACTGGTGGCACGAACTCAAGTGGGATGTGGCAGAATTTGTGGCTCATTGCTTAACGTACCAGCAGGTTAAGACGGAACACCAGAAGCCACCAGGGTTACTCAAACCCTTACAAGTGCCAGAATGGAAATAGGAGCACATCTCCATGGATTTTGTGATAGGGTTGCCAAGGTCTTCAAAGGGCAACGATGGATCGTGGTAGACCAACTGACCAAGTCTACACATTTCATTCCCATTAAGATGACAAACTCATCTGAGACTTTGGGTCGGCGGTATATCAAGGATATCATCAGATTACATGGTATTCCTTGGACTATTATGTCCGACAGAGATGGTCGATTCACTAGCAAAGTATGGCAAAGCACGCAGTCGGCCATGGGAACAGACCTACTAACTAGCACAGCAATCCATTGACAGACTGATGGGCAATCTGAGAGGACAATACAAACATTGGAGGATATGCTGAGAGCATGCATGCTAGATTTCAAAGGTGGATGGGAAGATCACTTGCCGTTGATAGAATTCTCATACAACAACAGTTACTAGGCAAGCCTCCAGATGGTTCCATTTGAGGCATTATATGGTACACCATGTCGATCACCTGTGTGCTGGACAGAGGCCAGTGAGCCTACACTGATCGCACCTGAGTTGGTTGCAGAGACTACAGTGCAGATACAGTTGATACGGTAGCATCTATTGAGTGCGCAGAGTCGTCAGAAGAGCTATGCTGACAAGAGGAGGAGGTTCCTTGAATTTGAAGTAGGGGACATAGTGTTCTTGAAAGTCTCACCACGAAAGGGACACATGAGATTTGGAAAGAACGGGAAACTATCACCAAGGTATGTGGGACCATTTTCAATCATCAGGAGGATGGGGCACTTGGCGTATCAATTAGCACTCCCTTCACAGTTGGCATCTTTGCACGATGTGTTCCATATATCGATGTTGAGGAAGTACAATCCTGATCCTTCTCATGTACTGAACATACAAGACATAGAGGTCCAAAGTGACGTGACATACGTCAAAAAGCATGTTCGAGTGGTGGACACAGAACAGCGGGTATTACGGAACCGAGCGATCCAGTTTGTCAAGGTGGTATGGGATCGACATGGCATTGAGGAAGCCACATGGGAACTCTAGTAGGAAATGAGGATAGCTCATCCTGAGCTATTTATGTAAATGTTTGAAACCCTACTTCACTCGATTTTCAGGACGAAAATTTTAAAAAGAGGGTTGTATTGTAACACCCCGGATTTTCAAGTTATTAATATATATGAAAATTACCCATTTAATTTGTGAATTATTAGATATGGATCTTAGATGAGTAAAGTGTTGGGTCATTGCCCAATTAAGACCCAACGGATGGTGGAAATGGTTTCAATAAAATTAAATGGGTTTTAATTAAAATGGTAATGCAATATTTATAAATAATGACACACACGCATACACAAAATCAAGGAGTTATATTCGACCAAGGATTGTCCTAAATTGGGCAAATCGTGTAGATGGATTGGGATTAGGGAATAGATTAAATTGAGAAGATTACATGGTCGTGTGTGACATTGCATATCCAAGATTATGCGCTAAGTGTATCATGGAAAGGAGTCCCTTTCTTAGTTAAAAATGGCATACACAAAATAAGGGAGGGGCGCATGGCAATGCTATCTTTGAGAGACAAGGGGCGCATTAGCATATTCTAATTAGGACTCTCCCAAAGTGGGAAGCATATACACGACAATGGCACCTTCTAATTATAGATTGGACCGATTGGAAGGTAGATAAAAGAAGGGCAGCAAGGGCGCACGGCACACACAACAACAAGAAGGTGTTTTCGGCTGTGTGAAAGATCAAGAAGAATGAGGAAAAGAGGCTAAGGAAGAAGAAGATTGGAAGAGCAAGAACAAGCAAAGGAAAACTGAAGGAGTCGCGAAATCAGTTAGTATTTTGATAAATTTGTTTTAAGATAAGGAACCATAGGGTTAGGCCATGGTGTATGGCCGAACCCAAAGAAGAAAATTGGGAGATGATTATGATAAATTTAGTGGAAAGAATGGACCATAGGGTTCGGCCATGGAAAGACATGATTATTTTTATGGGTTGAAAACCATGGAAGGAATATCAATTTTTGGAGGGATTAAATGGAAGATGGTTAATAATTTATAATGATTTAAAAAGGAATTAATGGACCATAGGGTTCGGCCAGGTTGTATGGCCGAACCCCATGGGAGTTTGTTGGTAATGGTATATGATTTTTGGTGGACTGAAAACCATGAAGGATATGTAACCGGATGGGCCACACTCCGTGGGGGCGTCCGAAAAACCTATGTGAGATACCTTGATGTGCTTTTTCATTAAGAAGAAACCGGAGGGTCCACACTCCGTCGGGGCATCCGAAAAACCTATGTGGGGTACCTTGATGTGCTTTTCCATCAAGAAAAAATCGGAGGGTCCACACTTCGTAGGGGCGTCGGAGAGACCTATGTAGGGGTACTTATATGGATTTGTGATGGGTGGGACTCATTGCATTTGACATCATGACATGGCATGGTTTATATGGTTTTTAACATTATGATATTATTATATGCGTGTTTTGTACTAATCATGTGTTAGCCCTAATTGGAATACCTACTGGGCGCATTGTTCTAACGCCCTACTTCTACTTTAGTGGATGATACAGGAAACAAGGAGAATGATGAACGCGAAACGGGCCAAGCATAAGAGCTTAAATGCTTTAGTTTATATTTTGATTAAGTTACTTATGGACTTGTAATTTGAGTAACTAGACTTCGGACATGTAATAACTTAGCTGATTTGCTATGGTTGGATGTTTATTTGGATAATTGAGTTAACTTTAATGATGATTAAAGACTTGACGTACTTTGCTATCTAAAATGGATTAGAACTGGATTCTATTATAATTTCGCAGTTATGATTTTATTTCTCATGTTTATATTGTTATGTATGAACCATTTTCATGGACTTAGTCTATGCACATATAGGGTTGGCCAGTTAAGGGTCGGACTTAGCTCGCGTCGTGACGTCTCGGTCTCTATCACTCTTTGTTTAGAAAAAAAAATAGACTCTGATTTCGGAAATGAAAGCTAGTGAAAAAGGGTGGGGCGTTACAAATTTCTTTAGATATATGGTCTTCCAATTGTTTAATATTCTATGATAATGGTTTTTAATTTTATTTTAATTTTTTTTTGAATGTTATGGAACAAATTATTTTAAAAGTTTTTCAAGGAAAAGTTGAACTCCTGTTAGGATCGGTGGAACTTGATCTACCCAATTAAAGTTCTTTTTAAGAACAATTTCTTTTAGATTTGGAGAGAGAAGTGTAAATTTCTGCCTAACCCTAAGGCTTGAATTGAAAAAAAAAATCTAATTTAATGGACATCATAATTTTTCTAATTAAAATTT
Organism: Chimonanthus praecox; assembly: GCA_022113865.1. Lineage (NCBI taxonomy): Eukaryota > Viridiplantae > Streptophyta > Magnoliopsida > Laurales > Calycanthaceae > Chimonanthus > Chimonanthus praecox. Next base: position 51,430,098 of record CM039087.1, on the reverse strand, counting down.
TAGTAAATGATAAATATGAATTTATATTTAATAATTCTAGAGGATTTCACAGTCTAGGCTATGATTTTATTTTAAAATGGGATAACATGCCACCTTAGATACTTATCTCAATTCCATCGTAAATTATGTAAATAATTCATTGTTTTTAATTTATTCTTTTATTTGTTCATAAAATTCTTGGAATGATAGAACTAGGTCAGAAATATTCCATTTGCTTCTTAATTTTGCAATTTTAAATTAAATTGAGGTTATTTAAATTCACTCCACCATTTTAATTAAATCTATAAATCAATGGTTTGTATGATAAAATTAGATCTTGTATTTTGTTAAAAATCCAAAGTTAGATAATTATTTAAATATTGGTTTTCTAAATCTAGAATTTTCCTCAATTGAGATTATAACTCCATGTTTTAGAAAATATATCATCTTTAGTTTAAATCCCATAATTTTAATTTCTTAGATCACATTATTTTAATGGTATCAATATATATTTCCTTACATATATTTTGTTGATTTCCCTTGGGTTCGACCTCGCACTCATTCACTACACTATCAACTGGTTCGTGCGCTTACGAGTAAATTTAAAACACAACATCGACAATGGGTGCTTCAAAAGACTAACCGTTTATGTTCGGATACTTGAGTTTGAGATCTTAGTTAGTCCAAATCTATTATGGATGAATTCTACATCTCTAGAAATAATTTTAGAGGGCCTTAATCATGGTGTTTAAGGTGGAATGTTGGATAACTGTGATTTCAGACTCAAAACTGTTTTTTTATGTGCATTGTCTCAGAAAAAATTAAAACCGAGGCTACAAAACTCAGAATTTTACAAAATTTATACTTATGGAAAGTAGACAAAGAAATGTACTCACTTTTAAAATTTGAGAACTTTTGGAGAGGGATTGATACCCCAAATCTCGCCTGCAATTCAAACCAAATTTTGGATCTTAGTCTGTATGACAACTCTGCAGCAGTTCATGAAATAAATTACAACTTGACCTGTAGACCTCAGAATAATGCAAATTTAATATCAGTGTGAAGATAACGCAGAGATCTATCTACTGTTAAATTTTGAGGAGTTTTGGTTCTATTTTAATGGGTCAAACATTTCCTACAATCTGATTGGCAATATGTAACTGTTTGACTAAAACAACCATAATTTGGGCTAGGAAAATCGGAATGATACAAAGGGGGTATTTTTGGCATCCTCATTGAAAGACCATCTACTGTAAATATATTGAAATTTTTTAATATTCACACAGTAGAAAATTCTGCAATAGTGTTAAAATTTGCATGGTTCAAGTATGTGGTTTGGACCTTGGACCATTATCTTAAATCCTTGATTTTTGGACTATCATTGATGGGGCAGTACCTTATCAATTAGGACCAATGAACTAACATCAATTTAAGAGATTACATAAGTATAATTTTATTTGCATTCAACTCTAAATTAAATTGCAGCAAACAATGGATTAAAATCTAGTTTTCAAAACTTGGATTTGTAGTTATCACCGTGCACTTCACGAATTTTAGGTCAGAAGAACAATTCATTTCATGTTTTATTGTTTTTATGATTTCGTTATGAATCATATTTGGTGTGATGTGAATGCATAAATTGGGTTTAGAAAAGACTAGAAATTTGTAAACAAATGGGTTAAAATTTCAGTGCAACTCACATAATGTAAGGGAAACTTATGGTTAAATTTTCAAAGCCAGTGAGTGTCTTAGTCCGCCCGAAATATGGTTGCTATCTATTTCACTCGTTAGAAAATCCAATATATTTATTCAAATTTATTGGATTTGTTCTGCAAATTTTAAATTTATAACTCGCAAGCGCATGAACCATTTAATAGTATATCGATTGAGTGTGAGGTTGATCCCACAAGGAAACAACAAAATATATGCTAAAACAAAATATATGAGATTGAAACATTGTGATTAAAAAAATATAGATCTTTAGAAATAACCTAAATATGATAATCAAATTCTAATTTTTACATATATGACTTTAAGTTAATTGCATTCCAATTTTAAAAATCCAACCTAAAAGTAAGAGCATCATCATCTAAATAAAAAATCTAACCAATTAATCCAATTTAATTAAAGCAATGGCATGGATCTAGAATTTGTAAATAATCTCAAACAAGTTTAAGAGAACAAAATTAAAATGCAATTAAATCAATCTCAACATAGTTCAAAAGAATTTGAGAGAATTAAATAAATGAAACAAAAGAAAAGAATAAAGAATTTAATGAATAAAAGAAAAGAATGATAAATAAAATAAAGTGAAAGTACCCTTTACACGGGTGCTAAAACAACCTGATTGACCCTAGAGGGGGAGGGGGGTGAATAGGTCAATCCAAATTTGTTGGTCCTTTTTTAATTTAATTTGATTGATTAATTAAGTGGAGTGGAAATAACAATCAAGAGTGTGTGTGTTAACAGATGTGTTCAAATAATCAACACATGGAATTGACTCTAACACCACAAGCACAGGGACACAAGATATATAGTGGTTCAGTTCGCCAACCTACATCCACTGTTAGGAGTCGTTCAACCTTGAGTTATACCTAAATTCACTATGTGGGGACTTACACCCTCACAATTAGAGTAGGAATTCCACCTCACTCAATCGGCTAGAACTTCCACCTATCACTGTGCCAGAGACAACGCTCTAGAGGTTTTTATGGTGGTTCCGGATTACCTCTCCTTAATCCACTTCCGGTTACAGGTTTTTAAAAAGAAAATTAAAAACCAAGAAGCACTTACGTTAAACCTCTTTCTCGCTGATGTGTGCTTCTTGAAGATCCCACCCAAGTTGTGTCGACGCTCCTCCTTCCAGTCGTCGTGTAACAATCACAATCTTGTGGGCGACAAGGAAACTTGGCTTAACCAAGGCTTTCCTAGTTTATAACTCTCTCACTTGCAAACTCAATCCAAAGATTGGTTATTTATGATCTTTCTCTCCTCTTCTCTTTCTCACTTGCAAACACAATCTGAAGATTGATTGTTTATGATCTTTCTCTCAAGAGTGTTGAACGTTCCTTAGAATGTATAATTCTTTTAAGCACAAAGAAGATAGTAAAACAATCACACAATGCTCATATTTATAGAGGAGTTTTATCGGTCATATTGATTGTCCAGGATCGACAGGTCGGTGGCACCGATGGGTTGGTGTTCATATTTATTACTGTTCAACCACCCGACCATTGCACATTAAATGCACCCTCAATTGCATTATTACATCCCGACCGACATGTCGTTGTCGCCGATGGGTCGACACTTATGGCACCGAGGGTTCGGTCCATACGAGAGGCTCATTCTGGTGCAAAAACATGATCGAGAGTAGTTTTCTCTTTGGAAACCTGTTACCCAAAATGACCTGTCACCCTTTGCCCAGGGGTCAGTCTTTTATCTCTCGATTGGTCTTTGTTTACCGATATGTCTGTTTTATCGAGAGCCCTTATAAGTTCCCAGTCCAGAACTTATAAGTTTTATACCGATGAGTCGTTGACCACTAGGGGTCGTTCAAGTTCATCACCGATGAGTCGATGCATACGAGACTCTCGATCAGAGGTATTTCCAGAATAAAAGTTATAATTTCCAGAACCAATGTCAATCTGGCCGACCAGTTTTTGACCATGATGGGTTGTTCCTGACTACACCGGGAGGTCGGTGAGATAGACTGATCGTGCTGACAGTGAATATAATTCATGTTTCTAAGTTCACTTCCAATTCTCTGTTCAGCTTCCTCTCTAGGCATATTATATTTATTATCAACATATACAACTATGCCTAGTGGTCCTCTCTTTGGTGTGGGTTCCACCTAGGATCATCTATGGCCTTATACATGTTCTTGTGATTTCCATGACGACGAGCTTTGAGCTTGGTGGAGCATGATCTTCTTCCTCAATCGTCTTGAGTCTTCAAGTTTCTTGGCAAGTGCTTCTACCCGAGTCATGTAATTGACAAACAGGGACTCGGTCAAGCCGGGGCACTAACAATCTGCCCCTTTGTCAATTACATGACAAAACCTTGAAGCTAACCCAATTAGATGCCCACCCTTTATTACAACACATTTGAATACAAAACCTTACATCAATTACATGTATATTCAAATGGATTAACATGACTATGGCCTTCATATTCTTGTTTAGCTTGCTTTATTCTTATTTTCCTGTTTAAACACAAAAAACAAGCAACACTAGACAATCATTAGATGGGTTAGTCCAAACCATAAAACATCCTTGGACTAAATATGATTTTCTTCCCCATACACAAAAGAATTGCTAAGATTCCCCCAATCTCCTTGAGCTTCCCAGCTATAAGCTTCTACTAGTTCCTCCCCCATTTTGTCATTCAATTGACAAAGAGTTAGTAGGCATGCACCAAGATTAAGCACTCCCCCATGTTTTTTGCATTGGTGCTTGACTGAGGTCTATTCCAACTCATGGTTCAGTGCACACTTTTTGTGCAACAAGGTTTGTATGCTTTTGCACGAGCTAATTTCCAGCATATTGCTTCAAGGGTTAAGCTAATGTCCCTAGCTTTTTCGAGTTTCCTCCCCATTCACTAAGCAATTTTTCTTTTTTGCTTCCCGACAAACTTAGCTGCTTTCAAGCTTGCATTCATCTTCCTCCACAAACTGTCATGACTAGTGACAGCAGCTAATTAACACATATTTTGTGCTCTCCCATACTCCAAGTATATGTGTAGTAAAACATATCGAATCCTTATCTCCCTAATATGCCAATATAAAACCAACTCATTCAAACTTGCATGTTAGTATATCATACACAAGAGATAAATGGCATACATACACTCCAATACACATATCATACTAAACCAAACCTTATCATTGTATTGATAGCAAAATGTGCCTTTGAGTACAAATGGTGGTTGTTAGGGGGCATTATGGATGCTTAAACAAAATACCAAAAGTATAGTTTTTCTAAGGTCAAAGAAAACTATCCTAAGCAGAGCCATCTTGAGGAGGTGCAGGAGGAGGAGGAGATGGAGTATCTAGAACTCGGTCGGAGAAGGAGGTAGCAGCAACAAGATCCTGGACTGTATTCCTCAATCTATCCAGTGATCTCTCAAGGCAGTCAATCCTTCTTTCTAGTCTGAAGACCTTGTTGTTCAGACTATCATTCATTCACCTGATGAGGGTATTCATATTCTCTTTCCCTTTCCTCATCAGAATCTCCCCCTAAGGTCCTCAGACCGACGACTATCTTCCTCACTAGTGTCATCAGAAATATCAACATGGTCTTCATGACCAGTTTGAGGACCATTCCCCTTTTCTATTTCTTCTCCCCTTCCTTCTCGTCGATTTTCAACGAAGATGACACCTTTGTCAACAATGGGCTCTTCTTCCACATCTGCTTGGGTTTCCTGTTCCTTTTTAACATAAGTGGGATTTTCAGAGCTCGAGCCAGGGCAGAAACGAGAAGCCGCCCTTTTGGCCCTTTTGGCCCATTGACTTGTACGACTAGATTATCCTCGTTCGATAGTGTTTTTGGGACGTGATTGAGTTGCCATCTTTGTAGGCATGGTTTTTCCTAGAGGAGGTCCTTAATCAATGGCTCGATGAGGGATAAGATGAAACCTGAGCTTTATTCGATCTATGATAATCATAAGAATAGTGATTTTCAGGCTTCTAGAGGCTTGAGGAACGAATGCCCCATTATTTTCCGGGGAAAAATCACTCCGAGAGGTCCTATTAACTGGTCTAGGGCACGGGAGGAGAAGGAGGAACACAGACCTTCACGGGAGGGGAGACAACGAATGCGAAAGTGTTGTCACTTTCGCAGAAAGTGACCCCTTTTTATTTTAACTTTTTGTCTCATTGATATATCAGTTCCACTGACAGGTCGACTTTTTCGACTTTTCCCCCTTTTTAACAGTGCTTTGATTTCACACAATAACGACATGTCTGTCACTCCGACAGTCTATTCACCGACATGTCGACAACACCGAGAGGTTCAGATTGCAGAGCAATCATCCTTGATTTGTGTAACTTGATGGAGATCATATTCTAATCATGGCATACATAAATTCATTTTAACGTACAGATATGCCGAGTTTAATCAAATCATGCACACAAACAATTCTCATTCAAAAATGTATACTTCTCGAAATACTTTGAATGGAATGTATGGCTCTTCAAGTAGAATATGTACTATAGCCAGGAGAGTACATTCTAGACTTGTATGTGGCCAGTTTCTATCTTCATGTCATAGCATTTTTCTGCTATGTGAACGCACAAGTTCTCGTGTCAGTTCATTTGTAGTGGTCTAAGATATTGAAGTAAATCTTAAACCAAAATAAAACATGATTCATGGTCTACCTCCTAGGTATAAAGATTATGGCATTTGGTGTTGCATACACACCCCTACGATCGTACCTTTGATGACCAAACTTTGGATTCATCAACTCTTCTAAGACATGAGTCATTTGTCTTATCAAAGAGTTTTGTCTTGTATCCACCTTCCTTGGATTTCTTTTAGGATTAGGTGTTGGTGGATATCTTTTAAGATTAGGCTTTACTTGATTGTGCATTTGTGCTTTCCTTTCCAAGTATCTATTCAAATGACAGCAATTTCTTCTAAAATGCCCATCTTTCTGACAGAAATTGTGCTTACCCTTTGAAGAGAGAGAGATACTTGTTTTACTAGACACCTTATGGTGTATAGGTTCTTTGGTGAATGAGGCACAAAGACCAGACCTATCACCATATTGTTTTCCTGCACCGAGGAGTCTTTTAAGCCTTTCATCTCCTTGGGTAAACTTCTCTTGGAATTTTTCCTTATGAAGTTTTAAGTCTTTTACTTCCAAAGATAGTCTTTTAACATCTTCTTCGAGCTTAGTGTTTTTAACATATAAGAGATTAAGCTTAGAGATTAGAAGAGATTTTTCATCTTTTAATTCTTCCACTTGATTGGAGAGCTTAAGGTTTTCATTTTTAACCTTATTGAGTTTTTTAGTTAGCCTCTCACTCACAAGGAACAGGGCACTGTAGGAAGTTTGAAGATCATTATCCTCTTCACTCTCATCTTCCTCTATTTCAATTGTGGTTTTTTCATGATCCTCAATGATCAAAGCTATGAGACCTTTTGATACATCAACCTTTCGTTGAGTCTCATCATCTAAATCACTTTCTGATTCAGATATTTCAATATGGGTCACACCCACATTCATAGCCTTCTTTATTTTATCCGAAGGACACTCACTCATGCAGTGTCCTTTTCCAACACAATTGAAGCAAGTCTTCTCCTTGACATCCTCTGTTTCTCTCCCTTTCCCTCTAAAATCCTCTTGCCTTCTTGTGTAGTTTTTACTTGGTTCACCCTTACCCATTTTTCTTAAGCTATTTCTCTTTGCAAAGTTTTTATAAAACTTTTTGGCAAACATTGTCATTTCATCACTCGAGAGTTCATCTTCCGAAAGTTTTTCTTTAGTTTTCTTTGTTTGTTTTAAGGAAGATTTCAAAGAAATTGATTTATCCTTTGGTTGTTCAAAATGTAGTTCATAGGTTTGCAATGAACCAACCAAATCATCAATTTTTATTAAGGACACATCTCTGTTGTCCTCCATAACCACAACCTTGGGCATGAATCTTTCTGCAAGATTCCGGACAATTTTGGTGCATACCTTGTCATCGGGTATCCCTTCCCCTAAAGCGTACATTTGATTTACAATGTCGCTAACCTTGGAATAGAAGTCCATGAAGACTTCATCCTCCTTCAACGTCGAACTGATTTTGGAGGATCTGAAGTTTAGACCTCTTAACTATTGAGGTTCCCTCATGGGTTCTATTAAGAACTTCCTATGCTTCCTTTACAGTTTTACAGGTCATGATTCGCCTGTATTCACTATTTGAAATTGCATTCTCAGCAGGGGTCCAAGAGGCAAAGGGTTTGGGTGACACGGTTGTGATGGAGGCTGCAGTTTTCTCTTTGATGGGTTCTTCCCATTCAGTCTTTACAATATCCCAAACCGATGAGTCAATGGAGATAAATAAGTTTCTCATTTTGGCCTTCCAAGAGGTATAGTTTGATCCATCGAAGTAAGGAGGTTTGGATATTGCATGACTGTCTCCCATGGTGTTCTAGCTTTGGATCTACTTGGATGATTAAATCCTTGTAATGAACACCTTGTTCTGATACCAATTGAAAGTACCGTTTACACGGGTTCTTGAATAGCCTGATTGACCCTAGAGGGGAGGTGAATAGGTCAATCCAAATTCGTTGATCCTTTTTTAATTTAACTTGATTGATTAATTAAGTGCAGCGGAAATAACAATCAAGATTGTGTGTGTTTGCAGATGTGTTCAAATAATCAACACATGGAATTGACTCTAACACCACAAGCACAAGGACACAAGATATATAGTGGTTCAGTTCGCCAATCTACATCCACTGTTAGGACTCAATAACCTTGAGCTATCTCCAAATTCACGATGTAGGGACTTATACCCTCACAATTAGAGTAGGAATTTCACCTCACTCAATCGGCTAGGACTTCCACCCACTACTGTGCCAGAGACGACGATCTAGAGTTTTTTATAGTGGTTCTGGATTACCTCTCCTTAATCCAATTCTGGTTACAGGCTTTTAAAAAGAAAATTAAAAACCAAGAAGCACTTGCCTTAAAGCTCTTTCTCGCTGATGTGTGCTTCTTGAAGATCCCACCCAAGTTGTGTCGACGCTTCTTCTTCCAATCGTCATGTAACAATCACAATCTTGTGGGCGACAAGGAAACTTGGTTTAACCAATGCTTTCCTAATTTATAACTCTCTCACTTGCAAACTCAATTCGAAGATTGGTTGTTTATGATCTCTCTCTCCTCCTCTCTTTCTCACTTGCAAATACAATTCGAAGATTGGTTGTTTATGATATTTCTCTCAAGAGTGTTGATCGTTCCTTAGAGTGTATAACTCTTTTAAGTTTAAGGAAGATAGTAAAACGATCACATAATACTCATATTTATAGAGGAGTTTTAACGGTCATATTGACTGTCCAGGATTGATAGGTCGGTGGCACCGATGGGTCGGTGTTCACATTTATTACTGTTCAACCACCTGACTATTGCGCATTAAATGCACCCTCAATGGCATTATTACTTCCCTGCCGACATATCGTTTTCGCGAATGGGTCGACACTAATGGCATCGAGGGGTCGATCCATACGAAAAGGCTCGTTCTGGTGCAAAAACATGCTTGACAGTAGTCTTCTCTTTGCAAACCTGTTACCCAGAACGACTTGTCGCCCTTTGCCGAGGGGTCGGTCCTGTATCACTCGATCAATCTTTGCTTGCCGATATGTATGTTTTATCGATACCCCTTATAAGTTCCCAATCCAGAACTTATAAGTTTTATACCGACGAGTCGTTGACCACAAGGGTTCGTTCTAGAATGACATTTCTAATTTCCAGAACCAATGTCAATCTGGCCGACCAGACCTTTGACCACGATGGGTCGTTCCTGACTATACCGAGATGTCGGTGACATAGACTGGTCGTGCTGACAGTGAACATAATTCATGTTTCCAAGTTCATTTTAAATTCACTGTTCAGCTTCCTCTCTAGGCATGTTATGTTTATTACCAATATATGCAACTAAGCCTAGTGGTCCTCTCTTTGGTGTGGGTTCCACTTAGGGTCATCTATGACCTTATACATGTCCTTGTAATTACCATGACAATGAGCTTTGAGCTTGGTGGAGCATGATCTTCCTCGATCATCTTGAGTCTTCAATCTTCTTGGCAAGTGCTTCTACCTGAGTCATTAATTGACAAACATGGACTCGGTCAAGCCATGGAACTAACATAAAGTATTCACATAATTTACAATGGAATTGAGACAAGTAATTAGGGTGACACATTATCTCATTTAAAGATAAAACCATGGCCTAGACTATGAGATCCTCTAGAATTATTAAATATAAATTCATGTTTCCTTATTTATTAAAATTTGAATTAAGAAAATCATGATGTCTATTATGTCAGAAAATTTTAATTCAAGCCTTAGCTTGGGCATAATTTCCACTCTCCTTTCTGAGTCTAAAAATAAGCTACTCTTCAAAAAGAGTTTTACATCTCAAAAGGTTAAGTTCCATTGATCTTAAACGGGGCTCTACTTTCCTTGAAAACTCTTAAGATAATTTATTCCATAACATCTAAAAGAAATTAAAATAAAAAAACAATTACCATAAATATTTAATAATTGGAAAACCATAATTCTAAAGTAAGCTACCATGAATTTCATTCAATTAAATTGGAAATTAAAATTACAATGCTTTGGAGTTTATGTAGCAAAGACATGAAATAAAAATAAAATACAAGAACTCACAGAAAAAATTCGAGTATTCCTTTCTCTTCGAGTCTTGTTAGCCTCCAGTCCTTGCACACCTTAATTTCTTGCTCAAATTCAAAATTCATTGTGTCCTAGGACCCAAATTTATAGTGTAGAAAGGTGAGGAATAAGGCCTTGAAAGCAATGTGGGACTTATTGCTTTACACGAAAACTAAGATTGCAAATTCCATTGCAATCTTATGTGTTGAGCACTGAAATATTATAATTTACAGGACTAGTTAACCTTATTGTATATATCACATGCGTTTAATATCATTTTATAGTTTTGTAGATAAAAGTGAAAAGTTCAGGGAAATCATCTCAATTCAGTGGATAATTGCAAGATTAGAGCCTAAAACTGAAGACCTGGAATTTCAATAATTTAATTCATGCCACTTTTAGGGTTTTTCATGTAAATTAGTTAATCTGGATCCAATTATGAGAGTTAAGGTAATTAATTATTTTTAGAATTTAAGTGATGAATTAATTGTTAAATTCTGGAAGAGAGAACATGCAATTTCACCCTCCATTCCTCATCTTAAATCTCCACCTTTCCATCTCGTGCATCAAAATTAAGTCAAACTTAGAACCACCCATCAAATCCAACCCATACATCTTTCATCTTAGATCTAGGTCATCCAACCTATCCATCATCTAGATTAACCTTAGGATCATGACCATCCATGTATCATCTCATCATCCATCCATCTAGATCATCCATCACTCATTAAAGCCATTAGATCTTAGGACATTTCATCATAACCATCCACTTCATATAGGTAAAACCCTAGAGCCTCCATGCTAATCCATCTCATAACATATCTTGAATTAAATCTAGGCCATTCATCATATCATTTATCCATCTCCACCTTTAAATCACAACACTTCATTAGGTACCATGTCACTCATATAACTTATTTTACCCAATCACCTTAGAGCCATTAGATTTAACCTCAAAGTAATCCAAGTCATCCATTCATTAAAAACCCTAAGTTAGAACAACTTGGAGCTCAAGTAGCCTCCATGGGCATATGCCATGTCACTCATCATCTTATCACCACACACTCCACACGATTTTAGCACTTAAAATTCTCCATGCACTTAGACAAAATCTCATCCAAATACACACTTAAAATCACTAACACATCTCATCATCTCAATCTTCCATGTCACACACGATTTTTACAAATCCACAACACTCCATTCGAATTTCACAAGTCAACCCTAAGCCACATCATTTCATTATCATCCGTCCATTCATTCATCTCATCTCTCAATCTCATCCATTCATTCTTCATCTCATACAACAAACCCTAATCCTACATAGCCAAACTCAAAAATCACATTGACAAAACCAATCCTATTTTCTTTCATTCTTTTCTTGCACTCCACCCCAAACCACCTACACACACCCAAATTCGTGTACACCCTATTAAACCCTAACCTTTTGCAACTTTTAATCTCCATCACCCAATTCCTTTAAGATCCAATCCCATCCTTTCATCCATCAACTTAAACCCAAATTTAATCTTAGCCATTCATCCATTTCTTGAGCCTATAAATACCCCATTACCCCATGGCCAAAATTTGAATTTGACTTGGAGCTCAAGAGGACCAAAGGCTGAGGAGAAAACATCAAGAGACAAGAAGACAAGAGATCCCACACGATTTTACAAGTGAGAGTTCTAAAATTACGTCTCCATTTTGTTTATCTTGTTCTCAATCTATGTATGCCTGTACTTGAATTTTTCCATTAAATAAATAAGAGGCGTTCCTTTTAGAAACTTGACAGATCTGATTATTCAGACTTCTTTTTATGCTTTCTTTGATTTAATTTTAAATTTGTATTCTTTGTTTAATTAAAGGATGATAAACACTGAAAAATGATAATTTTACCCTTTAATATTGGATTAGTTAGCCCTTTAATTAGTTTTTATAATATTATTGTAATATATTTTATATTTAGAATTATTAATGTCAGTATCTCAATTTTATTTAATTTGGTTTTATTAGTGTATTTTTGTGTAGTTTTAAGTGTCCAAAAATCTAATATATTTTATCTCCAAAATTACATTGTTAACATGTTATTCATTTAATTAAATGTAATTTGTATATTGTCAGGTTAGAGATGTTGAGTGTCATTCGAAGCTCGAACCCCATGATTGAGAGGTGCGGCTGAAAAAAGAAGTTGATGTAGGGCTGGGATTAGTTTCAAATAATAATAATAATGATAATAATAAAAGACTGGTTGATTTTGAGAAGGAATCACTAAGGGTCAACCAGCTCGAGATAGAGATGGAAATAAACAAATAACTTGAGAAGAGAAGAAGAAGCAGTTCAATGTGCAAGTTGCTAGAAAAACAAGAAAAGAAAATACAGCAATCTGTTGAGAATCTGCAGCAACCCACTTTGAAGTAACAAAGGCAGAGAAGTTGGATAGCAACTCGTGGACATGAAGCCCAAAGTTGAGGCCCATGAAAAGTGAAAAGGGAAATCAAATGAGGACCGATCATAGTAACATCCAAACAACTGCAAGTCAATAAAAATCCAGCAAAGGGGTAGCATTGCATAGACGGCTTGCATTTGAATCCAATGTGCAGCAAGATCAAATCGGTAGCAACCCATTGAAGTAGCAGTTTCAAACAACAAGCAGAGAAAAGAAGAAACCAGCTGAAGATGAAAAAGAGAAGAGAAAAGGCTGGTTGATTACCAAGAAGAAGATGGACAATAGGAACCCACCTTTGTCTTGTTTAAACCAGCTAAGGACTACGACGTTAGAATGGAAGAAGGAAAAAAATAACAAAGCGGACAGTAGAGGCAGCCAACGACACCACCGCTCAGTAGAGTTTCAAGGCTGTGAAAATAGAACAAAAGTAGTCAGCGAAAAACCTCATGCAAACAATGCTCTCAATTGTTGATTTCAGCAAATGATAGAATTGGACAATGGTAGTGTGTATGATTTTAGGAAGCCCAAAGAATAGAAAGAGGTGCAACGGAAATACCAGAGATAAAAATAAGAAGGATGAGAATGGAAGGAGCCTTGCAAACAGAGAGAAAACAAGGACAATGCTGCTGAAAGAGAAAAATAAAAATAGAAGAAAATAGGAGTCGGCCAACACAAAGAATCAGCTGAAGTAAAGAGGGACCCACTTGACTACTAAATCCCTCCCAACAAATTGGGCTGGGCTTGGCATTGTAAGATTCAAACCTGGGGCATTGATTTTTGGAGACTTTGGAACATTGAAGAATTTTGGAGTTCTTTGTTGGTTAGTGTTTTGCTTTATTTTTTTATTTTATTCTTTTGTAATTGGTTTTTTTTTTAATTTTAATTCATGCCTTGTAATTTAGTTCAAATAATAATAGTATAATTTCTTTGTCTTTAATTTCTTCAATTCAATGTTAATGTGTGATTAAATTCAGTAATAAATTCAAAAAGTCCATGAATCTTCTTGTTTTGTTGAAACCCAAAATTCAATGCATTGTAATTCTTAATTCCAATTTTTTTATTAATAATTGAAAGGCAGAAAAACACTTAGAATCATGGTTTTTCACTTCTTTATTTTTGTATGATGAAAATTTGATTTGATTTAATTCTTTTTATGGATTTATGTGAGAGATTATTCTAAGTTGTTCAATAAAGGCAGAAAAATCTTTTAGAATAAATGGAACTTGATTTTAACAGTCTATGGCTCTTTTTAAGAGCAAAAAAAAAATTTAGATTCGAAATTGCAAGTGGAAATTATATTTACCCTAAGGCCAGATTTGAATTTTGTTAGTTTAATTGATTTCATAAATTTCATAATGATGATTTTAATAGATGAAAACTTTGAGTGCATGATAAATAATAAAAGTGAGCTCCATATTGTAGGCCTTGATTTTATTTTTAAAATTTGAAAAATAAAGCCTCCATAATTCTTTGAGCTAGTTCTACTATAAATATGTATAGAGGTAGTTTAGGTGTTTTAAATTTCAATTTTGTTTTTAAAATTCAAAAACTCATGAAATTGGAGAACTAAGTTGGTAATTAAGTAATTGCATCTTAATTTTATTTTCTAAGTTAGATTAAGATTATTTAGATTTTTAGATTAAGTCCACCATCTTAATTTAATTCAGTATAAAATTGATTTTCCATTTTATATTCTATTCATAGAAGGTTTTTAAATTAAAACTAGAATACATAGTTAGAGAAATAATTTCATATTCATGATTTATCTCCATATTTTCTAAATTTCTAAAATTATATAATTAAATGGTGTATTTTCACGGATATATTTTCCTAAGTTCCGATGGGTTCGACCTCACACTCCAAAGTTATATTGTAAATGGTTCGTGCGCTTGCGAGTTATAAATTTAAAATTTGCATAACAAGTTTTCTCTCTTTTATCATTTTTTTTTTCACATCCTTCTTTTTTGATGTATGGATGTTCCCTACTCAATTTTTTTTTCTTTCTTTCTCTTTTTTTTTTTCTTTCATCAATTTTTTTTTCATTGATGTTTTTTTTTTCAAGTGCCATATTTTTCTCAAAGTACCATCCCAATAACAATCATCTCTAACCTTTTTCGGGCCCTATAATAGGTCACAGATTTTTCAATGTAAGCTTAAATTCCACAACCAGAGTTGGCTATGGATAACATGACTAATCAATAAAAATAGGCTAAGTTCTTATTCAAGGCTCAAAAATTGGAACTAACATGATAAGATATGACCAATATAGGCAGGCTTCAATGGCTCAAACGGTCCAAAAACAATGGCCTATATCATTTCCTAAGCTTCATATGATTATTTTATTGCTTCAAATTAATTCAGAAAAATTTTAAATGTAAAAATCCAATTTTGATGTCATTCTCAGTAATTTGACCAAAATAAAAAAATAATGAGATCTAACAAAGACTTAGTGCGCATATCAAAGAAAATAAAGAATTACCTATAACCCTCAGAAAAATCAAATGGCTCAGAAGCTCATTAGGTATAAGTCTTCACTGATATTCTTCCGGTGATTACTTTACTCATGAGTATTTATCTTTTTCAAGCTAAAATTAATATGGATGTGTAAAAGTTTTCCAAGCATAAATTTCATAAAATTTAAATGGAAAAATATGATATAAAAAATTTCATTCACATATTAATGCTGAAAAATAATTTTTCAAATTTTTCAAATTTTTCAATTTTTTGTTTTTTTGCTTTTTTTTTCAAAGATAAACACAAGCCTAATAAATTTTTTATTTTTCAAAATAGACTAAAAAACACACAAAATTGACCCAGTGTAACCCCCAAATCCTCCCAAACTTAAATTGAACATTGTCCTCAATGTTCCCTAATACCCCCAAATCACACTCATCATTCCCTTCATTTCCTGTGTCATCCACTAGGGTAGAAATAGGGCGTTAGACAACGCGCCCAGTAGGTATTCCAAGGGATGTACGATCGTGAACGATTTCCGGACGAAAGCATAAGGACACTTTAGTGGTCTTTGGTAGGATTCTACCTCTTTGAAACCATGGGTTATGTATGATGGTTTTTATTCTTGCGGAATTAAATATAATTGCGGAATTATAATAGAACCTAATTCTAATCCATTTTTTGATAGCAAAGTTGTCCAAGCCTTAACCATAATTATCTTAACTTAAATATCCAAAGTAAACCATTCAAACCATAGCAAAATATCTAAGTTATTACATGCCCGAAATATAAACTACTCAAATTATATAGTTCATGAGTAACTTAAATAAAATATAATTAAAGACATTCAAGCTCCTATGCTTGGCTCCGATCATGCTCATCATTCCCTTCATTTCCTTTGTCATCCACTAGGGTAGAAGTAGGGCGTTAGACAACGCGCCCAGTAGGTATTCCAAGTAGGGCTAACACATGGTTAGTACAATTCATATAGATAACATAATATTAAAAACCATGTAAAAACTATGCCATGTCATGGTGTCATATGCAATGAGTCCCACCCATCACAAATACATGTATCCTCTTGATGGAATTCTCCTCATCAAAGTATCCCCACAGTTGCTTTACGGATGCCCCGACGGAGTGTGTTCCCCTTTTGCTTCTTGATGGATAATGCACATCAAGGTCTTCCCACGAATGCCTTACGGATGCCCCGACGGAGCGTGGCCTCTGGTTACAAATATCCCTCCCATGCCATGCATGAGATGTATATGTCCACATTCTATGTAATAGTATAATTATAGCATTAAAACCTTATATTTGAAACATATCATTTTTACAACATAAACCATCAAAATAAGAATGAAAACCATCATACATGACCCATGGTTTCAAAGAGGTAGAATCCTACCAAAGACCACTAAAGTGTCCTTATGCTTTCGTCCGAAAATCGTTCACGATCGTACACCCCTTGTGAAGTCTCGTTACCTTATAACATGCCAACCAATCAATCCTATGTCCCATTTGATTTACAATATTTAAGTCCATAAATATGTCTTGGTGGGGTTCGGCCATACAACATGGCCGAACCTCACTCTTTTGGTTTTGTGCCCTTAGTCCTTTGATTTTTCTCAAATTAAATCCAATAATATCATCCATGGGGTTCGGCCATACACCATGGCCGAACCCATGGTCCTTCAATTTTGATCATACATTTAAGTCCTTTATACCAACTTATATTCCAAAAACACAATCCATGGGGTTTGGCCATACACCATGGCCGAACCCATGGTCCTTTAATTTCACCCCTTTGGCCATCATTTCTAATCATGCTTAAATCTCCAAATGGCCCATTAAAATGGTCCATGGGGTTCGGCCATGTTGGTTCATTATTTCCATTAAAACACACTATACATCCATGATTGATCTTTTGATAGTTCTCCTACATCCATCCATTTAAATCCTTTAAAAAAACCTCTTAAAATCATACACATACATCTATGATTTTTATCCTTCAAAATCCATTAAACATAACCAATGTCCTTCCATGGGGTTCGGCCATATTGTATGGCCGAACCCTGTGGTTCATCATCTTCCATTTAAAATCACTTAAACCCATATAAATTCCTTAATACCTTTCCATGGGGTTCGGCCATACAATATGGCCGAACCCAATGGTTCATCATTGGGTCTTTAGCCACAATAAAATTAGGGTTCGGCCATGCAATGGCCGAACCATGTCCTTGACCCTATTTTCTTATTTATGAAGTTTTATCGAACACTTACCGATTCCATGACTCCTCCAGTTTCTTTCATTCCTTCTTCCTCCTTTCCTTCCTTAGCCTCTTCTTCCTCCCTTCTTGAACTTTGGCCTAGATTGATCTTGATGAAATCCCTTGGAGTGGTTCGGCCAAGAGATATAGGTTTGAGAGAGAGAGAGATGCTTGGGATAGAAAATACTCCAATTCCTTTTCTTGAGGGTGGTCGGCCTTGTATGAGAGGGAGAGAGAATGAGATGGAAATTCTCTAAGTGTTCTTGCCTTGAGAGTGATTCGGCCAAGAGAGGGAGAGGGAGAGAATGACTTGAAACAAAACTCTTTCCTTGGTTAATGAGGGTTGGCCAAACTTGGTTTCCCTTGGTGGCACCCCTTTGTAACTCCCAAGCCCATTTACCTGAGATGATTCGCTTTATTATTTCAAACCTGCAAAACAAATAGACAACAAAAACACAAAAAACAACAACAACTCTAGACTGACACAAAAATATAAAAACTGACTAAACAAAAATGAAAAACTGAATTAGACACTGACAAAATGACACACACATAGACTTAGTCTTAGACATCAGAGTGACGGGTGGACATGGATGGAGATGGATGGACAAATAACAACAAATCAAAACAAAACGAAGACCACACAATATATGACCTCAACTCTAAAAATTTTAAACATCACATCTCAAAAGACAATGGTTCTAAATTGATTTTAACTTATAATGCATGAACCACTTTCATTCATATTTTTGGATTTTCAAGTTTTTGTTAATGCAAACCTAATCTAACAATGCATTACTCAAAGCAAATATGTAAGCAATAATCAAACAATTAGACTAATGCGTGAAACTAATACCCTAATATGCATGATCAAATTAAATATTTAGTTTTTTTTTTATTTTTTTATGCAAAATAAATGCAAGACAACCTATGAAAATCTATATGAATGCATGAAAAATTGAAACTTTAAAGAAAAGAGATTTAGGCACTTACCTTGGCCTGTAGGGCTTACTTCAGGAAATTTTAGAGCATATGATTAAAATCCCTGCAAAATAGAACACCACAAACTTTGGTTAAGATTCTGAATCTCATAAAAAATGCATGAAACATAATCTAAATGCAATTTCCTAATGTTATAACTAGTGGAGGAAATTAACTAATTGGAACCTAATTAAGAACACTAAATTAAATTAAGAGCATAAAAATTTTTAGATTAAAATCCACCAAATTAATGAACATTAGAATTTCAAGTACAAGAGTAATCCATTAAAATCCAAAGTTGTTCCATGATTTTTTCACTCTCTTCTGCTTTCTGAAAATCAGAGTCTATTTTTTCTTTTTTTTTAAACGAAGAGTGATTGAAAACGGGACATCACGACGCAAGCTAAGTCCGAACTTCTAAAGTCCGACCTTTAATGGCCAACCCTATGTATTCATGGACTAAGTCCATGAAAATGGTTCACACATAACAATATAAACATACGAAATCATAATAGAACCCAGTTCTATTCCATTTTAGATAGCAAAGTACATCAAGTCTTTAATCATCATTAACGTAACACAATCATCCAAGTAAACATTCAACCATAGGAAATCATCTAAGTTATTACATGTCCAATAACTAGTTACTCAAATACAAGTCCATGAGTATCTTTATTAAAATATAAACTATAATCATCCAACTCCTATGCCTGGCCCGTTTCGCGTTCATCCTTCTTCTTGTTTCCTGTATCATCCACTAGGGTAGAAGTAGGGCGTTAGAACAACGCGCCTATTAGGTATTCCAGTTAGGGCTAACACATGGTTAGTACAAAACATATATAATAACATATGGTCCAAAAAGCCATATAAACCATGCCATGTCATGATGTCAAATGCAATGAGTCCCACCCATCACATGTACATAAAAGTACCCCACTTAGGTCTTTCGGACACCCCAACGGAGTGTGGACCCTCCGGTTTCTTCCTGATGGAAAAGCACATCAAGGTATCCCACATAGATTTTTCGGACGCCCCGACAGAGTGTGGCCCCTCCGGTTACATATCGTTCACCCCATGCCATGCATGAGATGCAAATGAATCACATGTTATTTTATCATATAAACATAGCATTGAAAATCACAATTTGAAATATTTCCTTTACAATATAAATTCATCAAAACAAGATAAAATCATTGTACATAAAATCCATGGTTTCAAAGAGGTGGAATCCTACCAAAGACCACTACGTGTCCTTACGTCTTTCGTCCGGTAACCGCTCACGGTCGTGCACACCTTGTGGGGTCCCATTACCTTATAATATAACAACCAATTAAAACCAAGTCCCACTTGATTTACAATAATGTCCAAGTTCATAAACCAACCTTGTGGGGTTCGGCCATACACCATGGCCGAACCTCGCCCCTTTTGTTTTAATTTCTTTCTTTGGTTTATTAATCAATAACCCCTAAGTTCATCAAAACAGTCCCATGGGGTTCGGCCATACACCATGGCCGAACCCATGGTCTTTCATTTTTACCATATTTACATTTATGCCATTCATACCACTTTTATTCATTAATCTAATGATAAACCAATTAATCATCTAATATACATCCAACCTTAAGTTCAGCAAACATTCCCCATGGGGTTCGGCCATACACCATGGTCGAACCCATGGTCCATTACTTAATTACAATATTGCCATTAGACATATCCATAACCATTTACCTTTCTTATGTTCCAAAATAATCCATACATAGTTCTTTAATACAAACACATAATCCAACAAATAGTTCATGGGTTTGGCCATACACCATAGCTGAACCCTATGTCCAATATTTCACATATTTACAACATTGCCATCCATGGCTAACATAACCCATAATCCAATCCTTTCATTCATTAACAAATGCCTAAGTCCATGTTTTGATCCACAATCCCATCTCATGGGTTCGGCCATACATCATGGCCGAACCCATGATCTTTCAATTTAGGCGATATTTACAAAATTGCCATTGATTCCATCAACTTATGTTTGGGTTCCAAAACATAGGTCCATTCATTTATTTACTTCTTTGCCACTCCTTTTAATCATATTAGGTCCATACATTATCCACCAATGAGGAACCCTTTAAAATTTACTTTATGGGGTTCGACCATACACCATGGCCGAACCCTATGATGTCTAACTTTCTAAATATAGCAACTTCCATATTTGAATCCATAATTCAAGGTTCCTTCCATAATTAGAAACTTTCTAATTTAATCTCCACCTTCCAAAAACAATCCATCATTAATACTTTCTAAATTAGTAATATCTTCCATGGGGTTCGGCCATGGTCTATGGTTCCAAAATTCTCACTTTAACAAAATTTAGTCAATATGAATTCCTTAAGACCTTTCCATGGTTTTCATGATCAATTTGTATCTAAGAAAACATCAACCATAAATCCATCAAATTAAATTTAACCATACCATGTATCTAAAAACCATCATCCAACATCCATTTAAAATTATCATAATCGTTCACTAATTCTCTTTCATGGAAATCATTATTTCCATTAAACTAAATGATAACTCTTTTTAAAATATAATCAATCTCTTTCCATGGGGTTCGGCCACACAACATGGCCGAACCCTATGATTCATCATCTTCCTTAAAATTATTTTATTCATCTCCCAACTTTCTTCCATTTAATCCCTTCAAAAGCATTGCTACTCCTTCCATGGTTTCCATCCGTAAATCCATAAATTAAACCATGTCTTTCCATGGTTTCTAACCCATAGAAATAACCAAAGTTCCTCCATTAAATAATCCATGTCCTTCCATGGGGTTCGGCCATGCACCATGGCCGAACCTTATGGTTCCTTATCTTAAACAAAAAAAAATATCAAAACCACTTACAGGTTCCGCGACTCCTCCGATTTTCCCTCAGTTGTTCTTGTTCTTCCAATCCTTCTCTTCCTTCTTGATCTTTCACTTGCTGGCTACCTTCTCTTCCTTTGTGTATTATGAAAGCCGAGAATGAGACTTGAGAGAAAGAGAGAATTCGGCCTTGGAGTGTATGTGTATTGCCATGCGCCCCTTCCCTCTTCTTTTATAAAAATTCCACAATTACAATAGCAATTGCCGTGAGCCTCTTGCTGCCTTTAATCTCCAATTGGTCCTCTATTAGAAGGTGCCATGCGCCCCCTTTATGTTTAACTTAGATGGTGCCATGCGCATAACCCTATACACGGCCTAAGTAATCTTTTAATTTAGACATCTTCTTTATTTAATTTTAGACAATTCCTTAATGCCATTTTTTAATCTAGGGAAGATCCCTTTTTAAATGATCCTATGTGCATCACATAGATATGAAAATCCCTACACACGGCCAATGTAATCTTTATTTAATTTTTAAATATCTTGTTGGATATGCAAATCCAATATTCGGCCATGCACAATCTTTTATTTTATTTTAGACATGATGCATTACTAATTTATTTAAGCCCCATTTAATTCTATTGAAACCATTTACAAAAATCATTGGATCTTAATTGGGCTATGACCCAACATTTTACCCATATAAGATCCATATCTAATAATTCACAAATTAAATGGGTAATTTTCATATATATTAATAACTTGAAAATCCGGGGTGTTACAAAGCTAGCCAACCAGTCCATACCGAAGATAATATCGTACTCTGTCATATCGAGTACCAAATAATTGAACTCAAATCTGAATCCAGCAAGTTCAGTATTCACTGCTGTGCATATAAGCCCCATGATGTGTCTCCGATGGGAGATACAATGGTGAGTGATGTGGACAGTTTTTGTACTAAAGTTACAGTTGCAGATATGAATGCAGCAGATATGAAAGAGTGGGATGCTCCAGAATCAAATAAAGCAAAGGCGTAGGAACTACTGACTACAGCCATACATTGAATCACTGAGTGATCCACTGCTGCTGGAGGAGCTAAGGTAAACAACTATCCAGATCCTGTAGGTGCCCGTCCGGCCTGGTTAGATGTCCTGCCTCCTCGTGAATTAGCTGACCTAACTGGTGGACGAGATGAACCTCTAGAATTAGAGGGTTTGTTGAGTTGTGGGCATTCCCTCTTAAAATGGCCCGACTGATCACAATGGAAGCAGTTGTTCACCCCTCTGGGAGCCTGAGTGATTGATGCAGATGAGGAGGGATGATTGGGAAGAAAACCCCCTATTGACCCAGTGGATGGTGAGGGTCTGCTAAAGTTCGATCGGAACCTCTTGTTGGGCTGAAAAGTACCCCTCCCACTCTAAGCTCGGCGATTGTCAAAACGCTTTAACTCAGCCATCTCTTGCTCTGCTATGTGGCCCTGCTGACCACCTCTACCAATGTAGCTGCTTTAAATATGGTTACCTTGGCCCTTATACTAGGCCGAAGGCCTCGCTCAAATTTGTTTGCCCTTCGATACTCTGCATCCACCATATAAAATGCATATACAAACAAACTGAGAAACTCCTGGTGGTAGTCTACCACCATCATGGTACCTTGTACCAAAGATAGAAAAACCTAAGTCTGGCGCTCCTTCTCCTCCTCAGGGAAATAATGATCCAGGAAGGTAGCTGAGAACTGCTTCCAAGTCATTGCAGTCCTCTCTCCTTCCAGAATAAGTGCTCGCTGCTTCTATATCACCTCCCACCATTTACTAGCATCGTCGATCAGTTGCGACGTGGCCAGTAAAATCTTGTCAGCATGGTTTGAAATCTTGAGTAAGGTCAGGATCTGAGTGATCTTCTTCAGCCAATTTTCCGCTTCGACAGCCCCTTCTCTCCCTTTGAAGTAAGGAGGGCGCTGTTGCTAGAAGTCCCTGACCATGCTCCTGTCATTGGTCTCTTTGGTGGTTCCATTCTCGTTCAAGTGCTGTTGAAGCACCGGTGTGACCACTGCTTGAACCAAGTTTTGTAGTTCAGGAGGCACCACCGGTATATCCACGCTGCTTTCTTCTTCCTCCTCTTGGTGGGATGGTTGTTGTTCCTCTTCGCTTGAGGTTGTCGTTCCTCCTCATTTCGAGGTTGTTCTACCTCCTCTTCACCCCCATTTGAGTTATGTTGGGTATTTCTCTTTGGCCTTCCCTTTGGAGGCATTTTTCCCTAATCCATTGAAAAATATCATGACTTAGTTTCCATCATAAAATTTGTATTTCCTACTTTTGGGGAAATTTCCAAAAAAACACTCTTGATTTTTGCTTTGATTCTGGGGAAATATATCCTATGTTGCTATGTTGGATGAATCCAATTATTTTGACTGTACTTCCTTTGCTATCATCCATTGAGTCTAACGAATTAAATTAATGCGCCAGGGCCAGATTAATTTACTCCGAAAGATTCAGTCTTTCTGGTTCGCTCTGATACCAACTGTAACACCCCACCCTTTTTCACTCTCTTCTGCTTTCCGAAAATCAGAGTTTATTTTTTATTTTTTATAAACAAAGAGCGATAGAGAGCAGAAGAGAGTGAAAAAAAAACATAGCATTTAAAATCACAGTTTGAAACATATTCCACACATGTTATTTTATCATATAAACAACTCATTGAAAATCACAATTTGAAACATATTCCTTTACAACATAATTTCATCAAAAATAAGATAAAACAATTGTACATAAACCCATGGTTTCAAAGAGGTAGAATCCTACCAAAGACCACTACGTGTCCTTGCGCTTTCGTCTGGTAACCGCTCACGATCGTACACACCTTGTGAGGTTCCGTTACCTTATAATACAACAATCAATTAACATCAAGTCCCACTTGATTTACAATAATGACCAAGTCCATAAACAAACTTGTGGGGTTCCGCCATACACCATGGCCGAACCTCACCCCTTTTGTTTTAGTTTCCTACTTTGGTTTATTAATCAATGACCCCTAAGTTAAACATTTAATTACTTCCCTTTTATTTAATCCAATAAACATGAACCCTAAGTCCATCAAAATAATCCCCATGGGGTTCGGCCATACACCATGCCCGAACCCATGGTCTTTCATTTTTGACCATATTTACAACAATGCCATTCATACCACTTCATTCATTTAATACGTCATAGATAGACTCTATGTTCACCAAATAATTCCCATGGGGTTCGGCCATACACCATGGCCAAACCCATGCTCCATTAATTCACTTAATTTCAATAATGCCATTATACCTAATGTAACACCCCAGATTTTCAAGTTATTAATATATATGAAAATTACCCGTTTAATTTGTGAATTATTAGACATGGATTTTATATGGGTAAAGTGTTGTTTTTTTGCCCAAATAAGACCCAACGGATTGTGCAATTGGTTTCAATAAAATTTAAATGGGGCTGAATTTAATTGGTTATACAATATCTATAAATAAGGGATTAGGAATGGGATAATTGTACATGGCCGAATATTAGATATGAAATCCATGAATCTGCGCATGTGTTGGAGAATTTTTAAAAGGTGTCTATTTCCTTGATACTAGGGGGTTGTTTAAATAAAGAAGCTAATCCAAATAAAGAAGATAGGATGCATGGCCGAGTGGGAGATATGCAAATCCTTGATATGCGCATACTAGATGAGATATATATATTAGAGTATCTTTATAAAAGGAGTCCCTTTCCTAAACTAAAAACGGCATACACTAAATGAGAGAAGGGCGCATGACACCTTCTAATTAGGATTAAGTGGATGTTTTATAAAAGGAAGCAAGGGCACACGACAATTGCCATTTCAATAAGTTGAGACCGTGTGGAGTTTTATAAGACAAGGGAGAGGGGCGCATGTCCTTCATATTCAAAGAGAGGTAGCAGCAAAACAAAGTAGTGCACACGGCATTGTTCTAAATATATGATTGATTGAAAGGTTTGATACAAGAAGGCAGCCAGCAAGAGAAAAAGTCCAAGGAAGAGAATGATAGGAAGAGCAAGAACAACCTAAGGAGAACCGGAGGAGTCGCAGAACCGGTAAGTAGCTTTGATGTTTTTGTTTAAGAAAAGAACCATAGAGTTCGGCCATGATGAAGGGCCGAACCCATGGAAGGACAATGGCAATGACGTAAATAGGTGAAAAATAATGGACATAGGGTTCGGCCATGGTGTATGGCCGAACCCCATGAATTATATGATGGAACATGTGTGGGAATTATTTGGTGGACATAGGGTCTATGTATGGCGTATTAAATGAATGAAGTGGTATGAATGGAATTGTTGTAAATATAAGTAAAAATGAAAGATCATGGTTTGGCCATGGTGTATGGCCGAACCCCATGAGGATTGTGTTTATGGACAGTATTATAAATCAAGTGGGACTTGGTTTTAATTGATTGTTATATTATAAAGTAACGGACCTCACAAATGGTGTGCGATCGTAAGTAGTTACCGGACGAAAGACGCAAGGACACGTTAGCGGTCTTTGGTAGGATTCCACCTCTTTGAAACCATGGGTTTATGTACATTGTTTTTATCATATTTTTGATGATTATATGTTGCAAAGGATATGTTTCAAATTGTGATTTTAAATGCTATGTTTATATGATAAAATAGCATGTGTTTTAAATATGAGTTTTAATCCTATGATTTGTATTTCTACATAGCATGTTGGCATTTGCATCTCATTCATGGCATGGGAGGGATGAAAGGTAACCAGAGACCCACACTCCGTTGGGGCGTCCGTAAATCATTCGTGGGGGATACCTTGATGAGGAGCTTTCCATCAAGAGGATACTGTGTATGAAATGTAACCGAAGATCCACACTCCCGTCGGGGCGTTCGTAAATCATTCGTGGGGGATACCTTGATGAGGAGTTTTCCATCAAGAGGATGTTTTGTGATGGGTGGGACTCATTGCATATGATAGAATGGCATGGCATTGAATCGGCATGATTATGATCTTTATTATCATGCAATGTTTCTGGTTTTTATTGATATGATTGGATCTCTATTATCATATACTGTTTTGGATACGATGCTTTATAAGTATGGTATGATTTATTATAACTGGATTTGATATATATTATATCTGGATTTTTGGTACTAACCCATTCATTAGCCTTACTTGGAATACCTACTGGGCTCGTTGTTCTAACGCCCTACTTCTACCCTAGTGGATGCTATAGGAAACAAAGGGAACGATGAATGTGAGGAGGGTCAGGCATAAGAGCTTGGATGCTCTTCATTTATATTTGTTTAAGATACTCATAGGCTTGTATTTTGAGTATCTAGAATTCGGATTTTAATAACTTAGATGGATTTGCTATGGTTGGATGTTTTATTGGATAATTATGATATGATAATTATGATTAAGGACTTGACGTACTTTGCTATCGAAATGGAATAGAGTTGTGTTCTATTATAATTCCGCAGTTATGATTTTAATTCCGCATATTTATATTGTTATGTGTGAACCGTTTTCATGGACTTGGTCCATGCACACATAGGGTTGGCCAGTTAAGGGTCGGACTTTAGAAGTTCGGACTTAGCTCGCTTCGTGACGTCCCGCTCTTGCTCACTCTATGTTTATAAAAAAAAAAAAAAATAGACTCTGATTTTCGGAAGGGGAAGAGAGTGAAAAAGGGCGGGGCATTACACCTAATAACATAACCAATAACATTCCTCATGGGGTTCGGCCATACACCATGACCGAACCCATGATCTTTGATTTTTAGCCTATATTACAATATTGCCATTCATGGCTAACATTCCATAACCCATCCTTTCATTCATTAATAAATGCCTAAGTCCATGTTTTGATCCACAGAACCCATCTCATGGGGTTCGGCCATACATCATGGTCAACCCATGATCTTTCATCTCCTTAATTTTCGGTCCAATAACATAAACAAAACCCATAATCCAATGATATAATCTATAAGCATATATTTGCATTCTCCAATTTGTCCACCATTCATTTAAAATATACTTAGTCTAATAAATAACCCATTAACCAGATTCATGGAGGAGATCGCCGAGAAGTGAAGAAGAAGATCCGAAAACAGTTGGAAGAGAAGCTCGGAAACCGCACCAAGAAGGGAATGCCGAGACCAGAGATCGACGCCTGGAAGAGAAGTAGGCAACAGTGGACAAGGGATAAGCATGAAGAAAGTGAACCCCAAGAGTAGATGAAGAAGGTTCGACAATTGACGAAGTTAAATCCTGTAAGATACACAGAGAAAATACCAAACGGTTTGAAAAAATGGAAGTCAAACAACATAATAGATGAGAAGGGAAAGAGAGTACCCATGTCCAAAGCTGGAGAAGAAGGGATGATAGGTGCTGGAGAAGGGGGGTCATGAAGGGAGAGGGTAGCAACCCAGGACTTGACTGAAAAATGGATATGAAATATCTCATGAGCGCCTCTCTAATGCCTTCCGTATCGTCAACCATCTACCATCTACCGCAATAGATTTGATGATGTTTGAAGCTCTTCTAGCATTAGAGCAAGTGTGAAAGAATTTCGTGTTTTGTCTCCATCCTTAAGCCAGAGAGCTCTAGACTTCTGTCTCCATTCTACCTCTTCTAACTCTAGGTATTCCCACAATGAGGCCTTACTACTTCTATTTAAGGATAAGTGCTCATCATCAAGGTCTCTCTCTTTTTCTAATATATTTCTTCCTTATAATTCTTGCAAGATTGTTTCCTTTCTTTCTTTAACTGGCTTGCTATTAGGTTTCACCCACTCTGTGATCTTGGATTTGAGAAGGACAAGTTTTTTCGATAAAACAAAGCCACCCCACTCCTGAACATCAAAGCCATACATTGCTGAGCGAAGTTGGGATTTTAGTTTCTTATTATGATATCGAAGTTGTCGAGAAGTCCATTCTTACCTATGGGTTATGAGCACTAAGGAGTGAAATAAAATAAACGCAGTTTCTTAATAAAGTAACGATAGATGTAATAATTTTATAAAATTTTAAAAGACATATTTTATTTAAAAATTGATAAATAATTTAAATTTTAATAAATAAGCTACTTGTTATCCTTAACGAAGAGGTTCACATTGTAATATTGGCTGCGTTGGATGGGGGTAAGAGGGGTAACCCCCCATTACCCCTTGTTACCCTCGTTTGGTAACAAGGGAGTAAGGGTAAAAATTCAAATTTTTACCCATCTGGTCACCATTTTGAATACCCCCATGGGGCTTGGGGTATTCATTCTTGAATACCCCTCCTTACCCTCCCTTTTGCTCTTTTATGAGTTTTTTTTTTTACATTTTATTTATTTATTTATTTTGGTGAGTACTTGGCTTTTATTTTTTATTTTTAAAAGCACTCCATTATTTTCATTTGATAAATTTCATATCACCAAATAACAAATTATATTTTTTTATTCATTTATTGAAATTTAAAATAATAATAGTAGTTTTTTATTTATTTTTTATTTTTTAAAGAAACCTTTTCCCTATTTATCCCGTGCCTTCCTCTATTTTTCAATTATATATTATATAATTGAAAAATTAATAGATTTCAAATAATTAACATTTTATTTTTTATATTATATAGATTTTCAACATGATGCATTTGGATGAGGAGTAATTTTTTACAGGGGTTACCTCATGTTATCCTTGAGTAGGGGTAATTGTAAGTAGGGGTAACCTGACATATTAATAATTTTAGAATAATTAATAATTTTATTTAATCCATATAATATAAAAAAAAATAAAATTTTCTTAAATGTATTTGTCAAAATGTTCTATTTTTAAGGGGTGATTCTATCGAAATTTCGATAGGGTCTCAAAACTCTGAAAAAGTTTGAGGTTCATCTTAATATTTTTCAAGGTAATTAACAATTTATTCTATTAGAAGATTATTTTAAAAATGTATCAACATTTTCAACGTGATGCATTTAGGTGAGGGGTAAATTTTTACAGGGGTAACATTGAGTAGGGTAAACTGACATATTAACAATTTTATGAAAATTAATAATTTTATTAAATCTATATAATATAAAAAAAAATTCTGCAACATTTTAACGTGATGCATTTGGGTGAGGGGTAAATTTTTATAGGAGTTACCCTTGAGTAGGAGTAATTGTAAATAGGGTAAACTGACATATTAACAATTTTATAAAATTAATAATTTTATTAAATCTATATAATATAAAAATAAAAATAAAATTTTCTGAAACATATTTGTCAAAATATTCTATTTTTAAGGAGTTCAGTCCGTGACAATTTTTAATATTAATTTTATATTTGTTGTGATTTATTAAACTATTAAATAGTTTATTATATTATATATTTTATGTTACCAATGAACAAATTATATTTTTTTATAAAGAGATATGTTGATATTTTTTTATTCATTTATTGAGATTTAAAATAATAATATCTATTTTTTTGTTTATTTATTTTTTACGGTTAGAATGCAAGTATTCATTTTAAATTATACTTATAAAAAAAGAATCTATAAAAATTAGATAATATTAAATTTATTTAATGAATATTATTTAATAATTATATTTTATAAAATTTCTCATAAAATTATTATTATATCAAGTTCCCACCCTAATAGATACAAAAAAGATTTTTTGCTTTTAGGATAAATTTTTACTTTTTCACTAAAATTACAAAAAATATAAAGGTAACCCGATGACCCACGGTGGATGACTCCTAAGTGGTAACTCGTATAAAAATTATCCTCATTCAAACGCAGCAGTTTTCTCCACTAGAGCTCACTTTATTTGATGAAAAAAATCATAAAATAATAAGTTTGAATATTCGATTCTGGCAAAGTGCAGATCTAGCACGGCCTTTGAATATTCGTATATTTCTCGTCTTCAGGCCTCCAACCCATGCTGACCGCAAGATTTACCCTTTACAGATTAGCCCAGAAAAGGAAGCGTTCGTGCAGAAAACCCAATTTTGTAGTTCGAGAGAAATCAGGAAACACACTGAAACAGAAGCGGAGCCCCTCTCTCTCTGTCTCTTTGCCGCACCAAGATGGCTATAGCGGTTCTTCTTACTTCATGTTCTTCGTTCCGTTCTCCATCCCAACCACTGCAACAAGAAAGCCGACGACATTCGCTGCAGCATTCCTATCTACTGCTGCCTAAGCAGAGGAGAAGTGCTTCCGTTGCTGTCTCTCTCTTCAACTCCAACTTGAGAAACTTTGGTTTTGGGTAACTCTATTCCTATTCCAATTCCAATCTTTCTAACACATTTCTGAACAAGATTTTGTTGTTTTTTTTTTTTTTGGTTTTTTCATAGAGATAAACGGTTTTTTATTACTTGGAGGTACTAATGCCTTGTTTTCTTGGCACTACCCAGCAACTCAATGGACCAGAAAATGCAAGTTGTGCTCCCGAATATTAAAAAATATAAAATAAAATGCAAAAGAAAATGAGTATGCTTCCATCCGCACCTGTGTTTGATATCTGGAAGCACTGGCTTCGTTTTGGTACCATTCTGATGCTGAATAGAACCAGAAATGGCTACTTGTTCCCCATTCGAAGAATTAAAAATGGGTCTATTCCCATCATAACCCTTTTGTTGTTGACTTGCATATCTCTATACCAGTCACTCACACGCCTTGTACTTTGTGTTGGAAATGAGTATCTTACTTACATGGATCTTGCATACAGGGTCCAAGTCGGATTTGGGTCTAACACCATAAATTCAAATTCAAATTTACTCAGATCCTACCCTACTTTGCATTTTAATTATCAGCCATTGACATATTGTCATGGTTGATTTTAGCTGGGTAGCTTGTGTTGGAAAGCTAATGATGATCCATATTGATCAGGCAGACTTATTCTAATCGAGCAAAATAAGGAATACAATGCCACCGCATCGTTGCATATATAACATATGTATGATCCACTTACGGGATCTATCTTGAATTGCCTATTTGGTTAGGAGGTGGTAGGAAGCGATGATAGGGTTTATGTGCCACTTTCTTTATGTGACAGATCATGCATAACATGCTTAGAGAAAGCCAACAATAGGACATGGAAATGGTTAATTACATGTACATTGAAGAGAGTGTATGCATGATCGATTGTTTGATGTTATACAAGACATGTAACAAAGGGAACAATGAGTTGGTGAAAAATGCATGAGCAGTGTGTTGAGAAAACTGAGAGACAAGTAACTTCTTAATTGAAAATAAGACTCCCTTTGGGGCCTGATTCTAGTTCCTAATCATTTCCTAGGCAATGGTAATGTGGAGAACAATATCCAAAATAACATTTTGTGGCACATTTTTTATATTATTTTGAAGATGACATTTTGTTTAATGTGATAAGCAATTGAACGAATGATAAAATATACAGAGCAATCCGACTGTCAGGAATTGAACAAAAGGATATTAAAATTGGTCCTCATAGGAACAAAAATAACTCTGAGAAGGTTCTAGGATTTTTTAGCAGAAAAGAAATTGAGGAGACTTTTTCTGTACTTGCACCTCTGGTGCCTTTTTATCTATCAATATATGAACCATTTCAAAAAAAAAAAGAAATTGAGGAGATTCAGTGGGAGTCATCTTCCTTCCAAACAAACAAGAAAAGAGAGTCTTATATTGTTGTTTGGACCATGATGACAGAATCAAGATTAATAAATGAATGGGTGTTCATGGAAGCATAGTTTGCTGCCTTAGCATGTCAACTAGGAACATGGAGTTGACTCAATTTTGTGACAAATTGGGTGATTGATTCAGGTAAATCTCGCACTAGACAAGTCCTCTCAAGATTTGTCTGGAGTAGGTGATCATAACTTGCATTATCCATCTCCATCTCATCTTTTCTTTGCTATTTGGTCTCAATGCCTCATCCAAGGAAGGGACAAGGTAATTGCAGTTCTTGCATCAGCCGTTTCATCGACCCATCTGTCAAGCAGGGGATACTAACACTTTTCATATATCACACTTAAAAAAATAACATTCTCAAGCAGGGGACATGGGTTATCGGGCACTTATCCTTTCTCTAGAGTTGACAACTCAAGGAAAAGGGACTCAAGGGACAACAAACTTCTGGTTTCCAAATGAAGATCATTGCATGGAATGTTAGGGGGACTTGGCCTTAGGGTGAAAAGGGGGGCCTTGAGAAAATTCAGAAAACATAGAGTCAACTTCATCTTTATACAGGAGACTAAGAAGGAGGAGATCACTAGTAGAGATGTCTGGGAAATTTGGGCTCATAGAGCGGATTGGAGATTTAAACCATCCACACGGAGTGCAGGAGGTTTACTCATTATCTGGAGACCCGAGGTATTTGAGATTGCTGATCACAATAGTGGTAACTAGTCCATCTCAGTAAAGTGAAGGTTCATCAACAAGGATATATAGGCAATGCTCACCAATGTCTATAGACCAAACATGCCTGGTGAGGGAGATGCTTCTGGAGGAGATCACCATGTTGAAAAATTCGTGGAGCGGTCCATCGTATCTTGGGGGCGACTTCAATGCAACCCGATATCCATCGAAAAGAAGGGATAGAGCAAGTGTAGCTAATCTAACTTCTGGATTCTCATAATGCATTAACTTGTGTGAGCTTGTTGACTATCTGATGTGTGATGGCAGATTTACATGGACAAATGGCCAAGGTTGGCCATCTATGAGCCGATTAGACAGATTTCTTGTCTCTCTGCCTTGGGAAGAAATCTTCCCCAATGCATTGCAGTCAAAATTAAGAAGACCCGTTTTGGATCATTGGCCAATTTTACTCAGCACGAAGGTTGTGGATTGGGTCCCAGGCCGTTTAGGTTTAATAATTCCTTGTTGGAGAATAAGGAATTCCATGACAATGCAACTAATTGGTGGAGCTCTTTTCAGGTTGAGGGCTGGGCAGGTTTTGTCTTACACAAGAAATTAAAATTGTTGAAAAAAGAAATTAGAAAATGGTGTAAATCAGTGTCAGGAGTGATCAAAGAGGAAAAGAGTTCCACTCAAGCCTCATGGAGGAGTGAGAAGGAATTGAGGAGGAAAGGGATTTATTTGAAGAGGAACTAAGGGAGAAACGTGAACATATGTTTAAGATCTTGGAGCTTCTTATGAGGGAGGAGGTGGAATGGAGACAGAAGTCGAGGGCTACATAACTCAAAAAAGGTGATAGGAGCAATAAATTCTTTAATTGAATGGCGAAATCTAGATCCATGGCCATTGCTATGAGGGTCATTATGGTGGACGGGAGGAGGGTGGAGGGGAAAAGAGAAATGAGGGCGACAGTCAAATCATATTTCAATTTAGTCATTGCACCAGAGAGTTCTGCTTACCAGTCCCTGTGGCTGCTTCCTATTCTTAGTCTTAGTCTTAGCGTCCATATCTTGGATCCCCATTAGGGACACCGCTCCTACTGGTATCATCTCTCCCTCCTTCCCACACCATCTTTCAGGTTCTACTTTTCTATCCTTGTACACACATGGCTAGGGGAGGTTTCTTCTTTTGTCTTGCCCAAGTATATCCAACCACGTAGCACGGAACTTAGCTTAGGAAGGAGCATCCCACTACCACAACAGGAGCATCCACCTTCATTGACAATAGGTCTTTTGTCCACCACTAGCCGATCTATGGCCAGACCACAGGTGGGACCATCTCCGCATAACACAGGTGCTATTATTCATACCTTTTACTCCGAACTGGAACCTTCAGTATAGACCAAATACAAGGGAGTCACAACCTAGATCTAGCATGAGGAGTACCTTAGATTCTCTTACAATAGGGGTTCCCAATACCTATACTAGTGTCAGACATGTCCAGGCCTGGAGGCCCTCTGTTTCATCCTTCATTCTTAGGACTCTAGACTCAAGGTGATGCATGACACGTAGAGGTTACAAGGAGTATTTAGCATTTTCATATTTATTTTTATTTTGTTCGATCCTATCTAGGATCCAGAGTCCCTGTTTTAGCAAGGAAGCCAGGTTGGCGGCTTTCCTAGTTGGTTTAAGAGTCTAAAAATAAGTTTAGAAGGTAGTATAGTTGGAAACCACTCACGTGGCCTTCCAAATTCGTAGGACAGTCAGATCTAGAGTCCTTTTCTATTTTTCGTGTGTTTGTTTTCTTATAAACACGGATGGATGTAAGAGATGGAGACACCCCTTTCGAAACTATGATTTGAATAAGAAAATACTTATTATTTATTATTTATTTTCTCCCACCTCTGCCAAGTTGCAGACAATTCTATCTCTTTATGCCGAGTTGCAGGCTGGTTATCTTGCATCACAAGGGGTGGGCTAGGCCGGTTCTAGCTGGAATCCCTTTCAATAGGATTTTGAGGGGAAGGGTAAATTGGTTAGAGAGGCCATTTGAGGAAAGAGGTTATGGAAGCACTTGGGAGTGTCGATGGAGATAAGGCACCAGGTCCAGATGACTTTAACTTCAAGTTCTTGAAATCATGTTGGGGGTTCCTATGGGAGGATTTCTTAAGGTTCTTTAGTGAGTTTCATTCCAGAGGCATTTTGAATTAGGAGTTAAAAAACTCTTTAATTGCCTTAACCCTGAAAAAGAAGGAGCTTCAGATCTCTCATTTCAGACCAATCAACTTAGTTGGGCACATTTACAAACTTGTAGCTGAAATCCTTGCCACAAGGCTCAAGAAAGCCATTAACGAGGTCATAGGAGAAACACAGGGTGCATTTATTGAGGGCCAACAAATCATAGATGGGATATTGATAACAAACGAAATAATACACTCTTGACATAGGAATAAAGAAAGGGGTATACTACTCAAATTAGACATGGAGAAAGCCTATGATCATGTGGAGTGGGTTTTCGTAGACTACTTGCTTGATCAAATGGGTTTTGGACCCAGATGGAGAAAATGGATGAGAGCTTGTATTTGGGACTCATCCTACTCCATATTAGCAAATGACTCACCAATAGAGAAAATTGTTGCCACAAGGGGACCCACTTTCTCATTTTTTGTGCACCATGGTGGCTGAAGCATTAAGTCGCATGTTATTCAAGGCAAAAGAAGTGGGCCTAGTGAAAGGACTAGAGGTGGGTGTAGGTAGTTTACCTATTACACACCTACAATATGCATATGACACCCTGTTATTTGTGAGGCGTCCAGATAGGAGTTATTTGGGGTAAAAGCGATGCTTAGATGCTTTGAGTTGGTGTCTGGGTTAAAAATTGACTTAGGAAGAAGAAATTTAATTGGTATTGGTGTGGAGGTTCAGTTAGAGGAATCCTTGGCGAGGGAATTGGGGTGTGGTGTGGACAAAGTACCATTTTATACTTGGGCCTACCGATTGGAGGAAACCTGAGATCAAAATCCTTTTGGCATCCAGTCATTGAAAGGGTGGACAAGAAACTCAATGCATGGAGTAAACATTACTTGTCCTTGTGAGGTAGATTGACTTTAATTTAATCTGTCTTAGCGAACTTACCAACATACTTCTTCTCCTTATTTGAGTTGCCAAAAGGAGTGGCTAAGACCCTTGAAAAACCCCACAATAGATCTTTCTTTGGGAAGGAAAGGGGGAGAAGAAGTGCATCCACCTGGTTAAATGGGATGAGGTTTTCAACCGAAAGGAGGAAGGAGGACTAGGACTAGGGCTGTACAGGATGAGGGACATGAATCACGCACTGTTGTGCAAATGGGTGTGGAGGTTCTCCTTGGAGAAAGATTCCCTCTGGAGGAAGCTGTTAGTGTCTAGGTATGGCTTGGGGGGGGGGGGGGGGTTGGAAACTGCACAGTAGGCCACCAGAGAGGGACCATCAGTGATGAAGTCCATCATCAAGCTAGGAAGTGGGGAGGGGAACATAGCAGTCTTCATAAGGGGTCTCAGGATTTTAGTAGGCAGAGGAGACATGGTCCCAGGTTTGTTTAGAGCTGCGTTGGATAACGATGACTTAGTAAAGGACTACTACAACGAGGTGAATGGAAACCACATTGGAATTTTTAGGAGGACAGTTAGGGACTTTGATAAGGGCCAACTTCAATCTCTGGAAGGTCTGTTAGGGAATCTGTTCTGAGTATAGAGGAGGAGGATAGGTGGGTATGGGCCATAGGCCCATATGGAATTTTCTTAGTTAGATCTATCATAAGATCTGTCTACTTCCCAGGTCAAAATACTCCTTCGCCATGTGTCTTGGCATGGAATAATAAAATCCCTCTAAGAATACCAAGTATTTTTGTGGCCTGCAATTAGAGGCAGGATCTTGGTTAGATGCATTCTAAGGAGGAGGCCTCCTTTCAGACGAAGTTTCAGAGGTATGTGTACTCTATGGAGAAGAGGAGGAGGTGGACCATTTGTTGTGCAAATGCCCATTCACGATAGGGGTTTGGCGTCTGTTTCTTAATCTGATGGAATGCCCATGGGTGCTCAACAACACGATAGGGAAGATCATCATAGAGTGGATAAGGGGGTCGTTTGTGGGTAGGAGGGTGGCTTGGAGATTGGTCCCCACGACAGTCATATGGGCAAATTGGAAGTAGAAGAATAATAGAATTTTTGAAGTTAAGGTGGGCTCGGCAAGAGAGGTTTTTGAAAAAGCTAAATGCAATTTAGTCTACTTGCTATCCCTCTGTAAAGAGTTCATTGGTTGCACTGAGGACTTCTACCTGTCATGGGAGAGATGTATGAAAAAACAAGTAAAAAAAAGGTCAAGAAGTCTAGGGTTGATTGGGTGAAACCTGAAAATGCATGCTTTAAGTTCAATGTCGACGGTGCGACAAAGAGTAAACCCGGTCCGACAGGAATTGGCGTGTTGCTTCATGATTATGAGGGTAGAATGCATTTAATCTTCTCAGAATCGGTAATGGTCATGGAGTCTGATGAGGTGGAGCTAAGGGCGATAAGATGCGCGATTTATCTTTGGGCTAATCTTAGGAATGGAAATCTTATCATTGAAGGAAATTCTACTAATGCAATCGCTTGGGCTAGTGGGAAGGTAAACCCCCCTGAAAACTGATCAACATTGTTGGGTACATTAGGAGTTCGTGTAGGAATGAACTCATCAGGTTCGTACATACCGGCCGTTCAAAGATTTTGTACCTTTTTTTTAATTAATGATATAGTACTCTCTCTGTTTCAAAAAAAAAAAATTTAAAAAATAACATTCATTTGACGAAGCTTTTGGCAAGAGGCTTCAAAATAAATGGCTGGAATGATTCAATCCAACCATTTAACAATGTGTTCATAATTCTATTCTATATGTAAGAATATCAATTGTAATTGAAATTTTTCTTTATGTATAATTAACACAGTATTTTCTATATAATCATTGACATACATGTTACTAGGCTAAATAGGCTCCACAAGGTGAATTGTAATATTTTTTTGAGCAGTAATAAATAGAAAAAATATATTAACGATAAAAATATATAAAGGATGTCATCAAAGGGTCTAAGAGACATAAACACCAAGATAGCCAGAAAGAAAAGAGCAAAGTACGAAAAACAGAGTGCAAAAGTACAAAACTGCAAATAATGCCCTCCAATATAAGCAAAAACTTAGTCTCCCAAAAGATCTTCTAGATAAAACACGCCATTAGTATTAGAATCCACCCCATTTTTGGTGAAAAAGTCGGCAACCCCATTTGCTTATCTCTTGACTGCCACGAAAGCAATATCCCTTCCTGAACATAACGCTCTAATTTCTCGTACTATTGTGATAATTTTTCATGGAGGTCTTTTTAACCCTGTCGCCCACTTCATTGCATTTGTAGAGTCCCCTTCAATGATCAATTTGGCCCTTCCTATTGAAGACCAAATGGTCAATGCTTTCCTAATACTGATAAGTTTTGCCTCGTTAGAATCTCATCGTCCTATGGATTCTAAGAAAATAACCGACGCCCTCCCGTTCCAATCACGCAACACGTCTCCTATACCGGCTTGGCTTGGCTTTCCTCTGGCAGTCCCATCGACATTGAATATAAAGGTACATGCTTGAGGGGATGCCAAGGAGTTTGGACTATGTTTTTCTTTGGCCCCTTGCTAAGGCAACCTTCCCAAGAAGTGAGGAAGGCTACCGCTCTGAAACCTTTTAATTCTACTCCAGATAGTAGCCATCTGTAAAGCCTCCACTTAACCTTTTGGATAAGATTTTTCCTTTGCTTCCTTTAGTTCGAATATCATAGCATTCCTTTCCTTCCACACCGTCCATAACACAACTGATGGAATGGTATTCCAAACTGCCTTTTCTTGGGATTAGAATGCCGAATATTCCATGATCGGATGATTCCTACACATGTTCGATTAAACACCCAAGATACCCCCACCATATCTATAAGGCTTGCCCACAACTTCCTAGCCACATGGCAATCAACAAACAAGTGGTCTATATCCTCCTCCATGTGCCCACGAAATATGCAGTGGAGGTCGTTGTCCACCCCAAGTAACCCTCTTTTGTTGAGTGCTTCTCTTGTCAACACTTTGCCTTTCAGAACACACTACACGAAGGTTTCAACACTTTGTGTTTAATACAGGGTTGAGTGGACTAACGCCTTCACAAAGAACACACCTGAGGAGTCTCTCACCCAAAGAAAATCGTCCTCTTCTTCAACTGCTGAGGGAATTGATGTAGGACACGCAAAGCACACGCATCCCTTCTTAGTTTTCGTATTTAGTAACTATTTTTATTGTATTCGATCCTTTAAGATCGAGAGTCCCTGTTTAGTAAGGAAGCCAGGTCGGTGGCTTTTAATTAGTTTAGGAGTCCTTTTCTATTTTCGAGTGTTAGTTTTCTTATAAATACTGTGCATGTAAAGGAGATGGATACCTCTTTGAAATTATGAATTGAATAGGAAACATTACAATGTATTTGCCTTTTTATCTATCTTCTCCTATCTTCTGCCGAGTTGCAGACATACCATATCTGTCCATTGCTTGCCAGTTCTAGTCACGACTCCATCTCATCTTCTTGGGCTTAATCCCAAGTGAAGGCACTCTCGCTGATTGCTGGGCTTCATCCCAGTTGTATCGCAGATCTTGCTCCTGCCCTTATCTGCTTCTGCTCGCCTTGCTGATTTCGCTTCCTGCAACCAGGTTCACGTCTTTTTTCTGCCCTCTTCTTCCATATCCAGGTTCTGTAGGCCTTCCTCTTTTTTCTTCTTGCTGCGCAACCCTTTCTTCCTTTCCCCTTTCCTTGTTTCCGCCGCAATACCCCATACAGCTTCCGCTGCTACTTGCTTCTTCCGTTCCATGTTCTTTTCTTACCCCTATTTCCTTTCTATTAAACCCTAACTTGTTCCCACATGAGCGAGAAACCCCTTTAGAACACCTACAATACACGTGTGAGCAAACTTAGTGTGTGTGGCCCGATATTCGTCGAGACTGACTTAATTTCCTAATTCCCGCATCACTTCCGCTACATCAGGAATTCTTTCAGCCTTTGATTTAATTCCTCAAAACTCTCGTGTTCTAAAGCTCTCAAATTTCAAAAGTTCAATTGCCAAGAGATCGTGTTATGCGTCCGTCTATAGCAATCCTTAACTAAAGCTTGTCTATCCCTTGCTACCCTGAAAAGTCTGAGCATTTTGGACTGAATTGTTCCTTTTTTAGGTAAAAACTAATAAGAGCTGTGAAATCTTGCCGAAGCATATAAACCAGACAATGATCAATCCAAAATGCTCTCCAGTCTAAGCTTTATATTTTGATCCGGTTTTGCTCAGTTCCCATCTGACTTATTGTCACCAATAGATCAAGTATCAAAGTTAAAAATATTTATCCTATGGTTTGACTTTGAAGCTAAATATCATCTGTTAGGAACCAAGGATAATAGGATCTGGCCCACTTTGAACATTCTCATGATCCATGTGATTTTGTAACCATCTATCTTTCCATCCTGGGCATGACATGTCCTAGAACTTGGGCTTAACAGCCTGGGTATGTCATAGACCTCTCCTTTCCCTGCTATTTTATGTTAAGAGATGATAAATGTTTCATATGACCACGTTTTGAAGATTGGCTATGAAAAAGGAATAATGGTTACTTCAAGAAAAAAAATCTCATGAAATCATACAGGTAATGTAATGGTCAAGGGGGGTCTTTGAGATTGTTTGAAAAATATAAGGGTTCTTTTAATACTTCAAAAATATTCAAGTGGTAATATGGAATTTTAAAATACTCGTCCATGATTTATTATATGGTCTAACAGTGGAGGTATCAATGAAAGACACTGCACTTGAAATGGGGTTGCCTTGTGATAAGGTGATCTACACATTTTTTTTTTTTTGAACATTGGGCACCACGGGATGAACATTTTGCCTGCACTTATTGATGGGAGATGTCATGATATGTCATTTCCATCTCTTGGCTTGTAAATTGAATTGTATTGCTGAAAGCACCTGAGACTTACGAGATCGCATACATGAAGGTGGTAAAACAACATTGTACAATTTTACTTTGAATTGGAAAAAGCTGCTGTGTTGAACTTATGTGAAGTGTGGTGGGCAAACATGCAAAAAATTATTGCTTGGTAGACCATTTAATCATGATGAGGATTCCACTCATTCTGTTGTTGGTATTTAACAATTACAATGTGTAATTTACTCTTGCTCCAATGAAAGAATAATCCATTGTTTGTAATTGATATGTTGTCCCTTTCGTGGTTCTGATTTATTTTTGACAATTAAGACATAAACATACCCATTCCACAATGTAGGTTACTTGAACGAGTATAGTTGATTCTGAAACGTAGACGTCTGATGTTTCTAACTTGACATAAACAGGTTGGCAAGTGTTCTGCGTCAAGATATGGTAAACGCTAAGGCTTCACTATCTGGAAATACTCCAAATGAGGACAGACTTGATAATGATGATTGGAAGGTTGAAAATAATAGCCCATGGAGTTCATTCTTGGCAAAGTTAGCAATTGCGCTTGGCATTGCAGCAATTATCACCATAGCATCTATATGGTTCAAGAAGCCTACTTTGGAAACGTTCTCAGGGTTTCCATATGTAGCTGATGTTTCATCATCTTCAATTCCTCCTGCTTCTCCTGTTGGGTTCACTTTCACAGTTTTTGGACACAGAATTGGGCTGCCAGAACGCACTCCTGGGTAAGCACCTAGATACATGGCTGAAACTTGTTTGTTCTCTTTCCAGCCCTTTTGATATGAAGATGTGCACAAAAGATGATTTCCATTACTATATTCAACTTTATTGCATCTGGCACCTTGGGTGGCCTTTATAGCCCTTAGATTATGTCATTGACTCATAAACTTGTGTTTCAATATGATGCGGATGGCCAAGAACCCAATGGGTTGGAGTGATGACCAAGAATCCATCTCTACAAGTGGGAGGTCTTGAGTTCAATTTCTCACTCCCCCCAAAGGGTCACTCCCCGTAGTTTTACCCCGTGTGTGTGGATAGGGAGGTTTGGACATGCCCCAAGGATTAGTCAGGTGCTCTAAGAGGCCTGGACACATTGGTCTTAAAAATTTTTTTGATGCGGATCTATTAGTTCGAGTTGTGCTCTAAAAGCCTTAATTTTTCAAGTGGTTGTATCTCTCTACATTTCTGTGCATGGATATATTAAGACATTCCCAGTATGTAACTTCAATATATTTCTCTGCTTTATGCCTAAAAGGAAATATTTCTCTGCTTTATCCCTAAAAGGGAAACCCTTTTTTGAGCATCTTCATTTTTAAGTGATATCTATTTCTTTGGATGGGCTTTTGGCTTTTTGTCTATTTGTTTCATTGTTCATTTTTAAGTGAATGCCTATCCGTGCTTCTCAAGAAAGGAAACTTTGCAGATGGATCTACTTTTGGTTGCTTATGGCTGCTGGATGTGGACTTTTTATAAGTGAAGAGGCACTAAATATTTGGGTCTGTCCTTTCTACTTACTTCTGTTTGGCCAAACTCCATCTTCTTTTAACCTTCTGCAAGATTTACCATCAAGTGGATAATAACTTCTACTGTTATTCAGAGACTAAA
Source organism: Chimonanthus praecox (assembly GCA_022113865.1). Lineage (NCBI taxonomy): Eukaryota > Viridiplantae > Streptophyta > Magnoliopsida > Laurales > Calycanthaceae > Chimonanthus > Chimonanthus praecox. The sequence goes on along the minus strand of CM039087.1, from coordinate 51,387,778 downwards.
AAACATATATCTATTGACCAAGGTTGTTAAAAACGTATCGTAACGTGAATCGGTCTAGGGCTGTGAACCGTGAATCGTAAAATCGTAAGATTCATAACATTTTGTTCAATTCTTTACAATATATATGTAAATATACAAACAATCATCCAAAAAAAGAATAAAATATTAATATGATATTTAAATATAAATACACACTAATACAATATTATGTAAATATTGTATAACAATATAACAATATTATAATACTGTATAACAGTATACAATATAGTTATACTGTATGGTGTCCAATAATAGTACGTTATATAATAATGTTGGGTACTTGTGTTAGATCTCTGGAGCCTGATTGTCAGATATTTATTGGTGATCCCATTCCCACTGGCCTTGTTCGCAGGGGGTCAAAGGGGGGCAGCGCCCCTTGTCCGGGGGCTAGGGGGCGGAGCCCTCGAGCAAAATTTTTCATTGGAGGGAACCACATAAAATCCTTGTGTCTTGTATGTGATTGATATGTGGTTTTGTTTTTCCATTCATTTTTTTGCATTCTCAACAAAAACAGAACATTTTAATATTTTGAAAATATTTTTTTAAAAAAAAATAAAAAACTTTAAGTCTTTTCCTTTTCCACTCCTTCGCAGTTCGAATCGCACGATACTGCGATTCGTGCGATTCGAATCCCACGATTCACAATTCTTGCAAAAAATGCAATTTTTTTAAGTAATTTCAATATTATACCGATTCGTACTGTAAGAACCTCCGATTCGATACGAATCGTGCAATTCGAATCCTGAGTCGCACGATTCTACAACCTTGCTATTGACTTGACAAAATTTAATTTAGACCTGTTCTATATGCCCTACTTTATGAGCTTTCTCTTGTAAATATGCAGGTTGGCATATCTTTGGCTCGAACACTCTGTCTTGATGGATCTTGGAAGTCATTTGTGGAATCATTCTTAAGTAAAGCTCCCTATATTATCTCAACTGTGCTGTGGGTATACTGGTATGCCCATTCACCATTTTATTTTGTTTATCTCATCATCATCATCATCATCCAGCCATTTATCCCATGGAGTAGCCTTTCATATTGGATTTGACAAATTATTTCCATGGACCAACTGCCTTATCTTAATGCCCATGGGACTTGAACCCACAATCTCTTTTTTATTTTTGTTTTGCCAATCTTAGTTATGGAATGGCTTACTTGTGGAATTCTCTATGCCTTGTGTGGGTTGCTATTTTGTTTGCATGAGTCTGTTTGCAGATAGCATGTTCCCTTTGAAATCATGTTTTGGTAAATTTAAGATGTTAAGCAGAGGTATCTGGCCTCGGTGATACATTTGGATTCAGAGTCATTTAGTGGCATGCAACATTTTTTATTTTATCTGGAAAGATAAGCATTTTGGATTTATCAGTTTAGGCTACAAGTGTTTTCTGTCAATCTCATCAATAATAATGTCAATATTCAGGGGGGTTTGTATCAGTGATATGATTCCATTTTACCTTGGGAAGCTTTTTAGTCAAACAAAGGCATCTGGTGATTTTTGTACCAAGGTGTGGCCTTCTCTTAACTTACGTTGAATTGCACAGAGCAAGTGTCTATCTTTTAATTATTTATGATAATTTTTCTGTCAGTTATGTGTAGGCAGTAATCTTAAAATCAAATATCAATATATATATTTATTAATATACATGAAGTTTTCGCTGCAATCAACATTCATTTTATTAAGCCTTTCTTCCTATGGCAATTGTAGCTAGGGATTGGTAAAGAGAAGGCTGCAAGCATTACTACATCTGTGCAGAAATATGGCAATCTCATAGGATTTGGTAATTTTCAAGATCTGGGAACATTTCTGTATTAAGATGTTCTTTATATTTTCGAATTGAAAAAAAAAAATTCTTGCATGAGATGAGATCATTTATCTATGTGTTCATATTATACTTCTGTTGTCTACCTATGGGAGATATTGTATACCAATAAAATGGAACAGTTCTTGGTGCTGTTTAGCTATTACCTTTCTTTTTGTGTCAAGAAAGTTTGGTGACATCTCTCCTATATGTAAGATACTTTTTTTTTTGAGCAGTAACAAATATACTTCGTTCATAATAAAAAGAGTACAGAGAACAAAAGGTCTAGAAGAGATAGACCAAAAAGAAAAACAAAAAAGAACAAAGAACAAAACAAAAATAAGGAACAAACATAAAATACAATTAAAGTAGCAGCTGTCCAATAACCCCTCAATCCAACATGCAATCACATGGGAATCCTCCAAAATCAAAGGAAGAAGACTCATGAGAAGCCATTATCAACTCTCAACTTAGCAAATTAGTCTGTCACTCCATTAGCTGCCCAACTAATGTGAACGAAAGATAAGTTCTAATCTCCCTAACCGTAGTAATCATTTTCCAAGGGGGACACCTTTGTCTTGAAGCCCATTTTATTGCATTTCCCGAGTCCCCTTCAATCACAAGTCTACCTTGCCCATGGAGTTTCCAAATGGCCAAAGCTCTCCTAATGCTAAGAATTTCCGCCTCACTTGAATCTTTAGTACCAAACGACTCATTAAACATGATTGATGTTCGCCCTCATGATTCCTTAGTACTCCTTCTATTCCTGTCGGCCTTTATTTCCCCTTTGCAATCCCATCTACATTAAACTTCATAACACCCCTAACCGTTGAAGACCCTTAAACTCTGTACTAGATAGGAGCCACACACAAAGTCTCCACTTTGCAATCTGAAAGATATCATCGACATCCATTGATTTACCTTCAAAAATTCTATTGTTCCTCTCTTTCCAAAGGGTCTACAAAACTACACTTGGGATCATATTCCAGGCCAATTTCTTCCTAGGTCGTTAACCCAACAAAATTGAAGAATCTAAACACCCCCCACAGGTTTTATCCAAGACCCACGGAACATCTAGAAGATTGGCAAAGTTCATCCACAGACTCTGAGCAACTGGACGCTTAATAAATAGGTGATCTAAATCCTCCTCCTCTAAAACACACAAAGAACATAAAAGATCCTCTTCGTTTCTTAGCATTCCACGCCTTTTCAACTCCACTCTATTCAACACCCTCCCTTTTAATACACCACTCGAAGATTTGGACCCTAGGAGGAGCAACTCATTTCCAGGCCAAGTTAGTGGACGTTTCATCATTAGACTGAAGCTTAAGCACTAGATGCACCATTGACTTGGCAGAGTAGACTCATGACGATTCTCCCGTCCAAATCAGTTCATCCTCGTCCTCTAGAGCTAAAGGAAATTCCTGTAGCTGAGCTAAAAGATCACCCCTACTCCCAACTTCAAATGAACGGAGTTCCCGACGAAAATCAAGGTTCCAAGAAATCTCATTACCCTCCAATTTGTAGCAGTCTTTTACCAATGCCCTTTTGTTTCTTGAAATCTTGTAGTCTTGGGTATATTTCTTTAAGGGGCCTCTCACCTAACCACATATTTGACCAAAAACCCATTCTGTCACGTTTCCCCACCAAGTGTCTAGTCTTACCCTATACAATCTCTCCACTCCTCTACCTTGACTCACTTTCCACCAGGTTAACTACTGCAGAGGCATTTGTCTCCACTTTATCCCCTAAAAACCAAGCACTATTATCCGCCAAACTATACCTAGCTTGCAAAATTTTAACCCATAAGGCTTCTCTCTCCCTCTTAAATCTCCGACCCCACTCACACAACAAAGCTTGATTCCTCAAATGGAGCCACAATTTCCAACCCCCCCTTTAGATTTTGGTTTCAGCAAATCTGGCCAAGCCACCAAATGAACCCTTTTCATATCCTTATTGCCCCACAAAAATTTCCTAAGTACTTGTTCTATTTTTCCCACCACCCTTTTGGGCATTTCAAAAAGAGATAAGAAATAACTTGGGAGATTCAATAAGACTGACTTGATAAAAGTAACCCTCCCTCCCAGAGACAGATATTTCCTACCCGAACCGGTCAATCTCCTTTCCACTCTCTATCACTGGAATCCAAAAAGATTTGTGTCTTGGATTCCCTCCCACAGGTAGTCCAAGATAAATAAAGGGAATTTTCCCTATGCCACAACCTATTTCGTCCGCAAACTCCTTAATATGATCCCCCTCCATCTAATTCCAATTAGAGTGCTCTTAGCTAGATTAATTTTGAGCCCTAAAACTAATTCAAAACATCTAAGAATTTCCTTATAACCCAAGATTTCCTTTCTATCTGGTTCATAAATGAAAATAGTATCATCGACAAACTGTAAATGAGTAATAGTTCGCCCATAAACCACTCAGTCTAAATGGACGATAATGAACTAACTCAAAAGGACCATCCCTTTTAGGGACAAGGGTTATGAACAAATTTTTCAAACTTTTGTTCACCACTCAGTCTGATGAAATTCCTTAGAAACCCAACAACTACCTCTCCCAACATGATTGAAAAAATGTAAAATTGAAACCATTAGTCCATGAGTTTTATCTCCTACTAAACCATTCAGCACAACCTTAATTTCCTCAACTGAAAACCCCCTCTCTAACCAGGCTGATCTTTCCCCACTAATCCTCCTAAATTGAATACCATCCAAAGTTGGTCTTTTAACATTCTTTATAGTCATTGAGGCACTAAAAAGCTCAGAAAAAGGGGAAATAAGGCCGCTCAGACACTAGTCAAAAGCAAACTCATACAAAGGAGCTGGCAAATGCAATATATCAGGATAAGGGACAAAACATAACCCAAGGAGTGATCACAATAGAAAAGAAGAGAAGAAAGGTCAAGGAATGATAGTACCCGCTCTGAGCCGAAGAAAGCCATAGAACAGACTGATGAACTGGAAAAATGATGATGATATTGCACAGTTGTGCTCCTAAAGGTCCTAATGTCGGAGATCGTCAATGAAGAATCTCAGCCTCATCAGAAATAGCAGTAGATGGAACCCATGAAGAAGCAGTACAAGCCAGAGGGAAGGAAGTAAGCTCTGAAAATCGACCATCCGAAAAGTAGAAGAGACGAAGGAAGCTTGCATCCGAAAACAAGAAGTCCAGATCGCATGTTAGAATACGTCTGTACACCCTGATGTCAAAAGTGAGAAGCCTTGACGCCTCCTCTGAATCGCCATGTATGTCATGATTGTGAAGGCCTGGGAACGCAATCCTAACACTCTCCAAAAGAGAAACTTGAGGAGCAAATGCTGACAAAAGACCGCAAGATCTATGTAGATATATATCAAAAAACAAAGTAAGCGAGAAAGGACAGAGAGTACCTGGTGTCGGAGTTAAAGGTGAGATACCAGTGAGGGGGGTGGGAGAAGAACCAGGATGAGTAGGAGGAGGTTGGTCTGAAGACGACCGAATATCCCCATAAAATGGTCCCTAACTGCTTGTCTAATTCCATCCTTATCCACAAGTCTCCGGCCACCCACCTCTAGTGATCTAATAGTATTAATATTAGAAGCCCTCCTTGCATTTGCACAAAGATGAAAGTACTTTGTATTTTTTTGTCCCTCCTAGAGCCACAATGCTCTAGACTTCTGCCGCCATTAAACCTCTTCCAATCGTAAACAATTCCATAAAGTAGACTTACTATTTCTTTTTGCTACCTTCTCCTCGTCTAGCCTGTCCTAGCTTCCCAATTCTTTTAAGCAACGTTCTTTCCTCTCTTTTAATGGCCCCCCAGTTGATTTCACCAAATCCTTAATCTTGGATTTGAGTAAGATGAGTTTCGTAGAGATAACATAGCCACCCCAACCATGAATTTCAAAGGAATCCCACCACTCTTTTATCAACTCTCTTTCAACCTCTTCCAATCGTAAACAATTCCATAAAGTAGACTTACTATTTCTTTTTGCTACCTTCTCCTCGTCTAACCTGTCCTAGCTTCCCAATTCTTTTAAGCAACGTTCTTTCCTCTCTTTTAATGGCCCCCCCAGTTGATTTCACCAAATCCTTAATCTTGGATTTGAGTAAGATGAGTTTCGTAGAGATAACATAGCCACCCCGACCATGAATTTCAAAGGAATCCCACCACTCTTTTATCAACTGCCGAAACTTGGGATCTTCCAACCATACATTATTGAAACAAAAAGGTTTCAGCCCCCAGTCTATCTCCTCTGTATCAAGCAAAATCGGACAATGATCAGATATAGGACTGAACAACTTTATCTGAATTGCATTAGGAACGGAAGAATACCAATCAGAAGTAAGAAACCAATCCAAGCGACTCATAGAGGCTCTAGCCTAACCATTTGGCGAAGTAAACCGGCCGCCGATGAGAGGATAATCTGTTAACTCGTTCCAATCAATGAAATTGGAAAAAGACTCCATTCCTCTAGTAAAGGTAATTCCCCTCCTCTCTGATGGAAAATGAACAACATTAAAGTCGCCACAAATACACCATAAGACAGGACTCCAAGTTTGGATGACCTCCGGTTCCTCCCAAAAAGCATCTCTATCCCCTTCACCAAAAGGTCTATATACACTTTTGTAAAGCCAACCTCAAAACCTTCATTGATCAGAAAGCCTTTTACTGAAATGGATATGCAATCCATCCTTCCACATGACAACCAGTCCTCCAGATAAACCTTGTGATGGCTTACTAAAACTGTCACAGTCCTGGGATCCCCATATTTCCCTTACCATTGTTGAAGAGATTTCTTCCCTTTTGGCTTCTTGAAGAGACATAAAATCAATTTTATGTTTTCTTATCAGACGTCTAACTGTGCCTCTTTTTGCCTGGAGCCCAAGGTCCCTAACATTCCAAGTCAATACCTTCATTGAGAAACTTGTCTACCCCTGTATTTCCTTCCTTGCCTGTGCTTCCTTTTGTAATATACATGGGAGAAGGATCTCCTGCCACCACTACCAAAGCTGGTCTATGCTTTCTAGACTGTCTGGAAGAAGTTGAAGAGGACCTATCTCTTGTTTCAGAAACTCATTACCATCAGCCTTTGAATACCCCTTCTTCATTAGGCATGTAGCCTTCGGACCACTGAGCAAGATTGTTGGGGAGATTAGTGAGCACAAAGTTTAGCATTGTGATTTTTCCTTTGGAAGTATAAGTACTTGCATTTCCAGTGTGAGAGATGCTTCTCAAACCTCATATCCATAATGGCTTTTTTGGGAAGTGTTGATGCATAAAGCAAGCCCAGATTCGTTGGAGGCAGCTTATCCACTAAATGTTCCATAAGACTAGCCTACTTGGAGACTCATGATTCAGATGTATTCTGAAGACCTCTCTCTTAGAGAAATTAGCGTTCAGCCCAGAGCAGAGCTCAAACCAGTGTAGCACCATACAAGTTTAGTATTGCAACAGATCAATGTCATTGCCATGCTGTAGATGTGACATGGCAGTGGCGGAGTTGGTGATCTTGAAGCACTTAAAAGACCCATATACGTAGTGTGACTGAGCATGTGACAATGACCTTAGACACTAGAATGAATAAATATGGGGGTAGATGGTCACCTTGTATGATGCCTTGCTTTCCTTTAAAGTAACCTTCAGGAGAGTTGTTAATGAGGATGGATGATGAGTCGAGGAAAAACATTCCTGAATCCAACCTCTCCACTTCAAGTTGAAACCCATATACATCTTGCCATAATCCAAAATGATCAAACATCCATGCCATAGGCCTTCTCAAAGTTAATCTCGCAAATGATTATGGGAAGATTCGCCCTGTGTCTAGAATCAATGATTTGATGAGCAATTAATGCGGATTCATAAATTTGCCTTTTGCCTTCCTTGTACATAAGCTCCCTACAGAAATTAAAGCATCAAATACTCTCTTCAGTCTATTAGCCAAAACTTTAGCCAACAATACAGGCATTGCCAAGGAGACTAATGGGCCTAAAGTTGTGCAAAGAGGAGACAACATCCTTTTTGGAACGAGGATGATGAAGGATGCCCCCAATTCCTTAGATAGTTTACCCCTTTGACGAAATTCATTGAAAAGAGGTTCCACATTTCCTTTATCAAGTCCCAGAATTGAGACAACATATATATTAGGTATAAATAGTACATTTAAATTCATAGGTATTGTATAGAAACCATGAAAACATTCCAATCTATCTCATTGTCCCTTTATTATGTCCCTTTTTCATCCTAAACTATATATTTTATTGTATGACAATTGTGAAAGTAACTGAGACCATTAAATAATTGCTTCCAAATTGAGATCAATTTGGACATGGATTATTCAAGATTTGTGTTGGATTTAGAGCCAAGTATTAAACCCAACAAGTCAAATGAACAAACATTCAAAAGTGCGACATGGTCTGAGTACAACTGGAGTGTTGGAATCATACACCAGTATGAGGTCTTGGATTAGATGGATTAGAGCAATCTCAAATGTATGATTTGTGGATTTGGCATATTTTAGAATAAATATAATATTATTTATTTAAATGAAAAAGATGTACAATGGCACACATAGTAACATATAAAATTCACTCTAGACAATGAATGGAATAAACATTTCACTATTTTAGGTTTTAGAGAAATGTATGGATGGTGTTTTTTTATCTTGAAAACCATGGAAGAATCCATAAAGAATCTAACACAAAGACTTGTTTGACATGGGCACTTGCAGCTCTCAAGTTTCAAGGAATCCGTACAACAAAAGGGATGATTAAATGAATAACAAAGACCTTCATAGATGAATCAGATCCACAAGATGAAACACCAAATGTAAGACCAAGGAGACATTGATTTTTTTTTTTGAAGAAAGAAAATTTCTTCATAATTACACACGAGTCTAGTTGAATTTCTGAAAGAGAAGAAAGCTATTGGTTCCAAATGGGTCTTCTCAAAAAGGAAGGATCTATCTGTGTATTAATATGAGTAGGATTTGTGACTACTGGGTTTGCAAAGTTGGAAGCTATCAGTTTCAATGAAATCTTCTTGGTCAGGTTGTGTGATATGAGTAAGAATGCATTGGTGTGAAACGTTTTTTTTCCTTTTTGCATAGCGAGTTAAACTATGAAAGTTACACACATCAACTGGAAATTGTGGAAATAGGAAATTGTGTGCAACTTGAATAATTCTATGGCATGAATCATTTTTTATGGGAGTGGTATATGCACTTTAACATGTCTATGGCTGAACACAACTACATTAGATGTAAAATTGGTGTGGTAGAAGGGTTCCAGATTTTTCATTGATTATTAAGGCATCACAATTATGTCAAGGCACGTTTGTTGCAACTAATAAAAGATTTTTAAGATAAAAATCTTAACATCTCAACTCGGCACTGAGCTTGAAATAAAGGATTTGGGTCTTTCAAAGAAAATATTTAGCATGAGAATACAAAGAGATGAAAGGAGCAAAATGTGTCTGAAAGTTACTTTCAAATTTTTTTTCCTCTTATGAAGGTTCTTGCCTAAAAGGGACATTGAGAGAGATAGTTTAAGATGAAGAGCTCTGAAAGAATGATTGCTCAATCAGGAAGTGGGAGGTCAGTAGTTCGAGTCCCAAAGGCGTTAACTGGGGGCGTCCTCCCAAGGGGTTTTGGAGTGGCTGTTGCCAAAGGCGTAAGTTGGAGTGGGGTCAGGAGTTTCCCCTTGGTCTCCAAAAAAAAAAAAGAATGAATTATTGCTCCTTTAGCTACTCATTTCAAATAATTGGTTCCTTATGCTGTGGAGCATTTTTCCCTTGGTTGTATTGACAAATTTTCTCAAAAGTTGAGAGAATGCATTTCTTTGGTTTTGTAATTGAGTGTAGTTGGTAGTATCATGTGTACTTAGGAATTTTTATTTGCAAATGATGATGAGGAATATTTTTGGAGTATATTAGGGTACGAAAACAATTTGGCAAATCCAATTAAGTGCAAACATCAGATGGATGGGATAAATTGCTTTCATGATGATGATGATGGCCCACCTAAGTCACCATTAACCAAGGGAAAGGTGGGGATGAGAAGCTCTAATCATGGATTAATAGTAACCAAAATTTAGCTTGATTAGAAAAATACAATTATGGATTTAAGGCACCAAAAATAAACGGTAATCAGTGAGTAAGTGTTACAGAAAGGGTTAAGCTTCAATCCAACATTGGGTGTTAATGTGGCTGGGATCAAATTTAGGATGTATCCCATTAGGAGTCGTGGTTGTGAGGGAGGATGGGTGGAAAGGGGACCTCAGTTGGCGCCACATAAAAGTTTGTATGGTCTGAGGGTGAATGTCAATCGATGGACCATTCATTGATTTGTCATGGTGTGGAGTCATTGTCACATTTACTATTTGACATTCACAGAAAAACTGTATATATGGTGGCTTGTATGCTTTACAGCCACTGCCTCCCTATGAATAGGTATTTTTCATTAGTCAGCACTCATCAAACTAATTTTTATCATTGCCTCATTATATAAAAACTGTATTATTTCACAGCAAATAAAGTTCAAAATTTATACCCCTTATATCACCGTCACAAATTTGCAGTGGAGAGATTTTCCTTTGGAGTGCGGAACCCAACAGCTTTTCTAGCTGGAGCATTGGTTAGTGATTTCTCTCATTTTGCACATGACTTAGCCAATTGCCACTTAACACTTACTTTCTTGCTTGCCCTAGTCAATTTTTTTAGTGCAAATATTTTTGTCTACTTGTGTTGATCTTCTTATTCGACTAGATACGTATTTGTGCTTTTAAAATTTCTTATTATTGGTCTTATTATGGTTTCCTTTCATTATATTTTTTAACATACTGTTATGTGTTGTAGAATATGGTGTAATTTCACATTTTATGTGTGGGTTTGACGATATGATTGATTGGAAATGATTGTAACCGATCCTTTTTTCCTTGCCTTGATTTGGTCTCTGTATTTTATATGTACATGTACCCTCTTTTGATAAGGGACACAAGTAATACAATACTTGAGAATTTTCTCGCTCAATTCTTCTTTATTCCTCTGATACTTTCATCCCTATTTTCATTCTTAACACGGTATCAGCCAAGTTTGATTTTTGAAATTTTCGCCTTTTATTGTTGTTTTTTGGGGATTCCTACATTTCCTGCAGACTCCGGTGTGCTTCTCTCCTCTACAATTGTCTCCTTTTGTGATTGAATCATCTCCTCAATGACAGATTTTCCAGATTACAGTAGGCCTAGGGCGACAGTTTCAGGAACAATTTTACTATTCACCCTCGATCCGTATGGATACTGTTCATTGACCTTTGAAACCACCACCACCTTATTTGTTTTTGGTCTCTCCTTCCATCCATCAGGTGGGTCTTAGGGTTTGGTGCATTGTGGGGCCCCTTATCTCCATTCTCGTTTTCACTTCCAAAGACGTCCAAGAACAATATTTTTTGGCTTCTTAGCTTCGGATTTTCTTCAAAGGGGTCTTCTTTCTCATTGGAATCAACATTGTTGGAGTTGCTTGGGGCCCTAGTTTCCATTTCCTGGCTTCTTCTTCCTTCCATGATCAGTGGGGCCCACATTGCTGCTATACATCTTGGATTTGGATTTTTTTTTTTCCATATTTTGTTTCGATCTGGAGTCTTAAGGCTGGATTACTATTTAGTCCAATCCTATCCAGTCACGCCCTTGGATTTTTTCTTCCTTATCCCATTGATTGGTGCCGACTATGGGGCCCACTTTTTGTTTTTGTGCATAGTTACTGTAGCTGATTTGCTTTCTCCTACATTTTTATATGGCCCCCTCTAATTCTTAAAACATGATGGGCAACATATCTTTTGATTCAACTTATATTTGCAAGGTCTCCAATACCCTTTTAAACGAGACCAATTACTTTCAAAGGTCTCAGTCGGCAAGAATGTTCCTTGATGCTAAGCGGAAAACTAATATTGATGGTACTGCCACAGAATCTGCGAAAGATGACCCAAAGTACAAGGAATGGAAATCCAAATTCCTTTGTTCAAACTTGGCTCTTACACTCTATGGAATCCATGTTCGAGAATGGTGTATACCTTACCAACTACAAAAGATGCATAGGATACAATGCAAACTTTATTCGGATGATGATAATTCTGCTTGTAGATCAGGATGTTGTCAATCTTCAATAGGGGGAGTTATCTCATCCAATACGACTCAAAATTGAAGAGTTTTTTGTTGGAACTTGGTCAACTTGAGAATCTTCAATTTGAGAAACCTATTGATACTCTATTGTACAAGAAATATATTGAGAAACAACATATATTTGACTTTTTAATTCTGACTTTGAATCTATTGTGCACAATTTGTGAGCAAGCAACCTCTTCCACCCTTGACTGAAGTATATTCTACATTGCTTTGTGATGAAAGACGTTATCTAGTTTTTTTTTGAAATGGTTTATTATATTAATAAAAAGAAAGCACTAGAGGTGCAAGTGCAGGAAAAAAACATCAGGAAAGACTACAATCCAGAATACTGAACATGGCTCATATCCGGAAAATAAATAAAAAAATGTTGGCATCTGGTGGATTCTGAGCCAACGTAAGTTGGGTGTTGAAGGGGCCCAACATGAGCAGGGACAGAGACTGGGCCCAGGAGAAGGAGCAAAACTCTCGAAAGTTGAACACCTGTCACGTAGAGAGAGAAGGAAGGAAAAGGGAGCATGACTCTCTAAAGTGGAACGTTGGTCACGTGGAGGGAGCAAGAAGGAAGTCGCACATGTCGAGGAGCCACATGAGGACTGAAACGAGCACTGGTCCCCAGATATGCCGATGACTGTAGCAGGTAGGTTGGGTGACGAAAGAGATAGGAGCAGCAAAAACTGGAGGGACACCCAGGCAGTGAGGGAAGAGGTAGACAGAGCGAAGATAGTAAGCGTGGTCAATTGACTCTGGGTTGGGGGATCCTGGAGCAACTAGAGGAGCATTTGCATCCCACCCTCCCTGATGATTATAACGCATAAAAGATCAACGAGAACATGGATGGCCATTTCCTCCACCATGGAAGTTCTGATGACCAGTTGTTAGGACCTGGGCTTCCAGCCCAAAAGACTAGCCTGTTACCAAAGTCCTTTATAAACCCCTAGATCCCTCTACACTTCCAATGTGGGACTCGTTCAAAGAAGCCCCAACACCACCACAGTTCCCTTCCATTGTGCATGCTGATTGGTCGGCTCTAGACTCTAAGGGGCCTTTTTTCTCTTAAAAGGAAGGACCTTGTGCTTGATGACCAACAGGATGCCAAAGCACCAAAGAAGGGATGGTTCTGTACACACTACAAAATGATCAGTCACTATGTTGATACAATATAAGTTTCATGGTTGACATCCCTCTAGCTAGGGCTCATCATGCTGAAACCCCTTCTTCTACTGATGAAGATGACATCATTCGAGTATCTAAATGTGAGTATGCATCTTTGCAGCAAGACCAGTTGCACTTGGACAATCCTCTGAGGTTTCCCATGTTCCTAGATTATCTATTCTTGAGCTATTGATCATGTGGTTGGTATGTCTTTTTTTTTTTTTTTCCACACTTTCCCCTAGTTCTCTTGGTAGAGTGAATGGTTCTTTCACCGATATTGTTGGTAAAGGGACAATCCCCTTATCTTCTAATATTGGTCTATCATTTGTTTTACATGTTCCTCATTTATCTCGTCATATCTTATCTGTTAGTGCCCTTACTAAGTTTGAATTGTTCAATAATCTTTTATCTTACTTATAACTTCCAAGACTTGGCCACGAAGTAGATGATTGATGGTGGTCGTGAAGCTAATGTCTTATATTTTTTCGATCCTTCTCCTGACTACCACTTTGAAGCTTGTTCTACCTCGCCTTCTCAAGATATGTGGCTTTGGCATTGTTGTTTAGGAAACCTATCAATAAGGTCTTGAAGCAATTGGTTCCTTTCTTGTCTTTTAATAAATTTATGTGAAAGTTGCCAATACGACAAACACCATAGACCATCTTTTCAAGTTTCACTTAATAAAAGTACTGCTTTTTGCTCCCTTGTTCACTCTGATATTTGGATGTCTCCTCTTGTTTCACGAACTGGTTTTTGTTATTTTATTACTTTCATCGATGATTTCTCGCATGACTTGGGTGTACATGATGAAACATAAAGCTAAGGTTTTTTTTTTTTTTTATCACTAATGCACGTTTTATCAATGTGTCAAAATCCAATTTGATTGTCATATCAAAAAAAAATTATCCCTACTATTCTATGTATGTACCCAAGTCATATTGGCCAGAAGTTGTTTTAACTTCATGCTATCTCATTAATTGCATACATGTGTATTGCATAACAAATCTCCAATTGATGTTGTATTTATACACAAACATGTTCCACCATTCCTTTACATGTCTTTGGATGTATGTGCTTTGTCCATTTGTTTCCTAGCTATAAACTCTTCAAACGTTCCATAAAATGTCTACTTGTGGGATACCCAACATTGGGTAGCTCAATTGGTTACTTCCCGCCTCATGAAGCGAGAGGTAGCTAGTTCGAGTCCTAGTGGCGTAATTAGGGGCGTCCTATGTGGGTGTGGAGCATTCCCCCCAGGGGTTCATGGGGGCTCTTGCCTCGGTTCCCCTCAGTTATCAAAAAAAAAAAAAAACAATGTGTACTTGTGGAATACTCTCCATTCCACAAAGGGTATAAGTGTATTGATCCCATCATTGGTAAGACATATGTCTCCATAGACCTCTTACAAGATGCAGGATATTCTGAATGCAAGCCAGCGGACACTACTTTTGATGTCAATACTAAATTTCTGCTTCAAATGGACTTCCCTTTGATGATCCAAAATTTTATCATAAATTAGTGGATAAACTTATTTATCTCACCATTATTCAATTAAATTTATCCTATGCTATTGAGTAGTTAGCCAATTTATACATGCCCCACGGGATGCCCATCTTCATGTGGTATTTTGAGTTGTTCGCTATCTTTAGACTCATCCTGCAAGAGGTTTGTTTTATAAACATTAGCCTCAATTGGTTACTCGATGTTACTCAGATGTTGGTTGGGCAACTTCTCCTGATGACCATCGCTCACCATAGGATATTGCATTTTTAGGATCTCATTTGGTTTCTTGGCGCAGCAAAAAACAGATTGTTGTTACTCGTTCCAGTGCAGAAGCCGAGTATCGTGCTATGGTTAATATTGCCTATGAATTACTTGGTTCAAGCATTTTCTACCCGAGTTGGGTTTTGTTTCATCTGAACCATTATTGATGTTCTGTGATAATCAAGTTTGTTGATCTAAAAGTTAAATCTGCCTCCCCTGTGTCAGATTGAGTTGTCAATTCCATGACTGAGTTCGGCTGTGTCATATATTGCAATATTCATGACCGAGTTAAAGCTGAGTTGGTATGCGTCCAAGACCGTGTTTCTGGAAGACCGTCAAAGTCAAATCAAGCATTGAAGCTTTGGAAGCAGCAAGTCAACGCATGAAGTCAGAAAGGCTCCATGAATGCAAACCATGAAGGTATAACAGACCATCAGATGAACATAGAGAAACCTTAGACACTATGGAAGACCATTTAGTGTTTCTCTAAGACCGATAGGATTCTACCCCTCTTTGGTGAGCTTTTGCTATCTACCAAATATATTTTAATATAAGTAAAACTATTATAATATGGTAGAGCATCAAGAGAGCTTTTTGGAATGTCCAAAACCAACAAGATCATATTTTCAGAATAAAAGTTATGGACATTTTTCTGATCCATCGGTTCGACCCACAACTCTCGTCGGTTTCGACCGACGAAGCCCAGAACTCCAAGTAATATTCCCAGGCTTTGTCGGATTGACCGACGCTGTGCATCGGTTCGACCGACAAAACACAGTAACTTGATCTTGCTCTCTGTTATTTGTCGGGTCGATCGACAAAGTGTATCAATCGAACCGACATGTGACCGTTGTGTTTCAAAATATAGCCGTTGTGCATCTGTTCGACCAACAGGTTTCATCGATCGAACCGACACATATCCGTTGGGACTTTTTCTCTTTATAAACCAAGGCCATTTCTTGTGCAAAGGTTAGAGATTCATTGGAGAACTTTTCTAAGGAGAAAAACACTTGTCCCAAGCACTCTAAGAGCTTCACCAAACCATTGTACGATCATCATAGCTAATCCCTCTCTAAATCACATTTGAAGAATTCATAGGCAAATCAATTGAGCATCTAAAGCTCACATTGAATGTGATTAGATATCTCTCTAGGGTAAGCCCATCCCTATAGGAAAAATTCTTCCTTTCCCTAGAAACATCTTCTCCCACTCTTGGTTGTGCATCATTGGAGCATCTACACTTCACCAAAGAGCCAAGCAAGGAGAGGAACTTCAAGAATACGCCACGGTCACTTCGACATCAAGCAGCGAGTGTACTTGGTAATATCAAAGCTACTTCTTTCTATCATTGAGATAATTGTAAAGGGTTGGTGTAACTCTAGTGAAATCCAAGAAAGATGTTTTCTTGGTATTTGTAATTCTTAGTTCGATCTACACCCGTGAAAGAGATCAAAGGTTGTAATAGGTTTTTTCTCTACCCGTGAAGGAGAAGTTTAGTGAAATCCTCAAGTGGTGCACTTGAGCCGTGGACGTAGACAAGGTTGCCGAACCACGTAAAAATCGTTCTGTCAAGATATTCCATCTCCTCTCATTGTTGTGCTTGTGTTTTGTCTTCCCATCATTATTGCACAAATTGGAGATTGATTGAATTAATTTATTAAGACAAATTAATTAATTGACTCACATTTTAAAGAATTTTAAAATTCCTCCATAGCCCTATTCCCCGCACCCCCCCCCCCCCCCCCCCCCCCCCCCCCCAACCCACTATGACTATTCTTGACATTGGGCTAGCTCGACTAATAAGGTTGTTATCAACATTGCATCCAATCCTATATTCCATGAATGCTCTAAGCATATTGAAGTTGATTGCCAATTTCTTCGACAACACGTTACTGCATGCCTTTTTTTTTAAAGATAACTTTATTAATCACAAAAGAAAGAGAAATACAAATAGGAGGCCAAAACAACGGGACAAAAAGAGCCACCGCCAACAAAAGAGAACCTTACAAGAAAAACTACCCCACAAGAATTATGCTCGATTATTTTCAATCTAAGGACCAACTTGCTGATACGCTCACAAAAGCCAACTCATTGTCACAATTTGAAGATGTCGTAAGCATGTTGGTCTTACTCAATATCTCTTCACTGGCTTGAGGAGAAGTTTTGTAGAATATGGTGTAATTTCACATTTTATTGATCGTAAATAATTGTAATTGATCATTCTTTCCTTTTTTTCTTTGCCTTGATTGGCTTTCTGTATTTTATATTTACATGTACCCTCTTTTGATAAGAGACACAATTAATACAATACTCCAAATAATTTTCTCTCAATTATTCTGTCTTCCTTTTTTGAGCGGTAAAAAAGATTTCATTAAATAAGAAAACTATGAACAAAGAAAAACAATACCTCATATATGAGAGGTCTAAGAGACTTAGACCAACCCCAAGGGATTATAACAAAGAAAAAAGAGAGTAACCCCAAGCAAAAACAAAATAAGAACTCTAAACGAAACTCCCCAAGCTCAAAAAAGGAAGACCCCGGAGTCTGAGTTGTTGACCCTAAATTTAGAAAAGAAATCCGCAACCCCGTTTGTTGTACGGCTCACTTGGACAAAAGAAACATCCATTCCCACTATTAAACTCCTAATTTCCCTTGCTAAGTAATCAACTTCCATGAGGGTGCTTGAGACCCTTGGTCCATTTAATTGCATTTGCCGAATCCCCTTCTATGACAAGTAGACATTGCCCATACACTCTCAGATAGTCAAAGCCCTCCTAATAGTAAGTAGTTTTGCTTCGTTTGAGTCTCAAATTCCCACATCTTCTGTAAAAATAAGTTCAGTTCCCCCCCTATAAGAATTCTTCTTTCTTCCTTCGATACCTTTTTCTCTATTTTCATTCTAACAATACATGTGAATAATATCATTCTCAAAATTCTTTTACATCTCTTTAATTGACATAATGGTTGTTCAAAACTGCTGATATTATCATAATTTTATTAGGTTAAGAACCCTTTCAAAGTGAACAATTCAAGAAGTACATACATTCTAATTGCCAATACTATGTAGTTCTTGAATAGTTCTATGACTTTACCAAAAAAGAAAAAAAATGCCAATACTATGCTATGGATAGTTCCTTAGAGCCTTAGATCACTAGAAGCTGCAAAAGGATGGAGCAAGAGAGAAAGGGGAACACTTATTACTGGTCATTATTGATATTATACATGGCTGACAATCAAACTAAATCCAACGTAAATTCAATGGAAGTTAGATAAGTAAAATAGCACAACTTCACTTGGCACTAATATTAATATAAATGAAGCCTTTGGTACATAAAAGTAGAAACTACACTATGTTTTTAATACCTTCCCCTCCATCTCAAGATGCTAGAGAAGAAAATAGATATTTTATTTCTTTGGATATGTTAAGAAGCTTTTTTGAATTGTTACTATATAATTAATGAGGGTAAAACAATTAAACCAATACTAAATGGCATGAACTCCGAAATAACAAGCAAGACTCCAAATTTGAGAGAATGATCAAGGAAGTAAGTTTTGTGATTTTAATCAGGAGAATTTTCAAGTTATACAATACTAATAGTGCAACAATGAAATGAATGGTTAGCATTAGTTTGCCCATATGCTCAATGCTAAAATAACCTTCTTGTCTCAATTGTAGATTTAAACAACTATAAATCAACTCAACTTGTTAGTAAACTTAGTAGTTTTTTTTTCCTTTTTTAAAGTATATACATGCTAAGAGATTTATAGTTGTGTTTACTTACACATTACTAAACGATGATGTGACATATTTAGACTGGCTTGTACATTACTCTTCATATTGGTTTTTGTTCTGCCTAATAGAGGGCTGTAAGAATCCACTTTTTGGCACATTTTTATATTTTTTGAATTTGTAGGTATTTTTATTTCTATTTTTGTGATTTTTAAAATGAGTTAAATGTCTATATGAATAAATGGTTTAAATGATTTAGGTTGAGTAAATCAGTCAACCCGTTTAATTAAATGGTTAGATGGGTTTGGGTAGATCTCAAACAATTATTATTAAAGGGCTATGGATTTAAGGATGACCATTTAATAGTTAAGTAATGGATTGGGGGTTGCTGACCCAAACCCAAATTGAACAACCCAACTTGACATAACCTATTACCGAGTCTAACCTTTTTGAGTAACATGAATGAGCACCCACATCCCCAAGATCCTTAATAGACCCTATGACTGTTTCAAGAATCGTAACATTTGGCTTCATCTTTGGCGATCGTATGTGCCTAATCATTTGCTTATCTTACTAAGATGGGATGAAATAAATTCCTTACTCTTGATCAACAATTAAGCTTGTTTTAGTTGGAGCCGGCCATCTGGAGTTATTTTGCTCCTCATGTGATTGATAATAGTTCGGTTGATGGTCTCGAAAAGATTTGTCTTCCATCTCATGATCATTGGTATTCCATGAAGCTAGATTACCAGTATGGAGGACAAAATTAAAATTCAATTCAGAGCTACAGTATACTGAATGTGATGATCCTATGCTTGTAGAGGATAACTCTAGTGCAGCCATTCCATTTTGTGCGTAGAGTTGATTGCATTACTAAGTTAGGCAAACTACATCTGAACTCAGAAGAACCTTTTCACATGAATGAAATTTCAATTGATGCGTTGTGTCTTGGCTTCTCACAGTATTTCTTTCATCTCCGTGTTGAGTTGAGGAGCTCCAATGGCAACAGTTTCCTCTAGACTTCTCCAATAAATGTTACTAATGTTTGTTATAGTCTAAATGTTACCACTCACATTGATTAAGACAGGACCACTGTATTGCAGGGGATATCTCCTAACTGTTTTTTTGCTGGAGTTTGTTGTGGCGGCTTGATCACTCTTCCGATACAGGTCATTCTTGTTTGGCATCTTGAAAATTCATATGACCTTTCTCCATTTACATTTTATTGCTTATTTTAATTACAAATTGGCAAGTAAGTGGCATCCACTAGCCTCACCGCTTAAAGGCTGTTTTTGGATTATTCATCATTACAAAATCAGAATCAACATTATTTTGGTGACTGATCGAATGGTTGCTGTTTATTCTATCCATTTTCTAGCCTTAGACTAAATAGCAGTGATCAGTGAGACTCTTTGTATTTAATTGTATATTCCTGAAACCCCTACTGTATCTATTGGTGAGGCCAATTACACAAAGTATGCCATTTGTCCCACTTTTTTATAATCATAATTTCAGCTGTCACACAGTGTGGATTTGATCATTTGCGCACTCACATGCATAATCACCAAGCTTGCAATTGAGCCAATCTGGTTGAGGCATTACAGGGTTTTTATGTATTTCTTTGGGTTGGAAAAGTTCAACCAGTAGCAATTGGAAAGGCAATTCATTAATGTAGAAGTTCACATAAGTCAGTTTAGGCATTTACAGATGAGAAAGGTTGGTGGTTGGAGGGGTTAATCCAGTAGAGAGCAGCTGTTCCCATAAGAAATCTTCTTTTGTTCCTTTGCTGCCAACCTAGGGCCACCAGTCGCGTCAATCACTGGGGAGTTTAGTACACTGGAGTGCAGGTTAGTGTAATGTAGCTTTAAAGGGTTTTGCCATGAGAAGGACCACACCTTTTCCTTACAAACTAGAGGGGGTGAAGTTTCCTCTCCCAACACCAGATGACCCAGACCTGGAAGTGACTTACCTCTCCAAGGTTCCTGATTCAAGTGCTGAAATTTTGGAGGGGTGAAAAAATTGATTTGCCATAGTATTCTAAGTAATGAATGAACCGTGGTAGAATTGGCAGGAAGAAATGACAGTGGAAGATTGGGTCAACTCCACACGATTTTTGTGAAGAAATTTCCTACCAAATCTTCCCTCAAGAAATTTAGCAGTGATGTTATATTCATTTAGGAGAATAAGATGAGTGGAGGAAGTAGAATATTAAATGAAGCTTCTTATTCTAATGAAGGAGCAGTAGATTGGATGCAGTGATCACCAAACATGGTCTTGAGCACTTATAAGCAGTCACCACGTTTTTAGATTGAGAGTAATGGGGTGGTTCTACATAGCTCGGATAGAACATGGTTACTGTTAATTGTACTTTTTTAAGGAGATAGCCCATAAAAAAGGATATAAGATCTACAACAAGTGACAGTGAAATTTGTCTAATGATTGTCAGCTAGAAACAATTGCTCGTTTCCAAGAAGTTGACTGTTAGTTGCTTTCTTCAGCTTATAATCATTTGCCTCTAGATGAGTTTTATACAGAAATTGCCTTTCTTTGAGAAATTGTCCATTGTGAGCTGGTTTGTTTTGAACTGGAAAATTATTTTGTTATAGAGCTCACTTTTTCACCCCTTCTCCTTACTATATCAATTATCATCCCTTGAAATTGAACTGTACCTAAAGCAGTTCTATAAATCATTGAATTTTATTGCTTCTAAAAGTTTTACTTGAGTGATTTATTCAAGTTGATTTGGTATGCCTCATTCGGGCACAGGTATTTCCAACAAACTCATCTTTATCATCTGAAGTGGACTCCATAAAAAATTAGTTAATACATTTCAATGTATTTTGACATTTTGATGCAATCAGATCAAATCTTTACCTGTAGGAACTACTTCTCACCATGTTAGACAGTGTATTTCAAATTGCTCCTGTAGTTAATGAGGGGCCTGTATACAACCTATATGAGCAATCTCTGCCATTTGATTGAACCCTGCATGGAGTATGACCATGTCATATTTGTTATTCACCATAAAATTGGATCATGGCTTGGAACACAATTAGTGATGAGTCAATCATGCTCTAGGGCATGGTTCAAACCAACAGTGAACATCATTCATCACTTGTGCATGGGTGATATTCAAGCCTATGTCTTATCATGTTATGAGACTGAGATTTGATTGTT